>CM070548.1:62148876-63430874 GCA_036346405.1 Phyllostachys edulis
CCTCAGTTACATCTTCTGAAGACCCTAGAACCAATTCTGTAGGATAGCTGAAAGCAAGAGGTACCACAGCTAAGGCCTGATCAACTGTTGAGAATTGTATGATTTGATTATTTCCCCTTACATCACCCGAATCAATGTCCCTCTCCTCAGAGTCTACCTCACCATGTTTCCTGACTTTGGTTTTATTAGATCCACCTCCACTTTCTGTTCTGACGTATGGACTGAGTCTCCTCCAAATTTCTCAGCCATTTTTTCCCATTGTCTTATGATTGTTGTCACTAGACTCTTCCTCATCCTCATCATCTTCATCTTTCTTCTTATTTTGGTGTTTAGGACCAATATCACCATGAATCCCTCCTTTTTTCACAAAATCCACCCCTTCTGCCTCGAATTTAATCTCATAACCCACTGAGTTAATAAAGATTTCTATAAAGCAGTTGATATTAGAAGGCTCACGGCAAAAAACCTTGACCCTTACAGGATCCACCCTTAGCAAACTGATAGTATCAACCTCCATTGGTTCACCAACAACACTAGCAAACTCTTTGACAACATTTTCAGTTTTTGCAGCATTAGGAATCCCATACATCCTAATCCAAGTAGATACCAAAATCAAAGAAGCTTCAGGATCAATAGTAGATTTCTCTATTTTAGCTTTAATAGAATGCAAAGCCATTTCAACACCCCTGGTTTTGGACAAAGTATCCAAGATCTCTTTAGAAGAAAACACCACAGCATATTCTGTTTCAGAAATCTTGCGAACTCTCCAATCCCACTTATCTTGTGTAAGGTGTTTCAGTTCAGCTTCAATTCTTTGAACGGAGGCTACCCCTTCTTTTATCACAATCACACCCGAAGCAGCTTGTTGATCAGGAATCTTGATATCAGGCATCTGAAAACTGTAAAAGCCCTGATCTGGAATCCCAAACCCAAATAATTTGAGATCCTTACTTCGTTTCTCATCTGGGCAATTAGAAGTAAGATGCCCAGTCTTTTTACACTTGTAGCAAGCCGGGGGGTTAGTACACCTCGCTTGATGCTGACCAGATTGAAGGCATCGGAAGCAAGTACCTCTGTCTTCGTCACGAAGAACCCTAGTATTTGAACCAATGTTCCCCCAATTTTTCCTCTAATCTTCCCCTTTAACAACATGCATTAGATCTTCCCAAGAAGAATCAGGACGATTTTGTTCAGATCTGATGTTAACCCCTTTTCCACCATATCCACTCCTGCCTTCAATTCTGGCAGAATCATCTCTACGACTTCCCCCTTCTCTACTCGAAGAATCACATCGGTAATCACCTTCCCACCCTTGGATTGATCATACACCCCTTTTCCTGACCCCCAGATCCATGAAAATCCAATCTATCTCTACCATGAGAGCCCAGATGCATACCTGGTTTCGAATTGCCCCCCTGTGGATTCTCTTGGAATCTTCGCGTCTGCTCTTGAGTTCTTCTCAGCCGCTCTCGAAGATCATCTTCATTTAGCAAATCATCCTCCTCCATCCAATCTTCCGGGACGTTTCGCTTACCCCGCCCATGAATGAGAGCTATCGCCCCATCGCCGAGGTCTCCTTCCTCGTGCACGATCCATCGCCCCTTCTCGAACCACCTCAGCGAAGGAGCGGCACAAGGGCTCGGGATCTAGACCCTCCGAACCACCCTAGTATCCAACCCTAATCGCCTGATTTCCCCTCTCCTCGCGATAAAACCTAGCTTTCCCACTGACGCATGCTTAGGAACCCTACGCCAGGATTGAGAGAATAGATCCAAGAAAATAGTGCCAAACCGATGAGCCGACCCATACCTGCTCCCATGGCAAGGAATCCCTTCTCGAACCTTCGACTCATGACTCACCTGATCAGCAGCGCCACCCAACCGAAGTCCCAGGGTCGCCACCAAGTGTCGCGCCCGCCCCTCGGCGATGGTGTCAAAGCCCGCACCATCGGGCGGTGCGTGGTCGGCCTTCCCAGGCGACGCGTGCCCCGGCAAGCACCTAGAGGCACCAGCACTCGCCATTTTTTTTGTCGTCCCTCTAGTTGGTTACGCAAATCTTATGCGTGTTCGGGAAGGTCACCGGTACAATAAGGCGTGAAGGTTACCACGACACTTGTACAGCTTATCATGAAACTTGTACAAGCAATGGCGCAATTGGGACTTGGAAATTTTGTAAGCGCATCGGAGAATGGTGACAACGTGACATCGTTGGTGTAACTAACCTAGCTTCAATCTTGGTAAATGATGTAGAGACTCTGCAGAAGAGTGCAAACAAGATGGTGATTCTTCGAATGTCACGTACAGTACTCTTGGCAGCGTTTAGAATGCATCAACCGTTGAATCTTACCTGGAGACGTATGACTATGGTTCTTACGACCGACTAAAGAAATATTGTAATTATTTCCTACCATCGTTCCCTTCTTCATTTGTAAAACTCCGATTTTTTTTGTCTAAATGACACTATTTAAAACGGCATTAGCAAAAATAATATCATCGCATCCGTAATTGCAAAAATGACCCTCCTGAGGTTTGTCCGTCCCGTGGCCTTACGTACGAGAGCGTCATTTTTGCAATTACGGCTACGAAAACGTCATTTTTGCTCATACCGCTTCAAATAATACAATTTAGGCCAAAAACTCATAAAACTATGTAGGCTTAGAGCATCTACAACGATCGCGTCATTTATTCTTAAGGGGTTGCCACACAGGGGCGTGCTTGACCCAAAGGCTTAGGCCTCGGGCACCAACTGTGGCCCAGCTTGTAGTCTCTTCCACATAGAAAAATTTTGCTTTATCCACAAATTTTACATGAGAATTTGAGTTGGGCCTCGGGCCATTGCCCCAGAGGCCTGAGGCCTAGCTCCGCCACTGGTTGCCATATCAGTATTTAGATGATGTGGAGGAGAGAGGGTGATGTTGTTTCTAGATAAAGAAACTAGGAAATTGTTAATACCAAGATACAAGAAACAACAAAATACTCTATTAAAGATTTACTTGTTACCTAAAAACGCGTTTTGTGGGTCCCACCGTCTTAAAGCAAAATATCCACCAAATCATTTGTGCAAAAACTTCATTATTGATATGATAAATGAGCTAAAACATGTAGGCCACAAAGTTGTACTTCATTATTGATCATTAAGAATCATGCACACTTGCGATAATTAAAGTCTTGACACAAACTCGAAACAATCCATTGGAAGACATGTTCTTTTTATTAGATTGAGTCTCTCTCTCTTAAGAATGAGTTAAAAACAAACTATTGTAGATGCACAGATACACTCGTTTGGACACTTTTGTAATAGATATATTCGTTTGGTGTGAGATATATGTACGATCAGGGATAAAATTCGATCGGTTCTCAATTTGGGCCGGATTCAAAATCATTTGGTTTTTTTTCGGTTTTGCAAATTCAAATTTTGAATTTCGAATTTCAACTGGTTTTTAAGTAAATTCAAACGAATTTCACTCGGAAAAAAGCTGGTTTGACCGGTAACTGGCCGGTTACCGGTCTCGGCCAGCCAGCGAAAAGTTTGCCTGATCCGGTTATGTGATCCCTATGTACGATCCAAAGTATGGCTGCTACGATCCAAAGTATGGCTGCTATCTTTGTATACTGGATGGGTTTGTTGCACAGGCTCTTTAAAAAATATAGGCTACATTTAACCTTTTATTTATTTCTTTTCCATCCGTAATACTGGTACTATTTTAAAGAGCGAATTTTCATGTGTAATCTTGGCATTGCTTTTCACGTGTTTGAAAGCAGCCGTGTATCAAGCATATGCTGCAGGGAGACGGTTGGTTTGGTTTGGTTCTCCTCGCGTCAGTAGCACATGGTCTCTGACAAGCCCCAACGTGTTTCCTCATCCATCCGATTGGACCGATTGGATTATATTTCCTCTTAACTAAATCTTGATCCGTGTCAGCTGTACCTTGAACCGCGATGTCTGAAAGTGGATTGAGATGTCTGTAATAAAGTATTCAATGTGATGATTCATAGTTCATGGCATTAAAAGTGATTTTTACCTTCCGATCAGGTTGATATCCTATGGATACAGTATTACTACAATATTCCCATTGTATCAGATGTTTCGGTGATGCATGCTATTACTATCGTGCATAACACTATTCACACACTCACAAAGTATTATTCACGTGGCGAGTCTCGTAGTAATGCAGGGGATCGAAAGGCAGATGAAAGGCCGCGGCTTCATCGCAGTTATCAGGTCGCTATGCAGAGTGCTGTGCACTCCAATAAACACGAGAAAACTTTAGAAAAAATAATAAACACGGGAAAATATGCACTAATATGACAGAAAAAGTATTTTTTAAGAAAAGGAAAAGAGGTGGGGCCGTGGCATCAGAGAGGTAATCCGTTCCGCTGGGAGTCGATGGCTCACGTGCGGGGGTTGGCTTTGGCGTGTGGACACGGCGTAGCGTGTCCCGCGTGGTCGCCGGCCCGTCGCAGCCAGCGAGCCAACCACCCGTGATGACCCAAGCCGCATGACCCGCGGCCGGCTCGCTCCGCTCCGGCTCGCTCCCGTCCCGTCCACCGGCTGCAGCCGGTGCCCCGCCGCGGGGCCCACCGCCTCGTGCCGCCGTGTACGGCTACTGCGCTAGTAGCTCTCACGAGGCTCTTGGAGATCGTCCCGTTCGTCCGTTCGCGTCCCACTAACTGTACCTGTACTTACTAATTTTTCGCTTTCCCCACCCTGATTAAGGCACTAAGTTTTGTTTACTTGTGAGGCTAATGTAATGGCTACTACATAATAGTAGCTATACTAAGCAGCCGTGCTTTCTGCCAAAGCGCGAGATTTCAGGGTTAATCCGGACAAAAAGCAAGCAAGCGCGCATCTCTTAAATCAAACGAGCTGCAGTATAGGGACGACAATCTTGCACGATTACCCGCAGGTATCGCGAGATTTCAGGGTTAATCCGGACAAAAAACAAGCAAGCGCGCATCTCTCAAATCAAATGAGCTGTAGTCTAGGGACGACAATCTTGCACGATTATCCGCGTACCCGCGGGTAAAAACTCTAATAGAGGTGTGCATGTTCGTTTTTTATTACCCACGGGCATGTTCATGGGAGCAAACTATGCCCGACAGGCAAACGGGCATAGGTATGAGGGAGCTCCACCCGTACTCGTTCCATCCGATTACTCGCCATCTCCCACTGACAAGTGGGCCAACTGTTGAAAAACCCTAAACCGCCCCTCCTCACGCTCGGCCCATCAAGGCGGCGTGATACACCACCGCCTCACACCCAACGCGCCTCGCCTCGCGCTTCTTCTTGAATCGAGGTACGCGCCTTTTCCCTCCTCGTATCCCCCCTCTCCTGCTTGCGCTCCATCATGGGCATTTCATCGAGCAGTTGGTGCGTGATGAGGGGTTTTGCGTTGCCTGTGTCGTTCTTGCCCTCACGATCATTTCTTCGAGCAGTTGGTGACCACTGTGTGGTTTTCCACCGTGTCACGGGCATTTCGTCGAGCAATTGTTTGTGAATCCCTGTCTATATCATTTGAGTGCACGCCCATAAGTAGCATTAAGGAAATCGATCAAACTATCCAATACCGTGAAAGAGAAACTTCCCAGATCCAGTGAAGCTTATCATAAACCCTGCACAGGCATATTGTGCTCGATACCATGCCGTGCTAGATTCAGATTGAATTGTCTTGCCATTTGTGGGATAAAGCGTGAATTCTTGGGAAAAAATAACTTGCGATTTTATTTTCTCTTTTTGCGGTCATTCAATTTGAAAACTAGTATCGTTTACATGCTCAAATTCGTCGTAAGCAACTGCCCATGGTATCGTTTACATGCTAGATTATACGACTCTGATATGATGTTGTAGTCCTAACATTGTTTGCGGGTACATGGGCATACCCGCAGGCGACGGGCATAGGCGAGGTTCTTCGCTTGTCGTCCTTGGTAGGCATGTCCATTCGAGGTCGCGAGCATGGGTATAAGCGAGCACTGCTCATGCCCATCGCGTCCGATTGCCATCCCTACTGCAGTCTGTCCATCGTCGTCACTTGCCTCAGGGCTAATTTGCACCTTCACCTTTTAGCCTAGCTTAGTTTTGCGTTGTTTGTCTTGACCGCCTTAGAGCATCTACAATAGTTTATTTCTTAGCTTGTTACTAAGAGGAGAGAGAGTACTCAATCTAATAAAAAGAAACAAGTCTCCCAATAGATTGTTTCTTGAGCTTGTGTCTAAGACTTTAATTGCTACAAGTGTGCATGATTCTTGATGATCAATAATGAAGTATAACTTTGTGGCTTACATGTTTTGGCTCATTTATCATATCAATAATGAAGTTGGGCTACACAAGTAATCTGGTGGATATTTTGCTTGGAGACAGTGTGACCCACAAAACGCGTTTGTAAGTAACAAGTAAATCTCTAATAGAGTATTTGGTTGTTTATTGTGTCTTGGTATTAACAATTTGCTGGTTTCTTCATCTAAAAACAATCTCACCTTTTCTCCTCACATTCTCTCCTCCACATCACCTAAGTGCTGATGTGGCAACCCCTTAGTAACAAGTGACGTGGACTGTTGTAGATGCTCTTACTAATCGTGGAGCATACGTACCTTGGACATTTGGGGGGACTGCAACCACGAGAACATTTCAGGTGAAAATACCCATCCTTATCAAAATCTGAAAATTTTGATATGGACCGTTGGATTGTGTATCAACGCTCCCACCCCGAAGATTTTGCAAATGAACCCTCGGGACTATCGGCCCCATCCTCCTCGGACCACTTTCGCCCATCTCTCTTTCTCGTCTCACCCCAAATCTCTCACTCCCTTCTACCGCCGACGGGTGGGAGTAGCACAGTGAGGGAGAGTGGCCGACGCGGGGGCTGGGTAGTTGACCAGGCGAGCGAGGGATTCGGCCATATCTAGGCGTCCTCCTCGACGCAAGCGCGAGGCCACGATGTCCACGGACCGCATGTCTCCTCCCTCCTCCACCGCCGGTGCTGCACTTCCTCCATCCTCGTCCTCCAGCTCCACGGTCCACCGGCCAAGTTCTTGATTTTTTTTTTGTGGGCGCGGGCTGTCATACAATTATTGCTGGTTTTCTTAAAGACGAAATCCGAATGCAATTTCTTGGAGGTGGAAAAAATGTCCATGTATCCGAAAATGCAACTCCTTGCAATTTGTTGCTGATGAAATCCCGAAAATGAAACTTGAAGATGAAATCCGAATGCAAATTCTTGAAAATAAAATCCAAAGGGATTTTTTTTCCTTGCAATTTTTGTTGCATTTTGCTTAAAGATGGAAAGTGAAAAAAATGAACTAGACATGCAACTTCTTGAAGATGAAATCCGAATGCAATTTCTTGAAGATGGGAAAAATGTCCCATGTGTCCGAAAATGCAACTTCTTGCAACGAACAATTTGTTGAAGCTGAACATGTTGATTGGGGAAAGGAGGACGAAAGGACGATGAAAGGAGGACGGGAGAGGAAGGGTGATGAGGATTATGGGTCATTTGCAAAAGTGTACCTTAAGGTTGCCGGCGTTTCTTTTTGTGCAAAATGCGCACATAAGGGCTTGTCCAATAGCGCCATGTCAGTCGTCGGTTAGCACTTCCATGTCCGCAAAATCTTAGGTGGAAGAGAGAGAAACATAAGAGAGAAGGGAAACTGTCTCTTCCTCAAACAACTATCTCTACATACGAACCAAGACAAAGCAACCAGTGCATGTGAGAGAGGGGGTGGAAGAGTGGGAATATTATAAGTTTGGTATGAATGTTAGAGACAACTTGCTAGAAACAGCTTATTGGAGGTGTTGTCTCTAATTCTGTCTTTCGGTGACGTAGAGTTGATATAAAAAAAATTAGAGACGATACTATTGGAGATGCCCTAAGAGGTGGAGGACATCAGGGGAGATCTGGACATCGGTACATAATCCAACGGTACATAACCATAATTTTTGGATTTTAAAAAACAGGTGCATTTTCACCTGATACGCCCTCGTGCAACCACTCCCTTCTTTTTTGATTTTTTAAATAATCATTATTTTATTTCGAAATATAGCAATATACCTGCATTTTTTATTTTATATAAATAATCATCTGCCACTCTACCGTTGGGCTACTTGGATCTAGTCGTTCAACCGTTGGGCGACTGACCATAGTCGCCCAATCGTCGAGCGACAAGGAGAGTAGTCGCCCGGTGGTTGAGCAGCTGTACCTAGTCACCCAACGGTCGCGCAACACATGGAGCAGTCGCTCGGTGGTTGAGCGACTTGTGGAGCAGTCACTCAACCGATGGGTGATTTAAAATAATTACATTATTATTTTAAAAATCTGATGGAAATAATTATGGAGGAATTAATGACAACTTTTGTAGGTAATACATTTAGCAAATCTTGTTTGTAGGGTTTTTTTTTGGAAATAAGTGGGTGGTAGTTGGTTTGTTTGTGATTTTCGTAGATTCTCAAGGCTACGAAATCTGTTAGACTCGCAATAACATTTTGTGTTCGTCGTATGTTGTTGTAGTGTGGTAAATTTCAAAATAATTTTGTGAGCACGATTGAGGTAGCCATGATTCGTAAGTAGGAAGGTAAGTGATATTGCGATGCGTCAAGGAATTCATACGTAGTGGAGAACTTTGGAGAAATGGCGCAACGATAACAACCCGAGGGAATTCACACACAACCATGTCATAGTAACTATGAAGTAAAATATGTACGCAATGAATACAAGTGCACCAAGCACAACGAAGACCCCCTACTAGCCGCCTGCTACACCACCCGTAGCACCTCCTCCATCATCACCGCGTCCCACCCCTGGTCCGTGTCCGCCCATACGGCCCCGCTTGGGCTTCCTCAGCATAGGGTGTCGGGGCTTCCCCGACAGGGTGAGACGGTTAGGAGCCCTATTGACTCGTGGTCCCAAGGCCTGTGGGGTCGACTACCTCGGTGCTGCATAGCCATCAGAACCGATGAGTCATGCGACCGGAAAAAGAACATCGGCAGGTCTTGGTGGCGTGCTCCGTGACCTCCCCCAGGTCTTTCGCAAAGTAGATGTCCACGTCGTGCGAGAGGTCCTCGTGCGGGAAGAGCTGAACTCCCAGCTGGGGTGCGTAACCTACAAGACAAATTTTGTTTATTCGTGCAACATATCGGTGCGCCACAAACCTGAAGAGACGAAACGTACCTTCGGTGTGGTCCATGTCGCGCGTCCAACTGTCATACATGTTGGGGAATAACGGATACTGCCCTAGCGCCGACGGGTAGGGGTCTAGAGACGATGCCGGTGGGTACCCACGTGCCAACATTGACCCTCTGGCCCGGCCCGACGGCGGCGGGGGTGGTTAGCCACGTGCCCAGCTTGACACTCCAGCCTGGTCAGGCACTAGTGGGGCATGTGCTGGGTGGACTATAGGACATGGTGGCCTCGGTGTACGCATCGATGTGGCCACCACCAGGACCATCATGCACGACGTCAGGGTCAGGACACGCCTTCCCACATTGTGCACCCGACGAGCCATCTGCAGTAGCTCGTCACACGTCACCTCCGCACTGTGGGCGACCCTGTCCAGGATCGACCTGGAGTACCTCACACTCGCGACGGTGATGTCCGTCTGCAAGGAGTACATAAAAGCATCAAATTTGTAATTGTGGTAATCGTACTCGAACATTTCGAAACACGAGAATACGTACCGCGAGGTGCACGTTCCGCGCGAAGTGTACAGGGTACACGTTAGTCCGTGCTGGTACGTGAGCGGGGGGAGGGTCCACGACATGCACCAGCCTGGTGCGTGTCTGTGGAGCGTATCAACGTAGGTACTTGTTGTACGCGCTGGGGTCGCATGGGGCGCCCTCCTGCACGCAGTCTTGGAGGGCCTCTGCCCACTCCTCCACCCAAGACTCCATCTTCACTGGCCGGCTCGTCCTGCTTCCACCCCTCCTACTATGCCTGTGAAATGTACCATTGCAATTATGAGCCATCACAACATAACTGGAAAAATAATAGCAACATGTGTTGTGTGTAACTCACCCGTGGACCGAGTTGGGCAACCGACGCCCGACGAGGACTGGAACAACCTGGCGGAGGCCGAACTGACACATCACCCTGTGCACCGCGTAGTCCTCAACGAACACGTTGAAGACGAGCTTCCTCTGTGTCATCCAGTACGCCTGGTCGCGCCAGCACAGTGAGGACAGCCCGGCGGGAGCGCGGTCCTCCATCTCTTGAGCAGAGTACGTCTCCCAGCGCATGTCGTCAGCGGTGAAGGCGGTCAGTACTTTCGGCAAGTCTTTCGTACGCAGTGACTCTGCGTCGCAAACCCGTGTCTCTGAGGATAGACAGTGGTTACAAATGAAGACTCGTAATACGATTGAAGTAAAGATACAGGAGAGATACATGAGAGTACGTACCCGTCTATAGCACCAAAGGGACCCTGCGGTTGGCTGGTCCACCGCGCCCCCGGGGTACATGTCCGCGTGGTACGGACCGTTGTCGACCAGCATGGGCTGTCCGAGGGAGAAGCACTCAAATGACCACAACTACAGCAGGAGGGGGGCAACCTGTGAGGATAGAGCTCGGCCTCGTCCTGCAACACGCATCGCATATGCCGTGGTACGTCGCGGCAAGTACGGCAGATCCCCAACTGATCTGCACTTCCTCCCCGTCAGCGATGGCCCTCGCGTACCTCACGAGGTGGGCGTCGACAAATTTAGCGTGGCTGCTGGTAAATAGTACTGAGTCGAACAGCCACAGCAAGTACACCTCGAGATGCTGCGACACCTGGTCCTCACTGGCCTCTAGGTCCATCCACTCGACCTGTGCGGAAACGCCTCATTACTAAGCCCATCATATGGCAAGGATAGTTCATTGCTAAACAGGGGAAATGCATCGAATACGTACCCAGAACTACGAAAGCCACCGCAGGGCGGCCCATGCCTCTTTCACATCGGGAAGATAAAGTACGTTAGCACGGCATCGCCCGGAAGAACCCCCTCAAACCTGCCCAGCAGGTCCTCAAGCCATTCGGCAGGCGCGTCCGGTGGGGAGGCAGCGTCTCCCGCGATAGGAAGGCCGAGTAGCACCGCGACGTCCTCCAGAGTGGGGGTCATCTCCCCAAATGGGAGGTGGAATGTGTGCATCTCGGGCCGCCACCGGTCCACTAAAGCTGTCAGCAGTGACCGATCGAACAGGAACTGTCGTGATCGCTCCGGGCCGGCCTCAAAAATTCTGAAAAATTTGCTGCATTCTTCCATAAAACCGCATAATCCTCAACATATATAACCATAGCCACATTTGCGAAAACCCCCTCGATCGAAATCCGACTGGGGGGGGGGTGGTTTGCAAATGTGGCATAAGTGGGAGGTGGGTGCGAGGACGACCGTGGATTAATCGCTGGATGGACTGCTCGGATGTCTCATGTGCATATGTCCACGAAATAATTTTTGTACACATGATATGTACTCATCCATAACCGCATTACAACTATTAACTACTAAATTGCTGTTAGTTCTACGACTACACTATTAACAATATGCGACGTACTCGACACGACACAACTAAATATCTAACGATTTTAGTTGCTAACCTAACGTGGTTTCAAAAGTAAATCTACAGAGAAGTGCAGGGACTCACCGTCGTCGATGCGCGGACTTCTCCTCCTCTCTTTTCCTCCCTCTCCCTCTCCCCTCTTTCTCTCCTCTTTCTCTTCTCATTCCTCTCTTCTCTTCTCCTCACGACCACGAATGGAGCACTGGTTTCTGTCCCGCACGCGGAAAGGCAATGGCCGCGTGCGAGCGTGATATAAGGCCCTAGTTGCCCAATCATTGGACGACTAGGGGCTAAGTAATCACTCAATGGTTAAGCTATTAGTAACCGAATGGACATCCGCTTAACCACTGTGCGACTATTCCCCTTGTCGCTTGACGATTGGGCGACTAGGGTCAGTCGTCCAACGGTTGAGCGACTAGATTCAAGTCACCAAATGGTTGAACGACTATATTCAAGTCGTCCAACGGTAGAGCGACAGATGATTATTTATGTAAAATAAAAAAAAACAGGTATATTACTGTATTTTGAAATAAAATAATGATTATTTAAAAAAAAATCCTCTTTTCACTACTTGTACTTTTCACTACGTAGAAGTCTACTTCTTAATGGATGGTTGTGCAACTCATAGTTTTCTACTTTAGAGAATTCAGTAGCTGAATATATAATTTTTTTCATTTAATAAGGCAAGCCAAGAAGAAAAAAACTCAATAGTTTTCTCTCCAAATTCTACCTGTTTGGTCTGTCCATGTCAGTTGGTTCACATACCCATGACTAATGAAAGTTGTATTAAATTCCATCACGCATCAATCTTATGGGAAAAAAGAGATTCTTGTGATATTTTTAGGATATACCACGGTGGGATCCGGATCGTCGGTTTACTATAAAGAATCATCGTATGAACAGTAATTTCAACCTAAGTGAACAACGCTTGACGGTGATATTATAGCAAAGTACTATATAAACAATACAATATCTACTGTAACACTTGATCTAATCTGTTCATTTTAAATCGAACTACGAAGAGAATAAACAAATACGTGCCACGGTGCTTCCACCGTGGTGGCACCACGATGCAAGAAAGCGCTTCTAACGGCAATAGGATGAGAGCGGAGCTCTGTGATTGGACGGACTCCCCAGGTCTCATCGAGAAAGCGTAGATGACGGGACAAAAACCTGTCTCCATTTCAGCGATCGACGACGACAGAACAAAATGCTCCAAAACAAGGACGACCGTGGATTACCAGCTCGAACGCAACTTGTCGTTTGTGCATTCCTGCAGCAGCCTTTTTATCGATAAACTGTCACACATTTTTATTTTATTTTTCTGTGTGTTTATGCATAAGCCTGATTTAAGGCTTAGTATAAAACAAAGGATCCCATAAGAACAATAATATTTCTTCCTAGTTTCCTTTCACGCATCTTAGCAGATACATCATGCATGACAACACACTCAGACCCCAGGCCAGATGATTGGCCATGCCCATGCGTGCCTGAATTTTTTTTTAATTAATTAACTATTTTTTATTTTAATTTTAAAGTTAACTATCGACGAACTTTATTTCCAATTCTGATCTCTTTGGTCACGTCACCACTCGTAACGTGATCAAACAACACTATCACGCCGTCCGTATCTCTTGTCACGTGACAGTGTTGTTTATTCATCTGCGCGACTAGTGGCGTGATAAAAATCTTATTTAATGGATTTATCCTATGCGTAGCGACGTTGTTTTGTCACGTCACAGATGGTGACGTGATCAAAGATGCTAGAATTGAAAATAAAATACGCTGATGGTTAACTTTAAAATTAATTTTTTAAAAAAAGTTCATTAATAAAAAAAAGTTCTGCGTGCCTCGCTCTTCTGTTTTCTTATTATTAAATATATAGCCTGTCTCGATGGATTATCAGCGCAACTTGGCAACGTTGCACGCATACTTTTTATCCATCATGGCGCCTTTCGCGCTGAGATTATGCATCCCATAGTGCAAGATGATCTTCTCTCTGTTTTTTTTTTCAAGGTGAGAAAGAGTACAATAAAATCTTCCGTAGGAAATCTCATAATATCTCTCGATTACGTGCACAGCACAGAATATTTAAATTTATATTCTAACTCAAATCCTGTTTTGTTACGGCAAAGGCGAGTCCTCCTTGAAACTCGCAACCTCTCGAGGTCAATGCGTTTATGTTGATGCGTCACAGTAAACTTGATAAGCGTATCTACAATAATCACCTCAAATTTATTCTTAGAGGTTCTTGCATCGACTTTTAGATGATATGGAGGAGAAGATGAGGAGAGAAGGTGAAGGCTGTTTTCTACGTGAAGAAACTATCAGTTATTATCTGCAAGGCATAAGAAACAACAAAAACTCTATTAGAGGTTTAGTTGTTACTAAACACTCATTTTGTGGATCCCATTCTTACCAACAAACATGTGATTAAAGTCTTAGATCTGAGCTTAGAAACAATCCATTAGAATGGTTGTTTCTTTTTATTAGATTGAGTACTCTCTCTTCTTTTAATAACAAGCTAAGAAATAAATTATTGTAGATGCTCTAAATAATAAGCACGCTGCGTTTCCAATGCATGCGACTGGAAAATGAGCTGACGTACATGCCCTTAGGCTGAGGTACACAACGCAAGCATTCCTCGGCTAATGCATTGAAAATTTGGTCCGCTCAAATTGGTGGTAAATTTTCTCGAGAGAAAAACTTGCTAAATAAATCCACAGCACTGGGTTTAGCGAGGAACTAGCGAGAAAAGGAATGGAGATACTGACGTGGCAATGTACACATTTGCCTTACCAAAAAAAACACGTGCCGATTACGCGTCGAGTGCCAACATCCTCCGCTTGAATGGCTTTATTTGGAACGCATCAACTTCACGTAAAATATTTTCACATTTTCAAACAGGGTCTAAACAGCTCGAAACAACAGGCCATATTTAGAGACGTCGTGACGAGACTCCAGATCGGATGACAATAACCCATTGGCCATTGCCAAGACTGAGCCAAGCAGCCCCATGAGGTGCGAACTAGGGCTGCTCCGCTGCTGCTGCTGCTCCTTCCCGAAATCGCCGAGCAGAACATCACCGGTCGGCAGCCACGCTGCCCACCTTTCCTCCGGCTGGCTCCCTACAACAAGTCAACAACCAACTCAACCGCGGTCGCTGTGCCACGTCACCGCCGCGTCCTCACCCACCAACCCCACGTGCACCAGCTCACCGGCTGCACCCGGTAGCCAGTAGCCTTTCACCTCCCCGCCAAAACCCAAACCCACCTCCCCACCGCCACCGACCAGCGGCCCCCACCGCGCTGCGGTCGCACCCGCCGTGCGGTAGCGCACAGCTTTATTTATTACGGACGCGTCTCCCCGTCGGCGCCAGGCCGCCAGCCAAGCCAAGCCCAAGTCCAAGCCTTCTCAGCCGCCGGCGACGCCTCGCTGCGCTATAAGTACGCGCCGCTCCGGCTCCGGGCTCTTTTCTCCGCACCCACCCCCCATCGCCTCGAGATTCGCGCGGCCGTGTCGCCCCCCTCCGAGCGAGTCTGCGCTTCCGCTCGCGTACGCGGCCAGATCTCGCGCTCGCTCGCCGGCGCTTGGCCTAGATCTGGTGCCGGAGCGACGGGGCGAGGGCCGGCCGGAGATCCGTGAGGGGAGGGGGGAGCCATGGAGCTGGCGGCGGGCGGCGTCGGGATGCGGCGGGCGGCGTCGCACACCTCGCTGTCCGAGTCGGACGACTTCGACCTCTCGCGGCTGCTCAACAAGCCGCGGATCAACGTCGAGCGCCAGCGCTCCTTCGACGACCACTCTCTCAGCGACGTCTCCTTCTCCGGTGGCCACGCCAGGGGAGGGGGCGCCTTCGACGGCATGTACTCCCCCGGCGGCGGCCTCCGCTCCCTCGTCGGCACTCCCGCTTCCTCCGCGCTCCACTCCTTCGAGCCCCACCCCATCGTCGGCGACGCCTGGGAGGCGCTCCGACGCTCCCTCGTCTTCTTTCGCGGCCAGCCCCTCGGCACCATCGCCGCCTTCGACCACGCCTCCGAGGAAGTCCTCAACTACGACCAGGTAGCTTTCCGCTGCTCTTGCTAGTTGCCACTACTGCAAATTGTTTGTGCAAATTGTATTTTTTGGGCGTGTTCTTATCTGATTTGGGGGAACTTGGGGCCAGGTTTTTGTCAGGGATTTCGTGCCCAGCGCTCTCGCGTTCCTGATGAACGGCGAACCGGATATCGTCAAGAACTTCCTGCTCAAGACCCTGCTGCTGCAGGGGTGGGAGAAGAAGGTCGATCGGTTTAAGCTGGGGGAGGGGGCCATGCCGGCAAGCTTTAAAGTGCTTCATGATGCTAAGAAGGGGATTGATACCCTGCATGCCGATTTTGGGGAGAGCGCAATCGGGAGGGTTGCGCCGGTAGATTCGGGGTTCTGGTGGATCATACTCTTGCGGGCGTACACAAAGTCCACCGGGGATTTGTCGCTCGCAGAGACGCCGGAGTGCCAGAAGGGGATGAGGCTCATACTGAGCCTGTGTTTGTCTGAAGGGTTTGATACCTTCCCGACATTGTTATGTGCTGATGGTTGCTCCATGATAGATCGCAGAATGGTAAGCTCTAGACCAATGCTCTAGTTTTCAATATGTTTCAAGTCTATAATTAGCATTTCTATTACAGTCTTTTGTTAGAGAGCAAATATCAGTGCTGGAGTCATCTAATACTTCCGATAAAGCTTTTGGCCTTATATCTCCCATTTATCCCCAAACTCATGATATTTTACTAGATTTAGTGATCTATCGTTGTTGCTTAAATCGTGTAAGATTTCAGCTATTGATGATGATTTGCTTGCTTTCTGTGATATCTGTCCTGAGCACACAAGATATAACTATCTTTTTGCTAATAGCTTTGTTGCGGTTTCAATGATTACATATCTTCATGTAACTAAAATATGGTAGTTTATGTCATGGGCAAGGACTAGAGGGCCGATGCCCATTAAGTGGCGCACAAGGCAGGATTATATTAGTTAGGATTGAGATAAGATTAGTTTCCTTTAAATTAGATATTGCTTTCTTAAGGGCCAAGTAAGTCATCCCTATAAAAGGGACATCATGTACCCATTATGAATTAAGCTATGAACAAATGAAGAAGTATTCCCAAGTCCCCAATTCCTAGCTCCGGTCTCTTCCCTAGGCCGGCCACTCTAGATACATTCCTCTCCCCCAGTCGGTGCTCTCCTTTATCTAGCACCGTTCTACCTTAAGTTGTCGCCATCCAACCTCCCTCCGACGGTGTTCATCCCTATTATGAACTAAGGTTTATGATAATTGGTATCAGAGCTTCTGCTACCACGACTATGGCTACCGGTCAGTCCACAAGACCTGTCGCTGAGTCGTTGGCCATGATAAAGGTCAACAGAAGCAAGATGATGACCATTGGTACCACCGGCAATGACAAGAAGACGGGGGCCATCATCCTTGACATCCATGCTACTCTAGAGAAGTTGTTCACAGCGGCAAAACCTTCCGTAGTGGCGGCGGAGGCACATTCAGCAGCAGCGGCAACACAACCGGAGGCACAAGGAACAGGAGCAACGGCGGATGTGCCGCAGCGAAGACGCTATTCTTCGCTCCTTGACGGTCGCGGCGTTGATGTCTTCAGCGGCGACGACGTGGCATCTTCCAGGGCGTCGCCGCAGGGCATGAGCCGCACCCGCGATGGGCGGCGTTGGCTGGAGAAAGCGAATGTGGGCGCCGCTCCCAAAGCGATCATGGCGTCGCAACTAGCTGCAGTGGTGGCAACACAGATGAGATCATCAGCGGAGGAGGGCGCAGCCGAGTGCAGTAGTGGCAAGAGTGCAGTCCAGCAAAGTAGGAAGATCGGCGGCGCTAACCATAGCACAACGCCCTCTCTTCTCTCTTACGAAGACTGAACCAATGGAGTCCTACGTGGGCTTATATGGGCAACAACAGGCTTGCTCTAATGCAGGCCAATACAATGGGTCGCAGCAATAAACGAGTTTTCAGTTTGTGCCACAACAGAGGGCCACGTTTCAATCACCAGGTGCTTTAGCCAGGAATTCCGCAGAATGCAAGAGCTTACCACTGTTGCTAATGAGGAGTCGGAGTCGCAACATCTCATTAAAGTGGGGCTATGAAGGACGTCGGCCTTGGCCACCACCTTGCAGCTCGAGGACGAGTTACATATCTGAGAGGGGTGTAATGTCATGGGCAAGGACTAGAGGGCCGATGCCCATTAAGTGGCGCACAAGGCAGGAATAGATTAGTTAGGATTGAGATAAGATTAGTTTCCTTTAGATAAGATTAGTTCCTTTAAATTAGACATTGCTTTCTTAAGGGCCAAGTAAATCATCCCTAGAAAAGGGACATCATGTACCCATTATGAATTAAGCTATGGACAATTAAGAAGTATTCCCAAGTCCCCAATTCCTAGCTCTGGTCCTAGGCCGACCACTCTAGATCCGTTCCTCTCCCCCAATCTGTGCACTTCATCTAGCACTGTTCTACCTCAAGTCGTCGTCGTCAATCCTCCCTCCGACGGTGTTTATCCCGTTATGAACTAAGGTTCATGACAGTTTAGCACTATTTAGTGGCCGTTTGTTCATTCTTATATGGACTTGCAAATGAATAGAGTCACCTCGTTGAGAAGGTCCTGACGTGCTGGTCTGTCCTCCCGTGGAGGAAGGGCCTCCCTGCCCCCCTTGGATCATCCATTCCCACGTGCCTTGTTTTGCTTTTTGCGCACCGCACAACGTTGATAGTTGTGCCCGAAGTTCTTGCAATAATTGCACTGAACCCTAGTTGGTGCAAAAACAGGAGCAAAAACAGACACCGGAGGATGAACTGTAAGTAGGAACCGTCGATGTAGTTGAAGAAGAAGTGGTAGCAAGCACAGCCAGAACAAATTGTGCTGCTAACCTGCGACGAAGCTCCTCAGTGCAAAGCGTCAACAAAGCCTCGGTGACTGTTGGTCGTGGTGAGCGGCTCAGCAGTTGAGCCCTGACAGGCTCAAACTCTGGGTGAAGACGGCAGACAGAGTCATAAAGGCGAAGGCAATTACGATCCGCCTTCCGCACTTTATGACACTCCTGGCAGAGCGGAGAAGCCAGCTCGTCCAGCTGGCACCAAAGACTGGCTAGGGCTCGGATAAGTCGTCGACGGAGGAGTCATCCTGGCGAAGCGCCTCCAACTCACGCTGAAGTGAAAAAAACTGAGCATCGCTGCTCTGCTGGTATCGCTCGCGCAAGTACTCCCAGATCTGACGAGTAGCACGCAGGCCAACAATGTTTGGCTGGATGGAGTTGTCGATGTTGACCACCAGGATGGCTCGAACATGGGCTTCATCAGCACACCAGTGCTCAAAAACGTCTATAGCATACTGAAAGGCCTCGTCAGCAGCAGCGGCGGCCTCTGCCTACTCCTTGGCGGCCTCTACTTCTGCAGGAGATGCAGAAGTAGGCTGTCTGGGAGGCGGAACCGGTGATGGCGGACAAGGTCGGGCACCAGTGACATGTCCCCAGAGGCGGAGACCATCAAGCGTGATCTCCATGAGTGAAAACCACAACCTATAGTTCATCCCATTAAGCTTTGTTCGAGAATGGGATCGCGGTTGATGGAGCGGAAGCCATCGGTGGCGCGTATTTGGGCGGCCATGATGACCAAACAATGAAGTCTAACAGCGGCGGGCGACGGCCGGTTAGATCAACGTCTTTATTTTATTTTATTTTATTTTATTTCTTTTCTTTTTTTTGTTTGGCTTAAAAAGCGCTGCACGCCTGTAGACAGGCACGGCTGTTAACCCGAGGAACCCTAGTTCCCTCGAGTCTCCTCAGTGGCGGCGTCTTCCTCGGCAACCACGGTGATGTCTGTTGGCGGCGGCAGGCGTGAAGTCAAGAGCTCAAGCACGAGCTCTTGAGCACTCAGCGGCGGCGATCAACAACGGCGGCGATCTGGCAAATGCAGCGAGACACAGGCGGCCGGGTCATTCGAGTGACTCGGGAGTCGGGGAAGGAGGACGGCGTCAGGCGGCGGCAAGCAACTGAAAGGGCTAAGTTTGCTCTAGCTCGATCATGGTTGTCACGGCGTAGCCTAGGCGTCCCGACGGGCGGAAGCGACGCCATGATCGCTCGCCTCGCCTTAGCCATCTCCGCAGCGTCACCGCGGCCACGGCCCAGTACTCCATCTCCTCCTCTCTCCTCCTCTCTCCTCCTCCTCTCCTCCTCCTTCTCCCTCCCTCCCAGGCCCTGCCACACCCGGCGTCCTGTCGCTCGGATCCGACTCTCTTGCTCGATCCCATTGGACCGAGTCGTTGTCGCCTCCGAGCCGCAGAGGAGAGGGAGGAGGTCTTGATCGTTCGGGAGGAGATGAGGAGCCCGATCGCCATGGGAGGGAGATGGGAGGAACTCAGCCGGGGAGGGGGTTGCATGAGGAGGAGATGGGGAGGGTTGCCGTCGTGGGGAGGAGATGGGGTCGCCGTCGCCCTTGAGGAGGGAGATGGGGTCGCCATGGAGGAGATGGGGATTGGGAGGGAAAGGGGCCTGACCTTTTTCTCTCTCTGAGCGTGAGGCGGAGAGGGCAGGGCGGGATTTGGGCAGCCGGATCTTCTACTCCGGATCTTCTACTTCTAGTGTATTGCTACTTGCTAGTTATAGAATTGTAGTTACTACTTAGCTCGCCTTACCTCGCCTAGTAGGCTCTGGCGCCTTAGTAGTCGCCAAGGTCGCCGTGACAACCTTGGCTCTGATACCATGTTATGAATATTGTGTGTATATTCAAGAGGGCCCAATGGGCAATATATATAGGATGTACAATAGGGGTTTCCATATACAGATAAGGAAATACAAAAGAGTCCTATTTTAACAAGGATACCATACGGGCCAGGTTCCTTTTTTTGGGGGGTGGGGGTATAGATTGTGAATTTCTGATGCCTTTGGACATTTGACTTGACTCCATCAATCCTCTGATTGTCTTAAATATGGTGCCGTGCTGCAATTCCATGGATCTACATCATATTAGAGCATGCTAAAGAAAAATCTGTAATTGTTCTACTGCAAATATGATGTCAAATGTCTTTTAGACTTGTATTAGTTGGTACAGCTGAATTCTGCTGTTACATCTACAGGTGAACAACCTTGCATGAACACTAAAACTACCTCTTACATTCTACTGATGGCTATACAACTACATTATTATTTTGGACAATGGCCTAATACAAGGACATACGCAGCAAGCACTATACTTGAATCCTGCTACCTGTCTCCGTCTGTGATATGTGAACTCACAAGTTATACTTTGGTTCCTTACAAGTGCTAAATAGAATGATAACAAATACAAAAGACCCATTTCCCTGTTTGCATTTCTTGAATGATATTCATTGATCTTAATCCTCCTTGTTGCTGACTTCTGCATATGCATGTGTCCTCTGTGAGTTACTGATGGATACGAGTGCTGTATTGCTTAGTTAAAATGCAATATTGGTTTGTATCTGAGCTTCTTTTGCTCATTCCTATTATTAATCTTTTATTTTCTAGGGTGTGTATGGCTACCCCATCGAAATTCAAGCCCTTTTCTTTATGGCACTGAGGTGTGCTTGTCTAATGCTTAAGCATGATGCTGAAGGGAATGAGTTTGTAGAGAGGATTGCAACTCGTCTTCATGCTTTAAGTTATCACATGCGGAGTTATTTTTGGCTGGATTTCCAGCAGCTAAATGATATTTATCGTTATAAGACGGAAGAATACTCCCACACAGCTGTCAACAAATTCAATGTTATTCCAGATTCTATTCCGGACTGGCTATTTGATTTTATGCCTTGTCAAGGTGGTTTTTTCATTGGTAATGTCAGTCCTGCAAGGATGGACTTCCGTTGGTTTGCTCTCGGAAACATGATTGCCATACTGTCATCTCTTGCTACACCTGAGCAATCTATGGCCATAATGGATCTCATTGAGGAGCGCTGGGAAGAGCTAATTGGTGAAATGCCTCTGAAGATATGCTATCCTGCTATTGAGAACCATGAATGGCGAATTGTGACAGGCTGTGACCCGAAAAATACCAGATGGAGTTACCACAATGGAGGATCCTGGCCAGGTTAGCAAGCTTTGTGTTACTTGGATTTCTCTTCCGAATTATTTCTAGTTTTTTTTTACGTGAAAAAACATCCTGCTTTCCTTCTGTCCTTGTATGATTTGGATGGTAAATTAAACTAAACGACAACCACGACAACACTATCTTTGAGCAAATAATGAAGGAGCAGCATGTCATCTTGATGAACTGTGATTTACGTCATTTCATATGTTCTGTTCTTAAATGATTCCTTTATGTGTTGATAAGAACAAGACCTCTTTTATTGAACGGGATGCCTTGCACGTATTACATGTGCACATCAAATCTCCATGATTATACACCACAGAACTCTTTCGGTCCTCTCATCTTTTTTTATTATTTTTTAGTTTTCTGATCTTTCTAGTACAAATCTATAACATGACATATTGAATACCTTCATCATTGATTCAATACAACCTGTTTTCGTGCATCAAATTTCACATTTTTCTCCATTCTTTCTGCAGTACTTCTCTGGCTGCTCACCGCAGCAAGCATCAAGACTGGACGGCCTCAAATTGCAAGAAGAGCAATTGACCTAGCTGAGAGAAGGCTGTTGAAGGATGGCTGGCCCGAATATTATGATGGGAAGCTTGGAAGATATGTTGGCAAGCAAGCGAGGAAATTTCAGACGTGGTCCATTGCAGGGTATTTGGTCGCCAAGATGATGCTGGAGGACCCTTCGCATCTTGGCATGATATCCCTGGAAGAGGACAAGGCAATGAAGCCTGTTTTGAGGAGGTCTGCCTCATGGACAAACTAAGATGTTGACGAAAACTTTTAGGGAAGCAAAGATCGGTTTGAAAACATGAATTCATGGGGTAGCACTTCTCTGCTCATCCCTTCCTGTGACTTTCCTAACCGGAAAGGTTTGTTTTCTCTGGATTCCTCGGTTGTACAATATCTCAGCTCATTTCTTGAGTTGAAAAAGAAGCAATTGCGGAAATGGACGTTTTGTTTTGTTTTTTTTTCAATCCCTCGTTGTAAGAAGATACTCTGATTCTTGCTTGGGTCATCCTAAAGTTACCGATCCTTTTGGTTGGATTCAACTTTATTGTATGAGCTGACTACACGGATAATTACGCTGATTCCAGCTTCCCTGCGATGAACAGAAGTACTATTCTGACGAATAAAGATTTGCTCCTGTTTCTGCATTCCTACATGCCTACATTTCAAATCCGTTTAATATGCTGCATATGCCCTACGAAGGCAAGTCATAAAAACGTGCCTTGTGTGATTCTTTCTGTTAGAAATCGCCAGATAAAATAACAAAGTAGATCAAGAAAAAGGAGATCGATTTTTACGTAGAAAACCCTTTTAGGAAAAAACCACAGACTCACTATGACGATCTTCACTATATCAGAAAAAATGTTTATAAAGTGCAGAGATTTTAACGAGTCGTCAAGTCTTCCTATGCGGTTTACAAGGGTATATATGGTGGTATAAAATTGACTTAAGTCGAAGAGAAAAACAAGCCCGAAAAAGAAAAAGAATCCGTCTTCATGGGCTCCGCCCTCAAGACTCGTTAATAGACCTCAGTATGGGCCAAGTCTGTGTACACACGATGCTTCGCGTCTCAAACCTTAGCCTCTTTAGAATTCAGATCACATATCAACAATCTCCACCTTGAGACGAATTCCCTCTTTATAGCACATAGAAAAAAAATCAACAATAAATAACCATCGTGCGCCAAAAGTCTCTTGAACTAAACTTTAACACCAATCAAGTTTGAGCACTTGCATATCTTAACATTACCTTGAGCAATGACATCTCGAATATAATGATATTTGACATCAATGTGCTTTGTTCTTTTATGAAACATATGATCCTTTGTAAGACATATAACACTTAGACTATCGCAAAACATAGTAATGCAAGAAGTATCTCTACAAAGCTCAGTGTATAAACCTCTCAACGATGTAGCTTCTTTGCATGCTTCAGAAATAGCCATATACTCTGCTTCAGTGGTAGATAAAGCTACAGTGGCCTGCAAACTTGCTTTCCAACTTACAACACAACCACCAATGAACACAAACTTGTAAGTGACCTCCTCTTGTCCAAATCACCAGCATAATCAGAATCCACATAACCAATAGGTCAATCTCTAGATTTTTCAAACTGTAAACAAGCATTAGATGTACCACGCAAGTATCTGAAAATCCTACTGAACTGCTTTCCAATACTCTTTACCAAGGTTAGCTATGAATCTACTAACAACACTTAGTATATGTGATAAATCAAGACGAAAACATACCATGACATATATAAGAGAACCAACTGCACTAGAATATGGAACTTTAGACATGTACTCAATATCATCATCTGATTATAGACATAAAGCTGAAGATAATTTGAAATGTGCAGCTAATGGAGTACTCACTGGTTTAGTCTCATGCATATTAAAGCGATGAAGGATCTTATCAATATACCATTTCTAACTTAGGTATAATTTTCCAGAGGGCCTGTCTCTGGATATCTCCATGCCAAGAATTTTATTTGTTGCACTTAAATCCTTCATCTCAAATTCACCACTCAATTGCGCTTTTAATTTTGCTATATCTGTTTTATCTTTTGCTGCAATCAACATGTCATCAACATATAGGAGCAAATATATAGCTGAACCATTGACAATTTTCAAATAAACATGCCTATCATAATCAGACCTCTTAAAACCTTGAGAAAGTATGAAGGTGTCAAATCTTTTATACCACTGCCTAGGAGGTTGTTTCAATCCATAAAGAGATTTTTGTAACTTACAAACAAGGTTCTCTTTTTCAGGAACAATGAAACCTTCAGGTTGATCCATATAGATGTCTTCTTCTAACCCTCCATGTAAAAATGCAGTTTTAACATCTAACTGCTGAAGCTCATAATCATGCATAGCATAGTTGCTTTGAGCAAAGTGCATCTAACTACTGAGCAAAGTGCGAATTAAGCTATGTTTGACAACAGGGGAAAAACCTCATGAAAGTCAATACCTGGAACCTGGCTATAACATTTGGCAACTAACCTTGTTTATACCTTGTCTCATAATTTGGAGAAATACCTTCTTTTCTCTTGAAAACCCACTTGCAACGGATGGACTTCTTCTATTTTGGTAACTTTACTAATTCCTAGGTGCCATTCTTTTCAAGTGAGCCTATCTCATCATGCATAGCAGTTATCCACTTATTGTAATCAGTGGAGTTAACAGCCTCATAGCATGATTAAGGTTCTGTATTACCTTTAATTTCTTCTACCACACTCAAATCATAAGCAACAATATTGGCTTCTTCAATCAACCTCTTGGGTGAATTAATCTCCCTCCTAGGCCTGTTGTAACATCCCAATTTTCTGGAATTCTTAAAAGTTTTCAAAATAAAAAGAACCATTTGGTTTTGTTGAGAGTTCAAAGCTTAACTTGAGATTTTTGGAAAAATTCGAGTGTTTAAAATGACTAAATCAAACTTCAATTAATACCAAAGTTCGGTTTATTTGGAGTTGTTCGAGTTCCAGCCTTGCTTTCCTTTATCTCTGTTTGATCTGTCCTCTCTGGACCTCCCTTAACCTCTTCTGACCTTTTTCCTGTTTAGACCTCCTCATGGTCTTTTGCAAAGACCACCCTTTTGAGTAGTGACCTCTCTGTTGGTCGCGATTTCCCTTTGGTCAGGACCTCTCTAGGTTTCCCTTGACCTCTCTTCTGGTTAGACTTCCCTTTAGTTCAGACCTCCTTTAGACTTCTTTGTTGGTTTAAATCTCTTTTCGGGGTTTAGACATCTTTTTTGATCTAAACCACCTCCTCTATTTAGACCTCCTTGTGGTCTAGACCTCCTTCTCCGTTTGAATCGTCCCTTCGTTTTGACTCTCCTTTGGGTCACGACCACCCCCGAGGTGTTCCCAGCTCGGGTTTGTGTTTCAAACATCCTTGAACTTCGAATTCTAAATTCGGGTTGATTTCCCCTTTCTCTCGGACCTCCTCGTGTTCATTTGAACCTCCCCGTGCTCCCTGAGACCTCCCTTGTGTTCATCTTAATCGTCGGGATCTCCCTTGTTTTATCCTGACCATTAAGACCTCCCTTGTGTTCATCTTAATCGTCAGGATCTCCCTTGTGTTTATCTTGACCGTTGAGACCTCCCTTGTGTTCATCTTAACCGTCGGGATCTCACTTGTGTTTATCCTGACCGTTGAGACCTCCTTTGTGTTCATCTTAATTGTCGGGATCTCCCTTGTATTTATCCTGACCGTTGAGACCTCCTTTGTGTTCATCTTAACCGTTGGGATCTCCCTTGTGTTTATCCTGACCGTTGAGACCTCCCTTGTGTTCATCTTGACTGTTGAGACATCCCCTGTGTTGGTCTTGACCGTCGAGATCTCCTTTGGCTCCATCTTGACCATTGAGACCTCCCTTCGTTTGGATCTAAGGGTCCAAACTTTCCCCGATCTAGATCGCTCTGCCCATTAGCCCTTTTCTCTCTCTTCTCGTGAGCGCGCCCAGTTGAACCATCCGATCAAAATCGGACGGCTCCGCTCCTTGCCCTAGGACCCCCCTCGCCCTTGTGGTCTTTTCGCAAAGACCATCTCTTTTGGTCTTTTGTAGAGACCTCCCTTGAGGCCGCGACCTCCCCTCTTTTGTCGCTTGCCATGACCTCCTCTTTTGTCGTGTTGCCGCGACCTTCCTTGAGGCCGCGACCTTCCCTCTTTTGTCGCTTGCCGCGACCTCCTATTTTGTCGTGTTGCCGCGACCTCCCTTGAGCCCGCAACCTCCTCTTCTTGTCGTTCTGTCACGACCTCCTTTGGTTGGGACCTCCCTGTGGTCTTTTGAAAAGACCACCCTCCTTGGTCTTTTGCAAAGACCACCCCTTGCAGTCCAGACCTCCCTTGCGGTTGCGACCTCCTCTTGGTCTTCTTGCAAAGATCACCCCCCCTTTTTGGGTCACGACCACTCCTCTCGGTCATGACATCCCTCTTTTTCCCCGTGTGGCACGCGCATTAAATGCTGCCGTCACCGTATCAACGTGCGCACTTTATATTGCTGCCTCCTAGTGACGTGCGCATTTAATGCCATTGCCTCCGCTGAACCCCATCGAGCCCCCGCGAGTCTCGCCGCCTCATCTGGTCGCCCGGGGCCCCCGTTTCCTCTATAAATAGAGTGCCTGGGAGCGCTTTTTGCCCTTCTTCTTTTTGCTTCTCTCATTCACTCTCATTTGCTCTCCCGGCCACCTTTGTTCAAGCTCTCTTTTTAAGTGGTTCCACCTCTTTCCTTCGTCAAATTTTGCTTTCTTTCAGCTCTAGTTTGGTGAGTTCTTGGGTTTTCTTTTTGAAGTTGTTTTTGACTTGGCTCTTTTCGAAAACGTGTAGGATTCGGCTGTTCCGAAGACCTCCTGGACCCAGCTTTCTCAACAGAAGAAGCTTAGTTCTACAGCGAAGGCAAGTCATAAACCTTTGATCATATTAAACCCATTTTTGCAAAAGTATATTATTTTGTTATAAACATGCATGGCTAGTTTTATAGAAAATAGTTTTGGGAGATAGTTAAGCACCACTTGCCAATATGACTTCTTGGTATGATTAAATACAACATGTTGACATGTACCCTTGGATACCTGTAGGATGGGTTATTTTAGTTGGTTATGTCTTTGAATACCAACATGGGTGCGTTTTATTGCTTAGCCATGCTCTAAGTAGACGTTGGTCTCGTAATCTCATGACTCAAAGAGTGTTGAACTTGACTAATGAGCTATGGAACTGTGGTAATGCCACTATTGTTAAAATTTGTGTGCTAAGACCAGGATAGTCATTTGGCTGGGTTGAACCAGAAAAATGTTTTATGCTCGGGCGAGTGGGTGGTAGTGAGTAGTGGGTGCTATGCACATTGGGATGTGGAATGTCTCGCCTGAGCAACCAATTAAGGACTTAACCTTGTACGCCATTGATCTGGGTCACTACCGTGCAACCACAAGTCCAGGATGGGGTGGTCCTAGCCAACTAATTAGCGAGGTCCTGATGCGGTTCTATCGTGGTGGTCGAAATGGCGCAAGAGGGGGCCTAAGCATGGTGAATCCTTAGCGGACAGAACCAAGTCTGGACTGACCTTTGTAAATGCCTTGTCACGAGCTCTAGACTGCTTACCAAAGGAAGTGAGCAGGGGCATCGACGGGTGCCCAACCAACTAGAGGACTTCGTGTCTTGTGGGTAAAGCGCACAACCTCTGCAGAGTGTAAAATCTATTCGAATAGCCGCATCCTCGGTTATGGACATGCCCGGTTCTTTCACACAAGGGGTAGATCTTTCAAAAGTTGGGCTTTGTTCCGAGTGGGTTGGCTCATGACTGGGTGGTCGTGAGTAGTCTGGGCACATGGCTGGGTGGTTGTGTGATGTTTCCAAAGAACTTATTTATTTTATGTATTATCTTTTCAACTTGTGCTTTGCAATCTACTTATGGTATTTCCAGTAAATGCTGCTTTCTGCAAACTAACCCTACAGCTTTCTTTGCCAAGCCTTGCATCAATGTTATTGCGTTATTTCCCTATGGCTTGCTGAGTACATTTAAAGTACTCATGGTTTGTACCCTTTGGTTAATCAGCAGCCGAAGACCTCTGTGAGTACCCGCCTCGGGAGCTCCTGGAGAGATCTCCCAAGACCTCCTAGGAGGTCCGACAGGACCACCTGGAGGTTTGGGAGGTCCTCCAAGATCACCCGAGGAGGTCTCCTAGGACCACCAAGAGGTCTCCAGGACCTCCCTAGGAGGACTCGAAGGTCCACTCGGAGGTCCTCCAAGACCACCCGAAGGTCCCAGCCTCTGTGCATCATGAGCTAGTCCCAAGATCAGATTGGCTAGCTCGTACAGGCTCAACAATTGGTGTAATCAATTCCATACCACAAGCACAAAAGAAGAAGTAGACAAATTAACACATATTATTAGCAAAAGACCTTAAGGTCAAGGTTTTTACAAGGTTGCCCCGCGGGCTTACAACTCAAAAGAGAACCTGCAGCAGAAATATAAAACCACGGGAAGGGCATTCGGCAAGCCCACAAGCTACCGAGTGGAGGATGTCTCCTATGCGTAAGGTCTTCAAAAGAGCTCCCCTTCAAAGAGCACAAGACTTCCTGGATCTCCTTCCTCTGCTGATTAAAACAGAGGGCACAAGCCATGAGTACTTTGAATGTATTGACAATTAAAATGTATGCAATTAATATTTATGCAGACTTGACAATTAAGAGTCAGAGAGTTAGTTTGCAGAAAGCAACATTTGACAGTAAATAGCATAAGTAGATTACAAAACTCAAGTTAAAAGAGATATACATAAGTAAGCAAGTTCTTTGAAAACATCACCCGACCACCCTGGTCGAGTGCCCAAACCACTCACGACCACCCCGGGCCGTGAGCCAAAGCACACGAAACCAACCACCACTTTTAGAAGAATCTACCCCTTGCGTGAAATCTCCGGGCATGACCATAACCGAGGCCGCGACTATTTGAATAGATTAACACTCTACAGAGGTTGCACACTTTACCCACAAGAGGCGATTGCTTGATACGACACACATTTCCTTGGACGTGTGAATCAAGTAGAGACCACCACTAGGTCTTTACAAAGGTCCACTTGACTCGGTTCCGCTCTCGCTAAGGTTTCACCGTTCCGGCTCCCCTCTTGCGCCATTCCCATTAACACAGAACCGACTCAGGCTTCTCTAATATTACACCCGGTTCACCCCATCCTGGACATGTGGTTTCACGAGGTGACCCAGATCAATGGTTCAAGGTTAAGTCTTTAGTTGGCTGCTCAGGTGAGACCATCCACATCCTAGTGTGCTTCCTGCACCCACACTAACCACCTTCCACTCGCCCGAGCATAAAACATTTGGGGTTCCTCCCCGGCCAAAGGACCACACTAGTCTTGGCACCACAATTTCATCAAGTGGCATTACCACGGTTCCATAGTTTACTAGACAAATTCATCATTGTTGGGTTCAACCCGGCCAGAGGACCACCCTAGTCATGGCACACAAAGTTTTAGTTAAAGCGACAACAAATGTCGTGGCCTCACACAGGACCACACTTTATTTTAATCAGCTACACCGACCGCTACTACACAAGCCTGGCCGTCTTGGCTGGGGTAAGCTAACATTGATGATACTTGGTGAGACCAACGTCTACTAAGCATGGCTAAGCAAGCACGATACCAAGGTTGGTAATATCAATAAGAGGCCAACTAACAGTACCCATCCTAAGGTGTCCAAGGAAAACATGTCAACATGTCTAGCACAAATATACAAAGAGGCATAAACTCAAGTAGGGAAGTAACTATGCCCAAAACCAGTTTTATACAACTAGCAATGTAATTTATATCAAATCAAAATACTTTTGTAAAAATGGGTTCAAGATGATCAAAGGTCCACGACTTGCCTTCGGTGACGAGTTCTTTGGGCTTCGAGAAGGTTCTTTGGATCCTCGAGCTCATCGTGGCCCGAGATCTACACGTTCGCAAAGAAACCAAATAAATAAAGCAACTCCAAAGAGAAACCGAAAAGAACTCAACTAGAACCAAAAGAGAGGAGGTCCACTAAGAGAGGAAGGTGGTCCAACGAAAGGGAGGCCCAAACTCAAGGAGATCTGAACCAGGGGAGCTTGGAGAGCTCTCTAGAACAAAGATAGGTATGAGAGGGAGTTTGAGTGAAGAACAAGGGGGCAGTGGTTGCTCTGGGTGCTCTATTTATAGTGGAAGGAGAGAAAGAGCACCCCCAAGAAGGAGCGACCAGATTCAGAGGTAGCATGGCAAAGGTGCACTGCTAGCAGGTAAGGGAAAAGACTGGAGCAAGTAAGGGAAGAGACAAGAGAAGAGAAAGTCAAGGGGGGGGGTAACAACACTTAATGCGCACAAACTTTTGCAAGGGCAAGGATGTGACGAGAGGTAGAAAAAGGTGCTGACAAGACTAACAAGTGGGGTCAGTCAAAATCCCCAAGGAGGAGGTCCTGGAGAAGTCAAGGGAGGAGGTCGAAGGGGAGGTCGTGACCCACGAGAGATGTCATGGCCATAAGGGTGGTCTCTGCAAAAAGACCAGAGGTCGTGACCTCAAGGGGAAGGTCTGACCGCAAGGGTGGTTTTTGCAAAAAGACCACGGGGAGGTCCTGAGGACAAAGAGGCTCAAGGGAGGAGGTCCGGAGGACAAGAAGGTCCTGACCAAAGGGAAAGTCAAGACCAAAAGGAGGTCTTAACCCCAAAGGGAAAGGTCTAAACCACAAGAGGAAGGTGTAGACCAACGGGGAGGTCTAAACCAACAAAGAGGTCTAAACCCAAAGGGGAGGTTTAGACCAACAGAGAGGTCTAAACTCAAAGGAGATCTACACCTCATAGGAGGTCTAAACCACAAAGAGATCTAAACCGCACAGGAGGTCTAAACCACAAAAGAGATCTAAATCTCACAGGAGGTCTAAACCACGAAAGAGATCTAAACCTCACAAGAGAGGTCTAAACTCAAAATGGATCAGAGCCGAGGGGAGCACGGGATCAGCAGAGAAGGGAAAAGCAAAACTAAGGCTCAAGCAACTTCAACTAAACCAACTCGGAACAACCAACAAAGAACAGAGATAAATAACAAGAAACAGGCTCTCAAGAGAGGGGCTCGACTCATTGGGAGGAGGTCCAACGGGTCGAGAGGAGATCCAGCCACAAGGGTGGTCTTTACGAAAAGACCAACAAAGACTGAGAGGGTGGTTTTTGCAAAAGAACCCAAAAGGGTGGCCTTTGCAAAAAGGTCAGTCGCGACAAACAGGGTGGTCGTGACTCAAGAGGGCGGTCGTGACCAATGGGAGGTCACGGCAAATGACAAAAAGAGGAGGTCGCGGCCTCAAGGGAGGTCACAACAAATGACAAAAAGAGGAGGTTGCAGCCTCAAGGGAGGTCGCGACAAACGACAAAAAGAGGAGGTCGCGGCCTCAAGGGAGGTCACGGCAAACGACAAAAAGAGGAGGTCAAAATGAACACAGAGGAAGTCCAATCAAGTAGAGAAGGAAAGAATGAGAAACGAGGGAGAGATCAAAAGGGAAAACTACATCCCGGATTGGAATTTCGGATATCAAGGACATTTGACACACAAACTCGAGCTTGGACCTAAGGGAAGATCCAAACACAAGGGAGGTCTGAGCCTTAAAAGAGGTTTGGACCCTTAGATCCAAACGAAGAGAGGTCTGGACCTATGAGGAGGTCCTGACGGCCAATGATGAATCAAAGGAGGTCTTGACGGCCAGGATGAACCCGAAGGTGATCTGACGGTCAAGATGCACCAAAGGGAGGTCTTTGACGGCCAAGATGGAACAAGGGGAGATCTCGACGGTCAAGACCAACACAAGGGAGGTCTCAACGGTCTCGATGAACGCAAGGGAGATCTCAACGGTCAGGACAAACACAAGGGAGATCCCGACGGTTAAGATGAAGCAAAGGGAGATCTCAACGGTCAGGATAAACACAAGGGAGATCCCGACGGTTAAGATGAAGCAAAGGGAGATCTCAACGGTCAGGATAAATACAAGGGAGGTCCCGACGGTTAAGATGAAGCAAAGGGAGATCTCAACAGTCAGGATAAACACAAGGGAGGTCCCGACGGTTAAGATGAAGCAAAGGGAGATCTCAACGGTCAGGATAAACACAAGGGAGATCCCGACGGTTAAGATGAAGCAAAGGGATATCTCAACGGTCAAGATAAACACAAGAAAGATCCTGACGGTTAAGATGAAGGGCCAAGGAGGTCCTAACGGACCCGGGGAGGTCCAAAAGAACACAGGGAGGTCCAAAGGGACATAGGGAGGTTCCATTGAACATAGAGAGGTTCAAATGAACACAAGGAAGGTTTGAGTGAAGAAGGAGGTTTGGACCGAAAGGAGGTCTAAACCCAGAGAGATCCAAACCTACAGAGAGGAGGTCTGAACCCCAAAGAGATTCAAACCAACAAAGAGGTCTGGACTAAAGAAAATCCAAACAAAAGAAGAGAGGAGGTTTGGACAGAGGGGCATGTCCAAACCAGAGAAACCAAACAAGAAAAAGGTCTAAACCTCAAAAGGGGGTCCAAACCACAAAGGGGAGTTTAAAGGAGGTCCTGATCCAAAGGGTGATCTGGACCAGGAGGATAGTCTTTACGAAAGACCCCCAAGGGTGACCAACAGGGTGGTTTGAATAAAAAGGGGAGGTCGTGACCACAAGAGGTGGTCTCGACCAAAAGGGGTGGTCTTCGCAAAAGACCAGACGAGATGGTCTTTGCAAAAGACCACGAGGGGATCCAGAGGGCAAGCGAGAGGTGCGGCTAAGCGGAGCCGTTAGATACAGATCGGACGGTACAAAAGAGGGGAGGACGCAGGCAGCACGAAACGAAAGAGGAGATCGGGACAGAGAGGAATTCCAAAGGAAAAAGGGAAGGTCCGAACAGACAAGAAGAAGGAGAGTAACACCAGAGACCAAGCAAATGCAAAAGGGGACCAACTTTGGATTAGTTGAAGTTCAGCTTAGTCATTTTAGACACCTCAATTTATGAAAATCTCAGGTTAAGCTTTGAAACTTCAGCAAAACCGAATGGTTCTTTTTATTTTGAATTTTTTTTCAAAAACTCCTGAAAATTGGGATGTTACAACCTCCCAGGGTGCTCTGAGCACTATGAGGAGGAGTTTGTTGAAGACCTTGTGGACTAGGGGACGTCCTCCACTCGATAGCATGTGGCTCGCCGAGTGGCTCCGCGTTGTATTCTATTTTTCGCTGCAAGTATTCTTTTGTTGTTTGCCCTACGTGGCACCCCCATAAACAAGCTTGACCATAAGGTCTTTTGTCTATAAATATTAATTTGTCTGCTTCATCTTAAGTTTGTTGTATGGTTGTGATGTCACCAATGTTGAATCTGTGCGAGCTAGCTTGCTGATCTTGGGACTAGCTCAGTGCACAGGGCGGGACGTCCGGGTGGTCCTAGAGACCTCCCGGGTGGTCCTAGAGGACCTCCCAGACCTCCAGGTGGTTCTGTTGGATCTCCTGGGAGGTCCTGGGAGAACCCTCCGGGTGCTCTCGGTCGGGTCCTTACACCTGTCAACTGCAATGGACCGTTGTGGTCGCAGCTCAACAATAGGAGGATCCTCAACAATAGGTGCATCATGAATGACAATATTTTCCTTATCTGATGTGTCACCTAAACCAACAAAGTGGTCCACTTGAACACTTGAATTCTGCTCACTCTCAAGAGGAACATTAGTAGACATTTTATCATGAAGCATAGCAGATTCATTAAAGACAACATTTCTGCTAATCACAACCTTATTTGTTTCAGGATTCCACAACTTATATCCTTTAACACTAGATTTATAACCAAGAAAGATGCACTTAGCAGTTCTAGGCTCTAATTTTTCATTATCAACATGAGCATAAGCAGTACAACCAAAAACTCCCAATTCTGAATAATTTGCTGGGGAACCAGACCATACCTCAATTGGAGTCTTCTTTTCAATTGCAATAGAGGGTGACCAATTAATAATATAGCAAGTAGTGGAAGCAGCTTTAGCCCAAAAACGCCTATGCAAACCTGCATTTGACAATATGCAACGGGCCTTGGAAAATGATGGCCCTGTTCATACACTCAGCTACACCATTTTGTTGAGGAGTATGGGGAATGGTGTAGTGCCTAACAATGCCTTTTAGTCTTGCAATATGATTCAAATTCATTAGAACATAATTCCATCCCATTATCAGTGTGAAGCTTCTTTACCTTCTTTTCAGTTTGTCTTTCAACCATAGTCTTCCATTCTTTAAATACTGAAAATGTTTCAGATTTATGCTTCAAGAAATAAGGCCACACTCTTTTAGAGTAATCATCAATAATTATTAACATATAAAGAGCACCTCCTAGCGATGGCTTGCGAGATGGTCCCCATAAATCAGAATGCACATAATCCACAATACATTCTATAGTATGAACCGAAGTATTAAACTTCACCCTCTTGTGCTTGCCGAAAATGCAGTGCTCACAAAATTTCAGGTCGTCGATGCTATATCCTTCCAAAAGTCCTCTCTTGCTTAATTCCGCCAAGACAAGTTCACTCATATGCCCAAGATGCATATGCCAAAGATTAGTAGTATCAGAATCTGATAACCTTTTTTGAAACAACAGTAGCATTACCTGTAACTGTTGTACCTCGGAGATAATATAGGTCATTGGAAGCCTTTCTGTCACCTTTCATTACAATAAGAGAACCTTTGGTGACTTTGAGGACTCCACCTCCACCTGAATACTTGTAACCTTTATCATCAAGAGCACTCAGTGAAATAAGATTTCTCTTCATATCCGGAATGTATCGAACATTCGATAAGGTTCTGATGGTGTCATCAAATATCTTGATCCGAATAGAGCCAATTCTTGCTACCTTACATGCTGAATCATCACCCATCAAAACAGAACCAACACTATTGACTGGCTCATAAGCGGTAAACCAATCTCTATTCGGGCACATATGAAAAGTGCAGGTAGTATCAAGAATCCATTCATCATTAGTTTCAACACATCCAGCAAAAATAGAAACAACAAGCATCTCACCATCAGAACTACTATCACGAACTATATTTGTTTTCTTGCAATATTTACACGACTTCTACTTGCCTCTGGATTTCGACCGGACCTTGTAGCCGTTCAAACTTTTGCCTTGAGATCCATTGTTTGAGTTCTTCTCCTTTTGCCTGCTACGAGCAGACAAGCATTTTGCTTGTGAACCTGAACCTTTAGAAGACACAATCTGTTTCATCTTTTGCTTGGCATGCAAGGCTTCATAAACCTCATTGAGGGTTAGTGTATCACGACTATACAATATGGTATCTCTGAAATTTGAGTATGAACTAGGCAGAGAACACAAAAGAATTAAACCCAAATCTTCCTCGTCATATTTTACCTCCATTGGCTCTAGGCCAGAGACAATCTCTTTAAATTCCAAAAGATGATTCAACACATTACCTCCCTCTTGCAACTTGTGTAAGAACAATTTCTGCTTAAGATGCATCTTGCTGGTGAGATCCTTTGTCATGTGTATCTCTTCCAACTTCAGCTATAGAGCACTGGCCGACGTGATTTTTAGCACCTCTTGCAGAATATTATTATGTAGGTGAAGTTGAATTTGGGACAGTGCCTTACAGTCCTTTCTCTTCATTGGACCAAATATTGGCTGCCTTCTTCCCGAAGCCATCCAGCGCCTCATCCAGATCGGATTGCGCCAATAGCGCCCACATCTTGACTTGCCACAAAGAGAATCGCGTGTTCTGATCCAGCGGCGGAAGATCATACTTCAATGACGCCATGTCGAACAAACCCTAGATTGAAACGAGCAATGAACGTGGCTCTGATACCACTTGTTAGAAATCGACAGACAAATTACAAAGTAGATCAAGAACATGGAGACACCGATTTTTACATGATAAACCCTTAAGGGAAAAAACCACGAGCGCACGACGGTGATCTTCACTATATCGAAAAAGTATTTACAAAGCATAGGGATTTTAATGAGTCATCAACTCTTCCCGTGCGGCTTACAAGGGGTATATATGGTGGCATAAAACTGACTCGAGTCGAAAATGGAAACAAATCCGAAAAAGAAGACAAACCATCGACGCGACGCTCCGCGTCTCTAGACCTTGGCCTCTTTAGAATTCTGATCACATATCAACAATTTCTAATAAATTTGCAGTTGTACTTGTGTTGAAGAAAAGAACATATCAAAAGCTTTCCCTCGTTCTCTAACTGGATATTCTAGCATCTCAGTTCTAGAAGCGTTGATGGAACATGTTTGCTAGTTGATTGATGCAAGGCCTAGCTCAAGCAATTCTTTCTCTCTCTCCAAAGTTTTTTTCATACTTTCCGCGGTCGCTTAGACAAGTCAAGAATTTTTTTAAAAAATAATATTAATTTAAAAGATAATTACAAAAATAAAATAGTCGATTTTTTTACAAAACTACACGCCTGTCGTCAATTGGAATGGTGACAAGCTCCTGTCGCCATTCCAATTGGCGACAGGTAGCCACTAGCGACAGGGAGCTCAACAGTACCCAGAGCTCCCTATCGCCAGTTGAATTGGCTATAGGTCCTGTCGCCAATTGAAATGGCGACATGGATCCTTAATTTTTTTAAATTTTAAAATTAGGAAAACCGTCATTTTTAAATTCCTTTCCACTCCTTTTGTACTGAGTATTTTCGAGCACATATGTTGTCGACAAATCACACTGAGATTATATAACTTTCAGCACAACATCATAACATCTTTGTCGATAAATCAAAATTTTTACTGACTATTTTAGGGCACATTTTTTATTGACAAATCACAATGACATTACATAACATTCAACACATCATCGTAACATCTTTTGTCAATAAATCACAATAACATTATATAACATTCAGTGCAACGTTGTCACATACTTTGTAGACAAATCACACTGATATTACATAACATTCAGCACAACGTCATAACACCTAGTTTTTTACAAATCAAAGTGATATTACGAAGCATTGGGCACCACATATTTCAACTGGACGAACCTTTCCCGCGGTTGCGACCTCAACATCCACCATGTGGACCGCCTCGAGTGCGGCGGTCGGATGAGGTCCCCGCGGCAATGTCCGGACTGCCGATGTCTCCTTCATCCTGCGGATTTCTTGTAGGGTATTTCTTAAAGGTGTGCCCAGACTCCCTGTAAATAAAGCACTTCTTCGTACGACGTCCGGCTTCTGCTTCGTGCATGTCGTTCCTAATGCACCGTACCTATCGTCGGGCAACCTTTTCCTTAAGCCTATCAATGTTCTTGGCCCAGATAAGTTGGTCCTAGGTCGGATGGCTGGTGAAACGGCCATCCACAGTGTAACCATACATCTCTGTACTCCAGGTTTGCATCACCTCCTCCTTGTTGAAATAGTCAGAGAGGTACTAGCCAGGATGCGGCACAACTGTCGAACATACGGCCATGACATGGGAGCAGGGCCTATGCAGAAGAAGGGGTTTGTTGTAAGTGCATACACAACTAGCGAGGCGTAGCGTGCACTCATGGATGATCCTCTCACGGTTCGTCCCGCAACGTCCTTTATCCCTGCACATTATCTCGAAGCGAAGCTCCCTTGTGCCCATCTTGAATGTCCGGTGCATCTCACCCTTCTTGCTCTTTTCCTCCATGTACTTGGTGATCATGGCGGAGTAGAATACTCTGTCATTTGCCATGGCAAGCGATGCGTCGTTGCTTCTATCAACAAAGTAATTTGTGGTACCGCGAGAATTGCCTCCATAATACCAACCAAAGGGAGACACCTTGCGTCGCGTATGACCCAGTTGTACATCTCGGCTAGATTGGTTGTCATGATACCATATCGAATACCATCCTTGTCATGTAGTAGCGACCACTTCTCCTTAGGCTCGTGCTCAATCCAGTCCGAGAAGCATTTCACCTGCGCCCCTGTCTTCCTCGTCACACTAGGACCATCTGTGGGTAGCTGTGGCAATACTTCGGAGGCCTGGTCAGCGCTTGGGGTTGCCCTTTTCGCTGCCTCCCTTCTGTGCGTCTGGGTCTACTCATCCAGAATCTTCTAGAGTGTTTCAAACTTTCGCTACTAGTTCTGGTTGCACAGCCGCTTGAACAAGTTCATCAAGTCCTTGTTGCGGAACTGCTTATAGAAGTTTGCATACAAGTGCCTCATGCACCACCTACTTTGCAGATCCGCCCATGGAAGTGGTTCATTCTCTCCTTGTTGTAGTTGAGTTATTGCACCCAGTAGGCCCACATGCCGATCATGTATGATGCATACGTTAGGACGACCTTGTACAACAGAAGTCCTCTAATTCCTCAGGAACCACAACCAGCTGTCCGTGTTCTCGCTTTCAACAAAAGCAAATGCTACGGGAAGAACTTGATTGTTCCCGCCCATCGCTATTGCAGTTAGTATCTGGCCCTTGTATTTTCCAATCAGGAATGTGACATCTACGCACAAGATTGGACGACAATGCCAAAATGCATTGATGCATGGATGAAAGGCGAAGAATGCTTGCTTTAGTACCCTTTTATTGGCCCACTTTGGATACGTGGAATCTTGAATGTGGACATGAGTGCTAGGATTCCTGCATTGTATGACTCGAAGAGGCCTGGGGAGATTGTGGTAGGAGTCCTCGAACATACCAAACCTTGATTCCAATGTCTTCTGTTTTGCCCTCCATGCCTTGGCATAGCTGACCGTGTATTAGAACCTTGTCTCAATCGCCTGAATGATGGATTGTGGCTCAAAATCTAGATTATCCAGGATCTCACCGTACATGTGGTTGGTGATGAAGCCTAATGACAGGTTCCTGTGGGACTACAGACTCGGTGTCAACACATGTGTGAGGGACCACTATAGGGCATTTCCAGTAGGTGTCCCACTTAGACTGAAATACGTGCACTCGCCAAGAGCATCTCTCTATGTTGCACTTCACGTCGTAGCATCTTGGGTTAGACTTAACGACTATAAATGTTCGCCGCACCGACAAGGCCAAAAATTTGACCGCCTCCTGCACGACCTCCTTACATTTGTACATAGCTCCTTGCCTAATCTCGCTCTGATCGTACCCCCACAGCACACAGAGCCTTCGTTAACAACAAGGTTATCGAACTGGTTTCACTCGGATGGAACCGCCTGCTGGGACACGTCATCCTCGTCGTCGAATCCTTCATCTTCTAACAATGCCATGTAGTCCCAGTCTTCGAGATCCATCCTTTCTACTAGGGCTTCCAGCTCCTCACCCTCGTCAGCAAGCACAATGCTCATCTGACTGAAGGAGTTCCTTCCGCAGGGTCTTCATCGATAGCATCAGCAACTCCAGGGGTTTCGGCCATTGTGTGCGCCGCGCTGTGGCTGGAGTCCCTGACTTCTTCTTTAGCATCACCACCCCTTCTTGTTCAACCGCTGATGCAGGAGTAGGCCTGGCATAAGCCTGGGCCAGAAGGACCAAATCCCACCCTTCCTCACTCGCCATGCGTACATATGACTGCCATGACCTTATTTCCTTGAGCTGCACTAACTCCCAATATGTGCGCTGTGTTGCTTGGGGGGCAAGACAACTCAATCTCAGATCATACACAACATGGTCCAAATTGAATGAGTAAAACAACCACCCATCATAGTGCTCCATGTATGCTGCTATGGTCTTGGCAGGGGCATGGTCGCCGAATGGAAATAACACAAATCAATCCCCTCGGGACCCTCAAGAATAGTCCCCTGACCGTAGTAAATTTTAAAGTTGGTGGCGTTTGACATATTTGACGTACTGCATCGTAAACAAGATTTTCACAATTAACCACATATCTAAAACTAGACTGCCCATTGAAAAGGATTATGTACAACATACTACACTACGTAACCGTACATCCAAAACTATGTAATCCATCCGGTTAAAAAAATTACCTGAAAGGTAGGCGACCGGACGAACAACGTGTCGCTAGCTTTTCTCCTCTCCTCTCCCTTCCCTCCTCTTTTTTTTTTTTCTTGAATAAAAGTGACTTTTCTCCGAATTTTAGGGTTTCGAGGGTCTTTTATAATGGAGATTGTGTCGCCATTTAGAATGGCGACAGAGGCTTGCGGGTTCCCCATCGTCATTTGAAATGATGATTTTTAAAAATTTTAAATTAAAAAAATTAAGGATCCCTGTCACCATGAATTTTTATTATTATTTAATCATTTTTTAATTATATTTTAAAGTTAACCCCTCGCCAACTTTATTTCCAAATCTGACCATTTTGGTCACGTCACCTCCCGTGGCGTGACCAAATCAAATTGTCACGCCACCAGTGGCGACGTGGCCAAAGGTGCCACGCAAGCCCTTAGCTGTGCGCCGTGCCAGCGTGGAGGGCTTACGTGGCACCTGTCATGCCCTTTTTTTTGCGTGACAGAGCCCGATTGTCACGCCTTCTTGCTTGGCGTGACAGATTGCAATTGTCACGCCATTTATCACGGCGTGACAGGGGCTATTTCAATTTGTTACGCTATTTATCACGACGTGATAGGGGCTATTCCAGTATGTTTGGATTCCATTTGGATTTATAGATTTGTAGCCAACAAGTACTTCGTTTTGAAATATCAAAAACAATTGAAGATACGGTGATACATAACACCATGTACATATAACATTTAACAATTCACAACTTGAAAATAGAGACCTCTCTACGTAACCAAATATAACACCATCCTTTTTAGCGAGAGTAAATAGATATATGGACTGTAATCTTTTGTGCTTTGAAAACCTTAGACACTTTACAATATTTTCAGGGCGTGTCCCAGAAGTGATACATAATGCATCCTGGGAAAAAATGAGTAATATGTGGATTGTGTGGTACAACATGAGGCACAATTATGCACATATGCTAGACAGTACCGCTGATGAAAGATGCGTAGACATCCTAGTGGAATGATAGGTGGTGCGTAGACATCCTACTGGAATCATAGGTTTGTGGTCGTAGACCAAACCGTAAACTTCCGGAACTCGTTTTTGTCATGTTGTTGGATGCCTTACTACGCGAAGAATTGAAAGCGAAAAACGAGATTTAAAGTTGCGAATTAAAATAGACTTCATAACAAAGCTTGGAATAACATGGCGCACAGGGTTTGGTTACATGCATAAGAAACAACATCATGCACGATGTAATAAACCGAAGTTCTCCTACGATACATATGCGCCTTTTTTGAATGGAAATAAATTAGACCTTCCGGGAACTAGTATGGAAAGGTGCCTTGTACTACCCACATAGAGTGTTCTCGGTGGGCGCCTCGGGCGTGGTCGGTCGTCGTAGTGGCACGCACATATGCAGCTAGGGTTGGCGTAGCAGCATGTGGGATCATAGGAACTTCCTATGTTCACGACCTCCTCGTTGCCCCTCTCGCGTTGCATCTGTTGGCGAGGTCATCATTTTGCTCCTTAATATCGTCAATTGCGCCTCCAAATCAAATATTCGGTTCCACAATATATCCACGTGCCTCCTAACATGTTGTTCATGGGGAGGATCGATCCAGCGGGTAAAGTTGCATTTCGCCATCTGCTGCAAGGGACGGTTAGTATAGAGGATGTATTAGCAGTAACATGAACAAAACTATTTACCCCAGAGTATGGGCATCGGAAGAAACGCCGTCCGCCATCGAAAGGGCCATCTATGACCTGCACGATAGCGTCCTTCCTGTGTCCGCATTTTGGCCACTTAGGTTAGGCATGCTTGTTCGGCACCAACCGGTAGTTAGGGCCAAAGTTCTCCCTCCTTTCCAGGAGAAGGTCTTGCTTCGGCGACCGGTTGGATTGGTCCTCGGTGTATACGCCATGGTATGTTAGTGTATGACGGAGAAGGTTCTTCTTCTTACGGTTGGAAAGATCGAGTGGTCCTTCCGGGCGTGGGGTGCACATTTATAGCCCATGGGGGAGGCGGAGACTGACGACGGGTAATGTGTTAGGTTGTAGATGACAAGACTGATGGGGTTTTATCGCTTCGTGAAGATAAGACCAAGCAGGCGACTTTATGATGACAACACCAAAAGAGACGACCTTAGCGGTGACAAGACCGACGGAAGCGACTTTGGTGCGATGACAAGACCACACGGTGCAGCATTGCAGTGACAATGCCAAAGGAGACAACCTTGCGCAGTAACAAGACAAGACAGGACAGCACTCACATTAACTAACATAATTGTTGAACATAATATACCCTAGAACAAAGCACTCATATTATACACTCATTCAAGCACACATGTATACCTCGATCTAGGAGAAGCCATGGGAAGGACAGGGGCCTTGAGGGAGGGCGGCGGTGGCACGGGCGTCTTTGGAGCAGAGCCGGCAGAGGATACACGTTGGAGGAGAGCCAATGGCGGGGCAAGAAGCGGCGTGGGGAGGAGGCGTGGCAGACAAAGAGCGGCGTGGGAAGGAGAGGCCCGGGGCGGGGTGTCATGGAGGGGAGGGTGGCGGCGGGATCGAACCAGGAAGCACTAGCGGCGGGACAAACCGATGGAGTTGGGGAATCTGGGAGAAATGAAGAGGTGTCTGGGTCCAGGCTTAAGTGGCCCTTGTCACACCACAGTGGCGTGACAATGGCCCTTGTCATGCCACTGGTGGCGTGACTATTGCCACGCAAGCTCTACGCGGGCATGGCGCGCGACCGAGGGCTTGCGTGGCAGCTTTGGTCACGCCACCTCTCGTGGCGTGACGGTGTTGTTTTGTCATGCCACGGTGGTGGCGTGACCAAAGGGGTCAGAATTGGAAATAAAGTTTGCGAGGGATTAACTTTAAAATATTAATAAAAAAGAATTAAATAATAAAAAATTCTGTCACCATTTAAATTAGCAACAGGGACCTGTCGCCATTTCAACTGGCGATAGGGAGCTCTGGGTACTGTTGAGCTCTCTATCGCCAGTGGCTAGGCTCCTGTCGCCAATTGGTATGTCGACAGGAGCTGGTCGCCATTCCAATTAGCGATAGGAGACAATAGCATGTAGCCATTCCAATTTGCAATAGGCGCCTAGTTTTGTAAAAAAAAATCAACTATTTATTTTTGTAATTATCATTTAAATTAATATTATTTTTTTTTAAAAAAATTGACAAGTCAACGAGTGCTGGTGAAGAAGAAAAAAGCATGTAAAGTACTAGAGTAAATTACATAATATCAGGTATTGTGGCACAAGCAACAGAACATCCAGAAATTTTGGCATTTACGCCCTTTGCTCTCTTTTTCTGCAAAACTAGCCCCTTCCACCATAATTTGCACATCTAGCCCCCCACTGTGCACACCTTTGGCCCCGTGGCAGGCACCCCACGACCCGACCAGCAGAGTAGGCCACACCTTTGTGCGGGAGGGGCAGGTGACCTGCCCCATATGGAGGGGCGCGACAAGAAGAGGAGAGAGAAAATAGGAGAGAGGAATAAAAGAGAAAAATTCCGGAAAAATTTCAAAAAAAAAATCCAAAATTTCAAGAAAATTACATAAAAATCCTTGGAACATGAATAGATTTAATAAAATATTTTTGAGTTTAATTGAAGTTTATTTTATTCATTTAAAATGTTTTTCATTTTTTAGAATTTTGCAATTAAGCTTTAATTAATCTAATAAAATTGAAATTGTTTATTTTATTTTTTTGTACTTATTCACCTTCGCATGCGTCATTGCATTTGGATTGCTAAATCAAATTATGAATCGAGCTCATGGTTGAATTTAACTTGTACTTGATTTATGGAGTTTAAATTATGGAACTTCGATTCTCGATTAAACCTTCCGATTCAAATTAATTTCCTTTGATTGTAACTCATGTTTTGCTTGTAAAGAGACCAGATTTGAAATTGAATTTAATCAGATCATAAAAACCTATTACAATGATAGGTGGTGCTCGTTGTCACTTTGGGGTCGTAGACCATTTCGGGCCTACTTCCAGAACTCGTTTTTTTAATGTTGTTGGACGTCTTGCTACGCGAAGAATTGAATACGAAAAGACGACGAGATTTGCAGTTACGAATTAAAATAGATTTTATAATAAAGCTGGGAATTACACGACGCCACAGGGTTTGGTTACGTGTGAAAGAAACAACATCATGCACGATGCAACAAACCGAAGTACTCCTAGATACATGTGCGCCTTTTTGGAATGGAAATAAATTCGACCTTCGGGGGACTAGTACGGAATGGCCCAACTTACTGCATGGACCGAGGCCATTTGCCCTTCCTTGCGAGCTCGTCGTTGTACTCCTTGTCGGCCTCCTTGGCCTTGGCCGCCATTTTTCACTTTTTCTCGCGCTCCCTCTCACGAGCTCGCACTCTCTGCGCCTACATGCCTCGAGATGAGCTTTCATCTCCCGACAGATAAGCTCGTTTTTCTCTTCGTTGTGGCGCTCCTCCTCCCAGATCTCGCGGGCCTTTTTGGCATCCCACACCTCGTAGTCGATTTGCCACTGGTCGTGTGGGTGGATCTCTTGGTCGATCCACTTGCGGTAGCCACATAATGGATTCGGGGACTAAGGGTAGACGAGACAGGTTGTTAGTGCGTACTTTGAAAGAGAAATGGTAGGGGAACATAGTGTAACTGGTCCTTACTAGCTGCCGATAGCTTCTCGTGTCCCAACGACGGTCGGGATAGTCACAAGTGTAGTTCTCACAACCCCAGTAACGCATGCCCAGGCTGAGCCGCTACTTAGACTTGAAGAATTTGCATGTGTCCCTGCACCAACAGAGGGGCGGTGTCTCCTCCTGGGGCAGATCTTGCGGCGAACGCTCGGTGGGAATGTTCTGGTAGGGATTGCTACTACGGGAGGCATCATTGTAGGGAGGTGCCCTCCTGGCATGCTCCGCTTGTTTGTCTGGGCCGTAGTAGCCCTTGCTTGTTCGTCTCGGGACACAGCAGCCCTTGCTTGTTCATGGATCTCGTCTCATTGCTTCTTCATCTTGTCCCATCACTTGTCCATCCCGACGTGGTGAAGCAAGCTCTGGTGTAGTGTTGGGTTTGGGTGTGTAGTGTTCTCTTCCAGATTTCTTCCACATCCTTTTATAAGCCACAGGGTTGGCATGGTGTGGTTAAATTCATGTGAGTAGCCTGCGAGACAGAGTGTTGTGTTGTCTTTCTGAAAAGCTGCTGGCGAGGCAGAGTGTTGTCACGTTTTACTTTGCAGAGAGTGGTTACGTTCTACTTTGCACAGTCCTGTCTTTTTGGTCTGAAAAGCTGAGGATGTACAGTGTTGTCATGTCGATCTGAAAAGCTGGCCGAGCAGAGTGTTGTCATGTCTTACTTTGCAAAGAGTGGTCACGTCCTACTCTGCATAGTCCTATCTTTTTGGTCTAAAAAGCTGTGGAGGTAGAGTGTTGTCATGTCGATCTGAAAAGCTGGTGAGACAGAGTGTTGTCACTTACCTTGGTACATGTCGGAGTACTACAACATACGTCACATGTATGATACTTGGAACAGGGAGTTCACGTGCTCATGCATGCGTGCTTGCCGAAAGGTTTTTTTGTCTTCTTCTCGGTTTTGTTTTTTCTCTCCTTTACGTCGCGTCTCGTTGAGTCACTCACTGTCTGCTAGGATGAATCTTGGAGCAACGTAGCATCACGTTGCCAAGCAAAGCCATCTTGTTAGTGCGCAAAGCTACTTCGTTGGGTCACGTCGCGCGCAAAGTTTCGACGTTGTTTACTATATCTTCAAGTATCTACAGTAAGTCGTACTGACCATTATCTGTCTTCCATTATCTGCAGGTCTAACCCTGACACGTACATAGTTAAGTGCGTGGTTAGCTCTTGCCCGGGCAAAGTCCGTGCGTAGAGATTCCCTGTGGAGAGAACGGACTTTCGCATAACTGTCGTGACAGATCACACATGTGAGCTTGAGGAGCCGTTGCAAATGCATAGGAATGTGACCTCGGGCTAATCGCAATCGTCATAAGCCATGTAGTTGTCATCGATGTAACCATTTCGCCGAAGGTTCTAATGGCTGACGTAGCGAATACAATAGGGTATGTTATTAGCTACAGTAAGGTCCGGCGGACGAAGCAGAAGGTGTTCGAAGGGTTGTAAGATACCTACAAGGAGGCATACAACCTAGTCCCCAGAATACTGAAGCACATTGTGGATGCTAATCCGGGGACATGCATCAACAGGATGGAGAGGCCCCACCCGTCGAACATCCCACATTCCCTAATCCTTGATTGAGTCTTCTAGGCATTTGGCGGCGATCGAGGCTTCTCCCCCTTCTTGTCCCGTCGACTATGGGCGGTACATTCCTTCTTGAGGAAGTACAAGGGCACCATTCTCATTGCTATTACCGCTGATGGCAACGACACGGTACTTCCGATTGCCTCATAATTATGGAGAATTAGAACAGTAACAGTTGGCTGTGGTTCCTAGCCGACATAAAGCAACATGTTGTAAGGGACTGGATGAATGTGTGCATCATCACTGAACGTCATGCCGAGTTGTTGTCATGGCGCACACCATGCGACATGTGAAAAGCATCTAGGCCCCTAAAATTGTTTTGGTAATTAATGACAATATGTGATTATGGGATTAACAAGTTTATTGAGTATTTACAAGGTTAAGTCCCATTGGTGAATTTGTTAACACAAGGATGCATGCCAAAGGAGAATATGAAGATCCACAAGACTCAAAGACAGTACAAATAGTCTAGGTTCCTCTTCTTCCATTTTACTGGGTCTTAGGAGTTTAGTTGGAAGACCGGATTATAGGATAAATGCCGTACTATTAAGAGGATCAAAGCTAGTAGTTTGACATGTTCTTGTGGCATATGGATCAATTTAGGAACATGCATGCATTTGAATTTGAAATTTAAATTGATTTGAGTGGTTTTGAACTTGTCCACAAATCGGTCGTCTGCTTGGTGAAATCGGTTGTACGGGATTGCGGTCGTTCGAAATTTGTGCGGCGGTTCAATAAAACCGATAGCTCTGCAAATATGACTTAAACCCTCTCATAGAAATCGGTCGTCTCCGTCCGGTGCCTAACTGGCCGTATTGCCGTTTTGCGATCGTTCCGATTTTTATGAGCCGTTCAATAAAAAGCAGAACAAGTGTAAAATCGCTCGAAACTCTTAAAATCGGACGTTCGATGTTGGGAGCAGTTGTACCGCCTGCGGTCATTCCGATTTTTGTATGCCGGTTCAATATTTCCGGAACCCTTGCAAATCTTGAGCGATTCGCGAAACCCTACGATCGGTCGTCTGTTCGTTTAATCGATAACTGGCAAAATCGGACGTCTGCGACCTTACTGCGATCGTTCCGACCGGGAGTTCAACGGCTAGTAAATCTTTTTAGTATCTGCTGTGGCCGTTGGCATCGCGTTGACCAGAGACGATGCGACCGCACTTTACTGCGATCGTTCGATTTTCCACGAAAGTTGAGGATTAAGTCTCCACGGTCTCTTTTGTTGGTGTGGGCTATAAATACCCCCAACCGCTCTGAACAAGGTGGTGGAGTTCTTTGAACATTCATAGAGCCTTGAGAGCTTAGTGCACCCACTCAACACTCAAAACCTCTTGTGCATTCTTTGTGAGTTTGTTGAGATTCACTCAAGTGCATTCATACTCCTAGTTGATCCATTTGCACTTAAGTGCGGTCAAGTGAAGACCGGTGATCTATTACTCTTGGAGTGTTGCCGCACTCCTAGGCGGCTTAGCGGAGAGCACGGTGATCTCTTCAAGAAGATTGTGAAGAGGCCGGTGCAAGCTTGTGAGTGGTTGGTGTTCGCCATCTCGGAGTGGAGGAAGAACAACCATAGTGATCGAGGAAGGCTTAATTGTGGAGCCGGCTTGAGGTGTCAAGCTTCCTCAACGTGGACTAGTGAAGACCGGCAAGTCTTGATACCAGGAAAAACATCTTTGTGTCTTTGTGGTTATTTCTAGTCTTTACATTTCGCATTTATATTTCTAGCTTGTTTATTGTGATTAATTAGCTTAGCTAGAAGTATAACTTGTTTAGACTAAGATATTAATTGGCTTAAATTGTTAAATTGTTAAAAGTTTAAAACCTCCTATTCACCCCCTCTAGTCGGTTATCCTTGATCCTACAAGTGGTATCGAGCTTGGTCTCTCATTAATCTAGACTTAACCGTCTAAGAGAGAAAAGGATGGCTAGTGAGGAATCGCTATAGGAAAGGCTCCTTTCTTTGATGGCTCAAATTATGCTTATTGGAAAATTAAAATGTCAATCTATTTAAAGGCCATGAGTCCGAAAATTTGGAAAATCGTAAATGAGGGTTACGTTATGCCTCTTAATCCACTACTCCCCACGGAGCAAGAGGAGCGTAATGGTCATTTAGATGCCCAAGCTATGAATGCTCTATTTGGAGCTTTGAGCGGATGAGTTCAATAGAGTGAGTAACTTGGAGAACGCTCATACTATTTGGACCACTCTCTCGGAAATCCATGAGGGAACATCCACGGTCAAAGAAGCCAAATTGCATAGGCTTCGGATTAAATATGAGACATTCATGATGTTGCCTAATGAAAACATCAATGAGATGTATTCAAGACTCAACAACATTGTGAATGAGCTCAAAGGCCTTGGGACTAACCTTCTTGATGTTGATATTGTGCGCAAGATGCTTAGGGCTCTCCGGATAAATATGAGGCGTTGGTGGCGCTATTTCTCAACTCACCCGAGTTGCCAAGGATGACACCAGCAGGGCTTTTGGGCAACCTCATCACAAATGAGTTGTTCAAAAGGATAAGGAAGAGCTATTGGAGACATCTTCATCAAAGAAGAAGATCACCGCTTTCAAAGCCGGCGGAATCAAGTGATGATGAGAAGGAAGAAGATGAATCCGACGAGGAGTATGCACTCCTTGTGAGAAAAATGAAGAGGTTCATGAAGAGGCGTCCAAATCGAAGCTACAACTTTGACAAGTACAAGAAGGGCAATCCTCAAGTGACAAGAACCGTTATAGCAACATTCGATGCTATAATTGCGAAGAAGAAGGGCACATTGCTTCCGTTGCCCCCAAAAGAAGGGCGACAAGGACAAGTCATTCAAGAAGAAGGAGTACAATGGCAAGAAGAAGCTTTTCAAGAAGCTTCACAAAGGTGGCAAGCATGAAGCCCACATTGGAGAGTGGGATTCAAATGATGAGTCAAGCGACTCCGATTAGATGAGGAAGAGTTCCCCAAGAAGAAGGGACTAGTCGGCATCGCTATCAAAGAAGCTCCTTCGCTATTCTCTACTCCTACTTGCCTCATGGCAAAAGGAGATAAGGTAAGACCCTTTATTAGTGACGAACCAACTTATGATGAATTAATGGATATGCTTGATGATTTAAATGAATATCTTGGAAAAGAAAAATCAAAATATAAAGTCTTAAATAAAGAATACTTTACTCTAAAAGATTCTTATATGGAGCTTAAGGAAACTCACAACTTGCTTATCCAAGAAAATTCACATAAGTCTTGTTCTAGTATAGGGATTACATGCGATATTATTAATAAAATGCCTAGTATAGAAATTGCTAAGACTAGTGCATCCACTTCATGTGATGACCTACTTGCTATGCCATGTTGCTCTAGTGTTGATTCAAATGTTAACTTAGCAAATGCTTGTGATCCTTTGCTCATTGTTGAAAATCATGAACTAAAAATACAAGTGACCAAGCTAAGCAAGAGCTTGGAAAGATGTTTTAAGGGTAAGGCCACTCTTGACAAGCTCTTAAGCGAGCAAAGATGTTCATTCAACAAGGAAGGTCTTGGGTATGTGCCTAAGAAAGGTAAGAAGTCGATAAATAAGCCTACAAGTTTTGTGAGGCAAAATGGTAGGTATTGCTATAAGTCTTGGGAAATAGGACATATGCAACAAAATTGTCCTAAGGGTAAGGTTCCATCTCTTGGTATATATGATTCATGCTATATGCTTAGAAAATCTAAGAATGGTAAAGTAATTGCTCATTTTGTTGGCACTTCAATTATGGGCGCTAAAAAGAATGCTATTTGGGTGCCTAAATCCTTGGTTACTAACCTCCAAGGACCCAAACAAATTTGGGTACCTAAAAGAACTTAACTCTTGTTTTGTAGGTGAACTATAAGACCGGTGGAAAACATTGGGTGCTTGATAGTGGATGCACTCAACACATGACCGGTGATAGAAAAATGTTCACCACATTCGAGAATGGAAAAGGAGTAGACAAGATCACTTTTGGCGATAATAGCAAAGGAAAGGTATTAGGATTGGGTAAAATCGCTATCTCAAATGACCTCTCCATTTCTAATGTTTCTCTAGTAGAATCATTAAACTTTAACTTGCTATCCGTTGCTCAAATCTGTGATCTTGGACTAATTTGTTCTTTCTCAAGTGAAGGTGTAACCATATCTAATGCAAAGGATAGCTCTTTAGCTTTCAAAGGCTTTAGATTTGGAAATCTCTATTTGGTTGATTTTAGTTCAAGTGATTCTTGTTTAAAGACTTGTTTAATGGCAAAAACCTCATTGGGTTGGCTTTGGCATAGAAGGCTAGCTCATGTTGGAATGATTCAACTTAAAAGCTTTTCAAACATGATTTAGTTGTTGGCTTGAAAGATGTGAAGTTTGAGAAAAATAGACTTTGTAGTGCTTGTCAAGCCGGTAAGCAAGTCGCTAATTCTCATCCCTCCAAAAGTATCATGTCAACTTCTAGACCATTGGAACTCTTACATATGGATTTGTTTGGGCCAACAACCTATAAGAGTATCGGGGGTAATAGCTATTGTTTAGTCATTGTGGATGATTACTCTAGATATACATGGGTATTCTTCCTAGATGATAAAAGTGAAACTTCCGGATTTTCAAAAGATTTGCAAAAGGGCTCAAAATGAATTTGATTTCAAAATAAAGAAAATCCGTAGTGATAATGGTACCGAGTTCAAAAATACTAAAGTGGAAGACTTTTGTGATGAACTTGGTATAAAGCACCTGAACTTTCCACAACCTACACTCCGGAGCAAAATGGAGTTGTAGAAAGAAAAATCGTACATTAATTGAAATGGCTAGGACAATGCTTGATGAATTTAATACTTAGATAGTTTTTGGGCGGAAGCTATTAACACCGCTTGTCATGCCATAAATCGTCTTTATTTGCATCGCCTTTTGAAAAAGACTTCCTATGAGCTTATTGTAGGAAGAAACCGAACATCTCTTATTTAGGAGTCTTTGGTTGTAAGTGTTATATTTTAAAGAAGGGTGTTCGTCTTTCAAAATTCGATAGTCGTTGTGATGTTGGTTTCTTGCTTGGTTACTCCTCAAATAGCAAGGCTTATCGTGTCTTTAACAAAAACTCGGTTTAGTTGAAGAAAGGCACGATGTGCAATTTGATGAAACTAACGGCTCTCAAGAAGAGCAAGAGAACTTGGATGATGTGGGTAATGAAGCTTTGAGAAAAGCTATGGAGCATATGCAAATAGGTGACATCAAGCCCAAGATGATCCATCATCTTCTACTCAAGTTGAGGCTCCAACCTCTTCCACTAATCAAATACAAATTGATGAAGAGGAAAATGTGGAAGATGATCAACCATCCAACCTACCACCAAGAATTCACAATGCTATTGCTAAAGATCATCCAATAGATCAAATATTGGGTGATGTAAGTAAAGGTGTTCAAACTCGATCTCGTATTGCTTCTTTTTGTGAACATTACTCTTTTGTCTCTTCTATTGAGCCAAAGCATGTAGAAGAAGCACTTGAAGATCCGGATTGGGTGAATGCTATGCATGAAGAACTCAATAACTTCACCCAAACCAAGTTTGGACTTTGGTGGATCGACCCAAGGAACAAAACATTATTGGTACAAAATGGATCTTTAGAAACAAACAAGATGAAAATGGTTTGGTTGTTCAAACAAAGCAAGATTGGTCGCTCAAGGATATTCACAAGTTGAAGGTTTGGATTTTGGTGAAACTTTCGCTCCCGTAGCTAGACTTGAGTCAATTCGGATATTACTTGCTTTTGCATCATGCTTTGATATTAAATTATTTCAAATGGATGTTAAAAGTGCTTTCTTAAATGGTGAAATATCCGAACTTGTCTTTGTTGAACAACCTCCCGGTTTTGAAGACCCTAACAATCCTAATCATGTCTATAAACTCTCCAAGGCGCTCTATGGTCTTAAACAAGCTCCTAGAGCATGGTATGAACGCCTTAGAGATTTTTAATCTCAAAAGGATTCAAAATCGGAAAATTGATTCAACATTATTCACTAAAGTTCTTGATGGTGAATTCTTTGTATGTCAAATTTACGTTGATGATATCATATTTGGGTCTACTAATCAAGACTTTTGCAAAGAATTTGGTGATATGATGTCTAGGAATTTGAAATGTCCATGATTGGAGAATTGAGCTACTTCCTTGGACTTCAAATCAAGCAACTCAAAGATGGGACTTTCATAAGTCAAGCCAAGTGCGTAAAGGATTTACTTAAAAGGTTTGGAATGGAAGGCATAAAGCCCATCAAGACTCCCATGGCTACAAATGGTCATCTTGATCTAAATGAGGGAGGTAAATCGGTAGATTTAAAGCTTTATAGATCTATGATTGGTAGTTTGCTTTATCTTACCGCATCTAGGCCCAATATCATGTTTAGTGTTTGCATGTGTGCGTTTTCAAGCAACTCCAAAAGAGTGTCATTTGATGGCCGTTAAAAGAATACTAAGATATTTAAAGCATTCCTCAAGCATTGGCCTTTGGTTCGAAAGGTGCTAAATTTGATTTAATTGGATATGCCGATTCGATTATGCGGGTTGTAAAGTGGATAGAAAAAGCACCTCGAGCAGTTGTCAATTCTTAGGAGATCTTTAGTATCATGGTCATCCAAGAAACAAAATTCCGTAGCATTATCCATCACGAAGCGAATATGTCTCCATGGGAAGTTGTTGTGCTCGATTGCTATGGATGAGGCAAACATTGATGGACTATGGAATTACATTTGATAAAATGCCTCTCTTGTGTGACAATGATAGTGCGGTAAAATTGCTAATAATCTGTTCAACACTCAAGAACCAAGCATATAGATATCCGCCACCATTTCTTGAGAGATCATGTGAGCAAGGAGATATTGAAATTAGCCACATAAGAACCGAGGACCAATTAGCGGATATTTTCACCAAGCCATTAGATGAAGGTCGCTTCTGCAAATTGAGGAATGAGTTAAATATCATAGACCATTCTAATGTTGTTTGAACTCTTGCCTCTTGTCATTATGCTTCATTTGATGTTATTTGAGTATTTTATGAAAATAATTTTCAAAATCTTTATTAAAAATAGCTATGATCATAAAAATTTATTAATTATGTTCCTATATAGACAATAGTCTATTCTTTGCACAATGATCCTTAAAGTTATGTTATTGAGTGCAAAACTAGGGATCATTTGCAAAATAATCTCGATTCTAGAAAATTCGAATTCCCAGGATAATCGGAACAACGGCGTTATACTCATGATGCGACCTCTGTCTTGATGACCGGAGTTGTAACATCGGTGCGTCCGGTCTTGAACGACCGACGGCTTGTGGCGGAACGATCGCGTCGGTTTGGGAGAGGAAAATAACTCCCTGCGGTTACTTTTTTTCTTACCCCTTTAACCCCCAAACGGTGCGTCAGTTCTTCGTCTCGCCTCTCTCTCCGCTCATGCGCCTCAAAACTCCTCCTCAAATCCTATCGAAGCTTTTCAATCCTTTGATTCCTCGTGTTGCTGCCTCCCGGGGTTCTTCTCCTCCGAATCTTAAGGTAAAATGTTGATTGATTCACGTTTTATCTCCTTTTGAAACCCTAGGAGTCGGTGTTTAGGGTTTGATGAAAATGCTTTGAAATTTCTGTAGTTCTAAGGGATTAAAAGTTGTTTTGGTGTACTATGATGTTTGCGATCGATCCTTGGATTCATTCCTCGAAAAATCACCAAAACGCACAATTTTATCAACCCTAGAAGTCGGTCAGGATAATCGAACGTCCGGTTCTTGAGCGCGAACGATCAGTAGTCTTGGTCGTCATCGCCAATGAACGACGGTGCGACCGATTGTCTGACGAAAAAACAAATTTCAACTCTTTTCATCAATCAATTTCAATCATCCCTTTGATTATCCTGTAACATATTCTCTCGGTTACGAAGATGACTAGGATGAGGTGCTCGACAAGGAAATCACATGGACCTCCTCGCGGACAATCTTCGCGCAATCTTCGCCGCTCCTTCCGAGTCACCACCTCGGCGCGCAAGGCGGCTCTGCCTTGACCGACTTCGGTCGGCCAAATCGGAAGGTTGTTCAAGGAAAGGCAAAGCACCACTCGGACTCGAGGCTCAAGCAAGTGATGATTATCGTTCGAGATGAGGACACTCGGTCCGAGCATGATTCTCCAAAGACGCACAGAGGCACTTTTGATAACTTGGGAACTCCTCCACCATCTCCTGTGGATCTGCGACTCTGTCGGCGGATGACTATGCTATCAAAAGGCATGTCAATCGATATCTTCGCAAGGTGACTCTATCAATCCAAGATTCCACACTACTTTTCAAGAGCAAGTTTATGAGCAATGCTATGGAAGGAACAGAAAATTTCTTGATCATAAGTGGATTAAGTGGTCATACAGAATGACTTGGATAAATATAGTGGAGTATATCGGTTGTTCCGTCTTTGTAAGTCTTCATGACCTTGTGAGCTTGAGCAAAATTATGATGATGAACCGATTAGCGGTTTTACGCCACAAGACATGTATCGGTGATCTACAATCTTTGAGATGGATTTACGTGGCTAGAGATTTGCAAAGCACTAAGGAAGAATTTGAGCAAATCTTAAATGTAAGGTCCGACTCTTGGGAGAAGATCTTTGTGATCTGCTTTGCTTGCTCGGCTTGGTGCGAATACTATGACTCAAATGTCAAATGCAAGCTTGGAACCATCAGGACTAAAGCGAAGTGAGTATGATTAACGAATTATCAATCACACCTTTTATCCTAAGAGTGGCAATTTTGATGCTATCGGGGACACGCTTTGGAACATAATAGACCACATTATGAGAGGTGTCAAGTTTGATGTAGTGGATGTCATTCTCCAAGGCATAGTGTCATCTAAGAATGATAGGGTAAAGAGGATATACTATGCACCCTATATCATGGCCTTGATTTCTCGTAAGATTACTTTTCGTGGTGGTCTTGGTTCGGTTCACAAATCTTATAGACCACGAGGCGTTGTTCCTCCTCGACCATTCTTGAGAATGATCCTATTCTCAAGCCGTGCCTCTCACCGATCCAAATATTCTTTGAAGGTTCCATTGCTCGATTCTTGAAAACCAAAACTTATTCTCGATCAAGCTGCAAGAAATGAAGCATGCTCAAATAGAATTTCAGATCGAGGTCACTAATAAGTTGGGCGACATGGAGTTAGTGAGAGATGACTTTCACAATGAGGTTCTAGCAGGATGGTCTGCTATGGTGGAAAGTATCGATGACATTGAGAAGTTCTTGCAGCTCCTTATCGATTTGCTTACACTCGTCGCCATCATACTTACCTTGAGACTCGGCTCCTGTTACTCCTCCAGCTCCAGCCGCCAGATCCTCCTCCCGCTCCATCTCTCAGATCCATCTTGACTCCTCCTCTGAAGCAGTCACTACTTCTCGGATGCCGCTCCTCCGGTCCCGGCTTCTCGATTCTCTCCTATTCCCGCCGGGATGGCGTCCCTCCTCCTCGGGATCCGTTATGCGAGTTACTTTTGGTATCTTGATGCCAAGGGAGAGAAGAAGAAGTGAAAAGATATAGAAGACATAGTTTTAGGGGGAGCAAGCGCAAGCTTTTTCTACTATAGTTATATTTGGGCGTATATGTATTATTAGTTCTGTTGAACTTGTGTGCTTGTAATAGTTTTTATTATGTTTCTCAGCTTGTTGAACTTGTGGATGATGTCTGTTATTATCTTAAATGCAATTTCAGATTTACGTCATATTTATCTATTGCATCTCCTCAAGCTCATAGTTGTTAAAGAAGCTCTGCCAAAATTTCATATTATCACTTCATGTGCTCGCTAAACTCTTTATCTTTATATGCACATATTTAGGGGGAGCTATCTTTAAAATGGACTTAACAAGAAAATAATTCTCATTCATTTGTACTCATTATAAGAATTATGTTTTTGTGAAGTCGCATAAGCGAAATATACAATCTTGTTATATTCAAACCAATCTTTTCACAATTGTTTAGTGTTGTCATCAATTACCAAAAAGGGGAGATTGAAAAGCATCTAGGCCCCTAAAATTGTTTTGGTAATTAATGACAATATGTGATTATGGGATTAACAAGTTTATTGAGTATTTACAAGGTTAAGTCCCATTGGTGAATTTGTTAACACAAGGATGCATGGCAAAGGAGAATATGAAGATCCACAAGACTCAAAGCGTGTACAAATAGTCTAGGTTCCTCTTCTTCCATTTTACCGGTCTTAGGAGTTTAGTTGGAAGACCGGATTATAGGATAAATGCCGTACTATTAAGAGGATCAAAGCTAGTAGTTTGACAAATGTTCTTGTGGCATATGGATCAATTTAGGAACATGCATGCATTTGAATTTGAAATTTAAATTGATTTGAGTGGTTTTGAACTTGTCCACAAATCGGTCGTCTGCTTGAAATCGGTTGTACCGGATTGCGGTCGTTCGAAATTTGTGCGGCGGTTCAATAAAACCAATAGCTCTGCAAATATGACTTAAACCCTCTCATAGAAATCGGTCGCATCGTCTGCGTGCTCAACGGTCGTGCTGCTTTCTTGATCGTTCCGATTTTTATGAGCCGTTCAATAAAAATAGAACAAGTGTAAAATCGCTCGAAACTCTTACGAAATCGGACGTTCGATTTTGGGAGCAGTTGTACCGGCTGCGGTCATTCCGATTTTTGTATGCGGTTCAATATTTCGAAACCCTTGCAAATCTTGAGCGATTCGCGAAACCCTACGATCGGTCGTGCAGCTTCGTTTAATCGGCCTGGCGGAAATCGGACGTCTCATGACCTTACTGCGATCGTTCATTGGGGAGTTCAACGGCTAGTAAATCTTTTTTAGTATCTGCTGTGGCCGTTGGCATCGCGTTGACTCGCGATGCGACCGCACCTTTACTCATGATCGTTCGATTTTCCCTGAAAGTTGGGGATTCGTCTCCAACGGTCTCTTTTGTTGGTGTGGGCTATAAATACCCCCCCAACTGCTCTAGACAAGGTGGCTGGAGTTCTTTGAACATTCATAGAGCCTTGAGAGCTTAGTGCACCCACTCAACACTCAAAACCTCTTGTGCATTCTTTGTGAGTTTGTTGAGATTCACTCAAGTGCATTCATACTCCTAGTTGATCCATTTGCACTTAAGTGCGGTCAAGTGAAGACCGGTGATCTATTACTCTTGGAGTGTTGCCGCACTCCTAGGCGGCTTGGCGGAGAGCACGGTGATCTCTTCAAGAAGATTGTGAAGAGGCCCTGCAAGCTTGTGAGTGGTTGGTGTTCGCCATCTCCTGGAGTGGAGGAAGAACAACCATAGTGATCGAGGAAGGCTTAATTGTGGAGCCGGCTTGAGGTGTCAAGCTTCCTCAACGTGGACTAGTGAAGACCGGCAAGTCTTGATACCACGGAAAAACATCTTTGTGTCTTTGTGGGTATTTCTAGTCTTTACATTTCGCATTTATATTTCTAGCTTGTTTATTGTGATTAAATAGCTTAGCTAGAAGTATAACTTGTTTAGACTAAGATATTAATTGGCTTAAATTGTTAAATTGTTAAAAGTTTAAAACCTCCTATTCACCCCCCTCTAGTCGGTTATCCTTGATCCTACAGCATGGTACAAGCCTGCCCTTCCAATGGAACGACATGCGCACATGTTGGTGCATGCGGTATCTAGCCGCCAACTTCTACACGTGCTTCCAGAGCAAGGACCTCATGAAGAAGTTCAAGAAGCTCTGCCTGCAGAACCAGAAGCGCAAGTTCGATGTTGTGTGGCGGGAGCTTGAGGTCGAAACCGAGCGTTCAAGTAGAGGTTCTGGGTCAAGCATGCCGCAAAGCGAGTTCACTGAGTGGATGAGCGTGCATGCCCCGGACTATGAGAAATGGTCCCTTCTTCACGACACCTATGGTGCTCACTATGACATCATGACAACCAACATATCCGAGGTCTACAATGGTGTGTTGAAAGGGGGTCTGTGCCCTGCCCATCACCGTCGTTGTCAACGAGACATGGAACCGCACGGTCAGTTACTTCGTCAATTGGGCAATGATGGCCAAGCAGCATTTGGATGAAGGGAAGTAGTACTCGAAGGTTACCCTTGCCTACATGGAGAAGAAGATTACCAAGGCCCGATCCCATATAGCTCACACAATGGATGGCGTGAGGAGGAAGTTCGAGATCTGCCTGCGGGACAAGTACGTTCACGACCACATGAGAGGTGACCAAAAGCATGTTTGCACCATAGGCGATGTGGTAGTTTGCACCTGCAATAAGCCTCAACTCCTGCACAAGCCTTGCTCCCATGTATATACTGCATGTGCTGCATTTCACCAATCTTGTAGCATGTACATGTCGGAGTACTACGACATACGTCACCAGTATGATACTTGGAACGGGGATTTCAACTCCTACGGTGTGGAAGGCCACTACAAGGACCTATGGCTAGGAGAAGTGAATTGGTCACCGAATGAAGCATTGCAGCATCCAGGCCGTGGGAGGCGTCAGTCAAGGCACATCCGCAATGACATGGATGCGAGCCAACGTGGAGGCCAGCCAAGACCAATGAAGTTTAGGCTATGCAAGACTCCTGGACACTCGTTTAGGAACTGCCGAACAAACCTTCTTCCTCCGGCGCCACTTAGTATCCGTAAGCTATCTCGGTGTATTGTGCTACGTTGTACTCCAGTGTTTGATTTAAAAATTTGTACTATTGAGTCATGTTGGTCGTTATCTAGAAGGTGTAGTGATGCGAGTGTTGTTGTGATTTGCGTTGTTACCTGCACTGCTTTGTACGATGTTACAGGTTGTTATTACCACTTCAATGTCTTTGCATCGCAGTAACTCGTACGGATATCTGCCTCATTGGGTCACGTCCTGCTTTGCAGAGAGTGGTCACGTCGCTGCACAAAGCTACCTCATTGGGTCACGTCCTGCTTTTCAGAGAGTCGTCACGTCCTGCTTTCCAAAGAATGGTCATGTTCTGTTTTCCAGAGCGTGGTCACGTCCTGCTTTCCATAGAGTGGTCCCTTCGTGCTCCCAAGGCTATATATGGATGCTTTGGCTGCCATTCACCTCACTCTTCTCTTCCTCTTCTCCTTTCTTCCAGTCTTAAACGGGATGTCTTCGGCCTCATCTAATTTTTGAGTGAGCAGACAATTAGAATCACTACGGCAACACCTGGTTTGCCCTCGTTGCAGGGATCCGACGAATGTGTTCACCTCGTATATGCCAATGAATCCATCCCGAGTGTTCATGAAGTGTTCAAATCTTATGGTAACTTGTGGAAAATCACCCCGAATGAATTCCATTGGAAATGACATGTTTTCTTATTTTCATTTGAAGCTACAATTCTTTTGTAGAACACAACTTATCGGTTTTGGCAGTGGGCTGATGACGCTGTCCCAGTGGTTTGAGATATTACAATGCAAATTGCTGCCTTGCAAGAAGACTCCCGTGGTGTTGTTGTATTTCGTCCAGTGGCTCAACCCTCTAATCAACCAATGCAAAATAAAGAGAACAGACTTGAAAGACTGGATGAAAGGATGGAAAGAGTTGAGAAAATGCTTTAGAAATTAGTTAAGATAGTTAGTTTTGCGGTCTTTCTTGTATTATATGTTGTTCTTGCCAAGTAGAAGTTAATGTAACATCCCAGTTTTTCTGAGTCTTTTTGAAGTTTTCAAAATAAAAAGAACCATTTGGTTTTGATGAGAGTTCAAAAGCTTAACTGGAGATTTTAGAATTAAGGTGTTTAAAATGACTAAATCAAACTTCAACTAATTCAAAGTTGGTTTGTTTTGAGTTGTTGGAGTTCTCTAGTTTTGTTTCCCCTCTCCTCTGTTCGTTCCGTGTTCCTTTCGGCCTAGCCCTTTCTTCCTCAGGCCTCCCCTTCCCTTGGACCTACCTTGTGGTTTAGACCTCTCTCTCGGTTTAGACCTCCCTTGTGGTTTAGACCTCCCTTGTGGTTTAGACCTCTCTCTCGTTTGGACATCTCTTTCGATCTAGACCTCCTTTCATTTGGATCTGAGGATCCAGACCTCCTTTTGTTTGGATCTGAGGGTCTAGACCTTCTTCTCGTTTGGACTTCCCCCTCTATCTAGACCTCCCTCCCGTCTGGACCTCCCTCTCAGGCCAAGACCTCCCGAGTGGTCCTTGGCGACCTCCTCTTTTGTCCTCTAGTCGTGACCTCCTCTTTTGTCCTATAGTCGCGACCTCCCCTTGGAGTCGCGACCTCCTCTTTTGTCTTGTAGTCGCGACCTCCCCTTGGTTACGTGCACCCCTTTGGTCACGACCTCCCCCTTGGTTTGACCACCCTTTTTAGCTTTGACTAGGCCCCACCTGTCAGTCCTGCTCACCTTCTCCTTCCTCTCATTGTGTCACTGCTGACACATTTGTCCTTGCACATTAAATGTTGTTGTGTCGCATTTAATGTTGTCACTTCTGCAACACTTGCTCCCATCAGCTCCTTCACCTGCTCGGCATGCTTTGTCCTGTCACACGTACCCTTGATCGTGTGCACCTCTGAGTCCTCCAGTGACTCTCCCCTGGCTATATGAGCCTGAACAACCCTCTTTCATCACCTTTTTCCAATTCTCTTGCTCTTGCCCAGCCCCTCCATGCTTCAAGTTTCGTCAAAGAGTCTGCTGAAGCATGCGCCTTCTTCAACCACCTCGTCGCCAAGAAGTTCGCTAGAGCACCGCGTCGTCTTCGCCATTGCCGTCGTCCTCCTCCAGCCTCCTCCGGCCTCTCTGTGTGTGTGTGTGTGTGTGTTCTGGTGAGTTTCTCTGTGCCTTGTTCCTTTCCCTTGTTCCTACGACTACGTTGCGTAGTCGTATTCGTTCGTATGACTACGCTGCCTAGTCGTATCTTGTTGTAGTCCTCGTACGACTACGTTGAGTAGTTGTACTGTCCTCAGGACCTCCTCAGGGCCTCCTCCTTTAGACCTCCTCAGGACCTCCTGTCCTCAGGACTTCCTCCTTTGGACCTCCTCCTTTGGACCTCCTCAGGACTTCCTGTCCTCAGGACCTCCTCCTTTGGACCTCCTCAGGACTTCCTGTCCTCAGGACCTCCTCCTCTGGACCTCCTCCCGACCAGTTGGACCTCTTTCCAACTAGTCGAGCCTCCTCCTAAGAGCCCCCTTTCCTAGTTCTGTTCCGTGCTATTGGTTTTAGTTTGGTTTGGTTTGTTTTGGAGTTCCTTTGGTTTTTGTTTAGTCTTTGTTTGATTTGGTTTCGTTTTCACGTGTAGATTTCGACGACTCCGGAGAGCCCGAGTACTCAGAAGAAGACCCTCAAGTTTTCAAGCAAGGCAAGTTACACCCTTGATCATATTGAATCCAGTATCTCAAATTATTTAAGTTCTGTTTCAAATTATTATTGCATGCTTATTTCAATTCAAGTAATTTAAATCCCTGTTTTAACTTCATAGTTATTCCTAATTCCTTTGTACATCCGAACTTGATTATTGACCCGATCACCCCTTGTCACCTTAGTAAGAGCTAGTTGGTACATTAGTATGAACTAGCATGTTGCAAAACTCTGTGCTTAGTCAAGCTTAGACCAAAAGTCTTGATTTGGGAGTTTACTGCCAAAAGACCAATATTGTCTAAATATTTTAATCCATGACATTGGGTTGTCGTGGTAGTTTGTAAAGGTTTTTGAAAAGCAAAGAAAAAGAAAAATTGGTTCGGACTTGGGCGAATTAGCTGTTTGGATGGGTGCATGTTCATGCACGGGATCGATCCATTTCTATGGTCAATGCCCAGGGTTCTGTGGAAGTCGCCCAGGTCAGTTAATGACCGTTCTTGGAGTGTATTTTGCCATGCCTCACCGTGCAACCACATGTCCTAAATGGAAAGGACATGGCTGACTAATTTGCAATGTTCCACCGTGGTCATTCCATCCGGTTTTGTGGGTGGTCTTTCACGACCTACGTACATGCATTCCCACTAGCGCAAGAGGGCTCAAATCTGCGCGGGTGCGAATCAAAGGAGCGAAACCTTAGCGAGTGGGCGGTGGAATGGCGATTGTAAAGGCCTTGTCACGTTGTGTTCTAGATCACTTTATACCTACCAGAGTGAGTGGTGGTATCGACGGATGCCAAACAAACTAGAGAAGTCGTGTCTTATGGGTAAAGTCCAGCCAGTGTGGTCGTGCCTTTGGGTGATCACAGGTCCGGTCAGGACTTTGGGACCTCCTGAGTGCAGACACCCCCCCGTGAGTCTGCAGAGTGTAAAACTATTCAATAGTTGTGTCCGTGGTCAAGAACATGCCGGCAAAGTTCGCTCCAAGTTAGATGTTGGTTTTGTTTTTAAAATGCTTTATGAAAATGGTTTTGGATGTATATCCAAATGGGTATCGCAGCGAGGAGCCTTGTGATAGAATTTTTTTTTTGGAAAATTTTCCGGATTTCTCTCTTTTCTTTCCTCTTTCCTATTTTCTTTCTCCTCTTCTTGCCGCATCATATACGGGCATGTCACCGCCTCCTCTTTTCGAGGGCATGTCACATGCCCTGCGTGAGTGCTGGCAGTGCTGAGGGCGGGCGTGAATTGTAGATGGGCTAGATTTGTAAATTATGACGGAATGAGGCTAGTTTTGTAAAAAAAAAAGAAAAAAAGAAGAGCGAGGGTCCCAAAATTTCGAACATCCAAGGTGTATTTAAGTGCCACATAATCATAGGTACTTTTGCTTATGTACCTCTTTTCTGAGTGCAGAAAATCCAATGCTCGGCTTTCGACCAGTATACCTGGGATTTTCTGTGACTCGTGCCATAGGATTTCTGTAATTTACCCAAACACTCTGGACAAAAAAAAAAACCGACCAAGAAAAGAAAAGCGGTAAAAGTAATTGCAGGCCGAAGTCTACAAAGTTACACGTAGCCCAGAGCCCAGTGCCTCCGTACAATTCCAGCCCACTCGATCGACCAGCCTCTATTCCGTTCCCGTGCAAGTCCAACGCCGTCCTCTTCCGCCTCCGCCTCCATCCCCGAGATCTCGATCCCACCATGGCCGCCTCCTCTCCTCCGCCGCCGGCGACCGCCGCGCCGCCCGACCTCTCCATCCCCTACGACCTCGCCACGCGTGGGCAGTGGCAAGCGCTTCTCGCCCACCTCTCGCACCCCTCCCACACCTACCACCCGCACCACCGCCTCCTCCTCTCTGCGCTTTCCGCGCTCTCCCTCGCCAAGCTCCGTCGCTTCCCCGATGCCGCCGCCCTCCTCGCCTCCCTCCACCCGGAACCCGCCTGCCCGCCGCCGCCCTTCCTCCTCCGCCTCCTCCACGCCCTCCTCCCGCTCTTCCTCCCCGACCGCCCCCTCGCGCTCGACCGCCTCTACACCCTCCTCTCCTCCGTCCGCGCCCGACCCGACGCCCGCCACCCCGAGTGGCGTCGCCGCGAAGCCCTCGTCGCCTCCCTCCTCGCCGCCGACCACCTCGCCCACCGCGAGTTCGACGTCGCCCTCGCCCTCCTCGCGGATCTCGCCGGCCGCGAGCCGGACAACCCGGTCCTCCTCTCCCGCCTTGCCTATGCCCACCTCCAGATCGGCAAGCTCGCCGCCGCCTCCGCCGTCTTCCGCCACGTGGAGTCCATCGCGGCCGACGACCCCTCGCACGCCAACCTCCTCGCCCGCAACCGCGCGCTCGAGTGCATCGTGGCCAAGGACTACGCGGCTTCGGTGCGGGAGTACGAGCTTTGCATCGAGGCGGACCCCGCGGACGCCATCGCTGTGAACAACAAGGCGCTGTGCCTCATGTACTCGCGGGACCTCGGCGACGCCATCAAGGTGCTCGAGGGCGCTCTGGAGAGGGTGCCCACTGCGGCGCTCAATGAGACGGTGGTGGTGAACCTGTGCAGCATGTACGAGCTCGCCTACGTCAACCACGGCGAGGTCAAGCGGACCCTCGCCGACTGGATCGCGAGGGTCGCGCCCGACGACTTCGACACGTCCTGCACGCGCATGTAGGAGGTACTGGTCACTGGAATTCAGTTTCGAATTATTTCACCCTGCTGCTACTATCTGTTCTGTGGCAGAGAGATGGGTGTTGCTATAGTTGTTCTACATACTGGAATTTGATTGTCCATGCTTCCATGGCGTTTAATGATTTTATGTGGTAGCAGTGGAAGTTGTGAGGTTGTAGTGATTTTCTGAACTTAAATCAAATGTACAATGTGGTTAACAAATACTGGGGAGTGGGGAGTTTGTAGAGAACTGTATTTTGCTGCTCGCAATGCATGATCATACATGTTTGGAATACCCATACATTTACGAGGAAAAGGATCCCTTCGAAAGAATTGAACTAGGAGCTGTATGAGGTGAAAATCTCATGTACGGTTTTGTAGAGGGACAGTAAGGGTTACTTATCTGTCGACTTTTCCACTAGCAACCCCAAAATACCCAACTCTGCTTATGTAAAGTTGCCATAGTACGATTAACTTCTGTATTTGGAATCACTGCTTATATACCAGGTATTGGCCATAATTTACAAGAACATTATGTATAGAATGTTTCAGACTTTTAGTGTGGGGTGAAAGATTGAATTTTTATCATGTGGATTTTTTTAGACTTATCATTTGGAATTCATGAGGTTTGATGTTTGACTTGGAGTTTGTTGTCGTTGTTGCCCATATTGGAAACATTTCTATATGTAACATTTCAATGATTTTCTATGTTTCCATGCCATTTAATGATTTATCTTTGGTAGCAATCAAAGTTGTGACTTTGTGGTGATTTGTTGGACTTAATTGCACAATGTGGCTTAGAAACACTGGGGAGTTTGTAGTATTCTGCTGTTCGAAATTGCAGCACCCTCACAATGTGGCTTGAAATATATAACATTTATCTTGGTGCTAACAATTGCACCCTCACAATCCAATGGTGTGGAATTTGTAGAGGGAATATATTTTGCTTGTGTTTAACTAATAGTAGTACCGAGGCCATGGGAGCATACGCCACTAATAATGTTCAATTTGTACTGTGATTAATGTGAGTGATTGGTAGCACGGACTTGCATTTGGTAGCATGTATTTGCAATTTGTAAACTCTTCTAGTAGTCTTGCTAGTATTTGGTTTCAGAAAATCCAAGTCTGTGCTGTGCGTAGCTCATTGCAGATCCTGTTGTTGATCTCCCTGAGCAATCTTTCCCAACAGTCCGTGTGTGAATTCTAACTGATCTGGCATGAGCTTTGCAAATAGTCCATGTGTACTTAATTCCAATCTGGCAGCCAAGAATTTGGTTAGATAGATTAAAGGGAAAAAAAAATCCATTTTCAACCATCAACTATTGCCCAGGTCCGAATTTCAACGTCTTAACTCCAAATCTGTTTACTTTTCACCTGAACTCTCAAAACAATTCACTTTTCACCCTTGAATGGTTTCATAAGTGGTTTTCGCCAAGTTGGTATCACTGGTTTTAGCTTACATGGCATCCTAATCAACATGAGCAAATAAAAAGGAGTAAATATTTATACATGAGCCCATGGGACCTACATGTCAGCCCTATCTCCTTCCTTAATTGCAACTGAGAACCACAGAGGGAGAGGGAGAGTTATGGTAGAAGGCGGCCTTGGCATGGCGCCGATGATGGGTGGTGGTGAGGTAGATGATGGGTGGTGGTGAGGCACGAATGAGGGCCAAAACGAAATGCTCACGACGTGAGGAACCCTATGGTGGTGATGGTTTGGGGAGAGGCGTGTTGTGTTGGGCTGGCGACGGGGGATGGGGAGCGCTGGCGGTCGAGTCATGAAGGTGAGGATGATACGGTGCGTGAGAGGCAAATCTGAGCGCGACAAAAATAGAGGATGAGTAGTTGATGCTCTTGTACAAAGGAGATCAACGTTCTTACCGCGTCCATCTTCGCGACTAGTGCAAAGGTCTCATCATAGTCTATCATCGTAGTCTATCACATATGTTTGACTATAATATTTTGCAACCAATCGTGCATTGTATCTCTCTATCTTACCTTCAGAAGTTTGCTTAATCGTAAGCACTCATTTGCATCCTACTGCTCTCTTTCCCATTGGAAGTGGAACAAAATCTCATGTCTTGTTCTTCTTAAATGCACTAAGCCCTCCTTCATAGCATCTTTTCACTTAGGATCCTGCTTAGCAACTCGTCAATCCTTTGGAACAAGCTCTGTCTGAAGAGATGCGATGAATGCTTTGTATGCAACTAAGATATGGGAATATGAGATAAAATTTGCAATGTCATGCTCAAAGCCATACCAGACTGGAAGCTTCCCGGCATTAGCTCTAGTTTTCCAACATTGTGCAAGTAGTAACTATAGATGGGAATGATTAGAGGAAACATTACAACTCGCCCAAGGGGAGGCAAGGAGCTTGATGGAGAGAGACCCAATGAGGGATTTGGGACTGGATCAATTGGAAAAGCAGGCTATGGCTGTTCCGGTTGCTCTTTTGCCCGTGCTTGTAGCTCCGTCGGCTCAGGTACTTACTACTTGTCCCTCTATTTCTCCCTTGTTTTCCAAAGCGTCTTCTATGATAAACCTTTAATTCTTTTGGGGCTACCACATCTCTTGCATATTCCGTTAGACTCGAGCACATAATTGTCCCCACAATGATTTCTTCTCGTTAACTATCACCCTTCTTATTCTCTCCTTTTGACTGTCACCCTTAGTTATAGGAGAGAACTCCTCTAAAAACTGACCAAGGGTACCTTCACTCGTGTAGTATGTCTCAAACTCCTGGAATGTCATATCCATACTCACAAACAACATTCTCTCAACCGGATTCCAACATCTATAGCCCTTTTGACTTGATGAATAGCTTACAAAGATACACTTCATTACTTGAGGATCCAGCTTGACAACCGTTGGTCGGTGTATAAAGCACACACGGCCAAACACCTTGAGAGGCACCTTGAACTCTCGCTGACCCAAAAAGAAGTTCAGCTGGAGACTTCATCCCAAGTATTCGAGATAGGATGCAATTGATGAAATATGCTGTCGTCATCACTACCTTGCTTCACAATCCCTCTAGCACGTTCATTTGAAACATGAGTGAACGTGTTACCTCCAACAAATTTCGATTCTTCCTTTCAACCCTCCATTCTGAGGTGGGGTTCTGAGCAAGTAGTTTGATGAAGTATCTTCCTCTGAGAGATATGCTGCAAACTTCTTGTTAACATACTTAGTGCCATTGTCTATTCGAAGAATCAGAACCTTTGCATTGAACTGAGTAGCAACCAACCTATGAAGGTCCTGAAACACCAAGGACCTCGCTCTTGTACTTCATTATATAAATCCAAGTCATATGAGTATAGCAATCAATAAATATGATAAATCAATTAAAACCACTCACAGAACTAACTAAGCATGGACCCCAAATATTAAAATGTATTAATATAAAATGTTCATAACTCTAAAGACCAATGCTACTACATGTAGACCGTTTATGCTTTCCAAACTCACAGGCACCACACACAGGTTTACTTTTGTCTACTTTATTAATCAAATCATGGTATAACCGACTTAAACTCTCAAACGACGGATGTCCTAAATTACGATAATGTAACAAAACTTCTCCCTCAACTCCTCATGCAGCCACAACCAATGTCGTATCAACCTGATCAATGTACCACATCCTACTACGTCTTATTCCAGTCACATTCCTCTTCCCGGTTCTCTTCTCCTACAACAACGAATCCTCATCAAATGAGAATGCATTTGAATTGGTCAATGATAGAACTAACTGAAAGAAGGTTGATTGGAAAGGAGAGAACGTGCAAAACGGAGGATACCTCAATGGATGGTGTGCGCTCTACAGATCCTACACCTTGAATAAGCTAGGAGGTTCCATCAACTATTTGGACAGTTTAAAAATAAGTATACGGAGTATAAGATGCAAATACACTAAGTGAACCCGTGACATGCTTGGATGCCCCTTAATCAATGATCCAATCAATATGAGAGTGCTCATATGTGAATGCAAGTGCATGTGCCTGTCCTTCGCCCACGTGGGAGTAGTTAGCAAAGTTACCAAAGGAGGTGGTGATTGTTGTAGTGGAATCATGAGGAGTCTATAATGTCTTTCCCTACTGCCACTTCTCCCACTGCATAGCTTGCTCGTCTATCAGAGTAATAGACATGCTCTCCTCTGTTAGGGCTATATTAGCCCTGGGGCCAACTTGTCCCTTTCCTCGACCTCCGTAATATCCACCTCGGCCTCCACGATCTCCACCTCGGCCTCCATGACCACCACAACCTCCACCTCAGCCTCCATACCGTGGAGAAGGACAAGCATAACTCAAATGTTCTCACCCCCACAGTGGTAGCACTCCATATCATTGTGTATGGCGTATGAGGGCTTGATAGGGTTGTTGTCCCCCCATTACTCTAGTCCAATCTCCTGCACCATAGCCGAAATAGCCTCCATAGTAGGCAAGTTTGCCAAGTGAAACATGGCAGCACTCCTATTCTCAAACTTTGGATTCAGTCTTTTTAGAAAGTGTGTAACCTGTTTGCGTTGTAGCCACACCTTACCAACCTCAATATCACCAATATATGTTAACTGTAGTAGATCATAGTGATCTAAATTTGCCCACAACTGCTGCAGTTCACTAGCATACTCCTAGACAACCTTCTCCTCCTGTTTCAGGGCCTCCACCTTGCTCTGGACCTCCACCACCATCACATTTTCTGCCTCGGAGTATATGTTGCTCAGCGCCTTCCACATCGCCGATGCACTCTGTTTCATCTCCACCATTTGAGCGATGGATGGAGACATCGAAGTTAGCAACCAAGTTACCACCATAGAGTTGGTGGTGTTCCACACCTTACAACCCATGCTCGCCTTGTCTGCACGCTCAACACAAGTCTCCCGCATATGGTGCTCTATCTTTTTTGTCCTTAGAATTAGCTGAGTACTTCTAGACCAACTCAAGTAATTCTTGCTCCTTCTAACTTTACATCATTCGGCATCTACTTTAGCTTTAATTCATATGACCCTGCACCAGCACTCGGACTTATGATACCCATTGCTAAGAGGTCATGTAACATGCTTCTCATGTTACCTTGCGTGACCAGCGGGAAAGTAGTCTCAACAACTGCCTTCATCTTCTCTTCTACCGCCCTAGACAGCAAATAGCAAACACAAACAGCGAACACAAAACAACAAACAACAGCCTCGTTCTCTCCCTTCTTCCTCCTCTCCCAAAACAGTAGTAGCCTCCTTCTCTCCCATCTTCCTCCTCAGCGGCAGCAACTCGGCTCACGCCCACAAGGTGCGGCGGCGATGGCCCTGCACACGCCCTAGAGGTGCAGCACCCAAGCGGCATCAGGCGGTTTGAGTGGCGATAGCTTGAAGATGATGGGCAAATCGAGTATGGATGGATCGGTGGTGGACAGGCGGTGGCGACGGATTGGATCTAAGGTGAGTTTAAATATTAGGGTTAGGCTCCGATACCATGTAGATTTCGAGAATAATTGTATGTAGTCGCACAGAACCTCTACACTCTTTATTTATAGTGCTAAGGTTTACAATCCAACTCTAACCCAACTCTTGATTAAACTAAAATACTAACTCACCAACAGTTAGGCTGATGGGTCTAAAGTCTCCTGGATCCACTGCCCCTTGCTTCTTGGGTATCAGAACAATGTTTGCACCATCGAGGTTGCCAAGATTAGTGCTGTTCATATTGAATAGTTTGTTCGTAGCCGCCATGATGTCCGGTTTGATTATTTGCCAGCACTAGAAATCCGTCCGGCCTTGGCACCTTGTCACTGGGCATGTCGATGATTGCAGCTCTGACCTCCACGTTTATTTCAGTTTCCAGCTCCGCCATTGGGTAATGAGTGCAATTCATGTTCTGAAAACTCAGGGTGCGCTGTCCTTCTGAGCTGCGATAACTCTGCCATTTTGGCTGTCTCTGAACGTAATCTCCTCTCCTCCTTGAGCTTGTTTTCATGTGGAAAAATCGGGTATTTCGCGAAGCCAAGTGATACGCGACCGTTGGCTCCACATGCATCTTTCCAAGGCCGCCAGCCCAAGGCACCGCACCTTGAGCAGCTTTCTGAACTGTCTCTCCTCTACAGTAGGATTGCGAGTCTCTTGGGCCACGTCCAAGCTATAAATCAGTTCTCGGGCCACTTGGGTTTGCAATGTGAGCTGTGAGAGCATTCGTGAACTTTGGCAGTTCGCCTCAACTTCGTGTGCAGCACTAAGAAAGGGTCTGAAGAAATAACCTGCATGGACCATGATTCCTGAATTAACCCCTGGAAGCCTTCCAATTTGACCCAACAATTCTCGAACCGAAAGCTTCTAGCTGGTGCAAAGCTAGCATCAAAGTGCAGCAGCAGCGGGCAGTGGCCGAGGCAGCGGTGGACAAGCTTTCTAGTAGACAGCAAGGGAATGCCGTATTCCAATCCCCATTGGACAGCACCATGCCAAGTTCAACATGGATTGCATGTTCCTGTTCATTACACCAAGTGTAGCCGCGACCATGTAAGTACATATCCTTGAGTTGTAAGTCATTTATCAATCTTCCGAATTGTGCTCCATCAGCCTCCTATTCAAGTTCTGCGTACTCTTATGCACCGCTTCGCTTATGATGTTGAAATCCCCGTTAATAATCCAAGCAGTAGCGGATATAGGGTTTCACTACGTCTCGAGCTAAATTCTAATATGCTAATATGCTAGAACTAACATCAATTTATACCCACACCACGACATAACAAAAATAATCCTCAAATGCATCATTGGCATGGAACTTTAGCTTAATGCTTCAACATAAAATTTATGGGAATTACTATATAACTTCCGACAGTTTTTAGAGCCAAAACTGTCACTTTTCTTTTCGTTAGATATGCTATAAGATTCGTGTTGTTGATATACTGTAAGAAAAAAAATTGTAAGCCCCTGGGATCGGATCCGTTTCAAGCTAAGTGATTACGCCGAAAGCACAACACTTAACATGAAACGAAAACGATTCCGAGTGCCCAGATATGTATCTCATGTTAGCTCCCAAGGATTAGTAGCTAACATGCATATATCCAAACACAACATTGCATTCATATCCTTACACAATATATAAGAATAATATAATCGTATTTACAACATAATTAAATAGAAACTTAAGGTATAAGTTTGCACAAGATGGCCGATCGGCCAAATCTAAACAACACAAGTAATTCGTAGCGGAAGATAAACTTAGAAATAAAAGAGAAAGATCCGAGTTGGCATGCCCAAACCCATAAGCAACCAATCAAGTTAAAGTCGAAGCGCTCGACGTACTTAACCCAATTTGAACGACTTCTACTTTGCAACATGGACAATGCAATGAGTACAAAATGTACTCGCAAGACATACTGAATAGCAATATATAATAAATACATTCAAGTGTCAAAGGAAGGCTTACAAGGTTCATTTTCAAAGATAAAGCAAGTTTTTCATTGAGATAAACGATATAGATTCAAATTGCCATTTGTAAAATATTTATAAAGCTTATATAATCAGTAGGTAATCTCAAATTTATGATCAACAACAGAGATACTCCAAATATAATCAACACACGAACTTTTAGTTCGTGACACAATTTATTCCTTAACAAATCAACATGCGAACTTCCCGTTCGTGAGACCATTTCAGATCTGAACAAACTAACACAATGACATAACATTTTCAACCATAACCCAAACCCAATTTCCCATAAGCTAAATGTGCATGCTTTCCCACAAGTGATATCTATAACCGGGGACACGGCTATTTGAATAGATTTAGTTCTATGCAGAGTTGTACAGCTTTACCCACACGATATGCATACCTCTCAATGTCGGCCAATGCACTCTTCCTTTAGAGTGTGACTGAAATAGCATAACGAGGTTGTTATAATGTCATGTCCTAACTATCAACCCACCCGAGGATCAGAATCCCATAGCAGACTGAAGCAGGAAGCACCACAAGTGAACCTCGCTGTGTAAGTAAGTCCCTTACAAATAAGAGACCCTTAAGGGCAAGAAAGAAAAATTTAACATGCCCCCACAAGATTAACAAGAGAGCCATTAAACATTAACAACACAATTATCAATCTAATTGTGTTTTGATAGCTAACACACAACAAATTATTAAGCCAAGCCATCGCCTATAAACCCGGTGTGTGGTTGTACATAAGACTTGATTCATCACACCATAGACCGGTCCTCAAATACCCAGACAGGGCTACTCGAATCCGGAACCCCCTCCCTTCATCACCCTATCAGCCGTCCAAGTCCAACACACAACAACCAACAACCCAACAAGTCCACAAACACCAGATTCGAAGATCTGGATGCAATCCTCAAATTCAACATAATCCAATCCATATAATCCTCAAATTTCATCAAGATTCGATTCAATCCATCGGCCGATGGACTAGCTCCATCAACCGTTTTCGACTACAACTACTAGCATGACTAAGCATCGTTCTACAAATTAGCAAACAGAACCCATATAACATATAACCTTAATCATTCACGGTAAAAGAGTAATCAATATTCAAAGGAGGGCCAATGCAGCAAGTGGATATAACTAATTCTACCCAATTGACATACAAGTATTTGAAATTAAGCAATGCATAGAATACTTGAAAATCAATATAGATAGTTTTCAAAATTAATAGGAGCAACATGCATCAAATGATGAAACTGCTTGCCTTTGTTGTGGATGGTCCATGTGCTGCTGAGTACCACTCTCGATCACACTCGAACATTTGTAAACTATCGAATGAACGAGAACATCGAATATGAACAATAACACCGAAAACATCCAAAAATTCAATATCACCCAAAATGCATGAAATTTATACAATAGGTAGGTTATGATTTTATATGAGAATAGTAGTGGGAAAAAGGATTACATACATAAATAGAGAATAAAAATATAAAACCAAAATAACTTGGTTTAACTCATTTGGAGTTCATAAGAATTTTCTACGAATTTTCAAAGATAAAAGAGTTTTCAGTGTAAAAATAATTCTTTTTCTGAAATTTCTACCACATAAAAATACTTTTTAAACTCAGGCTAACCCAGCCTCTGCCATAATCAAAGTAGTCCATCCAACCACACAATGCCCGGATTGACGATCTTCCAACTACACAACCTATCCGATAATTGTATGAAATCCACCGACTTATGGGCATAAGACCATGCCTAAATCCATCAATTGTTCTTCACTATGCTATTTAAGCTAATAATAACTATCTAACTCTACTAGTCTCGCCTTAGCAATTCATATTCGCATGCACCCAAAATTTCCACCGACCGAGGTTTAATAGACTAACTGACACCTAATGAGCATTACAATTTAATAACACATCCAACATATAAAGACTCCAATCGATCAACTCATATTCATACCACCGAACTTAGTCGTGAACAATCTCTACCAATCCAATTATATATGTGCCTTATCAATCAACTAATAATCCTTTTATCTACTAATCCAATTAAGGGTACAAATCTATCAACTCGGCATATAGGACTTAACTACTAAGTACATGGCAAATCCAAATATTTATTCGCAATCAAATCATCCATTCTACCATCACCCAAATCTAGCATAAATGACTCACAAAGAAATCCCATCAATTCACTCATGATTAGATAAATCACCCGATTCAACCTCTATATCTCCATAAACATCATCACAAGAGCTATCTACCAAATAAGAATTCATAAAATCCTTATGCATCCTAACTCCAAAAATTACTAATCCAACGCGAGGGAAAAACCTCCGATTAATTTATCTTCCAAGATCACCACCAATTTTCCATGCGACTCCAAAATCATATCATCTGATCGAATGATCCAATATATATATATATATATATATATATATATATATATATATATATATATATATATATATATATATATATATATATATCCATCCGACCAACAATACACACATTTCGCCATAATAATCTAATTATTCACATCCACCAATATATATCAATACATAATCATGCCTATGCACAAATACGACATAACCGGAGAATTATACTAGTTTTAAGCTACCAAATCATTTTTTATAATTAAACATGCATAAATAGATGCCATGAAGACTAATATGCAATATGCACAAGTAAATATCGTAAACGCGATTTGACACTAAAGATTTTTACCGCGGCACTAGGCGTGCGACATATCACCGGATGTCTTCTCGGGTCCGCGTTCACCGTAGTTGTCGCCAAGCTCATCCGCGTCCGCGTCCACCGTAGTCGTCGCCGAGCTCATCCGCGTCCGCTGTAGTCGTTGCAGAGCTCGTCCATGTCCACGTGGTCGTCGTCGAACCTGTCTGCGTCCGGCTCCTCATCCATGTTCACCATCCCGATGCCACCGCATGCGCCACGCCGTCACTTTTGCACCGCTGGTCGCACCACCAAGCCTCGCATCCTCGGCTGCCCCGGGCTCGGCCACCTCCTCCTCGACGTCGCCTCGTTCGTTAAGCCACGCCTTGCGTCCGCTGCCTCCACCGGCCTTGATGCCTCGTCATCCTTCGTCCCCGCGCCTCGGCTTCCTTGGTCGCTGTTGCTGCCACCAAGCCGCTCCAGGCTGCTAGATAGCACCTCGGTGACCTTGTCTTCGCACCTTCGCTACTGCCGACGGGCCACTGGACAGCGCCGAGCCGCTGCCGACGCCGCTGCTACAATGCAATGCCTTAGCTAGCCTCACCTTCGCTGCTGCATGCACTTGGTCGCCAACCTTGCCTCCTCGCCTTGATTTCACCACTGCTGGGCTGCGCCTTGAGGCCGTGTTGCTGTCCCAGGTACCACATAGCACAAGTCGCTCGCATGCCTTGCCTCGCCGAGCTACTGCCCCCTCGCCTTGGCTAAAACCGAGCAGCACCACCTCCAGTGCCTCGACGCCGTCGTCTTCGCGGCGGGCTGCAACACCGCCGAGCCGCTGCCTCGCCATGCTCCGCATGGAGCTGCAGCATACGTGCATGCATGCTGCACAACCGCCTTGACGCCGCTACAGTGCCTCGGCGCCGTCGCACCGCGCCGCACATTGCCTCCTCTCCACCTGGACAGTAGCATGCTGTCATTTCCTCCCCTCTTCTCCAAATCGCACAAAAGTTCATGCATGCGAAAAATACTTGGATGAATGGAAAGCTAAAGTGGTGAGGATTGCAATGGTGTGACATGCATGAGCTAATTCTCAGTTTTTAGGTGGGATTGGGAGGAGAGAGGTGAGGGAGATGGACTAGTGTTCATGAGGAGAAGAACAATAGAGCTTGTCCTGTTTGAGGAAGAAGAGGATGAGTGGAGAAGACTGGTTTTGGCTGGGAGAAAAATGAACGGCAGTGGATGCTAAGTTGAGATGGTGGCATGGGCTGGCAGTGGCTTGGTTCAATGGTTCGACTAGGGAAGGCAAATGACAGTGAGGTTGCTTTGGTAGGAATAAACAATGGGAAAGGTGGATTGAATGGTTGAGAGAGCTCTGTTCGGCTGGGTGTTAAAGAAATGGTGAAGATGGGGTTCGGCTGGGCATGGCAAAGAAATGGATAGAGAAAAGTTTGGTTCGGATGGGTGTGAAGATTGAGAATAAAGAAAGGGCCATGGAGATGGGCTGTTCGGTTGGGAGAAAACAAAATGGCAGGGGAGAGCAAGTGTGTTCGGCTGGGGCAAAAGTCCCAAGTGAGTTCGGCTAGGAGTAAAAATTAGAATGAACAGTGGTTAGGTTTGGTTGGTTCGACTGGGAGGAAAAATGAAATAGTAGGAATCAGATGAATAGCAATGTATTTCTTCCTAATTTTTCCAACTTGCTCAAATGACCTTGCATGCAGGAACTGCTTGCAAAAATGAAATGCTTGCGCGATGACGAACACAACGATATAACATGCAAAGCTTGAATTTGGATTTTTGGTGGAGATTGCGAGGAGAGAAGTTGGGAAAAAGAATGGGCATGCATGCATTTCATCTGCGACTTCTTTGCTCCTTTCGTGAAAACGCTCAAACTGCCATGCATGCAGAAACGAATTACAGAATTGGGTTGGTCATGCGATGACGATCGCTGTGGTATGACATGCATGGCTTGGTTTTGGGTCTTTGGATGAGATTTGAAGGAGAGAAGCGAAATGACTTAGCAGGGTCGAAAAATGAGAGAGATGACCAGAAAAGAAGGGACACGCGGGCGTCTCGCCTGCGATCGATCGAACTGGAAAATAAAATGACGATACTAATGCATACATGACAACAAGATTTTTGAAAAGCATGCAAAAAAAGAAGTAAAAATTTAATTATTTTTAAAGCAGTTTTTCAACAATTTGATTTAACTAAAATGCAACCTTTTAATTAATTCAATTTGATTTTAAAATCAACATTTTAATTAAACACCGGAAAAATTTTAAAACGTAGTAAAAAATTTAATAAATCACCAAATTAAATATTAACATCCCGATTATGAAAATCGGGGTGTTACAAAAATCATAATAGTTGAATTTTCATTCGTCTTATATGCTTTGAGATTTGCACTTTTTCCCATCTGATGAATTGGGTCTGAATTTATTATGATTTTTATTCGGAATATAACGGGTTCACCACATTGCCGTATTTTGTTGGTATATAATTTTATTTTTTTGTCTTTGTTTTTGCTCAACCTCTCAAAGTACATGTGAAGAACATAATGGGCTCACCACAGGCTCACCACATTGTCAGTATTTTGTTGGTATATATATATATATATATATATATATATATATATATATATATATATATATATATATATATATATTGCCTTTGTTTTTGCTCAACCTCTCAAAGTACATGTGAGATTTTGAATCATGTGATGGAAATATGACTTATTAATTCTTTCAAGAATAATTACAGTGACCAAGAACCAAAATTACATAAATACTGTAATTTCTGTATAATGGAGTTGTAAATGAACTTTCAAAATGTGACAGTTTTTTACAGAAAAAACAGTCGAATTCTGTGTAGACAGATCCAAAATATAATATAAAAAATATGGCAAAACGTAAATATTATAGTATCGTAGAGATACAATTTAAGTACCTAAATAATGAAGATTTCATCTCTATCCTAGCCCACCATTTCTTCATCAATAGTCGAACAAGAACTAGAGCCTACAAAGACAACATAAAAATGTATGATTAAATACAAAGAACATAGAGTTTACATTTGTAAGACGGGACCTCATTCCTTGAAAACGCTCGAGATTGAATTGTGAGCACTATTGACTTTACCAACATGGTCATCAAAAGATTGAATTTCATTCTTCTAATAACTAAACCCTACCTTCGTTAAGGCATCAACACTAAAGTTTTCAGCTCTCTACTGCTTAAAGAGATAACAATAAAAACAAAAAGCCACATCTTAAGTAACACTATATTCCAACCAATCACACCTTTTGAACCATGACTCCTGAAATATCCTCTTCTGACCTCTTGTTCTTTCCATAGGAATTTATGTCCACTTGGTTGGCATGATCCCAATTGCAAATACTCCCTTCTAGCAGTATTCCTAATTTTAACATCCAACTCCTCTATCGGTTTTCGAAGCCTATGATCGGCAACTACATCATCTAGATTAAGTTCAACATGAGGATTGTTTTGCTTGATGTTACTAGCTCCCGTTCCAACTGTTTCTGGAAGAGATTGGTTGGATTGTGTTCGTATTGGAAAATAAGATGATAATATCTTGCTCCTCTTCATTTTGTATCCCTAATTCCTAAATAAGAAATGCAAAACTTTAGGACTACAACAAGTAACCATGCTTCTAGATACTAAACATACCATGCAGGTTACAAAAGGCATACTAACTGCTTACCACATCAAGTAAGTAACAAGATCACAAAAATTATCGCCACACGTGAAATCTAACCTAGAATCGTCCAGGCAAAACCACAAACACATTGTGTGTATTAAAACTAAAGCTAATTTAATAAAACCATGCACACCAATTCTCACCAATCGAAACCTAAATCCTCCCCCAAAGTTTCAGCTAATGAACTCACCACACGTGAAATCCGACCTAGAATCATCGAATTGAACCACACATAAATCCACTCACTGAGTCACTGGATCTAACCAAAAATAAATTAGAAAATGACTAAATTAGGTAGCAGAGAGGAGCTCACCGATTGACCATGTAGGAGAGGTGGTACTAGACTGCTGTCTACTGGTAACCACGAGCAGAGCACTCGAGCAGAACGACGACTAGGGGATCTGATACGGGGTGCCCGATCTTCATGACTTAGGATCTGAGATAATCGATTAACCCACCGAATTTAAATCACGTTTATAATGCTTAGGCACAAACCTTTCTCTCATTTCACGCTTCATTTCAGCCCATGATGCAACAGGACGCTCGCCATGTTCTTCTCTTTGAGTGAACACTTGTTCCCACCAAAGGAGTGTGTAATCATCAGACTCAAGTGAGTCCATAGCAAGCTTCTTATCTTCAGAGTAGTTGTGCATGTGGAATAAATTGTCCACCTTGAGTTCCCAAGTGAGATACTCCTCCAGATCAGCACCACCTGAAAACTTAGGCATAGAAAATTTAAGCTTACCAAACTTCTATTCACCATGTCAATCATCGCCATTGCGGTTCCGACGATGATATCCATCGTTACGGTACAACAAGAAGTCGTCCTCCTCATCAAGGACAACACCGCCGCATCCCCCACGTCCATGGCCCCTCCCCGGACCATGGGCGATGACTCCTCTACCATGCATGGGTAATGGTGGCCGAATGGCATTAGCAGCCACTCGGTCACGTTGTCGTTGAGCTTCTTGAGTGGCACGGGCAGCGGCCTCCTCACCGGTCTCATCAACCACTGGTTGACGCACACTTGTGTCATCTTGTTGATGTCGAAGCTCACAAACAATATCGACAACCACGTTCGTGCGTAGAACGTTCAATTGCTCATTCATCTCAATTTAGAGATCCTTCACCGAGTTGGTCATCTCCTCTCATAGTTCTCGTCTCCCCTCTAAAGACGAAGTTCCTGCTTGAAACTCCTGCCGCAGTGTATCTCGTAGTGCACAGTATTGCATGCGAGTCATCGGTGCATTGAGATCACCTTCTTCAAAGTTGTCACCACCACCTGACATGGTTAGTAGTGCAAAACAAGAAGAAACATAATTATATTAGTGAAAATAAATATGTGTCTCACCCTCAACCTCACCTTCTCTTACCAATGACGTTTTAACTCGCTTTATGCTGAAATTGTGAGTACCTCACACTTGAAGTGGTGTAGAACAACTCAATGGTGATGGTAAAGCGAGTTCACAGTCGAGTAATTGCACTAGCACGATGATATGTGGAGCTTGGAAGGTATAGTGTATGTTCTAAACAATATGAATTCTAGAATTTTGTTCGATAAGAAAAATCCAAACTAGAATTCAATGAATAGTTGATGCACGTAATATATGAGTGGAGATCAAGGGAACCCACACACACTAAGATGGTGTAACTTAATGCAACCAAGGAATGAGCTAGCAAGATATAAGTGAAGAATAAATAGCTCATGTTGCAAAAGTTATCGAAAGACACTAGCTTGTTGCTATTGAAAAATAGAACACAAGATTGCACAAAAGGAAATAATTAAACACAAAATCTATGCAATGGGTTTGGCCACCACTTGTTTTTCTTCTTCTTTTCTTTCTTGCTTTGGTTTTTGCTTTGCTTTCTTGCTCTCTTTTTCTTTCTTCTTTTCGCTAGTGACCGAAACCGAAGAACATGAGATCAACAAATTAATTTGTGTTCAACTCTCTCGGTTTTAATCAATTAAAAGATTATGTGCAGCCCTAATACAAACTCAAATAGCTAGTCTTTGTAGGATCAAAGTTTTCGCAAAAAATCAGGAATTGGCTCTCAAAGGATTATACTTCTCTTCGGCTTATACAAAGAGGAAATAAGGTGTCCTGAAAGTCACACTTATGCGCTCGGTTTTTGGTAAGAAACCCTAACTAGTGCTCACAGTTTAGCAAGGAAACTTCGACCAAAAGATGACCTAATGGTGCACGTCAAGAACTCCAAACAACAAAGTAGAGCTCTTGGTTGGCCACGGCAAGAATGCTAAATAAGAAATCTCGGCCAAGATGAAGAACTCCAGATTGCGCAAGAGACCGAAGTGCACACAACAAGTCAACTCGGTTTGTTATTTTCGACACCGAAACGAACTCAAAACTTAGAGATTGAATTCAGCACAAAGGATTTTGAATGAGGAGTCCCAAGGGCGCACAACAGGGACTCTCTTTTGGTGAACAGTGCTGCACGTATCCACGTCACTGAAGTCACCTCGTCATCGTTGCCGCTCCATCGTTTCCTCACCCGATCTCCATCGTTGCCACTCCTCAAGCCGCCGTATCCACGTCACTGACATTGCCTCGTCATCCTCCATCGAGTGTGCCTACCCATTGGAGCTCACGTGCGTTGTTTCACCGTCATCGTCTTTGTCTTCCCCGAGTCTAGTCGTGCCCGTGCACCCGAAAACACCTCCACCGCGTTCCCCGTCGCCTCGATGAGTTTCTCGCACCCTCCGATCTATCTATTGCACCTTTCAATTTGCCTTTTCATCTACTGTGTTTCGAGATCAACCCTTCTCTCCCATCTCCGGCAGCCGCTCCTTTGCCAGTTGATTGCTCCGCCACCAGTGAGCTTCGCCCTTCATATTCACTACCATCTTCATCCCCATGCTGTGTTCTACGCTGTGCTCCTCTCGCTTTCCCTGGAACTCCGTCGCAACGCTATCGCCACCATAGCCGATCCACCACCACCGCTTGGAGCTCGCCGCCAGCCATCTTTGATGACCTTCGGACTCCGTGACAGTTTCACTTTGTTCGCCTCATCGCCCTCTCAATGTTGGTCCCATCCTCGTACGCCGGCGAGCCATCAGGCTGAGAGCCGCCGTCCTCGTTGCTGCCACGTCGACGCCACATCACCTCCATCTTGCCACCTCGTGACACGTTGCCGCCTCATCAACACCCACGTGGCCAAGCCGGGTCTGGATTCAAGATATTCTCTATGATGTGCGGACCACTCGTCATTGCCACCTCGGCTCCATTAGCCATGTCATTGTCCATGTGACATCCACAAAGTCTAAACCTATTCTCTTCTCACTTAGATGTGAGCTCCGCATATCAGGTCAACCCTGGCCAACCTTTTCCCATGAGCTCGGTCAATCGTGGACCGACACAATTTCATGGATCTAGTCCATGGACTAGTGGCCCACATGTTAGTCTCTTTTCCCTTTTTTGGAATTAACTTAATTCTGGAAATTTATTTATTCCAATGGGTCCTACATGCCATTCCCTTAGCATTTTCCTAAATTCCTGAATTAAAGATTCTGAGAATATTCCCTTGGCCCCACTTACCAGTCACACATATTCTCTCTCCTTTTTCTTTTTCAGTATTTTTCTTTCTGATCAAACTTCCGAAAGCTCGTTCGCCTTCATACGAACTCCGATTGAACACATTCAAGTTTATAAATTAATCTAAAATCAAGTCCTACCTTATAGTACCATTCAATTTCAATTTGGGGTTTATTTGAGTTGTATTTTTGAATTTTATTTGTTTTTGCCGCTTCCTCTCTCGTTAGACATTGTCATTCCGGAATCGCTGGAAGGAGCGAAAGGCCAAGGAAGTCGAAGATCGAAGATAAAGAACAACAACATTGTTATAGCAAGGTAAGTTGTGCTTTGATCATATTGCACCCAGTTTTCCAAAATTACTTTCTTTCAAAGTATTGAATGCTAATTCAATTATTAATTGTTTTTCTATCTTGGGATTAGCTATGCAACCTATTTGATTATGTCCACCTTGATAATTATAATTCCATGATCATTTGTCACCCTAGCTTGGTTAATTAATAGTTGGTATTATCATAGCATCAACGTGGGTTGGTTAGACACGATTAATATGCTTATCCATGCAACGGGTCATTGATATCATTTTAATGGCAAATCTTATACTTGACTCAGTGGTTATGGAATGTCTTTGTGGAAAGTTGTGTGCGGTATGTTGTCACCTGTTGATGGCATATGTTGCAACTAATCAACAGGGTGGAAAAAAGATTTAGACTGAGGTGAGTGGAAAAGATTGTGATATGGTGGGTTGTGTGCTTGGAAAATGTGAATCGCTGTGACTTTAGTTAGAAATTGACAGTCTCGTCTTGGTCAGTTAAGGACTTAACTTTGTGCGCAATTGAACTGAGCCTTTCTGTACGACCACATGTCTGTTATGGAATAGACCTAACTCATTAAGTTATGAAGTCTCAACATTGGTTGCCTCAGGCAGTAGGTTAGTTGTGTGACAGAGTGGAGGTGAAGACTACTTGGTAGGGTCGTATTTATGGGTGGTTCGCCGCTCCAGGTCCAACGGTGTGCATCGAGCCAACGAGCTCTGTGAAGTTTGGTGTCAGCTGTATGCATATCGCGAGGGTCAATTGTTCAGATGAAATTTCTGAAAGGTTTTGTTATGATTGCTCAATCGCATACTTTTGTATAGCTAGTCATGACAGACATGATGAATTGATTGTATCTTGTGGGTGAAGTGCACAACTTCTGTAGAGTGTTAACAATCTATTCGAATAGCCGTGTCTACGGTATGGACATACTCGGGGATTTAACACGAGGGGTAGACTTTACAAAACAAATTGGAAAGGACAGTTGTGTTAATAAACTTATGCAGCTTTGTGCAAGAATTGATTAGACTATGTGAGCTTTGTGAAATACTTGTTAAATTATTATTGTTATTTGTTTTCAATTATATTTTCAATATATTATTCATATTCAACTGCAACTGTTGCTTTTAGCAAAAGAACCATAGATGTCATATCCTTTGGAATAAGTTATCATCTATAATTGCATTCTGTGGTACAATTTGTTGAGTACTCTATGTACTCACCCTTGCTATAAACAATGTTGTTCAGTTGATGAAGACTACAACAGAGCATCGTTGGTCAACAAGATCGACTTCAAGGATCGTGAAGAACTAGGTCTCGCTATCCTAGCCGATTGCCTGTGAGCATATGGATGAGCTAAACTGAAGTTATTATGTTTCATTCCGCTGTAATTTATTTGAGATATTCGCCTTCTGAGGCATTAATTGGAAGATTTGACCCTAAGGTCGCTACTCTTATAATTATTGTTAATCGTCTATTTCTTAGTTATTTCTACATATATGTAATGATATTTTATCGATGTTGCCACTGTGTGCACTAGCCTAGACTAGTGTAGTATATATAGATGGTCCAGATTTGCATATTTGGGTCCCAACACAGATTGGACCACTATGCATCTGTTTTTTGGACCTATATAGGGTGAAGTTTACACTGTAAATTTTTCTAAGCCTCGGGCTATGCTATAGGCTACCTAGCTCGAGGGTCATATCTTCTATGAATTCTCTTTTTTCTTGATTGGATTGAGGGCCGTATAAAGCGTTACGAACCGATATTTTTAATCCTTTTTTAATAATATTTTAAAGTTAACCCCTCGCTAATTTTATTTTCAATTCTGACCCTTTTGGTCACGCCATGATGCGCAGCATGGGCAAAACATGATGTCACGCCATTGTCCTAGGCGTGGCCAAACCTACCATGCAAGTCCTCGTCCGCGCGCTGTGACAGCGTAGAGGGCTTACGTGGCTGTTGTCACGCCTGCACTCATGGCATAACAAGCCTGTCTTGTCACGCCAACTAGCGCGACGTGACAGTTCCGGCCTTTATTTGAAGGTGTTCCCAGATGAAGAAATCTTATGTTTGTTGCATAAGATATATGGACCATTTGGCATGAAAGATGAAATTTTAATGCACAAGTTCACTCATGGCATGACAAGCCTGCCTTATCACGCCAACTCTCGTGGCATGACAGTGCCCGCCTTTATTTGCAGGTTTGGCCGCACCAACAACGATGGCGTGACAACACTGTTTGGCCACGCCACAGGTCATGACGTGACCAACGGGGTTAAAATTGGAAATAAAGTTAACAAGTGGTTAACTTCAAAATATTATTAAAAAAGATTAAATAAAAATAAAAATTTCTTGCGAACCACTCCTTCGCTGTTCGACAATTTGTCATTTATGCAGAGATGGAACGCCTCCGCTTCGGGCGCAGATCCCCTAGAATATCCCCTCAAAACCACAAAGTGGATTTCAGCGAATCTTGACTGTAGCTTGTTTTCTATGGAACAGATTAGGCCACATCACTCCTTCTTCCTTACTCCAAATCCAATCCTTCTTCCATATCGCAGAGGGACACATCAATAGGCTCAGGACTAAATGATTCGGCGAACTACCATTCCACCAATTACCCTTGGCCAGTGCTTCGTTCAAATCCCTTTCCAGGTTCTCGCGCAAGCATTTGGTTAAATAAGAAAGATCTTGCATCCATAAAAACGAAGAAGAAGAAAGATCTCTAGAAAACTTTTGACATTCTCGTAAGCACTTTTCGCTAAGTCACAGAGTCAACTACCGAGTGAAGAGGTTTGATGTTTAGTGGGTCAGTCTTTTAGGTAGGTCGTCATAGCTTTCGAGATGAAAAATGTCTAAAATGCCTCTAATGACAGTAATAGCTTATTTGATGCCATTTAACGGTAATTAACGACACTTGACGACAACTAACAACAACTGACGATAATTAACGATAGATAACACAATTGACGACAATTAATGACAATTAACTACAATTAACGACGACTACCGTAATTAACGACGATTAACGCAATTGACTACAATTAACGATGACTACCGCAGTTAACGCAATATACTGTAATTAACGCAATATACCGTAATTAACGCAATAAACTACAATTAACAATTAACAATAATTATTACATAAATAAATACAATAAATAACTATTACAATACATAATTATTAAAAACAATTATTACAATACAAAATTATTAAAATAAAAATTAATACAAAACAATTAATTTACAAAAGAAAAAAAAAAAAAACTTGAGAAGCTCGGCCAAAATCCTCAGTTCAACCTTACCTACCAAATCAATTTCAAAGACAAAAGCATTACTTTAATCATTTTTGGAATAAAAACTAATATTTTAATTCATTTACAGATTAAATAAATAGATTTATGCCTTTTATTTGTTTTACCGTGAATTGAATTGGTAAGACTTCCTTCGGTCGAAATGGTAGTCCCAAGTCTTGGTCCGGACATGGTGGGACTCGGTAGCCGCCGCCAGTGAATAGGTCTAGCGACATGGGAGGAGGGTGGTACCACGGCAAAGCCGCCGGGAGGAGGAGAACGAGGGCGGCGTGGGAGGAGGAGGACATGGCAGGGCAGCGGGGCGGGAGGAGGATGCGGTGGCATAGGAGGAGAGGAGGATGGGGGCGGGGCGTCGGCACCAGGAGAGGAGGAGGAGGGAGGACGGGGGCGGGCGGGCTAGAGCTAGGGTTAGGGTTCGGGCCGGGGGCGGTGGGAGGAGTTTTGTTCAGTGGCATAAAGCTGGTAAATAACCTGCAAGTGGAGGGGCAAAGTCGGAACAAGGCTGCGGAAAGTCGTAGTAAGCTCTCCGCGGGCGGTTTCTGGCTTTCTCATGTTATACAGCTTCCAACTTTAGAAAAAGCCGATGTAAAAAAGCCTTTCATTCGGAACGGCTTCCGGCTTTTTTTGAGTGAAAAGTCGAAGTCGAAGCCAAAGTGTTCCAAACAGGCTAATGTCACATGGCATTTGGCTTCTAGCCTCTAAAGACACTCATCTTCACGAACAGCTTGTATCAGTTTCTTGCCGCCGACGCCCATGAAGATTGTCCTTCGTCGCTTCCCAGGGACGTTGCCTCTTGGCAATGCTCGTATTATGCAAGGCGTTTGAGTCAGAGGAAATCGAGATGGAGTGGAGCCATGGAGGAAAGACTTTAGTCTGCTTCAGATCTGGAGACGTGGATTGGGAAAGTGGAGGAGAAGGAATTACGTGGCTTGATCCAATCCATTAGAAAGAAGCAACGGTTAAGATTAGCTGAAATCCACTCGGTGGATTTGAGGGGCAACTCCAGGGGATCTCCACCCCTCTGCTTCTGAATTGCCCGATGCCTGCACCTCCTGCCCCTTCCAAGCATAGTAGCATATTTGGAGTTGGATAGAAAACGAAATGTTGGATCGACAATCAAGAATAATTAAGTTTGGACTTCTTGCCGAAGCCTCTAACTTGTGCAGTTCCATCTCTGTTAATTTGTTTGTATTTTTTTTTCTCGAGAACCATCTATATATATATTTTTCTTTCCTTTCTTTGTTGTTTTTTCCCTTTTTGCAAGGTGCCAACTATATTCCCTTAATCGATAATATGCTAGAAACATAAGGCTAAAGTAGAGTGATTATTCGATTAAATTGATTCACATGTTACCATTTTTCAAGTGAAAAAGCACAGTGACTAATACAGCAGGGTTCCACAGACAAGCAGTTAATTTTTGTGGACTCGTTAATGTTAATGTCTCAAGATAACAGAGGTACACAATCCGATAATTACAAAAGGAAATCAAAACAACTTCACATGAAATAAATAGTGGAGCCAGGACTCAGAGGGAACCTCCCAAGACAATGTCAAATGAAAATCAGAAAATTATCCTCATCTGCAGGTTCCCCTCTCTACAGCCTTCTCCTGCTGCAGGAATTCCTTGAGTTTAATCTTGCAGGAATAACTACTACACCTTCAGTCTTCATGGGGTCGTATTGGCCGGCCATCTTCCTCACCTTGCCCAGAAAAATACATCATGACAACAAGAACAGCAACCAAGAAGATGAGAATATACAACGCATTCACACCGAGCAGTGCTGGGGAACGACCACCCACTGTCTTCTTTCTTGTTCTTCCTGCCCTATATCCCTCAAGGAAACGACTAATTTGGGATCCATGGTCACCTTCTTCGAGACTCTCTGAACCCACGACCTTCACCAAGAAGCATTTCAATCAACCACATAACACAACTAAACAGATAAGGAAGATGACAATGTAAAGTTTATTAAAGGTAATGGCAGTATGAGAAATTCAACATAACAAATGCATATGAATATACCATGTGACATGTGTGTGAGAAAATATACAAGTTTTTTGTTGCAACAGAAAAAAGTACTACTTTTAAATTTGATGATATATATTACTCCCTCCGTTTCGCTATATATGTCTACAACCCACTATGTGCATATACGAAGGAAGCAATAAATCTAAGAAATAGTTAATAAGAAATGACCATACACATCCCTATTAAATGACATAACACAACCACTTAACATCTTCCAAAACATTTAAGTGGGGTAAAAAATTGCAATAACTACATTCTAGATTCCTTCAATGGACATATATTGAAATGGATACCCCGAGGTCATGGACAAATATAGCGAAACAGAGGGAGTAGAAGTATGAAAATTAACCGGAGCAAAATATTGTTCTACTTGATACTTCATTGCAACTGAAAAAAAAACTACCTTTAAATTTGGTGATATATAGTATAAGTATGAAAATTAACCAGAGCAAAAGATCGTTCTACTTACTACTTCATACTCCTCATTTCTGTCCCAGACTAACATCTTTGGCAGCTGCGAGTTCTTTGAAACATCAAAAGTCTCGGTGAATTCCTCCCACTGCTTGACTCCCACATATCCAAACACTAGATCATGGTTTGCATTGGCTGCAGACCTCAAAACTTTTATCAACTGCAGGGATTTTTCATCTGACTCGTCCTCCAAAATTGTAAGAACAACTTTCCTATCATCATCATTCAGCATCTTGACAGTCTCTGTGTTGATGGTCACAGTTAATGGCAGTAGGGATTGCCGGATAAAATCCTCCAAGAAGGTTCCTGCATCCACAACAATTGTTGTTATGTACCATCAATCTGGAAAAGACATGCATGAGAAACACACAAGTGTCCATGTTTTGCCAGTTCATATAGAATATGGAGTGTACTGTGTACACTAGGTGGATTACATATTTACGTCACCAGAAAAGTAGAGCGTACAAAACAATCAATAGAAATGAGAGTGATGATTAAGGCAATAAAGGATTTTTCCCGCATAGCACATGTATCAAGTACACAAAATAGCTATCCCAAGCGTACCTTCAAATGGGCCATAGAATACGCTTTGCTCATTATACTTCGGGTTAAGAGAAACCAATGCTGGAACCTTGTCAAAATCATACACGACCATCATATCCTCGGAGAAATCCTTTGCTGCAGAAAACCAAGCCTTCTTCTTGTACTTCGCTCCATATTCAGCTATCAGCATTTCATCCACCCCAAATCCGATAAACAATGGAAAGCTTATGCCGGCAGCCTCAACAAAGCTTTTCATTGCTGAATCTGACTCGAGAACAGAAACATCAGGTGCGACAAGCTTCTTAAGGTTCTCGATGAGCAAATCGGCCTTCCTTGAACCAGTGTACTCCGTGGGGGCTCCATGGTCAAAAAGCATCAGAGTAGGGAACCCACTGCATTGAGAAAACCAGAAGACATTAGGCATTTCAAATTCGAGCCTGTTTAGTGTAACCGAACTACTAGAGCTATTGATCAGGTCGCTTACTCTACTCCATATTTGGACCCAAGCTTCCTGTACTTGTCGGCATTTACTTTGGCAACTACGATGGGCGTGCTCAGACCAGCAAGAACCGGAGCAGCTTCATCTAGCTGCAAAATGCAACGCGAGCGGCAGCTTATCAGTTCACAATGAGGCAGGCCAGGCCACACGGATGCTGGGGTACAAGACAGAAAGAGATAGTGCCCTGCCCTGTCTTGATGGTAGGTAATCCATAGTACAAGCAAAAAGGGCGTTGACTGTTTAGTGGAGCTTGTGTCTCCCATTTCGGTGGATCTTGACTTACCAGTGCCAGTTTCATTTTCTTTCTATAACCCAACCCAATTACCCAATACAATCCAATCCATCTCTTGAATCACTCACCAGTCACCACTACTCAGCGTCATTAAAATATCTCTCTTTCCCCGTTCGCATGCACACACTAACCTACTTGAATCCCATTTCTCCAAGCAAACTCTCACGAACAAATCCTAAGTTTCTAACAGCTCGACCGATTCACATGGGTAAAGACTCACTGGACCAGTAGAGTGGTGGTGGTGGTGGTATGGTAGGGCACCTGGGGGGCGAGGCGCTTGCAGTGGCCGCACCAGGGGGCGTAGAAGTCGACGAAGAGGAGGTCGACGGTGCCCATCGCCGCCTCGAAGTTGCCCTCGTCCAGCTCCACCACCCTCCCGTCCCGGGGGATCTCGAACTCCGCAGGCTCCCCCCCTACGCCGCTCGCCACGCAGGTCGTCAGCGGCAGCACCAGGACGAGGACTAGGAGTACGAGGAGAGGAGGCAGCAGCGACAGCGGCTTGTCCACCGCCATCCGCGCCATGCGTTCGCCCGATTCGATCTCTCTTGTGTTTCTATACTGCGTGTTGTTACTGTTGTTTGTACTAGCACAGAGTTGTCTATGCCACATAGTAAGCGCCTTCGTGGGCGACAAGTCGTAAGATGCTGGGAAAAAGACGCAAGCGCCCGCGAGAAGACGTAAACTTGTGGGACAAAATGAATTGGGATAGAGTTGGCCACACGGGCGGTCCGGCTTGGCACGGTAAGGCATGATCATTTAGGTATGGTCTATTTAGGTCCGTGAACTATCTGTATTGTGCTGGACCGGCTCACGGGCCGAGGTGGCGGCTTAGACATGGTTCGTCGGCCATTCGTACCGTACCGGACCGACCTGAGCCCGTTTAGCCCATCGGGTCAAGTGTGGCTCATTTGCCCGACCAGAATGAAAAAAATCTCGAAAAATTAGCAAAATGTGTAGAATTCAGAAGTAGACATAAAAATTGAAAAAAAAGGAGATAATCGTATTGAAAATGTAATAAAAAGCTTTATTAATGTCCAACTGGCTACCTCGTTAAAACCTTCGCCAAGTAAAAACTCAAAATGAGAAAACCTGGGCAAAGGAAAAAGAGTACAACCTATAGCTCTGCATACATAATGCATCATAATACATCATTGTTCTACGTGTCGGTGTTAATGTCATTATCTAAGTACAGATTTTTGAACACCTCCGACAACTTTGGATTTTCCACAGAGTGTTGTGTTCGTGAATCAGCTTGTTCACAGTCCTTAAAGATCTCCAACATCTTACTTGTGAGACTTGTTCTACTCTCCTCCAATATTCTTCCAAAAAGACTGAAAGTAGACTCGGAGGAAACCGTAAAGACAGAAACATTAAACATATCACGTGCAAGTATGGATAGCACGGGATATGTTAACTTATGGGCTTGCCACCATTGCAAGATGTCGAAGCCTTATGAGTTGAAATCCACCGTATCACTGTCCAGATAGGTGGATAGTTCCCCGCTCCTTATGGGTCTTGGCTGAGTAGGTGATGGTGTAGAAGAAGAAGAAGACCTGGATCTGGACCTAGAGGAAGAGGCATCGAAGATCGTGCCCCACATATTTGTCTTCCCACTTGAGGTGAGGGCTACTGGAGGTCGTTGCGAGCAGACTCTCTGGAATTTATTTTCATACCTTTGGTAAATCTCGTATAACCGAGAATGAACTTCTGCAAAATAGTCAGTATAATCTAGCCCCGTAGCATCACCAAATGCATCAATTTTAGCCATAGGATCTAAAAGAAATGCAAATGCATATAGGTAAGGGATTTTTATCCAATATTTAAGGTATTTAGATTTCATGGAAACAATAGCATCGCGTAAAACTAAGTCATTTTCATATATTTTCAATTGAGTAGCAATCCGTAAAATAGTATGCACAATGATAGGAGATGTTGGATAGTAGACAGCGGACAAAGCAACAATTGTCTCATAAAAAATTTCTAAAAACGACAATATCTTCTCAACAACAAACTAATGTTGCTCAGTTAATAGTATACTACCATCAGTGCTATGATAGTGCATTTGAATAAAAATAGAAAAAGTGCTCTTGTATGGTAAAATATTCTTAAGCATGAGGTAAGTAGAGTTCTACCTTACCTCCATGTCCAAACCGAACTTTCTTGGACGTACACCCATCATCCTGCAGAAGTTCTTACATTGTGCTATTCTTACGTAAGAATTATTCAAGAAAGAAATCGCATCGCGAAAAGCTTTAATATACTGACTCAACCTCTTCAAACCACACTTGACTATAAGGTTGATAATATGACAAACGCATCGTTGATGTAGTAAGAAGGAATCGGTATATGCACTCAACACTGGAGTAAAAATGTCCATGGCCCTAGAGTTGGCGTTGTCTAGAGTAATTGCGAATATTTTGGCTATAAGACCAAAGTCTTCCACGACTTTGATAATATAGTTCGCAATATTCTCACCCATCTGTGTTACATCAATTAATTTCAAAACTATAATCCTTTTCTCCATTACCCAGTCGACATTAACATAATGCGTAACTACACTAAGGTAATCCTCCCTAGCCCGACCACTCCATATGTCCGAGGTTAGGGCCACTGAAAATGTGCACGTACTAAATAGTTCCTTTATTTTATTACGATGTTCATTATAGTATTTGTAACAGCCCAAATTTCAAATTTCAGTTGAAAATAAAATTTGATTATATTTGTGGAATTTTTGATTTTTTAAAGTTTTTCTCTATTTATTTCAAAGCCAAAATAAATTAATTACAAAATTTATTACCAAATATAAGTTGGAAATATTTTATTTAAATCCAAAATGTTTTAGAGAATTTCTGTGAATTTTCTCATAATTTTTGGATTTTATTTGCTATTTTCTAAAGCCAATTTGAATTAACTAGAATATTTTAAATAGCTAAACCAAAACCACTTTGGGTCGAATCCTTTCTGGCCCAACCCACCTCTTTTCATGTGAGAAGGCGTTGCTCGCCCATTTCTTTCATGCCCTCACCTATCTCCTTCTCTCCCTGACACGCGGGGCCCGCGTGTCAGCCACTCCTCTCTCACACCGCTCCTTTCCCTTTCTCTGCCAGGTGGGCCCCACTGCGCCACGTCACCGTCGTCCACCTCACTTTCTTCCTCCCCACTTTCCTTTCCTCTTCCGCCATTACCGCCGAATCAAATCCTCCGAATCTCGTTCGAATCCGGCCGCACCTCTCGAAACTCCGCGCGCAATTAAAACGCCGTGTCAAATCGCGTCCGACCCGGCCTTGTCCCTTCCATCCTTGGCCTCGAATCCCTATAATTTCGCCGGCAACCCCGCATGACCTTCGTGCACTCCACGCTGTTCCGTCCACACCCGAGCCCTATAAAAGGGAGCTCTGGGACCGCCTTCCTCGTCTCATTCCAGTGCCCCAACTCCCCTCTCTCCAATCTCTCTGTATCGCTGGAATTTTGGAGTTCTTCATCTACAGCCGGAGCTCCTTGTTTCTTTGTTTCCGGCGCCGCTGAAGGATCATCGACGCCAACGACCCCACCATTGGCATCGTTGCATCACGCCCGTCCTCGTGCGCACGCCCCCTGGCCAGAGAACCCCCGTGACGCCACCTTCGTCGGAGACCTAAAACCGCCGCCGCCAACCTTCGTCGCCGTTGGCCATTTCATCACGCCCCGCTGCCATTGGGGTAAGCCATGAGTTCACAACTATTCCCTCTCCCTTTTGCGCATAGTCGGGTGGCTCGCCGTGGCGCGAAGCGCCGGCGAGCCCACCGCCGTAGCTCCATCGGCCACGGGCTAACGTGGACCAGCCACGTCGTGGCCTAGTCAGCGCCACGCCACCCCTTTTTGTTCGAATCAGCACCCACATGGACACCTACGTGGCAATCGGCGTCAGCCCATTCTTTCTTTTGACTATAGCATCGACCGAGTCCACCATGGACTTCAGCCAAACCATGGACCTAGTCTTTGACTAAGGGGCCCACCTGTCATAGACCGAAAAGGTTTTCCTTTGGGAAAATAATTCAGCCGGTTATTTGATTTTCAGAACGATGACATCAGCTTGCGCAATAAACCGAATTTCCTTTAGAAAAATAATTCAATAAATTCAATAAAATATGAATTTAGGGTTTTCTTTAGATTTAAACTTCGGGGAGCTCGTATTTCTTCATACGAACTCTGATTTAGGTGATTCAAATTTCTAAATTTATATAAATTCAATATCTAGATAAATAAACTAAAATTATTTGATTTGGAGTTAATTTGAATGTTCATTTGAATTTATTTGTGTATTATTTGAATTTATCGTATTTTCACGTTTAGATTTCGACGACTCCGGAGAGCTTGACCCTTCTGAGGAGTTAGATTATCAGGACTTCGAGCAAGGCAAGTTATGTCATTGATCATGTTGATCCCACTATTTTAAATTTATTTAATTCTTTTTAAATTATTATTGCATGCATAATTCTATTAAGCTATTTTAAATTCTTGTTTAAATTCCTAGTTATTCCAATTCCTTTGTATAGCCAATTTTGATTGTTGGATTATCATTCCCTTGTCACCCATAGTCAAAATAAAATTTGGAAATAATTATATGCTTAGCCAATGCTTAGATCAGAATTTTGTATTTGGGAAGTTTTAGCCAAATTATTCAAACTTGATTGAAATTGAGTCTATAGTATTGTTTTACCATAGAAAGCTTTTAAAATGATTTTACTTGAAAAATAAATTAAAATGGTTTAGACTTGGGCATAATGGATGTTGGTATGATGCAAGTCGATGCACATGATCGATTCATTGCTATGATCGAGTCCAGGGTTGTGGATTGTTGCCCAAGTCAGTTAAGAACCGGTCTTTGAGTTGCATCTTGCTAAGCTCCACCATACTACCACTTGTTCTGAATGGGCAGAACTAGGCCTAATAATTTGTAATACCTTATTGTTATTTGTGCCATGTTGTTGTGTGAGTGTCGATTAGGCAATAGTCCTACTTGGCGCAAGGGGGGGCTTCCGGAGGATGGCTAATCCAATAGAAGTGAAACCTTAGCGGGCATAAATACTTTATGGTAGAACATTGTAAAATCCTTGTGATAATTGCTTAGTCGCACGCCTTCGAAAGCGTGTATTGGCCGACATTAAAAACAAATTATTTCTTGTGGGTAAAGTTGTACCACCTCTGCAGAGTGTACCGTGTCCACGGTCATGGACATGCTGAGTAAAGCCACTCCAAGTTAGACTTTGTTTTGGTTTTAAAATGATTTTAGGATGGTAAATTCTTGTGGTAAATTGGGTGGTTAGCCATGTGATAAGAGAGTATCCTTCACCATTCATTCATAGAGGTTATCCACTATTAAACTGTCAATTTAAAAATCTAATTTTAGTTATAGAATAAAAATGGCCTTGAAAATTATTATGAGTATTTAAAATTGAAAACACTGCTTTATGCAAATTAGACCCTATTAGCTTCACTTGTTTACTTATGCATCCATCATATTCTTTTATTGGTGTAACTTGCGAGCACGGAAGTTGTGCTTACTCTTGCTGAATATAATTTATTCAGGTGAGGAGCTTTATCAGGACGGTGAGGATCTTGACGACTAGGACTATGCCCCTAGACGATTGCATGTGGCGCATTGTGTGGCTCACCTACTATTTTTATTTCCGCTCCGTTATCTTATTTTGTTGGACCGGAAAGGTGACTAGAGGGGGGGGGTGAATAGGAGCTCAATCCATTTTCCTTTTAAGATTGGATTCAACACATATTTCACTCCACTAGCTATGAAAGCTATGAAGATCAATAGATGAGCACAGTGAAAGACTTATGTTGAATCCACTCCAAACCCCCAAGCATAGCAATCAACAAACACAAAGATGTGCTGAAGAAACAGAAATCGATACAACCGCAGGCAAACGGACGGTTCTACCAATGATCGGTACAACTGCAGTTATAAGGGTGGTTCTACCAATGATCGGTACAACCGCAGTTATAAGGGCGGTTCTACCAATGATCTTGGAACAGCCCGACAACGAAAACTAAAATTGGCACAACTTTTGATCCACTTGGCCTAACTCCACGAAACTTGAACAACACCTTCTCTAAGATATTAGGAACCTATTCAAATCAAATCCAACTCTCTAGAACCCTAACCTCCACAAATCCTCTCCCTAAGCAAGCTAGGGTTTCAAAACAAATGAAAGGGTTAAGAGGGGTGCAGCCACCTCTATCCTCTATTTATAGTGGAGGCTTAGACCTTCTAGAAGCATTACCCCTAACGGGCTCCCGTTAAGACCCACGCACAAACGGGTCACACACGCACGCATTTTAAAGCACCGTCTTCATCTCCTCTTGACCTAATCCGCTTCATCATGCGCCGTCTTGTGCCGTGGGTTGGCAAAAGGTCACCAAGGTGTTATTTGTTAAAATTACCAAAATACCCCTTCTCGATCTTTTTGCAAAGACCGAGTCCCATCTTCGTGAAGCACCTCCATACTTCGCCACGTGTAGGTTGATCCAGCGGCTCTCATCATGTCGACAAGTCTCTCCCATTCGGCTCCCACCGAAACCACCATGGCACTTGTCTGACCCCAGCCGCTTGATCCAACTCGTCGCCGCCGAATCGCCTGTTCGGTCACCTTTATCCCTTTTATGCCATGCTTGACTCCATTGACTCACCCAAAGATCGATCGTTCGTTCAACCTCAGCTCTCCAAGCTTAGTCCCGATCATCCTCACCGTTGACCGTCATTGACCTCAAAACAACTTGCACGATAATAGACAAAGAAATCGATTCCGGGAACAAGTTCTTCACAACTTGACCCACGTTAGTCAAAACATGTATCATGCAACACATATGCCATGAAACCCATGAACTTGACCTAACCCCAAAAACAATTCTCCAAGTTATCCATAACTTAGAAACATAATCGGTACTACCGCCCAGTAAGGGCCAGTACTACCGCACCGCGGTCGTACCGTGCAAATACCTGCGGTCGTACCGCTTCTCAAGGAAATCCAAAACTCCCCAAAAACATCCTCTCTGGAAATTCCATACCGCTATTCAAATGGTCACACCGTGATGCGGTACTATCGTCTTCATAAACCGGTATTATCAAGACCGCATCGTTCATGACTTACACGTCGGTATGACCGATTATCCTAGCACTTGCTGAAAACGCTGTTTCGACAAACCGTTAATGACATTGCCGATTGTAACATCATCCTAAGATCATGAGCATATCCCCATGATATCCACAATCTCCTCCTTGATGAACACATTGGCAATTTCCCACAAATGCAAATTTTGAGGTTTGAAAAGTAAAAACTCGACGTTTTTGCACAAAGACACAACTTGGTCCAAATGCAAGAGAAAGCAATGGAAATGACAAAGTTGGCTTCAGAATAGCATAGGCAAGTGAGATTGAGTAAAACAAAGCGAGAAAGCTTCATTTTCCAGAAAAGGGTCAAAATCTCACTTAAGGTCTATATGGAAGAACAATTGTTCAAATTGACCTTTGATCATTGTGAGGTTGCAAGAATTGCAATTCAAGTTCAGAAATAGCAATAAGACTATAAGAATGCAAATAAGGAACTCCCCCTCACTATGATATTCAGATTTCAGAAAATTTCAAAATCTCCAAATTTCTCAAATTCTCCATAAGACTCCCCTTTTAACATTTTTATAAAAGACTACCCTTTTAACATTTTTATATCTTCTCCCCTTTATACATCTTGAAATATCTTCTCCCCCTTTGACAATGGAGTCTTCAAGGAATCATGCCTTCCTCTCGTCCAGAGATAACAAATACAGAATGAGGAAAAAGCATAAGAAGAAGCATGCATGAAATGCAATGGAGTGGCTTCATTTTTTTTTTTGTATTTTTCAATTTTTGAGTACAAGAAGCTTTGGAGATTACCCAAAAGAACAAGCTAGCATTTCTAATATTGCACAAGAACATGTTAAGCCTGAAAGCGCTAGTAAGATCATGTTAAGACATATATATCAAAAGCTAAGCTTGAAAGCTCAATGTAAAGCAATGAATTTTATCAATTTAAGCAAAGCTTCAAATTTAGCAAGTTCATCAACAGGGATCCTAAAATGATACTGACCATGTCAAAATGTCAATGTGAGATCAAAAAGCTAACAATGACCACATTAAGAGACAAACAGGTCCTGTATTGAATCATTTTGCTCAATTTTCTCAAATGCCCATTTTTCAATAATTTTTCATTTGCAATGAATATTGAAGTTGACTAATGGTCTAACTTAGTGAAGAAGATCCTAGACTAGGAGCCATCCACAAACTCTTCCTAAGCTTCGACCAGAAGTTGATTAAAGGTATATCTTAGTGAAGAAGATCCTGGACTAGGAGCCATCCACAAACTCTTCCTAAGCTTCTACCAGGGCGACAAATCTTGAGGTTCATGTCAGTTTTGACAATCTCCAAGTTTATGTCTATGACATGCAGTCTCGTAAGAATAGTTTGGCACAATTTAAGTATAAGACAATCTTGAAATTGATTTTTCATTTTCACAAGACCAGTTTTAGATTCTCAGAAGAACAAAAAGCTCAAGTAATGATCAATTTTAGATTCAAGAGCTAATAAAGCAATTTTGACAGGGCCAATGTCACAGAAGGAGCACTAATTACGCAACTAGCTAAAACATCCACAAATTGCAGTTTTAGTTCAAGTTGTTTTTAGAGTTCTAGCTCATTCAGCAAAGACTTAGCTACACATTTGAAAGCATGATAATTCTAGCACGTCAAAGAACTAGACATGGCATTGAGCAAGAATTGAAATACTAAAGCTCCAAAGGGTAATAAGCAAAGCTTCATCAATTTTAAAAGATAAGCACAAAAGCTTATATTACAATGCATCTTTTTGGATTTTCATATGAATGCAATATGATACAATGAGATACAAGAAAAGCTCAAAAAGCCTAAAAAGATCAAAAGGATCAAAAAGTTCAAAACAAGATCAAGAAAAGATCAGATGAACAAAATGAGATCAGAAAAGATCCAACTCCCCCTCTAACCAACCCATAGGGATAAATTACCCCTAACTCGCTTCTCAAGGTGGCAAACCTTGTTGGGTCTAAAGGCTTGGTGAGGATATCGACCAACTGAGCCTCGAACTCCACAAAATACAGCACAATATCACCCTTCTCAACATGGTCTCTAAGGAAGTGATAGCGAATGTCTATGTGCTTGGTCCTAGAATGTTGCACTGGGTTTTTAGCAATGTTAATAACAGAAGTGTTATCACAGAAAAGAGGAACACTAGCAAAGGCTAACCCAAAGTCCTTAAGAGTGGACACCATCCACAAAATCTAACTACAGCAACTAGCAGCGGCTACATATTCAACTTCAGCAGTGGATTGTGCAATAGAAGACTGCTTCCTAGAAGACCAAGAGACAAGAGAAGTGCCTGAGAAATGACAAGTGCCAGAGGTACTCTTCCTATCTAGTCGACAGCCCGTAAAATCAGAATAAGAAAACCCTTGAATGGACAATGAAGAGGAGCAGGAATACCAAATGCCATACTGGAGGGTAGAGTGTAAATATCTGAAGATGCGCTTAACGGCTTGGCGATGTGAAGTCCTCGGAGACGCCTGAAACCTCACACAGAGGCAGACCGCGAAGTGGATGTCCGGTCTTGAGGCCGTCAGGTACAGAAGGGAGCCGATCATGCTGCGGTACTCGCATTGATCCACGACTTCTCCTTCCTCATCTGGATCCAAAGCAGTTGAAGTCGCCATTAGAGTCGCGATCGGCTTGCAGTCACCCATCTCGAAGCGCTTTAGCAAATCCTTGGTGTACTTCGTTTGATGGATGAAGATCCCTTCCTTGCATTGCTTGATTTGTAGCCCCAGAAAGTAGTTGAGCTCACCCATCATACTCATCTCAAATTCCCTAGATATGGTCTCAGAAAAACTGGAAACAAGAGCATGAGAGGAACCACCAAAGATAATATCATCAACGTAAATCTGAACAAGCAGGAAGTCATTGCCATGCCTAAGAATGAAAAGAGTCTTATCAACTTTTCCCATTTCAAAATCATTCTTAAGCAAGAAGGTCTTAAGTCTATCATACCAGGCTCTAGGGGCTTGCTTAAGACCATACAAGGCTTTGGATAGCTTGAAAACACGATCAGGTTGCTTGGGATTCTCAAAGCCAGGGGGTTGTCTAACATACACCTCCTCCTCTATAAAACCATTCAAAAAGGCACTCTTAACATCTATTTGATGCAACCTAAAACCTTTAGATGCAGCAAATACAAGCAAGATGCGAATGGCTTCTAGTCTAGCAACAGGAGCGAAGGTCTCATCAAAATCTAACCCCTCAACCTGGCTAAAGCCCTGAGCTGCCAACCTAGCCTTATTTCTAACCACAGAACCATCCTCATTTTGTTTATTTTTGAACACCCAACGGGTCCTTGTAACATTATGACCACTAGGAGGTTCTACAAGGTTCCAAACTTTATTTCTTTCAAAATTCTCTAACTCCTTATGCATGGCATTGACCCAACTAGCATCAGACAAAGCATGTGATATATCTTTGGGTTCAAAACAAGCTACAAATCTGAGTGAGAGAAAAGACTGGATCATGATACAGGTAGAGTGACTCGCTCATGGAGATTACCAATCATCGATCCGGAGGTGTTGCTTCGAATGTGCAAAGAAGCGCTGGGGAGATAGCGTCTCCTCGACCTCCATGATCTTAGCGATAAAGAAGTCGCACAAGAGCCTCAATTAGAGGTGAAGCGATCGTAGCGAGTTCGGAGCTTGGGCAGGTTGCACAGGAACATCAGCAACAGATGGAGGAGCAGTATCAAGTTCATTCTCATCTTCTTCAACAAAAATGCTCTCTGTCACCTGTAAGTCACTTGAAACATCGGATCTAGCTCCAGGGCTAGTCTCATCAAAAGTGACATTGCATGTCTCCTGGACAATGCTAGTTTCAACATTAAAAACCCGAAAACCCCTCGAATGAGCTGGATAACCCAGAAATAAACCATCACAAATCCTTGATTCAAATTTATCTAGGTTTCATGTTTTCAAAATGAAATACTTCGATCCAAAGACTCAAAAATGCGAAACAGAGGGTTTTCTGCTAAATCGAAGCTCATAAGAAGTCTTGCCCAAAGACGGTCTCAAAAAGACACGGTTTGAAATATGGCAAGCTGTAGCAATACCTTCGGCCCAAAACCTCCTCGGTGTGCTATACTCATCTAGCATCGTCCTAGCCATCTCGACTAGGGTCCTGTTCTTCCTTTCTACAACGCCATTTTGTTGAGGGACGTGTGGAGAAGAGAACTGATGTTCAATACCGCGCTCAGCACAAAAAGATGCAAAAGAAGCATTCTTGAACTCCATGCCATTGTCATTGCGGATTGCTCTCAAGACACCAGGAAGTTCAGAAGCCAAACGAAGAACAAGACCATGATAATGATCAAAAGCCTCATCCTTCGAAGCAAGAAAGAACACCTAAGAGTATCTCGAAAAATCATCGACTATGACAAGAATATACCATTTGCCACCGACTAATCGAACCCTAGCAGGACCAATAGTATCCATGCGAAGCAATTGTCCTAGGCCGTCAGTCATAACCATAGTCAATGAAGAGTGTGAGGCGGCAACTTGCTTGCCATGCCTACAGGGCGTACATACAGCATCCTTGACTGCTTTGAGTTTAGGCAAACCTCTCATGAGATCAAGGCCGCTAACTCGCGTCAGATGATCAAAACCAATGTGCCCTAAACGTCGGTGCCAATGCCAGATATCAGATGAGGATGCAATTAAACATTTGAGAGATCCAGTAAGAGATTCAGAAAAACCAACTCTAGAAATCCCAAAAACATGCTCACCAACAGAATCAAGCACACGACAGGCATTTTTCTTAAAATGAGTTTCGTAGCCATCATCAAGAAGCTGCGAAATAGAAAGCAAGTTGTACCTTAGCTTGTCCATAAGGGCAACGTCCTTCAAGATGAATCTGTCATTCACCTTGATTGATCCCATTCCTTCAATTCGCCTTTGTGTATCATCTCCAAAGGTGATGAAGTCATCACCCGTCGACCGCATGAAGGAAGTGAACCATCTTGAGTCTCTGGTCATGTGGCGTGAACAGCCGGAGTCGACGAGCCACGTGTTCTTCCTCCTTCCGCGGCGATCCTGAAAAATCAAGGCACAAAAGAACGATGTGTCTTAATACTGGGGTTAGTTAAAAGCGACTTGGGAACCCAGTACTGAGACACACGTCTGCGAGTAGTATGCAAAGCAGAAGCACTATCCTTGATTTTATTAGGAGTTTTATTATGAGCAATGGTTACTTTAACATGAGAAGCATCCTGTCTAGGAACATGATGAGCATGTGAAACAAATCCTAGTCCAGGTTTCTTATTTTCTAAGTGAACATGTCTCATAAAAGCTCTAGGTTAATGAGATGAAATTCTAGCAATATTTCTTCTAGCATTTTTCAACCTACACCAACAGAACTCTACTAAATATCCATTCTTCTTGCAATAGGTGCAATGGTATTTGGTACCATTGGGAGAAGCACCTTTTGCCTCAAAAGAAGGTTGGACAAACCCTGCAGATTTAAAAACAGTTTTTGCAGGTTGGGTTTTGAATTCAACTAAGCCATTTTCCAAGACCTGAATGACATTAGGCTTGGATGTGTCTTGTGCAGAGTTGTATCCTAAACCTTGCTTCTTATAAGGAGTTTTAGACGTGTCCAGAATCATGTTTAACTGTTTCTTACCTTTAGAAATTTTTTCTAGTGAGTCCTTAAGGTAAGCATTTTCTTTTCCAAAGTTAACACATGATTCACAAGTCTTGACCTTAATGGCTCTAGCATGTTTCTCTTTAAGATGAGCAACTTCAAGCTTATAGGCTGCACAAGAGGCACAAGGTGTAGACTCAGTTGTGTCCTTAAGCTTGGCATATTTAGCTCTAACTGCTTCTAAAATGTCCTTAACTTCATGTTCACGTTCTATGCAGAAAGAGTAAAAGCTAGATTTAACATTACCAAAAGCATCCAACTTGCTAGACTCTAAGCATTTTTCACAGGGAGTAGATTTAACATCAATTAGCTCAGTCCTAACATTTTCAAGTTGATGCAAAGCAATATCATGAGCAGATTGCAGTTTAGCAAATTTAGAATGTAAAGAATGGCAAGAGGAACATTCATCAGATTCAAGAGTCTTAGCATTTGTAAGTTCTAATGTCAAATTATCTACTTGTGACTCTAAGTCCTTGTTCCTAGCCATGGTAAACTCTAAGGCCTTATCCTAACTCATGAGTTGCTCAAACAAGTCATCGCATCTAGCAGAAAGAACATCATAGGAGGGAGGTACCTCATCATTGTCATTGATGTCGACGATATCAGCCATGAAGCACATGCCGGTGAAGTAATTGGCCTTCCCTTTCTTGTCTTGAGAGAGCTCCTCCTCCTTGCCCTCCTCGCTCCCAGAGTCCACATCGCTCATGGATTGATCTCCAAAAGCGGCAAGGACCCGGTGAGTGGCCTTCATGAGCTTGGCAGCATTGTACTTGGGCTTGTTCCCTTGAGGCTTCTTCCAAGTTGGCTTTTCCTCCTTATGGTTGCTCTTACCATTTAGCTTGGGGCAGTTTGTCCGGATATGATATAGCTCTCCACACTCATAGCACGTCACATGGCCACCTCTCTTCTTGTTTCTAACATTGTTATATGCCCGTGTGACTTTCTTGACTAAAAGAGCTAAATCAGCCTCAGAAAGACTCTCAAACTCTTCTCCTTGAACAGCAGATAAACACGCAAGAGAAAAGCCAGAAGAAGACTCAGAAAAACCATTAGGAGTCCCTTTGAGAGGATCAGCCAGCAAAGCCATGTTGTCCTTCTTAGGAAGACTATCTCTCTTGATCTCATGAGTCTTGAGCTTGCTATAAAGCAGCTCCAAAGTGAGAGTAGAGAGATCGACGTTCTTCTCAATGGCAGTAGCCTTGATCTCCCACTCCTTGGTGTTGATTGCAGCCAAGAGGTGAGTGGCATTCTCAGATTGAGAGTACTCAATGTCAACAGCTCTCATCTGATTGATCACCTTGTTAAAGCGAGTAAAAACGTCATCGATGCTATCACCAGGACGCATCTCGAATTTGTTATACTCTCGCTTGTAGACTGTCTAGCGCACTTGCTTGATCTGGGGTGATCCCTCATGGTAAGTTTCGAGGGTGTGCCAAATCTCATGTGCGGTCTCAAGGTTGTAAATCATATCGTACTCCTGTCTACCAAGCCCAACATATAGAAGGTTCTTTGCCTTGTTGTTGTTAGCCAAAAGGACTGCTGAAGCCGGCGAAGCAACTTCGGGCAAAACTAGCGGGGCTCGAACAACCTCCCATATAGCTTGTCCTTCGCTCTCAAGGAAGACTCGCATGCGATTCTTCCAATAGGCATAGTCGAGCCCATCGAAGACATGCGGCTTGGTCGAGTACTTATCCATCGCCAAGTTCAGTGATCGGTTAAGATCAAGATTGAACTAACCGTGCTCTAATACCACTTGTTAGACCGGAAAGACGACTAGAGGGGGGGGGTGAATAGGAGCTCAATCCATTTTCCTTTTAAGATTGGATTCAACACATATTTCACTCCACTAGCTATGAAAGCTATGAAGATCAATAGATGAGCACAGTGAAAGACTTATGTTGAATCCACTCCAAACCCCCAAGCATAGCAATCAACAAACACAAAGATGTCTTTGAAAAGCAATCAAGACAACCACGAGCAAGCAGGCGGTTCTACCAATGATCGGTACAACCGCAGTTATAAGGGCAGTTCTACCAATGATCGGTACAATCGCAGTTATAAAGGCGGTTCTACCTATGATCCTAGAACAACCCGACAACGAAAACTAAAATTGGCACAACTTTTGATCCACTTGGCCTAACTCCACGAAACATGAACCACACTTTCTCTAAGATATTAGAAACCTATTCCAATCAAGGATAGTAGAGATCCATGCCAAAGTTTCTATATTTTTTAGATTGAACGAAGGTGGTTCAAAAACCGAGCCAAAAAATGAAATATGATCTAGAGACTTGCTCGTGGGTGATTGATGATCAAGATGATCCTAGATGGGTTCCCACATGTCACAGCAAGTTAGATCACGACAAGAAACCAAGTAAAAACTCACGGATCAAAGAAAGACCACAAATCACCAAATAGAGAGAACGAAAGCAAATAGACTTATCTTTGAGAGAACTTTCTTTGGATTGATTTGATATGGTATTGGTTTACAGCCACTCCATCAATGGAGGACAAAGACTCAATACATGAGCACGAAATCAAATCCAACTCTCTAGAACCCTAACCTTCACTAATCCTCTCCCTAAGCAAACTAGGGTTTCAAAACAAATGAAAGGGTTAAGAGGGGTGCAGCCACCTCCCTCCTCTATTTATAGTGAAGGCTTAGACCTTCTAGAAGCATTAACCCTAATGGGTTCCTGTTAAGGCCCACACACAAATGGGTCACACACGCACGTATTTTAAAGCACTGTCTTCATCTCCTCTTGACCTAATCCGTTTCATCATGCGCCGTCTTGCGCCGCGGGTTGGCAAAAGGTCACCAAGGCGGTATTTGGTAAAATTACCAAAATACCCCGTCTCGATCTTTTTGCAAAGACCGAGTCCCATCTTCGTGAAGCACCTCCATGCTTCGCCACGTGTAGGTTGATTCAGCGGCTCTCATCATGTCGGCAAGTCTCTCCCATCCGACTCCCACCGAAACCACCATGGCACTTGCACCGACCCCCGCGCCGCTTGATCCAACCCGTCGCACCGAACTGCCCGTTCGGTCACCTTTGTCCCTTTTGCGCCATGCTTGACTCCATTGACTTCACCCAGCATCCCCGATCGTTCTGGACCTCAGCTCTCCAAGCTTAGTCTCGATCATCCTCGCTGTTGACCGTCATTGACCTCAAAGCAACCAGCACAATAATAGACAAAGAAATCGATTCCGGGAACAAGTTCTTCACAACTTGACCCACGTTAGTCAAAACATGCATCATACAACACATATGCCATGAAACCCATGAACTTGACCTAACCCCAAAAACAATTCTCCAAGTTATCCGAAACTTAGAAACAGAATCGGTACTCTGCCCGAAGGGCGGTACTACTCGCATGCATGATCGTCATCGCATAAATACACATGGTCGCACCGCTTCTCAAGAAATCAAAACTCCCCAAAAACATCCTCTCTGGAAATTCCATACCGCTATTCAAATGGTCACACTGCGGATGCTTGATTACTACGCCCTCTACAAGCGGTACTACTAAAGATCTTGGTCGTCTCGTGACTTACACGTCGGTATGACCGATTATCCTGACACTTGCTAAAAACGCTGTTTTGACAAACCGTTAATGACATTGCCGATTGTAACATCATCCTAAGATCATGAGCATATCCCCATGATATCCACATATTTGGCCTCAAGCCCTATTTTGTAATAAACTCTGAATTATATTAAATAAATGCGTGATATGATTGTGATGTCACTTTTGTCCGACTGTGTACACTAGCTATCCTGGACTAGTGTATGGAAACATAGAAAATTCAGGATCCTTTATTCCCGTGTTCGACAAAAGTGGTATCAGAGCCATATCGACTGTAGGTCGTGGCCTAGAATGGATAAAACCCTTAGGGACTTATTTTTTAAAACTAAAAATATTTTGGTCTTTCTAGTGTCTTTTCTCAACCCTTCTCTTTAAAAATGGTTACTAACTCATCTCTCTCTCAAAAATTGTAGATGACCGAAGCACCGAATGCCATTTCCCACAGAGTTTTTGCTGGACATTGGGCTGAAGTTCTCTAGAAGATGATGGAGCATCTGGACTTCAACGAGAGGCCAACATACCAGGGATAGAAGTACAAGGTGGAAGTCAAGAGCATTGGAGGGTAGAGGTGACACTCTACTCCAACCTGCAGCCATATACGGAGTTTCACATATTCGATGCCCCAATGAGGTGCAACACTTTCCCCGAGGGCATCTAGGACGCGGCTAGAGAGGAAGTCCGCCGACTTCGCTACATTTATGATCACCGCCTCAACGGCATCGAGTTCCACTACCACCCGATGCACATCCCAACCCGGCTCGGTAGTACTTTCCACTCGGCTAGAGATGAAGATTCCCCCGAACTCACCCACCAAGTGAATCCAGCGAAGGCTATGGATTATGCCTACGGGTATACCCTGGATGAGTTACGTACCACCGGAGATCTTGCATCACCCTTGAAGAGAGGCCGCAAGCATGCAGAAGAAATCGTCTCGCTACAAAGGCGAAGTGAGGCTAGTTCTAACGAGCCATACTACACCCCAGTTACCCGTTAGATGTTATCCTTAGTTTGATCATTAGACGCGAATTATGAGCTACCAATACCCTTTGTGGTAGCCATAATCAATTAATAAAATAAAAGAATAAAAGAACTATTTTAAAATTTTGTTCTTTGCCTTGTGTTTGTTTGGTTCTTGGGCTATTTTAGATTTATTCGCCCTTAGAGCTCTCTTTCTCTCTTCTAAGTCTTTGGAGGATCCAGCAGATGGTGACTACTCGCACCAGAAGTGGCAGCGCCAGGGGTCAGAGAAATGAGAATGCTGACTACCAGGAGAACTCAGTTCAACAACCACCACCACCGCCGACAGAAGGACCGGATTGGCGCCAGATGATGGCCAATCAAACTCATCTGATTGATCTGTTCGCTTAATCTCTCAATAGCACCCAGAATGCGCAGGCCGCAGCAACTCATGCCCCACCTCCACCTCCACCAAGAGCAACCATGTCTGAGTTCATGAGGATGCGTCCGCCAACCTTTTCAAGCAATACAGAACCGATGGATGCAGATGATTGGCTACGGGCAATTGGAAAGAAGCTAGACATCACTCAGTGCACGGATCGCGAGAAGGTTCTATTCGCCTCTCATCAGCTAAAAGGACATGCTTCTGAATGGTGGGACAACTTCAGTGTTTCACATGCCAATGCTCAAGAAATCACCTGGAATGAGTTTGTGCGGGCCTTTTTCCATGCACACATCCCTGCAGGGATGATAACTTTGAAGAAGAACGAATTCCACTCGCTTCACCAAGGCAAACAATCAGTAAGCGAGTACCTACACAAGTTTAATCAGCTTGCTCGCTACGCACCGGAAGACGTGGCCAAGAATGAAGACAGGCAGGAGTGATTGCTGGAAGGATTGAATGATGAATTCTCAGTTCGTCTGATCTCTCAAGACTTCATTGACTTTCAGTGGTTAGTGAACAAAGCTATCCATCAGGAAGGCAAGCATCAAGAGATGGAGAATCGCAAGCGAAGGATGGTGGCTCAGAAGTTTAACTCTGGAGGTCTTCCCAAGCCCCGCTTTACTCAGCCTCAGCAACCTCAGCGTGGAAGGTTCCAGTCTTCTTCATTTAGGGCCCACTTTTGACCTGGCCCCAACACCGCTTCCACGGTTCATCAGGAGGCCAATTCGGCGAAGAACCCGACTTCCTCAGCAGCAGGAGTAACATGTTTCAACTGTAACGAGACATGGCATTATACCAATAAATACCCGAAGAAGCAGCAACCCGCATCTCTAGCTAGGCCAACATCAGGAGTTCTAGCCACCGGTGGCACCCCAACGCTGACGGTCCAGTACATGAAGGGACGTGTGAATCACGTCACTGCAGAGGAAGCCCAGGCAGCACTGGATGTCGTTCTTGGTACGTTCCTAATTAATTCAATACCAGCATCAGTCTTATTTGACTCAGGAGCTTCTCATTCTTTCGTCTCAAATAAGTTTGTGGGAAAATATGGGTTACCTATCTTTCCCTTAGTTAACTGTAACACCCTGATTTTCAGAGCCTTTTTGAAAATTTTCAAAATAAAAAGAACCATTTGGTTTTGATGCGAATTCCAAGCTTAACCTGAAGTTTTTAGAATTTGAAGTGTTGAAATGACTAAACTAAACTTCAACTAACCAAAAGCTTGATTCTCTTGGTATTGCTCTAGCTCTCTGGAGCTATCTTTCCTTCTCTTGTTAGTACTTCTTCTCTTCTATCCCACTTAGACATTCTTTTATGTCGGTTGTCCCTCTTGTTTGACCTCTGCTTGTGGTCATCTCCTCCTTATCTTTTGGGTCTTTCCTCTCCGAAATCTCTCTCTATTGAGACCTTTTGTCTAGTCTACCTCTTTGGTCGAGACCACCTTTGGGTGGGACCTCTCTCTAATCTCTCTTTTGTAGTTTAGACCTCCCTTGAGGTTTAGGCTTCCTTTGTAGCTAGACCTCCTCTGAGGTCTAGATCATCCTTGTGGCTTTAAACCACTTTGCTTTTTATTTGGGTACTCTCTTGGATCGATCCTCTCTGTGTCCGGACCTTCCCTTTGGTTTGGGCCGCTTTGGATCTCTTTGTTGGTTTGAATCTCTTTGGTTCAGACCTCCTTCCTGTGTTCAGACTTTTTCTAAGTCTAGACTTCTCGGATGATTAGACCCTTTTGTATGCCCAAACCTCCTTACCACTTGGACCTCACCTATGGTGCGAATCTCTTCTTTGTCTTGATCTATTTGATGTCTGTATCTCTTTTTGATCATAGACCTCATTCTTTGTTTGGGTATACTCTTATGCTAGACCTCCCCTCAAGTCTTTTAGTCTCCCTCATGCTCACTGGAATGCCCAGTAATTCACTTGAACCCACTCGTGTCCAATTAGACCTTCTTTGCATTTGATTGAACCACCTTTGTGCTCAAATCGGACTTCCCCTGGTCCAGATTTTCTTCTCTGGCTTAGACCTCCTCAAGGTCTAGGTCTCCCCTCATAACCACTTTAGTTCCTTTTATGCTCTTGTGAACCTCTCGGTGATCACTTGGACCTCCCTGTCCTTTGACCACGTCCTAACCGCCCAGACCTCCTCCGAATAGGCTAGACCATTAAGGTGTTCTTTGATCATATCTGAGCCATCCAGGACCTCTTTTGGGATGATCTAAACCGCTCAGGCCTCCTTTGATCATCATCTCTCGAGCCGCTCGGATCTCCTTTGCTTATTTTCTTGATCGTCGGGACCTCTCCTGGCTTTTGATCTTGACCGTCAGACCTCCTCCTTATGAGATCTGACCGTCAGGACCAGCCTTTTGTGGGTCCTGTCCTCAGGACCATCTCGTGTGTGTCCTTTGGACCTCCCCCTTGTGTGTCCTTTGGACCTCCCCTTGCCTTGATCTTAATCGTTAAAGCTCTCTTGATTTCATCCCAGCCGTTGAGACCTCCCCTGAGTTGATCTCACTCGCTAAGGACCTCCTAGACCAAATCTTGACCGCAATTTCATTTCAATCCTTTGAACCTCTTTTGTCCTTCAGGACCTCCTTGAGTCCTTTGGGACCTCCTCCTTGTTTAGTTGGATCTTTCCATGTCCTTTAGGACCTCTTCGTGTTCTCTAGGACCTCCCCTTTGTCTGGATCCTAATCGTCCAGACCTCCCTTGCAGAGATCTCAATAGTGAGGACCACCCCATGTCCGGACTTCCCTGTTGAGTTTTGGACCTCCTTTAGGTTCCAGCTTCCCTATGGTGTTCAGACCCTTATGGTCTGGACCTCCCTTTTGTGTTTAGACCTTTGTGGTTTAGACCTCTACTGTCTTTTGCACCTCATGTCCTTAGACCTCCTTGTGGCCTTTAGGACCTTTTGTCTTCAAAGACCTCCTGTTTGTCTTCAGGACCTCCTCCTTGGACCGTCCCCTTTGACCAAGCTGTTCACCCCTTTGACTGATTTCCCTTGGCTCTTAAGTGCATTTGATGTAGGATGAGTCACATTAAATGCTGCCATCTACCCTTGTCCTATTTTCTACTTTTTGTCACATCCCTTGCTTTCTTTATCCTCTTTCGTGCACAGGGCACAGGTGTGCCTTTGTACCAATACTGCTGAATTTGGACATCCTCTGTTTATGGTGCTTCTATTCCCTCTCCTTTAAATAGAGCACCAGGAACGCCACAACCTCCTTGTTCTTCATTTCGGCCTCTGCTCTCAGCTCTTTCTGTTTTAAGGAGCTCTCCAAGCCCTCTGGTTCGGACCCCCACAGGCCGAGCCCTTCACCCATCAGACCTCCTCCCAAGGATCCTCTCTGGTTTTTCTTTTTAGTATCATCCTCTACTATTTACTTCTTGCTCAGTTCATTCGGATTTCATTTGGATCTTTATTTGCTTTGCTTTGTACCCGTGTAGATCTTGGCGTTCCAGAGAGCCAGAGCTGTGAGAGAGAGTAGATTCTTAAGCTGTCAAGCAAGAGGCAAGTTACACTCTTGATCATATTGCACCCAACACTTCAACTTATTTATGTTCTGTTTCAAAGTATAATGCATGCTTATTTCTATCAAGCTATTTCAATACCTGTCCTTAAACACATAGTTATGCCTAACTCTTTCATACGGCTAACTTTGACATTGAGCTAAATTTGTTGTTACCGTAGGCAAAAATCTGGTTGATGCAATAGTGTGAACCAGGAACAATTGAAAAACCCTATGCTTAGTCTTGCTTAGACCAAAAGTACTTGATTTTGGGAAATCTTTACCTTCATGACCAACTACTGATTTAAATGTCTTGACCATGACATTGGGGTGTCATGGACGTATGAAAATATTGCTGGGGAAGCAAAGAAAAGGAAAATGGATTTGGACTTGGGCGAAATGGTTGGCTTGGCTGGTGCAAGGTTTGTGCATGGACTCTATCCTGGAAAAGGTGGAGGTCCAGGGGTATGTGATTGTCGCCCAAGTCAGTTGAGGACCGGTCTTTGAGCCGCCAATGCTAAGCCTATAATGGGCTATGTCAAAATCGTGCAACCAAATGTCTCTAGAATGGGGCGTGGGACCTGGCTGAGTAATTTGCAAAGTTCTACCATAAGCTGCTCCATTGGAGGTGTGGGAGGTCTTCTAGGACCAATGGTTTTTTTATAACCTACTGTTCCCACTGGTGCAAGAGGGGCTTTCATGGGATTGCGATCCATAGGAAAGTGAAACCTTAGCAAGGAAAGGCTGTGGTGGAATAATGCATTGTAAAAGCCTTGTCATGAACTCTAGACCTCTTACCTTCGGCAGTGAGAGGTGGCACTCGCGCATGCCAAACAAACTAGAGGAATCATGTCATGTGGGTAAAGTGTACAACCTCTGCGAGTTAAATCTATTGAATAGCCGTATCCACGGTCATGGGCGTCCTGGCAAAGGCCACTCAAAGTTAGATGTTGGTTTTGGGTTTTTGAAATGTTTATTAAACGGTTTTGGGATTGCTATCCCATGGGTTGGGCGAGGAGCCTTGTGACAGAGGGTATCCTTCACCACTTGTGATGAATGAATATCCAGCTGAAAATCAAGTTTAGAAAATGAATTTTATCTATTAAGTACACCTTTGGAACTTAGTATTTGTATTTGAAAGAAACTTGGCTTTACAAATTAACCATAAAGCCTTCCATTGTGATATCCATTTATGCATGTCATTTTGTTATCGATGGGTGTAACTTGCGAAACACGGTTGTTGTGCTCACTCTTGCTTCTTCTTTGTCTTTAGCGGTCTGGAAGCCTTAGGTTGAGCTTGTTGTGGACCAAGTGGTCTGGACCGACTACGATCGCCCTCGGCCGATTACTGTGGTGTATCGGGTGGCCCTTGTGTTTATCTTCCATTATATTTTGTTGCTGAATTGTAAGCCCTCTTGTAAACAATCCATTTGATTATTAATAAAGCTTGTGTTGTTGCTATGTTACCACTATTGTTGCTGTGAAGAGCTAGCCATGATCCTTGGGACTAACTCAGTTCACATAGAGGACCTTGGAGAGCTCCCAGTCCTCCCCGACCACCCCCAGATCTGGTCGCGGACGTCTTTGGGATGCTCCTCGGCTCCTAGACCTTCTCAGGCTTGTTCTCCTGGACTTCCAAGAGGTCCTGCTGGACCTCGTGGGAGGTCTTGGTGGACTGACCGGGAGATCCTTTTAGGACCTCCTGGGAGGTCCTGGTGGACCTTCTTAGAGCTCTTAGAGGACCTCTCGGGTGCCCTAGGGTTGGGTTGTTACATTAACCCTATGATAATACATTCCCTGAGCTCGGAAATGAGGACTAGTTCCCTATGCCCAAACCTTACCCTGGAGATATCCAGAGTATCTTTCTTGGCAAACTTGATAGTCTTACACTCTCAAGGTTTGGATGTAATCCTTGGAATAAACTAGCTAGCCAAGAATCAAGGATAGATAGACTGTGCCAATAGGTCTATCACCCTCACCAATGAGCAAGGGATTACAGTAGAATTCAGACCCAAGACTTCTACAGGAGGAAGTTCCATCCTAACTAGTTTGAAGAAAGTAAAGCTCGAAGACATACGAGTGGTGCAACAGTACCCAGATGTTTTTCCTGAGGATTTACCCAGCATGCCATCGGATAGGGACATTATGTTTTTAATCGACTTAGTCCCAGGGATGTGGCGACCCGGCCAGGGGCCTTACCCGAGAGGTCCTCCAAGACCTCCCTGGGAGTCCGTCAGGACCTCCCAGGAGATCCCAAGGACCTCTCGGGCGGTCCACCCAGGCCTCCCAGGAGGCCCGGCCGGATCTCCTGGAGGTCCAGGGAACTGACCCGAGGAGGTTTTGAGGCTCAGGACCATCCCAAGAGCCACGACCAAACCAGGGGGAGGTCCAGAGACCAACCCGAGAAGGTCATGGGACTTGGAAAAGTCCTAATCCTCCTGTGATCCGAACTAGTCCCAAGGATCAATGGCTAGTTCTCACAGCAAATACAAGTGATAACATACACATTCATAAAAGGCTTTTATTAACAACAAAAGAGAGTTGATTACAAGGGGTTGCTTACAAGCTCCAGCAACCAAGAGCAAAATACATAGCGGAAAAACCATAAGGATAGACTCCATCCATTACACCGCAGGTGATTGGCTGGAGGGCGCAGCCTAATTGATTTGGTCCCCCTCATCATCAAAGAAGTCTTCTCCTGCTCAATTCATCAATCAAGCAAGTAATGAGCACAACAACCGTGCTCGCAAGTGACACCCGTCAAATAACAATATGACATGATATATCAAAGAAAGGCATATTAGGGTTGATTTGCGTAAAGCCAAGTTTGTTTCAAATACAAGTATTAAGTTTCGAGGCGGTTATACCATATCTAGAATTCATTTTGTAAATTCTATTTTTCAGTTGGATAGCATTCATCATCAAGATGGTGAAGGATACCCTCCTGTCACATGGCTCCCCGTCCATTAACCACTTGGATAGAAATCCAAAACCAATTTCATAAGTCCTTTGAAAACCAAAACCAAGAGCTAACTTTGAGTGGCTTTGCTAGCATGTCCATGACCATGGACACGGCTATTCGAATAGATTTACGCTCTGCAGAGGTTGTACACTTTACCCACATGACATGAATTCTCTAGTTTGTTTGGCATCCGTCAATGCCACCTCACACTTCCTTGGGTGAGAGGTCTAAAGCACATGACAAGGCCTTTACAAAGCATTACTCCAACGCAGTCCACCCTCGCTAAGGTTTCACCCCCTTTGGACTACCCATCCGCCGGGTTCAGGCCCCCTCTTGCGCCAGGTGGGACTACAAAGGTCGTAACATGACTACCCATCGCATCCACAGGATCAACCGCGATGGAGCTTTGCCAATTAGTTAGCCAGGTCCCTTTGCCCATTTCTTAGGACATGTGGTTGTACGAGGGTGGCATAGCCCATTATAGGCATAGCAATATGCGGCTCAAAGACCGGTCCTCATATGGTTTGGGCGGCTAACACAAACCCCTGGGTCTCAACCCTACCCGAGTTGAGCCCGTGCATACCCTGCACCAGCCAAACAACCAATCCGCCCAAGACAAAATCCATTTTTCCATTTCTGTTTTTCCAAACCATTTATCAAAACCTCCATGACAACCCAATGTCATGGCTTTAAAACATTGAACATTTTGGTCTATTGGAAGAAACATTGCCCAAATCAAGATGTTGGTCTAAGCAAGACTAAGCCTTCAATTTTCAAAAAAAACCTCTGGTCCTTACTACTGCAAAAACCAGATTTTACCTAAGGTGACAATGGAGTTGGTTCAACATAAACAATGGCCATACAATGGAGTTAGGCATAGCTACGAACAGAAAGATAGGCATTGAAATAACTTAGTGAAAGTAAGCATGCATACACCTTTGAAACATAACATAAGTATCTTGAAATAATAGGTGCAATATGGTCAAGGGTACAACTTGCCTTGCTCCAAGTCTTGAGCTTCTTCTTCTTCTTCTTCTTCAAGGAACTCTCGCTCCTCTCGGCCTTCGCAATCTACGGTGAAAGAAAACAAAATGACTCAAATAGAGCTCAGCCAAGACCCAAAGAAACTCCAAATGAACTCCAATGTAAAACCAAGCTGAGGATTAGGCGTCGGGAGGAGGTCCTGACTCAAGAGAGGAGGTCCAAGAGCTTGGAGAGAGTCAAGGGCGCTCGGTTGAGCCAGAGAGGGGAAATGAAGAAGAAAGTGAGAGAGGAAGGGCTGCCCCAACTATATATAGCTGGAGCCATTGAGGTTTCCCACGGTGCTGTGTTCAGGGGTTGGTAAAAAGGACCATGAAGGCAGGCAAGGGATGTGATAAAAAGTATGGCACGGTGCTGCAAAAGTGGTAGCATTTAATGCGATATAACATGCATTAAATGTGGGGGAGACTTCCTTGCATAAGGACACAGTCAAAGGATAAAGAAAAATGAGTGTGACTGCCAAGTGGGGCCAGTCAAGACCCGAAGGGGAGGTCCTGCGAAAACCTTGAGGAGGTCCCGCAGAGGACAAGGGGAGGTCCTCACCCACTGGGAGGTCCCAGCGCACAAGACCAGAGGTCCTGGCGGTCGGATCTAATCGAAAGGGGAGGTCTGGACGATTAGGATCTCCAAAGGGGAGGTCCTAACGGTCAGATCTAAATAAGGAGGTGGTCTGAACGGTTAGGATCTCCAAAGGGGAGGTCCTAACGGTCAAATCTAAATAAGGGGGAGGTCTGAACGGTTAGGATCTCCAAAGGGGAGGTCCCAACGGTCAGATCTTAATAAGGGGGAGGTCTGAACGGTTAGGATCTCCAAGGGAGGTCCTAACGGTTGAATCTAAATAAGGAAGAGGTCGAGCGGTTAGGATCTCCAAGGGAGGTCCTAGCAGTCGAGATCTACAAGGAGGAGGTGCAGACGGTTAAGATCTCCAAGGGAGGTCCTAACGGCCGATCTACAAAGGAGGAGGTGCAGACGATTAAGATCTCCAAAGGAGAGGTTTTAACGGCGAGATCTACAAGGAGGAGAGGTTCAGGCGGTTAAGATCTCCAAAGGGAGGTCTTAGCGGCCGAGATCTACAAGGAGGAGGTGCAGGCGGTTAGGATCTCCAAAGGGAGGTCTTAGCGGCGAGATCTACAAAGGAAGAGAGATGCAGGCGGTTAAGATCTCCAAAGGGAGGTCTTAACGGCCGATTACAAGGAGGAGGTGCAGGCGGTTAAGATCTCCAAAGGGAGGTCTTAACGGCGGATCTGAACAAGGAGGTCTGAGATGAGCGATAGCGAGATAAGAAGCGGGAAAGCGGGAGCCGCATGAGTTTCCATCGAGCGGGTCAAAAGCAATTGGGCGTTCAGATCGGCAAACGCCCGAGAGATCGGGCCGTCAATACAAATCGGACGGTTCTAGGGAGTGGGGCGTTCGGACCATCGAACGTCTCACCAAGATCAAACCGTCCAACGCCGTCGAGCGGTACCGAGCGATAGAGTGCGGATCAAGCGGAAGGCTCGAACGGATGCGAGGGAGGTCCAAATAAATAAGGAGGAGGTCCTAGAGGACACATGACGCTGGATCGGACCGTGCAAAAGACAGAGGAGGTCCAAGTCCGAAGGGAATCCAACGGAGGAGATTAAAGGGGAGGTCTTTAGCGGTCAGATTTGATCAAGGGAGGTCCAAATGAGTTCAAGGAGGTTCAAAGGACACGAGGAGGTCCACAGAGAGGTCCCGAGAAACGGTATTACCGCGAGTTGGGAGCGGTAACACCGGGTCTGGACAAGAGGAAGTCGAGTAAACACAAAAAGCTTCAAGAGGGTTCCGAAGGAACTCAAATGAACGTGAGGAAGGCATAGGCCTGGGAAGGTTTTAAGTCAGAGAAGACCCAAAGAGGGAGGTTTGGATCTAGGGAGGTCTAGTCCAGAGATGGACAAAACATGGACAGAAAAGGGAAGATCACCAAAACTCCAACAAACTCAACAAACCATCAAGGAATTTTAGTTGAAGTTTGAGTTAGTCAATTTAAATCCATTATGAAATTTCAAGTTAAGCTTTGAATTCTCATCAAAACAAAATGGTCCTTTTTATTTTGAAATCTTCAAAAAGGCTCTGAAAAAAAATCAGGGTGTTACAAGGGACCGCCCCAATTTCGAAGCGACCCTACAGAATGCCGGCCAATGAGTTAGTAGAACTGAAGAAGCAAATTGAAGAGTTGTAGAGCAAAGGTTATATTCAACCAAGTTCGTCGCCTTGGGGAGCACTAGTATTGTTCGTCAAGAAGAAAGACAACATCATGAGAATGTGTATGGACTATAGATCACTTAACGAGGTGATAATCAAGAACAAGTATCTGTTACCTAGGATTGATGATCTGTTTGATCAGCTAAAAGGAGCAAGCATCTTCTCAGAGATTGATTTAAGATTCGACTATCACCAACTGAAGATCAGGCCAGAAGACATTCCCAAGACTGCCTTCACAACCAGATATGGGCTGTACGAGTTTACAGTAATGTCCTTCGGTTTGACAAACACCCTTGCTTACTTCATGAATATGATGAACAAAGTTTTCATGGAATTCCCGGATAAGTTCATGGTTGTTTTCATCGATAACATTCTTATGTACTTAAAAGATGAAGAAGAACATGAGAAGCATCTCATGATAATTTTGGAAAAGCTCAGAGAGCACTAGCTCTATGCCAAATTCAGTAAGAGCGAATTTTGACTAAGATAAGTGGCTTTCCTCAGACATATTGTGTCAGCAAGAGTTACAGTAGACGGGCCATGTGCTATGTCGGCTACTCATGTTACCAAAAGGATTCATTCCATCTGTACTCAACCCTAACCTTATGTTCCTCGGTTCCGCACCGAACTCTTCGAAGCTCCGATCGAAGTTCCTCCACTAGGCAGAATCAACAAGGTGTCTTAGCTTTCCATCTTTCTTACACTCCTCCGAGTGCCAACGCAGCAATCTTGCCTTCTTTGGGTTCGCAAATAAACGCTTCAAACGTGGGATCACAGGCAAATACCACAACATCTTAGCGAGAGGTCCTTGCTTCACCTTAGCGATATTCTTACGCTTGTATCGGGATGCTTTACACGGGACATACATGCATGTCTGCATACTCTTTACGGTAGAGGATACAATCGTTCGGACATGCATGTATTCTTTCTACTTCCATTCCCAATGGACAAAGAACCTTCTTTTCTTGGTAGGTAGTGTTGGGCAACACATTTCCCTCCAGAAGGATGTCCGCTAGGAGACCTAACAACGCCGTGAAACTCTTATCGGACCAACCATTGCTTGCCTTCAATTTCAGCAGTTCAATCATAGTTGACAACCTTATGTATTCCGGCTTGCAGCCAGGGAACAAAGGTCTCACCGAGTCCTCCATTAAGCCCTCGAATTTACAAAACTCTCTCTCACTGTAGTTCTCTTACGCATCGCGTAGCATCGATCCAGTTATCATCGTGCGACCTATCCTCATCAAAAGCACAGTCCACATCCGGCATATCATTGACTTCCTCGGCGATGCCATCATTATTAACTTTATGTATAATCTGCTCTTCACCGTGGTGGTCCAACATGTATACCCTTTTTGAAACCCTTGAATCAAGTGTATTAGCCGATCTGCGTAGGGTTGTTAAACATCTTGATTACCACAATCAATGCATGGACAATTACATAAATTTTATCCCTTCTTCAACATATCCTACTCGGTGGCTCTTCTAAAAGCAAGCACGCCATTAATGTACTCTTCACTCACACGGTTCACACCGTACATCCAGTTTCGGTCCATCTACGCTACGCATGTAACAAATTAGTGTCAAATTATATTAACAAACCGCAAGTACGTACTCTTCCTATTTACCAAACATACTTAAATTGATTAATTAGAGATTAATTTATAGCAAACATAAAGGGTTATAAATCGTTACCCTTGGAGCTCACGATGAAAATACCAAATATCTCTTGAGAATGCTCTCCTTCTCCTTCTCCTCCCTTCCTCCTTCCTTCCCTTCCTTCTCCTCTTTGTCGGCGGCGCAATGGAGGAGGACCTAGGTGGCGGCTCAAATGGGAATGGGCAGGTGGTTTGTCGGGTCCAAGTATTTATAGTGCCAACCTATCGCATACGGTTCTTATTACGAACCGCTCAGGATACATAATCCTGAGCGGTTCCATAATAGAACCATCTGTGATACCGATGATTATCACAGCGGTTCTATTATGGAACCGCTCGTGATAAATAATCACATAAGGTTCCATAATAGAACTGTCTGTGATACGTTCCACTGCTCATTTTATAGAGCCCGGGCTGTTCGGACCGTCCGATCGGAATCGGACGGTCCCGATCGGAGGAGACATTCGGACCGTCCGGACGACTCCTCTGATCGGGACCGTTCGATTCCGATCGAACGGTCCGAACAGACCCGGGATCTATAAAATAGCAAAACAATCATAAAATTCTGAAATAATTCAAGGAGGTTCTTGGGATGTGCTAATACTCAAATAAAATTATAATACCAAAATTATAAGCATTTTCTAGTGTAAAAAAATTGGACCTCTATTCAACAACCTAACCTAGGTTTGAATTTAGTTAAACAAATAACACTTGAAAATTGAGGTTTCAAATTTTATTTGAGTATTAGGACATTGTAGGAACCTCATTGAATTATTTTAGGATTTTATGAAATTTTTTTTCTATTTTATAGATCCCGGGTCTATTCAGACTGTTCGATCGGAATCAGACGGTCCCGATCAGAGGAGACGTTCAGACGGTCCGAATGTCTCCTCCGATCGGGACCGTCCAATTCCTATCAAACGATCCGAACAGCCCGGGCTCTATAAAATAGCAAAAACCATATGTGATAAGTACGTATCAAAGACGGTTCTTAATAAGAACCGTCTGTGATAGGTTGGCATAGCAAATGTTTGGTCCCGATAGACCCAACACAGACAGTTCCTTTTGAACCGTCTGTGACGAGGCGTCTACTATTGCCTATTTTTATAGTAGTGTCATGGAGGAGTCTGTGGAGCACATCATTCCTACAGAACACTGGTCGGTAAAGTCTTCAAGCAAGGATACTACTGGCCAACTGCCCTTCATGATGTAAAAGAGCTCGTAACAAAGTGCGTACAATGTCAATTTCATAGTCGACAAGTACATCAGCCGGCACAAGCTTTGCAAACCATACCGCTTTCTTGGCCTTTTGCAACCTGGGGACTAGACATTCTGGGACATTTCCCAAGAGCACCTGGGGGCTTCGAATTTCCTTTCATCATGATTGACATGTTTACAAAATGGATAGAAGTCGAGCCAATTGTTAAAACCACAACTGAAGCCGCTAAGAGGTTCCTCACAAAAAACGTGATCACACGATTTGGCATACCTAGTCGTATAATCATAGACAATAGTACCCAATTCTCTAGCAGCAATTTTTAGGAATTCTGCGAGGATCTAGGTATCAAGATACATTTCGGTTCTGTCACTCATCCGCAGAGCAATGGAGCAGTTGAGCGGGCCAATGGTATCATAATGCAAGGAGTGAAACGACGAGTGTTCAACCAGTTAATCAAACGGTCAGGAGCTTGGGTTCAAGAACTTCTTTCTGTGTTATGGGCTATTCGAACCACGACCAGTCGTGCGACCGGTGAAACACCATTTTTTCTGGTTTACGGTGCTGAAGCCATGCTTCCTCCAGAACTGAAAATCGGCTCTACGCGAACTGATTGTTTCAATGAGAACGATCAGATACAACGAAGACTCGACGATGTCAATTTCCTTGAAGAGCGATGAAACCAAGCCCTCATACGATCAGCGGTTTACCAACAAGCCATACGAAGGTACCACAGTCGTAAGGTGCAACCTCGCAGCCTAGTTGTAGGTGATCTAGTTCTACGACGAATTTAGAACCAGGCTAATCGCAATAAACTTTCTCCCAAATGGGAAGATCCATACACTGTGGTCGAAGTCACCAGACCTGGTTCGGTACGACTAGCTATATCAGACAGGCGTGTTTTGTCAAACTCTTGGAATATTGATCAATTGCGTAAGTTCTTTGTACAATTGTATTTTTTTTATTATTTTAATTTATTAATAAAGATGTATTTCCTTTACTTTCTGAAGAATGATGTTGTCTATATGTCTATCTTATCATCTGGTTTGCATACTATTATTGCCTAATTGGTTGGAGAAGACCAGATTCTCTCTGATATCCTTTTTTAAAGAATCTCTATTACTCTATGGCTACGACATACAAGTCAAACGTTGTAAGGGTCCTAGTCGTGACCATTCAGACAATGGTTCTCACGCATGACCAACACTCTTTTCTTAAAGAAATATACGAGTAACCGGACCATCACATAGGCAACTACATATAGTACTTTACATGGTTAAGATTTCGGAGACTACATTTCATACATTCAACATTTTGTTCAACTCTTATTTTGGCTACTGGTCGGGACACGGAAAGCCTCCTAGTCGAAGTCTCCCCTTCTCCGCACGTGGTCCTGCCCACTGGAAGGAGCTTCGTAGCGGCGATCTATTTCTTACGATCCTCGCTGCCAATCGAAACTTGAGCAAGAACACGTTTCACGAAGTGTTTCTCTTAGTCTCTAGTTCTTAGCAACCCTTATGACCAATTTTGGATAAGATATATAAACAAGTTCACTTGTCTTTTTTTCATACATGTTTGCATATTTTCTTATCAATCAATTCAAGTCTTATTCATCTTCCAACCACACAAGGTACTTCACAGTATTTCGATTATGGAAATGACCTAAAACTAGTCGAAATCACATGCTGGTTTCGACCGCATTGATTTCCTAGTAATACTTGGATCATTTTTTATAACATAATCAACATATGCTCTGTACCGTGGTCGTAGCTATTGCTCATTTTCTTGGTCTACTACTTCTTTAGTAAAGTTCTTCTACTAATACAAGCAGTCGGGGGCTAGGAAATATATGGTTATTCGGTGAATTTAGGAAGACAAAACAAAGACTTCATTGATGATGAAAGGTAAGTTTTATTTACAACTGTCAAAATATTACAATCTTTTACTTCTCGAAGCCACGAGACTAGTCACTGCGTGTTGGAGACCCGACCTCCATTTCCTCCGCAACCTTGTGTCCGAGATGTGTCATTTCCTCGAACAGTTTAGTTGCTTCCTCTCCCTAGCAGTTGAAGTCTTCCTCAACAGTTTGGAGATTTATGGTGGGTCGGAGACCTTCAGTTTTGCTAAAGCAAATCTGACTCTATTCTTGACAGATTCGAACAATGTCTGCGCAGGGTTCTCCCGAGTTATCTTGAGGACACTCTTGAGATCTTCAAGTTGTTGGCTAAGGTAGTTGATCTTCTCTATGGAATCTCCTAAATTGGGCAATTGTGTTCCCGATCCCATATCGAAGAGCATCTTGTTGAAGGCTTTGACCTTCTCTTCAAGATTTTTCCCAAAAGATGTCTCCTTGCCGTGCTCGAACTCAAGAGCTTTTTCAGTTCTCTTTAATGCTTGAGTTTGCTCTACATGAGTAAACCAAAAGATAAGTACATACGATTAGAAAAAGGAAGCACACTGGTCAAGTTTACGATCGGTTACCTTGGCTCTTCTTTTCAATAGTATCAAGGACTTCTTTGTGCCTGGTCGTCAGATATTCGATCGACCGGTCCTTGTTTTCACATTCTTCTTTAAGCTTGGCTATTATGGCTTTCTTAGCCATAACTTCTTCTTTAAGTTTCTCTGAATCTATCAGACATGGTAAAGGGAGAAATTAGTTAACAGAAAAAAAAGAAAAATGGTAAAGAATGGGAGAAGAAGACACTAAAAGGGTGCTTACTTTTTAATTCAGAGTTCTTTTTCTTCAAAAGCTTTATTCGCTGGGTCAGTCCTCCGACCACAGCGAAATTCTCCACAAAATGCTACCAAAAATAGCAAACTCCTTTAAGTATTTTCTAAGGGAAATGCTATTAAAAGTGGTCGTAGAAGATTACCACGATTGCCAATTCATTATATTAAGCAAAAATAGAGTCAGGACTCATTTTTGCTTGACGGTCTGAAATTCTTCCCCACGCTTCATTAAGCTCTTCATCTTTAAAGATTCGAAAGCGATGAGGAAAGATGACTCTGCAAGAAGAACTCTGAGCCGGTGTTGGAACGTGCTAAGATTCCCCAGGAACCATCACATCCGTGGGTGGGATTGGAGCCACCACGAATTCCTGAGCAGGCACTGGTGCTACCACCTGCTCGAGGGCTGGCTCAACCTCTTCCTCAGGAGCTTTCTCCTAAGGGGGTGCTCTGGTCATCATCGACTGGAATACCAGTTGATCTACAGTGACAAGAAGAATACCAGTTGATCTACAATGACAAGAAGAAAAGAAGTTCAAGACTCTAAAAGACACCAGAGGTAATTACTTATATAACATCCCGTTTAAAAATAAAACAACTAAGTGATTAGTACTGAAATTAAATAGATTTAGAAATAAAAAATTCAGAATTTTGGGAGGAGTATTAGAACTCGGGCCTTCGGCCCATAGCTTTTTCGCCCAAGTGGGGAATTGGCTTAAAAGGGGGAAAGCCAAACCCTAGTCACCAGCACTGTAGCACTGAGAACTATAGCGCGGCAATTCCTATAGCACATCCTCCCCTTCTTCCACCCCCTCTATGCCGCCCTCCTTGGCCAAGCCATGTCGCCCCTTACTGCCGACCAAGGAAGAAGGAAAGAGAAAGGAAGAAGAAGGAGAGAAGGAAATGAGGAAGGAAAGGAAGGAGCCTCACAGGGTCTCCACGTTCATCATCTCATTCTCCAACGGTAGCAATCAATTTTCTCCTCTTTTGTGATCAGTCTTTCCTATCGGTAGAGATTCGTGTAGTAGATCAGGTAATCTGCATTCCTGTTGATCTGTAGTTTTGGTTTACTTTAGTGCCAAATTAGGGTTTTTCGTCTCCTAGAGATAGGTAGAAAATTTCATTATCTTTCTGGAAAGTCTTGGTTCGTATTATTTGGACGAGTGGATAATTAGTTATGATTTTTACAATACGAGTACCTATTCAGTTTCTGGGTTTCAGGCAGCAAACATGGTTTTGTAAATTACAATTTGAAAATGAATGAATCTGGACTATTGGTTTCCACACTTAGATAGTTCACTTTATAATTATTCCAGAAAGCCCAAGATCATATTTTTTTGACAAGTATAACGAAATTTATGGGATTTTGAATCATTCATTGCAGTTCTGTCCTTCTGTTGGGGACAGTTGGGAAAATTGCTATGTTAGAAAATTTTGTTGCACAATAGAAAAATTAGAATAAATTTATTATGGACTCTAGTTCTCTGTAGATTCCATAATGACTTATATTATTGTGTTTGGTTGTACCAATTCAAAGTTATGGAATTTCTAAGTCGATAGTACCGAAGACGACAAAACTGTCTTCGGAGATAAAAACAAGAGTTTAGATGAAGTAATCTGAACTTTTGATCACCTGAGAATTTGTGGGTATATGTTTTTAGATTCCAGAGAACCTGAGTTCATGATTTTTGGAGCTATAAATCAAAAGTTATGGTTTTCCTTTGGTGACTGTTTGTTTTGGACATATTGGAATTTGGGAATGTAATGGTATTGTTTCGAGTTGCGAATAGGAGCGAATGTGTTCATTTAGTTTTATTGCTATGTTTTGTGCAGTTGAATGGTATTCTTAGTATGCTTTATGAATGCCAGGTGGTGACGAAAACCCAGGGATAGAGTCATCTATTCGTCGTCACCCATCCTGCGGTTGAGGCAAGTGCAAGCAGTGTAGAGTATTTGTGGTGCTAAATTCATGAAAATTGCCATGGTTTAATTGTATAGAATTTTATTTATGATTTTTCCACTAAATGATATTCTCTCATGATTGATTAAGAATATTACGTTCATTTCCATCATGGTATTCATCTTTGAGTCTTGGGCTACGTGGTAGCCAAGGACAAATTCTTTTGAGGTCCCTATCATGTAATGGATGGGCATGAGGTCCCCACACTCGTGGAGTATGGGCTTGAGGTCCCTGCGCCAGAGGGCATAGGCTTGAGTATGCATCGACGGATGCACTACTCTGTATTACCGGTAATTGCAAAGAAGGAAGAGAGTTGCATTCTTGGCATCTGCATTGCATGAAAGTAAAATAGATTAATTTATGAAGTCAGTATTGATGGCTATATGTGAACATGGTAATGTTCAATGGTTGATTATGATGTTCAGTATTGATGGCTATAGGTGAACATTGTAATGTTCAATATTTGGGTATGTTGATCATTCTTGATGGTTATATGTGAACATTATGGTATTCGATATTTGTTTATGTTGTTTAGTTTGTTACATTGATTGTACTTTGTTGAGTCGAAGACTCACATTTGTTGTTGGTGTTTTCTTTAGGTACTCCCCGTGAAAGTGGCATGCATGGGAAGGGATAGAAATTTGGTGCACTTCACTCGAGATTACCTATGGCAAATAAAAATAGCACATTCGTTTAAATCAAAGAGAACCTGTTATTACTTCTTTTCTAAGACTGTGCTCATCCTTCGTGATGAACTAATTACTTTGTAATTGATATAGTTGAGTACTTCCCGCGGTTGCTTTTGATTATGCTTTAGAATTTCATTATTGATTTATCCAATCACTTCATGTTAGACTGTTTCGTGAATCTTGTTTAGTGTTAAAAATACAAGTGAAACTCTGTCAAATTTCAAAGAAAAATATATAGCTAGTAAGGAACTCTTACTCTTTATGATAGAATATTTTATTATGACTGGAAAGTTGTTGAGAAAGAACTAGATAGTTGCTTAGACTCCTTTTATTCATTCCATGATGTTCAATAACATGGTTATATGTATCTTGTACTTGTTCTTTAGATTATTGCTAGTTTAATTGATAAAGAGAAGCTTGCTGAATTTTTATTGTAAGTAGATGTAAAGTAGATTGTTAAGGTAGTTTAGTAGCATTCCAGGCTCATTGTCGAGTTGGGGTGTTACAACTTACATAAGACATTTCATGTATTCGTACCTGGTCATTTTCTTAGTCTTTAAATTGAAGTGCGCTGAAGCAAAATCAGTCGCGCTCGCCTTCCTTTTCTTCTGTTCGACTAACTTCACCGGTCCTGAACCGGTATGGCTGGTCAGACCCCTCACATCCTCCAACTGGAGATCAGAAGAAATATTCTCGACCAGTTGATCGAGAATAAGATCCCTGACCATCTGGTCGGAAGGTGTGGATTCGTCGACCTCCAAAACAGTTGCTTCAGTAGCAACTGGTGGGTCCTAAGCGACCACATTAGGGTCCACGACAACCGCCTAGTTAACAATCAAAGTTAATTAGGTGATAAAAATCCTTCATCTAAAATGTACATTTCTGTTCAGTAACCTACCTCTGTAAGACCAACATCTTGGATGGTCGTAGGAGTGGTCAGAGTGTCAATCGGCTTCACAACTTTCAGTGGCCTCATTAATCCTCAATCCGATCGACTGCACATCAAAGAGGATTTACGATAAAACCAAACGGAAAACATATAAGTGATGGAAGGTGGTCGATATTTTTTACCTTAAGTCTCTCAGCCCTCTCTTCTGCGGAAACAACCACTAAGATCCGAGGGAAATCATCCTTCTCACTAGGCTCTCTAGCACAGATCATTTTGATCTGACTTCTGATCTCATCAGGAGACAGAGCTATAAGGATAAATAAGAGATTTTAGGATCACAGAAATAATCGACCAATATAATCAAACTGGTCGGAATATTTTAGGACTTACCCTCCTTGGGGTCTTTGGTCGCATCATCACGACCAATGTACCAGAGCATCGGATGTGCTCGGGCCTTCAGGGGGCTAATCCGGCGCATAGAGAAATCCTTTACCACGTGCTAGGAGGTCAAACCCCTGACACTAAGGAGTTGGATGGCTTCAACCCATCTCCCTATTTTTCCCTCCTTCACGGAGGAGCGCCACTCTGGATTCTCGGTTGTCTTCCTACCAACATAGTAAAGGCTATCCTTTTGAGTGACTGTCATGTAGAACCAACTCTTCTTCCATGACGACCACGAAAACTTTGACTACATACAAATGTACTCGTTGGCCTTTCCATCGTGGCGGCGCAAAGTGCACTCTCCAGACGTCCTAGTCGTCTATCCTGTCTTCGCCATCCTGTAGTAGTACTTGAAGAGATCTAGATTTACGGCAATCCCCAAGTACGCTTCACAGAAGTAAACGAAGACGCTAAGGTTGGAGATGGCGTTTGGGGCAAGATTCACCAGTTCAACTCCGTAACACTACAAAAACTTGGGAAGAAAGGAGTGGACTAGCAACTTGAATCCGCATTCGATATATGCGAGGAAAACATGGATTTCTCCATCTTCGCCGCTCAGAGAATGCTCTCCGACTGCTGGTCTCCAAGAAATCAGGTCCTTGTCAGGAAGCAACCCGATCTTCTCCAAGCTCTCAAGCTTCTTCTCGCTCAGATCAGAAGCCGACCAGTTGGTGATACGATCCAACATGGCGGAGTTTTGGCTAAAGGAAGAAAGGAGGTCATAGAAGGTTGTGGACAAAAGGAGGTCGGAGGCGATTTTTCTCTCAGGAGGTGAAAAGGGAAAGTAAGAGGCGTAAAATCCTAAAGCCCTGCGCTAAAGGGATTTTATAGCCACAATTCTTTAACTTCATTGAGGAGTTACCTAGAGTCTAACGGACACAAACCAAAGTCCAACGGACAGAAAAACTCTTCAGGTCCCAAGGCAGTTTCTCAACTTTAAAGTGAACACAGACCATCTCGTATATCACGGGATTAAATGTGGGTCTGCCCAATACGACTTTATCGGAAGAAAGTGTTCACACGATCAATTCATTTAAAGTTCGGGGGCTAGCTGACGAGGATTAAAATCTCTATATATTACTTTAATACATAATAAAAGACCATATGTCTTCATGGTCGTAACCCCTAAGGCTAACGACCCCTGTCGTCGTAAGGATTCCAGAGGTTACATAATAAGTATCCTGGTTGGATGAGGTCCTATACCCAGTCTTCGACCACATGACTGCTCGTAGAAGCAATGAACTGGCATTCGGATCTAACTCCGAGTATATTTCTTACCGTATGATGAATGGAACACATGTCATATTTGTTCCATACCACGCGATGTTTCATGGTCCTAAGACACTGACAACAACCACCCTACGGTTGAGTGTCTCACAGACACACAACCGCCGAACGGTTGGTACTTTATCAACTGCTTCCTCGCTCGACCGATCCACAAGACGTCCAATGAGCGTCTCTTGAGAACAAGCGCCACCTCTTCGATGGTTACTTAAAGATGGAGCGCGAAGAAGACTGCATCGGATTGAAGTACTGCAATCAGCATTAGATTCATGTTTCAAGTTTGATTCTACAAGATAGCAAGCATTGCGCTCAGTGTAACTAGGATTAGTCTACTGCCTTGTCGAGGGCATCCTCTATAATAGCCAGTTCATAGCAATAAAGAGCAATCATATTCTCTCCCAAGAACTCTTTGCCATTTTCCTCTATTTATTTCGTAAGATCGGCGACTCGATCGTCAACAACATGCTATCCATATTTGCGCGTGATGTGTTAACTGTTCATGCCTTGACGGTTTCCTCCGAGTCTGCTTTCAATCTTTTGGGAAGAATATTGGAGGAGAGAAGAACACGTCTCACGAGTGACATGGTGGAGATACTTCCAACCGTGAAGGACTTAGAACAAGCTGATGCATGAACACAGCACTCTGTAGAAGATCCAGAGTTGGCGGAGGTGTTTGAAAATCTGTACCTAGACAACGACATTTAGAACATGGATACATGTAGATAAGTTGTACTCGTTTTTCTTTGCCAAGGTTTTCTCATGTTGAGTTTTTACTTGGCAAAGGTTTTAACGAGGTAACCTTTTAAACATTAACAAAGCTCTTTTTTACAATTTCAATATGTTTATCATTTTTACAATTTTCATACGTATTTCTGAATTGTACACATTTTCTAAAAAAATTAGATTTTTTTGGGCCAAAACGGGCTACACGAGCTGACCACGACCCGTCATGCCAACCATGCTAGGGCTGGGCCAGCAAGGCCCAAGGCATCAGCGTGTCGTGCCTAGGTCGGCACTAATATGGTATGCCCGTTCTTCACGACTTAAAATCTGGGATACACTATGAAACACAATGAATTGACGAGGCCAATCGATGTTAATGCAACGACCTACGACGAACGAACTCACTCAACCACATGTTATGATAGAATCCACTTGATCACGACCAAGTGGAGATAATCTCCCTGCAATCCAATCAAGAACAAGCAAGAAAATCAATAGGGAAAAGCACAATTCCAAGGGGGTAGCAATCAGCTAGCATAAACCCTAGAATAATGCTTCAAAGCAATCTGAAATTTCATGATTTTTTGTGGTATATGAAAGCACAAGAAGTAAAATCAATCTACTATTTTTTGTGGGATTTTCCAAAATTAATGAACAGTCTGAAATAGTTAATGATATTTACTTTTTTATGGAATTTTTTACTAAACAGTACGGAACAGTGCCGAATAGTGCTAAAACCAATCTACTAATCAAATATAAATATCCTAAGGTGTCAATAGGACTCTGATACCAAGGTGATATGGGGTGCCCGATCTTTATGACTTAGAATCTGGGATACACTGTGAAACCCAACGAATCGACGAGGCCAATCGATGCCAATGCAACGACCTACGACACATGAACTCGCTGAACCACATGCTTTGATAGCTCCACTTGACCACGAACAAAGTGGAAATGATCTCACTGCAATTCAATCAAGAACAAGCAAGAAAATCAATGGGGAATAACATAATTCCAAGGGGACAGCAATCAGCTAGCACAAACCCTAGAACAATGCTAAAAGCAATCTATAAATTGATCAAATTTCATGGTGAACAGTACAAGGGGAAGCTACCTAGGGTAAATAGGGGTCTCCCCCTCTCTCCCATGCATGGGCTAAGCCCAACACATGGTCTATTCGGCCCAAGTGACCGAAAGAGCTTTTTAGCCCAATCTGAAAACTAAATTGTGTTAAAACTTGTAAAAGGGTTCTAAAATAGATACAAGGCTGAAATATGGACCCCAATATGCATGACATGCAGGCCCATGTGGTGGCTTCTCACAAAATTTAGTGGACTTGCACTTCGGTCTTCAATCTGAATTCAACCCCTCTTGTTCCTTTTGGCCGAATAGGGAACGTGGGCAAGGTTTGCTTCCGTCGGCCACATGGGCTTGATTTGGTCCATCCTTGGTCGTGTGGGAGTGGGTGTGCACCTCCTTTCTTCTTCCTTTGGCCGCATGGCTTTCCCTCCTTTGCTTCCTCCATCTTTGGTCAATTGGTTCCTCCCTTCTCTTTGTGGCCGCATGTGATCTCTCCATGTATGTATGTCTTGAAGTCTCCCTCCTCAAACCGAAGTACAAGAAACACACTTGAATTAGGTAGTAAACAATTCTCATGAATATCACATGGTTAATCAACAAGAAAAGAAGTCACCTCATGTTGGATTTATTTAGCTCTAGCTCTTCTCATGGGACCTTTATATGCATGCATCTCTTCATTAGGTTTCATAACACTTGTATCATTCAAAATAGGATGAGAATAATCATGAATAGTAGTAGAACTTGGGATGTCCTCATCATCCTCCCCTTCTTGAGAAGGAGTCAACCTCGACTCTATGTCTTCTAGTCTAAAGAATGGTAACAAATTAGCAACATTAAAAGTAGTGCTGGCCGCATAATCATCTTTCGAAAGCTCAATCTTGTAAGCATTATCATTAATCTTGGCTAGCACTTTGAATGGACCATCACCACAAGGCATCAATTTGGACTTACACTTCTCCGAAAAGCATTTTTTTGCGAAGATGAACCCACACTAAGTCACCAGGTTCAAAGATCTTCTTTCTTGACTTGTTGGCCTTTTCAGCATAAGAGCATCCTTTCTTTTCAATTACCTCTTTAGTCTTCTCTTGGATTTACAAAATCAGCACATGTTGAAGCCTCCATATTAGCACGCTCTTGCAATGGAAGTGGTAGCAAATCAAGTGGCGTGATGGGTTTGAAACCATACACCACCTCAAAAGTACATAATTGAGTAATAGAGTGCACCGCCCTGTTATAAGAAAATTCCACATGCGGTAGAGAATCCTCCCATTCCTTTAAGTTTTTCTTGATCATCGTCCTCAATAGCAGTGACAGCGTTCTATTCACTACTTTAGTTTGCCCATCAGTTTGTGGGTGATAAGTTGTAGAGAATAACAACTTTGCCCCAAGCTTGGCCCACAATGTCTACCAAAAGTACTTCATAAACTTGACGTCGCGATCTGAAACAATAGTCTTGGGCACTCCATGTACTCATAAAATTATTGTTTCCAAGACTACATGGAGTGCCCAAGACAATTATGTGCATCTATGTTGCACCGATACGTGATACAGGTACAGCGATACGGATACATAATTTTCTAAAAAGAAGGATATGTCAATACGACGAGTATATATGTATTTAAAAATTAGAAAAATGTATAGAGACTACGAGAGATTGAGACAATGAGATTACCTCGATGAAAACAATGTATTCCCTGCCAATAGCCATTTTTTAGGTCGGTTGAGCTCCTCAATTCCTCCTCAGACCATGCAAATAAGTCATGTAGACAATATTGTTGTTAATCATTAAATTGCAGATTTGCAGTTGTAGGCTATATGAGAAATTCTAAACAAAGAAAGAATGACCTACCAACAAAATTTCAAACTGTGAATTTGCCTCGTATCCTTGAATGAATCCTTGATGAGTACACACTACACAATAACCTTCAACACAACATTACCACTAAGAAATAAAATAACATATTTGCTCCGTGAAGGCGTTTGGCGAGTGTGGATCGAGAGGAATGCTTTGCTCGGTGAATGCTCTTCCTACACAATAATCTAGTGGCGCTGCGCAGTAGAGCGTGTGTGGAGGAGGAGGCAAGAGAGGGGCTAGGGTTCAGTTACTTCAGAATTTCTGTTGGGCTGGGCTTTTGGAATGAGTTTTTCTTTGGGCTTTCAAATGAATAGTTTGGGTTGCGCGTATTGGAAATGTATCGCGGAGTATCGACGACGTATCGGGAATTTATTTATTTATTTTTGAACCTAAATTCCACTGATACTTCACGATACCACATCACGCCGTATCGATGTCGTATCGTGTATGGGAATGGCAGATTTCAAAAGTATCGGGGTATATGAGATGTGCATGTATCGAAGAGCTAGAGTGGGAAGCTAGGAGCTCCTTGGAAGCGGTGGCGGCGGCGAGGAGTTGGGAGGCATAGCCACATAGGTGGTGATGGTGGACTGTTGACTGGTGGCATGGGTGGAAGCAGGGCGGTGCAGGTGCAGAGGGAGCTAAAGTGGCTGCGGTGGTTGCGCAATGGTAGGCTAGCCGGTGGGTGGCGAGTGAGGAACTTGAGCGGACTCGAGTAGAGATGGATGCCATGGCCCATGGTTGGAGCTTGAACCAAGATGTGTGGAAGGGGAAAGATGTGCAACTTGGTCATTTCATAATTTTTCACTGTCTACCATTGACTTTAACAACCTAAACTAACGGCAATGTTAATGACAATAGTGTTTTGCATAATTTTTCACATTTAGGATGACATTTTCTAGTTGTGTCTTTGTGATGGTATTTCGCATCATTGGCGCATTGGCGCGATTAAGATGGTACAGAGCAAATTTACTCAAAATGAAAAGGGTTATTCCATGCAAGAATCCGTTATTTACATTTTACACTGACCAACTCATCAAGTAACAAGGGTGTTGTAGTTGTCAGCTGAGCACCATAAATAAAGATAGGGAGAATGTTAAGACCACCATTGAGATTCCTATGACCTCAAAAGTTGAACCACAAGCTTGTAAACATCATATTGTAAAGGGGGAAAAAATCAAATTTACAACTCTAAACTTTGGCATCGGTTCGATTTTCAACCCAAACTCTGAAACCGTTCGAATCAGAACCTCAAAAAATCTAAACCATTCACTTTAACCCCCCCCTCCCCCGACTCAAATGAGAGTGGTTTTGTCTGACATGGCACCGACGTGTCAATGGTTCTTGATATGAGCCTCTTGTCATTATTCATTCTGATATTTGTGGTGAGTTGTCTACTCCCATTAGAGGACAAAAGATTTATTTTACCACATTCATTGATGATTATTCTAGATTTGGTAATGTGTATCTTCTTAAACATAAGTCGGAAGGATTTGATGTATTCAAGACGTTTAAAACTGAAGTGGAAAATCAATTGAATAGAAAGATCAAAGTTTTGAGAACGGATCGTGGAGGAGAATACACTTTAGGAATATTAAATGATTTTTGTAAAGAGCATGGAATTATTCATCATTATACCATACCTTACACTCCGCAACAAAATGGTGTTACTGAGCGGAGGAATAGAACACTTATGGATATGGTTAGGTCTATGATGGCTTATTCAGATCTTCCTTTATCTTTTTGGGGTGAAGCTTTACATATTGCTGTTATTTATTAAATCATTCTCCATCTAAGGCTGTAACTGTCACTCCTTATGAGTTGTGGACTAGAAGAAAACCCTCACTTCACCACCTAGCTGTTTGGGGTTGTAATGCACAAATTAGAGTGTCAAATCAAAACCGTACAAAATTGTAGCCTAAAAGCATGCCAAGAATTTTTATTGGTTATTCTTTGGAATCAAAAGGGTACAGGTTTTATGATCAGGAAACTGGTAAACTGGTGGAAAGTAGGGATGCAACTTTTTAAATCAAAACACACCTCGTGGTGCTAAGCGGGTGAGGGTGGAATTATTAGCAACTCCACTGGAAACACAGATGGATACATCTGGTATTAATTCTCTCACTGAAAGAGGTTCAACTCCTGAAGAAAATACAAATCAAACTCCCACCACTAACATGCTTAGGAGAAGTGGGAGGTATTTTTGTACACCCCAATATCTAGATGATTATTACTTGTTCTTGGGGGAAGTTCACTCTAAAATTTCAGATTTAGAGGAAAAACCAAAGACTTATAAAGAAGCAATAAGCTGCTCACATTCAAAACTATGGGTGGAGGCAATGCAGGAAGAATTAAACTCTATAAAAAGGAATAAAGTTTGGGAACTTGTTGATCTACCAAACAACCATAAACCCATAGGTTGTAAATGGATTTTTAAAAGGAAACTGAATGCAGCCGGTTTTGTAGAAAAATATAAGGTTGTGCTTGTTGCTAAAGGCTTTACACAAAGGGAAGGTATTGACTTTGTGGAAACTTTTTCTCTTGTTGTAAAATTTACTTCGTTTTGTATTATTAGTGCTTTGACGGCTTATTATGATCTTTAACTCCACCAAATGGATGTTAAAACTGCTTTCCTTAATGGTCTTTTGGAGGAGGAAATATATATAAAACAGCCGGAAGGTTTTGAAGAAAAAGGAAATGAAAATAAGGTTTGCAAGTTTAATAGATCAATTTATGGTCTTAAACAAGCTTCATGTCAATGGCATATTCTTTTTGATAATGCTGTCACGTTATTTGGTTTTTCAATGACGGAAGGTGATCATTGCATATATACAAAAGTTATGGATAATTGTTTTGTCTTACTATATTTATGTTGATGATATTCTCATTGCTTCTAATGATAAAAATACATTAATAGAAGTGAAAGTTTGGTTGTCTTCTAAATTTGATATGAAAGATATGGGAGAAGCTTCTTATGTTTTAGGAGTTGAAATACATAGAGATCGGAATAAAAAGATTCTTGGGTTGTCCCAAAAGGCATACCTTCAAAGCATTTTAAAACGATTTTCTATGGAAAACAATAAATCTGTTAATGTACCTATTGTGAAGGGAACTAAACTCAGTGAGGAATTATGTCCAAAAACTCCTAAGAAAAAAGCTAGAATGAATGATATTCCTTATTCTTCAGCTTTGGGATGTCTTATGTATGTTATGTTATTTACACGACCTGACCTTAGCCATGCCATTGGAATTCTTAGTAGATATCAAAAGAATCCTGGGGAAGAGCACTGGAAACAAATCAAATATGTACTGCGTTATGTCAAAGAAACTATAGATTATTCATTATGTTTTAATGGTCATAATCTTTAGCTATAGGGTTATACTGATGCTGATTGGCAAGAGGATCCGGATGACCAGAAAATAAACTTCTGGTTATCTATTTACTTTGGTAGGAGGTGCTATTTCTTGGTGCAGTAGGAAATAGGATTCAGTTGCTCTTTCCTCCATGGAAGTTGAATATATTGCTGCATCTGAAGCAGCAAAGGAAGGTGTATGGCTGAGGGAATTTCTTGCATCACTTAATGTCATGGAAAGTGCATCATAACCTGTCACTATTTTCTGTAATAATTAGGCAGCGATCAAGGTCTCGAAGAATCCTAAATTTCATAGTAAAAGTAGACACATTGAAGGAAGGTATCACTATATTCGTGATGTAATAAATAGACTCAATTATGTTCATTTAGTTTATTTGTCTAGCATTGATATGGTTGCAGATCCACTGACTAAGCCAATTAGTTAGGAATTATTTTATAAGCATGTTAAAGACATGAGACTTCAGTTTATTGATTGAAATGTTTCAGCCAAGTGAGAGATGTTGGATTTTTTATGTGGCTTTCAACATTTATTGTGGTTATTGTCTGTTTTAACTCAATGTGGAATTATTCATGTTATTGATGTATGTGATAGGGAATATTTTGATGCAGAATTTAACTCTAGAAATTAATACTCGAGGTACCGAGGACGATTGTACTGGAATATGGTAGACATATTTATTGAGATCGAGTCTACTAGAATTTAATATACGTGCATACGATTAATCCAGATACAACACAAGACGGAATAGCTGGGTTTGTTTTGCAGGATCGTCTCTGGCTATTGACCCACATGATTAGATTGGAATTGATCTCATAAACAATCTGATCATGGCGCATGACTCACACATGTGTGCTAGGGACTAATATATTTTAGACTTATAAAACTGGTCTGTCTTATCGTGGTTAGTGACATGGTCCAGAAGTCTCACGGTGTACCGGAAACAGGTGAGCACTTCGTAACACCTGGAAGTGGGGTCTATAAATAGGTCCCTACCCTCTAGCCTCATTATGCAATTGTGAGCGGCACCACGAAAAAGACAAAGGAATAGAGCGTAGACCGACAAGCCTCCACAAAATCAATATAGGGTTTGAAGAAATCCTAACAGAGAGGAAGAAGATAAGGAGAGTATGACATGTGGGTCCCCTCCATCTTTTTTCTTTGCTGATTTGCTAGATGGTGCGTTAGGTGGTGTGGCATCCATGTCAATCAAAACATGTACATGTAGATGCCACGTCATCAAAAACTACTATGGTTTAGGGTGAGTGTTGTGTTTTAGACAGTTTTATGAGCTCAAGGTTGTACAGTGTATGGTTTCATTGTTCAATGTTGAAAATCAAATCAATGCCAAAGTTCAGTGTTGAAAAGTGGACTTTTTCCTCGTGTAAAAGAAAGTGTACCTCCTGCATTCCAAGCAAAAACAATGTCTGCCCACCATCGGAACCCCATCCAAGAGGATCATTATTCATTACGATGTAACGAGGACGAGGATATTGGACTTGCCGGAGCAACTATTTGAGAATTGAGAACTCATCAGCCATCTCATGTTCTGATCTCCTCTATAGAGCGTTAACTCTTTGTAAACAGTGCAAGGCTACCAAGCAATTCAATGGTCCAACGCTAAAATTCTGAATACAGACCACACTAGTCATTGGCAGATGTAACATGGTTAATAAGTAATGTGACAGGGAAAAGTGGGGAAAAACAACAATTGAGCATCTGACAGTATTGTTTTTCTTTCTCTACAGCTTGGGAAAGCGAAGCTGTCGTATTATTTGGCAAAAAAAAAAACAGTATTCCTACATCAAAAGCCAAGAAACAAAGTATAAACCTGTAGAAAGAGGGGAAACAAGCAATGACCAATGTAAAACTCAAGCTCCAGCCTGAACTTCTCAAAATGCTACTGAAAAGAAACAAATCTCATGGACAGGTATTTCAAGTTGTGCTGTCTCTGGCATTTAGCTTATGCAGAGGCGGTCTTCTTCTGCTGGAAAACAACTGCGTACACAGGGACTGCAACGCCAATGCCAACAGCAGCCACCACTGAGAGAGTCACCTTAAGCTGCTGATGCTTCATCCTGTGAAGGTTGTACATGTGCTTGGCGTGGAGGTAGTATGGCTCATCATGCACGTGCACTCCCATCCTCCTCACACCAGTGGCATGGAATCCACGAGAAGCTGAGACATGCACCAACAAGTCATAAAAGTAAAACAAACAAGGGCTAAATTACACAGAACGACCAGACTGCATGCCAATCTGAGTATGAAAACAAAAAAGTGAATAAAATGAACAGAAAAACTAAAATAATCTGTATCCACGAAGAGTGCAACCAACGTCTTCATGCTTGCAAGATGCTTTGCTGAACTCTAATGATGTTATGCAACAATAGTTAATAAATACATGCATTCATTTCAAGAGTTCATGATGTAATGTGTTTAGCATAGTCATGTGGGTTTTGCCTACAAATCCTTGAACATGAAAATGTTGCACAGAGTTAATATGATTGATGCAGTTATACATTGACAGTGACAGAGAATCTTGATTAACTACATGACTAATGCAGTCATACATTGACAGTCCAACAAAGAATCTTGATTAATTTCATGAGGAAGAAAGACAGTAAACTGTAACAAGTTAGAATGTTGGCATTTTCCGAAAGAAAACATGGTTACATAAAATATATAGTTCATTTGGAGTGATGCAAAAACTATCAAAATCCCATGTAAAGAAGGGTACATGTACTGATGTCATTTCAACATTTGGTTTTCCAGTAATAACAACCAGCAGCTATATCAATTTAAGTTATAACAGCTATAACTATTCCACTCCAAATCTCCAATAGTATGTAGTGCTATATCTACCCATTTTTCCTGCTTGACCATATATACTATAGCTAAATTATCCACCCCTTGCAGTACTCACCTAAAGATTTCAAGTTGAAACAAAGGCCCATGGATAATGGCCCTACCGATGGCTGACCGCAAAAAAACCCAACCATACATGAAGAACAAAATTACCAACTATCAAGGGAAAACAAGAAAACAATCATATAATCATACGGCTAATATCAACAGGATTTAGACTTAACTTCAAGACGCATCAAAGATAACATTTTTTACAGTAGCATTTGCCAACATTATTAACAGGCTAGATTAATGCATTCTGATAGTACCACAGTAGCATTTGCCAACATTATTAACAGATTCGGTCAATGCAAGCCCCCTCTGGATTGCCAATCAATAAAAATGAGCACAGAAACATACGCAGTTTGAATCCCAGTGTTCCACATAATTCTCAGTGTATGAGATTACGAATCCTAGATTCCAATGAGTTTGATTCTGACAAAACTAATGCCAACCAACGTCCCCAAAGAAAACACAATGTACCCCAAAATCATACCCTTGCTGAAAGAAAATGAGTTCACAATCCCCCATTTGTTCACATAATCCTCCTGGACAACAATAGCATGCACATCCTATTGCTTCAGATCAAATGGTAGCCTGGCAGCTACCTCTAACGGGCCCCGATTCAATGATAAGTTCAGGATACATACTTTGGCAATTACTATAATTTTCTCTCAAAATGTAACGAACATTTGCAAATGTACAGACATCTTGTGTCCAAATCGAGCACCACGAGAAACATTTCGTCAGCAATTCTAGCCTTCTTTTCCGGAAGGAATGGATCAGATCTACTACCGCTACACGCATCCCGAGCAGTTCCAAATGACCAAGAGCAACAGCGAGAACGACGCGATCAAATCGTGTCACATAAACAAACCCCGATCGGGCCGGGGCGGGGGGCGGGACGGGCAAGGTTAAGAGGGTCTTACCTGGCGCGTTTGCCTCAGCGCCGGCGGCAAGGAGGCGGAGGCCGGAGAGGAGATTGCGGTTGAGAGACATCGCCGTCGTCTTCTCTTCCGATGGTCGCCGCCAAGCCGCGGTGCGCGTCAGCAAAGAATGGGATAAAACCAGGGGCCGAGCTCTCCACTCCGTTATACCGTGGGCCGCGCGTGATGAGTGTGCCTTTGGGCTTTCACTTTGTTGCTTTTGTTTACGACAAATAGCAAAGTACGCCTTCCTCTGTTATTGGCGCGTACGCGTCCACTTCTCATCGAGCCTGGAGGGAGTCGCTGGCGAGTTGGCTGCGTCAATTGCGTCGACGTGGCGGTGCGGAACCGCCGCCGGCCGTGCTCCGGCTAACCGGAGTCCTCTGTCGAGCCACGCGATCCAACTCCCACCTCGTCGTCTCTTCCCGCTCGGGGACGCTCTTCTTTTGGCGGTTTCGAGTGCTTTGTGAGGATTTTTTTTTTAGCAGTTGTATTGTACTACCTCCATTTTTTAATATCTAACGCTAACTAGCTTCAATCCTGCTTGACCAACGTCATTCAAACAAATGCGGAGGGAGTAGTAATTTTTTTAAAAAAGTAAATTTTGCAAAAACTAAAGATTTATTGTGCAGACTATCCTAAAACTACACGTTTTAGCTACTATTTCAAACAACACCACATTTAAGGGCTCAATGTATCGCAAAGCTACAGGTTTTAGAAATCATGTCGCACATACCTGTAGCTAACACTGTGGGCCCACTTAGCAGCTGCTATACCACCCTTACCTCATCTTACGGACTGTCCACGTCATGTGCCACGCTGCGGCCATGTCAATTTGCATTACGTGGGTTGGTTGCATGCTTCATAGATAAATAGACATCAATTCAATTAATTTTGTGGAAAAGATTTGTTCTTTCCTCGCATTGAGGTGGCTGATTACCCAACACTCATGTCTCACGATGAAGAAGCTGGCAGATAACTTTATTCTGATGACTTCATTGAATTCTGTTATCATCGCAAGGAACTAATCATCGTGCATGTACCATGTCCTTTGCCATATTGCATGCCTAATGCCTTGATTGGCTAGCAACTTAAATTGTTGCTTGAACATTATTTATGCCTATACCTAACTGTATTTAGTTGGCACAACTTGATCTGTAAGGACTATCTGTACCTAATAACTATTCTCCTTCTCTCATATGGATAGTTGGGAAAATTCATTTAAATGTTCATAGTAAAAGACTACTATTCTATGTACACAGGAAGCATTTCGACCTTCAAATGCACCAGTTCCGTTGCTCAAAGTTTGTGGCATTAATATGCAACATGTTGGTTAATTCAAGGAATGGGTGCATGGGGGATCCTCCATTAACAGGTCTCTCTCGCTCTGTTGGACTATCCACATCTGCACTTTCTTGCGTACGTCTGCTTCAATTTTCAAGTACAAAATACAGCTCTAATTAAGTACGATGACATGACAATGGAGCATTGCTTGCAGACAACCAAATCAAATCAAAGGAGGAACAATTGAATCCAACACTGTTCTGGTCAGCGAGTAGCGTGTGGTTAACAGATAATTTAATTCTTCAACAACTAGGTGGTATGTTTCTTAATCGCGATTATGGAGGTTTTGATTTGAGCAGTAAACGACAATTTCTTCTTGGAAAGTACCCCCCCCCCCCAAAAAAAGTACTGCTTTAATAACTGCGCAAGTTATTCTGTTAATCTGTTTTTTCAGAAAACCTGTGATGAAATTGACGAGCCTTAAGCAGCGTCTGGGCCCAAGGTGGTACAAGATGGCATGCATCATGCGTCTTCGCACAGCAGAACTGTCCTGCTTAATTGGCATCAGGTTCGAGCCACACTGATTCCTCTTGAAAATTGTATGATTTCTCATGTACTCTCAGTGTACTTGCTTATCGTTTCCTGATGTTGTGTTGCCACCTAACTTAACACATTACGAAATTAATGAACTGATGCTTTCTATTTCTTCCTTGATTACGACTGCTCGATGTCATGCATAGTGCGCCCAATACCCTGACTTCCCCGCTCCTGGTCAGTGTAAATAGATCGCAAATGATTCGTCAATCATCAGATATGATCTCCTGTTGAACAAAAAGGCGACCAGGAGGAGGCTGCTACTCTTGTTCACAACTCGGTATTCAACTTCCTTTTTCAATTCAATAGCTATAAAAACTATGAAGATCAGAGAAACAAGAACACAGCGAAAGTCTTGTATTAAAACTGAAAAACCTAAGGAAAAACCCTTCTGGCCGGTTTGACCGCCGGTTGTAGGGTTAGTAGCCCAAGATGATCTCAAATTGACATAACTTTTGATTCTAATATCGAAATCCCTTGATATTTCAAATATGACTCATCAAGAACGTCATGAATATATTCCAATCGACGATCGGGACGATCGAAGCTAAGGTTTCAGGAATTTTTTGGATGAGGTCAAGAAGGCACAGAAACCCAGGAAAATCAAACTATGATAAAAAAAAAAGTTTGCTCGTGGGTGAACTACTACAAAACAGGCTATACTGGACGTCTCATTATAGACTATTCCTTTGGAACCGTTTGTGTTGTACTTACCATAGACGGTTCTTAAATGGTTCTTAACAAGAACCGTCTATGATAAGTTTGTATCATACACGGTTTCTGGTCCGAACCGCCTGTGATATGTTCCTTCGTTTCTCACGCGATGTGTCTCTTCGTCTGACGATTGCACCAATGTCGCTACGGCTCCCAAAGTATCTCTTTGTCTCCCGCTCCGGCTGTAGTACTTGTTTTATAAATAGGCATCCCCTTCTAAAAGGGATTTCTCACGAACCTCCTTGATCCCCTTTCTCCACAAACTCCAAATGGCTTCCCCTCTCGTGCCATCTGTATTGGCCTACATTGTGCTTGTGTACTCGCACCTCTCTAGTCGCAACCTGGCCCAAGCTGCGGACAAGCCTTCCGTTCGCAATATCATCCGTTGTAGGCCCTCTGATCTACCAGAGACCATAGCGGCCATTATCTGTCGACTGGAGCTCCTCCTCCGACGGACCAATGCGAGGGTCTCCGGCATCCGGCGAGTAAACCTCATCGTGGAGATCGTCCTATGGAACTACTTGGTCCGCACCGAAGATGCAGCCTGGAGAGTCGAGGACGACATCCAAATAGCAGGAGAGCGGGTTGACCTCACCGAGATGAAGGAGACCAGGGTTGATGGCCTCTAGGCTATATAGGGCTTGGTTACGGAGTCCGAACGGCTACAAGCGCGAATCGAGTGTGCAAGGTCGAGGTGGAGGCGTTTGATCTGACAGTCGCCGATCCCGCCACCACTGAAGCCGACGAGAAGGCTTACAAAGATTTGAAGGCTAAGATAGGATTGCTCATCCTAATTAATTGCGCATATAGAGGCAATGCACGGAGAACCCGTGCACTGCCTCTATATGTGCAAAGTATTTATCACAGATGATTCTACTTTAGAACCGTTTGTGATCTACCTTCATCACAGATGGTTGTTTATTGGAACTGTCTGCGATGTTCTTCATCACAGACGGTTCTAATTTAGAACCGTCCGTGATTTAGCCTAGTACCTATTTATGTTTGGGCTCTAGGGTTTGCCCTCACCCGTTTGCATTCTCCTCACCCGTGCGCATCTGCCTCTACGCTCCCCCACCCCTTCGCATCTAGCGGCGACGGCCAGCGCAGCGGCTCCTTCCTACCCAGCTGGCTCCCTCTTCAACCGGGCCGCCGCCTACGCAACGTCCACCACGGCCTGTGGCTCAAAACAACCCATTGCTTTCGCGGCAAGGGCGCCAACCTTCTCCAGCTCAGGCTCGTAAGCCTCTGCCACCCCTAAACCCTAACCCTAGCTCTTCGCCTTCCCCATTCGTTTTGCTTCGATCTGATGTTTGATTATGTGTTGCGGTTTTGGTGGAAAATCAAGTAGAGCCACCCAATAGGGCTCACGGCGAACTTGCTGAAGCTGTTTGAGCTACGGCCGCCGCTCGATTACAAGCCGATCGCTGATCCCGAGTACGGCCCGCCCGCCCTTCTCCCCGACCCCATCGTCGACGCCACCCTTCTTCCCGTCACCGCCAGTTGTGACGCCACAGTTCACTGCACAAGACACTCTTACGATAAGAGTGTCTTGTGCAGTGTCACCGTCATGACACAACCACGGTGACGTCACCGCCGCCTCTGCCACAACAACGGCTGTAGAGCCAACAGCCTCCGTCGTCGTCGCTGCCCCCGTCATCGTCTCTGCGGTGCCTATTGTGGTGCCCTCATTTTGGCTAATACATGTTATTTGTGTTTACATTGCACTGTATTATACAACTACGGTATATTAGAGATGGCTTAAATGTATGATGCTAGTTATGCAAATTAAGGTTTTGAATATTTTATAGATTACTTTTGTGGCTAACTTTGTTGTTTCTTTATCTACACATCATTATTATTCTCCATTGGCTCTAGCATATACTCACGTAGTGATAACTAATTAGCAGCCAGATGAAATACAGTGCATCAATGCATGTTGATTTATTACTTCCAAACGTATGCATGTACGATATACTTTTAAGCCACAGAAAGAACAATCATATATTCCTTTAGCACAATAATTACTTTCATTCGTTGTCTCATTTACTGGTAGTAGCTTTTGGGGAAGAGGCACTTCTCATGTGAATGTACTTCTTTTTTTGGGGAATATGGTCTATCTATGTGCCTTAGCCATTGTAACTGCTGTTTCTGACACCCTCTTTTGCTGGACCTTACTTGTCAGACTGTTGCTGACAAGATCAAGGGCAAGACTCCTAAGGAGATCCGCAAGACCTTCAACATCAAGAATGACTTCACCCCTGAGGAGGAAGAGGAGATTCGCAGGGAGAACCAGTGAGCTTTTGAGTAGAGAAGCATTGAGGTCCTAATCTCTTGATGCTTAGATTTTATCATACCTTGCAATGCTCTGCTTTTTTATGTTGTAATGGTTGTAAGTATTTTTGAAGTCAAAGATGAGGTTTGTGAACATGTTTAGCTGGTTAAGGTTTTGTGGGAAAAACTATTGTGGTCAGTACTTCTGAACCGAATATCTTAAGTCAATATTATGACTCACAAGTAGATGCTCTGCTGAAAGTTTTAGTTTTATTTTCGTGACATGATGTGCTTGAAGCTCGATTTGCTTTTGTTACTGCTAGCATCTCTGAGCTTATATTATATCATATGGCTATATTTTAGGGTTTACTTGCCCTTGTGCTCCTTGTGAGCAGGATGTTAAAATTTGGGTTTGAATATCTATTTTGCCTTGTGAGTTGTCCCAATTAGAGTCGGGGACAAAGATGGAAGTAAACGAGTTTGATTCCATTTCCATGTGACGAATTATATAACAGTTCATGATGGTTGTGGTGACGTATTTACTTGCCAAATTCCACTCAGTTAGTTTTCCTGGGTCCTATTAAGGCAAATTATCTCAAGCTTTGGTGATGTATGCATTGTTTGCGTCTGACAAATATACTACATCTGTTCCACTGCTTGGAGATTTTATAGAGAAGAGATCATCATAGACGGTTGGAACATATAACCGTCTGTAATGGCCTACGTATCACAGACAGTTTTTGGTAGAAGCCATCTGTAATAGTAGGCCTTCATAGACGGTTTTTGGTAGAAGCCATCTGTGATAGTAGGTCTTCACAGACAGCTTCTACCAAGAACCGTCTGTGTTGCGACTTATCACAGATGGCTCACAAACCGTCTGTGATAACCGTTTGTTATCACAGACATATAAATTCAGACAGTTCAGAAACTGTCTGTGATGACGGTTTAGAACTGTCTGTGATAGAACTTTGTGTAGTAATGGTGGAAGATGATCAAGATGACCATAGATCAATTCCCACAAGTCCCAGCAAACTATATCACAGTAAAAGACTCAATCAAAACCCTAGGAACACAAAAATAAAAAGGCATCAAAGAGAGAACAAGAACCAGATATAACTCATCTTGTGGCAAACATTGCTTGGATTGATTTAAGAGATTGTTAGTTTATAACCACTCCACCATGGAGGACAAAAGCTCAACACTTGAGTACTCAATCAATCCATCTCTCTCAAACCATAGCCTCATCTATCTTAACTTCCCCAAATCACAGATTAGAGTTTCCTAGACTTGAGAGGATTGAGTGCAAATAATGCATTCTTCTCTTTTATAGTGGAGGCTAGATCTAGAGAGAAAACCTTATCGGGCACCCGTTCAGCCCACACACAAACATGATTACACTCATGCACACTTCTCAAAGCAGATAACGAACCGAGTCTCTTGAATCCATCTCTTTGTGATCTTCGTCTTCTCTTGACCAAAACCACATCTCCTTGCGCCGTCTTGCACCGCGGTTTCTCCAAGGTCATCAACCCAGTATTTTAGCGACGATATCAAAACATCCTTTCTCGATCCTTCTCCAAAGGCTGAGTCCAATCATCACGAAGCAATCCTATATTTCGTTACGCATAGGTTCATTAATGACTCTCTTCATGTCAGTAAGTCTCTCTCATCCGGCTCCCACCGGAACCACCATGGCACTTGCATCGACCTCCAAACCACTTGATGCAATTCGTTGCACCGAACTTCCCATTCAGTCGTTCTTGTCCATCTTGTGACATGCTTGAGTTCAACCACTTCACCCGGCATTCTCAATCGTTCTGGACCTCAGCTCCCCTAGCCCAGTCCCGATCATCCTTGTAGTTGACTCCAAGCCACATGCACATCAATAGACTAAGAAATCGATTACGGGCATAAGTCCTTCGCAATTTGATCCGCGTTAGCCAAAACATGCATCATGTAACACATATGCACTGAACCTCATGACTTTGACCAAACCCACGAAATTCACCGCCTCCCTACAAGCATGAAACTCCTCCGCTTGCTCGATCATTGCTAGCTAGCCGGTCATTCGCTTAGCCCTAGCCGATCGATTCGCCGCCAGTCGACCACCAACAAAACAGACGGTCAGACCTTTTGAGAATTTTTCCTAAATCTCTGCTGCACTCTCTCTAGAAATTTCAAACTCTATCTAGCTTTTCTTCGAAACTCCATTTTCAATGAGACCTAATGCAAATGCATTCCCTCAGCTTTCTTCACAAATGATTTTTGGCCAATTCCAAAAAAAAAATCCACTTTTCAACTTTTGGCTAGTCAAACTGTCGCGTCCTGATCGGTCTGACCGCCAACCCAAGGCCGGTCAGACCACCGGCTACTAGCCGGTCCAACCGTTCACAGGGCTGGTCAAACCGCTAGAGCATGACGAGCAGCTAAACTTCGCTAAAACCAAGAGTGTCTCAAACACCTCAACACCATTGCTAATTGTTCGATCACACTAAAATTAAGATCATCAAACCATAATCTCCACGTCTCCAGATCTCCACACCTCCAGATTCCAAAAGATATCCCGGGTGCTTGTTTACACAATTACATCCGTGTTGAGCAGATGGTAGATGAATGAAACTGGTCCCAATTTATGAATACTGATGTACTGTTCTCAAATAATAATGTGCATCTTTGAAGAAAAGGATAGTATAGATACTGTTATTGATTGCTTTACATAATACATATTCTAGGAGATACTGTTAATGATTGCTTTACATAATACATATTCTAGGAGATGATAGTATTTCATTATGGAGGTGCTTAGATATAGCTTTCAGAATGCACACCCTTTATGTGGCACTATTGTCCACTAGTACCCCACAATTAGCTAGCCGGACCACTGCTTCTTGTTTGCTTCGTGGTAGTGCATTTGCCTTGCAAATGCGAAGGCGAGCTGTCTCGCACCATAATCAGACGGTGCAAGCCCAAAGAATCTGGAGAATTAGTAGCATTTCTTTGCCCCATTATGATGTGTTTTTAAACCATTTTGTGTTTTGTGGAAAAGGTTAAACTGCACTCGGGCCACTCTGAACAAGATTAGGTAGACCTGATGCGTACTTTATCATATTATTGTGTCTGCGTATAGTAAGCTGCAATATTGTTTGGTATGTACATTCTATCAAGCACTTTTCTTTTACTGCGCAATGAAAAAAAAATACCGACTTGCGAAGAAAAATGTTGGATTTGATGGGAAAACAAATTCGATCAGGATCTAGTAAACAATTTCGTAGATTTTTTATTGCTATGGGCCAAATTAGGTTAGGTCAGTGTGCTCCACATGGCTCGTAGACAATGGTGGGAAATCAGGACGAAAGTGAGAGAATAATCACCTCCAATTTCCATGAATTGAGATTTTGTCTGGTTACTTGTTTATTTGTTCTTCAGGCGTTACAAGGCCATGCCAAATACTAGAAAACACACGATCTTTTGATCTCAGGCAACTTCTAACTTGTGATCTTGCAGCTGTCCGTTGCGAGCTGAAAACGCTCTCGCACTAGAAGCGATGGGAAAGACATGTATATTATGTCTGACAGAGCAGAGCAGGAGAATTAAGCCATCAATCAACATCTACGCAATTGCAGACAGAGGTTGCGTACAATGAGATATACATCCTGCAGCTTTGGCTCCATCTCTTTCGGTTCCTTTTTCCGGAGAGGTGCTCGCTTCGCTTGCTTTGCTTTCTGGGTATTTTTCTCTCCGATGCCGATGTGCGCTTTGCTTTCTCCTCATCAAGTTATGTCTTGAGTTGATGGCGAAATGCACACGGTTGTGCTTGTGCTTGTGCTGGTGCTGGTTTTGCGCCGTGTGCGTGCGTCGGTGGTGCTTACTGCTTCCTAGCTGAAAAGGTAAGGAAAGAAACGGGGGAGAATGTTTAGGCGTAAGCCAACAATGTTTATACCGTGGACGCTTCGGTACCCTTTGTTTTTACATATAGAAATTTGGTAACTTACCTGCTACACTAGCTCAGTAAAAAAATGTTATATATTAAAGTTTTTTTTTCCAAGGGTACACACAAACATTGTAATTCACGGTGAGTTCTTGACTCATTATTGTACATACTGTTTGATGTGTTTTTTAATTTAGCCTAAAGAAGTACAGAGAAAAAGGCTGCGAAACATGAGTATGAACAATTTTGGGGCGTGAATTTAGGACAGCCATGAATCCATGATCCAGTCACATTCCAAACGGAAGGTGACAAATCAAAGCTAAGCTAATTAATCCTAGTAGTATCTTACATGCTTTTTTTATCAGAGAGAGAGTACCTTACATGCTGAGAGATAAAAAGTACACTGTAAAAGCGCTTAAAGTACTACTTATACGACCGTGCTAGCTGCCAAGATCAGTAGTGTATCACATCCAAGCTACGGATAGTAGGGTTTGACTGACTACACAGTTCCTTGCATCTTCTGCAACCTTACTTTTTTTTTATCAATTCAAGCATGATGCAGCAATTAGCACGACTATCACCAGCTGAAACCTCAAATTGCAATGGAATACTATATACCTTCTTCGAGCTAGGTGTGAAAATGTTCAGATTGCAATATCTTCGTGCTTACCATCTCACTTTATTTCTTAATTTGGTGGGTCCTAAATTTAAAGGGATATATTTGATAGTTGACTTAGAGATATAAGAATCTATCTATATCTATACTAATTATACACTTAGAGAAAAGATCTAACTATTTATCTGGCGGACCTGAGTTATAACAGTTTAGATTAAAAGAAAGAGTTCATGTCAAGCACAATCTAAACTAAGAGAAATTCATAATAAAAATAAATAAATAAATTGCAATTTGAATTCCATCGACTTCCAAAGTAACATCCATAAATAACTAAAAGTCCAAATGAACTAAAATTAGGAATAAAAAATAAAAATAGCAATTTGATTTCCATACGAATTCCAAAGTAAATCCTAAAAATAAATTTAGGAATAATAATTTAAATAAAATAGGAATTAAAATTTTACAAATTCAAGCTTAAAACCAAATAACAAATCCACGACAAGTAAAATAAAAAACATGCAAATTTGGAATAAAAATAAAAGATGATTAGTGATTTGATTTGTAAACGAATTTAAACATAATTCCAAAAGAATTAAAACTTTTAAACCTATACTGATTAGGCACTCTGAGGAGGCTCCCGTGTTAGACATAAAGATCTAGCTATCTATCTCGCAGACACAAGTTGTAACAGCTCAGATTTATTATATAGTAACAGTCAAAGATAGGTGGTTTGCAGTTGCTAAGATAAAAGAAAAATAGCATAGAAATTCTCACAAAAAATACCCGGCCCTTAATTAGTTTAGTGGGCCCTAATTATGATTGATAGCTTATAACCATGGGATGCTACAAGAAAAATAAACTCATGCTAGAAATTCTAAAAAAAGAAGTATGGTAATTAATTTGGTGGACCCAACTTATGATTAAAAATCACAGCCATTATATGTTATTAGGCAACCTATTTAGACTCAAAAGATAAGAGATAATGGATGCATTTTGAAATTAAAAGATAAAGAGGATGTTAAAGTTAAAAAATAGGGCTCAGCCTAAGTAGATCACACATGAACACAAAAAAAAGGGAACCTCACTTGGTCGTTTTTCCAAGCGCAAATAAGGAAGATTTTTTGTAACGAAAACAAAAATAGAAACGAAGAAAAGAACTTTTTAAGAGGGTACAAGGTGGATGCACACAACACTCACACTTAACTCACACCACATGCATGCACATACGCGTGTGTCCCCTACACATGCAGGTAAATTTAGAAGCCATAAGGCGTAACTGAAAGATGGGTACTCATACACGTGTGTCCCAAAATTATTTAGGCGAGACACACTAGGTTGATCCAGGGATCTACCTAGGAGGGTGGAACGTTCCCCACATCTCTACCACCGAGCCATCGCTCCATCGCCAAGAACAAAAGAATTTGTATAGAAAAATGTTGTCTTCCAACTATATGGACAATATAAAACACATGTATATAAGACATCTAAGGTCAAATAGAAAACAAATACATGAAATATATCTACATTAGTGTGATAGAAAATTAGCAGTATTTATGTACATTTAACTATAATTTACTAATTTATAATGATGATGTGCGTGTGAGGGAGCGCAGACTAGCTTGCTAAGCAGCTCTAGTTTATTACAGTAGTACATAGTGTTACGAAACTTAATTGTATGGGCAAAAGACTAAACCGCCCCTAGAGAGCTTTTACCCCTGTGAGCTATAAATATGAGGACCCCCCCCTATGTACAACATACAGAATGAATAAAGATCTTGGATCCTCCTCTACATTGTGTCTCTCTTTGATGTTCATTGTGTGATTGATCTATGTTAATGCTACAACGACTACCGTTATCTTAACACGTTATCAGCACAACACTCTTAAATGATAAATCAGGTATGTCGTTCTATATGCTTCTGGCAATCAGATCAGTCCATTCATTATTCTCATTACTATTTGTTCTATGTCATGTTCGCACTATATGAGTCGACGTTTTTTTTGTCCACATCTCCATCTAACCGCGTGTCATCATCGACAATCTCCACGGCATCGCACAAAGGATGATTTCGCACGCTGCCAACACCTTATGTTCATGATCTAAATGAATGAATCCACTCTGATCCGAAGAGTGAGTACACACATGCAATCAATCTTCTATTTTTGATAGTAGTAGAGTTCTCTCTATTGCATTGCCTATCTAGATGATCTTGAGATCATTTAGCTTTACTATGTGATTGCTATGTGATATATAGACCAATAGGTTGATTACCTATGCATGGGCTCAGTTCGATCCCGCACGGAGGGCATGACCCTGATGGCCGCCGCCGCCACGGCCTATCTGGCGCTCGTTTTGCGTACGGACCCGATGGCCTCACTATCGCAACTCGTTGGCGCCTGTGCACCCCGCTGTGCGCACCCACAGATGGGTCTCAAAAGGACGACCACGCTTGCCGACGGTGACCCCGCAGGCCGCCCGCGCCAGCTGCGCACCGTGGACCGCATCGCCCATGCGCTATACATGCTTTCGTGTGCGCACCATGCCGTGTGCGCTTCCACGCACTCGCCACTCCATTGCACTTTCGCCCGTTGCTACCGAAGCGCCCACCCACACCCCATAAAGCCGCCGCGCCGTCGGCCTTGCCTTGTGTGCGGTGTGAGGAGACCGAGCCTTTAACCCTAACCGTCGGTTGGGTTGTGTGGGCTGAAAGAGATGTGGCATTATAGGCCATGATCATTTTGCGGAAAAGACCCTTCGTTTTCAGAAAAATCACTAGAAAAGTTTACAGGAAAGGAAATTTTTTGAAAACCCCCCGGGAAACTGAAAATTACAGCAATAACTTGCGGTATAAAGAATTTGGCGGAAAAGCCCTTGAAGTTCAGATAAATTTCAGAAGGAATGTGAAGCCTAAAGTATTTTTTCAGTTAAAACCCTGAAGTTTTTAATAATCCCGAGGATTAATTTGGAAATCCTGATAATTTCATTTAATCCTAGAAACTGAATTTCTAAGGTATGTGAGTTTCCATTAATTTGTGAAAACTTAGACCTAGTACACCTTGGAAGCATCATATTTTTATGGTTTATTTTTTATGGTATTATGTGTTTTGGGGAAATTAATTAATTGGTTTAGTAATTCTGGAAATTGCTTCCAGACCTTAAAAATATCAGAAAAAGACCAAGGAAATTCTGGGAAATTCTATTGAATAGATAAAATTAATCTTTACTATTTTGCACTCATTTCATGCATTTAAAATGCTTTACCAGCTATAAACATAGAAAATTGCATGAATTATGTAGGACATGTTTGACATCACTAAGTGGATATTTGTTTGTCCTGGGTGACAACAATGATGAGCCCATATTATGCTCTATGGAGACCTGCAGTAATCTCCTAGTTATCCCTTAACTTTTTAAAGATATTGTTTTTCTTGCACAAGTTGTATTAGTAGTATAGATTCAGCTCCTGTCGAGCTTGGACCCGCTCCTGCTGATTATCTCTTATCTTTTCCTTCAGGCTGGAACCTTATCCATTCGATTATCATTTCCCAGATGCCATAAATAAAATAATGATCTAAGTTGTTCTATTAAAGTCTTATCTCCTAATGAATAGTTGATTAAATCTACTTAATAGAATCTATTGCCAGTAGCATATTTTACCTGTAGTAAAATAATTAATCTTGCATGGCATAAATTTTGTAAATAGTATGCCTAAAAATTAAAAATACGTTGTCATGCCTTGCTAAAAAATATTGTACATGTGCTCTTGATATCTAATAAGACTCAATTCACTAGCTTGTAGTGCACGGATGCCCAGATGGCAAAAGGAAAACTATTTTTCTCAGTGGCACCGGACCAAGCCTAGTCATATGTTGATCTCTAATGGATCACGTTGGCTATAAAACATCATATTCCTCAAATAAGTATAAAATAACTTCAGCCTTAAGACTTGGAGTCTATATAACACTCTCCTCCACCACACTGATTTCTTAACTGAAAAACTTTGTAAGCAAAATGTTACAGAGTATATATTGGTTTCACGCCAATAAAATTGTACTCCTGTTGAAGTATGATTGCGAATCTTTGCTAAAACTTTGAGTTGATTTCAAGCAAATTCCTGATGCACATGCTATCACTTGGGATTTTTATAGTTGGTGTGAAAAGGGGGAGGATGTTTGGCTTGTGTGAGATATTGGAACCTAAGAGGCATAGAAAAATATTCAAAACAGGAGTCATGGTAGGCATAGTGATATATCATAGGTCAAAGCCAGAAGCAAATTAGCCCGAAGCAATAAATTAAGCTAGTTTATTTTGGGAGATAATCAAAGTAAATTGCATGATTATTATCCTTATCCAGTTGATATGGAAAATGACATTAACACCATTGTTGATACCTATACTGTTGGCAATCATAATCATTGCTGCCCATGAAGGGCAATTGATTTGTGTTTTCAGCAATATGTTAACCGCCAGCATGCGGGAATGCACACGGCAAATCGATGGCCGCTTGATACGCAGTCGCACATATGTCATATTGGCTATGCACCGAAGCGTGCCATACTCATCAAAAATGACACATGCATAAATTGGTAAGAGCGGTCTGCAACTGTATCACCACTAGAAGCCATATCACTTGCTTGAAGCAAACATACCTCCTGAAATAAAATATAATGACCTATTGGATTTTATTGATCCTGAATAATCTAAATTTGGTCATGTTAATTATGTCATTACAAATTAAAATCAGGTATACAATTTATCACCCTTAATTAAATATGGTGTTTATGTTGAACAATAAATATTCTCGTCGAATAGTTATACTATTTGGGTGATTCAAATAGATTTGGAGTCCAGAAGAAAATCTAGTATTTTCGTGCAGATTAACTATGGTCAAATATTTATATTCCAACATTATATTTATGTTCCTGAAGAGCATCCTGTAGTTTTATGCTGTTAGAACATACTTCTCATGACCATAAGAAAATATGTTGCGTAATTATAAACTTGAAGTTTAATGATCCAAATTATTTAAAATATTGTATGAGTAATTGGATCAAAACATGGGCAAATCATAGAGAAGCTAGTCTATAGAATAAGTCTGCCAACTCTCGGACCCCCATATGGGACCTTCGTCAAAGATTAATAACCAACCAGAAGTTAGAATATCCTACACATATTAGGATCATGCAGTTTTTTTGCCACTACACTGATAAAAGTCTAGCTCACTGCATATAATTATCAAACCCCTTATTGAAATAAGTGCGTGTTGGAGGAATCAAATATTTCTCACATGTTATCACCACTGTAGCAGACACCTTTGGGCCACCACCAATTGTTGGAGATCATATTGGATATGAAATTCAATCAATCATGTGCCCATGATAGGGAAATTTTGTGGTATGCTATTAATAAAGATCGAATCTCGGCATTAGGGGGAGAGAAATGCCCAAAAGTTCAAATGATATCATATTTTCCAAAAGGAAAAGAACTTTAGTACTAAGATACACGCACTAGTCAAGCTAAACTTAAGGTTTAGTTTATACTCCTATACATCAGAAGCGGGGAGCCTGCCAGATACTTTCCAATTATGAAGGAGCTACCACAGTGTTTACTTGCAGTAAATATGTCGCTAGGAGTGGGATACTCTAGGTTGAATAGTATATCCACCTATCAGAAATTGACTTATTAGTTCTTGATCTAAAATATGTGGGGATGCCTGTGGGTCTAAGATCGAATGACACTAGTCAAAATAATTATTAATCACTCATTTAACTCTCTTAAAGAGAACTCACCTTGAAGGTGAAATACCTTATGAAGTGGTTCATCATGAAGATGAAAGCCCCAACAACTTGATGTGCACATATTACAATACTGGGAATGCGGAACGACCAACAATCTTTTGTTTAGGAAATGACAAAGATCTATTTAACACTAAGATGCCCTCAATTAGGAGGATATGGGAGAAAAGTTGTCGACAATCACTTTGCCTCTACAATTGCTAAAGTTTCTCTTATGAGAACAACGATTTGGGACCAAAGTTCATGGCCGAGCGCTTGAAGCATTCATATTGGGTCACATAATGAAAGCATATGAGGCTGAACCATAATTGCTAAATAAAAGTCTTGGAACTAGTGTCGGGATCCAAAAATACAATTTTGAACCTTCTGTGTATAACGCATTAGTCCAGGATCACGCTAGTGCACACAGTGTCAACATAGATGAATATCGATCGACACAAGGCAAAATAATAGAATAAACAAGTAATTTAAATAACAAATAATTGTTGTAACCTTAAGGTCAAGTTTACATTTATTAAGCCTCGCAGGGCTGGCAATAATTAAAAGAAGTAGCAGAACAAAATAACTTCAGCGAAAACCCATCAATTCACCACAGGCAACCGACTGGGATCAAGACCTAGCGATTTTCACCTTCGTAGAACTCCTCCTCAAAAGTTTGCGAAGACTCCTCCACTTCTGTTGATTGATTATAGCAAGCATGATTACACAACCATACTCGCAAATCATACCACATAATGCAATGTATACATGATGGCTTATTTCAAAGGAAAAGGCTTATGTGGTTCTTTTGTAGAAATGCAACATTTGTAATTGAATATAAATAATAGATTAAAATATGATTCAAAATAAATAGACAATATTAATTTATCAATTGTTTTCACAAAGAACACAAAGTCTAATCAAATTATTCACATAACCATATGACTTAGAACACACAGCTCCCTTCTCAAGTGTTTTTTGAAAATCTAACCCTCGTGCAAAATCCTCGAGTATGTCCATGATCGTGTATACGGCTATTCAAATAGAATTGTTTAACACTCTGTAGAGGTTGTACACTTTACCCACACGATATAACCAGTGTAGCTAGCACTAATCATAACAAAACGTTTCAGAAACTTCATCCCAAACATTGACACTCCCATGTGTTTTACTGCCGGTACCAACGCCCACGGAGGAAATTAATTCGACGCACACCCTTGGATAGGGAAGGGCGAACCGTCCAGCGATGTGAGTCGCCACGAATACAGAAACACACCTCCACCCTGTTACAAAGCTTAACCTACTACTTGAGTAGTCAATGTCGAGACTTCATAACTTACTAAGTTAGGACCGTCACATACCAGGCATGTGGTCGTACAGTTGTGGCTCAGTTCAATGCTGCACAAAGTTAAGTCCTTAATTGACCAATGCAAGACTTCAAATTTCTAACTAAGTAACCATAAATCAAATCCCACGCACTGAGCTCCACCAAATCACAGAGTTTTCACCACTTGCCTTAGTCTAAATCCTTTCCCACCCTATTGGTTAAGTGCAACACATGCCATCAACGAGTAATAGCACACAGCGCACACAGTTTTATCACAAAGTTCCATAATCACTTAGTCAGATTCATATTTGTAACTTACATGAAATGATGACTCGTTGTATAGCTAAGCAATCTACTCGTATCTAACTAACCCACATTGGTGCTATGATAATACCAACTAAATAACAACCAATCTAGGATGACAAAAGATCATGACATAATAATAGACAAGGTGGATATAAACAATTTGGATTAATAACTAAACCCAAAAGCATTTAAATAAATACTTAAAGTAAATGCATTAATTTGAATCAAACTACTTTTGAAAACTGGGTTCAATATGATCAAAGGTACAACTTGCTTTGAAATAGATCCTAGTACTGATCTTGATCTTGGTCAACTCTTTCTTCTTCAAAATTCCCCAAAGAATCAACATCTGCTCGCAAACAAAGTAAATAAATAAAAAACAGAGATAAAAAACTTTAAAAATTAAATAAAAATCTCACATAAATATATATCTAATTTGGATAAATTTAGAAATTTGAATGGGCTCAATCGGAGTTCGGATGAAGGAGATATGGCTTTTGGAAGATCAAAACATAAAGAAATACTCAAAAAGGAATTTCTGGAATTAAACCGAATTATTTTTCTACTAAAAATCAGATTATGATGTATGCTGATGTCAGCCCTGATATTTTTGGAATTAAAATAAATCTGGGAGAAAAGATGCTGAGGCTGGCATGTGGGCCCTACGTGTCATACACACAATCCACCGTGGATTGGATCGATCTACGGGGTTAGATCTGGTGCGGGGTTGTAACGACCCACCTCTAGGGCACCCGAGAGGTCCTCCAAGACCTTCGGAAAGTCCATCAGACCTTCCAGAGGTCCTAAAGGACCTCTCAGGCGGTTCTCAAGACCTCCCAGGAGATCCCGCAGGACCTCCTAGACGTCCAGGAGAACCCGACCCGAGAGGGTCTTGGAGCCAGGGAGCGCCCAATGACCTGCCACGGCCAAACCAGGGAAAAACAAGGTGGTCGTGGAGGTCCAAGACCACCTGAACCTCACATGTTCCTTCCTGGTGAGGACATGGAGGTCCGAGCTTGCTCCATGGTTCCTCGTGAAACCCGAGCTAGTCCCAAGGATCATGGCTAGCTCCTCACAAAGACAAATACAACAAGGGTGACATCCGAACACACCTTTATTTAAACAAAATATTAACAAAGTTGTTTACAAGGTGGCCTTGGGCGGAACATAGATACATAAAAGCAAAAGAGGCAAAAGGTCCATCAACACGCCACAGGCGGTGGTGGAGGGCACAACCTATTCGCTTTGGTCTTCTTCATTTGCCAAGATCTTCTCTGGTAAAGATTGCAATGAGCAAGAGTGAGCACAACAACCGTGCTTCGCAAGTTACACCGTGGGTTAGCGATATGACATGCATAAATGGATACTCAAATGGAGGCATAATATGGTTATCTTGCACAAAGCCAATTTTCTTTCAAATACCATTAATATGTTCCAAAGCAGGTCTTTTAATAGATAAAATTCAACTTATCAAAACAATTTTTCGGTTGGATAACTTTCAAAGATAAGTTGGTGAAGGATACCCTCGACATTAGGCTCCTGCCCAACCCCATGGGATAAAATCCCAAAACAGATTTGATAAACCTTTCGAAACCCCAAATCCAACATCTAACTTCAAGTGGCCTTTGCCAGCACGTCCATGACCGTGGACACGGCTATTCAATAGATTTAACTCTGCGAGAGGTTGTGCACTTTACCCACATGACATGATTTCTCTAGTTTATCCAGCATCCATCAATGCCACCTCTCACTACCAAAGGTAAGAGGTCTAGAGCTCATGACAAGGCCTTTACAATGCATTGCTCCACCACAGCCTTTCCTTGCTAAGGTTTCACCCCCCCTATGGACAACAATCCAGCGGGAAGCCCCCTCTTTCACCAGTGGGAACATTAGGTCATAAAGGACCATCAGTCTTACAAGACCTCCCACACCTCCAATGGAGCAGCATATGATGGAGTTTTGCAAATTACTCAGCCAGGTCCCACGCCCCATTCTGGAGATATGTGGTTGCACGATTGTGGCATAGCCCATTATAGGCTTGGCATTGGTCGCTCAAAGACCGGTTCTCACATGACTAGGGCGACTTTCACAAACCCCAGGACCTCCACCTTTGCCAGGATAGAGTCCGTGCACAAACATTGCACCAACCAAGCAAACCATTTCGCCCAGTCTAATTCCAATTTCATTATATTTGCTTCCCCAAAGAACACTTTCACATTTCCATGACACTCCAATGTCATGGTCAAAACATTTTAAGCAATATTTGGTCATGTTGGTAAAGATTTCTCCAAATCAATATTTTTGGTCTAAGCCTGACTAAGCACAAGTTTTTCAAATGGTTTTGGTTCACACTACTGCATGACCCAAGTTTGATCTAAAGGTGACAATGAGTTCAGTCCAAAGTCAACAGTGGCCATACCAAGGAAGTAGGTATAACTATAAATTTAAAACAGGTATTGAAATAACTGGGTAAAGATAGGCATGCATTAAACTTTGAAATTGAACATAAATAGATTGAATTATTGGGTGCAATATGATCAAGAGTGCAACTTGCCTTGCTCACTATCCTGCGAATCCTCCTCTTCAGTACACTCAGACTCCCTGGAGTCTTCACGATCTACACGTATGAAAGAGCAATTTCAAAGAAGGTTCAAATAAAGATCCAATTAAGAACAATAAGAAAACCAAAAGAACCCCAGAGGAAGTCCAAAACGCAACCAACAGGAGAGGTCTAAATTCCAGATTAGGTTCTTAGGGAGGAGGTCTAAGCTCACCAAAGGAGGGTGGTCTTTAGCAAAAGACCCCAAGGGAGTGATGTAAACGATGAAGCAGGGAGGTCCTGAGGAACAGCCCTTGCGCAAAAGTCAGGGAGGAGGTCCCTTACAAAGGCCACGAAGTCCAAAAGAAATCCACAAGAGGAGGTCCCTGAAGGACACGATCATCTGTCTGATGGTAAAAACAAGAGTGGAGCAGATCACCAAGGGACTTACCAGGGAAAAGAAGAAACAATGGATGGAGGGAAGGTCGGGGGCAGCAAGGTTTTCCCTGGGAGCCACTGATCGAGAGCCAAGATAACAGAGGGTGGAGAAAGGTGATGTGGTAGAATTTCTTGGTCTAATTGTAATCAAAATGGTGAAGAAAACTAGAAATATACGTGTCAAGGATAAGTATAGAAATGGGTCAAAGGTAGGTAGTGGTAGGGCAGGTGTCACTACCATTCTGGGCAAAAGGTACGAGGAAGGACAATGTATGTTGCTATGGGAAGGAACAAAGAAAAATGTCAGGGTACGGTTAAGTGACCCAATTCAAAGTAATTACCACGTATGTGGACGCATTTAATGTGACAAGACATGCATTAAATGCCCAAGATATTTTCGTGGCGGAGGAAATGAGAATGACCACGGCTGGCAAGTGGGGCCAGTCAATTTTGAAATAGTCGGGTCAAAATAGGGAGGTCTTGCCCCCCAGAGGAGGCCCTTGAGGAGGTCCGAGAGGCTTAGGAGGTCTGAACATGGGGAGGTCCTGACGGTCAGGGTCTCTTCAAGGGAGGTCGTGCGAGGAGGTCCAAAGCCAGGTTTAAAAGGCCGCAGAGAGGTCTTGGACAAGAGGTCCAAAGAATTACAACAAGGTCCTGCGGTTGAGATTAAAGGCAAGTTGAGGTCCGGGCGGTTGGATCTCCGAAAGGGAGGTCCAACGGCCACGATCAAACATGCGGGAGAGGTCCGCAAGGTGGTATAACGCACAAGGAGGTCTGGGCCTTCAGATTCAAAGTGAGGGGAGGTCCAAACCGTTAGATTCAAAACAAAGGGAGAGGTCCAAAGAAACTCGTGTATCGAAGCAACTCAAAAGAGGTTTCCACCCGCTCAAGGTGAGATCAAAGCCTTGGCAATTACGATGAACCCTAAAGAGGTCCCTTCGGCCAAGAGGAAATGCCGAGGGGTTTCAAATGAATTTAGGAGGATCGAAGGCATATAAGAAATCCACGGGATTACAAGGAGGTCCAAATAAAAAGAAGTCTGGGCATTGAGAAATGCCCAGGTGACAAGCGGTCTAGACTTAAGAGAAGTCTGAACAGAAAAGAGGTCTGAACCTTAAGAGATTCAAACCAACAAAGAGGTCCAAATGACCAAATTCGAAGGAAAAGGCCCGGACGTAAGGATACGTCCAGGTGAGAAAAGGTCCAAGCCTCAAGGGAGGCCTACCCTCACGTGCCACTGGGGAGGTCTAGACCATAGAGGAGGAGTAAACCTACACAACCAAAGAAGATATGCTAAGGGGAGGTCTACTCGGCATACCAAAAGGAGGTCTCAGCAACTCAAACCTCTCCAACCGAACCAAACTTGGAATTCTCATTAAAATAAAATAGCTTTAATTTATTTTACACATTTTAAAAAGGATTTAGAAAATCAGAATGTTACAGGGGTTTTGGTGTGCCACGCGTACGCACACGTGGTGCTGACATGGCGCCACGCAGGATGACATGCAAGCTTGGTAGCTGAGGTGGATGCACACGTGGATGGCCACGTTACTGCTGACGTCAGATCGACGGCGAGGTTCTCGGGTTTGTACGACAACGGCGAATGGTGGCTCGCTGGCGGTGGTGAGTGCGCGTGTTGGGTAGCCCTCGCTATTGCGCACCTAGTGATACCTGACTTGGCACGAGAGGACGTCAGTGATGGCCGGAATTGGCGAAGAAGCGATGGAGGAGAATCGGGTGTTGTCGGGATTTCACTCTGGTGACACTCTGACGGCGTGGAGAGGTTCTAGAGGTAGCTTGGGCGACACTGAAGGCAATGGCGTGGTCGACGACGACAGAGCGGTCACAACGGTGGCACAATTCAAAGAAAACAAAGTCTCGACTGAAACCCTAATTCTTGGATTACGGCAGCCCTAGGGTTCGAGAAGTGGAGAGGATGGGGGCTTCGAGGGAATTTTTTTTATTTTGGACCCCTGACGTCATTCAATTGCAAAAATAACTCCCATCCCGTTTTATTTGCAAATCTAGCCCCCCTCTCTCTCTTACCGCGCTCTCCGAGCGCGAAAGGCGGCGCCAGCCAATCTTCTTGAGAATGGACAACGGCCATGATCGAGGGCCTTCCGCGCTCGGGCACCGCGGAAGGTCTTTCAGCTCGGGGACATGATAGAAGAGGTCGACCCATGTACCGGTAGTGCAGCGACTTTCGCGCTCGAGGCGCAGAAGAGGAGGAGGGGGGCTAGATTTGCAAATAAAACGGGACGGGGGTTATTTCTGCAATTGAGTGGCGTCGGGGGGCCAAAATAAAAAAAGATTCGCTTCGAGGTGCGAACGGAGAGGCAAACCTCGGGGTGCCTTTTATAGGGACCGAGCGTGCCTGATAAGGGAATCCCCAAATTGAGTCCGAGATGAACACGAGCTGGATTTGGAGATTGAAACAAATTCAGGATAAGATTTTTATGGATAAAGGTGTGGAGGGATAAGAGATAGATTTTAACGTGGTTTCCCAGCAGCTTCTAGATGGAAAATCCCCGTTGCCATTTAGGGTTCGAGCTCTCAACAATGGCGGCCACTGTAGTGCCATGCGCGACGAAGACAACACAGCGGGGACGAAGGCGGTGGGGCCCACGCGTCAGAGGTGGAACACACGTGCGCGGATGGCTGGGCTGCGGGGAGGATTTGGGCCACAGGAATTGGGCTAGACCAAGGGAATAGGAATGGGCTGCAGAGAGGATTTGGCCCAAAGGTTAAACTGAGATTTTTAAATACATTTTCTATTTTAGAAAATAAAGTAAATCCAAATGGCAATTAGAAAATAGCAAATGAGCTCAGAAAAATTCTAGAAAATTCTAGAAAATATATCCAAGCACATAGAATCCAAATAAAATAGTTTTTGCCATAGTTGATGTTGACATTAATCATATTAAATGGTTTTGATACTAAAAGTCCATGTTTAAACTTTAATTAAAATTCAAATAAAACTCAAGGGTGAATTTTCCAACTACTAACTATTCAAAAGGATTTTTAAAACTTAGAAAATTGGGGTGTCACAAACCAGTTAGTTCAGAATTGATGGGTCATTATGAATATAATGAAGTGGTGAAAGCTATGGTTCAAAGGTTCCCGTAGAGACCGTTACTCTCCAATTATGAATGATATAATGTTTCATTGCATAATAATTCTGGCAAATAGTATGAACGAATAAATAAAATATACTATTAATGGGTTCTGAAAATCCTGGATGAGATCCTCCAAGGACTCAAAATTCCTAGTAAGAAAGGAAACAAAATCACAATATATATAAAACTCATACCCAATAGTCTCTTACCTGTAGTAAGAGCATCTCCCTAAAAGAAAATTATCTTACCAGTCGATATCTTAATTACACCAATGATTATATGATCCCTAGAAGTGGACAATGAGCTATCAAGACCCGAAAGAATCAAATAAGGAACCTAAAGACCAGAAGTGCGCCACACGAGCACTTATAAATTTGCATATTGTTGTCGATTGCCCAAGCGGAGTGTTAAGAAACCTAATTGAATGGGCAAAATACTAAACCGCCCCTAGAGAGCTTTCACCTATGTGGGCTATAAATATAAGGACCCTCTAAGTACAACATACAGATAAATGAATAAAGATTTTGGATCTTTATCTATATTATATCTCTCTTTGATGTTCATTGTATGATTGATCTGTGTCAATGCTACGACGACCGTAGCTATCTTAACACGTAGCACTCTGCAAACGCAAGGAGCCGGGCTGCCACGTCAGCGTCCCACGTGGCCGACGCGGGGTCTAAAAATATTCATTTCCCCGTCCCGTGTCGTCTCCTTTCCCTCCACACCCAAACCCGCGCCGCGCACCATAAAACCCGACAGCCCCAGCTGCCCCACACCCCACCCACACGCACCCCGATGCCCACCTCCTCCTCCTCATCGCCTCCCTCGCCGCCGGCGCCGGCGCCGGCGCCGGCGACCTCCGCCGCCGCCACCCTCGCCGGCGCCGGCGCCTCCTCCCGTCAAACTCCAGCTCATTCTCGGCGACGTCCTCCTCTCCCTTCTCCTTCTTCCCGCCGTCGCCGTCCCCCTTCCACCGGTTCCTCCCCTCCTCCGTGCCCTTCTCGTGGGAGCACAGCCCGGGCATCCCCAAGACGCCCGCGAGGACGCGCTCCTCCAAGGCCGGCAAACCGCTCCCGCTCCCGCCGTCGCTCCTCTCCAGGGCCGCCGACCCCTACGCCTCCTCCGTCGTCCCCGCCGAGTACGCCGCGATGCCTCCGCCGCCTCCGGAGCACCTCAGGCGCCAGCTGGGGAGGGTGCGGGTCCACCGCCGGAGCCGGCTCCGGCGGCGGCCGCGGCCGCGGGTGGCCGACGCCCTCGCCGAGTGGCTCTCCGTGCTGAGCCTCTACCGCTCCTGCAAGCGCGCCGCCGCGTGCTTCGCCGCCAAGCTCAAGTCGTCGGCGGAGTGAGAGATAAGTGCGCGCGCGCTAGCTCGCGCCATCTCTGCGTTCGTGTTAATTTGTATGCGTGTTCATAGCAATATTATTACGATGTGCTTGGATTTGCGTTTGGTGTAAATTACTAATTACGAGGATTTCATACATGGAGATGGAGTACTCCCCTTCATATATGCATGTGCTTGATGATTATTATTACTATTGTCCCAATAATTCTGCGACCATTAGTTATTGCAGACAAATGTTGTTGCTGCTGCTGCTGCTGGTGTGCTTTATTAAGCATCCATTAATTGTGTCGGCTTTAGGTTTAAAGTGTAAGCTCGTGGTTGAGCTGCTCGGGGTGCCTGGCCGCTGCTGATCAAACGTGTAACAGTAATTGAAATACGTAGTATGCATTCTTACATCATGCATGCTTTGTCAGTTAAGTGCGTCGGAGGCGACATGAATTAATTAAGGGGCGTATCTTTGTGTCAACGTACTGTCACTATGATTGAGATTTCCTGTAGAAAGCACTGCAAATACTTATATTGCACGTCTGAGCCATGCATGACGGGCAACGGGGCATGGGTTTTCTCGAGGATGGAGCCAGAAAATTTTTATGAAATATCCAGGGATATTAAGTTTAAATATTTTACTATCTTACATAAGTAAACTAAATCTTATATAAATAACTTCATCAACCATATGATCAGAGCTCTCTCCGTCCCTGGTTTTCTTCCTATTTATATTGATTAATTCACCCAAGATAAATGGAATCTGCACTAACAGATGTCATTGGTAATAAATAGGTAATAGTGGAGAAGCTAGCGATGGATCGAACGGTATCAGAGTTTGGTGACGAGCGGAACACCAACAGTTCATTGCATCGCATCAGTTTAAGAGTGCGCACGTCCTTGTCAGTGAGATGACGACGAGATTATTGTACTATCGTCTCACCCCGATTTGCCTTGCCATTTCTCCCGTGTTTCTCCCGTCCTTTGTTATAGCAACTGTAGCCTGCAGGGGAATTTAATTAATTCCTTGTGGTGTCAGTGTTAGCGAATAGTGGATGGAACTTCACACCTACTGGTTACGACCAGCTGATCCTCGGTCCGTCGATCGATCGATGTGCTAGTTCGCGATATTAATATGCACCAAAACTAGCCATTCTAATCATAAAAAAATTAATTGCTGCAACAAATTAAGCTTTGCTGATGGCAACGATTGGTTAGCCCAGTTGATATGGAACCCGGTTTTCTTAGCTATAAAAGAAAGAGTTTACCTTCGCGTAGCTGGAAGATCGTCCTTTCTCGAGTCCGCGTGGTCCACCCCTCCCCAATTCCTCGTCGAGACATACCAACATGTTGACCCAACTTAACATGGACAAGGTCTCGCCTCGCCATCCTCCTGTGACTCACAAACACATTCATGCCCTCACTTCTTTCGTAACCACCCAAATTGACATTGCACCACTTCTTATCCCATGCACACATCAAAATTCGTCGCCATCCAACACCTTCCTGTTTCACGCCCTGTCCCCTCGCGCCGCGACTCGTCACTTGCGCCCATCTGGCATTCGCTTTGTGCCTCAGAGATCCCGACCGCCTCCAGCACTTAGTCCACGGGTTGCAACGGCGGCATGCACGAAGACGGGGTGATCCGGCGGTGTAGGAGGAGGCAGCGCGATAAGGCGGCGTCAAGGATGGGAGAAGGCACCGGGAGGGAAGGGAGGAGAGGAGGCGACAGTACCTTGGAGGAGAAGTGGCGGCACCAGGGAAGGGAGGGGAGGCAGCGACGGCGCATGAGGAAGAGACATAGACGAAGGCGTTGTTTCCTCGCCATGCCGATTTCTTGAGTTCACCGTACCGCGTCCTCTTTATCCTAATTCTCCCTTGCGCCGCCGTTGCCTCCTGCTCCGCGTTGGCCAAGCAAGCATCGCCTCCTCCTCGCTTACCACCGTGACACCGCCACCGCCTCCTCCTTGCTTACCACCGTGACACCGCCACCGCCTCCTCCTTGCTTACCACCGCGACACCGCCACCACCACCGCCTCCTCCTCATTGTGATGTGCCTGGTGAGGGCTGTAGAGACCAATGGCCGTGAGAACCAAGTCGCTCTTTGGATTCAGGGTGGAAGAAGGTGGTCATCGACTCACAGCCCTCTTCCTTGCCAGCTAGCAAAGGGCTGGAAATAGGTAGCACGTCATGGAGGGAAGTCGGCATCAACTTCCAAAGGTAAACAACCCATGAGCTCAAAATTTTAATTTCCGGGTGGTGGTGGTGGTGGTGGTGGTAGTAGTAGTAGTAGTAGGTGATGCAATAGACGAAGTTAATGTTTCTATTTATTTGTGTGTGAAAGAAAATTAATATTTATTATGCAGTTTAGGATCCCGTCAACTGATATGTATCACTTTCTAAAGTTTGATCATTAATATATTTTAAAATATTTAGATTAGCCACATGAAAACTATATAATTAGATTTGTCGTTAAAAATACTTTCATATAATATAATTTTGTTAATATACAATAAGATAAAATTACAAAAAGAAACGGTCAAAGTCACATCTCATCTCATAAACCGAAAAAAGTCGAATACGTGACTTAAAAAAGAACGGAGGTGGTAAATCTTAAGATGTCATTGTTAAAATAAATAAAACAATGTTATTGGGCAACTCCTCCTCCTAACCTAAATCCATGCTTTCCTAACCTAACCCCATGCTCGCGCTAATTCTCTAACTTCAACGCAAGGATTGATTCCTCATGGTACCGCGTTCTAATTGCCTTTAGCTAATTATCTTTCAAACTAGATATAGTACTGAACCATCCTATAGCAATTCCATTATTCCTTGCCGAAAAGTATGGAGCATTTCCTCGCTAGGTTTGGCATGGCAATGGTATATGTATGTGCATGCGACACGGATATGTGCGTGCGGTGGCATGCACCGTAAGGCAAGGGGACATGTCACAAGCTAAGCATGATCCAGTTGAAAAGCAAGAGCTAGCTGCAAGGCCAAGAGCAAGGCTACACACGGTGAGTACTTCGATTCCTTGTTTCCTGGACATCCCAGCTGAATTTTGTGCGCTTCCTCGATGGCAACCGGCAAGTAACCTCCATCGCAAATGGCAACCGGCAAGTAACCTCCATCACAGAAGAACTAGTAGATATATCAAAGTGAAAAAAACAAGAAGGAAAGAAGAAAAAGTCTCTTAGCTTCCCGCCTGATTATTAAGGGTATATCTGGAACACAGAAATTTCATAGGAATACTGCAGCAATTTTACAGGAAACGCTTTCTTAGAATCGTTGGATCCAAAACGGGCGGCATTGATCAAACTTGGCGCGGCAGATTTGGTTGTACAGTTGCCACCGTGAGTAAGTATTACCATTCTGTTGAGAAATAGCGGTAGCCCGTAGATCAATCCATGAGCAATCAAATGATGAATACCAGAGAGACAATGAACACAAATGTATAGAGGAAGATTCGTAATATTTATTCATTTGTATGTCACTTGTACATGCGGTTTCTCATATTTATAGCCCATAAGGGTAAAAGCCCTCTAGAGACGGTTTAGTCTTTTGCTTATACAATTAGGTTTCGTAACACCCCCTTGGGCAATAGACAACGATATACAAATGCCTCATCAAAAACTCCTTCCAAAAACCCATTGGGAAAAAAGGAATAGAGAAAAGAGTATATTACATTCGTTAGTTACATTATACTTGTTGCCTCACTAAAAACCTTCATGTGAGAAAACTTCAAGAAAACTCACCAAGTGAAAGAGTACAACGTTTAATCTTCGGGATCCAATTTTCAAGATTTAAATAAATCCTTAGGATTTGATAAGGGTCATGATTTATGAATTTACTCCTCCTGAATTATGTAACTCTTTTAATCCCTCATCTCAATGCCATGAACGTATCTTAGGAAACTGGATACAAGCAGAGACTTAGTGAATGCATCTTCGGGATTCAATCTTCAAGGTTTGGATAAATCATCAGGATTTGATAAGGGTCATGATTTAGAGATTTTCTTGGAATCGTTGGATCCAAAACGGACGGCCTTGATCAAACTTTGACCCCGCGGATTTGCTTGCACAGTTGACCCCGTGAGTAAGTATTACCATTCTGTTGAGAAATAGTGGTAGTCGTTATGTTGCTGACTCGTAGATCAATCCGTGAGCAATCAAATGATGAATACCAGAGAGAAACAATGAACATAAGCGTATAGAGGATGATCTATAATATTTATTCATATGTATGTCGTATTTATAGCCGACAAAGGATGAAAGGCCTCCAGGGGACAATTTAGTATTTTGTCCATAGTTAGGTTTGGTAACACATCTCACTGAATAGTTCCGTCAGCCATTGCGGTTTTCTCACGGTGTCGAACTGTCTTGTGCTGGAGCCTGGAGCCGCACATCATTGCATACTTGCTTTGCTTCCGGTTTCTGAAGCAGGCATGTGATGTAGAGAACGCATCGCATCGCCAATTCACCGTCACCATTCACCGGCTGCTGCTGGTGAATTATTGCGTTTCATGCCTATCCTGTCACTCGATCAGATCCAAACTTGCTGATCGATGATGCGCAGCCTTCTTCCTGCCGCATGCAGCCTGCAGCTTAGCTGTAGCATCGATCTGGAGTGGACTCCAGTTCAGGGTTTCTGCAAATCTTTTTCTTGTGTGGAACTGGGGATTCCATGTTCTCTCTGACTCTGTTGCTTCTTGAATCTTGCCTCATGATCCAGGGACCATGTACAGGCAGCATGACACAGGTAAAGCTAGCAAATCTTGGAGGGGTCCCAACAATCTCGAGAACTGGAACAAGTGCGTGATTACCTTATGTAACATCCAAAAAATTTGATCTGTTTTAAAATTTTAAAAGAAAAATAACTATTTGGATTTTCCTAATAAAGTTAAAAACTTAATTGAAATTTTCAGAGTTTAAAAATAATTTAATATGATTAATATCAACATCAACTATTATCAAAATTATTTTATTTGGATTTTATGAGCTTGGATATATTTTCTAGAATTTTCTAAAAATTTTCCGAGGTTATTTGCTATTTTCAAGTTTTATTTGGAGTTCTTGCTATTTTCTAAAAAGAAAAACTATTAAAAATCTCAAAATCCTCCTTGGGCTGAAACCCATTCCTATTTCAAAACCGCCCGCCTCTGGCGGCTGCTTTTCCTTGCTTCGCCCACTCTCGCTGCCCGCTTTTTTCCTCTCTCGCAGGCTTAGCAAGCAAGAAGGCCCCACTACTAGGGCCATTTCTTTGCGTGCGTGACTCGTCTGCTCCCCCATTGCATTGCCTTGTGGGACCGCCTAGCCATGTCAGCGTCGTCAACCTCCGGGACTCCTGAGTCCGAGTCCGTCCCGCTCAAGGACTCCTCCGCCACGCCGCATTCTTCGCGTAGCCACCCCGAACTCTCCCGGCCAAGGCTTTAAAAGGGGACCGGGAGCCCGCACCCTCCGCATCCCATACCTGCCGCCTCGACCGAGCGAAGCCCTAGCCGCTGTGTTTCGCCAAGGAAGCTTTATACCAGCAACTCCGTTGAGCTCGTGCATCGCCGTCGAAGCCGCTCAAGCCTCGCCGCCGCCTCCCTCGAGTTCGCAAGGTCGAGAGCTACTCCCGGTGACCTTGGTTTCGCCGGAAGACCACCGGAGCCCCAGATCCGTCGCGCTCGTGGCCCAACCTCTGCCTAATCGTCGCCGCCGGCCGCTACGATCGTCCGCGAGCACCCGTGAACCCACCGTTGTGATCCCCATATCGCCCTCTACCTCCTCGTGCCACCTGTCGCCGCCAGCGAGCCAGCGTTCGCCGGTTTCCTTCAGACCCGAGCGCCGCCGCCAACCCTGCCGTCGTGGCACCTGCTAGCTCAGTCGCCACCTCACCACCCTTCTGCACGCCTGCGTGGAGCCCAACAAGATCGCCACATGGCGATCCAGATCCAATCCCAACCGCCTGGCTCGGTGAACCAAGTCCACTGTGAGCCATCTCACTTCCAAGTGGGGCCCACCTGTCAGGTTGAGTTCACCTAGTTCGAACGCCCCTCGCTGATGTTAGCGCTGCGTCATAATCCGTGTTTTCCAATAGAAAAATAATTCAGATTATTCCCAAAATTCCAAATTAGGGTTTTCTTTAGGGTTTCAACTTCCAAAGTTCATATCTTTTGCATCCAAACTCTGTTTGAGTCCATTCAAATTCCTAAATTCATCTAAATTCAAGATCTATTTATCTGAAATTGTTATTTAATTTTTGGAGTTTGTCTTGCCTCTGTTATTTATTTATTTGGTTTATTTGCCTTGTTTACGGTTAGACGTTGATACTTCGGGAAGCTTTGAGCAAGGAGGAGCATACCAAGATCAAGATCAATCTCAAGATTTATTCCAAGGTAAGCCGTAGTCCTTTGATCATATTGAACCTATGATTTCAAAAGTATATTGTTTTATACAATTGCATGCTATCTTTATATAAATTGTTTCAGGATTAGTTATTACCTGTTGTCATTATGCCTCCCTTGATTATTTGATTGTCATGAAACCTTTGTCACCATAGCATGGATAATTTTAGTTGGACATATTTGTATCACCAACATGGGTATCGTACTTATGCTTAGTTTAGCTTAGTTACGATGGGTTCATCATCACATATGTCATAATGATTAATTCCTGTTGATTTGCTTTTGTGTTTTGATTTGAGATCCGGTTTTATTGCTTGTCCGCTCGTGCATCGAGGGATCAAAAGATCTGTGTGTGTGTCTGTTTGGTTTGCTCTTGAAGATCTTTTATTTGGTTGTCTTAAATGATGCGCCTTAATGTGTACTTGATCAAAGATTGGTAGCAAGATCGAGACCCTAAGCGGCGGCTTCCTCGCCGGAGAAAAAATTGCCAGAAAAAAAAGAAAGGCGCAGTGCTCTATTTCTGGCAGATAGGAGTTCGTGGTGGCTTTACAAATTGGTGATTGTGATGGCATTCTGATCATGTCCGATTTTCTTTCTTGATCGTGCATGAAGTCCAGCTCTTTGTTTTAATGCTTTTTATTCCTTAGGATGCGTGTGTTTGATTTAATTAGCCTTCTTGCTGCTGGCCAATCGGACAGTTTTTGCTGCAGTGTGCGTATGTACTGAGTGTCGGCTTGAGCTCCCTTCGTTATTGAGTCTGTTGTTCCAGCAAGAAAATGGATATCTAGATTTTGTTTGAGGTTTGTTTATTACCATGGTTTGTGGATCATGGTTTTTGCCTCGTGCGTTAGAAATCTCTTACACAGTATGATATGAAAGGCTTCAATGTGGGATTAGTTTATTGCTTATCAAGTTGTCCCATCAACTGCGTGCACACATTTCCTTCTTGTTTAGTTTTTTTTTAGTGTGTGGGCTGCCATCTTTTGACGCTGAGTGGTTACATTCTGTGATCTTTGCCTGCATAGTATTGTTTTGATTTCCTGCAGTTTGCTTTTGACCGAAATTTCTACTGCTAGCCTGTCGGATTGATTTTAATAGCTTTGGCTGGTTTCTTGATTCAACTGGTAGAGTGATTTCTCTTGAACATGTTGTCATGCTCATGAATTGAGAAGCCATCTCGCTTTTTGTGCATGCAGTTGTGAGGTGTTTTAGACTTGAACTTGGGGAATGTTTAAGGAGAAAAAATCGAAAAGCGTCTATTCACCCCCTCTAGTCGCCTTTAGGTCCTACAATTGATATCGAGCGGTTAGCTCTTTTCAATAGATCTTAACCGGTCTCAAGAGCCATGGCGATGGACAAGTACTCGACCAAGCCGCCTGTTTGATGGCATCGATTACCCTTCTCGAAGAGCCGAATGGAGACATACATCCGAGCCTGGGTATACCATCTGGCGGAAGGTCAAGGTACGATTCATTGTTCCTACCGATGAGAACATCAATGCCGGAACATGGTGATGTTGAGGCGAATAAAAGGCAAGGAACATCATCATCCGTGGTTTGAGTCGTGGCGAGTTTGACCAAGATATCTCACCCGTCGTCCGCCTCGATATCTGGGTGACCTCGGCGCCATACCATGAGGGCACCACCCGAGATCAAGATCGGTTCGACAGACCGGTTCAAACGAGAATACAACAAATTCGAGATGCTTGTCGGTGAGTCCCTAGATGAGTGCCCTGCGTTTTCACAAGATCTTGAGCAACCTCCGAGCGGTCGGTCTCACATACCCCGACTCGGACAACGCTCGTCGAGATACTTACGGCACTCGACTCTGGCGGCGTGGGAGATGAAAGTGACCACCATCAAAGACACGATAGACCTCTCGACCTTGACTCTTGATGTCTTTGTACTCACGCCTCAAGACTCACGAGATTGGCGTTGTCTCGTGAGGTCGAAGTCACGATCGATGGCCCCGGTCACCGATCCCATTCAGGTTCGGTCACTCTTGAGTCCTCTTGCAATTTCTCCCTTCTTTGCTCTCGTGACATAATCGATGATCGGTTAGAGCAACTTCGGATGAGCAACTTTGCCCTCCTTGCTCAAGATTCTCCCACGCTTACAAAGGGAGGAGGGATGTAAGAGAGGAGGACCCGTGATTTGCTTCGAGTGTGGTGGCCCCAACCACATCCGAGACAAGCGCCCCAAGCCGGAGAAGGGCAAGAACGACTACTGGCGGTTCGGGCAAGAACGACTACACCGACAAGAACGCAACAAGAAGCCTCCATTTCAGACGCCCAAGAAGAAGAAGTTCCGCAACCGGCAAAGCCAAGAAGCTCTTCCACCGTGTCCTCACGCCTTGACGACCTCGACCTCGGCGAGGTGGAGGGATGGAAGCGGCGATGACGAGACGGTGACCAAGAGCCCAAGGATGGCGGCGACGACTTCTCGGCATGTGCTTCATGGCCCTCGAGGCGAACTCAATGACAAATGTACTCCGACTTCGGACGAGGTAGATCCCACCTACTGAGCAGCAATCATGCTTTTCTTAAGCTAGGAGGTTTTCATGCTAAAGCTAAGGCTAGGTGTGCTGAGTTAGAGAAGGAAATAGATAGACTGTCACTAGAGATTATTGCTCTTACATCTGCCCCTTCTAGTGATGATTGTGATACATGCTCTGCTTTGCTGGTTGATATGGAGAAGTTAAGGACCTCACATGATAGTGTGTCCTCCAAACTTGATAGTGTTAAGGTGGAGAATGTTAGTCTGCTTGCTGAGTTAGAGTTGAGTAGGATGGCTGTTACCCTACTTATTACTGATGAGACTACTTCTCCCACCTCATGTGAGGGTAAGGACATTGCTGCTAGAGGATCTTATGCCATGCTCTTTGATCTGCCTGAGTCTTGTGAAAATTGCAATAACTTGAAGATGAACTTAAAACGGGCAGATCATAAAATTGCTGAACTACAAGCTTCTTTACTTGAGCCGATTGATTCATGCTCGAACTGTCCTAAGTTAATCATGAACTTAAAATTTGTCTCCAAACAGTTTCAAGATATGATTGATCATGAAAGGAAGTTGGCTCAGTTTGCTTCTAAGGACCCTGTTAGCTCACCATGCATTAAGTGTAACAAACTAAAATCTGACTTGATTGCTTTGGATGAGAAATGTGTGAAGCTAACTAAGGACCTTCTAGAGAAGCCACATTGTGCTTGTAATATGATTGTGGAGAAGGGGAGAAGCCCCAGATAAGGTTGAGGCAGCTTAGCGGCGTGAACCAAGCGCTAGCGATGGGATCTGCCCTTCAGAGTCGGCCAGTCGTGCACAAGCCATTCTTCCCTCTCTTCTTTGGTTCTTCTTTTGCTCCCTTACCTTCTGTGTCTCTTCTTCCCCTGCTCTTCTTGCACCTCTCTCTTCGGGTGTCGGTGCCTTATGAACACTCTCGAGAGATTTATGGAGGCAAGAAGAAGCTCAATCTTATTCTAGACCAATCTAAGATCTGCAGATTTAATCGGGGTCTAGGATATGACTTCTTTGAGGACATGAGGAAGCATCCACCGCCGTGCTCGGACCCATAGCACTGTGTGATCGAGACCGAGCCCAGACCGAGAAAGTCCATTTCAAGTCGGCGGGCTATGTCGAGTGATTTTGACATGAAGGTAATTTCACATGCCGCTTCTACCTCTCGAAGGTGAAGTATCACCGCACCTTCTGTCCGGAAGGATGGACACAATGATCGATGCTTCAGCGCGCCAAGATCGCGTAGAGACCATGTTGAGTCTCTTAGGCGCATTGTGGTCGACCCCAGACCTTGAGTGCACCTAAGACCAACACGAGGTCTAGGCTTGTTTCTTCGATGGGTTTGTGCGAAGATCGAGGACTTGGTTTTCCGAGTTTTACGGTTTTCGCCCTCATCTTGCTTTCGATCGTGACTTCCGCCGTCCCGATGGTAGATCTCGTTTTCCCCATCGAGATAGCTACTCACATGGCGTGTTCAAGATATGTTGCAGTGTTCGACTCGCTCTCCTTCAGATCGGACCCAAAGAACGACCTTCTTGTCTACTCTTAGACCTTTTGCTTTGAGTGACAGAGAGCGTAGGGTAGATAGAGGTCGACGGGCTTGACTACTTCATCCTTTCGGCGTGTTATTCAAGATTGGGTGCCAAAATCATTGTTGATTTATTCGAAGATCGAGACTTTACTCTGCTTGACTTCAGTTCGCGGGTAGGGAAGTAGAAGGTTTGGCTTGTAGACTCGGTTGTTCTCGTCATATGACCGGAGACTCCTGTTGGTTCTCCTCCTAGCCCGCGCTCGGTGATGATGAGCGATCACCTTCGGAGACGCTTCGCAGGCGCGTCATCGCCAAAGGTCTTGTCGGCGTATTAATGCTTCTTTTATTCTTAAGGATGTTGCCTTGGTTAGTAAGGCTGCGGTACAATTTGCTTTCGGTTTCTCGGCTTCGATGACGGTTTCGAGGTGAGCTTTAAGAAAAACAATTGCAAAATTCTTGACTCTTGGTGTAGTCCGGTTTATGGATTTCTCGTTATGGGAGGATCTTTCGTCTTTGAGTTCTCTCGAGTTTTCCGCGATCCTCTCGGTGTTTAGTTATACGAGTCCCGCGATCTCTCTTTACGGCATAGGAGACTTGGTCATATTGGATTTGACCATTTGACCCGAGTTAGCGACCATGATCTCATTCTGTGATGCGCCAAACTCAAGATGGTCAAAGATCTTGTTTGCACTCCATGCTTGGCTTGCAAGAAGATGGTTGCCGCTTCTCATCCTCGGTCACGATTACTATGACCGATGCACCAGACGACAGCTACTCCACATGGACCGCTTGGACCAAATGAAAAGGCAACGGCGGGAGGAAGTGGTATGTTCTTGTTGTGGTCGATGACTTCTCGAGGTACTCTTGGGTGTTTTCTTAGCCTCGAAGGGCAGAGACATTTACACATTTCCGAGGTCTTTTTAGTAGGTCATCTGTTGAGCTCCCGGTGCCTTCGAGCGATCCGCAAAGATGACAATGGCACGGAGTTCAAGAATTCCTACTTTGAGAGTTTCTGCGGTGAGACAGTGTAGAGCACCGCTTCTCTTCTCCATCGTCCCTCGGCAAAATGGCGTTGTGGAGAGGAAGAACTGCACTTGGTCGAGATGGCGGGCGATGCTTGATGAGTACTCTACACCGAGGAAATTTTGGGCTGAGGCCATTATGACCGCGTGCCATGTTTGAATCGAGTTTTTCTTCGGGCACTCCTACACGCAAGACTTATGAGTCGAGATACGCGAAAGCCAGCGTCTCTCATTTTCGTGTGTTTGGTTGCAAGTGCTTTATCTTGAAGTCCGGGAACCTAGACAAGTTCGAGTCACGTTCTGTGATTTCGGTATCTTTCTAGGCTACTCGACTTCTTGGCGAACTTATAGGGTGCAGGCTGCGAGTCTAGCGAGAATGGTAGAAACACTCGTGAGGTGACCTTGACGAGGCGGTCAGGGACTAGGCCGATATCTCGTGTTCTTTAGAGCGATCGAGACCATCTTTGTGGATGATGAGGACGAGGAGACGATGGTTGTTTACGATCCTGCTCCTTTTCCTCCCTTGAGATGCCTTCTTCCACGGCACCTCAAGGTGATCGACCTTGCCTTCCGTTTCCTCCGGAGCTAGTGGCTCTGTCCTGCCTCGTCGCACACGAGGTAGAGGCCACTTCTTCTTCTCATCCAGACCTCCCGACATATCCGTAAAAGGCATCCTTGAGAGCAGATGATTGGAGACCTTTTTGAGCGTGTCACACGCTCTAAGTCCAGCTTTTCTCAATTCTGTCTCCATTCGCCTTTGTTGCCTCTTTTGAGCCCAAGGATGTTTGTCACGCCCTTTACGATGAGTCTTGGGTCAATGCCATGCATGAGGAATTAGAGAACTTTGAGAGAAACAAGGTCTGTAAGCTTGTTGAGCCCCCACGAGGCCACAATATCATTGGAACCAAGTGGGTGTTCAAGAACAAGCAGTGAGGATGGGGTAATCATCCCAAACAAGGCTAGATTAGTAGCTCGGGGTTTTCCTGTGTTGAGGTCTAGACTTGAGGAGACCTTTGCCCTCAGAGCTCGACTTGAAGCCATTAGAATCACTGCTTGCCTTTGCAGCTTCTAAGGGTTTCAAGCTTTACCAGATGGACGTGAAGAGTGCCTTTCTCAATGGCCTTATTGAGGAGGAAGTCTCGTCAAGCTGACCTCCGTTTTTGAGAACCCCAAATACCCTAACCATGTCTTCAAGCTTTCAATGCCAGATGGACTTAAGCAGCTCCCAGAGCTTGGTATGAGAGGCTTAAGTCCTACTTGTTGAGTCATGGGTTTGAAATGGGTAAAGTAGACAAGACCTTGTTTATCCGTAGGCTTGGTAGTGACTTTACGCTCGTCCAAATCTATGTCGATGACATCATCTTTGCGACTCTTCTCATGCTCTGGTTTCACAGCTTCTCGGATGTCATGAGCACCGAGTTTGAGATGAGCATGATGGGTGAGTTGACATTCTTTCTTGGCTTCCAAATCAAGCGGACTCGAGGGTACTTTTCTTCATCGAGGTAAGTACACTCGTGATCTCCCGAGACGCCTCGATATGAGTGATGGTAAGCTTTGTGTCGACTCCCCATGGCTTCTATGACCTATCTTGACCCGAGATGAGGATGGCGAGCCGATTGATCAAAAGGAGTTTGCAGCATGATTGGCTCCTCTTGTACCTCAACGCCTCGAGACCGGACATACATTTTTACGTGTGTTTGTGCGCTCGTTTCGAGCTTCTCCTCGCGTTTCTCACCCCCGGCGGTGAAGCGCATCTTCGGTACTGCGAGCTACCATTGACTATGGTATCGGTACTCTTCCTCATCCCTGTCTTTCCTTGAGAGCCTTCTGGATCACGGACTTATTTGGTCAGAGGATAGATAGGAAGAGCACTTCCAGACTGCCAATTTCTTGGCACTTCTCTTGTTTCTGGTCTTCGAGGAAGCGGTCCGTGTTGCACCTGATCCACCGCAGAGGCCGAGCGTTCGTTGTGACCGATTCTTTGCTGCCAAGCTGCTCTGGATGGCTTCGACCTGCGGGACTTTGGGTTAGTTATCGATGTTGTTCCACTCTTTTGTGATAACACTTGCGATTAACATTGCCAAGAACCCAGCTGACATTCGGACCAAGCACATCGATATCCGCTTCCACTTCCTTAGAGACCATGTAGAGAAGGGCGATATAGTGCTCCAGCCAGGAGAGTGACCACCGGTTAGGTGACATTTTCACCAAGCCATTGGATAGTTCGAGGTTTTCACCAATGGGAGAGCTTGGGGTGGTTTGTCCTTATGGATTTGTAGTAAGGGGAGCTTTGGGTTTCTTGCTCTACTATATTATTTATGCTCTAGCTCCTTACTATTGCATTGCATTTTGGGTGCATTTGGGATTAGTCCTCCTAGCATAGATTAGAGTGCTTCTTTTGTCTAGTTGTTTAGATTTACGCTCTTATCTTGTGATTCTAGGATCTTTGCTTATTAGTCAAGCACTTATCTCACTAGGTTGAGCTCACTCACTTCTTGTAGGTTCTAGCGAGGGTTGGGCCACCCTGCGGGTAGGCAGAATGCGTGTTTGCTCCTAGGTGTGTTAAGTGGGCGCTTGATAGTCCTAGAGTCATATGGGGTAGATGAGAGTCATCGAGCCATAGTATTCTCTATATCTTATCTATGCTTTAAGGATCTCTGTTTTATGTTTTCTTTGCCGCTTCTCGATTTATTGTTTTGGTTCAAGGGAGTTCTTTTGGGAGCTTACGAGCTTAATATTGACTTAACTCAACTTGAACTAAAAGTTGCATCTAATGTTGAGGGAGTGGATCTTACGCATTTCTAGCATTCGCATTGTAATATAACTACATTGAGCCTTGATTATTATCCTGCTATGACATGTTTACAATGCTTTACACCTTGCCATGACTTGTGCTTATTTGCTAGATTTATCATGACTTCATATGTGTAGCCTAGCTTTTGCCATGATAAGTTAATTAAAATTGCTCAACTTAAACTAAAACTTGTCATGTTAGCACTCGAGATTAGTCTTTCTTGAGCTATCCTTTTATGATTCATGCCATGTCAAATAAATTTGGGTAGAGTGATGAATCTATATTGAGCCTTAGATTGAGTGTTTTAGTCTCTTGATGATGCATGAGTTAGTACAACTTGTTAAAAGGCAAAAGATCTCTTTTGTGCGAAAAACCGATCTCACCAATTCTCTCCTATGAGACGGCTTGCCATTGCACTTGGCATGAACTTAGGGGAGTTTTGGGTGACCTAGACTATCTTCTTAAGCTTATCGCTTGGAGTAGTCGCATAAGGCTTGAGACCTAGCACATGATAAAACAAAAATCTGTTGGAAACCACCATGAATTTCAAAAGAAAATATATTTTATGTGTTCAATGTGCTTAAAGCTACAAAAAGTATCAAGTACTTTAACCAATGTTTCATTCTTGAGCATAGCACTCTATTTGGTCTCAATTTAAGCTTCTTAGCTACGCTTAGCTTATTGACATGGCTCAGATCATCCTTGGATATCTCTAGCTAGACTTTGCTCATTGATGACTTGACTTGCTCACATAATGTACCTCATTTTCAGATTGTCATCTATGTGTTCTAGCTAGCTTATACATATCTTGTCATGATCTAGATAGCCTTTTATTAAGTTATGGCTTGGTGTATTACATTATGGTCATTCTCGGTAATTTTCATGGCTCTAAATGCTTAGAATAATCAAACTTGACCATTTTATCCATTGACATGTCATATTCTCTCTTGAGCATTCTTGATGTGTTTATTGCCAAAAGGGGAGAATAGAGAAGAAAAGCAAGTTGGGATCATTTTAGAGCTTTGGAGAACAATTTGCTCTTTTAGTTGTTGCTCTAGTGTTCATTCGTCGACATGGTCATTGTTTCACTCTTCTTCTTTGGACCATGTTGGTTTCTTCAAACTCAAACTCAACTTTATGCTTTTTGGAGTTTGTCAATATACTCATCAAGGGGAGATTGAGAGACCATGTGGAGGTCGTCCGTGTGTGTGATGAGTAATTGACATAGGTTTAGGAAGTCGAGTTTGGTTTGGGTGGTTTGGACCATGTCGTTATGCAGGTGCAGTGCTCGGTCGGTTTGGTCAAACTTGGTCGTATGGGATTAGGATGCATATTCTTTGATTCGACAAGTTTGGATTTTGTCATAGTAAGTATGTTGGTTTTACGCTTTCATGTATCGAAGCGGTGCTATTTGATGTGTTTCTTATGCGTAATCGCAGACATCGGGTGGAGTCGTGGCGAGACACGGTGGACCGGACTAGGTGCGTGTGCGCCGAGGTCGAACAGTCGGGATGTGTCAAGACGACGTGGACTCGAGGTGGTTGCGAGGCGGCGAGACAAGGAGCGCTGAAGCTTCCTTGGTGCGGGAGGGGCGAAGCAGGAATTCGCAAGGTCGCACAAGCGGGAGCGGGCTCAGTTGGATTTAGCGGGCGAACGGGTGGAGACCCGTTAGTGTTGGGCTATAAATAGGTTGGAGGGTGCTGCCCAACCCGAACACTTCAAGAGTTTCTAGGGTTTCCTTTAGTCAAAAGAGGCTTTAGAGTTTGTTTTGGCTTTAGGCTTTAGTTGTTGAGGGTTGTTCCCTGCTTGTCCTCTTGCTTTTCTCAAGATGGCTGAGTATGTTCTTGAGGCTTGAGAGTGGGAGAGGATGAGATGAACACTGGAAATCATTCCTCTATCTTCTAGTAGTTCTTTGTTTCTTGAAATTCGAGCATCGCTACTGCTTTTGTTTACACTTGGTCACGCCTTTTTATTTGACTGATTGTTGGCTTGGTTCTGCTCTTTGATTTGATCTCTGTGATGCTTGTCGGATCTGTGAGAGCAAGCCGATTTAGATTTGTTTAATTCAAATTGCACTCATTTATTGTTTGATTAGATGTTGCGTGAGGTTTAGTCTTTCTTATTGCTTGCTTGTCGGATTGGCTTTGACCGCTTGGTGCCGCTGATTGATCTTGCTGGGCAGCTCCCAAAATCTAAACCATGCGGCGGCCTCTGTTGCAGTTCTGCATGTCCTGTTGACTGCTTTTGTGTTTTGATTTCAGATCCGGTTTTATTGCTTATGCGCTTTGCATGAGGGATCAAAAGATCTGTGTGTGTCTGTTTGGTTTGCTCTTGAAGATCTTTTATTTGGTTGTCTTAAATGATGCGCCTAACTGTGTACTTGATCAGCATTGGTAGCAAGATCAGGACCCTAGGCGGCGCTTCCTCGCCGAAAAAAGTTGCATTGAAAAAAAAAAAAAAGGCGGCGGTGCTCTATTTCTGGATGATAGGAGTTGTGGTGGTATTTGCACCGCAAATTGGTGATTGTGATGGCAGCTACTGATCATGTCCGATTTTCTTTCTTGATGCGTGCATGAAGTCCGATTCTTTGTTTTAATGCTTTTATTCCTTAGGATGCGTGTGTGTTTGATTTAATTAGCCTTCTTCTTTGCGCCAATCGGACGATTTTTTTGCGATGTCGCGATGTCTTGAGTGTCCGCTTGAGCTCCCTTCGTTATTGAGTCTGTTGTTCCAAAGAAGAAAATGGATATCTAGATTTTGTTTGAGGTTTGTTTATTACCATGGTTTGTGGATCATGGTTTTTGCCTCGTCGTTAGAAATCTCTTACACGATTATGATATGAAAGGCTTCAATGTGGGATTAGTTTATTGCTTATCAAGTTGTCCCATCAATACGGCACACATTTCCTTCTTTTAGTTTTTTTTTATTAGTGTGTGGGCTGCCATCTTTTGACGCGAGTGGTTACATGCTGTGATCTTTGGTGTTTGCATAGTATTGTTTTGATTTCTGCGGTTTGCTTTTGGCCAAAATTTCTCTGCTAGCTTTGTTGGATTGATTTTAATAGCTTTGGTCGGTTTCTTGATTCAACTGGTAGAGTGATTTCTCTTGAACATGTTGTCATGCTCATGAATTGAGAAGCCATCTCGGTTTTTGTGCATGCAGCCAGAGGTGTTTTAGACTTGAACTTGAGGGGAATGTTTAAGGAGAAAAAATCGAGAAAGCGTCTATTCACCCCCTCTAGTCGCCTTTCCTGGTCCTACATTAATCTTGACTTAATGAAATATGGAATCGTGGTGGTGAGCCACTCTTGTTAAAATTTGTGTACCATGACGGGATGTGTCATTGGTCTTGGTTAAACAAAATAGTTGTCGCTCAGGCGAGTGGTTGGTGGATAGTGATGGTGTTTCTACACGATGTGGGTTTGTGGTAGTCTCGCCTGAGTAACTTGTCAAGGACTTAATCTTGTGAGCCATTGAACTGGGCCTTAACCGTACAACCACATGGCCGGTATGGGACGAACCTGGCTAACTAATTAGCAATGTCTTAATTTTGGTTCTATCGTGAAAAGCGTGAGTTATGGGAAATGTATTCTCACAGGCGCAAGAGGGGGGCCATGTCTGGTAGAAAAGGCATTCAGTGTTGAAACCTTAGCAGACAGAATTGGGTTAAGAAGGAGCCATGTAAAAGCCTTGTGAGGATCACTTAAGTCGCACACCCAAGAAAGTGTGGTCAGACTCTTTGAGTGATTAATCTCTTGTGGGTCAAGCTATACAACCTCTGCAGAGTGTAAAACTATTCGAATAGCCGTGTCCATGGTTATGGACGTGCTCGGGATTTCACACGAGAGATAGAGTATTTTATAAAATGAGTTGAAGTGTGGATGAGATGTTCACTTGATGAATATAATGTTTATTTGGTGAACAGGTCATTCACTTGGTGGTTTGTGTCGATTGGTGAATTGGGGATTCACTTATCTTTGGTTTGGGTTGGGAAGTGAATGGGAAGTTCACTAGTCATTTTAAAGAAATTATTTAATTATTTATTATTGTTTTCAACTACGCATTTCAATCTATTTATTGTATTTATCGTAAATGTTGCTTTCTGCAAAAGAACCATACAGCTAACCTTTGTTAGGCCGTGCATGAATACTATGTGCATACATTTCCCTACGGTTTGCTGAGTACATTCAAAAGTACTCATGGCTTGTGTCCTCTGTTTGATCAGCAGTTGAAGAATATCAAGCTACCTAAGAGTTCTTTCAGAAGGAGGTCTATGAAGGTTTTGCGGATTAGAATGCGTTCTCCACTCGATTGCCTGTGGGCATGTTGATTGGCCATTTCAAGAGTTTCGTTCCGCTGCAAGAGTTTATTTGTTTCTTTAGCCTGCGTAAGTAAGTTATAAACATTGACCATAAGGTCCAGTTATTATTATTATTTGTTACTCTGAGATCTTTTTAGTTAAATCGAATAAATGGATGATATTTTATCACTGTTTCCTGTGTGAGCTAGCTACTGATCTGGGACTAGTTCAGTATACACAGAGGGTTCCTGAGATGTATTTTTGGTTCCCAACACCTTAATACTGAACTTGCCCTTTGATAATTGTATGTATTCACAGTTACACACATGAGAGATTTACATGGCACGCACAATGCAGATTGAAAAACTGATCATCGAATAGACAAACTAGAAAGGAGAGCTTCACTATATATGTGCATGATGTGTTTCTACAGGCATTTTTATATAGCTAGTCATGACTCGTCAGGGGCTGATCTAGTATAGGGACATGGGTGTATAGATGTACACCCAATTTTTTTGGGAAAAAACCTAATGTTTAGTAGGTATATTAGGTATATATACTAGCAAGTATACTAAAAATTAGTATTTCAACTATGGCTCGATCGACGACTCATTCGCGCAGCGCAAGTGCACAACCCACTCGGTGACTCGGTCCACCACGCCGCACCAGCCCACTGCCCACCAGACCAGCCCACCATGCCGCACCAGGCACCAGCCCACTAGCTCACCACAGCAGCATGCCACGGTCACCACCAAGCTCAAGCCGCACTCGCCAGCCCCAAGTCCCAACCCCAACCCCAACCCAATCGCCTCACGGCTCATGCCTAGGGGAGGATCTAGTATAGGGACATGGGTGTACAGATGTACACCCAATTTTTGGGGGGAAAAACCTAGTATTTAGTAGGTATATTAGGTATATATAGTAGTAAGTATACTGAAAATTCGTATTTCAACTGTGGCTCTATCGGCGACCCGTCCGAGCAGCGCAAGTGCACAACCCACTTGGTGACTCGGTCCACCACGCCACACCAACCCACTGCCCACCAGACCAGCCACCATGCCGCACCAGGCACCAGCCCACTAGCCAACCACGACAGCATGCCACGGTCACCACTAAGCTCAAGCCGCATTCGGCAGCCCCAAGTCCCAACCTCAAACCAATAGCCTCACGGCTCACGCCTCACGCGTCCTCCTTCCTCATGCTAACCCTAGTACCCTACCTTTCCTTCCCTCTCTCTTCTAGATCTGTGGCGGTGGCGTCGGCGGCGCAAGGACGCGTGGCGGGGATGGATGGAGTGATGAGGCAAGGGTAGGCGGCACGAGGTCGAGCTCGAGCAGGATCAGCCACCGGCGAGCAAGGAGCGGCGGTGGCACACGGCGACGACAAGGAGGTCAAGGTGAGCTCCTCCGCTGCCCACTGGTTTCTTGCCTCATCTCACGGCCTCCTCCTCTCCTACTCAGGCCGGCTGATCCCCAGTCCCTAGTGTCCAGGACTCCAGGTCGCCGGCGCTCGCCTCCCGCGGTCGCTCCTCCTTCGTCGGCTCACCGCCACCGCCACCGTGATGGCTTGATGGGGAACAGCCGAAGTGCCAAACTAGGATTCTAGGAAGTGGGAAGGCCGGCAGTGGCATTTGGCACAATGGCACTGAGCCACTGATTGTCTGATTCTGATTGTGATTGGCATTTGGGATTTGTTAGCTTCATAGGCTCATAGCTTGTATAGTTAATAGTTATATGTATATGTCAGTGAATTAGATTGACATTGAATCACTTATCGATATTTGTTAGCTTCATAGCTCGTATAGTTCAATAGTTGTATGTATATGTTAGTGGATAAAAGAGATTAAGGGAAGATTATTCTGTCCAAATGTCCAATTATTTTGTAGCTTGTGACCTTGTGTAGTTTTAGTTGTTAGATAAAAGAGAAGATTATTTTGTATAGTTCAATAGCTTGTGTAGCTTCAGTTGTTAGATAAAAGAGAAGATTATTTTGTCTTAAATGTCCAATTATTTATGTGAAGCTTTTTGTTTTCATGTAGACCGCAGAGCATTCAAAAATGAAGAGAAAACATGTAGATTTGAAATCTTTATTGGATAGAGTTGGAAAGAGACAGATATCTATTGAAAGAAAAGTTCAAAGCACTTCTCCTTCCATTCAGTTGCAAGCACAAACTGAGAGTGATATCTGAGACGAAGTCCTAAGTCCAGAACAAACGCAACCAAGCATAGAACTTCCCCCATTGTCCCCACTTATGGATGACGACGAAGAAGATGATGATGGAGATGATGAAGCAATTTATGATATTGATTTGCTTTCTCATGATCCCGGAAAGCGGATTCCAATCACACATTATGATGTCAATGAACAAGATGCAGTCAAAATGGGATACATTGCATTGGGGCCATGTCAACCACAGGAACATGATTTTTCAAGAAGAAATATTAGAGGTATGCGTCGATTCGTAGCTACTTGGTATGATGTATATAATTGGCTTGACGACAACTTGGTTAGGCTTGCTTAGTTTTATCCTAAGGATTTCTCAAGCACAGAATTGATGTATCTTTCATTTCAATGTACACATTTCATTGCTGGTATGTGTAGAAATGAAAGGTTTAAAGAAGTAAGAAATCTTGTTGAGCTTTCCATTATGCTTGTTCAAACAAAGAAGAATCTCCATTACAAAATTGTTTGCAAGTTTCTCAAATTGGTGTTGATTTTTCCGGTAGCAACTGCTAGTGTTGAGAGTGTATTCTCTTCAATGAATTATGTGAAGAATAAGCTAAGGAATAGAATGGAGGAACAATACTTGAATGATTGTTTGGTTATATTTCTTGAGCGATAATTTTTTGTGCAAGTTAAGGATGGTGACGTCATATCTAGCTTCCAAGCCATAAAGGAACATCGAGTTAGATTGTAATTTTCTTTGTTATTTTGTAATTTCTCTAAATTATTTGACATGTTGTCTCTAGTAAGAACAATTTGTACTTTGTTTTTTATTATATTATGAACATTTATGTTTTACATTGTACAATATGTTTATAACTTCAAACATCTATTATGTAAATCCTGGATCCGCCACTGTGACTCGTCATGGTCTTATGGTCTCTGACACTGTAATTTGTCCTATTTTTCTTTCTTCTACAATATACAAGGGCAATACAATCACACCGAAAGTACAACGACATCCATGCATCCACCAGCTGCTAGCTTCATCCATGCATCCACCATGGTCACATGGTCTCTTTTTTCTTTTCCCTCTGTCTCTGACAGCATGTATGCCTACTTCGGTGGATTGAGCAATCGGCAGTGTCCACCGAAACTTGCAGTGCCCAGAGAAGAAAAGGTTGTTTCATTTCTGTTTCTGAACATCCACTCTGTCGATCACATCCAGTGCCTTGATCCCGTCGATGTCGAAGTCGACAACGGGTGCCACAGCGGGGGACCTCCTCGTCAGGGGGAAGAGCTTGCCGTTCTCTCGCAGCGGAGAATGGCTGCTGCTCTTGCTCAGCCGGTCGTTCTTGTTCAACGCCGATTTATTGCAAGTCGATAGCTCCTGGCTCTTGCTCTTCCCGGGAGAGCGTCGCCTCGCGTACACGTCCTGCAGCATCTCCCGATCTTCTCTGGTGAGCACGGTCGAGTTGCTGGGCCTCGTTGAGACCGGCGGGGCCGCGTGTCTCGGCTGCACTGGGGAACGGACAGGGGATCTGCTTGGTGACCTGCCTCCTCCCATGTTTGGCCTGCTGTAGCTGATGAGGCAGTGAAGCCACACCACCAGGTCCAGTATGCATGCTTCTGTCTTCTCTTTGTCTGCGTGGTAAAGAGTCTCGATCTTGAGCACGTCGGGTTGGCCAGGTGCCTTTCGTATCAGATCATTCCTGCACAAATTAGTTTGCAACGTCCAGATAAGAATTCTTGCATTTGTGTGTGTGTCTGGTAGTTCGAGGAATGGATGGACAACAGATGAGAGTTTCTAACCCGGTGTTCGCCCACTCGCCGACCCATCCGAATCCATGGTGTGCACTGATATAGAGTAGCATGCAACCAAGGATGAACAAAAAAATAAGTCAATACCTGGAAAAGAATCAATGGTTCTAACTGAATCTATTTTGTGCAGTTAAACAGTCAAACAGTCAAACTTGAAGTACCTGGCAGTATTATTAGCAATTGGGACAATCCATTGCAATGTTTTCTCCATTGAAGATCTTATTTGAATGATCGGAACCTACCACAGATAAAATATAAATTTAGAAGAATAAACTCCTGAGCAGTTTACGGTTGAATCTTTTTAAGCATCAAAATACCTCCTGAGATTCTGCAAAGGTTTGCAATCTAGTTCGCAGAGCAGACTTGACATTTGGAGGCAATCCTTGATAGAGCGCATCTCTTGTACTTTGTGGGGGAACAGAGCTTCGGGAAACCTTAGGTAACCAACATAAGTCAGTGAACTGTTTGCAAGACTGTTCAACAGATAGTCATACTTGGAGATAAGACATTTCATTGCAAGTATGATCGACATGATGTTCATTTGTTGCGTCATAAGATCTTTAACTCTGCCACAATCACATTTTTCAGCACAAAACGCACAAACTTGTGATTATACATTCACATAGGGCTGGCTGCCTGAGTGCCTGACTAAGTGACTATAAAAACAACAGTTCCAAAAGAAACCTCTGTAGTTTCCTTTTTTTTAAAAAAAAAAACATAGTGACCTAACGGACTTTTCGAAAGTTACTCTCTTCACACCTTAGTGACCTAGCGGAGCTATTAATCCTATGGAAAAAATATATAGTTCACTCAATAATTGAGATACATTTATTATTTTTTTAACATTATGTAGTCGATATGGACGGTATAGCTCCAACTTCCTAAAGCGAAGAAAGGGGGAAGAGCAAGATACGTAAATAACCAGAAGAAACTTACAATATTGTCAATCTGCGAAATGATATTTGCATAGTGCAGCGAGAGGCCAGCTGACCCTAACGTCTGATGGCTCTCTGAAGATTCATTTGACTGTACAACTCCATCTACAGGAACAAAACAAAAACGCATACAAGTTTACAGTAATCAGGTGGTAACCATGGCCAATTGATGATTGATAGAGTGGGCAACTGGCAATACCATAAGACCCAAAAGCATCTCGAATCTCAACATGTAAGAAGTGGACAATATCTACAAGCTTCTCCATGACCTATAAATAGGGGAGAAAGTTGCCATTATCTATCAAATTCATCTTACGAAAATTTACAGTACAAATAACTTACATCTTCAAGTATCTTATACCAAAGAGACTTTTTCTTCAAGTTCTGTACATGCTTCCTTTGGCTCTTCAATTCTTGTCTTATAATCTGAACAGTATCCCCTGCTCATTCATTGCACCCAATCATAAGTACTATGGGGAAAAGACTACTGGTTTGGTTGTGAAATAGCATAATATGGATGATGATAGATATACCTCTTTCAAATACAACTGACTTTTTCTCTTCCTCCAATTTTCTGCGATAATCTTGCTCAAATCTATCTAATGCGTGCAATTCGTGGTAGAGATCCTATGAACAAAAAAATGAAATAGCAACTGAATAAAGAAAACTAGAATGAATAGTAGACGGAGGGCGAGGGGTGAAAGATGCATAGCAAACAGATTACGTGATTGATGGAAACATTAGCAAATAGCATAATAAATATCACCAGATTCAGTTTTCCATTCAGTCCAACCACTAAAGACATATTTTTTTATAGGCCACTAAAGACATATTTATAGTACTTTGTCTACGAGTAATTAATAAATCTCTCTTTCTCTCGCAAAAAAGGGAGGAAGAAGACATATTTATACTCACAGCTGTGTGTCGAACCAGGGTCATCAATTGTTGCATCTCTGCTTTTGCTATTTCTTTTAAGTTCGGTTGGGGTGTAATTTCCGATTCTAACCTGGAAACAAACACAAGAACAAAGCTGAGTTCATCATGCCCTGATATCAATTGTTAAGGCATATAAACATGGATAACCTACTTGGAAAAATAGCGATCTAGGTTGTGCCACTGAGTATCTTTGCAACGGTTACCAAATCTGATAACCTCTCGTGAAAATACCCTCAGCTCTTGCCTGTGAAGAGGCAGCCAGAATGTGAAATTTCCATTTATCTTTTGGAGCGTGGAATAAGTTAGAGCAATCACATCAGCACATCTGCTAAACTATAACACAAAATCCAAATATCAATGCATCTGTTGCAAACCTCTTGTCAGCTGCAGCAATCCTCATCAACTCATCCATATCGCTAGAAACTAAACGCTGCACACCTTCTGATCGGAGGACAGTCCTCTTCAAATACTTCCGGTTTTCTTTGGACAACGACTGCATGAGGCTCTTGCCCTTCACTATTGTGTTTGCAACCTCAAATGCAAGAATCGATACTTTGTTCCCCTTTGTCGCCACCCCCGACACAAACCCCCCTCCAGGGCTCAAACTCGACATGCTGCTGCTCAGTGTATCTAGAACCTCCACTGCTTTCCCAAGTCCAGAAGTACTAGCTCTACTAAACACTGAGCCTTTGTCTGAAACCTGCAAAAGGAGGAGAAAAAAAGCATAATGCAAGCTGGTGAAACACACTTCTTCAGAACTACAAAATCGTGGCTTAATACACAATCTTATAGACAATCAGATCATAGTTCATGCTACACTGTAAGAGCACAATGTCCTCGGTTATGAAACGAAGCGCAAGTCTTTTGTGTGTTCTCGAAAAAAAAAACAACGTCCTCGGTTATGAACAAGATTGCAAAATTAGGTTGTATCTTCAAAATCATGCCATGGCTTCCAATGAAAATCATGCTACTCTGTAAGAGCACAATGTAATACAGCCTCTAGTCTCTCACTAGACAATCCTACCACGCTTTACGCACAATTACGCAAGCTACTTGATCATCTCATCTAAAGAGTAATGATTCCAATGCATGAACAACGAAAATTTGAGACTTGCCTTGCTCGCAGCGGCCTTGCCGGAGGTGCTTGGCTTGGACTTCCCGGCCTTCCGCTTCTCCGAGGGGGCACGGGTCAAATGCGACTCGTTGGAGACCGAGCGGCGAGCCTGGCCGCTGGTGGACGGCCGGGAGCCCTTATCGGAGAAGCGGAACGACTTATCGCTCAGCCGATCGGGTTCCGCCGCCTCCTCGACCGGCGCGGTCTTGTTCTTGCCCTGCACATTGCCGGCGGTCGAGAAGACCTTGAACTCCTGCTCCACGACGAATCCCATGGCCCGGAACGAGAGCTCCGCCGGCGACCTGTCCCCGGGGATCCCCGCCGAGCACACGCCGCCCATGGCAGCCAATGCCAACAACGCACCAACAAGTCAAATTGCCTAATCGAGCACCTGCAAGATGAAAAATTGACGGGAAATTCGCTCAATTCCGACACCTGCAAGATGCGAAAGTAAATAGACTCCGCGCGCGAAGATCAAACGAGACGGACCCCCACCCAAGTCTTGGCGTTGACGTGGCGGCCAGAGACGACAACCAACCAACGCAAGAAGAAGACCACCAAGAAACCAAGGGAAGGAGGCGTCCTTTTGAGCACCAAACGAGGGAAGACGAAACAACTATCCGCCCACGTACCGATCGTGGGGAAGAAGACAAGGCAGCCAAACACCGCGAAAATTCTCCCGCCGAATAGTCAAGAAACCCGGCGTCAGAGAGGGATAGAGGGAGAATAAAAGATTACAAATTTGACCCGACCCAACCGCCCAAGAAACCGTACAAAACAGCACGAGGGAGCGAGCGACGCAACGACGCAGAGAGCAGCAAGAGCGCGACACACGGCGCGGCGACAGGCACCTCCCACCGGCGGCGTGATGGCGGTCGCCGGACGGACGGACGGGGTAGGAATCCTGTGCTTTTCGGTGGTTATCCCGATGTGGATTTGATCGGAGAAATGCTTGCGCTTGCGTTTGTTTTTTTTTTAATAGAGAAGAAAAGGAAGGGGAAGGAATGGGAAAAGTCCACGGTTGGGAGGGGTTTATTAAATGTACGGCCTGTCAGCCATCAGAGCACTGACTTTTGGTGGGGGTTTGACTTTGCGCCCTTTGTCGACTATCCCATTGGTTCAGGCAGCGGCTTTTATTGCAACATTTGGTAAGCCTGAGGTAAACCATGTAGATTTTTGGTGTTGTATCACATGTAAAAGAGGTTTTGGATGCAATATGGTGTGAAATTTATCCTATCCATTAGATCTGCTCAACAGGTGAGATATTAATCGAACTCCTCACTACATGTCTTGCAAAAACAAGAACAAAAGACGACGCAAAACTTAACACACATGTCACCTATTTTTGTCCTAATGTCTTCAGTTTCACGCAAAACTTCTTTCCATTCATTCATTCATCACCCCTCCTGCCTCGTCACTCCTTCGAATCACTCGCAACATGGACGATTGAATCTGCGAACTATCTCTACTCCTCGGCTACGGACGGGCAGAGCTTCGCTACCTCTTCTTCTCTCAATTCTCTCTCTTTTTTTCCTTTTTTTTCCGGATAAAAAATGAATTATGCCCCCATATTTGGCCTTTTATAGTATGTCCTCTATCGCCATTTGAAATAGCGACAAGAACCTTGTAGGCCCCTGTCGTCATTCCAAATGGCGATTTGGAATCATTTCCCTCGGGTTTGCTGACGACAGAGGTCCATTTTTATAATTTTATTAAATAAAAATTTAATTTTATAATTCTAATTAAAAATATATTATTTAAAAAATACCCCTACCAACACCTTTGTCGCCTTGATTTTTTTTAAAAAATCAACACAAAATATGTTGTGGCTTTTACCCTTTAAAAGTTCACTCTGTACAAAAAATAGAAAACCATTGCTTGTCGTAGCAAGAAAAGACTAGACGGTAGAAGAAAGGGACCCCCGGTATCTAAAGGAGGGATCGGATGATCCTCGGAGAGGGGATCGAATGTAAGGAGTAAATGTGTATTAATTGCCCAAAAATACGGGTCTGCCTTATTACATGGGGGGTGGCTATTTATAGCCTTTCAACAGGGTACATGAGATTACAGATCTATCCCTAAAAAGGTACTACGCTCGTAGGGGTTGCAGGGGCTTTTCCTACCCTTACGTGTAGCCTCCGATTCACGGTGGACCTCCCTGGTCCTGGTTCATCTGGCTGGCACACCTGGTCCACCGGTGTTATCCTCCCTTCGGTTGGCACCCCTCGGGCGGCTCGCTCCCCTGGGCCTGTGGCGCTTTGTCGGTGGTTCGGATGCCTCCGCCCCGCCTCCGAAGCATCCGCCTTGCTGGACCACGCGGTCGCCCTGCGGGCCTTCGCTTGGGCTCCGGGGCCCCTATGAAGGGGTACCTGGTACCCTTGGGGGCCCCGGCCCATGGCCTTCGGGGGGCTTTGCGGGCTTCGCCGGGTCGTTGGGGCAGGTGGGGCTGCCACTACGACAAGCCCCTCATGGTCGAGGTCCTATTTCATCAAGGCTGAAACCGCGCCCTTTCCCGAAGGGTCCAGCACACCATCCCCTTCGGCCTGGCAAAGCGTGTTCTGCGTGGGGGCCCCTCTTGGAGTGGACCATTTACCTCGAAGTGGACGCTCCTTGGGCACCGTGCACCATGATGCCGCTGGTTGGCATTGAATGCGCCTCTTCGTTTTGCGCAGGCCGCCCATGGTTCGCGTGCGCCATAATGCCACTGGCTGGCATTGCCCCTTTGGTTTGCGTAGGGCACAGTGCCGGCAGATGGGTTACTATTCGTTGCACGTGTCACGTTGTAATGGGCCCGTGGAGCTTGGGATTCTTCGTCATGTTTATCGTGGTCCCGGTTTTATAAAAGGGGGTAACCCCCCAAATCAGTTCTTGATCTTGCACATGCGAGACCTAGCTCCACCCACCCTTTTTGCTTTCTGTCCCAAGGCTTGTGCGAGGCCTAGAGCTCGTTCGCTGTGTTCTTCGAAGTGGGTAGATGACGAGGCGCAACAAGGATGGTGGGGAGCACTGTGTATACGAGCGACCTTGGTCGTTCGACAGTGACGGAGCGGGTTCTCCGCACCCTCGTGTCCGAGGGGAAGGTCGAGAGCCTCGACAATCTACGGGCCCCCAGAGCGGAGACGGTGCTGGAGCCCTGGGAAGATGAGGCGGTGGTTTTCGCGACGTTCTTCGACGCTGGACTCTACTTCCTGTGCATGGCACTGGTCGAGCGGGTCCTTCGACTATACCGTGTGGAGCTGGTGCAACTGACGCCAAACTCCATCGTGAAGCTAGAGGTCTTCGAATGGATCCTGCGCTCCGCCGAGACAAGCGAGGAGGGGTGGTTGTTCACGTTTTTGGACGACGGGCGTTGCCAGCCGAAGAAGAATAAGAGCACTGGTGAGACACTGAACTTCGGCAGCGTCAACTTTTAGCCAAAGCCGCATTGCCAAATGTACGTGCCCGCTCCAGCCACAAGGAACCGATGGGATACGGATTGGATGCGCCGGTGGTTTTACCACATGCCCTCGCGTGGCGACGGTCTTCAATCTGGTGGAGGGCTCATCTAGCTCACTGCGGCTTCAGATATTGAGCTAACGTCGTGGGAGTAGGCTCTCCTCCAGTTGCTGCTAGGCGCGACGAGGAGGCTCTCAACGCGTGATCTCGTCGAGGAGTTTTGCGCCTTTGGGATTTGACCCTTAGCTCAGGGTTGGAAGGTGGAGTTGGGTCGTCCGGCTAGCGGCTTTTCGACACTGCGTGTGGTAGGGCGCGAAGGTCTTCTTCTCTCTTACCTTGGGGTTTTTTTCTTTTTATATACATCTTATGTTGTTGTAGTTGTTACAGTTACTCTGATTGACGAGGCCGTTGGCGCAGCGGAGCTGCTTTTGTGGCCGTACACCAGTGAAGAGTGGCTCGTCCTTTGTGGCGCACGGTTCATCCCCCGCGCTGGTTGGTGCGACGGGTGCTACGTGGCGCGACGCGGCGAGGGAAGCAGAAGGGGTGGCCAGCTCATTTGGTGTAGCGGGCTTGCCGCTGGAGGAGTCTTTGGATGCTGGTACCCCGTCGCATGTTTGTGAGGGGGGCTCCGAGGATACTATCGTGGTGGGCCCTCCTGTGGGCCCGGAGGTTCCAGGTGCGGTTTTTTTTTACGTTGCTCATAGCTCCGGCATGAACGACCTTGCAGCTTTGAGTTAGGGGGGGGGGGCGAGAGGGCTGACGTAAGCACCCCCACCTCATGGAGCTCCAAGGCGGCTCCTTCGTGGGTCCTAGAATTGGTGTCGCGGGCACTACTGGCGTGGGTCCACTCTGCACCGTGGATTCAATATCAGCGCGGGTGCGGTAGTGGTCTACGATGAGATCGCGCACTTCGCCGCCCCTTCATATGTGAGGGAGCTTTTTCGGAACATGCCCCTTGAGGCGATGCTCCAGCCCATCAAAGCTAATGCTGCGAAGGTATGATCTGTGGTTTACCTATCCTTTGTTCTGTTGGCTTGCCACCCACTGATCTTGTACTTCACAGACGCTAATGCTCTCGCGCACCCTCGAGGGGGACTTCTTGCGTGGCTACAACGAGATCCAGAAGAGGGTCAACTCAGAGCATGCTCGGGCGAATCGCTGCAATCGGAGTGTGAGTAGGCGCATGCGAAACGCGAGGCCTTGGTTGAGAAGGCGAGAGCACTCGAAGCACGGATGGCCGAGCTGGAGGAGGACCGCTGCACCCTCCGGGAGGACGTGGCGACGCTACGCAGCATTCGGGCTGATCTCGAGCTGGAGATTCGGGTCAAACGCGAGCTCTCGCACATCGTGGCCCGAGTGACCTAGGGGGCCATGGAGGCTGTGGAAGGCGTCGTAGAGGCCCTTGAAGCAATTCCTCCTCCACGGAACCACTCTTTGGGCGAGATGGACGTCACACTCAAGCGCCTTCGTCGCATTGGGGAGGTGTGTGTGCCGGCAGTCCAAGCGTATGGGGATTATTACGCCAAGGTGGCCTGGGCGATGACCTTCTCTTCTTTGGACAAGGCCGGATGTGCTCACTTGGACGCCCTTGCTACGCGCGTTGTGGCGTTGGTGTCTGCTGAGGAGGTGGCCGCCGGGCACCGTCGTACACATAAGCCAACCAAGTCTTCGCCCAGGACTTCTGGGTGCCACGAGGCTGTGATGGACTCCCTTCGGGCGGCTCAAGCCCAGAAGAAAAAGTGCAAGGCTCCGACGATGTCCCGGAAAGCGTCGAGCAGGGGGGCCATCCACAGAGACAAGGTGTGACCCTTCACCCACTTGAAGTGCCGAAGTTTGGATTTTTTTTGTTCTGTAAATAGGCTTAGCCTTTTGGACTCGACCTATTTTCGCTTTTGCACCATCGGGGCCCATGTACCGAAGGGGGTGATTTTCGCCTCTTGTTGTAATGACACATTTTTGGAATGAAAGATTTTTTTTTGTAAAAACCGAGTTCTTTGGATGTTCGGCGTGCTTGGTCTTGCATGCTACTTGCGCGTTTTAACACGATACTCTGTGCAGGACGACCCTCCCTTATTCCGATGCACTGTCGGGCGGGGTCTTCGGCCGTCCGAATGGCGTACGTCGAAGGTCACGGCTCCCCTGCGCGAGCCGAAGGCCGAACGCTACCTTCAATGTGTCTGGCCTCCGCAGTTATGCTACCGGGGCGTGTTGTGGCATGGCGCCAAGTGGTAGCGATGGTAATTGGCGAATCCGGATGGGGCTATGGGGGAGTTTTGGATTTTTCGCCAGCGTAAGGCTGCTTCTGCTCGCACCAAGATTGCTTGATTTTGGGAGCAGTGAGGACATGTTGTGTGTGGGACCGCACCTTTGAATTCAAGCGCGGATCTGCTGCTTCGGTTTCGGCCTCGCCCAGGGAATCGCCGTTCGAGATAGGGTCCTGTGATGAGTTGCCAAGGGTGCCACCGTGCCCAGACGTGATCTATGCTGAAGCGTTGTAGGCTCTTCCCTTGTGTAATGTCTACAGTGTATTTGGTGCTTGTTGTGTGAATTGTAATGTGCCTCGCATTTTCTAGTTTTACCCATCGTAAGATTTTATGTACTCTTGTGATGACTAAAACCTATTTCGCTGCCCCCTCCCTCGTATTATTTTTGCCTCTCCTCCTAGCGCGCGTCCAATTGGATCCTAAGTAATCAGCGGCTGTGGTTTGCCTCTCCCCCGGTCGGTCAGTCCGGGCCCGTTGAGAACGACGAAGGGGTCAGCTAAGATCAGACCGCAGCTAATAGGTAGCCTAGCTAGGGATGCTTGCTGCCAGTAGGGAGTAGAATGGTAAAGATAGTGCTCCGGGGGAGCACTAGAATTTTTGCGAGGGGGAGGCGAAGCCTCGCGCCGTCCCCCATACTTTTTTTAGATAGGGCTCTGGGTGAAGGGATACGGGTAGGCTACGATAGCAACAATTCAAAAATTCTACCACGTAAACTAGGATGCCATGCAAGCAGGAGATCATAGATTGTTACCACTAGACGCGTAGTGCAATGGAAGAACAGTTGGAGCAGCCTGGTCCAACGAAGAGCGCGTCGATGAAGTGATCGTAGGCGATCGGCCAGCATCCTTGCGAGTCGATTGTCTCCTCCAGCTACCTCTGCAGTTCCTTATCAAGATCGCGGATTGTCCTCAAGTGCAACAGCAACCGTAGTAGCGCCTCTACAGTATCCACACGTCCAGGGAAGGAATAACCGTACGCCGGTGTGCTAGCACCAAGTCGCACGGGAAGGCTCTCTCAAGAAGATGGTGGCTAGGGTTTTCATGGAACAACTAATGTGTCTCTCTCTTCCACATAACCTCAAGCATCTTCTTACATAGTGCCCGTGACGGATGCTACACGAACACGTTCTGACGAATTGTATCCGTCCTGGTTTGTTCCAACCCGTTAAGTGTGTGACCCTATAGGTTCATGCGTAATTGGTTGTGACTCGAAAACTCCTTTCTAATCACAAGTCATTAGCGGCTCCTAGCATAACATAACGATTCCCGAATACACACAAATTATATCGGACGAACCTTAATGCAATATGATCTACAACCAGGTCCTCATCACTTACGACCAGCTCGTATCTCTATATGACCAGTTCATATTTAGTCTCGACTACCAGAACTCCTTACGACTGTGTTTCACCACTTAGTGATCATGTTCGACCAAACCTACGACTAGCTCATATCTCCATATGACTAGTCTGTATCTGATTAAACTAAGACCTTCTCGTGTATTCTCCCTTTGCCTCACGATTTCTGGTTGAACTCCAGGTGAGATATTATATCATCCATGGACTGTTCAATACTTTCTCGATCAAGTGTCAGATAACTTAACGTGGTCGAACACTTCGACCACTAGTGGCATGGCCATGCACTTTCTTTATCCGACCACATCGAGGGGCCCAGAGATATCTCTCCTGTTATGCTAGGAGAGGCAGATCCCATATCCGACCAGTCACATTCCTCCGCATGTTTCACAGCATACTTGAAAGCTACCTTTATAACTACCCAGTTACAGAGTAGCGTTTGGCAACCCCTAATAGTGCTATTACATATGTAGAAAACCATGCTGATCTCAGGTCTAAGGATTATACATCATCATTGCTTGAGACCAACTGATGACACACGAAATCATAACAATCTCAACAGTGTCTCAAGGTGGGTCAATATATCACCATGTTCTCTAACATGTGTCCACATTATTGATTCGATATCCCTATATCCATGACTGGTGAAACATGGTCATCAATCAATACATGTGCTGGTCGATAGGATCACTGATGTTCCGATCAGTGACATTCGATCAGGGATACTTTTAGAATGACATCATATATGTTAGAAGAGCTTCACCAACAAGTCACATACTTGTTAATCTTCATAACCAATGATTCATTCAAGGAACAGAATAATATTTATTCAATAACACATAAACATAGACGTGATACAATCATCTCTATGATTGCCTCTAGGGCATATCACCAACACCAGGGAGCCCTAAATTTTTGCGAGGAGGAGGCGAAGCCTCGCGCCGTCCTCGACTTTTTTAGATAGGGCTTCGGGGGAGCCCTAATTTTTTGCGAGGGGGAGGCGAAGCCTCGCACCGTCCCCCATACTTTTTTAGATGGGGCTTTGGGGAGGCCTAATTTTTTGTGAGGGGGAGGCGAAGCTTTGCACCATGCCCCATTTTTTTCAATAGGGCTTCGGGGGAGCCCTAATTTTTTGTGAGGGGGAGGCGAAGTCTCGCGCCGTCCCCCATACTTTTTTAGATAGAGCTCCGGGGGAGGCCTAAATTTTTGCTAGGAGGAGGCGAAGCCTCGTGCCGTCCCCCCCGGGTGTGTTCTGGTGCTTGGGGCCAGATATTGTGTGCCGAGGCTTGTGCTATGCGCGGCGTTTGTCTACCTACTTGTGCTTGCGGGGGGACTCGGTGTGCACCGGGGGCTAAGGAGCCATGCACGGTGTCTTTGTTTATACACTCGGGCCTTCGGGGAGCCTCGGTGTGCACCGGGGCTAACGAGCCATGCACGGTGTCTTTTTTTATACACTCGGGTCTTCGGGGGCCTCGGTGTGCACCGGGGTAACGAGCAATGCGTGGTGCCTTTGTTTATACACTCAGGCCTTTAGGGATGTTCTTGGTGTGCACCGGGGCTAACGAGCCATGCACGGTGTCTTTGTTTATACACTCGGGCCTTTAGGGGGCCTCGTTGTGCACCGGGGCTAACGAGCCATGCGGGGTGTCTTTGTTTATACACTCGGGCCTTCGGGTGGTCTCGGTGTGCACCAAGGCTAACGAGCCATGCGCAGTGTCTTTGTTTATACACTCGGGCCTTCGGGGGACCTCAGTGTGCACCGGGGCTAACGAGCCATGCGCGGTGCCTTTGTTTATACACTACACACTCGTGGGAGTGAGTTAGTATGACCTCGGGTGTCTGTTTTTTACTAGACAGGGACAAAATGCCCAAAAAGTTGTACACTTGTTCTTGTACATGCCTCTGTCGTTTTAAAGGATGGCCAGTGGTGATTGTCCAGGCGCAGCCAGTTTTTACACGACCCTATGGATAGAATTTGCGGAGGCTTTTAGCGTTCCACGTGTGGTCTAGTTGCTCTCCCTCCGGCATCGTGATGTAGTAGGAACCTGCCTTGTGTTGCGGGTGATGATGTAGGGCCCTTCCCACTTGCACTTTAGCTTGCCGATGGTCGCGGGGTTTGCAGTTCGCTTGAGGACCATGTCGCCAGCTGCTAGGGTGCGGATCTTGACCTTCCTATTGTATGTCTGTGCGACTCCCTTGGTGTACTTCACCATGGTTGATATGGCTTGCACGCGGTGTTCTTTGAGGAGGCCGAGGGAGACCTCCTCGCTCGTGTGGGTTGCTGTAACGTCCCGTTTTTCCTGAGTTCCTGTAGTTTTCAAAATAAAAAAAATAACCATTTGGATTTATTGAGAGTTCAAGCTTAACTTGAGTTTTCAAAAGAGCTTTAATTGACTAAAATCAAAATTTAACTAAAAATCGGCTTTTGCCCTTTTGAGCTGTGTTGGAGTTCTTCCCTTGTCTTTGTTTGCCTTGTGCTTGGCCTCGGCCTCGTGCTTTTCTTTCCTCTCTGGTCCTCCCTTGCCTCCTGCACCTCCTCTAGTGTTTTCTGTTGGGATCTGTTTTGTCCTCCTCCAGACCTTCTCTTGCTCGGACCCCTTTGTTGGTCTAAGTCCTCTCTTTTGAGTTTTAGACCAGCTCGGGTGTGTGTTTCAAACCTCTTTGATCTTTGGACCTTTCCTTGTATCTTTTGTTTGGACTTCCTTAGTCCGCACCTTCCCTTTGTTGGCTTGAATCTCTTTCTTTTTGGACCTCCTCCTGGCTAAACCCTCTTCTCTGCTCTAGATCTCCTTGGATCTAGACCACCCTCTGCTTTTGACCTCCCTGCAGACTCTCCAAGGCTCATTCAACTCCCGAGTTCATCCGGGCGCCTCTCAAATCCTTTTGACCTCCCCGGTGTTCGGGCTTGACCTCCTCCACCCATTCAACCCCTTGGGTTCAATTGGATCTCCTTGAGCTCTTTTTGGACCTCCCTCGCGATTGTGCGGTGCTACCGTTCACTTTGGCGGTATTGCCGCTTGTTCATTCGGAACTACCGCCTTTGTAAAACCTCCTCTGAGCCTTTTGGACCTCCCTTGCACGTCAGATCTCCTCCGAGTCCAAAGGACCTCCTCTGACTCCTTGAAGACCTCCTTTGGGCATCCTTGGAATCCTTTGGATCTCCCTGTGTCCATAAGGAGCTCTTTTGATTCCCCTGTGTCCTCTCGGACCTCCCTTTGGTTCCCTTGGCTTTCTCCTTGCTTTCGCGGACTTCACGCTTGCTCCATCCTCTAGCGCGGTCATACCGCTCCGCTCTTGCGGTTGTACCATTTCTCTGTTGAGCCCGGACCTCTCCCTTGTTGAGATCTCGCCGTTAGGACCTCCTCTCCTGAGATCTTAACCGCTCGCACCTCCCTTGTTGAGATCTCGCCGTTAGGGGCCTCCTCTCGAGATCTTAACCGCCGACTCTCCCTTGTTGAGATCTGGCCGCAGACCTCCTCTCTGGAGATCTTAACCGCCGCACCTCCCCTTGTTGAGATCTCGCCATTAGGACCTCCTCTCGAGATCTTAGCCGCCGATTCTCCCCTTGTTGAGATCTCGCCGCTAAGACCTCCTCTCTAGAGATCTTAGCCACTTAGACCTCCCCTTGTTGAGATCTGGCCGTTAGGACCTCCTCTCTGGAGATCTTAGCCGCTTAGACCTCCCCCTTGTTCCAATCTGGCCATTAGGACCTCCCCTTTTGAGATCTTAACCATCCAGATCCCTCCTCTATTTGATCCAAGGGTCCAGACCTCTCCGTTGTTTGATCTAACGATCCAGACCTCCTCTTTGTTTGGATCGGAAGGCCCGGACCTCTTTAGGTCTAGACCTCCCTTGTGTTTGGACTCACCGCTGGCTCTCGCGGTCGTACCACCTGATTTTTGCCTTTCTTGCCTTAGGACCGTTTGATGCTTATCAAACGGCCCAATCTTGTTGGAGCATTCGGATGGTCCGAACATCCCTTTTCCTTTTAGCCCCGCTCCGTCCGATCAAGATCTAACGACCCCTGTTCCTCCCGCGCATCCTTGTTTCCCCTGACCTCCCCGTTGTGTGTCTTTTTGTGGATATCATGGGGATATGCCTGAGATCTTAGGATGATGTTACAATTGGCAATGTCGTTGACGGTTTGTCGAATCACGTGTTTTCGCAAAGTTTCATTCTGTCAAAGCTCATGGCGGTCTCGACCGCCATGGTGGCGGTCGACCGCCATGCTTTGACTTGGTTTCTCCAAATGGTCATCGGTCGATCCCGACAAGCAGTGGAGCGGTCTGACCGCTTTGCTTGAGCGGTCGACCGCCATTGTAATCATTATGGATTTTGAAGCCGGGCCAAAAATAGAAGGTGTAGGCAAGTGAGAAGGTGCTTCAGACTTGGTCTCATAATTTTGGAGCTCTGTGCAAAAGTTCTATTTGATTGAAATTTCCAGAGAAGGTTCGGGTTTCTGTGTTGGATTTTTGGCTGTCATGGATCGGTCAGACCGCCTTTGGTCGCGGTCCGACCAAATAGGGAGCTACGACCGCCAAGGTGGCGGTCCGACCGCTTTTGATGTGTTTCGTCAGCCCTTCGTGCGGCGATGGTTGCTTGTTAGGTCAAGTTCATGGGTTTCATGGCATATGTGTTGCATGATGCATGTTTTGACCGACGTGGGTCAAGTTGTGAAGAACTTGTTCCCGTTCGCTTTGCTTGTCTATTGTCAGTGCGTGTTGCTTGGTGGTCAACGACGGTCAACGGCGAGGATGATCGGACTAGGCTTGGAGAGCTAAGGTCCGTAACGATCGATTTATGCCGCAAGAGGTCAATGAAATCAAGTGTGGTGCGAATGGATAAGGGTAACCGAACGGGCGCTTCGGCGATCGGGTTTGATCAGCGCTTGCGGGCCTGCAAGTGCCATGGTGGTTTCGGTGGGAGCCGGATGGGAGAGACTTGCCGACATGAAGAGAGCCATGGATCAATCCTACACGTGGCGAAGCATGGAGGTGCTTCACAAAGATGGGACTCGGTCTTTGCAAAAGATCGAGAAGGGGTATTTTGGCATTTTACCAAAATACCGCTTGACGCACCTTTTGCCAACTCACTACAAGAAAGATGGTGCAAGGTGAAGCGGATTAGGTCAAGAGATGAAGACGGCGCTTTAAAACGCTGGGTATGATATGTCCCGCTTGTTTTGGGCCTTAACGGAGCCCATTAGGTTACTCTTCTAGAAGGTCTAAGTCTCCACTATAAATAGAGGAGGAGGTGGTCGCACCCTCAACCCTTTCATTGCATTGTAAACCCTAGTTTTGCTTTTGTGCTGCTAGGGAGAGGATTAGTGGAGGTTAGGGTTCTAGAGAGTTGGATTTGATTTCGTGCTCATGTATTGAGTCCTTGTCCTCCATTGATGGAGTGGTCAGAAACCAATACCATATCAAATCAATCCAAAGAAAGTTCTCTCAAAGATGAGTTCGCTTTGCTTTCTTTCTCTCTATTTGGTGATTTTGAGTCTTTCTTTGATCCGCGAAGTTTTGGTTGGTTTCTTGCCGTGATCTAATTTGCTGCGACATGTGGGAACCCATCTAGGATCATCTTGATCATCAATCACCCACGAGCAAGTCTCTAGATCATATTTTGCATTTGGCTCGGTTTTGAACCTCCTTCGCTCAAACTGAAAAGGATAGGAACTTTGGCATGGATCTCTGAAATCTTTCATTGAATAGGTTCCTAATATCTTTAGAAAGGTGTGGTTCAAATTTCGTGAAGTTTGGCCTTACGGATCAAAAGTTAGGTCGTTTTTTCGTTTGGATTGTCGGGCTGATTTTGCTGATTTTCCTGCTCATTTGTCGGAGTGGTCGACCGCCCATTCCAGAGGTCGACCGCTAGGCAAACCGGCGAGACACCTGTGAGAGGTCAAACCGCCCAACACTTTGAGATTTGAGTTTTTGGTTATTTTTGGGTGTTTTGCTTTGGGGTTTGATTGGATTCAATACTAATCTTCCGCTGTGCTAGTATATTGATCTTCATAGCTTCCATAGCTATTGGAGTGACATTTGTGTTGAATCCATCTTTTGTGAAAAAGTGAGCGTGCTCCTATTCACCCCCCCTCTAGTCGCCTTTTCGGTCCAACACTTTTAGACCTCCTGTCCTTAGGACCTCCCCGTTGTGTGTCTTTTGGACCTCCTGTCCTTAGGACCTCCCCGTTGTGTGTATTTTGGACCCCCTATCCCTAGGACCTCCCTTTTGTTGCGTTCCTTTGGACCTCCCTGTGTCCTTAGGACCTCCCCAGGTCGGACCTACCGCTTGCTCGGTCGGACCTACCGCTCGAGCTTGGTCTTCATTGTTTGAGGACCTCCTCCTTGTTGATCTAATTGTCCAGGACCTCCCTGTCCTTTGAGCCTCCTTGTTCTCCCGGATCTCCCTCTTGTGTGCGTTTGGACCTTTTTCAGGTTCAGACCTCCCCTTCGTGTGTGTTTGGACCTTTGTGGTCCAGACCTCTTTTGTGTTTAGACCTTTGTGGTCTAGACCTCCCCTTTGTGTGTTTTTGGACCTTTGCGGTCCAGACCTCCTCTTTTGTGTTTAGACCTTTGTGGTCTAGACCTCCCCTTGTGTGCGTTTGGACCTTTGCGGTCCAGACCTCATCTTTTGTGTTTAGACCTTTGTGGTCTAGACCTCCCCCTTGTATGCGTTTGGACCTTTGCGGTCCAAACCTCCTCTATTGTGCTTAGACATTTGTGGTCTAGATCTCCTCCTTGTGTTTGGACCTTTGTGGTCAAGACCACCTTGTTGTCTTGAGGACCCTTTGTCCTCAAGACCTCCTTGGTTGTCTTAGGACTTCCTGTCCTCTGACCTTCCCGCAGGACCTCCTTTCAGGATCTCCTCTCGGACCTCGTCCTTGGACCATTCCCTTTGACCAATTCGATCACCCTTTTGACTGGCTCTGTAACACCCTAGCTATTCGGAAGCTAAAATGCTACCTAAAGGACTAACATACAACAATACTACGGAAGAACTTTAACAATAACTCATCAACTAACATATAAGGATCAACATCTTTTAAAACCTAAGCGAGAATTAAAACCTGAATCCAACAACAGGTTCACAAATTCCAATTATTTAAGTCTCTCAATCCACTAAGATAATCATACCAAACGAATGATCATGGAACATAAGCGCTTAATTAAACAACCTTAACGTGAAAAAGATGTCAACCAACATCAAACTCCATTATATTACAGTCCATCACTTAACGAATGAAAGATGTAATCAAGTTCTATTATTGAAACCGTGTAAGGTGAAATGAATGAGTAGTGCGTGTCTACTCCTCCCAAGAGAAACATCACCAACGATCACCTAAAAATAAATAAACAAAGCAAGAATGAGTCTGAGACTCAAAGTACATGGATAGTTGGATATACCACAAATATGAAAAAGACAACTTCATTAAAGAATTTGAATGTACACCTAATGAATACATGAATGCATGGAATGAATGGAATTAATGAAAAGAATGGATCGCACACATGCTTATACCTAGATAGCTAGTGACACACCCGTTGGTGTTCACCTAAGCCCGCATTTAACAAAATCACGAGGACCCAAGTCCCGTATGAAGAACGTTTCATACGGGTGTCCAAATCTGCCCACATTGGAATGGTGGGTCTTACGTGCCCATACCGAATTGATGGGTCTTATAATCCACTCCGTGGAAGGCACATGAAACATGATGCATGAACTCAAGTACTGAATTATGAAAGACATCATATGTATACCCATGGTATAAAACATAAGAAAGGGACCTAAACTTGAATATTCTCATGGATCTTAGGAAAACACAATACAAACATCAAGCATGCATCATTCACCAAACATAGGAACATCAAAGTATTTGCCTTAACCGTGAGACGAAAAATGATGACGACAAACAACTTTCAACCCCGGTGCTCACCAACACACAGGCAACCGTAAAGTATACTAAGTATACTAAACAAGAGTGCTCAACAAAGCGATAGAACATAACGAGAGCGATCGCTCCTGGACGCAACACAAAACTAGCAATTTCACCCCTGACTCTAATCTGTCCAATCTGTCGGTTCTCAAAGAAAAATCCATAACTTTTGAGTCCCAGCCCCAAAAGTTATGAATCCAAGTTTTCCGGACTTTACACGAGCTTAGCTACAACTTCCCAGGTGATCGACAGAACAAATTACCCCATCTAAGCCCTTGATTTTAACCCCGAAGACCGTTCTGTCATCTTCGGTACTTTCAACTTGTGAAATTCATAACTTCCATTTGGTACAACCAAAATCAATGACCTAAACCTTTCTGGAAACTACAAGGAACTAGCTTCCTGAATAAAATTATTTCAATAATTCCCAAGGTGCAAGAAAAGTCTCTAACAAGTTAATCTTTCTCTACTGTCCACAACAGAGAGACAGATTACAATAAGAACTTCAAAAATTCATATCTTTCGTTATACAGCTCCAAATTAGATGTTCTTTAATGATCTGGAAAGATAAGACCAAGGCCTACAAATTTCATAATATGGAGAAGTCCTGATTCGGACCTTAACAATAATCAATCTACTAATTAAAATGACTGCTGAAACATAGCTAAGATTCTGGACAGCGGTAAAGAACAGATCATAACTTTTGATCTACAACTCCGATTAGGGCGTTCTTTATCATTCTGGAAATTTTATAAAAATTTCTACAATAACCTAGTTGGGTGAAAACCCTGAATATTCAATTATCATAATCATATTTTATGAGACAACTTGACAGATCAATCGCGTCAGAATTCTGGACAGTAGAAACTAAAACTATCATAACTTTTGATCTGTATGTCGGAATCAGGTGTTCTTAGCGGCCACGAAAAGCTAAGAATATTATCTAAATATCTCTAGGAGATGAAAGCCTCCAATTCGGCCTCTATGAACTCGAAACTGCCCACGCAACCTACTGGACAGAGTTGAATCTTTAACAGACAGAGTTCGATCCAATCAATTCTAATCGAATTCACATCTACGACTAATCAAACAATGAAAACGACATTCGTTACCCTTGGAGACACGCGTGCCCACTGATTTCCCCCGCTAGATGCTCCTCTCCTCTTCTTCTCCTCTCTCCCTCCACCTTTCTCCTTGGCCGACAGCAATGGGAGAGCACCACCAAGAGGGGCAACGGAGTGCAAGGAGGAGGGCATGCACTGTAGCAGCACTGTAGCGGCAGTGGGAGCACTGTAGCAGTGCGTGCTACAGTGGTGGCTAGGGTTTCTCCCTCCTTTTAATAGTGGTCGGCCCCTCATGGGCCTCCTGGGCCAAAGCCTGAAGCCCAGATTGCCAAAGAATTGCATATTTTCTCTCCTCTAAAGTCTAATTTCTCTTTTCACTGCTTTCTTCATTAGACTAAGTTGGAGTATTACAGAAAAACCCTTTTTTTGTTTACTCTCCTTCCTTAGAAACATTCGGGGTATTATAGGCTCCTTGGTAGTCTTAAGTGCATTTGATGTGGGTGGAGTCCCATTAAATGTTGTAACCTACCTTTGTACTTATTTCTACCTCTTTGTCACATCCTTAGCCCTGTTGCTGTCCTTTTCGTACCTTGTGGTAGTGTACCTTTTGTACTAATGCCTTGGACCTGGTCACTTCTTTTGGTGGTGGTTCTATTCTTTTTCCCTTTAAATAGAGTATCACAGAGTGACCACTGCCTCCTTGTTCTTCATTTCAACTCCTCCTCCTCCTCTCCTTCTCTCGGTTCTGGGGAAGCTCTCCTTGCTCCTCTGGGACTTCTTCGGTTTTGGACCTCCTCCTTGTTGGACCTCGCTCTCTTGGGACCTCCCTCTCGGACCTCCTCCTCCCAGTGGATCTCTTCTCCTTTTCGCTCTCTCTAATTCCTTTTCGGTTTCTTTTTGAGTTGTTTTATTTATTTGGTTTTCTTGCAACGTGTAGATTCCGTTGGTCTTGGCAGTTCAAGGTCCGAAGACCCTTCAGCTTGAAGCCCAAGACTCGCCATCAAGGCAAGTCGTGGGACCCTTGACCATCTTGATCCCATTTGCAAAAGTACTTTGATTTTGATTAAACTTGCACGGCTACTTTTATAAAAACGGGTTTGGGCCCTAGTTAAATACCTATTGGTTTTATGCCTCCTTGTTTATTTAGCAATCCACATGTTGACATGTTACCTTTGATAACCTTAGCTTGGGTACTGTTAGTTGGACATTCTTGCTTACCAACATGGGTATCGTGTTTGCTTAGTCATGCTCTAGTAGACGCTGTTCTCCTCATGAATCAATGTTGTTAATAAACTTGACTAATTGAATTATGGAATCTTGGTTGGTGCCACGGATGAGCAGCTAGGGTTGAAGCCATAGCTATGTTGTTTGTGGTGCGAGGCCACTCTAAAATGTGTTGTGCTAAGACCAGGGTGGTCTTTGGCTAGGTGAACCCAAAATTGTTTTATGCTCGGGCAAGTTAGCAGGGTGCGAGTAGTGGGTGCTCCATAAGTTGTTGCTGTGGAGTCACTTGGGGGCTCCATTCGTTGGAGCGATGGAGTCACCTGGGTGCCCCAGAGTTGTTGCTTGGGGTCACATTGGGTTGAGGATAGCCTTGCCTGAGCAACCAATTAAGGACTGAACCTTGGGAGCCATTGATCTGGGCCAATGTCGTGCAATCACATGTCCATTATGGGGTGGACCGGGTGTAATAATTAGGGAGGTCCTGACTCGGTTATGTTTTTGATGGAAATGGCGCAAGAGGGGGCACGAATCTGGTGGTACTTGCAACCCCACTGGAAGCGAAACCTTAGCGAAAGCGAATCGAAGTTGGTATGCACCTTTGTAAAAACCGGTGGTGGTCTCTACTTGATTCACATGTCTAAGGTAACGTGTGTAATATCAGCGACTACCTCTTGTGGGTAAAGTTGTACACCTCTGCAGAGTAAATCTATTCAATAGCGGCGTCCCCTGCTATGGACATGCCCGAGATTTGAATGAGGGGTAGAATTCCTTCTATGAAACTGTGTTCCTCCCGGCGCTTTGGTGAGAGGTCATGGCTTGTGCCTCAAGAGACCTTGGCCGGCTCGGAGGGGTCATGGTAGCTCACAAAGTGGTCCAAGGGCTGGTCTTGTGGTGCTCGGAGTGGGTGCTCCTGAGAGGTTTGGTGAGTGCCTTGGGAGTGAGTGGGTGCTCACTGTCTCCTTTGCAAAATCAAAAGTAATTATGTATTATGCTTTTAAACTTGTTGCCTTACAATCTATTATGTTATTTACTATCAAACTTGGCTTTCGCAAATTAACCATCTGACTCTCATTGTCAAGCCGTGCATAATACTACTTGCATACCTTACCCACTTTAGCTTGTCGAGTACATTCAAAGTACTCATTGGCTTGTGCCTCATTGCTTTTTGATCAGCGAAGGTTGGAGATCCAGTGACTAGGTGCTCTCGTGAGGGAGCTCTTTTGAAGACCTTGTGCTAGGACGCCCTCCACTTGGTAGCCCGTGGGCAGGCGAATGGACCTTCTTTGTTGTTTTGTTTCATTTGTGGTGTGTTCTCTTTTCTTTCGTTAGCCTTGAGAGGCACCCTTGTACTAACCTTGACCTTAAGGTCCCTTGTTAATATATGTGATATTTTGGTTTGCTTCTCTTTGTGCGTGTTGTATGCATTTGTTTACACTAATGTTGGATCTGTGCGAGCTAGCCAATCTAATCTCGGGCTGCCTCGGTGTGCACAGGCCAAGACCTCCAGAGGTCTTGGGATCTCTGAGGTCCCGCGACCTCCTCTCGGACTTTTACTGCGCGTCCTTACGGACCATGCAGACGGCTGATCGCCCGGCGGTCCTTCCGACCACCCTGAGCTCTTGGTGGTGCTTGCCCTTCGGCCAGTGATACTACTGCTCCTCTGCAAGGCAGTACGGTTAGGGTGAGGTATTACCGTTTCCCTTGTCACGGTAGTACCGGTTGCCAAAAAAAAATCCGGGCAGTAAGTCTCCGAGGGAGTTCCTCACAGTTGCTATCCTCTGTTGCTCGGAAGGACTTAGCCGCCAGCTCCCCCGGGGTCATGGCTTCTTCGCCGAAAAGGAGTTTGAATGGAGAGAAGCTCGTGGCCCAGATTGGTGATGTTCAAAGTGCCTACAGGGCCTTTTGGAGTTCCTCGGGCGAGCCCCTTTGGAAAGCCTATGAGGTGCTTTGTCAACCTTGCTAGTAGGTTATCATTGGCTCGTTCGACCACCTTGTTGGACTCGGGGTGTCCTACCGAAGCGGAGCATATTGTTGTTCCGAGGTCTTGGCAGAATGCTCTGAAGGATGCCGAGTCAAACTGGGTGCCATTGTTGGTGACGATGTCGCGCGGCACCCCATATCTACAAATGATATTCCTCCATGTGAACTGTTGTGCTACGATGGCCGTGATTTTGGCGACGGGCTCGGCCTCTACCCACTTGGAGAAATATTCGATGGCGACGAATGCAAAGCGGAGATTTCCCTTGGCCACCAGGAATGGGCAGATGATGTCGAGCCCCCATCGTGCGAAGGGCCAGACCAGAGGCAGGGGCTATAGTGGGACTGTTCGTGCCTTGGGGTTGCGGCTAACCCATTGGCACCCCTAGCAGCGTTGAACGATATCTTGTGCGTCACGGAGTGCTGTTGGCCAATAGAGGCCTTGGCAGAAGGCCCTTACCACGAGGCCCCTAGGTGCTTGGTGGGCACCACAGGAGGCAGGACCCCTCGTGGATTTCCTGTAGGAGGCATTGGCCCTCCTGTTGGGACACGCATCATAAGAAGGGAGTGCAGATGCCTTCTTTATACAGTTGGCCTTTGACGATGTGGTAATTCCTGGCTCGGTGTCGGAGGCACTTTACTTCAGCCGTATCTTCGGGCTCTTCTCCTGCGAGGTATTTGGCGATTGTGTCATGCCAGTTGGCCCCGTCAATGAGGAACACGAGGTGTGCGGCCCCTTGTGCTTTGGGCGTGGCCCCTTGTGCTTTGGGCACAGCTGAAGTGGCCCGCAGTACTTCATAGAATACCTCAGGCGGGGGGCGTTCATCAGAGCTAGCCAGCTTTGCGAGCTTGTCCGCTGCCTCGTTGTTACCTTTGGGGATGTTCTATATGGTGATGCTAAGGAAGTGCTTTGCTGCTGCTCGTACCGTGGCTAGGTATTTGGCCTTTTCGGGTTCCCTAGCCATGAATGACTTGTCGAAGTGTTCCACTATTAGACGGGAGTCGCTTTTGATTATGATGTGCTTCGCCCCCAGTACTTTTGCTTTGCAGAGGCTCAACAGGAGTGCTTCGTATTCTGAGGCATTGTTCGTTGTGGGGAAGTTGAGGTGGGTGACGTGTGAAACACTTTGCCCATCTGGGGTGACCAGGATGGCTGCTGCACACCAAGATCCATCGCTGTAGATTGTCCATGGGGCCTCGGCATTGCTTGGGGGTTGCTCCTCGACTTGGGGGGCCTCCTCAGTGACGAAATTAATGAGGGCTTGCGACTTGATGGCCGTGCGCACTATGAGGTGATGTCAAAGGGTGCCAGCGTGGCCACCCACTTGCCAATTTGTCCCAAGGTGTCTTTGTTCCGTAGTATCAGTGCTACTGGGTAGGACGTCGGGACCGTGATGGCATGCACCAGGAAGTAGTGCCGGAGTTTGCGCGAGGCCATGAGCAAGGCGTAGTATGCCAGTTATTCCAACTTTGTGTATCTGATCTTGGCCCCTTGGAGGGACTTCGACATGTAATACACAGGGCATTGCCTGCCGTTTTCTTGGACGAAGACTGCGCTCAAAGCCAACGCAGAGGTAGCGAGGTACAATAGGAGTTACATGCTAGGCTTTGAGCTGGTTAGGCTTCGTACCTGGGCGAGGTTTTGTTTGAGCTCTTGGAACGCCCTCTAGCAGCCTTTTGTCCACCGAAACAGCTCCGCTCCCTGAAGTGTTCTAAAAAAGGGGAGTGCCCGCTCTGTGGAGCGGAAGAGAAATCGGCTGAGGGCTGCGAGGCGCCCCATCAATCTTTGTACCTTCCGGGTGCTGCGAGGGGGCCCCATTTCTTGGATGTCTTTTATTTTTTTGGAGTTGGCCTCGATGCCCCTTTCGGATATGAGGATTCCCAAGAGCTTGCCCGCCTTTACGTCGAAGGCGCATTTTTTGGGGTTGAGCTCGATCCCCTCCGCCCGAAGGTTGGCGAAGGTTTCCTACAGGTCTTCGGTGTGGGAGGCTGTGAGCCTACTTTGACCACTATGTCGTCGACATATGCTTCGACGTTGTGACCGAGCTGTCCTGCTAACACCTTCGTGATGAGTCGGGCGAACGTTGCACCCGCATTTTTCAGGCCGAAGGACATGCGGGTGAAGCAGTAGGTGCCGATGGGGGTGATGAAGGCGGTTTTTGCCTCGTCCTCTTTGGCCATAAATATCTTATGATACCCGGAGTAAGCGTCCAGGAAGCTCATCAACTCGCAGCCCGAAGTGGAGTTCACCAGTTGGTCTATGTGGGGTAGAGGAAAATCGTCCTTCGGGGATGCCTTGTTGTGGTTGGTGAAGTCGACGCACATGCACCATTTTCCAGAGTGCTTGATCTCGCGAATGACTCCCGCCTTTAGCAGTTTGGCTATTTCTTTCTTGGTTTGTTTTCGATCGCTCTGTCATCATCTTGTAGCTTTCCACTTCTTGGGCATGCGTCGCCGGATGGCCAGCAAAGGCTCAATGGTCTCCCTCGCTACCCCGGGGATGTTCTCTCGTGCCCCATACGAAGACATCCGTGTTGCTACGGAGTACTTCGAGGATGGCATCGTGTGCTTCCGCTAGAAGCTCGACCTCGAGGGCGACTGTCTTTTCTAGGGAGGCTTCTCCAAGAGGGACCCTTCGGAGTTGTCCCTCCGGTTTGGCCTTCGGTGCCTATTATGCTGAGGAGGCACCCGCCTGGGTGTCTGCGTCTGCTTCAACTGCGTGGACATAGCGGGCTGGTGAGATTATCTCCAGTTTTGTTTGCCTTGCTAGGTCCTGGTCTCCTCACACCGTGATGATACCCTCCGGTGCGGGGATCTTTATACACAAGTAATTGTGGTGTGTTATTGCGTCGAAGGTATTCAATGTGGCCCGGCTGAGAATGGCATTGTACTGGTAGGGCATCTGGACGACGTCGAACGTGACAATCTCGATCTGTGATGTAAAGTCGCCACTGAACGTGACTGCCAAATCAATTTGGTTACGGGCTTTCCCCCGAAGCCTACTAGTGGTATGCCTGGGGGCTACAAATGATCCCTAGGGATCATCATCTTGTCAAAAGCGTCGGTGAACAGCAGGTCCGCGGAGCTTCCTCCGTCCATGAGGACGCGCTTGACCTCAAAATCCATGATGTTGGCGGAGATGATGAGGGGATCTTGATGGGGGAAGTACAAGCCCCTCGCGTCCTCGGGGCCAAAGGTGACTGGTATTTCAGCATAGCGAGGTGGGCTGGAGGCAGGGTACATCACGACGTGGTGGATCTACTGAGCATATGTGCGTCGTTGCCTTTTTCATGTTATGTCGAGCAAGGATCCTCCTGTGAACATGTTTATGATCCTTTGATGGTGTTCCCCGTGGCCCCCTTCTATGCGGGGCCTCAGGGGTGGAGCGGACAACTGATTGCCTGTTCCCCTCCTGTCCTCGCATTTGACTGGCTGCTGGCCACGATTCATGTAGTCTTGCATGGTCGCGATGGTGCGGCACTCTCGGGTTGTGTGTGCCCCCTCGCCATAGAGATCACAAAATAGCGAAGGGCCCCCGTTACGCCTGCGACCTTGCCCCCGTCGCGGCCACCTCGACCTCCTCGCTTCCCCCCTTCGGGGGGGGGTGCCTTCTACGTGGTAGACGTTCCGCCCCTTGTGATGATAGTCGTTGGCCCATGGCTTGGCGGCTGTCCCTGTGGTGGTGGCCGCGATGCCTGCCTTCTCGGGCGGCCAACTTGGTGTCTGTGCTGGGGCAGCGGGGGCTCTGGCATCCGCCCTTCGGGTGCTGTCTTCCTCCGCCCAGGCATACTCTTCCATCTTGTCGAAGAGCTCTGCTACTGTGTGGATGGGCTTGAGGGCCAATCTTTCCGACAAGGGGCCCCTCTGAAGTCCTCATGTGGCTGTGTTTATGATGGCGGTTTCATTGACCCCTTTCACTTGACACTTTACCTCCGCGGTTTTTTGAAAAAACTATGGAGGGACTCGCCCGAGGCTTACTTTATTGCAAACAGGTGCCCCGCGTCCTTTGACTCGGCGTAATTTCCCTGGAAGTTGTTTCATACGAGATCCCGCAACTACTCCCACGTGTATATGGACCGGGGAGGGAAGGTGAAGAACCATGTTAGTGCACCCCCCTGAGGGCGAGTGTGATGCTTTTTTGCTTTGGTGCTTTGGTGGTGTCGTCTCCCCTGGCCGTCTTGATGGCGGTTTCGTATTCCCAGAGGAACTCCGAGGGGTCTGTGCATCCTTCAAAGGGCCGGGCGTCTAGTATTTTGAAGCCCTACGGCCAGCGAGCCGCCTCTAGCCCCGTTCTCAACAAGGAGTTAGGGTCCCCCCAAAGCAGCGAAGCCAGGGGTATGGTTGCCGGTGCCGAAGGGGTAGCCTTCGCTCTGATGACTTGCCTTTGTGTGAGGGCCATGAGCTGGGGTGGAGCTACGAGGGCCACTTCTGTTGGTCGCCGAAGGCCCAACATCTCCCGGCGAAGGTTGGCCAGTTCCCGCTGGAGCACTTCGTAGGCCTCCCGGGTCACACCCCTCATTTTGGGCGGGGGTGGGCCCGCCAGGTGACTCCCGGGGAGGGATGCTTCGGTGGGCCGGGTGTCTTTTCCGACAATGTCTCCATATGTGGCGTTATTGGCTTCCTCCTCCACAACCTAGGTGGTGGTCACCGTTACCGCGGATGTCCTACTTCACTTGACCCTTGGGGTGCTCAGGGCTGTGGACGTCACGGTCGCTTCGTCTGCTGAAGCCTTGGGTGTGCCCTTCCGAGAGGCTATGCTAATGCTTCGGAGCGGTGCTTCGTGACTTTCCTGTCGATCTCCACAGACAACGTCAACTGTCGTAGCAAGAAAAGGCTAGACGGTAGAAGAAAGGGACCCCTGGTATCTAAAGGAGGGACCGAAGGATCCTCAGAGAGGGGACCGAATGTAAGGAGTAAATGTGTATTAATTGCCCAAAAATCCAAGTCTGCATTATTACATGGGGGAGGTGGCTATTTATAGCCTTCCGATAGGGTACATGAGATTACAGATCTACCCCTAAAAAGGTACTACGCCCGTAGGGGCTGTAGGGGCTTTTCCTACCCCTACATGTAGCCTCCAGTTCATGGTGGACCTCCCCGTCCCGGTTCATCCGGCCGTACACCGTCCATCGATGCTATCCTCCTTCAACAGGCGCCACGTAACCGAGGCGCGGGGCTTGAGGCACTTGGCCGGCCCCCAAGGCACTCCTCGGCTCACCCCCTGGGCATGTGGCACTTCGTCGATGGTTCGGATGCCTTCGCCCCGCCTCCGAAGCATCCGCCCTGTTGGACCACGCGGTCACCCTACGGGCCTTTGCTTGGGCTCCAGGGCCCCTCCAAAGGGGTACCTGGTACCCTTAGGGGCCCCGGCCCCTGGCTTGGGGGGGGGCTTCAGTAGGTCATTGGGGCAGGTGGGGCCGCCCCTACGACATTGCTAATAAAAGGACTTAAGTAGATAAAACTTTTGAAATAGTTAATTTACCCTCATTTGGTAAAACCAACAAAAAAATAACCATTTTTTACGAGGTTAACGGTCACATGAGCACCGTCAATGAGACTAAAGCTGGACAAATTAGGATAGTCTCAGAGTTCAGATCAACAAAATAGCAGCTCATTTAAAGAGGGGAGTCACCTCTTGGTGGGGTGGTGGAGTTGTGGGTGTACGACTCCACCCACTAGGATTCAAATCCTAGTGCCCATCTTTACGCACGCATGAGTACGTTTCAGTGGGAATTTTGTGATGTCGTAGATTTATCCCTGGCCTTCGTCTTTCTAGATGTGTGCTAAAGGGGTGCATTCAAATGTGTGTGTGTGTGTGTGTGTCTGTGTGCGTGGTTGTGGTGGGGGTGTGTGTGTCTTCCTGTAATAAAAAAACAAAAAAAGACTCATTTGAAGAAAAACCAAATAGTTTATAGTTGATGCACCTATCTCTAGTGTTGTTTTGAGTTTAGTTTAAGTGAAATAAGATTAATAAGACATCGTCTCTTCAGCCGCACGAAGGCGACTCAGGAGGGGACCCCTACCCACCACCTAGTCCCCTCGCTGTCGCCAGCGGCGACAGCGGGGCTTCTTCCACATCAGCCTCCTCCCTCTACTCTCTCCCTCGCTCCCTTCCTCGGCTGGTTCCTTTCCTTTAGGCCTCCGGGCGCTAGAATATTTGTGCTGGCGTCGGAGCTTAGATATAACGAGCTCAATAGTTGGCCCGAGGTTGATGTCGAGGTAGCCGGCTGAGTCAACGACACATAGATCTGCGGGATCTGAGGCCGGATGCATTGGGGAGTTCCAGATCCGGGGTCGTCTCTGGCCCTCGCAGCAATGTTGGTCTGCCCAAGGACGTCGGTGGCATTGTTTCAAGGATGGTACCTATTGTTGATGTTGTAGGGATACGAGTAGGCTACACTAGCTAACAATTTAAAAAATTCTACCACAAAAACCAGGAAGCCATGCAAGTAAGAGATCACAGATCGTTACAACTAGAAGCACAGTGCTGCGGAAGAAGAGTTGGAGCAGCCTAATCCAACGTCGAGCGCGTCGATGAAGTGGTCGTAGTCGATCGTCCAACGTCCTCGGCTCCGATCATCTCCTCTAGCAACCTATGATGTTCCTTTCGTAGGTTGTCGATCATCCTCGATCAACGCAGCAACAACCGCAATAGCGCCTCTACGGTATCCATACGTCCAGGGGTGAAACACCATACGCCAGTGTGCTAGCACCAACATGCAAGGCAGGGCCTTGGGAAGATGGTGGCTAGGGTTTCGATGGAGCAACTCACGTTTGTCCCAATAACCCCATGCACCATGTTATAAAGAGCCTATGACGGATCCTATTCGAACTCGTTTGTTCCAACCCATTAAGTGTGCAACCCTGTATGTTCATGCGTAATCGGTTGTAACTCTAAAACTCCTTTCCGACCACGAGTATTAGTGGTTCCTAGGAGGACATAATGATTCCCGAATACACATAAATATTATATTGGACGAACCTTATGAAATATGATCTGCGACCATGTCCTTATCACTTACGACCAGCTCGTATCTCCATACGACCAGTTAATATTTAGTTATGACCAGTTCATAACTCCTTATGAGCAGTTACTGATCATGTCTGACTAGTTTACGACCAATCCATATCTCCATACGACCAGTTCGTATCTGGTCGGACTGAATGACCTACTTGTGTATCCTCCCGTTGGCTCATGATATCTGGTTGAACTACAGATGAGATATTTTGTCATTCATGGACTGTTCAATACTTTCTCGATCAAGTGACAAATAACTTCATGCGGTTGACTCTTTAACCACTAGTGGCATGGCCATGCATTTTCTTTATCCGACCACATTAAGGGGTCCAGAGATGTCTATCTTGTTATGTTGGAGGGGCAAATCCCATATCCACCAGTCACATCCCTCCACATGTTTCATACCATACCCGAAAGCTACCTTTATAATTACCCAGTTACAGAGTAGCGTTTAGCAACCCCTAAGTGTACTATTATACGTGTAGGAAACCATGTTGATTTCAGGTCTAAGGATTATACATAATCATTGCTCGAGACCAACTGATGACACATAAAATCATATCAATCTCAATAGTGTCTCAAGGTGGGTCAATCCAACACCATGTTCTCTAACATGTGTTCGCATTATTGATTCGATATCCTCATATATATGATCGGTGAAACATGGTCATCAATCAATACATGTGTTGGTCGATAAGTCACTAGTGTTCCGACTAGTGTCATCCGACTAGGGATACATTTAGAATCACGTCATATAAGTTAAAGATAATGTTATCAAGAGTTCATTAATAGGAGTTACAACACAATTTATGACCGCAAGAATAAATCATTAATTTAATCTCAGAGGCAATTACAAGAATCCATCACAAGCAAAAGTGGAATATTAATACAAACTCGGGATTAATTACAAGAATTCGTTACAAGCCGAAATAAAAAATTAAATACAAGCACAAAGATAATTACAACAATGTGAGACCCCGACGTTTATTAAGCTCATAATACTTAGTCATCCAATTGACCCTAGTATTATCAACCAAATAAACCGGTCTCGAGATGTATACTTCCCGAATGCGTTATACATACCTCACAACAAAAGAATGTATCAATTCCATACAACACATAGTACATAAGCAACAAACCAGAAGTTAATATTAATAAGGAATAGGTTATTACAAAAGAGGGGCCTTCTGGCCAAATAACAACAATACTACAAAGATACACAATGAAGCAAAAAGTGCCATAAAGATGGCCCAAAATAAGAGCCAACGAAGGTGCCTTTAGCCCACAAGGCAACTGACCGGACCGCCAAGCTAGTCGCTCTCCCAACCACCGCACAGCTCACAAAAGTAAAGCCCTTTGGGCTCTACCTCCTCTGCAACAAAGTTGTTAAGCAAAGCAAATGAGTACAATAAATTGTTTATTGTACTGCAAGACTGACGTGTAAGATAATGTAACTATAATTTAGCTATATGCAAGCTTTATTTAAGTGGATGAGGCTTTGGACTCATTTTAGCACAAAGCAAGTTTTCATTTGCAATAATATAGTAGATTGAAGGCAATTTGACAAAGCATTTTAATTGTTGAAATAACAACGAGATAAATAACATGATAACAACAACAAGAACAACACGAAGTGACCAACCCAAGTCACCACAACAATAGCATGAACTCCCGTTCATACCAACCATGTCAAGTTTTAATTAAAGGTTGTAGTCTAGTCTTGAACGACCTTACCAAGCATGTCCATAACCTAGGGCGAGGCTATTCAAATAGTTTTATCCTGCGGGGGTGTACCAATGTACCCACACGCCGACCGCCTTTCCTTTAGGCACACTACCTTTGGTATCTGCGGCGCACGCTAAGTCCTCTGAGACATTTCCAATGGACAATGCTAATTACTCGTCGCACAACCCACGGGAGAAGGAGACATCACACAACCTACCCGAAGCTAATGCTCCTCCCACATCACACACACATTTTATCTTTAAAAACACACCAACCGAGCGACCCCAATTAACACCGCCCAAAGTACTTAGTCAAGAGGGTTCCATATGCCCTCGTGTGGTTAGCATAAAATCGCTTGGCTTAGTGACCCAAGTACTCGGTCCTTAGGGACCCAGCATACCACCACATTCCAAAACCGCACCATCCATCCAATATGCCCAAGTCTAAATCAATCTTTTATTTTCAGTTTTTGATTTTACAAATTAATCAAAGCACAAGTGCTGGACATATAGGAGTAATAATCAGTTTTGAGTGATCAAGACCATCGACTAAGTCGATGATCGCCCATTCTATCGTTACTAAGCATGTCTAAGCAATTTAAATCGAAACTACTAAGTGATAAGAGCTCATCCAACGAGCTCCCACCACAGCAAATAACCTAGGCTCATGGTAGTAGAGGATAAACAATTTCTACAGATTATGCAACTATAGGCTTGCTAGCGACATTTAACACAAAGTAGCATGCATACATAGAAGTAAAACAATATATTAAGCTTTAAAGTAATGGGACAATGATGGAAATGATCAAACTGCTTGCCTTGCTGTTGCTGGTCAATTTGTTGCGGAGGGTCACTCTCGGGATCACCACAAATGTCGAAACCTAACGGAAAGGCGAGAAAGAACCGATAAGAACGACGAAAAACAACAAAGACAGCACAACAAACGAACTCCAAATTCTCTGAATTTTCTACAGCAGCAAGAGGGTGATTTTTAGGGAATTTTGCAACAAGAACCAATTGATTTGGATTCTCAATGCAAAAGTTATGAGCAAAACAATTCTGCTCAGCCCCTAAAATACCAAACTGCACTATTCACTAATTTAATTATGAGGCAACATTTTCTAGAACAGAAGTGAAGCTGAAATTTTTACTGTAAAACCAGCACCTCATGAGATGAATAACACAATTGAGTTCATCTCATTTGGAGCTATAATGCACTTTCTATAAATTTTCAAAAACAAGAACTTGAACAAAATTATAATGCACAAGTCCTCATTTTCCTAACAGCAACATGCTCAAAACTAATGTTCACAGTGAGTTCATTAATAGAGGAAACCAACAAAGTTGGTCTCACCCAAAAATAATCTACAGAGCATTAGTTATGTATTTTACAAGTTAAGCATTAATTTGAGTGTACTTTTAAAGTTAGTTTTAAAATCTAAAAGGCAAAAGCGTGCTCTGGGGCTGAACTCAACTTACAATCATTTTTAGATTAAAGTCAAGTCCAAGACAGAGCTAACACAATTTGAATGACCTTATTTGGGTTTAGAATGAAAAAGATATGCAATTCTAAAGTTCATACCATTTTTAGTTTATAACTAGAGCTCACGGAATTTCTAAAACTCACAAGGACATGGGAGGGCGTGAGCCACGGATCATAGATCTAACGGCTCAGGACCTCCCGGAGAACAACGCACAGCGCTCCACGAGGTCGAGAGGTCCTGGACCTCCTAGCAACGCACATGCGAGGTGAGGGAGGTCGTGGCCGTAGATGGAGAATCCAACGGACCACAACGATGAGGGAGGTCCGGACGGATCAGATCTAAAGGGGAGGTCCTCAGCGGTGAGATGACCTCGAGGAGGTCCCACGATCTAGCGCCTAACGCCAGACCTCCGGGGAGGTCAGGCCGGCCACGATCGCTGAGGAGGTCTTGGGCGCTCAGATCTCCTCGGAGGAGGTCAGGACGTCCCTGAGCTCACGACCACGCCTTCGGACATGGAATAAATGCGCTGCGACAACGAGGAGGTCATGGCGCAAGATCTTAAATGTGCAACAAAGGGCGGATTAAAAGGCATTTAAGACCCACCCAATGATTACGAGATTGAGCAATTGATGACCGCATTAAACACGGCGGATCTCGTCCTAAAAGCGACAACAGTGCTGCCGTGTCCGACAAAGACCCGAGCTCAAGGATTTGGTTCTCGCCATGATGTAGACCTCGCCCGCGACATCCAATGGTACCGTTGGGTCCGCAATAACCATGCGCACTCAACGGACCTCCTCTCAACGGGCGGCGGACCTTGAACGCCAGGCCGGAGAGGGCAAATGAAAGCCAAGACGGCCAAAAGCAAAAATGCAAAATAGAGCTCCGCGACATTCAAGCGTGTGCAAGAAAAGCTCCGCGACATCATTCAGCGGGTGCCAGCAGACTAAGGGACTAACAGAAGTACACGGAGGTCCTAAGGTCTTTGAGAAGTGGAGGAAGGTGAAGACCGGAGCCGAGGAAGATGAGGTTGCTCCACGGCTCAGCTCGGCTCCAGATTCCACTTTGTCCACCTCTGTAAATGCCCAAACCAAAACAAGTTAGGTCTTGGTCCCAGAGGAAGGCACAAATGGAAGCAAGGAGAGGGAGAAGAAATCTCCAATGACCCTTGCCCACCGAGGGCTTCAAGCTCCAAAGAATGGCGGCCAAGGAAGCTTTGGTGGTTTAGAGCTCCCAAGCACGGGGTGAAAGCAAAGGAGCAATGGTGTGTAAAGGAAGCCAGGAAACCGTGGGGTGGTTTTATCCTAAGGGCAAGGAGGTCATGGACCACTTGGCTAAGCTCATGGTGAGCTTGGCCCATGGCACGGTCTAGGGCATTGGACAAGATGTAAAGTTGACAAGGATGGCGGTCGGTCTTGACGACTGAGAGGCGGAAGGTGACACGCATTAAATGCGGTCAAGAAAGAGTCATTAAAAAGTACCTAGTGGCAGGCGTGCATTAACTCCCCTGCTCAGAGCTCGCATGCGTGACCAAGGAAGGAGAAGAACAGGGGAGGTCGTTTTGACCGTTGGATAAGACCATGGGGAGGTCCTAACCATCGGATGACAATTTTGAACCGTTATGTTTTAAGTGGTGGGAGGAGGTCCCGGCCACACGATCAAGGATGGGGAGGTCGTGGCCTCCGATTTCCTTAATGTGTAAGCGCCGCGTGGGAAAATGGGACAGAGGTCCAAAGCGTTGGATCTCCATCCAGCAGTGCGGACCTCTGTGAGGTCTTAACCGCACATGAACTTAAAACATGAGGGGAGGTCATGGCCTTTGGATTAAAATCCAAGGGCACACAACCAAAGGAGGTCTCGAGGCTTTGCGTGAAGCGCGAGGAGGTCAAGACCTTTGGATTTTGATCCACGGTGGTGATCAAAACAGGGGAGGTCTGAGCCTGCGCGTGGCGCAAAGTAGGTCTTGAGCTTGCGCAACACACAAGGGAGGTCATGGCCATTAGATTTAGATCTAAGGGCAACGACCTCACGCGTCTTGTGAAGGACCTAGGCGTGATGTTTTTGAGAGGAGGTCGTGGCCTTTGGATGTAAATCCAGCAGTGCGACCTCAAGTGAGTGCAAAGGAGGTCTCGATAGTTAGATTAAGAGGAGGAGGTCGAGGAGCGGTTGGATGTAAATCCAATGACTATGACCTCGCCAAGGTGGAAGGTGGTTTTGAGGTTTGATAACAAGGGAGGTCGGGGCGGTTGGATCTTAATCCAAGGGCTATGACTGGACAAGGTGAGGAGGTCTTTGGGATTTAACACACGGGAGGTCATGACCGTGGATCTTTGATCCAACGGCTATGACCTCATGAGGTGGGAAAAGCCTTTGCGGTGTTGACCGGAGGAGGTCAGCGCCCACGTTGACCGAGGAGGTCCACGCGGTCGAGAGGACTTCAAGGGAGGTCTGGTGCGTTGGTTGAGGGGAGGTCGTGGCCTTTGGATTGGATCCAACGGCTCACGACCTCATCAAGGTGGGAAAAGTGGTCAGATGGGGTTGGGCTGGACCAGCTTTGCACAGCGGCTAGCCCAAGGAACAGAGCCATGTTTTAAGTTTAATTTCTAACAGCCGAGACTTAGCAGAATTATTTGAGATAGCAAATGAACTCCAAATTTGATGAAATTTTAACTGGAGCTTGTTGACAATGAGATTAACCTGACATAAAATTTCCAGAGTTTATTATGCAATGCATTTTTCTCAGGAAATTCATTAAGGTTGTTTAAAGGATTGTTTTACCTCCAAAATTTATCAAACTAGTTTTACAACTTGTGATATTTTTCAGAGGGTCCCACATCAGTTTTGGGACCAAGGAGAATATATTCCAAATGTTTGGCACAAGATTTAGACAATTGAAAAATGAGTTTGACTTTTGGGTCAACAAGAGCTTGTGTTTTGGATTACACAACTCTTGGACAAGAATTACATGAGAGATTAGGGGTTTTCAAGATGTGAGAAAAGTTTTAATTTCTACACATATAATTATACTTGAATAACCCTAATTATACATTTGGGATGTTACAAAATCTCCCCCTTACAAAAATCTCGTCCCGAGATTTGGCTCATTCGATAAGAAAGATGGATAGTCCGCACGAGACGATCTTCTCTTTCCCAAGTAGCCTCATCCTCGTAATGGTTCGACCACTTGAACTTTAAGGAACTTGATGGTCTTATTCCTTGTCCTTCGTTCGAGACTCATCGAGCACGCGAGCAGGTGCTCGCGATAGGTCAAATCTTCACGGACATCGAGGGTTTCCAACGGAGCTTCCTCGGTTGGAACACGGAGGCACTTCTTAAGCTGGGACACATGGAAAACATCATGTACCCCTCAAGTGCAGTAGGCAACTCCAACTTATAGGCAACAGCTCCTTCTTCTCGATAACGCGGTAGGGACCGACATATCGAGGAGCCAACTTGCCCTTGGCCTTGAAATGTTGATGGCCCTTCAAAGGAGAGACTTTGAGATAAACAAAGTCATTAGGCTCAAAACGCAACTCACGTCGACGGCGATCCGCATAGCTCTTTTGCTCGATTGAGCTCATGCGCAGCACGCTCACGAATAAAATTGGACTTGGCGCTCGGCCTCATTGATTGAGTCCGGGCAAAGAGAGGTCTCTCACCGTCTCGACCAGTTCAACGGGTTCTACACTTTCTCCGTACAAGGCCTCAAATGGTGCCATGCCGAGACCGCCTGAAAATTTGTTGTTATAAGAAAACTTCGGCGAATGGCAAGCATTTCTCCCAATGCTTCCCATATGAAAGGACACAAGCACGAAGCATGTCTTCCAAAACTTGGTTGACCCTCTCGGTCGACCATCGGTTTGGGGGTGAAATGCCGTCTTTGAAAGCAAACGAGTTCCCATAGCTTCTTGCAAGCTATGCCAAAAGAGACGTGAAAAGGGATCCACGATCCGACACAATCGTCTTGACACACGTGCAAACTCACGATCGCGGGCGATATAGAGTTCCGCCAAAAGACCTACCCAAAGTTCGGTCTTGGCGGGAAGGAAATGTGCCACCTTAGTCAATCGATCGATGGCGACCCAAATAGCATCATTCTTCTTGGGGGCGTGGGTAGACCGGTGATGAAATCCATTCGATCGAATCCCACTTCCACTCGAGGAATTGGCAAAGGTGAAGCGATCTCGCCGACCCGATGCTCGGCCTTGACACGACGACATCGTCGCTTTTCGACAACGAACCGCGATCTCCCTCTTCATTCGGGTCCACCAAAATCTCGGCGAAGATCTTGATACATCTTTGTGGCCGGGATGAATGGATAAAAGCGAATCATGGGCTTCATGGAGGATTAAATTCCGCAATTCCATGTCCTTTGGAACCACGAGGCGTTGCGAACCTCACAACACCATGCTCATCCTCGAAAAAGCACTTGGTTGTTCCGTTCTTGACATTTGCCTTGATGTGGCTCACTCCAACATCCATTGCTGGCGGACTTGATCCGATCCACCAAGGTTGGTTGCACAACCAAGGCGGCGAAGAACCATGCTCAACAAAACTCAAGTTGAGGCGCTGAAATTCTTCGGAAAAGAGCGGTGAAGCTCACTGGACAACAAGGCATTGCAATGCGCTGCGACTAAAGCGCATCGGCAAGCGACATTAGCCTTGCCCGGATGGTAGTGAATACCCACATCATAGTCCTTGATCAACTCCAACCATCTCCTTTGCACGAGGTTCGGTCAGTTGTGTGAACAAGTACTTTAAGCTTTTGTGATCCGAATACACTTCTAGCGATTCGACACCGATTAGGTAATGTCGCCAAATCTTAAGTGCATGAATCACAGCAGCCAACTCCAAATCATGAGTAGGGTAGTTGAGCTCATGAGGTCTCAATTGCCTTGATGCATAGGCCACTACCTTGCCTTCTTGCATAAGGACACAACCGAGGCCTCGACGAGAAGCATCGCAAAAGATATCGAAGCTTCGATGGATATCGGGAAGAACAAGAACGGGAGCGGTGGTCAAACGCTTTTTGAGTATTGGAAACTTTCCTCACACTCAGCGGACCACGAACTTCTTGTCCTTCTTGAGCAACTCAGTCATCGGCCATGATCTTGGAGAAGTTCTCGATAAGCGGCGATAATATCCCGCTAAGCAGAAAACTCCGCACATCGGTGACCAAGCGGTGACTCCATGAAAGAACATCGCTGACCTTGCTAGGGTCAGCAGCTCGCCTCTATTGAAAGAACGTGGCCTAAAAAGCCACTTCCTTCAACGAGAATCGCGACTTGAACAACGTCACACATTTGGTGCTCACGTAGCTTGCCTAACACAAGCTTGAGATGCTCGGCATGTTCCTCATCGTTCTTGGAATAGATAAGGATATCATCGATGAAGACCACGACAAACTTATCCAAATACTCCATGAATACCGAATTCATGAGGTTCATGAACAAGGCAGGAGCATTGGTTAAGCCGAATGACATGACGGTGTACTCGTACAAGCCGTAGCGAGTAGAGAACGCCGTCTTTGGAATATCCTCAGGCCGAATCCGAACCTGATGATATCCCACTCTCAAATCAATCTTGGAGAAAACTCGAGCTCCAGTTAATTGATCGAAGAGATCGTCAATGCGGGGCAATGGATACTTGTTCTTTACCGTCACTTCATTAAGTGGGCGGTAATCGACGCACATGCGCAAAGTACCGTCCTTCTTCTTTACGAAGATTGCTGGACAACCCCAAGGAGATGAGCTAGGGCGGATGAAACCCTTCTCTTGCAGCTCACTTAACTGCTTCTTCAATTCCACCAACTCGTTCGGTGGCATCCGATAAGGCCTCTTTGAGATAGGGGCGATGCAGGAGCCAACTCAATGACAAACTCGAGGTCTCGAGCGGGTGGCATCCTGGAAGATCTGCGGGAAAGACATCAACAAAGTCACAAACTGTTGGGACTTCGCTAATATCTAGAGCGGGCTTCGCTTCAAGTCTTGCGAAGAGATGAGGGCCTAGCGACCCGGTGGCGAAACCTTTCATGGGAGGGACTAGATAGAGATGAGCCTCTGGCGCAATCGATTTGCCCCATGTCTTTGGGACAACCAATCCATGCCAAGAATCACATCAAGACTCATTGAATGGAGAAGGATAAGGTTTGCTAAGAACCCTCGCCTTCGATCTCGATAGGAACATCCCTACACTCGGATTCGACTCTCAACTCCGAACCAGAGAGCGAATGAGTAAGCGGGACCGACAATGGAGAGAAAAGAAGCTCTCCAACAGCGACAAAAGACTTAAAACAAAGGAATGAGATGCTCTGAATCAAACAAAACGATGCGAGGTGAGAGTTAACGAAAGTGTACCTAGCACGGCGTCGGGTGCCTCTGAGCCTCCTCTGCGGTGGCGGCGTGACGCACCCACTACCCACGCCTTGGGTAGCGGGGCGATCTTCGGTCTGAGATGCACCACCTCGGCCGCGTCCTCCATTAGGGCGAGGGGTGCTCTGTCTTCTTAGGGCAATTATTTGCATAATGGCCCTTCGTTGCATGAAAGCACGTGACCCCGGTGGGTTGCGGGGCCGCTCTCGCTGACTCGCAGTGCGTGGATCGAGACACGGCTGCGATGAGCGAGAACAGGCGGTAACCTCGGGGCGCCAAGAATGAGACCGGTACCCCGAGGCGCCGGCGCGGGACGGAGGAAGCGCCCTGGATGACTTATGGGCCTCCCACTTGCGCTATGGAGTCCATAAGCTCTCAAGCCGCATGCTCGGCGATGATGGCCTTGTCGACCAAGGTCTGAAAATCGGAAAGTCGACAATGGATAGCTTGTCCTTGACTCCTCGGACAAGCCACGCTGAACTTGGCACCTTAGCCATATCGGTGGCCACATCCTCGGGGAGCATAACGAGCTAGATGGTTGAACTCGTAGACATACTCCATGGTGAGCTCGCCCTTGCTTGGCGCAAGAAACTCCCCTTCTTGATCTCCATCAAGCCGCGCAGGATGTGAGCCCGACGGAAGGCGAGACGAAACTCCTCCCAAGAGACGGTGTGGTCTGCGGGCTGCATGGCGAGAAAGCTCTCCCACCATGACAAAGCTGCACCCTCCAAATGGTGCGATCTGAACAGCGCCTTCGTGCTCCACGCATCGCGATCTGGCTTACGCTCCACCGGACGGCCAATCGTCCGCATCCAAAGGGTCCTCGGGCGGGAAAAGGTAGGAGGCTGAGTTGAAGAAACTCCGCGAGTCCTCCACGCTGGTGATGGGCGTTCCTTGCCCGGATCACGAAGCTCCGGTAAGTGCGGTGGTGTTGCGCGATGGCGTCGATAGAACTCTCCTGTCATCCGCGCGGTTGCGCTCGATCTGAAGAAGAACCTCGGCCATGGTCGGAGGAGGAGGAAGCTCCTCGTCCGGACCAGCTGACTGGCCTTGGCCGCTACGAGTGCGTCCGGCCATCCTGTTACAATGAAATTTGGTTAGCAACTAACCCGAAAAACAAAGCCTTTAAAAGAAGCAAAAAGCAATCGACTAGGGGAATGGAATATCACCCTAAACGAAAGCCAAAACAGCGAGTAAATCAACTTTAGAAGCTTCTAAAAGACTCTAAAAACAGCCAAGAAACACCAAAAGCAAGGCTCAACTTCTCAACTCAACTAACCCGTATTGAATGAACGAGTAATTGATCGAGAAGATTAAAAATCAGATTGTGAGATGAGATCTAAAACTATTAGAGAGCAAGGTTAATGCAGCGAAATAAGTGTTAGATACTTAGCTAACTAGTATCACATCTTACCCTTTTATTCCCACAAATTTTAGTTGATTTAACCTCTCATTTTCTACCCTATTTAGAACCTTTGAGCTTGCTGTCCGGAAATTGACGCTTGCTGTCCAGATTTTGCATCAAGCTTCCAAATAAATTGGCCATTCGAAGCTTCAAAACCTTGTAGATGGGCAGCTAACACTTCAATTTGCCAAACTCATTGATTCCCCAAAACCCCATTAATCGATAACAACTATTTTGTAGAAGGGAAGAGAGGAAAACAACTTTTAAAACTTAAATTAGAGTGAGATGAGAAGAAAGCTAAGATAGATGAGGAGTAAAATCTGAGAATTTTCTTAAGCTTTCAAAACTCATTTGATACTTTGAAATTAGGTTTTCAAAATATCCTAAAAGCGACCAAGCTTGCGTTACTACGGTCAAGATAGCTCGATACCAACTTTTGTGAGACCCCGACGTTTATTAAGCTCATAATACTTAGTCATCCAATTGACCCTAGTATTATCAACCAAATAAACCCGGTCTCGAGAGATGTATACTTCCCAGAATGCAGTATACATACCTCACAACAAAAGAATGTATCAATTCCATACAACACATAGTACATAAGCAACAAACCAGAAGTTAATATTAATAAGGAATAGGTTATTACAAAAGAGGGGCCTTCTGGCCAAATAACAACAATACTACAAAGATACACAGCGAAGCAAAAAGTGCCATAAAGATGGCCCAAAATAAGAGCCAACCAAGTGTGCCTTTAGCCCACAAGGCAAGCTCGACCGGACCGCCAAGCTAGTCGCTCTCCCAACCACCGCCTGACTCACAAAAGTAAAGCCCTTTGGGCTCTACCTCCTCTGCAACAAAGTTGTTAAGCCAAAGCAAATGAGTACAATAAATTGTTTATTGTACTCGCAATACTGACGTGTAAGATAACAGAACTATAATTTAGCTATATGCAAGCTTTATTTAAGTGGATGAGGCTTTGGACTCATTTTAGCACAAAGCAAGTTTTCATTTGCAATAATATAGTAGATTGAAGGCAATTTGACAAAGCATTTTTAATTGTTGAAATAACAACGAGATAAATAACATGATAACAACAACAAGAACAACACGGAAGTGACCAACCCAAGTCACCACAACAATAGCATGAACTCCCGTTCATACCAACCATGTCAAGTTTTAATTAAAGGTTGTAGTCTAGTCTTGAACGACCTTACCAAGCATGTCCATAACCTAGGGCGAGGCTATTGAATAGTTTTATCCTGCGGGTGTACCAATGTACCCACACGCCGCACCGCCTTTCCTTTAGGCACACTACCTTTGGTATGCCGGCAAGCGGCTAAGTCCTCTGAGACATTTCCAATGGACAATGCTAATTCAGTCGCACAACCCACGGGAGAAGGAGACATCACACAACCTACTGGAAGCTAATGCTCCTCCCACATCACACACACATTTTATCTTTAAAACACACCAACCGAAAGCGACCCCAATTAACACCGCCCAAAGTACTTAGTCAAGAGGGTTCCATATGCCCCTCGTGTGGTTAGCACACAAAATCGCTTGGCTTAGTGACCCAAGTACTCGGTCCTTAGGGACCCGGGCATACCACCACATTCCAAAACCGCACCATCCATCCAATATGCCCAAGTCTAAATCAATCTTTTATTTTCAGTTTTTGATTTTACAAATTAATCAAAACACAAGTGCTGGACATATAGGAGTAATAATCAGTTTTGAGTGATCAAGACCATCGACTAAGTCGATGATCGCCCATTCTATCGTTACTAAGCATGTCTAAGCAATTTAAATCGAAACTACTAAGTGATAAGAGCTCATCCAACGAGCTCCCACCACAGCAAATAACCTAGGCTCATGGTAGTAGAGGATAAACAATTCCTACAGATTATGCAACTATATGCTTGCTAGCGACATTTAACACAAAGTAGCATGCATACATAGAAGTAAAACGATATATTAAGCTTTAAAGTAATGGGACAATGATGGAAATGATCAAACTGCTTGCCTTGTTGTTGCTGGTCAATTTGTTGCGGAGGGTCACTCTCGGGATCACCACAAATGTTGAAACCTAACGGAAAGGCGAGAAAGAACCGATAAGAACGACGAAAAACAACAAAGACAGCACAACAAACGAACTCCAAATTCTCTGAATTTTCTACAGCAACAAGAGGGTGATTTTAGGAATTTTGCAACAAGAACCAATTGATTTGGATTCTCAATGCAAAAGTTATGAGCAAAACAATTCTGCTCAGCCCTAAAATACCAAACTGCACTATTCACTAATTTAATTATGAGGCAACATTTTCTAGAACAGGTGTGATACTGAAATTTTTACTGTAAAACCAGCACCTCATGAGATGAATAACACAATTGAGTTCATCTCATTTGGAGCTATAATGCACTTTCTATAAATTTTCAAAAACAAGAACTTGAACAAAATTATAATGCACAAGTCCTCATTTTCCTAACACAACATGCTCAAAACTAATGTTCACAGTGAGTTCATTAATAGAGGAAACCAACAAAGTTGGTCTCACCCAAAAATAATCTACAGAGCATTAGTTATGTATTTTATAAGTTAAGCATTAATTTGAGTGTACTTTTAAAGTTAGTTTTAAAACTAAAAGGCAAAAGCGTGTGCTCTGGGCTGAACTCAACTTACAATCATTTTTAGATTAAAGTCAAGTCCAAGACAGAGCTAACACAATTTGAATGACCTTATTTGGGTTTAGAATGAAAAAGATATGCAATTCTAAAGTTCATACCATTTTTAGTTTATAACTAGAGCTCACGGAATTTCTAAAACTCACAAGGACATGGGAGGGCGTGAGCCACAGATCATAGATCTAACGGCTCAGGACCTCCCAGAGAACAACGCCTGCAGCGCTCACGAGGTCCAGAGGTCCTGGACCTCCTAGCAACCTTGTCATGCGAGAGTGAGGGAGGTCGTGGCGTAGATGGAGAATCAACGGACCACAGCGATGAGGGAGGTCGGGACGGATCAGATCTAAGGGGAGGTCCTCAGCGGTGAGATGACCTCGAGGAGGTCCCACGCAGAGATCTAACGCCACGCAGACCTCCGAGGAGGTCAGGCCAGCCACGATCGCGAGGTCTTGGGCGCTCGGATCTCCTCGGAGGAGGTGCGGGCGTCCCTGAGCTCACGACCACGCTTCGGACATGGAATAAATGCGGCGGGACAACGAGGAGGTCAGCGCGCAAGATCTTAAATGCGCAACAAAGGGCGGATTAAAGGCATTTAAGACCCACCCAATGATTGCGAGATTGAGCAATTGATGACCGCATTAAACACGGCGGATCTCTGTCCTAAAAACGACAACGGTGCTGCCGTGTCCAGACAAAGACCGAGCTCAAGGATTTGGTTCTCGCCGGCGATGTAGACCTCGGCGGCGACATCCAATAGTACCGTTGGTCCGCAATAACCATGCGCACTCAACGGACCTCCTCTCAACGGCGGCGGCCTTGAGCGCCCGAGCCGGAGAGGGCAAAATGAAAGCCAAGACGACCAAAAGCAAAAATGCAAAATAGAGCTCATGCGACATTCAAGCGTGTGCCAAGAAAAGCTCGCGACATCATTCAGCGGTGCCCGCTGACTAAGGGACTAACAGAAGTACACGGAGGTCCTAAGGTCTTTGGGAAGTGGAGGAAGGTGAAGGCCGGGCTGAGGAAGATGAGGTTGCTCCACGGCTCGACTCCAGCTCCAGATTCCACTTTGTCCACCTCAGTAAATGCCCAAACCAAAACAAGTTAGGTCTTGGTCCCGGAGGAAGGCACAAATGGAAGCAAGGAGAGGAGAAGAAATCTCCAGTGACCCTTGCCCACCGAGGGGCTTCAAGCTCCAACAATGGCGGCCAAGGAAGCTTTGGTGGTTTAGAGCTCCCAAGCACGGGGTGAAAGCAAAGGAGCAATGGTGTGTAAAGGAAGCGAGAAACCGTGGGGGTGGTTTTATCCTAAGGGCAAGGAGGTCATGGACCATGGCTAAGCTCATGGTGAGCTTGGCCCATAGCACAGTCTAGGGCATTGGACAAGATGTAAAGTTGACACGATGGCGGTGCGGTCTTGACCCGACTGAGAGCGGAAGGTGACACGCATTAAATCTTGGTCGACAAGAAAGATTCAAAAAAGGTACCTAGTGGCGGTGTGCATTAACTCCCCGCCGGAGCTACGCATGCGTGACCAAGGAAGGAGAAGAATAGGAGAGTCTTTTGACCGTTGGATAAGACCATGGGGAGGTCCTAACCATCGGATGACAATTTTGAACCGTTATGTTTTAAGTGGTGGGAGGAGGTCCCGCCACACGATCAAGAGATGGGAGGTCGTGGCCCTCCGATTTCCTTAATGTGTAAGCGCACGTGGGAAAATGGGACAGGAGGTCCAAAGCGTTGGATCTCCATCCAGCAGTCGGACCTCTGTGAGGTCTTAACCGCACATGAACTTAAAACATGAGGGAGGTCATGGCCTTTGGATTAAAATCCAAGGGCACACAACCAAAGGGAGGTCTCGAGGCTTTGCGTGAAGCGCAAGGGAGGTCAAGACCTTTGGATTTTAATCAGCGGTGTTGATCAAAAGCAGGAGAGTCTGAGCCTGCATGCGTGGCGCAAAGTAGGTCTTGAGCTTGCGCAACACACAAGGAGGTCATGGCCATTAGATTTAGATCTAAGAACAACGACCTCACGTCTTGTGAAGACCTAGGCTGTGATGTTTTTCAGAGGAGGTCGTGGCCTTTGGATGTAAATCCAGCAGGCGCGACCTCAAGTGAGTGCAAAGGAGGTCGATAGTTAGATTAAGAGGAGGAGGTCGGGAGGCGGTTGGATGTAAATCCAACGGCTATGACCTCGCCAAGGTGGAAGGTGGTTTTGAGGTTTGATAACAAGGGAGGTCGAGGGCGGTTGGATCTTAATCCAAGGGCTATGATCCTGGACAAGGTGAGGAGGTCTTTGGGATTTAACACGGGGAGGTCATGGCCGTGGATCTTTGATCAACGGCTATGACCTGATGAGGTGGGAAAGCCTTTGCGGTGTTGACATGACCATGGAGGAGGTCTGGCGCCCACGTTGACGAGGAGGTCCACGCGGTCCGTGAGGACTTGAAGGGAGGTCTGAGTGCGTTGGTTGAGGGGAGGTCGTGGCCTTTGGATTGGATCCAACGGCTAGGACCTCATCAAGGTGGGAAAAAGTGGTCGAGATGGGGTTGAAATTTGGACCCGACTTTGCAAAATGGCTAGCCCAAGGAACGAGCCATGTTTTAAGTTTAATTTCTAACACCGAGACTTAGCAGAATTATTTGAGATAGCAAATGAACTCCAAATTTGATGAAATTTTAACTAGAGCTTGTTGACAATGAGATTAACCTGACATAAAATTTCCAGAGTTTATTATGCAATGCATTTTCTCAGGAAATTCATTAAGGTTGTTTAAAGGATTGTTTTACCTCCAAAATTTATCAAACTAGTTTTACAACTTGTGATATTTTTCAGAGGGTCCCACATCAGTTTTGGGACCAAGGAGAATATATTCCAAATGTTTGGCACAAGATTTAGACAATTGGAAAATGAGTTTGACTTTTGGGTCAACAAGAGCTTGTGTTTTTGGATTACACAACTCTTGGACAAGAATTACATGAGAGATTAGGGGTTTTCAAGATGTGAGAAAAAGTTTTAATTTCTACACATATAATTATACTTGAATAACCCTAATTATACATTTGGGATGTTACAAAGAATCACTTACAATAGATCAAATTAACAATTTTAAGCTTTGAGTACATTACAAAAGATTAAAATAAAAATCTTGCATTGCATATCGCCGCAGCCTTTCCTTGTCCATTTCTCGCCAACCGTCAAAACCCTTCCTTGACCCACATTTTCATCATTCGCCAAAAACTCATAAAACGATTAGCAAACCGAAAGCGATAAATTAGAGTAGAATAAAGAAATGTTGCCGTCAGATTTCAGGAAGATCATCGAGGTTCTCAGACCAACCTAGGTTAGTCGGCACCGTCTCACTTTTGTACTTTTCATCACCTGTTGTTTGTTAGAATTTGACACCCATGTTATACCGACTCACCTGAACCGTAGAAAATCTGATGAATAGTGTTCTTTTAACCATTGAACCATAGCCCAATAGTATCATGTGAGAGCCAAGAGGATATGGCAAGGGCAATAATGTCATGACCATGGCCAAGGGAAGAGGCAGCTGAAATGCCTACAGCCATAAGCCCCCACAAGCCTCACAATGTCCCTCACTCACAAAGCACAGTCGAAACAACCAGGAGAAGCACTTCTCCCTCAGTCAAAGCCAAGCAAAGCCTCACAAAGCTAGCGCACACAACCAAGCAAGCAGGGTACATCACAACACTCACCCTCAGTTCATCCAACAACCCAAGCTCAAGCAAAACCCACTTCTCTCCAAAGCCAAACAACAACATCACCATTGCCACAGCCACAACCCACATTTTCAACCAAACCACCCACAGAGAAGAGGTAGAGGAGGAGAAGGGGAGCAACGGAGTCAAGGAAGACAAAGCGAATGGGAACGGCGTCAACGACGGCTTCAAAATGGCAAAGACAACCAGGACAACACCAAGCCGACAAAGCAACAAGGATCAGAAGGGAACAAGGAGCATCATCATCACCACCAGCACTACCGGCACTAGCATCCTCAACCCAAAACCAACCAAGCCCAACAGAGGTAACCCATTTCTTTACCCCACTAATATTTTGCCCCATCCAAACCACATCCCATGTAAGCCAACCAAGCACAGAGAACCAGCATCAATAGCCCTAGCCCTTACTAAATCCATCACAGAGCACTAACTATTCCATCACTAAGTAATGGGAGAGAGCGGGATAGAGAGTAGAGTAGTAGTAGTACCTCAGTGCAACCGCAGCAACACCACCACTGGCACAACCCTGCTCCATCACTTTCACCTTGCATAAGCAACAACCCACTAAAATCAGAACATGAACCAAGTCAGAACCACAAAACCAAGAGTAGCAGAAATAGGAAATAAGGAGGGGGATCAAATCCGTGGGGAAGAAGGCCTAACCTCAGCCTGCACCCACACAACCGACAATGATGGTCGAACATTTGGAGCGCCACGGGCGCACTCAAGGTGGTAGGGCCGTGACTAGAGGCCAAGCCGGCCGAGCGGCATAGGGAGGCGGCCGAGTCGAGGCGCGTGGGCGTCTTGTGGCGTCTTGGCACGGCGGTGGGCCGAGCTGAAGCTGGGCCGGGCCGCAGAGGCCAACCACAACGAGACCGGGGGCACGAGGAGGAGCCGACGGTGTCTGAGCCGTGGGCAAGCGGCGTGGGAGGTGGCGGGCTGGGCATGAGAGGCCGGCGATGACCGAAGAGGAGGACCGGGCCAGGAGCAGCTAGAGGAAGTGGTGTCAGGGAAGACTACCGAGAGGGGGAGAGAGGATTCTCAGGGGAAAGCCATGCACTGAAGCAAACCAGAGAAGGAAATGGATTGGGGAAAAAGGGAGAAGAAGGAGCATGGGGCTTTCGGCCGTGAGTGGATAAGTGAGGAGAGAGAGATTAGGGGTTGGGTGAGAGATAAAGAGGGGTTTAGTAAAAAGAAATTATGGATTAGGTAGAGGGGTAAAAGGGTAAATCATGTTGAGGATTTGTAGTAGTAAGTTTAGCAGTAAAATTGAGCATTAATATTATTAAGTGTCAACGCTGTATAATTATTAGACCAAGCAAATTGTGAACCACATACGGATAAATAGTAGACAGACCGGTAGAAAAAAAAAGGCAGGAAAATATGTAAAATTAATCTAAGGCTATTTAACGAAATTAATCACCGGTAGTGCTCACAAAAATTAGATAAATAATCGGTTGCATTCGAAATAATTTAATTAAGGTAAAATAATTAAATTAAGCAACATCGATATAAAATAGATTAGGCCTTCATTTGCATGCGCAAAAATTAAATAAACCTAGTTGCATGCGTGTATGTGTAATAATTTTATTTGTTGTGCAATAAAACCCGAATACAGGCGACCAACGATTCCAGAGCCAGTAGACCATAGAACAACCGCAGTTGGGGGTGCTAACCCAACGGGGGTCCGAAAAATGCTATTAAATTAAAATCTACTGACAAAGAAAATCAACTAATTATTGTACGCCTAGTAGCACCCAAATGCCACTAAGTATTTACTTATTTATTTATTATTCGCGTACGTCGTATAATTGCAGAGGACGAATCAACGCAGGCAGGAGTAGTTGATACCGATCTTTTCAACGCCGATCTTTTCTATGATTACGAAGGCAAGCTTATCTCTTGAACATAAATCTAGTTATATTAAATGTAAACTTTACTTTGTCAGATATATATATATATATATATATATATATATATATATATATATATATATATATATATATATATATATATATATATATATATATATATATATATATATATATATATATATATATATATATACATGCATCAAAACTATGTCTCAAAATGAAATCGTATAAAAGAGATAAAGAGAACAGATGAAAGATGAGAAATAGATGAGAAATGAGAATTATTAGGATAGTAAAGGGGGCCCTGGGCAGGAAAAGAGAAAAGAGAAGAGATGAGGCAAGAGGCGGGACCCCTTTACATATGAGTAATATATAAGGACAAACAAAACTCTTACTCGGATTAGAGGTCGTATTTAAGTGCCAACTATTTTTCCATTTCGGCGGGTAGAAAATGCAACCTTGTTACGTGGCTGTACTCTCCACATCGGATAAGTAATATGTGTGAGTGTGATGGAGGAACCCGAAAGAGGGGGATCCAAGGTTCTATAGCGCTAAGGTGAGTGTTGGGTGCGGGGAGTTCGTCCCAACCAACATTACAGGAACTCGGCGGATAACGGGGTCAGCACCAACGGAAAGTAATTGGTGGAGACTTAATCACGTAACTTAGAAAACGTTCTATATTCTGAACTCGAACCTGCATCAAAGGAAATGTATGGGGACCTAACTCAAAGAGAGCTCAGAATAACTATGGGTCAAGTGGTACAAGCCTGCGCAGTGCTATATAAAATCATGAATTCATGTCTGTCTCCTGGATTGGAGTCTATGGGAACCGCTAGGGGTCTATCTTCTCTCCGAGTGATAAGTAGTATTTTCAGTACTAAAAGTTGCCACTTAAAGTTTTGACGAGTTGTTTATTTTCAGAAAAAGAGATGAACTAGAAAATGTAATAACGAACAGAGATGAGTCATCCAGTACATGTTTGCTATTAATGCTTGCTGAGTACACTAGTACTCAACCTTGCTATTATTCTCCTTTGTTAGATCCTAGTCCGACCAAGAACTATCACAAGTGGGATGAAGGACACGTAGGTACCGCGGAGACCGCGAGAGGCGAGGGCACGTACCACGAGTACCAGGGTGAGGAGGACACCCTATTCGACGAATGGGACGAATACACGACTAGTGGAGCGGGGCAGGCAAGTGAGGGGACTTAGTCCCAATTTGCAGTTGTAAATTACAACTTGTAAGAGCATAGCTTGCGTGGCTAACTATTATAATAAAGAACAATTTCTATCTTATTGTTCTATTGCGTTAACTCTGGTAAGGCTTACTATTCGTCGAGCGGTTGTCCTCACAGGCGGGATTTAATAGTAATTCATATCTTAAGTGTGATTACCCTCGAGGTAATGACATGAAGCGCCCATAAGCTGTATCGAGCAATCGATTAGGGCCACGCTAATAAAATAGAAACTGTTGCAGAACCTAAGTAGGCGGTTGCTATATGGCACTAAGTAAAGTACTAATTCTTGTCTCCATATCAATTTCTATCCCAGTCTCATTTCAAAAGTGTTATGTTAAAAATCTCATCTTCCTTAAAGTGACAGCATACTAACGTAGAACCATTCCTTCATAGGATGTCTAGGTTCAGTCTTCCCCGAGAGAGTTGGGGGGGGCGTGCCTTGTGGTAGGATTCGTGTTGTTATTTCCTACTTGTAATCTGTCAGACTTACAACTCAACCTAGGATAGGTTACTCGAAAAATTTAAGTGTGGGTGTATTATCATAAGATTTAGATTTTAGTGCCTGGACTAGAGGTATGGATTATAATTCTGGCATGGACCCACTTTTCCACTTGTTGGATGAGCATGGACCATACCCATAAGAAATCCTTACCTTTTCATCTGCATAACTAAATGAGACCGTTAGCAGTCTAAAAGAAAGCAAGAATAATTAAAGAAAACAGATAAAGGCTGGCGATGTAAAAGAATGTGACTTATCTCATTTTTGCATATCAGATTTCCCGAATGAGTGGTTCGTGTCACTCTGAGCGTGTAGCTCTGGGTACCTAGGAGCGAAGTCCTGGGCGTACTCAGGAATGAACCCTGAGCGGTCCCAAACATGTGGTTTGGCTGGTCTCGAGAACGGGATCTCAAGCGTACCAGGGCACGTGGATTCAGGGTAGTGTAGGTCGCACTCAGAGGCAAGCTCTGAGTAGTCCTAGACCTGTGGATTTGGGCGGTCTCAAGAACGGGAACTCAAGTGTGACTGAGCACAAGAGACTCAGCTAGTGTAGGATTTGAATCTTTTTGTATCTCATTGTTTCTTGGTGTTATTTACCTACTATGTATGGATAAACACCACTCACAACGGGTTAACACCTGTCGGATATATATGATACCCTCGTCTCTACCACAATTGACTGCTAAAGAAGCAAAGCAATTAGTATAACCAATGAAAGACCCCTCAAAATAAAATTATACGCATCCAACAACTAACACAACCCATTTCTTAACACCTCCCCCATAGGATGGAAGGCCAAGGAAACGAAGAACGAGGATTGAGACTACGATTGGGACTCCTACCACAAGACATACCAATAGAAAACCCACCAATACATCTTTGGAGGGGACACGAGGAGGAGATGGAGGTTATATAAAGCGAGTTTGTTAGCTTGCCCAGTTCAAATTTTCGTTTCCGCCAATCGAGCTACCAACATATCATGCGAATAGCTAGACACCCGCCACCCATAGGAGCGATAGATCCACTAGGAGTGATGGCAGATGTAATCCGATACCTAGAGAGCTCCAGGAAAGAAGCCCAAGAAAATCAAAACCATTTCATGAAAACTTTGTTAACCAATGAAAGACCCTCAAAATAAAATTATACGAATAGAACCTACCCTCCCCATAGGATGGAAGGTCAAGGAAGCGAAGAACGAGGATTGAGACTACGATTGGGACTCCTACCACAAGACATACCAATAGTACATCTTTAGGGGTTAGTTTGGGGAGCGATGACTTCCCGATCCTAAACTCGCCCTCCCACTTTTGTTAACCCGAATAGAACCTACCCAAGTACGCCAAAGCAGCTGACCCACTAGACACAAGCGATTGGCTAGTGGAAATAGAGAAGAAACTGGACACCGTGGGATGCTCGGATACAGAGAAAGTGCGGTATGCATCACACCAGCTAACCGGACGATCAGCTACATGGTGGCTCAACTACAAACACAATCGTGTCAGTGAACAACCAATCACATGGGCAGAATTCAAACTGCGTTTCACAGAAACCCATGTGCCCACAGGAAGAATGGAGCTAAAGAAGCGCGAATTTAGAGCTTTAACCCAAGGAGGTAACAAAATGATCGAATATCTAAGTCAGTTCAACGACCTTTCCTGCTATGCTCCACCTAACATAGACACGGAAGAAAAGAAGATCAAAAAATTCCTAGATGGAATGCACCCTTATCTTAAGATGCTTTTATCCATCCATAAAATCACAGAATTCCAAGACTTGGTCAATTGGGCCATCATTTTGGAAAATGAGCACTCCAATCTAACCGAAGAGCGAAGGAAGAAAGCAAAGACCGATCACCGTCCACCACCTACTCATAGGCCTCCTCCACATATGTAGCAACAACCACCACCTTGGTACGGACCACCCAGACTGAGGCCCTTTAACCCATTCTTCCAGAGACCCATAGCCCAGTAGCAGCCTGTTGCAATAACCCTAAGATGTGCGAATTGTGGAAGAAGCCTGTAACATCCCCAAAATACTTAAGTTGGTTTAGTAGAGCATATCATGTGTTTGTGTGTAATTTTTGGATCAATTTCAAAATTTAGTTGTTTGTAATAAAATTCACTCCAATTTTAAAACTTTATGTTGAAATCAAGCTTCCATTTGAATCCAGAAAATTGAGTGCATAAAATTTTTTGGAAATAATTTATTAAAATACTAGATTATTCATATTGAATTGATATGAATTTTTCTAAATTTTTAGAAGTCAAACTAACCTCACCAAAATTCAAACCAAATCACTAATACAAATCAGCAAATGAATTAATTTTAATAACTCGAGTATTAACAGTACCTATAACAAATTTTCCTAGGTTCTATTTGAATCTGAGAACACTTACAAAAATTTTAGAATTTTTAAAATTTATTTACTATGTTAAATTGCTTAGTCAAAACTGGAACACCAAGTCAAATATCAATTTAATTTCGAATTTCCCCATCCTTTGCCCATTGCCTTGCCCAGCCGAACCCATTCTCTCTGCCATTTCATTCAGTCATTCCCAAGCACAACCACTCACAGCACATCTCCCCTCCTCTGGCATTTCTCTCCCACCGAATTGAGCAATGCTCCATCCCCTTTCCCACTCCTCACTTTTATTTTTTATTCACCCACCAGTCAAATTCCATCTCTATTTCTTTGGTTCAACTGAACCAACACCCACTGCCATTCCTTCTTCCCCTATTTTATTCCCAGCAGCACCATCCATTCTTTGCCCCAACCGAATCACCCACCTCCCACTACCACTCATTTCCCAACACAGCGTCCCACCACCTATTCATTTCTTCTCTCCCTGCCTTCTTCCTCCAGCAAGCAGCACCCCCATTCTTTCTTTCTTGAGCTCATGTTTCATCCACTTCTCTCCTCTAAATCCCAACCAAAAACTGAGAATCAGCCTTTGCATGTCACACCATTGTAGTCCTCACCACATTAGCTTGCTATTTATCCAATTAGATTTTGCATGCATGAACGTTTGAGCATATTGAAGAAAAGAGGAGAGTAAGTGGCAAAAGTTGTTTTCACAAGCCTTGTTGCTGCAGTCAAGAGGGAGAGAAGAAGGGAAGGAGCACGGCGACGAAGGGGCAGCAGCACGAGGACAGTGGCTCGGCACTGTCCAGTGGCACTCGGTAGCAGCCCAACGGTGGCCAAGCCGAGGCAAGGCCAGTAGTGAAGCGAGAGCCCAAGGTGGCGCGAAGACGATGGTGCGGAGGCGGTGCAACAGTGGTCGAAGCAGGCGCGACGTCGGCCCATGACAACATGGTGGCTTAGTGAGCAACGCGAGTTAGTTGTTCGGCGCCGAGCTGGCCGGCCGACGGGAGGAAGAGAAGAGAAGGGAAGTGAAGGTAGGTTCAGTTTGGTGGCTCTTGCCCGATCTGCTTCAAGCTCATGGTCGGAGGCTCAAACGTCGTTGGATGGGCTCCAAATTTGGTGAGTTAGTTCTACACATAGAGCACTTCGTTGTGATTAGTTGGTTTACTTGAGCACTAGATTTGAGAGTGGTTTAGTTCGTTCTGTTTGCAGTGTAATCAGAGGTGCACAATCTTGGTGCTTGATCCATTTGAGGGGTCATATGGTGTCGGATTCGGTTGAAATTTGGACAGCATGTTGAGGACTCATTGAACAACATGTCGGATTCTTACCAATACGTTCAAGATCAAAAGACATGTAATTGTCAAGAGAGCATTGTCATCGAAGATCGTGAATCGAAGACTTTGACATCAACCCAACCATATAGCTTAAAGTTGCCAAGACCCATTCTGTGTATTGAGTCATTTTACCAACTTATGAGTACCGATCGAGTAGAACATTGTATTGTTCCATAATTTGTATGGTATATTTTCTTTTGGTACGTCGTACGTAGATCTTTTCAATCTTATGTACAACATTTGCTTTAAATGGGTAGACTTCTCACCTCGTAGCTTTCTTTCTCATCCTTTGCTTTTGCTTCTTCTCTAATAATCCATTGGACAACCTAACCGTTCAATGCATAAGGAACCTGAGGGACAAATTGATGCTTCAAATTTCTGAACCCCTCAAGACCCTAGACATGAAGCCAACTTGAAGATAGACTCTCTCTATCTCTCAATTCATTTATCCTATGTGCATATTCCTTCTTTCTAGCCTCTCCGAATCTCGGGGACGAGAGTCCTTTTAAGGGGGTAGTTTGTAACATTCCAAAGTTCTGTTACCAAAATAAAAATTAATAAAGTTATTATTTTTCTGGATTTTCTGGTTATCAAAGAAATTTCTTGATTTTACGTAATTTAAAAGAGTTATCTTGGTTTAAAAATATAAAATAAAACCAATTATTTAATTTCTTGGTTTTAAAGTCAAAAAGAAAATTTATTGAGTTTTCTAGGATTTTATTGTATTTAAACTGAAAAATAAAATTTTAATTAATTTCGGAATTTTCGATATTAAAAAATGTGTTTCCTATTTTTGAGAAAATAAAAATAATTATTGCAAAAATAATAGCAAACTTTAAGTTGAAATTATTTTTATTAAGTTAAAAATAATTCTATGAATTTTTGTGAATTTTTTACAATTTTTGGACTCTATTTGTTATATTCTAAAAATCTATTCGATTTATTGCTTAATCTGTAATTCGAAAATAAAAATAAAAATTTAAAAAAAAATCAAATTTTCCCACTCAGTCACCCATCTGAAACCTTCTCTCGGCCATGCTCACTTAACATGCAAGGCTTTTGCATGCGTGCCATGTTTCCTTTTCTTTCATTTGACTACATTCCTTTCTTTTATTTCTTTATTCCTTCTTTCCCTCTCTTTCTTCTCCAAGTGAATCGTTTTCTCCTGACTCATGTCCAGAGAACACAATTGAGACCCGAAGCCATTGATGCTGCCATTAAAGCTCATCAAACGCACAAATATCTCCACGGTTCCTCACGAAATTAGTGGCAATCAAACCTCCTCATCAAGACACCTCCATTCTAGGATATAGATGGTGGAATTAACAACTTACCCATGATCACGTCTGTGGCTTTTCCAATTTGTTTTGCTATCACGTGGGTCAGGCGTGCTGGTCCTCCTCTTCCAGCTCCTCCCGTGATGGGTTGGTTGCCTGGCTCAAGCGGTTGATCTGTGGGGGTGCTGGGGCAGGTGGTCGTGGCACATACGCTGGTTGAGGTGGGGTTCCAGACATCCTCTGCAAGTGGGGGCATTCGACCTTACGGTGTCTAGGCTTCTTGCAATGGAAACATGCATCTGGGCCTCTCAGGCAATCTTTCGTCAGATGGCTTTGTGGGGATCCAGGATCGAATCTGTTTCAAGCCAAGTGATTACAGCTGAAAGCACAACACTTAACGAGAGACGAAAATGATTCCGAGTGCTCGGATATGTGTCTCATGTTGACTCCCCAGGATCAGTGGCTAATATGCACATATCCAAACACAACATTGCAATTACATCCATACACGAATATACAAGAGGATAGAATCATTAATACAACTTCAATAAATAGAACCTTATGGTCTAATTTTGCATATGAGGGCCGACCGGCCAAATTTAAGCATAAGAAAACAAATCACAGCGGAAGATAAATAAGGAAATAAAAGAGAGAAACCGAGTTGGTATGCCCAAACCCACAAGCAACCAACTAGGGGTAAAGTCGTAGCATCTGTCGTACCAAAACCCGATTCGAACGACTTCTCACCTGCAACATGGACAATCCAACTGAGTACAAAAATATACTCGCAAGACTTACTCACAAGACTTACGAATAGCCAAAATTCATATTTGCTGAATTTTGTATAAAGTCGATGTTCTCGGAGCTTTTCCAACACAAGCCGGAGGTGTTCTTCATGCTCCCTTTCAGATATAGAGTATATGAGAATGTCATCAATAAATACAACCATAAATTTATCCAAATACTCCATAAACACTGAGTTCATGAGATTCATGAACAAGGCTGGTGCATTTGTCAAACTAAAGGACATGACGGTGTACTCATACAAGCCATAACGAGTTGAGAATGCCATCTTAGAAATGTCTTCAGATCTGATCCTAACTTGATGGTAGCCCAATCTCAAGTTAATTTTAGAGAATATACGGGCACCGGTCATTTGGTCGAACAAATCATCAATCCGTGGAAGCAGATACTTGTTCTTGATGGTGACCTCATTCAACGGACGGTAGTCAACATACATCCGTAGTCTGTTGTCCTTCTTCTTCACAAATATAGCTGGGCATCTCCAAGGTGATGAGCTTAGCCTAATGAATCCCTTCTCTTGAAGTTCCGTGAGTTGCTTCTTCAATTCAACCAACTCATTCGTCAGCATTCAGTAGGGACGCTTTGATATTGGAGCCGTTCTGGGCTGCAGCTCGATCACGAATTCAACTTCTCATGTAGGTGGCATACCCGTAGTTCTTCGGGAAATACATCCAGGGATTCACATACCACTGGAACTTCTCCCACTTCCGGTAATTCTTCGCTAGTAAGGGCATAAAGATGTGGATGCTTCAATTTCGACATCATTTCGACTTGGAAACCAAGAGGACTTGTGAGAGTGATAGACTTACGGGCACAATCAATTTGACCGTGGTTCTTGGACAGCCAATTCATCCCAAGAATAACATCAAGGCCCGCTGAATTTATCACAATGAGATTGGCCAAAAACTTCACCCCTTTAATCTCAATCTCAACTTCGCGACATTCATGCATGCTTCTCATTTCTGAGCCCGGTGATTGAATCATCATAGGTGTAGGCATCAAGATAAGTGAGATGTTGTAGAGTATAGCAAAACCTCTGAACATAAAAGAATGAGAGTGTATAGTTCACACGATAAACAAATATGGTAACAAAATCATATCACAACTTTATTAATAAATAACAACGAGTTGATTACAAAGGAGGCTTACATGCCAACAATAAAATAAACACAATGAAGCAAAGGGTAGTAGTAGACCCAACGATTAGCCACGAGCAATCGGCGGGAAGCGGCCTAGTCATCGTGATCCACACGGTAGCAAAGTCCTTCTCCTCTGAAATTATTTGCATTAAGCAGAATGAGCACAACTACTAGTGCTCGCAAGTTACACCCGTCAAGTAACAGAATGACATGCATATATGGATATCTCAAAGGAAAACTTAATATGGTTGAATTTGCATAAAACAGCATTTTCTGTAAATACTTGTACTAAGTTCCAAAGCAGTTATTCTATAACTAAAATTCATTTTATAAATCAATTTTATAGTCGATAACATTCACACATGAATGGTGAAGGATACCCTCCTATCACAAGGCTTCCTTGATTCCCATTTGCATAATCCATTTGATGAAGTCTTTTCAAATCAAAACCAAAGTCTAACTTTGAGTGGCTTTGCTAGCATGTCCATGACCGCGACACGGCTATTGAATAGTTTTACACTCTGCGAGAGGTTGTACACTTTACCCACATGATACTGAATTCTCTAGTTTGCTTGGCATCCGTCGATACCACCGCTCACTACCTTAGGTAGCAGTCTAGAGCACGTGCCAAGGCCTTTACAATCGCCATTCCACATGATTTCCTCGCTAAGGTTTACGCCCCTTTGGAATAGAAATCCATGAGTTCCTAGCCCCTCTTGCGCCAGTGGGAACAATAGTCATAAAAGACTTTGTTAAAAAGAAATGGCCATGAAAGACCGCCCATTACAAGCAGGGGTCAACCGATGGAACTTTACAAATTAATTAGCGAGGTCCTACACCCCATTCGAGGACATGTGGTTGCACGGTGAGGCATAGCCCATTATAGGCATAGCAAAGGCAGCTCGAGGCGGTCCTCAATTGACTTGGGCGACTTTCCACAAAACCCATGGGCCTCGATCATGGAAATGACTTGATCCGTGCATTAACATGCACCATCCAAACAACCATTTCACCCAAGTACAAACCATAATTTTATTTTATTTTCTCAAATTCATTTACGACAAAACTTCCATGACAAACCAATGCCATAGATTCTTAAACAATATTTGATTTTTGGCTGAAAGTTTCCCAAATCAAACATTTTTGGGTCTAAGCATTGCTAAGCATAATCTTTCTCAAAATGTTCTAGTTCATACTATTGTATCAACTAGATTTTATCTAGGGTGAAGGTTAAATGTCCAAGACTTGTCAAGAATGAGATCGATATGTAAACCATCGGTATTGTGATAATCCAACCTTCAACAATCCAATATCCATTAGTCAATCTACACCATATAGGTCTAATTCTATGATCCAACATCAATTGATCCAAATATTTAACTATACTCTAATTTTATAATCCGATATCTATCAATCCATTATTCCTAATAAACTATTTCTACTAATTCAACATCAATCTAATGACTAAGTAATTCTATAATCAAATCTTTAGATAATCGATATCCAATAGCAATCTATTTCTAGAATCGATATCAATAATTAGGATCGACTATAGTGTTTATCTATCGTCCATTTTTCTAATAATCCCACATCAACAATTATTTATTTCTAAAATCCGGTATCCAATAATCATTTATTTCTACAATACAACCATAATGATCATGTATTTCTAATAATCCAACATCATTCAATCCAATATCCAATAATCCAATAATAATCTATGTCTATGATTGACATCTAATCTCCAACAATCATATAACTCTAATGATACCACAATCCGATCCTTAATAATAATCTATTTCCATAATCCAATACCAATAATTACCTATTTCTTTAATTCAACATCCATTATCCATTAACAATTTTCCTCTATCTTCACACATCCATTCACAATATTCTTTTATTATCCAAACTCCAAAATATATTGCATTCGATAATAGTCTCCATACCACCTCTCTTGACAATAATTGGACATACAAAGGCATTGGGAATAACTATAAAGCTTAAAACAGAATTTAAATTACTTGAATATAAATCGCATGCAATAATAATTTAAAACAGAATTTAAATAATTTTAAATACTGGGTGCAAATATGGTCAAGAATGTAACTTGCCTTGCTTAATTAGGCGATATTCTCAAGCGGTGTTGAAATCCGGTCGTCGAAAGTCGTTAAAGAAATCTATCTGGCGTAAACGATCCGAATTCAAATAATATTCAAATAAAATCCAAATAAAATCCAAAAATTATAACATAAATACTGCTAGGAAGGTATCGATTTTATATGAATTTAGAAAGTTGAATCGGCATTTAATCGGGGTTCGTATGAGGAGAAACGAAATTCGGAAGGTTGAATGTTACATGAAATAATAAAATTCCGAAAATTGTACTATTAATCGGACATTATGGTTTCGGATAACTGAGAACAAAGAAGAAGTTTTATGGCCAAGGAGAAAGTATGATGTTGCGTGTTGAGGCGAACTCAATGGTGTTGGCGGCTTAGCGAGAGGGTCTTGATGGCGGCGTAGTCCGACAGAAAAACCTTCAGCGAGCAATGACGATCGTCGGCATTGCGGCAAACGGAGAGAAGTTAGCGAGTGAGGTTGGCGGCGATTTGAAGAGAGAACCAGGGAACACAACGCTCACCTTGGTTGAGGCGGAAGCGCGGTCGGGTGGTGGCGGCAACGACAGCATAAAATGGACAAATAATTAACAGAAATTAAATAAAATCTAAAAATTATGAAATAAATACTAAAAATAGTAGATGAATTTAGATGAATTTAGGTGAAAAAATCGGCAGATTTGGAGCTTGCATGTGAGAGAACGAATTTTTGGAAGGAAATAACATGTGTATGTACAAATGCAACACGTGACTAGTAAGTTGACCTGTTCATCTTCAAGCTACTGAGCGAAAGCAAAATATGGCGGCGGCTTGGACATGGCGCTATTGGTACTCGGCGATAAGCGCTGGCGAGGAGGAGAGCACCGTGTAGAGGGCGACGATCTGAAACCATGGATGGAGACGATGTGGCGGAGCTAGCTCGGCGGCGGCAATTCGCAAAATAAAAGCGGTTTATGGTTTAGATGGCGACATTGCCGAATGAACGGAGACATTCCGATGGCCAGCGAGGGTGCGATGGAGAGAGGGCATGATGGGGATGCGGTGCTCACCTTGGTTGTGGAGAAACATGCACGGATGGCGGGAGGCGGGGCGACGGCGTCGGCGGCGGCGTGGGCTCACGGTGGCGGCGGTGCTCGGCGATGCTCCGGCGAAGCGAGGGAAGCACTGGCGTGAGACCACGTCGGCGAAGCTAGTGGTGTGGTCGATGGTGCGGGGCTCCACCGTAGAAAGTGCTAGAGGCGCGGAAGGGAGCTCGGTCGGCGACGAAAAATCTTCGATTGCGGAGAGGAGAAAGGGAGAGAGGAGCTAAGATTTTGAGGATGAATGAGTGAAGCATTGCGCACCGGTGCTTCCTTTTATAGGGGCGGAGGCGGAGAGGGAGATCGAAGGGCGCCTGCCGTTCGAAAGTGCACTTGAAGAACGAAGATGAAAAGGCTTAATTAATCGCGTGTAGTGGATGAAGCGTGCAATTGAAGATCTTTGCGATGTGCGTGGCGTTAATGCGGACGTTTACCTCGGGCGGATTTCAATTTAATACATTGAGTGGGGAGAAAGAGGAGAAAGAATGGCCGGCTGCCATTAATGGAGCTTGGAGCTTCCATGGCTCGGTGGGGAGGAAGGAGGAGAAAGAGGCGGCGCCGGTGGTGGTGATGGCGGCGGCGGCACCGGCCGGCATGTGGCGAGCCGGCGACCAAGTGGGTGGCGCTGCCATTTATTTGATGCATGGTTGAAATCTGAACCAGAAGACAACTCTCGGGAAGAAGAAGTTAGATAGGAGAGAGAAGAATGGAAAGATTAAATAAATAGATGGAAATCATTTATTCAATTGAAACCAAATGGAATATTGGTAGCGTGTACTTGTTTGCATGGAGTTAAGTGTGCAATCACGGAGCAAAAATTTATAGGTGACCACCATGAAATAAAATATTATTATTATTTTTTAATTTTCGAAATTAATTCATTTAAGTAATAATTCACATAGCTTTTAGAACATAGCAAAATAGAGTTCAAAAATTCTAGAAAAATTCTCAAAAATTCCTAGAATTATTTTGAACCTAATAAAAATAATTCTAACTAAAAGTTGGCTTTTATCTTTGCACATAATTTATTTTGGCATTAAAATAATTAGAGAAAAGCTTTTAAAATTCGAGAAAATTCATAAATTAGTTAAAATTTTATTTTTCAACCTTAACTCAAATAAACTTCAAAAACTTTAATAGATTTTATTTTTGACTTTTAAAACTTCAAAAATAAAGAAATCAAACTCTTTCAAATTTGAGAAAGTCCAATAAAATAATAATTTGAGAGGCCCCGAGTCGAACAACATGATCGCAGGAGTCAAATTGACTAGAAATGTACCCAACACGATGTCGGGTGCTTCCTGGGCCTCCTCGGTGGTGACATGGTTGACATGAGCACGACCGGTGTTCTAAAAAGTGACATCAAACCTCTGATCAAGGGACTTTTCAAGGTCTTGGTGCTGATCGGAAATGGCTTGGTGCTTCTTCGGACAAAAATCCGTAAAATGTCTCGGATTGCCGCAAGTGAAGCATACAACTAACGTGCTTCGGTTGTGTCGGCTTCTTTTCTTCTTTCCATGTTTCCCTTGCTAGATCTCTTGCGAAGGTGGATGAAACACTTGTACAGGAGATTCCAGAGGTGCCGGGACTTGGAATTCAGGAGGGGCGAGTGGCCAAACACACGGTTCATGAAAACTGAGGCTTGCTAAAATTTGTGCATGCCTCTTGCGTTTTTGCAACACCACAACTTCTTGCATTTTATTTTCTACCACAATGGCCTTGTCCACCAAGTGTTGGAAGTCACGAAAGTCATGTACAATGAGCTTCAGCTGCATCACTTCCGTTAGCCCATTCATGAACTGGTCTTGCTTCCTCGCATCGGTGGAGACATCATCCTGAGCGTAACAAGCCAAGTGATTGAACTCGTAGAGATACTCCATCACGGACTTGTTGTCTTGCTTCAGCATGAGAAATTCATGCCTCGTGATACTCACGATGCTTGAGGGAACATGTGTCGCTCGGAAAGCCGTCTAAAACTCATCCCATGATGGAACATGACTGGCGGGCTGCATGGCGCAAAAATTACCCCACCATGTACAAGCTGCCCCTTCGAGTTGGTTGGAGGCATAGAAGACCTTCTCGTTGTTAGCACATTGAGTTATGATCAGCTTCCGTTCGATGGTTCGAAGCCAACCATTGGCCTCGAAAGGGTCCTCCGAACGAGAGAACACGGGAGGCTTCGTGCTTAGAAAATCATCAAAACAGGGGCCATAGAGACCGGCTCCTTCCGCTGCTATTTGAGCACCTTGGACACTGGCGGTGTTTTGAGCAATTTGCTGTAAGATCATAGTCTGGTCTTGCTGACTCTGTTCCATCTGGGCCAGCACTTCGGCCATGGATGGCTGAGGTGGAGTCACTTCTTCTTGCCGACCCACGTGCTGAAATTGCGGGTCGGAGTGCTCCGGATTGTGCCGTTGAGGATTCAGGGGCTGATCATCGGTGGTATGGGAACCCACATCCTGTGAGTCCTCCATTACTTCTGACATCAGACGGGTTTTTCAACCCGACATCCTGTTGCCATACAACTCGATAGCAACTGGCAAAAAGGAACGAGGGAAAAGTATAAGGTAAGCTATTGGTAGTAGGGGTGACTTAACCTAGAATGAATGCACAATGAAAACACAATTATACAACATGAAATGGGGTGCTATGGTCCATGTGGACAGCACAAGATACAAATGAAAACTCAGTTAGTTTTCCAATATAGTTACGATACAACCCGCCCGTAGGTAATGCACAACTACTTGGAACAAAAGAGAGCAATTGATCTCCATAAAATCCAGCCTCTACAAGCTAAGTAATATCATTAGGGTGTATAATAGCTAAGGATAATCCCTAATTTATTCCTAAAATCACAGTAAGGTATCGTCTTCTCGTCCTTCCGCTGATGTTCTTCACCGGTGACTATTTAACGTTTCTAGTGTTGGAAGAGAGATGGGTAATGGAGAAAATGATTTTTGCACAAATCAAATGGAAAGTGAGGTAAGAAATAGATGCTAGGATGGGTAAGAAAGAAAGGAATTTATATTACTTGCATTTTTGCCAAACTTTTGATAGTTTGAAAATATTCTTTTGCAAATCAAAATCCTAATAACGTCCATTGCTACGGCTTTAACCTATAGTCAGTATGACTCCGATACCAACGTTGTGGGGACCCGGGATCGAATCTGTTTCAAGCCAAGTGATTACGCTGAAAGAGCAACACTTAACAAGAGACGAAAATGATTCCGAGTGCCCGGATATGTATCTCATGTTAGCTCCCAAGGATCAGTGGGTAACATGCACATATCCAAACACAACATTGCAATTACATCCATACACGAATATACAAGAGGATAGAATCATTAATACAACTTCAACAAATAGAACTTTATGGTCTAATTTTGCATATGAGGGTTGACCAGCCAAATTTAAGCATAAGAGAATAAATCGCAGCAAAAGATAAATAAGGAAATAAAAGAGAGAAATCAAGTTGGCATGCCCAAACCCACAAGCAATCAACTGGGGGTAAAGTCGTAGCATCTGTCGTACCAAAACCCGATTCGAACAACTTCTCACCTGCAACATGGACAATCCAGCTGAGTACAAAAACGTACACACGAGACTTACGAATAGCAACATATAATAAATGCATTCAAGTGTCAAAGGAAGGCTACTACACTAGGCAATTTTCAGTATAAAGCAAGTTTTTCTTTGAGATAACTGATATAGATTCAAATTACCATTTGTAAAATATTTAGAAAACAATATATATACAGTAGGTAATCTCAAATTCATGATCAACAACAGTAGATACTCCAAATATAATCAACACACGAACTTCTCGGTCGTGACACAATTCATTCCTTAACAAATCAACATGCGAACTTCCCGTTCGTGAAAACATACGAGATCTGAACAATTCAACACATGACATATCAACATAACCCAACTCAAATTCCCATAAGCTAACTATGCATGGTTTCACCAAGCGATGTCCATAACCGAGAACACGGCTATTCGAATAGATTTTAACTCTATAGAGGTGTACAGCTTTACCCACACAATATGAATATCTCATAATGTCGACCAATGCACTCTTCCGTAGGAGTGTGATTGAGATACCATAACGAGGCCTTTACAATGTCCTGTCCTAACTATCAAACCACCCGAGGATGCACACCATGGCAGACTATCGTTCGCCTGAACCATGGCTAACCTCGTTGTGTAAGTAAGTCCCTTGCGCACAAGAGACCCTTAAAGGCAAGTAAGACGACACTTAACATGCCCCCACTAGATTGACAACACAACAATTAAACAGTAACAACAACAATTATCAATCTAATTGTGTTTTGATAGCTAACACACAACAAATTATTTAGCCAAGCCATCGCCCATAAACCCGGCATGTGGTTGCACGTGAGGCTTGGTTCGACACACCATAGACTGGTACTTAATCACCCAAACGGGGCTACACGAATCCGAGACAACCTCTCTTCATCATCCTATCACCCGTCCAAGTCCAACACACAACAACCCCCACCCAACAAGTCCACAAAACTAGATTCAAACATCTGGACATATTCCTCAAAATCAACATAATTCAATCCATATATTCCTCAAATTTTATTAAGATTCAATTCAATCCATTGGCTGATGGACTAGCTCCATCAACCGCTTTCGGCTACAACTACTAGCATGGCTAAGCAACGTTCTACAAATCACAAAACAAACACATATAACATGTAACCTTAATCATTCAAGAAAACAAGGGTAATCAACATTCAAGGGAGGCCAATGCAGCAAGAGGATATAACTAATTCTACCCAATTGACATACAAGTATTTGAAATTAAGCAATGCATAGAATACTTGAAAATCAACATAGATAGTTTTCAAAATTAATAGGAGCAACAAGCATCAAAGGAAAGAACTGCTTGCCTTTGCTGTGGATGGTCCATGTGCTGCTGAGTACCACTCTCGATCACACTCGAACCTTTGTAAACTATCAAACGAGCGAGAACATCGAATAAGAACAATAACACCGAAAATATCCAAAAATTCAATATCACCCAAAATGCATGAAATTTGTACAGTAGGTAGATTATGATTTTAGATGAATTTAGGTGAAAGAATTATTCCATTTGGATTTTGTATGTGAAAGTTATAGTGGTTTGAAAACCAGCATATTGGAAAATGCTAAAAAATGAAGCTCGGTTACTATTCATCCTAATTTAATTATTAGGTGAAAATTTGTAGAATAGTGGTGGAAAAAATGATTACATAGATAAATAGAGAATAAAATTATAATGTCAAAATAACTTGGTTTAACTCATTTAGAGTTCAAATGAATTTTCTATGAATTTTTGAAGTTAATTCAATTTCTAATGTAAAAAACAACTCTTTACCGAATTTAGTCCTAATTCCGAATGTTTATGTTGCAGTAATATCGGACTCGGGAGTAATACCCTAAATCCTCTGTGCATTTATGAACTAGTCCCATGATCAATAGGTAGTTCACATAGTAAACAGATGTGGTAATATTCATAAATCGCACAATTATATTAATAATCAACAGAGTTTATTACAAGAAAGGCTTACAAGCCAACAATAAACAAATACAGCGGAAGACGAAGAAGACGTAGTAGAGTCCAATGATCATCACAGTAATCGATTTGAGGCAGCGCTAATCGTCGAGATCCACACCGGAAGTGAAGTCCTTCTCCTCTGAAATTTATTTGCATTAAGTAAGGATGAGCACAACTTCCGTGCTCGCAAGTTACACCCAATAACAGAGTTAATGCATGCATGGATATAACAAAGGAAGGCTTATTAGTTAAATTTACATAAAACAATATTTTCTTTAAATACTTGTACTAAATTCCAAAGCGGTTATTCTATAACCAAAATTCATTTCATAAATTATCAAGTTTTATAGTCAGATAACATTCACACAAGAATGGTGAATGATACCCTCCTATCACGTGGCTTCCTGCCCAATTTCCCATTTGGATAAACCATTTGATAAAGTCTTTTGAAAGCAAAATCAAAGTCTAACTTTGAGTGACTTTGCTCAGCATGTCCATGACCGTGGACACAGCTATTCGAATAGTTCTTAACACTCTGCAGAGGTGGTACAACTTTACCCACAAGACATGAATTCTCTAGTTTGTTTGGCATTCGTCGATACCACCGCTCACTACCTTAGGTAAGCAGTCTAGAGCACGTGTCAAGGCCTTTACAATGCGTCATCCCACCGTAGTCTCACCTCACTAATGATTCACCCCCTTTGGATAGAAACCCGCCGGGTTCAGGCCCCCTCTTACGCCAGGTGGGAATACACAAAAGTAGGTCATAAAAGATATCCACGCAACTGGATGGCACGACCACGGTGAAACGTTGCAAATTAATTAGCCAGGTCCTGCCCACTCAGGACATGTGGTAGTACAATGTGACTTAGCAAGATGCGACTCGAAGACCGGTTCTTAACTGACTTGGGCAACTTTTCATAAAACCAATGGGCCTCGATCATAGAAATGACTCGATCCCATGCATCAACATGCACCATCCAAACATCCATTTCGCCCAAGTGCAAACCAATTTTTATTTTGTTTAACACGTCAAATCATTTTATAAATTTCTATGGTAAAGACAATAACATAGAATCATCTTCAAATCATAGTTGAATCTTTGGCCAAAGTTCCCACAAATCAAGATTTTTAGTCTAAACTTTGACTAAGCATAATTTTTTCCAACATGTTCTAGTTCATACTATTGCATAAACTAGATTTTCATTTATGGTGTCAAAGGATGACTAATTCAATAACAAGATTGGCTATACAATGGGATTGGGAATAGCTATAACTTTAAAACAACAATTTAAATTACCTGAATATAAATACGCATGCAAAATAACTTAAAATAAAATTTAAATAATTTCAAATACTGGGATTTAAATATGATCAAAGGTATAACTTGTCTTGCTTGATTAATCGATGTTCTCAAACGGCGTCAAAATCCGGTTGTCCGAAGTCGTTGAAACATATACGCATAAACAATCTTAATTCAAATAACATTCAAATAAAATCCAAAAATTATAAAATAAATACTTGAGGGAAGGTATCGACTTTATATGAATTTAGGAATTTGAATTGATGGAATCAGAGTTTGTATGAGGGAGAACGAATTTCCGAAAGGTTGAGAGTCACATGAAATAATGAATTCCGAAAATACATTATTCACTAGTAATGGCTGATTCAGTTGCTTTCAGTGAAGATCAAATGGATGTGTATGTGTGTATGACATCCATGGCCCACATGCTGGTGAGAGAATGATGAAGCTACCATCAATGATAGGTGGGGCCATGTGGTTATAGACACAGGGAAAAGAATTGAAGACTAGAAAATGATGGGGTTCTCAGGATTTGAACTCGAGACCTTTGGTCTAGGGAAGGACTCACCTAACCAACTGACCAAAGTCTTCTTATCGATCCAAACTCGCATCGGTAACGCCACACGCGAATTGGATCAGATAAATAGCAGAAATTAAATAAAATTATAAAATTATAAAATAAATACTAGAAATTAGAAGATGAATTTAAATAAATTTAGGAGAAAGAATCAGCAGATTTGGAGCTTGTATGAGAGAGAACGATTTTCTAGAAGAATAAAATGGACATGTACAAACCATGGAGCAATGACTAGATAAATTGGCACTATTTATTATCTTCTTCAGCCAAAACAACAAGCATGGAGGAAAAAGAAAAATGGCGACGCCGACCAAAGGAAGGGATGGACGGCCGACGAACGACAAGAATGGAAACCCCACGGAGTCGACGACCCCACAGGTGGCAACGGCGAGACCAGGGGCTGCCCAAGGCGGCGGCGGCGCGTTGGACTCACCTGGCACCGGTGAACGGCGGCGATTTGGCAGACGGCGAGGGTACTAATGAGGAGAGGAGAGGACGGAGATGCGGTGCTCACCTTGGCGACGACTAGACACGCTTGGATGGTTGGCGGCGAGGGCGACGACGTCGGCACGGTTCGGTCCTAGGTGGCACGGCTCTCCGGTGATGCTCCGGCAACGAGAGGGTGAGCATGGCGTAGAATGTCGTGAGGCGAAGCCGGTGATGTGGTCGATAGCGGCGGAGCTCCACTGTAGGAGGCGCTAGAGGTGGAAGAACGACGTTCGGCTGGCGATGGAAAAGCTTCGATTACGGAGAGGAGAAAGGGAGGGAGGAGCTAAGACTTTCGGGGATGGATGAGGTAGAGGAGAGGCACACAGTGCTCTGTTATATAAGGGTGGAGGTGGACCGAGCGAGGAGATCAATGAACGAATGTCACGGTCGGACATGGCGCAATTCCGTTGATTGGGTGCATTGATGATGTCTTGTTTGACCCTGGAGCAACGCACTCATTTATATCCCATAAGTTCCTAGTAGAACATAATCTAACAACAATCACATTAGAAAAAGCTATGGGGGTAGCACACCTACTGGAATGATAGAAATAACATCAATTAAAAAGCAGCAGACCATCATAATTCATAATGCTAAGTTCCTAGCTGACCTTTTCGTAATCGATTTAAGTGGCCTAGAAGTAATCCTGGGTATGGATTGGTTATCCGCCCACGATGTAAACATAGATTGTGAATCCAAACAAGCGTCTATCAGAAAGCCCGACGGACACGGCTACAGTACCTTGGAATCAGAACCTGACAGAAACCATCCGACCTTAGCTTGGCCAACATTCAAGCAAAGGAAGTAAAAGACATACCGGTAGTGAGAGACTTTCCAAATGTATTCCCTGAAGAGCTACCGGGTATGCCCCCGGATAGAGAAGTAGAATTTGGTGTAAACTTAATTCTGGGAACAACACTAATTTCCAAAAGGCCCTACAGAATGAATGCAAAGAAATTGCTAGAACTGAAGAAACAATTGGACGAACTTGAAGCCAAGGTTGTTATTAGAGAAAGTACGTCATCTTGGGGAGCCTTGGTATTATTCGCCAAGAAGAAAGACGGAGGAGTAAGGTTATGTATGGATTACCGAGAGCAAAATAATGTCACCATAAAGAACAAATACCCATTACCCAAAATAGATAACCTCTTTGACCAATTGAAAGGAGCTCAGTTATTTTCGAAGATTGACTTAAGATCCGAATACCATCAGATCAAAGTCAACCCCACCGACATTGACAAGACAACTTTTGTCCCTAGGTATGGGCATCATGAGTACACCGTAGTTCCCTTCGGAATGACCAATACCCCTACCGCATTCATGAAATATCTGGATAAATTCATTATTGTCCTCATTAATGACATCCTGATCTACTCTAAAAGTGAGAATGAACATGTGCATCACCTCACTATTGCCCTGGAGATCCTCCGAGAAAACCAACTATTTGCCAAATTCAGTAAATGTGAATTCTAGCTAGACCAAGTGGCATTCTTGGGACACATTATATCTGGGAGAGGAATCGAAGTCGATCCTTCCAAAATTGAAACTATCACCTCATGGAAGCGTCCAACAAATACCACGAGAATCTAGAATTTCCTAGGATTCGCGAGATACTATCGGAGGTTCATAAAAGGATTTTCTCAAATCACATCACCTCTCACAAAAATCCTGAAGAAAGATGCGAACTATATATGGACAGAGTTATGTGAAAAGAGCTTCCAAGAGTTAAAACAACGCTTAACCACTGCACCGATCCTAGTGCTACCTAAAGACGGAATTGATTACGTGGTATATTGCGATGCATCGAAATATGAACTAGGATGTGTGTTGATGCAGGTTGGGAAAGTCATCGCATATGCTTTTAGACAATTGAGGCCCCACGAGATGAATTATCCCACTCATGATCTTGAATTGGGAGCCGTAGTGTTTGCACTAAAGATCTGGCGACACTATCTCTATGGGTCGAAGTGTACATTGTACAATGACCATAAAAGTCTCAAATACATCTTTACCCAGTAAGAGCTGAATATGAGGCAAAGAAGATGGCTAGAACTAATTAAAGATTATGATCTAACCATAAACTACCACCTAGGAAAAACCAATGTGGTAGCCGATGCCCTTAGCAGAAAATCTCAATGCCATCACCTTTCTAACGAAAGTCACGCAGTTGACCTAATTCAAGCCTTGGCCAAAATAAGGATAGAAGTAAAGACTACCACCTCAGAAGCTACCATTGCAACCATAGTATTTCATCCTATACTCTGTGACCAAATACAAGAACAATAACTTTCAGACCCCTTCATCACAGAAGAAATCCAAAGAATCAAGTTAGGCCAACCCTCTAAATTCCAGATAGACGATTCCAAAGTCCTTTCGCGATAATAAAAAATCTGTGTTCCCGACCACCCCCAGATTAAAGAAACCATTCTACATGAAGCCCATGATACCTAGTACTGAATACGTCCGGGCAGCACGAAGATGTATAGAGACTTAAGGGAAAACTTCTGGTGGACAAAAATGAAGAGAGAAATAGCAGAATATGTAAGTCGGTGTGACACCTGTCAAAAAGTTAAAGCTGAGCACCAATGCCCAGCAGGATTGCTGGAACCATTGGAAATACCTGAATAGAAATGAGAAGATATATGTATGGACTTCATAACAGACCTTCCTCTAACAGTCAAAAAGAAAGACGCGATTTGGGTTATCGTGGACCGCCTCACCAAATTGGCCCACTTCATTGCCACCAACCAAAAATATTCAATCAATAAACTAGCTGAACTCTACGTGGAAAGGATAGTCACTCTACACAGAGTACCCAAGTCCATCACATCAGATAGAGGATTAGTATTCACTTCTGGTTTTTGGAAAATCTTACACACCACCTTGGGACCAAACTCAATTTCAACACGGCTTATCACCCACAAACTGATGTCCAGACTAAAAGAGTAAATCAGATCCTAGAGGACATGCTGCGAGCATGTGTCCTAAATTCTGGAGATTCTTGGGAAAACACTTAGCTTTTGCGAAGTTCGCGTACAATAATAGCTTCCAAACTAGCATACAAATGGCCCCATACGAAGCTCTCTATGACAGAAAGTGTAGATCACCTATCTATTGGTATGAAGTCGGAGAGAGACCTTTATTGGGCCTTGAACTTGTACGGGAGAACGACTGGAAAATCCAGTTAATTCGAGAACGTCTCAAGATTGCCTAGAGTAGACAAAAGAGTTATGTAGATAAACATAGAAGAGACCTAGAATTCGAAGTTGGGAGCTATGCGTATTTTAATTTTGGGGACAAAATTTTCTTAAGGGGGGAAGATGTGAGAACCCGAGAAAATTAAACTAATCTAAGCGTCGATAAGTGGTAATTAGCAGTAAAATAAAATTCCTTTAAACAAAAATAAAGCATAAACCCAAATTAATATCGAACGCATCGTCAAACAAACTCATACAAGATAATGTTATCAAGAGTTCATCAATAGGAGTTACAACACAATTTATGACCACAAGAATAAATCATCAATTTAATCTCAGATGCAATTATAAGAATCCATTACAAGCAAAAGTGGAATATTAATACAAACTCAGGATTAATTACAAGAATTCGTTATAAGCCAAAATAAAACATTAAATACAAGCACAAAGATAATTACAAGAATCACTTACAATAGAACAAAATAACAATTACAAGCTTTGAGTACATTACAAAAGATTAAAATAAAAATCTTGCATTGCATATTACTACAACCTTTCCTTGTCCATTTATTGCCAACCGTTGAAACCCTTCCTCGACCCACATTTCCATCGTTCGCCAAAAACTCAGAAAACGATTAGCAAACTGAAAGCGATAAATTAAAGTAGAATAAAGAAAGATTGCCATCGGATTTTAGGAAGATCATCGAGGTTTCCAAACCAACCTAGGTTAGTCAGCATTGTCTCACTTCTATAGGTTTCATCACCCAGCGTTTCTTAGAATCTGACACCCACGTTATATCGACTTACTTGAACCGCAAAAAAACCGACGAATAGTGTTCTTTTAACCATTGGACCATAGCCCAATAGTATCATGTTAGAGCCAAGAGGACAGGGCAAGGGCAATAATGTCATGACCATGGCCAAGGGAAGAGGCAGCCGAAATGCCTGCTGCCTTAAGCCCCCACAAGCTTCACAATGTCCCTCACTCACAAAGCATAGCTGAAACAACCAGGAGAAGCACTTCTCCCTCAGTCAAAGCCAAGCAAAGCCTCACAAAGCTAGCGCACACAACCAAGCAAGCAGGGTACAAGCACAACACTCACCCTCAATTCATCCAACAACCCAAGCTCAAGTAAAACCCACTGCTCTCCCAAGCCAAACAAAAACATCACCATTGCCACAACCACAACCCACCATTTCAACCAAACCACCCACAGAGAAGTGGTAGATGAGGAGAAGGGGAGCAATAGAGTCGGGGAAGCCAAAGGGAACAGGAATGACGTCAACGACGGCTTCAAACCAGCAAAGACCACCAGGACAACACCAAGCTAACAAGGCAACAAGGAGCATCATCATCACCACCAGCACTGCCGGCATTGCCATCCCCAACCTAAAACCGATCAAGCCCAACAGAGGTAACCCATCTCTTCCCCCACTGATATTTTGCCCCATCCAAACCACATCCCATGTAAGCCAACTAAGCATAGAGAACCGGCATCAATAGCCCTAGCCCTCACTGAATCTATCACAAAGCACTAACCATTCCATCACAAAGCAGTGGGAGGGACCGGGATAGAGAGTAGAGTAGTAGTAGTGCCTCAGTGCAACCGCGGCAACACCACCACTGGCACAACCCTGCTCCATCACTTTCATCTTGCATAAGCATCCACCCACTAAAATCAGAATATGAACCAAGTTAGAACCATAAAAATAAGAGTAGCAGAAATAGGAAATATGGGGGATCAAATTCGCGGGGAAGGAGGCCTAGCCTCGGCCTCCACCCACACAACCGGCAGCCATGGCTGAGCCGGAGCCGCCACAGCCGAGCCGGGTCTTGTGGCGTCTTGAGCCGGACGCAGTGGTGGAGCAGTGAGCAGGCCACACCAGGTCGGCCGCGACGTAGACCAGGGGCACGAGGAGGAGCCGGCCACGGGCAAGCGACGCAGAGGCGGCGGTCTGAGTAGAGGACCAGCTCAGGAGCAGCTGGAGGAGGCGACGCTAGGGAAGACTACCGAGAGGGAGAGAGAGGATTCTCAGGGGAAAGCCATGCACCAAAGCAAACCTGAGAAAGAAATGGATTGGGGAAAAAGGGGAGAAGAAGGAGCCTGGGGCTTTTGGTCGTGAGTGGATAAGTGAGGAGAGAGAGAGATTAGGGGTTAGCGGAGAGATAAAGAGGGGTTTAGTAAAAAGAAATTAGGGATTAGGCAGAGAGGTAAAAGGGTAAATCATGTTGAGGATTTGTAGTAGTAAGTTTAGCACGAAAATTGAGCATTAATATTCTTAAGTGTCAACGCTGTATAATTATTAGACTGAGCAAATTGTGAACCACGTATGGATAAATAGCCGTACACACACCGATAGAAAATAAAGGCAGAAAAAATGTGTAAAATTAATTTGATGATGTTTAATGAAATTAATCACCAGTAGCACTCACAAAAATTAGATAAATAATCAGTTGCGTTAGAAATAATTTAATTAAGATAAAATAATTAAATTAAGCGACACCGGTATAAAATAGATTAGGCATTCATTTGCATGCGCAAAAATTAAATAAACCTAGTTGCATGCGCGTACGTGTAGTAATTTTATTTGTCGTGCGATAAAACCCGAATATAGGCGACCAACGATTCCAGAGCCAGTAGACCATAGAACAACCGTAGTTGGGGAGTTCTAACCTAACGGGGGTCTGAAAAATGTTATTAAATTAAAATCTACTAACAAAGAAAATCAACTAATTATTGTATGCCTAGTAGCACCGAAATGACACTAAGTATTTACTTATTTATTTATTATTCGCGTCCATCGTATAATTGTAGAGGACGAATCAACGCATGCAAGAGTAGTTGATACCAATCTTTTCAATGCTAATGTTTTCTACTATTACAAAGGCAAGATTATCTCTTGAACATAAATCTAGTTATATTAAATGTAAATTGTACTTTGTTGTATCATATATATACATGCATCAAAACTATGTCTCAAAATCAAATCGAATAAAAGAGATAAAGAGAACAGATGAGAGATGAGAAAAGAGAATTATTCGGATGGTAAAGGGGGCCCTGGGCAAGAAAAGAGAAAAGAGAAAAGAGAAGAGATGAGGCACGAGGCAGGACCCCCTTACATATATATATGGACCAACAAAACTCTTACTCGAATTAGAGACTGTATTTGAGTGCCAACCATTTTCCCATTTCAACGGGCAGAAAATGTTACCTTGTTACGTGGCTATGCTCTCCACATTGGGTAAGTAATACATGTGAGTGTGATGGAGGAACCCGGAAGAGGGGGATCCAAGGCGCTATAACGCTAAGGTGGAGTGTTGGGTGTGGGGAGTTCGGCCCAACCAACATTACAGGAACTCGGTGGATCACAGGGTCAGCACCGATGGAAAACAATGGGTGGAGACTTAATCATGTAACCTGAAAAATATTCTATATTCTGAACTCGAACCCGCATCAAAGGAAATGCAGATGACCTAGCTCAGAGAGAGCTTAGAATAACTATGGGTAAAGTGATACAAGTCTGTGCAATGCTATATAAAATCATGAATTTATGCCTGTCTCCTGGATTGGAGTCTATGAGAACCGCTAGGGGTCTATCTTCTCTCCGAGTGACAAGTAGTCTTTTTCAGTAATAAAATTTGCCACTTAAAGTTTTGACGAGTTGTTTATTTTCAGAAAAAGAGATGAACTAGAAAATGTAATAACGAACAGAGATGAGTCATCCAGTGTATGTTTGCTATTAATGCTTGCTGAGTACACTAGTACTCAACCTTGCTATTATTCTCTTTTGTTAGATCCTAGTCCAGCCGGGAACTATCCCGAGTGGGATGAAGGACACGCAGGTACTGTGGAGACCGCAGGAGGTGTGGGTGCGTACCACGAGGACCAGGGTGAGGAGGACACACACGGCTAAGTGTTGTCCCTTGCGTCTGCAGAGTGCATGGAGGAGCCACCCCCTCTCCCTTCTTCCCGAAGCTATTTTGTTAGCCATCCGGGTTGTTGCATCGTGCTAGTTGTGGTTCCACGTGCTTCTGTTGTGGCTTGTCATGCTAGTGGTTGTCGTCCTAGTGTTGAGTTGGTGCCGGCGCAGTGAATAGTGTGCTGTCGGGACCAAAAAATACAATTCCTGACCCTCTGTGTATAACGCACTAGTCCAGGATCACGCTAGTGCGAATAGTGTTAACATAGGTGAATATTGATCCACACAAGATGAAATAATATAATAAACGAGTAATTTGAATAACAGATAACTGTTGTGACCTTATGCTCGAGTTTATATTTATTTAGCCTCGCAGGGCTGGCAATAATTAAATAAGCAACAGCAGAACAAATAAACTTCAATTGAACAAATAAACTTGGTGGAAACCCATAGATTCAACACGATTGATTATAGCAACCATGAGTACCGACTAGGATCAAGACCTAGCGATCGTTTATGCTTTTGCACCATCAATGACCATATGACTTACATCACAAAGGACACAAAGCTCCTTCCTAAATGTTTTATGAAAATCTAGCCCTCGTGTGAAATCCTCGAGCATGTCCATGACCACGGACGCGGCTATTCGAATAGATTGTTTAACACTCTGCAGAGGTTGTACACTTTACCCACACGATATAACCAGCGTAGCTAGCACTAATCATAACAAAACATTTTATAAACTACATCTCAAACATTGACACTCCCGATGTGTTTTACTTACGACACTAATGCCCACACAGGAAATTATTCCATCGCACACCGTTGGACAGGGAAGCGACGAACCGTCCCGCGATATGAATCACCACAGAGGCAGAAACACACCTCCACCCTGACACAGAGACTAACTTACTACCTAAGTAGTCAGACTCCATAACTTACTAAGTTAGGCCCGTCCCATACCAGCCATGTAGTCGTACAGTTGTGGCTCAGTTCAATGGCGCACAAAGTTAAGTCCTTAATTGACCAAGGCAAGACTTCTAATTTCTAACTAAGCAATCATTCTTTGCAAATCCCAAGCATTGAAATCCACCATATCATAGAGTTTTCACCACTTGCCTTAGTCTAAACCTTTTTCCCACCCTGTTGATTAAGTGCAACACATACCATTAACAAGTAATAGCACACAGCACACACAATTTTATCCACAAAGTTCTATAGTCACTTAGTCAAATTCATATTTGCAACTCACATGAAATGATGACTTGTTGCATGGCTAAGCAGTCTACTCGTATCTAACCAACCCACGTTGGTGCTACGATAATACCAACTAGATAAATAACCAAGCTAGGGTGACAAAAGATCATGACATAACAATAGACAAGGTGGATATAAACAAATTGGAGTAATAACTAAACCCAAAAGCATTTAAATAAATACTTAAAGTAAATACAATAATTTAAATCAAAGTAATTTTGAAAAATTGAGTTCAACATGATCAAAGGTACAACTTACCTTGGAATAGATCCTGGTACTGATCTTGGTCTTGGTGAACTCCTTCTTCTTCAAAATTCCCTGAAGAATCAACATCTACTCGCAAACGAAGCAAATAAACAAAATAAATAAATAACAGAGAGGAAAACAAACTCCAAAAATTAAATACAAATCTTAATAAAATAGAGCTCAAATTTAGATGAATTTAGAAATTTGAATGGGCTCAATTGAAGTTCGAATGAAGAAGATATGGCTTTTGGAAGTTCTAAATCTAAAGAAATACTTAAAAACGAATTTCCTAGAATTTTCTAATTACTTTTCTATTGAAAAATCGGAATTATGACGCAAGCTGATGCCAACCTTACTATTTTTGGAATTAAAATAAATCCAGAAAAAAGGTTGAGAGGCTGATAGTGGGCCCAAGGTCTATACACCGAGTCCATGCAAAGGATCTATTGGTCTACGGGCTCACGGGTCAATGAGGCCCACGTGGCAGTGGCTCGGTGTACCGTAGATTAGATCTATTCGGGATAGGTTTGGGTTTAGATCTAATGCGCCACGCATGCGCGCACGTGGCAGTTGACGTGACAACACGTAGGTGACGCGTAGGCTAAAACGCTGATGTGGCTGCGAGCGTGGCATGACACATAGACTCGACGACGGCAAGGCTCGAGTTCCGAGGGTCATCGGTGATTGACGATGTCTCGCCGGCGGTGAGTGGTATCATCATGACTAGAATGCTATTGCAAACCCAAAGGTGCACTCATGGATGAATGAGGATAATTGGACTGGCTGGCGGCGAGCTTCAAGCCGAGAAGAAGGTTCGGGTGTTTTCGGACTTAAGCTCCGATGAAGTACTAGCGTCAGGGAAGGGTGTTGGAGGTAGCTCCAGTGACGGCGGACCTAGCGGTGCAGACAGTGTTGACAAGGTGACAAGGACGACGACGCAATTCGAGATGGAAGAGCTCTGGCGATGAAAACCCTAAAACTTCCAAAGCGGCGGCGCTAGGGCTTGAGAAGCGAAATTGTTCGGGGGTTTGAGGTGCAGGGGCAAGGGCGATCCTCGGGGTCCTATTTATAGGGTACAGGTGAGGCTAGGGCCGCGTATTGGCGGAAGAGACCTAAACGAGTCCAAAATGAAAACGCGAAGAACTCGGGGACAGAAAGAGATACGGGGTGTGATTCGGTCGAATTTGGATGCGGGGAGATAAGGGAAGTCCAATGCCGTATCTCGAAGGCATTCTTTTAGCTGGAAAAGATTTTGTCGGACGAAGCTTCGACAAGCAACAATGGTGGTTTCGGCCGAGGCTCACGTGGAGGTGACGACGCGAGGAGGACGATGACGCGGTGGGGCCCACCAGGCAGCAGAAGAAAGAGAGTGAAGGCGGACGGGCTGGTGCAAGCGTGCGATTAGGCCGCTACGCGGGCCACACGAGGGAAAAAGGAAACTGAGCCGAAGAGATTCGGCCCGGTTGGATTTCTGATATTTAAATTACATTTTCCATTTTAGAAATACTAGTAAATCCAAGAGGCGATTAGAAAATAGCAAATGAACTCGAAAAAATTCTAGAAAAATCTAGAAAATATATCCAAGCATATAGAATCCAAATAAAATAGTTTTGACAGAAGTTGATGTTGATATTAATCATATTAAATGGTTTTAATATTAAAAGTCCATATTAAGCATTGAATTAAATTCAAATAAAACTTTGTGTGGATTTTCCAACTACTTACTATTCAAAAGATTTTTAGAACTCAGAAAATTTGGATGTTATAAACCTCCCCCCCCCCTAAAGGAATCTTGACCCTGAGATTCAAGCTAGCTAGAGAAAAGGCTAGGAAACTCGGATTTTAGCTCTTCTTCACGCTCCCACGTTGCTTCTCTTTCCGAGTGGTTGCTCCACTGGACTTTGCAAAAACGAACGATCTTACTTCTGGTATGATGCTCTACAACATTCAAATTTTTGGCTGGTTGTTCTTTATAAGTGAGATCTTCTTTCAACTCGATTGAATCCAAAGGGGTTTGTTCTGTCGACCACGGAGACACTTCTTCAACTGAGAGACATGAAACACATCATGCAGTCCCGCTAACAACTGCGGTTGTTCAAGCTGATAAGCAACTTCTCCTCGATGACTCACAATCTTGAACGGACCAACATATCTAGGGGAAAGCTTCTCTTTGGTATGAAACCTTTTGACACCTCTAAACAGAGTAACCCGAAGATAAACGAAATCTTCTAGTTCAAAGCTAAGGTCACGACGACGATTGCCAGCATAGCTCTTTTGCCTGGACTGAGCTATCTTCAATCTTTCTCTGATCATAGACACTTGTTCTTCTACTTCCTGAATAATATCCAGTTCTAATACATTCTGCTCGGCTATTTCTGACCAATTTAGAGGGGTTCTGCATGCACGACTTCAGTTTGCCCATCTGTCTAAGGGTGATATGCAGTACTAAAATTCAGATGAGTTCCCAAGGCTTCATGCAAACTCTGCCAAAAACGAGAGGTGAACTGAGATCCTCGATCTGACACTATCTTCTTAGGCACACCATACAAACTGACAATTCTTGACATATATAACTCTGCAAGGCGATATCCTGAGTAGGTAGTTTTGACTGGCAAGAAATGGGCAACTTTAGTCAAACGATCAACTATTACCCAAATCGAATCGTAACCCGATTGGGTCCTGGGCAAACCAGTAATGAAATCTATTCCGATTTCTTCCCATTTCTACTCTGGAATCTTTAAGGGTTGCAACAGACCTGCTGGTCGTTGATGTTCTGCCTTTATTTTCTAACATACATTGCACAAAGCAATAAACTCTGCGACTTCTCGCTTTAGATTTGGCCACCAAAATTTATTCTTAACATACTGGTACATCGTAGTACTCCTAGGGTGAATCGAATACTTTGAGTCATGAGCTTCCTTTAAGATTGGCTGTCTTAAACCATCGACATCTGGTACGCAGATACGTCTTTCGATCCAAAGTATATCTTGATCATCCTTAGTGAAGTCCTTGAATTTTCCTTTTGCCATTTTGAGTTTGATGTCCTTAATCTCAAGATCATTTAGTTGAGCAGCTCGAATCTGCTTTTCTAAGGTAGACTGTACTTTTAGGCTGGCCACAAATCCTTCGGCTACCACCTCTAGCTTTAGCTTCTAAAACTCCTCATGAAGTTTTGGACAATTCTCTTTTACTTCCAAAGCATTGCAGTAGCTCTTATGACTTAAAGCATCTGTAACAATATTGGCTTTACTAGGATGGTAGTGGATTCCAAGATTATAATCTTTTATTAACTCTAACCATCTTCTTTACCTCATGTTCAGATTTGATTGAGTGAAGATGTACTTCAAACTTTTGTGATCAGTGTATACCTCATAGCGGTTACCAATGAGGTAATGATGCCAAATCCTTAAAGCATGCACTACGGCGGCTAGTTCTAGATCATGGGTAGGATAATTTTCCTCATGGGGTCTCAATTGCCTTGATGCATAAGCGACAACCCTCCTTTCTTGCATTAGGATGCATCCTAATCCATAACGTGAAGCATCACAGTAGATATCAGATTCTTTCTGGATATCTGGCAGAGTTAACACTGGGGCTGAAGTCAAACGCTTCTTCAATTCTTGAAAGCTTTCTTCACAGGCTGGGGTCCAAGTGAACGTTGTCTCATTCTTCAACAATTGCGTAAGGGGCTTAGCAATCGTTGAGAATCCTTCGATGAAGCGGAGATAATATCCCACCATTCTCAAGAAACTATGAATCTGAGCTACTGTCTTGGGCTGCTCCCAATGCAGTACTGTTTTAACTTTGCTGGGGTCAACTGCTACTCCTTCAGCTCTCATCACATGACCAAGAAAATCGATCTCCTTTTTCTAGAAATCACACTTGCTGAACTTAGCATACAATTGATGCTCTCTAAGTTTCTCTAGGATTAATCTCATATGCTCAGCATGTTCTTCTTCTGTCTTGGAATAAACTAAGATGTCATCAATGAACACAACCACAAATTTGTCCAAATATTCCATGAATACCTTGTTCATCATGTTCATCAAATATGCAGGGGCGTTAGTCAGACCAAAGGATATAACAAAGAACTCATAATATACGTACCGTGTAGAGAAAGCGGTCTTCGGTATATCCTTCAGACAAATCTTCAACTGATGGTAACCTGATTGCATATCGATCTTTGAGAACACTCTAGCTCCTTTCATCTGATTGAACAAATCATCAATTCGGGGTAGTGGGTACTTGTTCTTGGTAGTAACTTCATTAAGAGCACGATAATCGATGCAAATTCTCATGCTCCCATCCTTCTTTTTGACAAACAAAATTGGCGCTCCCCATAGCGACGAACTAGGTCTCACATAACCTTTCTCAAGAAGTTCTTCTATCTGCTTTTTCATTTCCACTAATTCATCAGCTGGCATCCGATAGGGTCTCTTAGAGATTGGTGACGTTCTCGGTACTAGATCGATGACAAACTCGATTTCACGGTCTGGTGGTATTCATGGCATTTCTTCTGGAAACACATCTGTTTATTCTCTGACAATGGGTACATCCTCCAATGAAATGGTCTTCAGGCTGTTGACCAACATATGTCCATCACACTGAGGTGGCTAGAAACTCCACCTTCTTCCCATTGGTATCCTCAACTGTTACGGCTCTTCGGCCACAATCTAACACAGCTTTGTGCTTCGATAACCGATCTATACCAAGTATGACATCTAAGGCTTGGGTGTCTAAGAAAATAAGGTTGGCTAGAAACTCAACTCCAGCTCTGAGTAACTTAGCCCCTAGACATCCCACTCTAGAGCTTAACTCTGCTCCAAGCGACTGAACTAACAGAGTATGCTTAAGATGCATAACTTTTAAATTATTCTTGGTCGCAAAAACTCTAGAAACAAATGAATGTGAAGCTCCAGAACCAAACAAAACTGATGCAGGTACTGAGTTAACCATAAACTTACCCAGTACGACATTGGGTGCTTCCTAGGCTCCTTCCAAAGTGATATGGTTGACACGGCCTCTGACCACAGACTGCAGCGCTCCTCCGGATTGACCGGCAACTTGAGAGGCTCCTTGGTTGTTGCTTGGTGCTGACGTCTTGGCCGGTGTAGCCCCAAGGTGGAAGCGTACTGGAGTCATTGTTCCCTTCTAAGGACAATGGTTGGCGAAGTGCCCTGGCTGACGGCAGGTATAGCAAACTATAGGACCGGAAAGGCGACTAGAGGGGGGGTGAATAGGAGCACAAATCCTTTTTCACCTAGTTTGAATCCAACATGATTTTCACTTCAATAGCTATGAGAGCTATGAAAATCAAAGAACAAGTACAACAGAAGACTTATGTTGAATCCAACCTAAAACCCCAAAGCAAAAGACAAAAACTCAAACCCTAAATGTGTACAGCGGTCTGACCGGCGTGCACCGAGCGGTCTGACCGACCAACGGTCTGACCGGCGTGCACCAAGCGGTCTGACCGCACCTGACGATGAACAGGGAAAACAGCCCGACGCCCAAAGCACAAAATGATCTAACTTTTGATCTACAATTCCAAACTCGACCAAACTTGAGACACACCTTTCCAAGGATATCATAAACCTATTCTAAGCAACGATCGTCAAGATCTTTGCCAAAGTTCTGACCTTTTCCCACTTGAGTGAAGGGCATTCAAAAACCGAGTCAAAACGAAAAACACGATCTAAACCTTGCTCGTGAGTAAAGGATGTTCAAGATGATCCTAGAAGGGTTTCTACACATCACAGCAAGCTAGAACACCACAAAGATTCAAGAGAAAAGCGATGGATCATCAAAAACTCCAAATCATCAAAATAGAAGGCAAGAACAAAAGAGACTCATCTTTGAGAACTTGCTTGGATTGATTTGAGGTTGAGGATTGATGTTTACAGCCACTCCAACTTGGAGGACAAAACTCAATACATGAGCACACGATCAATCAATCCCTAGAACCCTAACCTCTCTTTCCTTCTCTCCAAAACCCTAAAACAAACTAGGGTTTTTCTCAATGAAGTGCTTAAGAGCTACTGGACAGCACCCTCTCCTATTTATAGTGGAGGCTAGCTTCTAGAAGACTATACCCATTAGGCACCCGTTAAGCCCACTAACAAACGGGTTTAACTCACGCACGTATTTTAAAGCGTCGTCTTCATCTTCACTTCACCTAAACCGCTTCTCCTTGCGTCGTCTTGCGCTGCGGTTTAGCCCAAGGTCACCAAGGCGGTATTTGGTGAAATTACCAAAATACCCCTTCTTGATCTTTCTCTGAAGACCAAGTCCAATCTTGGTGAAGCACTACTTTGCTTAAATCGCGTAGGTTGATCAACGGCTCTCATCATGTCGGCAAGACTCTCCCGTCCGGCTCCCACCGAAACCACCAAGGCACTTGCACCGACCGCCGTGCCGCTTGATCCAACCAGTCGCCGAAAACCGCTTGTTCGGTCATCCTTGTCCATTCTGCGCCCCACTTAAGTCTCCTGACCTCACCCGACATCCTCGATCATTCTAGACCTCAGCTCTCCAAGCTTAGTCCCGATCATCCTCGCCGTTGACCGTCGTTGACCTCTAAGCAATCTGCATAGCAATAGACCAAGAAATCATTTCCAGGAACAAGTTCTTCACAACTTGACCCACGTTAGTCAAAACATGCATCATGCAGCACATAAGCATTGAAAACCATGAACTTGACCTAACGATCAACAATCGCCGCCAAGAAGGTTGACGAACCAGAACACAACTGGTTAGACCACCATTCAAAAACCGGTCTGACCGCCCATGGCCGGTCTGATCACCGCCAGAAGGCGGTCTGACCGCCACTCTGGGACTTAGCCAAAATTCCACCCCTGGAAATCCGAACCTTTCTGGAATTTTCAATCGAATAGAACTTTTGCCTAGAGGCTCCAAAAATTATGGGACCAAGTGCAGTAGAACCCTCTCACTTGCCTACACCCTCTATTTTTGGCTCAGCTCCAAAATTCAAAGTTCCTAAGGTGGCCGGTTTGACCGCTCAGCAGTAGCCGATCAGACCGCCTCACTGGCCGGTCAAACCGCCAGCAACCAAAACAACCAACCAAATGGAGGCATGGCCAGTCTGACCGCCCCCATGGCCGGTCAGACCGCTAGAGGCCTAACAAAAGCTGAATCCTCACCGAAAACGTGTGTTTCCACACACCCTCAACGCCATTGCCAATTGTCTCATCATCCTAAGATCGTGGGTATATCCCCATGATATCCACAATCTCCCCCTTAATGAACACATTGTCAATTTCTCAGAAAATGTAAGTTTGAGGTTTGAAAATGAAAATACTCAACGTTTTCGTGCAAAGGCACAACTTGGTCCATTAGCAAGAGAAAGCAATGGAAATGACCAAACTGGCTTCAGAATAGCATAGGCAAGTGAGATACAGCAAAAGAAAGCACAAAAGCTTCAATTTCTAGAGAAGTGACAAAAATCTCACTTAAGGTCCATATGGAAGAACAATTGTTCTATTTGACCTTAGATCATTGTGAGGCTTCAAGAATTGCAATTTAAATTCAGAAATGGCAATAAAATCACAAAAATGCATATGAGATGCTCCCCCTCACTATGATCCTCATATCCTCATGAAAATTTTATTTTCTCCCTCTTCATTTTTACTATTTCTCCCCCTTTAACAATGGATTCATCAAGGTGCATAAAGGAAGATAGAGCATGAAAGACATGGAATGGCTGCAATTAATTCATTTTCAGCACAGGGAGCTATGAAAATTATCCAAGAGGACTTGACAAGTATTACACCAAGCCATATTATGTGAAGAAGCTAAGGTAACTCATGGCAAATCATATATAGCAAAGCGAAAGCCAGATGAATAATAATCCGAGATTAAATGATCGTTTAGTATGTCTAGGTGTTCAAGATCATAGTTTAGCCAAAGGTATCCAAAAATGAGTCAAGCCATATCAATAAACTAAATGGAACCAAGAAGCTAAAATTGAGCCAATTTAGAGCGCTATGAGTTCAATGTTGAATCAATTTGTTCAAGCACTTTGAAATTTAGCACATTTAGCACTTGCTAAAATTAATTTTTGGTTTTATCTTAGCAAAGCAAGTCCAAGACTAGGAGCCATCCACAACTGCCTCCTAAGCTTCAACCAATTTTCACAATTTGTTTTGTTTTTAGCCAAGTGCTAGATCTCAAGACTTGCCACGACCATCCCAAGAAAAAAGCTTAAAAGAGTGGTCTAGGTCATCCAAAACTCCCCCTGAGTTCACGCGTAGTGCAATGGCAAGCCGTCTCATGAGAAAGAATTGGTGAGATCAGTTTTTTCGCACAGAAAAGATCATTTTTCATTTGCTTGACTTAGGAAATAGCATAGCTCAATCTAGAACTCAAATTAGATTCAAGACTCAACTTCGCCAATTTGACATGGCATGAATCATAAGAAGATCACTATGGCAAAACTAGTCACAAGATCCAACAAGTTATGTGTTAATTCAAATTTTTCACATTTAATAGAGCTAGAATGGCAAAAGCTAAGTTACACATGGAAAGTCATGATAAACCCAGCAAACTAGCACACAACATGGCAGGGTATAAAGCAAGAAAGCATGTCACACAAGGATAATAATCAAGGCTCCGTGAAATTGTATTACAATGCAAGTTGCCGATTTAAAATGCAATATGGTACAATGAATGCAAAAGAGCCAACTCCCCCTCAAAACAGGCCAAGAGGACTAATAACTCCCAACTCTCCCCGCAAAGAAGCAAAACGAGAAGAATCAAGAGTCTTAGTGAAAATATCCGCAACCTGCTGCTTAGACTCTACAAAGTGAAGCACAACATCACTCTTCTCTACATAGTCTCTAAGGAAATGATATCGAATATCAATGTGCTTGGTCCTAGAGTGTTGCACTAGGTTTTTGGCAATATTTATGGCACTAGTGTTGTCACAGAAAAGAGGGACACTATCCAAAAATAACCCATAATCCCGCAGAGTAGACAAGATCCAGAGAACCTAAGAGCAACTACTGGCTACAGCTACATACTCTGCCTCAGCGGTGGACTATGCAACAGAGGACTGCTTCCTAGATGACCAAGAGAAAAGAGATGTCCCTAAGAAAATGACAAGTGCCAGAAGTACTCTTCCTATCCACTCTACACCCCACAAAAACAGCATCAGAAAAAGCCCAAATGGAGAGAGCAGAATCAGAAGAGAACCAGAGTCCAAAGTCAAGAGTGTACATCCCAAACATAAGTGTGTGTTTCAAATGTAATAAAAATGAGGAGAAATTAAAACTTTTTCTTCAATTAAGAATGCTTGACCAAATCTGTAATTCTTGGAAAAGAATTATGGAATTTGTCTTGCAAACCTCCAATCAAAAACCTCCCAGATAAAAATCTTGTGCCAAACTCTTGTAAATATTTTTCCAAGGTTCTGGGGAAGCCTTGTGACCCCTCTGAATTTTCCCACAATTTTTAGAAACTGTTTGAATATTGTTAGAGGCAAGTCAAACCAGCCCAAAGTCTGGTCAAACCCCCTTTATCAATCCTTCTGGAATTTGTTGAGGAAAATATATTGCACAAACATCTCTGAAAATTTTATGGGAGGTCAATATGTTAGTCATAAAGCTCCTGTAAAATTTTCACAAATTTTGGAGTTGTTTTGATACCTCAAATAAATCCACAAAGTCTCAGCTGAATTCTAAACCCTAGGGAAGTGCACTGTTGCTCGGGCTCGAACCCGTGTCTGACCCGAGCCACTCGTCTTGGTCCAACCACCTAGCAGCACCAGTGGGCTCATGGCAGGCTCAATCCTTGAGCCGTTAGATTTTAATCGCCGACCCAGCGATCGTACTTTGGATCGACTCGGGATTGACCTCGGCCTTGGATCGGGATCAGCGGTCTGAGTGGGTCCGTGGCTTATGGTCGGGCTCGACCGCTCGCTCACCGTTTGGCTCGAGCCGCTTTGTGTCACCGACCGGTGGGCTGGGTTCGCTCTGGTCATCTTCCTTGATGCTGCTCTGTCTCGCGTCGGCGCCAGAGCCATGGCGTCTTGTGGCGTGAAGCGCAGGCCAAGTCTTGTCCGGTCCTTACACGCGTCTCTTTGCATTTAATGCTTGCGGGCGCCCCAAAGTCTTCCCTTACTCCCCCCATCCTTGGCGCCCATGGCCATGGCAAGCACCCTTGAATGAGGGTTGCTTTGCTTGAGACAGTTGCACCTCTCCTCTCGGTGCTTAAGCCCTCAAGCTCCCTCCTTGGCTTCCTTTGCCGCCCTTGAGCTCTAGTTGCACCCACGGTGCTCCATTGAGCTCAATCCACAAAACACCAAGTCCACCATTGTTGGCCGTGGCGAGCCGTCACCACCGTGCTCCAGTGGCTTTTCTTCCAATTCTCTCGCGTCATTTTGAGCCACTCCTCATCTTGACCACATCCCCTAACCTAATTAGTTTCGACATTTATAGGAATTGTCAAATTTGTGATTTGTTCAACGCGGCAAGCACCCCTTCTTCCCGTTCTTGGGTAAGTAGCTCCATTCCTCAATTCCTTGCTCGAGAAGCTTCCTTGAGCACTTGGTGGAGCTAACTTGATGACGTGTGATCGCCATGTTTTTGCTTAGGCCGAGCTCCCGCTTTGTCTTCCTCGGGTCAGGGCGAGGTGCACGTGGCGAGCTTCTCCGGCCATCTCCTTGCCTCCACTGGACCAAGGTACCTTGCTAATAGTCCCTAGGAGCTATGGCTGCTACCTTGGACAATGCGGAGCTCGTTTCTTTATTTTCCTTTTCGGTCATTTTCGCACGTCCCTTTCATCTCGGCTTCATGGCGATTCTGCCGTCGCCGTCGGTGTGAGTGGTGCCACGGGTCCGCAAGCCTATTGCGAACCCATTCTGTCCTTAGCTCGCGCCGCCGTGGCGAGTCGCGGCGACAAGTGGCGAATCTCCTCGGTGTTTTGTCGGACGCGATCGTCCGTCTTAGTAAGGTCATTAGGACCTGATAATGACATTCATTAAATACTAATCATGGGTTAGCATATAATTGGTCTTAAGCCGTCCTTAATGTCCGTGACATGTGGGCTAGCCTCTTAAATAACCCTTAACGCGCATAGTAAACACCCCAGAGCCCCTGTCACATCGACGGGTGGGACCAAAACCATGCACGTGGGTTAAAACCACCCGATGGCTCACGATCAGCGACGATGGGTCCCGCTTGTCGGTATGCACTATCTTGGCGTTCGATATACTTCAGTCCATATCAGCCGTTTATCTCAGATCGACGGTCCACAATCAACCACGTCATTTAAGTTTTGGTTTCTCCCGAGAGCTTTATTTTTGAGCTGGAAAAAGGTATAAACTTTGAAAATGCATATCTTTTTCATGGTAATTCATTTTAGATGATTCCAGTCGTATTAATTCTTTCATAATCTCAAATTTAATCTAAAAATGTTTAGAAGATTAATATGACTCCAGAAAACCCTGAAATTAAATTCTAATCTATCTCAGTTTTATTAAATGTATTAGAATTTCAGTTAAATGGTAAAATGCATAACAAATTCATTATAACTCCTTTTAAGTTGAAATCAATTTTGTTAATACTGTTATTAACTATACTTTAATCTAAAAATGGTTTTAATCATGTTATAGTTACAAAAATATCCAGAATTAACTTTAACTTTGTATAAGCATTAATTGTTTCACTAGAAATCCTTTAACTTGTTAAATGCATAACTAATTACCTGTAAACTCTTTTTGAGTGAATCCAAGTTTGTTGGATTCCTCTAATAATGAACTTACTAGGAAAAATAGTTTTGAACATGTTACTGTTTCCAGGAAAAATAATCATGCATTATAATTTTGTTCAAGTTCTTGTTTCAAGACTTAATAGAAAGTGCAATATAGCCCCAAATGAGATGAATCCAATTTGGCGGATCATCTCATATGGTGCTTGATCTACTGTAAAATTTTCAGGTTCCCTGCATGTCTAGAAATTTTGTCGATGAATAGTAACCTAATTCTAACTACTAGGCTGAGCAAAAGTGTTTTCATCATAACTTTTGCATTAAAGATCCAAATCAGTTGATTCTTGTTTCTATATTCATGTTAAATCAATACCTTGCTGCTATAAAAATTTCAAATCATTCGGAGAACTTTTGCTGTTGGGTCTTGTTGTTTTTCTTTATTCTTATCGACTCTTTATCGCCTTTTCGTTAGGGTTCGACATTTGTGGTAATCCGAGAACGATCCTCCGCAACCAAGTGACCCTCAACAGCCAGGCAAGCAGTTTGACCATGATTCATCCTATATTTGCAAGTCTATTACGTTGTTTAAACTCTATGTATGCATTGCTACCTTGTTTTAATTATGGTTAGTGGATCCTATAGTTGCATAATCTGTAGGAATGCCATGTCTTTACTACCATGAGCCTAGGTTATTTGCTGTGGTTGGAGTTCGTGGATGAACTCCTATCACTTAGTAGTTGTGATTTCAAATGCTTAGCAATGCTTAGATAACGGTAGAAATGGGCGATCATCGACTTAGTCGATGGTCTTGAGCACACAAATCTAAATATTACTCCTTTATGTCTAGCACTTGTGCTTTGCTAATTTGTAGAGTAAAAACCTGAAAATAAAAGATTGTTTAGACTTGGGCATATTGGATGAATGGTGTGGTTTTTGGATTGTGGAAGTATGCCTAAGTCCCTAAGGACCGAGTTACTTGCGCCTCCCGTTCTGAGCAATATTGCGTACTAACCACGCGAGGGGCATATGGAACCCCTCTTGACTAAGTACTTTGGGCGTTGCTAATTGGGGTCGCTCGGTTGGTGGTTTTAAAGATAAAATGTGTGTGTGTGGTGTGGGAGGAGCATTAGCTTCGGGTAGGTCGTGTGATGTCTCCTTCTCCCGTGGGTTGTGCGACTCAGAATTAGCATTGTCCATTGGAAATATCTCGTAGGACTTAGCCGTGCGGCATACCTTGAAGTGTGCTTAAAGGAAAGGCGATGCAGCGTGTGGGTACAGTGGTACACCTGCAGGATAAAACTATTGAATAGCCTCGTCCTAGGTTATGGACACGCTCGGATCGCCCGTGAGAACTAGACTACAACATTTAATTAAAAACTTGACTTGGTTGGTATGAGCGGGAGTTCATGCTATTGTTGTGGTGACTAATGGGTTAGTCACTTCTAGGTTGTTCACGTTGTTGTTATTATGTATTATCACGTTGTTATTTCAACAATTAAAAATGATTTGCCAAATTGCCTTCAATCTATTATGTTATTGCAAATAAATGTTGCTTTATGCTAAATGAGACATACAACCTCCACTTACATAAAGCTTGCATGTAGCATATGTTATAGGCTTGTTATCTTACGTAAGTCTTGGAGTACTTTATGTACTCATCTCGCCGTGGTTGTGGCATTTTGTGGTTTTGGTTGCAGAGGAGAGGGTGAGATCCAAGAGCCTCACTTTTGTCCTCGTGTTGCGGCTTCTTGACGGCTAGCTTCGGCGGTCGGTCGAGATGCCTAGGGGTTAAGGCACACTGATTGGCTTTGTGTTATAGCCATCTTTATGGCACTTTTGCTTCATTGTTATCTTTTTTTTTCTTTGAATTGTTGCTATTTGGCCTAAGGGCCCTCTTTTGTAATAGCTATCCCATATTAATATTAACCACGGTTTGTTGCTTATGTACTATGTGTTGTATGGAATTGATACATTCTTTTGTTGTGAGGTATGTATATTGCATTCTGGGAAGTATACATCTCTCGAGACCGGGTTTATTGGGTTGATAATACTAGGGTCATTTGGATGACTAAGTATTATGAGCCTAATAAAACCGGTGCTCACGATCTGGAGGTACTGAAGATGCGATGCATTGCTTGACGATGTGAGGCACGAGGAAGCTCGAAATCAAGCGCATGAGACACAAAGACAAAGCAGTATGTCCAAATCGATGCCGTGAGGTAGAGGAGGGAGCCAATCATGCTGCGGTACTCCTTCTGGTCCACGGGCTTTCCATCCTCATCAGGATCCAACACGGTAGAAGTGGCAATGGGAGTAGATACTGGCTTGCTGCTTCCCATGTCAAAGCGCCGAAGAAGGTCCTTTGTGTACTTGCTTTGATGAATGAAGGTACCTTCTTTGAGTTGCTTGAATTGAAGACCAAGGAAGAAAGTCAGTTCGCCCATCATGCTCATCTCGAATTTCCTGCTCATAGAATCTGAAAATCTGGACACCAAAGTATGAGAAGAACCACCAAATATGATGTCATCCATATAAATTTGAACTAGTAAGAAATCACTGTCATGCTTGAGAGTGAACAAGATTTTATCTACCATTCTCATTTTGAAATCATTTTTAAGCAAGAAACTCTTAAGCCTATCATATCAAGCTCTAGGGGCTTGCTTCAATTCACACAAGGCTTTGGAGAGCTTAAACACATGGTTTGAAAATTTGGGATTTTCAAAATCAGGGGTTGCTTGACAAAGACCTCTTCTTCTATAAAACCATTAAGGAAAGCACTCTTGACATCTATTTGAAAAAGCTTAAAGCTCTTAGATGTCGCGAAAGCTAGCAATATGCGAATGGCTTCTAATCTAGCTATAGGAGCAAAGGTCTCTTCAAAGTCTAAGCCTTCTACTTGGGAAAATCCTTGAGCTACAAGCCTAGCCTTGTTGCGAACTACCAACCCATCCTCACTTTGCTTATTTTTGAAAATCCATTTTGTTCCAATAACATTTTGATTAGGCAGAGGTTCAACTAAGGTCCAGACTTAGTTTCTTTCAAAATTTTCAAGCTCTTCATGCATAGCATTGACCCAAGAGGAATCAGATAAAGCATGGGTAACATCTCGGGTTTCAAAAGACGCAACAAAAGCAGAATGTGCATGAGAATCTGGAGAGATAAACTCGGAGCGAGTAACTCGCTCATGAAGATCCCCAATTATCTACTCAGTTGGGTGTTGTCGTTGAATATGAAAGAGGAGGTCCTAGTGCAGATGTGGCCTCTACCTCATGGGCTGTTGAGGTAGGAGCAGAGCCACTCGAATCACCGGTGAAATTAGGAGGAGACTGCTCAGCTGAAGCTGGAGAAGTAGAAGCAGACTCTCCAACCATCTCAGAAATGACTGGAGGATGGATTGGACATTCATCCTCTATGTTAGAGTCATCGTCAACGAAGATGCTTTCTCGAATAACAGGAACCTGTGTACCTGCAGTATCGGGTCTAGTACCAGGACTAGCCTCATCAAAAGTGACTTCACAAGTCTCAACAATTTTGTTAGTATCCAAATTAAATACACGATAACCACGAGAACAAGCAGGATAACCAAGAAAAATGCCATCATAACATCTTGATTCAAATTTGTCCAAGTTGTCATGTTTAAGAATGAAGCACTTGCAACCAAAAATCTTGAAATGAGAGACTTTAGGCCAATGACCAAATCTAAGCTCAAAAGAAGTCTTTCCTATGACAGATATCAAGAACACCCTATTGGACACATAACAAGCAGTAGAAATCGCCTCAGCCCAAAACCTCCTAGGAGTGCTATGCTCATCTAGCATGGTCCTAGCCATCTCTACAAGGGTCCTGTTCTTCCTCTCTACAACCTCATTCTGCTGGGGAACTCTAGGTGAAGAGAACTGGTGCTCAAGACCTCTCTCGGAGCAGAAAGTGGCAAAGGAAGAATTCTTGAATTCTGTGTCATTATCACTTCTAATGGTCCTCAAGGCTCTAGGAAGGTCAACAGCTAGTCTAAGGGCTAACTCTCTAAAATAGCCAAAAGCCTCATCCTTAGAAACCAGAAAATAAACCCATGAATACCTGGAGAAGTCATCCGCAATCACAAGCACATACCACTTCCCTCCTGCAGACTGAACTCTAGAAGGGCCAACCGTGTCTAAGTGCAAGAGCTGACCAGGTCCATCAGTCATCACTAAAGTAAGAGGTGGATGAGAAACAGAAACCATCTTACTATGTCTACAGGGAGTGCACACAAGGTCTCTAACATTCTTAAGCTTAGGCAAACCTCTAATCAAGTCCTTGCTCGATTACGGTCAAATGGTGAAGCCTATATGTCCAAGCCTCACGGTGCCACAACACTAGATCATGAGAGTCTGAAGCCACAAGACACCTAGGGCTGGAAGAAGAAGAAATACTGAAATCAGCACTAAAGATCTACTCAAACCTAGAGATCCCAAAGACACGCTCACCCGAGGAGTCAAGTACTCTACACTCACCACTCTTGAACCTCACTTCCAGACCCTCATCAAGAAGCTGAGAAACAGATAGCAAATTATACCTCAGCTTACTTACCAAAGCGACGTCCTTAAGCATGAAGTTGTTTTTGACGTGTATTGTGCCCTTAGCTATCACAATCCCAGTAGAAGCATCCCCAAACGTGATTAACTCGTTGCCGGATGCACGTGTGAGGGATGAGAACCATCTAGAATCTCCAGTCATGTGTCGAGAACACCTAGAGTCAACAAGCCATATGTCCTCCTTCCTCGCACGACGGATCTCGTCGGGATCGCTGAAAAGCTCATCGTCATTGGAGGAGTCGATGTCATGGCTGTTCTTGGCCATGAAGCACATGCCGGTGAAGTCCTAGGCCTTCTTCTTGCCATGGGAATCATCATCATCGTCCTCCGTCCCCGAGTCCACATCGCTCATATCAACATTCTCAAGAGCGGCAAGGACCCGGTTGACGAACTTCCTGTAGTTGGGCTTCTTGGCTTTCGCATCCCAAGCTTGAGGACGCCTCCGGAAGTCTTTCTCCTCCTTGCCCTTCAGCTTGGGGCATTTAGCCCGAATGTGGTTTGGCTCACCACACTCAAAGCAGGCAACAGGGCCACCTCTCCTTCTACTCCTCACCTTGTTGTAGACTCTTGTGAATTTTGTGGATAGGAGGGCTAAATCATCCTCAGGTAGTTTCTCTAGCTGCTCATCACTCAAGGAGTGTAAAGCGGACAATGAAAACCCAGATGAGCCAAAATCCAAAGAATCAGAAGAACTACCCTTAGATGGGTCAACCACTAAAGTCATCGGCTCTGTCTTGGAGAGACGCGAGATGAAGTCAATCTCATGCGTCTTCAATCTTGAGTAGAGCTTATCCATGGTAAGCTCACTCATGACAATGTTGTCATTGATGGAAGTGATCTTCATCCCCCAGACTTTCATATCAAGAGCACCCAAGAGCTGACGTGCATTTTCAGATTCAGTGAACACAAGATCCACAGCACGTAAGTCATGAAGGATTTTTGAGAATTTTCCCCACAACACATCCAAAGATTCACCGGGCCTTTGTTCAATCTTTGAGTATTCTTTCTTGAGTTGGTTCTGTCTCACTTCCTTGATCGCAATAGAGCCCTCGTGGTAATCACAGAGGGTCTTTCAGATCTCATGAGCAGACCTCAAATGAGCGACATGCTCAAACTCAGATCAACTAAGCCCTTGAATCAAGAAGTTTCGAGCCTTGCTATTTGCCTCCACATCTGGAGTGATCATATCGTCATTGGCTGGCACAACATAAGGATTTTTTACCTTAAGCCAAATTGCGTGCCCTTGAGCCTCGATGTAGGCATGCATGCGAGCCTTCCAGTAAGCAAAATCGACTCCATCAAACATAGGTGGTTTGGTTGAATACTTGTCAGTCGCCATGGATCCAAAGACCGGTTAAGATCTATGAGAAGAGCTAACCGGGCTCTGATACCAATTGTAGGACCGAAAAGGCGACTAGAGGGGGGTGAATAGGAGCACAAATCCTTTTTCACCTAGTTTGAATCCGACACGATTTTCACTTCAATAGCTATGAGAGCTATGAAGATCAAAAAACAAGTGCAGCAGAAGACTTGTGTTGAATCCAACCTAAAACACCAAAGCAAAAAGACAAAAACTCAAACCCTAAATGAGTTTGGCAGTCTGACCGGCGTGCACCAAGCAGTCTGACCGACCAGTGGTCTGATCGCACCTGACGATGAACAGGGAAAACAGCCCGAAGCCCAAAGCACAAAATGATCTAACTTTTGATCTACGATTCCAAACTCAACCAAACTTGAGACACACCTTCCCAAGGATATCAGAAACCTATTCCAAGCAACGATCGTCAACACCTTTGCCAAAGTTCTGACCTTTTTCCATTCGAGTGAAGGGCGTTCAAAAACCGAGTCAAAATAAAAAAAGCGATCTAAACCTTGCTTGCGAGTAAAGGATGTTCAAGATGATCCTAGAAGGGTTTCTACACATCACAGCAAGCTAGACCACTACAAAGATTCAAGAGAAAAGCGACGGATCATCAAAAACTCCAAATCATCAAAATAGAAGGCAAGAACAAAAAAGACTCATCTTTGAGAACTTACTTGGATTGATTTGAGCTTGAGGATTGATGTTTACAGCCACTCCAACTTGGAGGACAAAACTCAATACATGAGCACACGATCAATCAATCCCTGGAACCCTAACCTCTCTTTCCTTCTCTCTAAAACCCTAAAACAAACTAGGGTTTTTCTCAATGAAGTGCTTCAGAGCTGTTGGACAGCACCCTCTCCTATTTATAGTGGAGGCTAGCTTCTAGAAGACTATACTCATTGGGCACCCGTCAAGCCCACTAACAAACGGGTTTAACTCACGCACGTATTTTAAAGCGTCGTCTTCATCTTCACTTGACCTAAATCGCTTCTCCTTGCGTCGTCTTGCGCCACGGTTTAGCCCAAGGTCACCAAGGCGGTATTTGGTGAAATTACCAAAATACCCCTTCTTGATCTTTCTCCGAAGACCAAGTCCAATCTTGGTGAAGCACTACTTTGCGCTTCGCGTGTAGGTTGATCAACGGCACTCATCATGTCGGAAGTCTCTCCCGTCCGGCTCCCGCCGAAACCACCAAGGCACTTGCACCGACCCCCGTGCCGCTTGATCCAACCAGTCGCACCGAACCGCCCGTTCGGTCATCCTTGTCAATTCTGCACCCCGCTTGAGTCTCCTAACCTCACCCGGTATCCTCGATCGTTCTGGACCTCAGGTCTCCAAGCTTAGTCTCGATCATCCTCGCCGTTGACCGTCGTTGACCTCTAAGCAATCTGCACAGCAATAGACCAAGAAATCGTTTTCAGGAACAAGTTCTTCACAACTTGACCCACGTTAGTCAAAACATGCATCATGCAACACATAAGCATTGAAAACCATGAACTTGACCTAACGATCAACAATCGCCGCCAAGAAGGATGACGAACCAGAACACAACCGGTCAGACCGCCATTCAAAAACCGGTCTGACCGCCGCCAAAAGGCCGGTCTGACCATTACTCTGGGACTTAGCCGAAATTCCACCCCTGGAAATCCGAATCTTTCTGGAATTTTCAATTGAATAGAACTTTTGCCTAGAGGCTCCAAAAATTATGGGACCAAGTGCAGTAGAACCCTCTCACTTGCCTACACCCTCTATTTTTGGCCCAGCTCCAAAATCCAAAGTTCCTAAGGTGGCCGGCCCGACCGCCAAGAGTAGCCGGTTGGGTCGCCTCATTGGCGATCGACCGCCACCGACCGGCCGACCGCCAAAGAACCAAAACAGCCAACCAAATGGAGGCATGGCCGGTTTGACCGCCCCATGGCTGGTCAAACCGCTAGAGGCCTGACAAAAGTTGAATCCTCACCGAAAACGCATGTTTCCACACACCCTCAACACCATTGCCAATTGTCTCACCATCCTAAGATCGTGGGCATATCCCCATGATATCCACACAAACTCTAGCTCCGTTCTGTAGATTGCCCCCGGGATTGAGGTTGACAGGCACAGGGTTGCAGAAGTTCCAAGTAGCTGGACGAGGTGCTGAGGTTGGTGCAGGCGTTCTAAAAGAGTTCTGAGATGGAAAATGAGTGAACTGTTGAGGAACGGTCCTCGCTTTCTGCTGAGCTTGATGACTCCCTTGCTGAGCCATTCTACGCTTGTGGTTGTCCTCCAACTCTTTGCGCTTATCCTCAATGATCAAAGCTTTATTGACTAGCTCTTGGAAATATGGAAATGTATGGGCAATTAGACTGACTTGCAGTCTGGTATTCAGTCCTTTCAGAAAGCGACTCAGATGAGCCTTGTTAGTGGCGACATCTTCCGCGGCATAGCAAGCAAGCTGAGAGAATTTGTTGAGGTAGTTGGTCACTAACATGCCTCCTTACTTGAGGGCATGAAATTCATCCTTCTTCAGATCAATAATTCCTTCTGGCACATGATACTCGTGAAAAGATGTTGAAAACTCTTCCCAAATAATGTCCTGTAGCGTCTCATTTACGGCACAAAAGTTTTCCCACCATTCGGCAGCAATGCCCTCCATCTGATGGGTGGCGTATAGAACCTTCTCATGATCGCTACATTGGGTGATCAGCAGGTTCCTTTCGATGAAACGAAGCCAGTCATCGGCTTCCACTAGTGTCACATGACCAAAAAAGGTTGGCGGGCGAGTTCTCGTGAACTCGCTAGCTTGGATGGTCCATGATGACTATGGTTGACTGGTGTTGCATTGTTGTGGTTATTGTTCATATTTTGCATCTGGTTTATCATCTGCGTTTGAGCTACCATGAACGCTTCAAAATTATGCAAATCAATTGTAGGTGCTTGCGGCGGAACTGCTCCTGCTGGTGTCTGCTCATTCTCTTCTGACCCAGGGGGTTCCGGATCCACTAGCAGCAGCATGACGAGTCTAAACCATCTAGCGAAAGCTCCATAAGTTAGATAAGGTAGCAATCACAAGATAAGTTAAGAACTAATCGAGGGGGTAGATTAAACCCAACAAGCACAACTTCATGAAATCAACTGAAATACTTATATTAATAGGGGGTCTTAGCATGGCTGCAACAAATACATAAGGGTCTTTGCAGCTCATACTCGCACACAAGAAAACCAACGCAAACCTAACACACAAACTACCACCTAAAGGGCGACACTTCTAAACTTAAACTAACGAGGCTCAAACACACTGAGTCTCAACAGACTTAACCTAAACCTGAGCGAACTTAGTCGATGAGATAACCTCCACAGCCACGATGGTGCTCCCGCCTTCTATAGATCTGGAATTGCACAGGCATCCTTGCAAACTGGTCTTAGTGCCCTGGGACTGGTGCAGCAGGAATAGGCGTCCCTGGTGCAGGCACAATCGGCTCCTCCGGTGCTTCGGGTTCTGCTGGCTCCTCGGTCTCTTTCGGGTCTTCCTCTAGATCTTCTTCTTCAGGGTCCTCCTTCTCAGGGTCTTCCTCGTGCTCATGCTGACCGCAGAGAGCTTCTTCTAATGTGGCGATCCTTTCTTCTGCCATCTCCAGAGTCTCGTAGATGCACTCCAACTCTGTGGTGGCCAACTCCAAGGATTCCTTCTGAGCAGCTACAAACTGGGCAAGATGCACCACGGTGGCATTGCGCTCTCCATCTATAGATGGGTATCGTGCAGGAAGGTCCACTGCAGAGGCATGGGGATGATAGCAGAAGACGGTATCCTCAAGCTCGCGAGTGTAGATGTTGCAGATCCTTAAGATAGCTAAGCACGAGGATTCCTGAACTCCTTCTGAAAAAACCATCCTTCGAACAGAGATATTCAGAGGACGGCTGGCTTTAGTATCCTTTCGAGCATAGATGGTTAAACAACAAAGCACTCTATGGCTTTGGACGTTCACCACCCAATCGGTGCCCTTATACATCGGTCAGTCGAATCCTCCGAGCTCTTGCAAAAACTTCCATAGTTCTGCAGCAAGTCCTCCCTTGCGCTCACCATAGTTTTGAAAACGCGGCATATGCTAAGACAGACAAGAGGGTAAGAACCAATTTAAAATAGTGGAGAAAGAAAAAATTTAGCAATAGTTGAGTCAAGAGAGACATAAGAGGAGTTAAGCAATTCCATTAGTCTTGCAAGTTAATTTTGCTTTAGCAAATAGTTTGGACACTCTAAAGACGGCCAATCTAACTAAGGTCAAGACCTATAGTCAGTATGGCTCTGATACCATCTCTGTCGGGATAAAAAAAATACAATTCTGGACCCTCTGTGTATAACGCACTTGTCCATGATCACGCTAGTGCACACAGTGTCAACATAGGTGAATATTGATACACACAAGACTAAATAATAGAATAAACGAGTAATTTGAATAACAAATAATTATTGTGACCATATGGTCGAGTTTACATTTATTTAGCATCACAAGGCTGGTAATAATTAAATAAGCAGCAGCGGAACAAATAAACTTTAGCGGAAACCCATCGATTCACCACAGGCAACCGACTAGGATCAAAACCTAGCGATTAGCACCTTCGTAGAACTCCTCCTCAAAAGCAGGCAAAGACTCCTCCACTTCTGTTGATTGATTATAGCAAGCATGAGTACACAACCATACTCGCAAGTCATACCACAGAATGCAATGTATACATGAAGGCTTATTCTCAAGGAATGGTTTATGTGGTTCTTTTGCATAAAAGCAACATTTGCAATTGAATATGAATAATAGATTAAAACACAACTATTCGCGTGTGGACAATCTCCTGGTTGGTCCCGAAAGCGGGGCTAGGTGGTCTTTTTTTAGGCTAGCCTTTGCATGACAATTTTTTTTGTCATTGTTGGCTTTTGGTTGTTTTTTGTTTTAAGCTTTTAGCTGATGGTGGTGTAATGGTTGTGTGCATCCCTAGTTGGTGCAGAGGCTGGGAGTTGTACTTCCATTATCTAAAAAAAATACAATAATTTGAATCAAAGTAATTTTGAAAAATTGGATTCAACATGATCAAAGGTACAACTTACCTTGGAATAGATCCAGGTACTGATCTTGGTCTTGGTGAACTCTTTCTTCTTCAAAATTCCCCGAAGAATCAATGTCTACTCGTAAACAAAGCAAATAAATAAAATAAATAAATAACAGATAGGAAAATAAACTCAAAAAATTAAATAAAAATCTTAGTAAAATAGATCTTGAATTTAGATGAATTTATAAATTTGAATGGACTCAATCGGAGTTCGGATGAAGAAGATATGTCTTTTGGAAGTTCTAAATCTAAAGAAATACTCAAAGACAAATTTACTGGAATTTCTGAATTACATTTCTATTGAAAAATCGGAATTATGACGCAAGCTGACATCAGCCCTACTATTTTCAAAATTAAAATAAATTCAGGAAAAAGGTTAAGAGGCTGACAGTGGGCCGAGATCTATAGACCCGGTCCACGCAAAGGATCTATTGGTCTATAGGTTCATGGGTTCACCGCACAGTATATATGACAATAGGGCCCACATGGCAGTGGCTCGATGTACAGTAGATTAGATCTATTCAGGATAGGCTTGGGTTTAGATCTAATGTGTCACGCGTGCGCACACGTGGCAGATGACGCGGCAACACGTGGGCTAAAACATTGATGTGGCTGCGGGCGTGGCACGACACATAGACTCGACGATGGCAAAGATCGGGTTCCGAGGGTCATCGGCGATTGATGGTGTCTCGCCAGCGGTGAGTGGTACCATCTTGACGAGAATGCTATTGCAAACCCAAAGGTGCACTCATGGATGGTTGAGGATGACCGAACTGGCGGCGGCGAGCTTCAAGCGGAGAAGAAGGTTCATGTGTTGTCGGACTTGAGCTCTGGCGAAGTTCTGGCGACGGGGAAGGGTGCTGGAGGTAGCTCCGTGACGGCGGACCTGGCGGTGCAAACGGTGTTGACAGGGCGATAAGGATGGCGGCGCAACTTGAGATCGAACAGCTCTGGCGACCAAAACCCTAAAACTTCCAAAGCGGTGACACTAGGGCTTGAGAGGCGAAATTGGTTAAGGGTTTGAGGTGCGGGGGCAAGGGCGATCCTCGGGGTCCTATTTATAGGGTACGGGCGAGGCTAGGGCGGCGTATTGGTGGTGGAGACCTAAACGAGTCCGAAATGAAAACACAAAGAACTCGGGGATAGAAAGAGATACGAGGTGTGATTCGGCCGGATTTGGATGTGGAGAGATAAGGGAAGTCCAATGCCGTATCTCCGAGGGATTCTTTTTGTTGGAAAAGATTTTGTCGGACGATGCTTCAAGAAGCGTCAATGGCGGTTTCAGCCGAGGCTCACGCGGAAGCGACGACGCGGGGAGGAAGATGACGCGGCGAGGCCCATCGGTCAGTGGAAGAAAGCGGGTGAACGCGGACGGGCTGGTGCAAGCGCGCGATTGGGCCGCTACGCGAGCCACACGCGGGAAAAAGGAAACTAGGCAGAAGAGATTTGGCCCAGTTGGTTTCCTGATATTTAAATTTTATTTTTCATTTTAGAAATACCAGTAAATCCAAGAGGCAATTAGAAAATAGCAAATGAACTCGAAAAAATTCTAGAAAATATATCCAAGCATATAGAATCCAAATAAAATAGTTTTGACAGTAGTTGATGTTGACATTAATCATATTAAATGGTTTTAATATTAAAAGTCGATATTAAGCTTTGAATTAAATTCAAATAAAACTCTTGGGTGAATTTTCTAACTACCAACTATTCAAAAGATTTTTAAAACTCAGAAAATTAGGATGTTACATGTGCACACTGGTGTTGGCGGCTTCAAGGAGAAAATAATTACACCGATCTCTAAAAAGGGGGAAAATCCAAGATACCTACACCAACAACTTTTAGAGTGGAACGCCAACACCAATGAAAGAGCCCCAAACCGGAACTCCTACTAAAACACCTACTATCTCCATAAGTGTCGAACCCGGGAGCGAGGGATCCCGGATTCTCTGTGAAACACACACTAGTCCAGGAACAGCTAGTGTACACAGTCAACAAAAGTGGATAACACAACCATACAACGTCATTCATTGAAATACTTAAGGTTTAATACAAGAGGGGCATAAAGCCAGAAAGCAAAATACAGCAGAAGCAAAAGGAGTAAGGTAGCCCACACGATTCGCCACAGGCAATTGTCTGGAGGGCGTAGCCTAGTCGTCTAAGTTCTCATTATCCTCATAGTATTCTTCTCCTGATCAACAATTTATTAAGCAAGGTGAGTACAAATGAATGTACTCCGCAAGTTACACCCAATGTAACAGAATTATAATGCATGCAAGGATTCAACAAAGGGAGGCTTATATGGCTCAATTTGCGTAAAGCGACATTTTTCATTTAAATACTCATACTAAGTTTCCAAAGCAGTTTACATATAACTAAAATTCGTTTTCTAAATCTCAAGTTTTATAGTCAGATAACATTCATCAATAAGTAGAGAAGGATATCCTCCTATCACATGGCTAACCGCCCAATTCCTATTTGGATAGAAATCCAAAATCATTTAATAAAGTCTTTTGAAAACAAAACAAAAATCTAACTTGGAGTGGCTTTGCTTAGCATGTCCTTGACCGTGGACACAGCTATTCAAATAGTTTTACACTCTGCAAAGGTGGTACAACTTTACCCACATGAGATAATTGACTTATAATATCCGTTTAACACACTACCGAAGGTGTGCGACTAAGTCATTATCACAAAGCCTTTACAATGCGTCATCTCACCGTAGTCCCACCTCACTAAGGTTTCGCCCCCTTTGGATAGAGACCCGCCGGGTTCAGGCCCCCTCTTGCGTTAGGTGGGAATACATAAAAGTAGGTCATAAAAGATACCCACGCAACCGGATGGCACGACCACAGTGAAATGATACAAATTATTTAGCTAGGTCCCGCCCACACAGGACATGTGGTAGTACGATAGGGCTTAGCAAGATGCGGCTCGAAGACCGGTTCTTAATTGACTTGGGCGACATTCCATAAAACCTATGGGTCTTGATCATAGAAATGATCGATCCCATGCATGAACATGCACCATCCAATATCCATTTCGCCCAAGTCCAAACCATTTTTCATTTTATTTAACAAGTTAAACATTCCAAAGATTGTATGGTATAGACATACCATAACATTGTTCAAAGCATAATTGGATTTTTGGCCAATTTCCCCAAAGTAAACATTTTTTGTCTAAGCTTTGTCTAAACATAGTGTTTTTCAACATGTTCTAGCTCATACTTATGTATCAACTAGATTTTTAACTAAGGTATCAAGGAATAATTGATTTAATAACAAAGTTGGCTATACAAAGGAATATGGAATAACTATAAGCTTAAAACGGGAATTTAAATTACTTGAATTTAAATAAGTATGCAATAATAATTTAAAACGGAATTTAAATAATTTAAAATAATGGGATTCAATATGATCAATGATGTAACTTGCCTTGCTCAAATGCTTGAGGATCTACTTCTTCGCAAAATTCGAGTTCCCTAGAGTCGTCGAAATCTACACGCGAAAAGGATCTAAATTCAAATAATACTCAAATGAAATCGAATGAACTCAAAATCAAATAATTTTAGTATAAATAGGTAGGTCTTGATTTTAGATGAATTTAGAAATTTGAATCGCTCGAATCGGAGTTCGAACGAAGAAGATATGGACTCTGGAAGATTGCAAAAACATAAAATGACAAAAGAAATGGATTTTTGGAATTTCTGGATTTATTTTTAATTCAAAAATAGTTGAGCCACTGACGAGTGGGGCCCATGCACTGTGGGGCAATGCCACGTCTTGGCGTGGATGTGCCAGCGCTGCCACGCCAACACAGGTTGAGGTGGCACCCAGGTGTCCTCGACGTGGCAGCGAGGTGGCGCCACATCGGCAAGGGAGCGCCGGCGGCGTCGGTGTAACGTCCCATTTTTCCAGAATTTTGAAAAGCTTTTAAAAATAATAATCATTTGGTTTTGTTGAGAGTTCAAAGCTTAACTTGAGATTTTAAAAAGAGCTTTAACTTGACCTAACTAAACTTCAACTAAACCCGCTTGTTTGGTGTTCTTCGCTTGTTGGAGTTCCTTCTTTGTCGTCTTTTGGCTTTTAGCCTCTTTTCTTTGTTGGCCTTGTTTGTCCTCCTGGCTAGTCTCTTCCCCCCCTCTAGGTCTTCCTCTCTTTCTCTAGACCTTCCTCTGGCTGGACATTTCTCTTATGCCCAGACCTTCCTTTCGTTGGACATCTCTTGATGTCCGGACATCTCTCATCTTTCTGACCTTTCCTTATTCTTTTCTTCTTCTCTCAGGACCTCTCTTGAGTTCCTCCTTTTGGATCTCTTACCTTGGATCTCCTCCTTTTGGGGATACCTCCTTAGGTTTTCCCCTTTCACCTGACCTCCTTTCACCGGACCTCTTTATAGGTTCAACCCTTCGCTTCTCTAGACCTCTCTTTGTAATCTTCTGTTTGGACTTTCCTTAGTTCAAAACTCCCCTTTGTTGGCTTGAATCTCTGTGTTTAGACCTCCCTCTCGGCATAAACCTTTCTCTGTCTAGATCTCCTTCTATCTAGACCCCTTTCCCTGTTTTGGCCTCCCCCGTGGACCTCTCACCTTTCTTTTGAACACCCTGAGTTCATTTGGGCGTCCCAGAGTTCCTCTGGACCTCTCAGTGCCCTTTTGGAACCCTCCTTGAACTCCCTTCAAGCCCAATCGGACCTCCCTGAGTCCTTTCGGGCCTCCCTTTGTCCTTCAGACCTCCTCTGCGTCCTTTAGGACCTCCCCTTGCCTATTTGGATCTCCCTTGTGTTCAAATAGACCTCCCGGTGTTCCCTTTTGACCTCCCTTGGTCTAAACCTTCTTCCCTTGTCTAGGTCCCCTTTGATCTAGATCTCTCTCTCTGTCTTGGACCTCCCCGTGCCCTTTGGATCTCTTTGAGCTCTTTTTGGACCTCCCTTGCACTTGTGCGGTGCTACCGCTTGCCTTGGCAGATCTTCTGCTTGCTCCTTCGGAACTACCGCCCTTTTGTTGCGGTTGTACCGTTCGATCTTGACCGCTCAGACCTCCCCTTGTTGAGATCTGGCCATTAGGACCTCCTCTCTAGAGATCTTGACCGCTCAGACCTCCCCTTGTTGAGATCTGGCCGTTAGGACCTCCTCTCTGGAGATCTTGATCGCTCAGACCTCCCCTTGTTGAGATCTGGCCGTTAGGACCTCCTCCCTGGAGATCTTGATCGCTCAGACCTCCCCTTGTTGAGATCTGGCCGTTAGGACCTCCTCTCCGGAGATCTTGCCCGCTTAGACCTCCCCTTGTTGAGATCTGGCCGTTAAGGGCATGTTCGCTGGTCCGAACGTCCCCATTCCCTCCCGTTAAGGGCATGTTCGCTGGTCCGAACGTCCCCATTCCCTCCCAGTCGTCCGATCTGAATCAGACGGCCTGGTCTCATTGATCAGTTTGCCCGGTCTGAATGGCCCCTTTGTTTTGCACCATCCAATCCTGATCTAATGGCCTTAGCTTTCCCTCACAGATCCTTGTCTCCTGACCTCCCTTCTTTGTTGATCTTGACCGTTGGATCTCCCTTTTGGAGATCTAACCGTCAGGACCTCCCTTTCCTTAAGGTCTTGACCGTCGGACCTCCCCTTTGGAGATCTAACCGTCATGACCTCTTTGCTCTTAGGGCCTCCTCGAGTGCCATATCCCTTGTGGTTTGGATCTCCCTTTGAGGTCCAGATATCTTGTCTTTTGGACCTTTTGTCCATAGGACCTCCCCGTTGTGTGTCTTTTGGACCTCCAGTCTATAGGACTCCTCTGCGTGTTTAGACCCTTGTGGTCTAGACCTCCTCTTCTTGTGTGTTTAGACCTTTGAGGTCTAGACCTCCTTCTCTGTGTGTTTAGACCCTCGTGGTCTCGACCTCCCTTCTCTGTGTTTAGACTTCTGTTGGCCTAGACCATCTCTTTGCGCCTAGACCTCCCGATAGGTTTAGATCTCCTCTTTGGGTTTTGACCCTGGTGGCTTTGGACCTCTTTGACAACTCTCTGTTGGCTCAGACCTCCCTGTTTGTCCTTGGACCTCCTCCTTGGACCACCTCCTTGGACCTCCTCGTTGGACCTCCTCGTAGGACCTCCTCCTTGGACCTCCTTGCAGGACCTCCTCGGACCTCCTCGTAGGACCTCCTCGCAGGACCTCCTCCTTGGACCTCCTCGCCGGACCTCCTCCTTGGATCTCCTCCTTGGACCTCCACTTTGGACCATGCCCTTTGACTGGTCTGTGCACCTTTTGACTGGCTCCTTTGACAGTCTTAAGTGCATTTGATGTAGGTTGAGTCACATTAAATGCTGCCATCTACCCTTGTCCTCTTTTCTACTTTGTGTCACATCCCTTGTTTTCTTTATCTCTTTTCGTACCATCTGGCAGTGTGCCTTATCCTAATGCCTTGAACTTGGTCGCTTCTTTTTGGTGGTGCTATGTTCCCCTTTTCTCTTTAAATAGAGCACCAGGGAGCACCATTTCCTCCTTGTTGCTCATTCCAAATGTCTCCTTGGTTTCTCCTTGCTCGGGAGAGCCTCCAGAGTTCTTCCGTTCGGACCTCCTTGAGTCCGAGCCCTTCACTACATTGGATCTCCCTCCCGTGATTCTCCTTCATTCGGACCCCCTCTCTCTGTGGATCTCCTCTCTCTTTATTTCAAGTAAGTTCTTTTGGTTTTCTTAGAGTTTCTTTTGCTTATTTGGTTTCTTTTGCAAACGTGTAGATTTCGGTTGAATCGTTGAGAAGCTCGTGAATCAAGCTCCATCAGCCGAAGCTTTTTCTTTCTCCAACAGAGGCAAGTCGTGGACCTTGATCATCTTGATCCCACTTTGCAAAGCTATTTTGATTTATTAAACTTGCATGGCTATCTTTATAGAACTGGTTTGGGCAGTAGCTATCCTCCTACTTGACATTATGCCTCCTTTGTATACTTGAACTGGACATGTTGACATGAACTCTTTGGACACCTTAGGATGGATATTTTAGTTGGTATCTCTTGTTATTGCCAACTTGGGACCGAATCTTGATGCTTAGCCTTGCTCTAGATGCGCTGGTCTTGTGAATCATGCCTCATCAACAATAATCTTGACTAATGAACTATGAAATTTGTGGTTGGTGCCATCGTTAAGCAACTATGGTGTGATGCTATAAGTTGTGTTGATTGTGGTGTGAGACCACCTTAAAACTTGTTGTGCCAGGACTGGGTGGTCCAGTGGCCGAGTTGAACCCCAAAACTGTTTTATGCTCGGGCAAGAAGGTCGGGAGTGAGTAGTGGGTGCTCAGGGGCTGGTCCCCAGTTGAGTCACATTGGGTTTGTGGAAGTCTTGCCTGAGCAGCAATTAAGGACTGAACCTTGGGAGCCATTGATCTGGGCCTTTTCGTACAACCACATGTCTATTATGGGGTGGACCAGGAGTAATAATTGGTCTTGTTCTAATTCGGTTCTAAGGTAAAGGAGGTGCTTAGTTCACCACGTGATGGCACACCTTGTAAAGAGGGACCATTCACATGTCCGAGGTAACATGCTATATCGCCACTACCTCTTGTGGGTAAAGTTGTAAACCTCACAGAGTGTAAATCTATTCAATAGTCTTTGCCCGAGATCAATCTACTTATTACTTAATGTTGTAGGTGTAAAATACCAAACATGGTCGGCTCACTAGGTGGTCCAGTAGCTCGGTGGGTGCTCCAGGTGGTTGAGGTCCCGTCATGGGTGTGACCACCTCCCACAGCTCTGGAGGGGTGCTCCAGAGTGGCTTTGGTGTGAGTGGGTGCTCACTTCTTTTGAAATCAAATGTATCGATGTACTATCGAGCTTTTCAATCTACTTATTACTTAGTAAAAGGTGTAAAAACCAAACACGAGGATTTATCGCCCACGAGGGTTCGACACGAGGATTTATACAGGTTCGGGGGTCCGAGAGGACCGCCCTACTCCTGTCGGTGAGCCAACGGGGGGTTACCTCCGGAGAGGGAGCCCCCGAGGGCTCACCAGTTTGAACATGTTTCTTTATTGCTCAAGAGAGCCATCCCCTTGAAAGGAGGGATACATGGGGTATTTATAGGCTCCTCAGCCTGTACAAATGACCAAAATACCCCTTGGGTGGATAGTTACATTATGAGTACAAGTGAGGGGTATTATAGTCTTTCATGAGTATAACTGCATTTCTTGGACCTGTATGTGAGTCTCCAGCAAAGGGGGCCCCCAGACTAAGGAGGGATGAATTATTCTTACAACACTAGCCCCCCTGCCCCTTGACGTTTTAGGGGAAATGTCGAAAGGGGCAGTCTTGAATTGTGCCTTTATGCGAGTTGATATTCCAAAAAGCCCTAGTGGTTACGAATGTTAGTTGCATTCTCGTGGGGGAGGCTCCTCCGATCTTTGTGAGCATCGCAGTATGCGATGTTGTCGGCGCTGGAAGTGGGCGCGCACACAAGTGAGGCGGCGAGAGCGCCGGTGGGCGCTCCGGAGGCACGAGGTGGCCGGCGAGGGAAGGCACGATGTGGTGGAGACACCGAGGGGTGCCGCACGAGGCGACGGATTTAATGTTGAGTCCGAGTAGTTGTTGAAGTCTGTAGCATTTTGAGTTGGTGCTCTATCCAGCAGAGGAAAGGGTGGCACTGCTGTACAAGGACCAAGGCAAGGTGCTGCATCGAGAGAAGAAGCTACCACGTGAAGGCACAGAGGGCGTAATTTGGAAGCACCGCCTGCTGTTGCTTTGGTGCATCACATTGCTCCCTCTTTTGGTTGTGCTTTTCGTGCAGAGGTTGATATTTTAGAAGAGTTCTTGGGGATTTAAGCGATGGTGCATCCGAAAATATGCTCTGAAAGCGCCACACCATGCCTTATTAAAATATCGCCCTTGGACTCTATTGACAAGTTCTGACCATTTATTCATCTGTTTTAATTTTCTTGGACCGGCTTGCACGAAGTGGCTCTCTAGTGACCTCTTGAGTCATAACCGTATTTGGCTGCACATGAAGGCAGATGACTTTTTAGTGGGGCTAGCTAGTCACATGTGTAAAGCACATGGAAGCCTGCCATTCCTCAATCCTCCCACCAGGAGCTTTGGCAGGGACCAAAACCGAAGCCATCTTCTTCCTTTCCTCTTCTCTCCAATGTTCTCCACCGCTTCACCTCCTTCTTCATTTTCCATCTCTCTCTCTCTCTCTCGTTAGGCTCCTCTCTCGCTGGCGCCGGGCTCCATTTACGCGGCGAGGACGACCGACCGACCGCTTCCGCTTGCCTTGCCGGGCGATCGCCACGCCACATCGCTGTCTGGGGGCGCCCGCTGCCCGTCCTCAGCGCTCAACCTAGACGAGGCTCGAGGTCGCGCCGCCCGGTGGCGGCGTCCGATCTATCTTTGGAACCACCACGCCCCGGATGGCTCCTTGCCTCCATTCACGGCCCCTCCGCTTCTCAGCATTGGGAGACATTCAACAACCCGCGGCGTCCTATGGATGTTCGACGACGCTCGAGTACCTCTCTCGCCTCGCCGCGATCCTTCGACGCCTGGTCACCTCTGCGCGCTGGCCTCAAGGGCTTCCTCCTTTCCGCCGTCCCCGCGGAGACTCGACATCTCATTGCAGAGCACCGGTGACTGCTGGCGCAGGGACGTCGCGAGCCGCAGAGGCTGGAAAGGAGATATCGGCGCCCGGCCAGAGGCCGGAGGGCCGAGGTCGATCAGACGCCGCTGCCACGGCTCGGGGCCGGAGCATCATCACCGTGCGCTGCTACTGCAAGGCCAACAAGTGAGGCGAGGAGAAGACGGAGGCATTGCCATGGGATCGCGACGACGGGGAGGCGGGCGGCGTAGCGGAGGCGGAGGACGTCATCGCGTGGGCGGAGGTGAGAATGGTCTCTCAGATGTCAGATCTCGTCGTGAAGCACCATTCGAGATTGAGAATTGAGGAGGGTGGGTGCATCTGTGACTGTAGGAGGAAACCGGAAAGGAAGACTGGTACGGCCTGCCGGGCCGTAGAGGTGGAGGAGATCTGGTCCGCCTCAACGTCGAGGCGCTCACGCGGGTGACACACGCCGTGCTCCCCGGCATGGCGGAGCGCAAGCGGGGCGCCATTGTGAACATCGGCTCCGGCGCCGCGTCCATCCTGCCGTCCTATCCGCTCTACAGCGTCTACGCCGCCACCAAGGCGTATGTTGATCGATTCTCGAGATGTCTCTATGTTGAGTACAAGAGCAAAGGCATTGATGTGCAATGCCAGAATTCGCGGAGCGGCCAGCAGGGGCCGGCGGCGGCTTCGGGTGCTTGGCGTGCTTCCCGGAGGTACCGGCCACAGCGGCGGCCATGCGGAGACGGCGCGGAGCAGCCAGCAGATCTGGCACGGCCTCGGGTGTGCGTGGTGCGCGGTCGGCGCATCCGTGGATGCGCAGCGATAGTGGTCGACGTTGCACACCACTTGTTTGATGAAATGACTTTGTGTATACGAACAGTTTGTAGCTACAGCCTTGGAGGCCTATTGTTTGATGTTTGTATGTAGCTTTGTGTTTGCTTGTTGACGGTGAAAAATAAGCCTCGGGAGCGAGGGCACGGGTGCGTGAGGGCATGCCTCGGGCGCGAGGGTACGTGCGAGAGTTTTGCGAAGGCTTCGTGCACGAGGGTTTTGCGAAGTCCTCGGGCGCGAGGGTTTCGCGAAGTCCTCGCGCACGAGGGTGTGAGGCTTCAAGGGTCCCGAGGTCCCGAGGCTCCGAGGGCACGAAGTCCCGAGGCTTCGAGGGTCCCGAGGCCCCGAGGGCACGAAGGCGCGAGGCTGCGAGGGTCCCGAGGCCCTGAGGCCCTGAGGGCACGAGGGTGCGAGGCCTCGAGGGTCCCGAGGCCCCGAGGGCCTGAGGCCTCGAGGAGGCCCCGAGGCGAGGCCTCGAGGGCTGGAGGTGCGAGGCTTCGAGGGTCTCGAGGCCCCGAGGGCACGGGCACGAGGCTTCGAGGGTCCCGAGGCCCCGAGGGCACGGGCGCTAGCGCGAGGTCCCGAGGCCCCGAGGCCCCGAGGGCACGAGGCCGAGGCCTCGAGGGCCCGAGGGCACGAGGCCTCGAGGTCCCGAGGCCCCGAGGGCACGAGGCCTCGAGGGCTGAGGGTGCGAGGCTCGAGGGTCTCGAGGCCCCGGGGCATGAGGGTGCGAGACTTCGAGGGTTCCAGGGTCCCGAGACCCGAGGGCACGAAGGCGCGAGGGTGCGGGGGTCCCGAGGCCCCGAGGGCACGAAGGCGCGAGGGTGTGGGGGTCCCGAGGCCCCGAGGCCCTGAGGCCCCGAGGGCGAGGCGCGAGGCCTCGAGGGTCCCGAGGCCCCGAGGGCATGAGGGTGCGAGACTTCGAGGGTTCTAGGGTCCCGAGACCCCGAGGACACGAAGGCACGAGGGTGCGGGCGCACAGGGCGCGGGGCACCATGAGGGCCCAGGTGTATGTGATCGTTTGTCTTCGGTTGAGCTTGTAATCTACAAAATGCAAAGATCAAAACTGAAAACTCCAACCTTCTATGTTCTCTTTTCTCGAGGACTCGGCTTCGGAGAAAGGCGATGCAGTCGACGACTTGGCTTCGGAGAACCACTGTGCACATCGCCAGGGCACTCGGACATCTGGCTGCAGTCTTTGGGCGCCGGGTGTGGGGCCTCGCAAGACGGTATAGTCAAGGATGTCTGCGTAACACACGCTGTGTAGCGTCTGAGTAGGCCTCAAACCACTTCTAGTGGGTTGGTGGCTGTTGCCCGGGCAAGGGGCTCACACACTCCCTTGTGCGAGACTTGTCAAAGTATAGATCATTTTCATCGGGAGGTGGTGATTCCTCGATAGTGTAGCCCCTTGTCCCTTGGGTGCTTAAAAGGCGCCCAAGGGCAAATAAGAATGCTTCGGGTGTGAGGGTGCAGCGTGAGGGAACGCGAGGGCTCCGTGTACCCTCACAGGCGCCTTTGCGTGTCCTCGCGTACCCTCGCGTCTTGCAGCCTTTTCGAGGTCACGGCCGAGGCATAGCCTTCGAGACTGCGGTGGCCGAGATGAAAGGCGGAGGAGGTGTTGGTGAGTCGCCTCGCAAGGATTTGCTCGCTGCGCCATGGCTCGCACAAGAGGCCGCCATGAAGGACGTGCTCCAGGCGAACGAGAGGATACCATCGCCTTCTTCCTCCGCCTTTGCTCAGTGATGCAAATCTTGTTTTGATGGCGTGCAATGGCACTTCTCTATCTTGTAAACGGCTTCACAGTGTTCAAATTCTTCTTTGATTCTTGTATCTTGTACTTTGTTGTTTGTACCATGATCTTTCAGTCCAATTCGTGGACGCACGAAGGCGCGGGCATGGGTGCGAGGGCACAGGCCGCGCGATGGCACGCGAGAGTGGCGTGAGAGGTGCCCTCGCCACAAGGCGAGGGCACCACGAGCATGAGGCCATCGCGAGGGGCGAGGGCACCTTGGGCGCGTGGCCGCCACGAGGGGCGAGGGCACCTTGGGCGCGAGGGTACGCGCGAGTGTTTTGCGAAGGCCTCGTGCGCGAGGGATCCCCCGAAGGCACGCGAGGGTGCGCGAAGGCTTCGGGTGTGAGGTCACGCGCGAAGGCCCGATGTCGATGAAGGCGCGGCGGCGGCCCTCGGCGGCTACATGAAATCATTGCAAAGGTGCCCCGAGGCCTCGCCTCGTGCGGAGGCGAGGTAGTAGGATTACTCGACACCAGCCCCCCCTGCCCCTTGGGTGCCTGCAAGGACGCTCAAGGGGCAAAGAAGAGTGATGAGGTCTTGTATCCTGTTGATGAATATGCTTGGCCAAAGACTTGGCCAAATTCCAGCATGACGAGAATGTAAACGCTCGAGGTTTTGCCAAATTATGACTTTGGTGCGGTCATGAGGCACGAGAGTGAGGAATATGCGCAAGGGGTCCTACGGCTTAGCCAATTTTGGCTTGGTGGGCACGTGGGTGCCCAAAGACTTATGCTTATTTTGTACTCCATGTCGGGTGAGTGCTCCACGCGAAGGTAGGTACAAAATTGTCGCTTCTCGCTGGCCCTTCGTGTGGGATGATTTTTGTTGCTCCATCCCTGAAGACGGAGTACTGAATGCTGAGGCATCCCACCGAGGCACAACCCTCAGGGCAGGAGGTGCATCCGAACGGCCCCGCTTGAGCAAAGTCATGGACGCAAGAACGCCCACCGGGCCTGACCTTCTAGGCGGGCGGCGATCGGCGCAAGCTTGTGTAGACGGTCGTGGACGCAGAGCCGTCGAGTCGAGGCATAGCCTTTGAGGCGCATTCGCGTCGAAGTGAAACCTATGTAGGCGAAGTCTTAGATGCGAGGCCGTCGGCGCAGGCATAGCCTACAAGGCGGGGCGCGTCAGCAAACGCCTATGTAGGCGAAGTCTTGGACGCGAGGCCGCCGAGCCGAGGCATAGCCTACGAGGCCGGCGGTCGCGTCAAACGGCTATCGCAGCGAAGTCTTGGGCGCGAGGTCAGCCGAGCCGAGACATAGCCTACGAGGCCGAATGCATCAAACGGGTTTGCCTATGTAGGCGAAGTCTTGGGCGTGAGGTCGCGAGCCGAGGCATAGCCTTCGAGGCCGTGCGTCAGCGAAGCCTATCTTGGCAGAAATCTTGACGCGAGGTCGCCGAGCCGAGGCATAGCCTCGAGGCGGTCGCAGCGCGTCAAACGGCCTATGTAGGTGAAGTCTTGGACGCGAGGTCAGCCGAGCCGAGGCATAGCCTCGAGGCCCGTGGTCGTCAAACGCAAGCCTATGCAGCGGTTGTCCTCCTCTTGCTCCGTGGCTTGATGAGAGTTGTCGGTAGAACTCCTCGTAATGGTCGCGGTTCAAGCTAAAGCGTTGCAAAGGATGTAGATAACACGAGCGTCTCTGCGAGAAAAAGAGAATGGTCAACACTTATTTCTTGTAGCAAGATAACATTCGTTTGACATGAGCATTGATCGAAGTGTTGCCGAGGGACTAGTAAAGTCCCATCACTTTTGATACTAAGATCTCCGAGGTGATAGCCTTATGCGAGCATGATGGTCCTTGATCAATATTCGAGCCAAGTCGATGGTACATGATTCGAGCTGCCAATGAAACTGAGTCCTGGACATATCCAAGGGGTGGCCACGAGACTAATTCATGGGGCACCGAATGGCCCATAGGGGTGGTAGCCCCCCAGTGGACTTGGAGGCACCCATGAGGCTAACTCATGTGTATCTTGAAGGTGTGCCCACAACACTAAATCATAGGCACATCGGAGGAGCGTCCACGAGACTAAGTCGTGGGGCACCGAATGGCCACTAGGGATGGTTGCCCCCCAGTGGACTTGGAGGTGCCCATGAGGCTAACTCATGGGCACCTTAGACGTGTGCCCCTGACAGTAAGTCACGGGCACATCTGTGCAGATCCACGAGGCTAAGTCGTGGGCATCAACTATGAGGGCAATGAAGCCCTTTTACCCCGATGTGGGTTTTTGTTATGATCAGAATGCATGAGAGTGGTTAACCCTTGCGGGCAATGAAGCTAGGTGTCTTGGGGACTCGAGAGGTTGTTCTGGCGTGGCACGGAGTCTAAGGGGACGAGTCTCAAGACATCCATCAACTTGGTATCGACCAAAGTTGTCGCCATGCCCTAGGTCTAGTAGGACACGAGCCGCCATGGTGGAAGCGACGGACGCCCAAGCCACCATGGACTTTTGCTAGGGGAGACCGTAGAGGTCGTACACCCTACGCACCACGAGGGTGGTCGCTCATGCCCTAGGGCCAGTAGGACACAAGCCGCCATGGCGGAGGCGACGGATGCCCAAGCAACCATGGACTTTTGTTAGGGGAGACCGCGGAGGTCGTACACCCTACGCACCACGAGTGTGGTCGCTCATGCCCTAGGGCCAGTAGGACACAAGCCACCATGGCGGAGGCGATGGACGCCCAAGCAACCATGGACTTTTGTTAGGGGAGACCGCGGAGGTCGTACGCCCTACGCACCACGAGGGTGGTCGCTCATGCCCTAGGTCTAGTAGGACATGAGCCGTCATGGTGGAGGCGACGGACGCCCAAGCCACCATGGACTTTTGTTAGGGAGACCGCAGAGGTCGTCACCCTATGCACCACAGGTGAAATCCTTTGAGGAAAGTGTCTTGAGAGCCCATACAAGATTTATATGTCAGGATCTGCCCCTAACAAAGAGCACGTTAGGGGTAGCCTCGTAGCGAGCCTTCATCGCTGCGTCTGCATGAACGCATGCGTCCCCAGGTGATGGTTGGCCTCAGAATCCTTAGCCTTCTGGCTGCGAAGGTGCCTTGAACTGCTCGCTCATGGATGGGCCTCGCATCAACTCGCACAAGGGAGGAGGATGCGCATGGGAGCCCCAGGGCATGTAGGACGTTGCCATCCCGAGGTGGATAGCTCTGATCTCCGATAAGGGTGCTCGGCTGGGGCTCCTTCAAAGAGCGGATGGGTCGTCCACGAGATCTTGCCTTCAGGAGCCGGAGGAGGTTTCGTGGACTTAGAGTATTTTTTGGTAGGAGACATAGCCTTTCATCGATTAGCTACGTCCCCACGGTCGGCGCCAATGTTGTAGGTGTAAAAACCAAACACGAGTAGGGGGTGGACGTCGGCCGTCTGACGGGCCATCGTCCACGAGGGTAAAAAATGACACGAGGATTTATCTGAGTTCGGGGTCCGAGAGGACCGCCTACTCTGTCGGTGAGCCAATGGGGGTTACCTCGGGAGAGGAGCCCCGAGGGCTCACCAGCTTGAACATGTTTCTTTATTGCTCAAGAGAGCCATCCCTTGAAAGGAGGGATACATGGGGTATTTATAGGCTCCTCGGCTGTACAAATGACCAAAATACCCCTTGGGTGGATAGTTACATTATGAGTACAAGTGAGGGGTATTATAGTCTTTCATGAGTATAACTGCATTTCTTGGACCTGTATGTGAGTCTCCAGCAAAGGGGGCCCCCAGACTAAGGAGGGATGAATTATTCTTACAACACTTAATATTAAATACTGCTTTATGCAATTACAGCTCTCTTTTGGCAAGCCTTGCATAATTATTTATTGCATACACTCCCCACGGTTTGCTGAGTACATTCAATGTACTCATGGTTTTTGCCCTCTGTTTAAATCGGCGGTGTAGGAAGTTCGAGGAGCTCAAAGCTCGATGAAGAAGAGGTCTTTGGAGACCTTGCGACCTAGGGGCGTCCTCCGCTCGATAGCAGTTGGCCGATCGGTTGGACCTACTGTTGGTGTTTTGTTTCACTTGTAGTTGAGCTCTTGTTGTAGCCCTTGAGGTAAACCGCTTGTAAGAAGCTTGGCGGTGTGGTCTTTAATATATATATATATATATATATATATATATATATATATATATATATATATATTGTTTTGTCTCTTGTTTCTCTTAGCTTGTGTATGGATTTGATCTCACCATTGTCAATTTGTGCGAGCGACTTGTGTTTCTGGGGCGGCTCATTGCCAATGGCCAAGACCTCAGAGGTCTTGAAGACCTCTGGGAGGTCTGGTAGACCTCGCTCGGGATGCACCGAGCGGTACTACCGCTCCTCTATGCGGTAGTACCGCAGCTCAAAAAAAAATGGGCCGGTTCCTTGTATCCCGAGCGGGTCATCACAGTCGGCTACACGGCTCGTCGGCGTTCCGCGTCGTGGTGAGCCCGGCGGATGGTACTGACGCGAAGAGGAGGGCGTGGTGAAGCCAGGGCGCACCAAAATGGCGGCGGTTGGCGGAGAAGTGGCCGGCGGCGACGACGAGAAGCAGCGGAGGCAGCGGCTCGGTGGTGGCGACGGTGCTCCGTTGGGTTCAGTGGAGTAGTCGCCAAAGGCCAGTGCGGCGAGGCAATGATTGCGGCGGTGTAAGGTGACGGCGGCGGAGAGGTCCCACTACGCTAATGGCGGCGAGCTCTTCGATCGCGGAGCTTCGTCGGCAAAATACGGAGCGGTGAGGCCGGGAGAGAGGGATTGAGGTGAGGAGAAAGAGAGAAGAGAGGGAGAGGCGCACAGGGCGTGCTTTTATAGGCGGCGGGGAGAAGGAGAGAGGCGGCTCAACGGGTGGGGCCGCACGAGGAGCTCTGGCGGAGCTTGCGTGCTCCGTGGATTCCGCACAGAGGAGACGACACGGTAGGGTGGCGTGGACGCGGCAGAGTGCCAGGCATTTAATGCCCACCGACGAGGTGGCGTGGATGAGCGATGGCGTTGGTGGCAAACGCGGGGCGCAGAGAAGAAAGCGGGAGCGGCATGTGCTCCAACGGGCAGAAGGGGAGCGAGGAAGACGACGACGCGGCGTGTGTGACGGGCGGGGGGGCATTCGTCGGCAAGAGCGAGGCGAGCATTAATGCGGTACAGACGGACCTGGCCGTCCGATCTCGATCGAACGTTGACCGAGGGGGAAGGGAGGACGCGATTGCGGCTGGGCCTTGCGTGGGAGATGGGCCGCGGAGTTGGGCTGGAGCGCAGAATAGGAACAGGCCGGGGAAGAAATGACCCGAAAGGAATATGAAGGATTTAAATTGGTTTTTGAATAAAATAATTCAAGAAAATGAAAAGGCTTTTTAGAGATTAGTTAATTAGGTCCAAAATTTTCAAGAAAAATACACAGAAATTCGTTGAGTTATTTGGAACTTAATAAAATTATTTATAACTATAGTTTAGCTTTTAAATTTTTTAAATAAATTATTTTTAGACTTTTGGGCAAAAAGGAAAGCCCTTTTAAAATCCAGAAAATCCTAGAAAATACTTAATGCACTCTTTTTGACTTTGAATCCAATAAAATCCAAGAAATACAAATAAACCAAGTTTTGATTTAATTGAAGTTTGATTAACTCACATTAAATTATTTTTATTATCTGATATTTTAAGTTTAAGCTTTATTAATTCAATAAACTAAATGGTTAATTTTAATTTTAATTTTTTTAAAAAAAGACCCTAAAAAACAGAATGTTACACTAAGGCACAGCAACGACAAAACACGACCCACCCTCTGTAAGCGACGAAGCAAAAGAGCCAGATATCCACGAGGCAAAGCATAAAACCGGAGAACCGACTCATGGAGGGGCTTGAGAGAGAAAAAGTTTTAAGTGAAATGCATCTTGGTTGGATAACCTCCCGTCCCGTCCCATGCCACGCGCGTTCAGCTCTCATGTTGCTCCTCGGCCTACGCGCCCCCACAAGCAAGGGGACCTGGTTGGTTGCTGCCTTTGCGTTGCTCGGGTGGGGATGAGCTCGAGCGCCCGCGCCCGCCAGGCGTAGGCGTAGCCATAGATTGATGTCCTTTCCCTGTAGGCTGTAGCCACCACCAACACAGGTTACACAGCTACCCGTCGCCCGGTCAACATAAGTCGCCGCCCCAAATCCCAATCTCGTCCTCCTGCCTGTGTAACCCCTAGTCCCTAACCCTTCGCCTTCTGCTCCTCCACCACCGCCGCGGGAGACGAGACGAGATGCAGGCCGCCGCCCGCCCCTCCTACCGATGGGTCAAGGAGTGGTTCGTGCCCCCCCAACCCCCTCTCCTCTCGAATTCTAATCTGCTTCTCTTGGTTTGGAGTTCTGTTGGTTTCTGGTTCACGTGATTTAGATCTGATCCCCCCTCTCAGCGCTCCGTTGCCTCTCCCAGGGTTCCGCAGGACCTGGTCATCGCCGGCGGCCCGTGCGCGCTCTACAAGTGGGTGCGAGGTACGTTCCCTGCGCGCCGCCGCTCTTCCCTTCTCCTTGTTGCTGTGAAAATATTTAACCTTTCCTGCCGCGACGTAATGTGATGTAGTATCAACGTGCCTACGGTCGCGGCTTGCGATGACATTTGGGTGTGCTTATGGTTTCCATTGCTTGAATTCCAGCAGAGGTTTATTAGAGGCTTAGGGCTTGTTAGGCGCAGACACGGACTAGCTGATTGTGCTGCGCTACCAGTGGCGGATCCAGGATTTTCAAAATGGGTGTTCGAAGTTATAAACATGTTGTAGAATGTAAAATATAAATGTTCATAATCATAACATAAAAAATAACAAGGTTTAAATTGTAGACAACATGTCAAATAATTTAGAGAAATTACAAAATAATTAAGAAAATTATAATCTAACTAGACGTTCCTTCGTAGCTTGGAAGCGAGAAATGATATCATCATCCTTAACTTGCACAAAAAATTCTTGCTCAAGAAATGTAACCAAATAATCATTCACTCCCATTCTATTCCTTAGCTTATTCTTGACATAATTCATTGAAGAGAATACCCTCTCAACACTAGCAGTTGCTACCGAAAGAATCAACACCGATTGACTTCACATAAATAATTGGACATTTAAGACAAAATAACCTTCTCTTTTGTCTAACAACTGAAGCTACACAAGCTATTGAACTATATAGAATAATCTTCTCTTTTATCTAATAACTAAAGCTACACAATGCCAATATGAATATCTGACTCAACTACAAGTTTTTCAATGCCAATATGAATATCTGATATAACTACAAGTCTACCTTCTTGCTTCTCTCTCCCCTAACATTCCTCTTTGCCTTTATCTCAATGACTGAATCCTTCGGTCAATCTGTCCTTCTTGTAATCCTCTTGCTCCACAGGCCACAGCTCCAGCCGAACTCCCCAGACCTACTAGAGGACCCTATCCATCCGTCTTCTTCTTCTAATCTTCTTGCTTGCTTTTCTTTTCCCCCAAATCCCCGATGTTGTTTCTTCTCTCGTCGGCCCAGGCCACGGCGCCATGGGTGCTTCATCCTTGGCTCCCTCGGCCCGGCGCCTCCCTGCCTCGCCCTCAAACCGCCCTGGCCTTCTCGCCTCACTGCTTGGTGCACAGGCAGTGCGAGCCTCCTCTGCTCTCCGCTTCTCGGCCAGCTTGGCGGCTTGGCCCGGCTCAGGCGGCACCTCCCATCCACGCCGTGCCGCTGGGTCGGCCCACAGACCGGATCATCGAGTAGTGGTCCGGTGGAGCCGGCGGCCGTGAGACAAGACGGCGACGGTGATGAGGCAAGAAACCAACAAAGGAGGCGAGGAGCTCACCTTGACCTCATCGCGTCGCCGCCGCTCCTTGCGCCATCTTGGGTGGTGGTGGTCTGCTCGGCCTCGACGGCGAGGCACCTCCATCCCGGCTCCGCATCGGCGCTCGGTGCTCATGGCTCACCCTTGCTCGCTTCGCCGCGTCGCCGCCGTCGCCGCCACAGAGCGAGAAGAGAGGGGCTAGAGGCGCTTCATGGCTTCAGCGCTTGGGGATTTCAGTCCCGAAGGGGATCTGGGGGTGGGCTGGGCGTGAGGAGCTCGGCCGCCGCTTGGGTTGGGGCGTGATGGCGTGGTGTCTTGGTGGGCTTTGCTTGCTGGTGGCCTGGTGGGGTGTGGGGGCGGTTTGTCCAGTCCAGTGCGTGCGCTGCTCAACTGGAGGAGTCCCTGTGCAGTCTAAATACATATTTTAAGTATTTACTAGTATATATACCTAATATACTTAATAAATACTGGGTTTTTTTTTCAAAAATAATGGGTGTACATCTGTACACCCATGTTCCTATACTAGATCCGCCCCTGTGCGCTACAAGGATAGAATTGCTCCTGGCTTTACCATAGGCTGCCTGTTTGCTTGGTTGCTACTAACGGTTAGTGATTATGGGATTGTGATAATTACGCGTCTGGTCTTGCCATCTGGTTGGTAATCACGCACATTCCCTTGTAACGGACGATCCAATAATCATATTGTCACCAGATGTTCTTATGCACTCTTTCTGATGTAGTCTGCTGCAATCCTTTTACTTTTGGTTTTGGAATTAGACAGACTGACAAGATGGTTGTTGAGTTTCTATTTAGTCCTTTCGGACTTCAAAACCTACAAACCCATTTGGCGTAGAGCAATATGCTCAGTTGAAACAAATAGCAGAAAATCAAAGTTGTTTTTTGGAGATTGCCATCAACATATCAAATGATTTCTGCTAAATTTCAAGTGGCTGCTGTCTGGTCTGGACATTCTTACATGCCTCCACATCTGTTCTTCGTTACAATTTATTCCTGAACAATGTAGAGTTCTCATGCAATGTGCCAATAAGGACAGAAGTAATTGAATTTCCTTCTTGACGCCTGTTTGTTTCATGATTTTGCCTTTCATGCAGCTGATAGTGTTTTTACCTTATTCCTGTACAGAGGATAGGTTGTCTGCTCTCAAAGCCAAGGACAAGGAACAAGGGGCAGAAGCTGCAAAGGCTGAACCAACCACTGAGGTTCTCTTCCTGTGCAGCTACGATGGCTGCGGGAAAACCTTTGTGGATGCAGGGGCTCTTAGGAAGCATGCTCATGTCCATGGGGAGAGGCAGTACATCTGTCACTATGAGAACTGTGGCAAGGTATCGTGTATTGCTTATTTTTATCACCTACATCACAGAGTTATTTCCAGATTGCAATGACATTGTTGCCTCCGAGTTGCTTAGCTAATGTTTGTTGCTGAATCCGATTTTGCAGAAATTTTTAGATAGCTCCAAGTTGAAGAGGCATTTTCTTATTCATACTGGAGAAAAGAACTTTGTCTGCCCTCATGAAGGTTGTGGCAAGGTAATTGACATGTTCTGTCCATTGTATGTCACACTTTTCTTGACTGCAATTTATTTTTTTAATCATGTATGAATAATTTGTATGTTTTCTCATAAATAGCAAGTTATCAAAAATATTTAATCATAGGGAAAGTAATTTGTGCTGAATATAGAAAAGCTGGGTGCTTGGTTTCTATTTGAGTGCAACTGCTTCTCGGCTTAGAGCTTTGATCATTTAATTATGTTTCTGTTGGCTGCATTTAGCTTAGGATGTTCTTTGTGTGTGTGTTTTATTCAATAAATGCATTATTCCGTACGCCATATAAATTTCACATGCACACTAATGAGAAAATTGCTAAAGGGAAATGGTAATGTACAAATATTTTGTGTAATATATAGTTCCTCACTATATCTGTAGATAACTACTCTGGAGGGAATATTCAGTGCATCCCTTGTGCTACCCAACATATAATGCTTATTTTTTATAAAAGAATACTAGAGAAAGGGAGGAAGAAAAATTTCAGACAACCCGGAGTGGTAGTAGTGTAGTACCAACAAGAGACTTTTCCCTATATAATATTTTTTTGATATTTTTTTTTGAAGTTTTTTAGGAATTAGGATGCAGTGGATATACCCAACATTTCTAATTGGTGGAATGAATGCAGCCCCTTTCGCATTCTTGGCAATCTGTGTTGTTAATGTGCTGGATCCTGTTTATTGCAGGCTTTCTCTTTGGATTTTAATTTAAAAGCACACATGAAAACACATTCTACGGATAACTACCATTTGTGCAAGTACCCAGAATGTGGTCGAAGATTTACACAGGAATCTAAACTAAGGGCTCATATGAAGGCACAACATGAAAAGGTAATAATTACTTTTTTATTGTAAATTGTCACTTATCGAAAAACTTATTCTCACAAAACTAATATAGGTCGTCCTACAGAATCCAGGTGGGCCTGCGATGAACCGCAATGCACCAGGAGATCACCCCCCTAACACAGCGAAATCTTCGGCAACACCACCAGCTCCCTCAGCTGAGCGCCCATATGTCTGCCCTTACGATGGTTGTGCCAAGGCATACATTCACGAGTACAAGCTTAACCTCCATTTGAAGAAAGAGCATCCCAATCACTACGAGGACGCCGGTGCTCAAGCTGCTTCTTCAAAGGGCACCATGCCAAAGAATTCCCACAGAAGCAAGCCGACCCTCACGGCCAAGATGCCACTGCCGAAGATCCCTAAGCGCAGAGGATACACAGCACCGTCTCCATCTGTCCATATCCCCGAGGAGCACCAGTGGCCAAGGAAAGCGCTGTACGAGGATGATAGCGAGGAGACCGAGGAAGAGGGTGATAATGCTGAAGAGGGGGCATGGAGATACAGAGCTGCCAGCAGCGACGACGAGGAGACTGAAGACGAAGATTGAACCGCCTGGTGATTTGTCTTTGGGTGGTGGTGCATATAATTTATAAGCTTTGGGTTATAGTTTTGCATACCTGTACAATATTCAAATAAGGCTGACTAGTTAGGCAAGAGAAAACCAGACTTGGCCCCTACCTTCTGAATTAGGTAGGTATCTCATCGTGGTTCAAGATGGTTAGGCTATTGACTTTAAAGGATAATAGATCATTGTTTGCATCCTTGCATGTCTGGCTGCGCGTTAGATTAAGGGGGTGTTTGGGACGGTTCGGTTTCGGCTTAGGCTTTTCGTCCGAAAAAGTTGGAAGCTATCCCAAACGAGAGGTTTTTCACAGTTGCTTTTTTTTCTGAAGCGGCTTTGTGTTACAATGCGCGGAAGCCGTTCGTAGGGAGCTTCTGTGGCTTTCTGCAGCCTTCGTTCTGAAATTACTCTCGAAGTTCGGGGGTAATTACCCGCCGAATGTCATTCTATAAAACCCTGCCAGCCTCCCCTCCCCCTCTGGCGCGGCTCCCTCCTCTCCTGTCCGCTCACCTCCTCCCTTGCGCGCCTACCCACCTTTTCTCCAGGCCCCCTCCCCCGCCGGCCTCCTCCTTGACGCTCGTGTGGTTCATATGTAGATTTGGATCTTGCCCTCTTCACTCCTTGACGCCTCCAATTCCCTTCTCTACCGTCGCGGTGCCTCCTCCCTCGACGCCACCCTGTCATGCGGTGCCTCCTCCCGACGCCACCCCCCCCCTCTTCTCTGACTCCCTCTACCAGCGTCTCCTCCTCCCTCCGTCCAGATCTGAACGCCTCGCCGCCCTCCTCCCTCCCCCGGCACCTCCGGCTCCCTCATCCTCCACCGGCTAGTGCCGCCGCGGCGCCTCCTCCCCCGATAGCAAAATGCTTGCTACCGAAATTTTATAGCTTCAAAGGGGCTACTGATTTCTCCTGGATATTCCATCTGTTGAGATAGTTGATGTTTGACTTTCTAGTAGCATATTAGGCACATAGCATCATTGGTAAGAATAGAACATTTGCAAGAATTCGAATTCCTCCTTTGATTGCTAATATTGGAGTTACAGAGTTCAACATCTATATTTTGTTCTCAATTGTGTTGAATGCCAACATGGCAATTCTAGACTAGCCCTCCTCCCAGTGCCTGCATTTCATTTATCAATTATCAGTAATGTTGTTGTGAGGAATGGAAAAGTATGCCATCTAAAATTTGTTATAATATCATTTTCTTGAGCCAAACATATAGATATGAATTATCATTCTCATTTGAACAAGGAAATCATTATCATGTAATCGGAATTGTTGCTTTGCTCATTATGCTTTCTGAATCATACACGGAGGACTTTATATGGGCGAATGAATAGTGATGTGCTGATAACATGCAGTACATGATCTGTCATGCTCCCAACATCATACTTTCTAAATCATATACAGATGACTTTATACTATGTTAGGATCACGTTCTTCTGACCTTGAGAAGCGTCTGGCTAGTTAATTCTTACTGGTATACCTGCCTTTGACACTTACTGATAAGTCTATGCATTTATGTTGTTTCAGAATTAAGAAAGAAGAGTTGTGTTCCATGCAATTCGAAGGATATGCATGCCATGTCAGAAGATTCTGCTAAAAAGTTTCTAGAACAAGTTTTTATTCTTGTACATGATTGTAGTGAAAAATCCTGTTTAAGACCAATGCTATTCCATTAGCTGGCCCTTGAAAGCAGGTGAGTAGTTGGGAACTGACAACTGAAGGTGACATTCCAAAATTGCACAGAGCATGGAAGGTGAAGAATTTATTGAAAGGATTTGAGTTCCTTCAGCTTGTTGGTGCTATTGCTGAGGAAGGTCTCCTTTTGATTTGCTCTGTTCTATCTATTGGCATTAACAAATGTAGTAGTTAAAATTTATCTTTTTTGATATTGTAATTTGTATATTTTTCCTACTTTTGGTGTACTCCAATATTTCGACTATACCTACGAATATTGCAAAGAAATAAAATTATTTTCGAACCAATATTTTGACTATACCTACGAATATTGCAAAGAAATAAAATTATTTTCTTTGAAACAAGAATTGCAACGTGGTGCACCTCGAGTTACATTCTTCGATGTTAATTCTTTAAAAATATCTAATTGTATAAATTGCAAAAATATTGAGAAAGAAACATGTTTGTCGTGGATACAAATGCACAAATTAATTAATTATGTAATAATTTTTATTGTAATAATTGTTTATTGTGATTATTATTGTAATAATTATTATTGTATTTATGTAATAACTGTTTATTGTAATAATTGTTGTTTATTGCGTTAATTGCGGTATATTGCATTAATTGTAGTTAATTGTGGTAATTGCAGTCAATTACGGTAGTCGTCCTTAATTGCAGTCAATTGCATTAACTGTAGTCAATTGTGCCATCAATTGCGTTAATTGCCGTTAAATGACATCAAACAGCCATTACTTGCCTCAGGAGCATTTCAGACATTCCCCATCTTAGAAGCTGCAGTCAGCCTACCTAAAAGCCAGATAGCCAAACACCAAACCTCTTCAGCCTTGCAATCCAGCTGAAAGACGCTTTTCAGAAAAGCTACAGCCGTGCTACACAAACCCTAAATTCTGTGAATGGTTGGATGGGTTTGAACTTGTATCATGGTGGGGAGTTGTACGGGTGAGCGATAAGTGCAGCTTTGAAAGGGAAAGATGAAGCACAGACGTAGACAGTGTTCAACAAAGTGTATTTGGTTGTCTCGACCCATAACGTTCTGAACTAAGATGTCTCTCGTCTTGGCCCATAGCCATATGTGTCTGGTTGGCAGTTAGCGGCGACGGACTTAGAACCAAAATTTAGAAGGTGTTAATAGGATTTGTTCACCTGCTTGCGACTTGCCGAATGCCGAGTTGTCGGTCAGCGATGGTATGCCTGAGCACAACTAAACTAGATGTGCTAGAGGTATACTATAAGCTTGTTAGGGGTCGTCCCTGGCTGCCCCCTAGGGTAGGTCCGCCCTGGCAGTTGGCAACATGAGATCCCAACGTGAAGCAACGATTTTTGTGTCTCGTGTCGTCGGTGAGAACGTGTAGAAGTAAAAAACGAGGAAAAAGGACGAGAGGGTTGCATGGCACTTTGCTTCCGTTGACATTTTGCTACATTTTAAGGCTGCTTCGATTCGATCGTTCCCAAGTGTTTGACCAAAACAAAGGCAACGCGGGCGTGCAGATGCAGCGCCAAACACGAGGGTCACCGACTTGTATAGATCCTTCTATTTTATCTTCGGAGTATATTTAATAGTTAAAGATAATTTTATCTCTAATATATACTACATCGTTTTTAGAGATAATATCTCTAATATCTAATAGATAGTCTCGAGCAGACTCTCTAATATTTATATTTTATAATTTTCCTTTCAAATGAGTCTATATATCAACTAGAGTAGATTAATATATCATGTATTGTTTCGCGTGTACGACAATCTCTTTAAGAAGAAACAACATGCGCTCTCTCTCTACGTAGGATTTTATTGACGTGACATAGCCAGTGGCGGACCCAGGACTAAATCTTAGGTATGACGGCTCGTCGTCGCATTATCGGATGCCGCTTTTTCAATGGGCGTACCGGCTACCGCCGCGTCCCCGCACGCCACTAGAGCTTGGTCATTTGGCCCTCGCTCGATGGCTCCATGTAGTGTGTCACTCAATGAATTAATAATAAGTTCAACTAACCTCTTTTTCTAGAGAACAAGTGCTCATTGAACTAATAAAATTGATCATTTTGGACTATACAAACATCCTAGATACCTTAAGCACTCATGTTAGTATGTTACTCCATCAAGTAGAAATTTCACTAGCCTACCTCTATATTTGCTCTTTGGAAAAACAAACACAATTTATAGTACCTTAACTCGCTTGGACACTGTTGCAAACTCTAAATCCATCTACCGATCTTGTGATGGTACGACATTTCCTCAAAGTAACAAGAACAAATCACACAAGGGGAAACTGAAGCACAAGAACAAATCACAAAAGGAAAAATTGAAGCACACCGCGAGCGATTAGTTAACAAATAAGGAGAGCATGTGGGAGATGAGCAGCACAAGCTTGGACCTCATGAACCACCGGACCTCGGACGCCGCCCCCTGCTGGGTGCCGGCCCAAGAGCAGAGTCCAGCCAGGCGTCGGCCGCGCTAGCACTACTTCGCTAGGGAGGAACAATGACAGTTGTCGCTGCGCTTGGGTGGCGAGGCGAGCTCGCCGAGTCGCCTCTACCCCTGACAGTTCTACGCCATCACACACCCAACTGCGGACCCAACATGAGCCGCCACGCCGCACCACCCGCCGCCTCGCACTTTTGTGCTCGGCAACCGTCACTAGCGCTCCGTCGGCCGCCCGTGCTTCTCGCGCTCGCCTCACCCCCCTGTGTAGCCCATGCCACGCCTAGGGCTAGGGTTGAGAGAGAGTGGGGATTGGATCTGCCGATGGCCCGATCTAGAAGGCCAGAGTGGAGGCAGTGATACTCGGTTGGGCTGGGCACTTGAGCTGTGATTCAGCGAAAATAGCCCATGGCCTCCTCCGTCGCTAGATCGAGCTGCTGTCTTCAGTGGCTCACTACTGCCGTCACCCGGGAGAGAGAGGGGGTTTCCGTCGACGCTGTCTACCTAGGGCAGCCGCCCAGCCTGGCCTTATTGCTAGGACCGCCCCTGGACATAGCTAAGTCATGATAATAATTACACTATTGAAGATGCCCTCAGCACCATCACCGATCTCAAAAATTGCAACTAGAAGAAAAGATGAAAATGCATCACCCTGCAATTAAAAGAACAAGGGATGATGCATAAAGATCGTCTCAGGTCTCGAGTTCGATTTTTACTTCATTTTTCTGGGCATGTGATACTTGATTTTTGTGCTTTCAGCTCCCCATTCACCTTAAGATCCGCGCTGTACTCTGCCGACGGAATTGCCTCACTTTTCGAGACAAATCTAGTCAATATTATACGTTCGATTTAAATATTCGTAAATAAAAGGTGCAAATGATATGTTTCAGACGAGAAATTAGCAAGTTTCCGCAACCTAACCCCTCCTACTAAGCTTAACTTGCAAGTTGCCATTGCAAATGCAGTGGGAAAAACAAACGTAACCACGATTTTGAGGAGAGAAAAAACTCACCGTCTCCTTGTTGTAGAGGTAGCCAAATAGGTGTGCCAACCGGTCTAATCCGAAGAATGATATTGTTGATCCAGCCCTGGTACAGCATGTACGATACTATACTGTGCATAGTCCGATCCAAACACAGCTCGGCTCAGTTGGTACACCGACGACGGAGGAGGAGGTGGTGACGACAGCTAGGTACGGAGGTGACACTGGTGGCGACGGTCAGGCTTCTTAGGCTACTCTTAATGGGCAGTATCTTAGTGTAGTTTCTTAGTGCATGAGGAGTGTTAGGATACTATATTTTCAATGCATAGTTTCTTATGGTGTAGTATCTTAGGCTGTTTCATTTAATTACATGTATGACTATACAATAAATTTTACGCGTTGGATTACGAGCCCAAACCCAGATCTAAATTGAATCTTTGAAGATTATCTCTCCTCATTAACTACAGACCACATCATCAATTTGCCTACCTGATATACTCAAAATCCTAACTAAAATAGAGCATTGGAAACAGTCTTATGCTCAGGTCAGGCTGGCACTATTCGAGAGGTCTATGTGCCGTGACCGGATCGGTAGTCGGTAGCCTGCAGCCCGATCAAAAGACCGGTACTATACAGCCCATTTAGACCAAGTGGCCGACCGTGCATCCGGGCAAGGTCGCCTTAGCCACCTCTGACCTGCAGTCTGCGCAATGCACAGTGCCCGGTACCTTTCCTCAAAACCTCCACCGTCTCCCCCATGCAGCCGGCCGTCGCAGTCGCACAGCTCCAAAACCACGAGAGAAAAATAAACACAATAAACGAGAGGAAAACAACACACAACTACACAAGAGAGGAGCGCCACGCCCATTCCCCTCCCCCCTCGCCGTCGCCAATGGCCTTTGCCGGCGGCGGCGCCGCCGCCGTCCTCGCCGTCGCCGTCCTCCTCCTCCCCCTCGCCGCCGCCTCCGACTCCGACCACAAGGTAACCGACCGGCCAGCACGCCCCCACCTCCCACCCTCTGCCTCTCTCGGAGGATCGGAACCTGGCCCTGGTGTAGTCGCCCCAACGGTTGGTTCGGCCCGCTTGCCGGGTCCCGCCCGCCGCGAGATCTGCGCTTGCTCGGCGTCAGATCTGCGTGGCGCGGCTCCAACAGGCGGGATCTCTGGGTAGTCCCCCTGCTGTATCGGGTGGTCATTTGGTTGCTAGATCTTTACTCCAGTTGGTGGGCAATGGAGTCTTAGAATCACATAGGCGGGGAGTAACAACACCAATGTGGGGAGGGTTTACATTGCTAACCTTTTGAAATTCGACACCATTGATCTGCTAGTCTGCCTGCATGATTTGGGGAGACGATCCTTTGCTGCATTGGCAAACTATTGCATCTTGTATGAAGCGCCGTTACTCTGCATTGTTTGGCCTGTAATTCTGTATGCCATCGTTGGGTGATGTTTGGACCAGTAGCTGCGTGTATTGGGTCGTGGGATGAGCTTTTGCTCGGAGCAATTGTTGTCTCGTGCTGCGACCTTTTCGATTGATTTGTGCTCTTCTTTTGTGTAGTACCAAGCGGAGGAGCCGGTTACGCTCTGGGTGAACAAGGTCGGTCCGTACAACAACCCGCAGGAAACGTACAACTACTACAGCCTTCCGTTTTGCCATCCATTGGAAAACCCTGTGCATAAATGGGGAGGGCTTGGGGAGGTCCTCGGTGGGAATGAACTGATCCATAGCCAGATTGACATAAAGTTTAGAAGTAAGTGAGCCATCCCTTGTGCATTGTTCTTCATCCTGCTTCAGTTCTGAACATTGAAATGGGAAGGTCAAAATGCGCTGTTTAAAACTGATCATGGTTTGTCTCAGGGAATGTTGACAAGGACACCATTTGTTCAATTGAACTTGATCTTGACAAGGCCAAGCAATTATCGGATGCGATTGAGAGCTCATATTGGTTTGAATTCTTCATTGGTAAGCGGCCTAGTTTCTTTTTGGACTTTGTTGGTGTGCCCACGTACCATTTTTAATTGACAATCAAATTTCTTTGTACTTCAATTTGTGGACTTAATTGCTATTCTTTTCTGAATACGCTGCTCTCCAATTTCGTGCTGCAATCAAGATGATTTGCCTCTGTGGGGTATGTATCCTCTTCCTTGTATTGTTTCTACGCTCTCTCTAAGACCTATAAGTTTATCTTTTTTGAATTGGACTTTTCAGGTTTTGTTGGAGAGGCGGATAGAAACAATGATAAAAAATATTTCCTTTTCACTCACAAGAATATTGTCATCAGATATAACGGCAATCAGGTTTGCGTTTCTGGAGCTTGCATCATTTCCCTTGATAGAACTTTCAAGTATTGATTATCACCATTCATCGTTGCTACTTTCATGCAGATTATCCATGTTAATCTTACTCAAGAAAGTCCAAAGCTTATTGACGCGGGTAAGGCGTTGGACATGACATATTCTGTCAAGTGGGAACCAACAAATGTAACATTTGCTCATCGCTTTGATGTATACCTTGACTATCCATTCTTTGAACACCAGGTAATAACAAGATTTGATTACGTGATTAAAACAAATTTCTACACCTTGGTTCTTTTGAATTTTGTTGTTTCACTTTATTTCTTTGGCTTTAACTACGTTCCTATTTATCTTGCAAAGGACACACCTTATGACCGTACTGAGTTCTGATAGTTTCCTCTGACCACAAATATTGTTTTTGACTGCAGATTCATTGGTTCTCTATCTTCAATTCTTTTATGATGGTTATCTTTCTCACTGGACTAGTGTCAATGATATTGATGCGCACACTAAGAAATGATTATGCAAAATATGCCCGTGATGATGATGACCTGGAAACTCTGGTGATTGATTATCTACACAAATAATATACAAATTCAGTTATGCAAATCATGATGTCCAGACTCCAATTTTGCACTTCATACAGCCTCTGGCTAATATAATTTATTTCATAACAGGAAAGAGACGTCAGTGAAGAATCTGGATGGAAGCTTGTACATGGGGATGTTTTCCGGCCTCCTCGCAGTTTAGCTCTTCTTTCAGCTCTTGTTGGTATCGGGACACAGTTGGCTGCTCTTATTCTGCTAGTAATTTTGTTGGCGATCATCGGAATGTTGTACATTGGGTATGCACTTACTTTATTCAGTTGCTACAGCTGACACTGTTCTCTTTACAAGCAGCCTCTAGTAAATGCAAGTATGAAACACTTCAATGAAGCCACCTGCCTTGGCCCCTGAGTTTTCTTCTGCTTGTTACTCGATACTTGCCAAGCCAATAGCATATATCATCTCAAGTTTTAAACACAAAATTTGTTATTAACAAATAGGACTGCCTCAGAATGTTGCTCTAAGTTCTTTCTCTGTTCCTAACTACATCTGTCTATAAGCACGACCGCGTAATTACATATGATGCTTTGAATTGTGATATTATGAATCATGCTATTGAAATCCATGGTCATAACTCATAACTACCACCTTCCTCTTTTCCGTCAGGCTGGCTACACGGCATTGAACTTTTGCGTCCTTAGCTATTGAACATCCAAAAAACGTGGTTTCACTAAAAGGCACTAAAATTTTGTGGCTATTTGCTGTTAAACATTCATCTCATTAAAATAATATATCCAAGTGATTGGGAGAAACTTTGTAAAATGCCCTCAATGCACAGTGCCTGGCTCAGTCGGTCTAGTTCAACCGTCTACATCCCTGGCTTGGTAGGAAATTACCTCACTAATTGCAATTCTAATGGTTTTGGACCCAAATGTCGTACAGAATACTAATGAAGTATTAAAGGCTAACTAATTGCACTTAACACTAATTAATTTTCTCACAAACCTAACTACTTTGCTACAATTGATCTTCTTCCTCAAATCGTGAGAAACAAAGAATCTCCATGGATGTACTCGGCTGAGCTCGGTGCCGATGAGTGGGACCACGGAGACGGCTGGGAAGGGCAAAAATGGAACCCCACGGCCACAGAGAAACTAATGGCAGCGACATTGAGGCTGAAGGTGCACTGAGTGGGCTCGTCCATGGCGGCCGAGTCGTCGGATGTGATGGAGAGGCTCGGGCGGCAAGGCCTCAAGGCAAGCAAGAGGAGGCGGAGCGAAGGAGGAGAAATCGTTGCCGCCGCCAGCCAGGCGCCATCTAAGAATGAGCCCGTGAAGGCCCAAAAATTGATTTTCAATTAAAAAAATATTATTTTAATCCTTTTTCGGAATAAAAAAAGTAATATTTAATTCATTTCCAGAATAAATAATAGAATTTTATTTTTTAATTGATTTCACCAGGCCTTTGGGCTTCGTGCCGAAATTACAGTCCCAAGCCCAGCCCGAACAGGGTTGGGCTCGGGCCGGGCCGGTGGGCCGGGTCGTCCGTGAACAGGTCTAGCGGTAGCGGAGCTCGGGTGGCGTGGAGAAGGGGCTGCGCCCGTGCGCAGAGCCGGCCGAAGGAGCGTGGGCTCGGGGCGGCATAGAGAAGGGAAAGGGTTGCGCCCGTGCGTAGCGCGGAGTCGGCCGGAGGAGCGTGGTGTCGGGGCGGCGCGGAGAGGGGGAGCCGGCGGTGGTGGCAGCTTGAGGCGACGCGGTGGGATGGGAAGGAAGGGGAAGGGGCTGGTTCGGGTGAGAGAAGAGGAGAGAAGAGAAAGGGAAATAGGAACGAAGGAAGAAGATGAAGGGTAAAACGGAGTTTTCACTGGCTTCTCTCTCCTCTTCATCTCGGAAATAATATTTTAAATGACTCAGTGTCCTACAGCAAATAGCTACAAAATTTTAGTGTATTTTTTTTTGGCGAAACTACGTTTTTTGAATGTCCAATAGCTAAGGACGCAAAAGTTCAGTGCCCTATAGCCAATTTTGCCTTAATTGTATGTTCTTCGCTATGGATCAAATGGAAATAAATTTCCAAAATATTTGTCTTGAACTTGTTTTAACTACAGCATCTCTATGTATATGTTGATTTGAAATTACTGAAGCATTAGAAGATAGTCAAATCAAATCAATGTTATATGTACCTTTAGCTAAGAAAATCCAGTTTGTTGTGCACAGAACCAGAGATTTGTTTCATGTGCAGGGGCTTAATTAAGGAAATCTAGTCACCAAACAGCTTATGAAGTGATTTTTTTAAAACATAGTTATAGTGTTTTTCTGTTACTAGCTCCTGAAGAAAAACAGATGGTTTATTAATTATTTTGAAGACTCTTCTGATGAAATGCAGCCTCCTTTTCTTACTTTGCCCTTGTCTTTTAACTACCTACTTAAAGAGGTCCTTCGAAACCCTTCTGCTCAATCACTATTGGTGTTTATTTGTATTTGGAAAAAAATTGCCTATATTTCACAAGCAGCTGACCAACTTTATTATAAAGCATTCTAATTCTACTTTGTGATACTATGCAAAAGAGTCCCTCACACCTTGTATTCTTATTCTGCCAGGCGAGGAGCTATTGTCACAACATTCATTGTTTGTTATGCCCTTACTTCATTCATCTCTGGATATTTCAGTGGCACGCTGTACTCACGGAATGGGGGTAGGGACTCAACATCTTATGTTAAATGACACCACATACCTATGTTTATATAAGGTGCTCAGATCTGTTTAAATCCTTGGTTTGATGAGCAGGGAAAAACTGGATCAAGGCAATGATCATGACAGCATCACTGTTCCCGTTTATGTGCTTTGGAATTGGCCTAGTGCTCAACACTATTGCTATATTCTACCGATCATTAGCTGCCATACCGTTTGGTACAATGGTGGTTATGTTTATCCTGTGGGCCTTCATCTCTTTCCCTCTTGCTCTTTTGGGAACTGTTGTTGGTAGGAATTGGAGCGGCGCTCCAAATAATCCATGCAGAGTAAAGACTATTCCTCGCCCCATACCTGAGAAGAAATGGTACATCACACCTTCTGTCATTGCCCTTATGGGAGGACTGCTTCCTTTCGGAAGTATCTTCATTGAGATGTACTTCGTCTTCACATCATTTTGGAATTACAAGGTAAAAATAGACATCTCTATTTTGTTTATATAAGCTTCATTACTAAGGAGCCCTGGGAGTTGAGAGTTGAGATTGATGCTTTCTTTCTGATCATCCATTGGCAGGTGTACTACGTATATGGGTTCATGTTGCTGGTCGTTTTGATCCTCATAATTGTCACCATCTGTGTAACAATTGTTGGTACATATTTCTTGCTAAATGCGGAGAATTACCACTGGCAATGGACTTCATTCTTCTCTGCTGCTTCCACTGCTGTGTATGTCTACGTCTACTCAGTATATTATTACCATGCGAAGACCAAGATGTCGGGATTCTTCCAGACAAGCTTCTACTTCGGCTACACTCTAATGTTCTGCCTAGGTTTAGGAACACTTTGCGGTAAGCTCCTGCACTGATAGCATGCACAAACCTGAGTATTGGATGGTTTCAAACTTTCAATTGATACTGCTTGGAATTTTGCTCTAGGTGCTGTAGGATATCTTGGATCGACATTGTTTGTGAGAAGGATCTACAGGAACATAAAGTGTGACTAAAGATCAACCCCAATTTAGACAGCTGGGGAGAAACTGTATGCGAGTGCCTTGTTTCGTTGAGCGAGCAGCGTTTCTATGGCCAAGATGCCAGGGCAGTTTGTGGAATCTGATCATTCTTTGGCGACGAGCTGGGCAGCCATGGTTTTTGTTTGCTTGTCCTTTTTGTTCTCTTTGATCCCTCTTCGGGGCAACAAATTTTCATGTTCGATTAGCTAATATAGCCGTGATCATAGTTGTTGAGTAATAGATCTCTAGTATATACCACAATTGTTATTCTTGAACGGGTGAACACAATGAGACTTGTATTGCTTCGTATAAAACTGTAAGATCCATGTCATTTGTTATGTTTGATGATGAACACAGCTACGGCAGAATGGTAGACATTTTCATGCTTGTGCGTTCTGGCAGGCAAACATATAGAAAAAGCTTAAGTGATAAGATGGAAAATTAAATTGAACACCTGAGTTTTAAAATCTATCGAATCAGATAATTAGACTATTATATAGCAAAATTAGGTGAGAATTTCTTGGAAAAAAACCCACAAGTCATGAGTTTTTTTAGAATAAAGTCACGAGGTTTCAGAAACACCATTGCAACTTGTTTTGTGCCATAAATTTTATCACATCTCCCTACAAGTACTAGAAAGAATAAAACACTCCTGCATTTAAATTTGCATCAAATTTAAAAGGAAAACATCAAATTATTTGAAAATGGCATTCACTAACATTTGATTGTTGTCCTAGATTACTCTCTTTTTTTGGAAAAAAATTTGTTATCTAAATTAAGTTGTCTCTTTCATCACATGTGTAGTAAACATTGAAAGTCCTATCTGAAACACGAAAACTCCACAAAAATCCTGATGGAACTACAATGTTTTTCACGAGGATGAAATTCTCGTGAAATTCCTATGTACCCGGGAGAACGTTAGCTGGAGGGTTATGTCCTGTTTGTTTAGGTTTTTTGCCTGGTTTAGAAGCAAAAACCTAAGTCTAAATAAATGGGTGGAATTTGAATTAGTTTATATAGATAGACGTGCAGTCAGATCCTTCTGGCTGCGCGCGCATTGGCAATTTGGCATAGCGTGGCACACTGCAATTCCGCGGAAGTGCAAAGCAGAACGCGAGGTGGTCGCTCGCTCTTCCTCCCATGCCCGCCCACCGCCGCCGCCGCCTTCTCCACGGTGCCTCCCATCCGCTGCCCCCTCCACGCCGAGCTCGCGCGCCGCGGGGGCCCTGCGGCCGCCTCCCTTGCCCTCTACTCCCGCATCCGCCCCGCCCACCCCCTTCACCTTCTCCCTCCTCCTCGCCTCCTCCCCCTCCGCCGGCTGCACCCGCCTCGCCCACGCGCAGGCGCTCAAGTGCGGCGCGCTCGCGCAGCCCGTCGTCACCAACTCCTTCCTCAAGCTCTACTGCGCCCTGGGGCTCCTCTGCCACGCGCGCAGGGTGTTCGACTCGGGTGCCGTGCTGGACGTCGTCTCTTGGAACACGATGGTGTCCGGTTACGGCAAGAGCGGCGACCTGGCGGCTGCGCGGGAGGTGTTTGGCAGAATGCCGGAGCGCAGCCTGGTTTCTTGGCGGACCAGACCAAAATTTAGAGGTGCTAATAAAACTTGTTTACATGTTTGCGGCATGCCGGTCAGCGGTAGTATGTCTGAGCGCGGCTAGTTTAAGAGTGCTAGGGGTACACTATGAGTCAGCCGTCGGTAGGGGACGCCAGCCCCGTCTGCCCCCTAGGTCTGCCCGTGGGAGGTGTGGTTCGTGTTCTAGGATGCACGGGTACGTGATACCGGTACGTCGGTGCAGGTACGCCGGTACGGCGATACGATATTTTCCAAAAAAAACTCCGGTACGTTGGTACGACAGTGTGTATATATATATATATATATAATAATAATAATAATAAAAGTAATAAAAATATATATTATAAAAGATAAGTAATAAAAATCATGACAGAGCATAGCATATCAATATATCATCAACCCTCTTCTTGGGTCTGCTCCCTAGTCGACCAATCATCTTCTTGTACCACTCATGGGTGCTGGGCTGCTGGCAGGAGGGAACAAAGAGAAACTACAACAAGAAGGGGTGAATTAGTGAGCTGAAACAAGAAGGGAACAAGAGAAACTGCAAGCAGTGAAGAGAAACTGCAACAAGAAGGAGAAACCGAACAAGAGAAACCAAGAGAAGAGGTGAGAAACTGAATTCAGGAAATCGCCAAATCGGAGGGAGCAACAGGAAGAAGGGAACAAGAAGAGGGGAGAAAAGGAAGTACCTCGCCGGAGCTTCTTCAGTACAAATCCAGGCCTCACTGTCGCTGGGAGTTGCGATTGGGGGCTGGGGAGATGAGGAATGCGAATGCTTTTGCTGTTTTCCTACCGCCTGCATGCTAGGGTTACATACACTTCACACTCATAGCATCTTCATGGGTGTTGATGGGCTGGGCTTCCTCTTCATTTCATTGGACCGTACCGGCACCCGAGCTGTACCGAGCTGTACCCGTTTTTTTTTTTTGCTTTGTTTTATTTTGTAAAACTCCCGATATCTTTGGTCTTCGCACCAAGACGTATCGCACCAAGATCGGGTATCGCACCAAGACGGCATCGAGACCGGTGCTGGTACGCGAACCTTGATAGGTATCGGCGCATCAGAGTCCGTGTTTGACAGCTTTGAGGCTGTTGATGTGGTGTTGTGGAATTCAATGATGGGAGGGCTTGCGATGAATGGCTATGGTGGCCGTGCACTCGAGTTGTTCCCAAGGATGCTTGAGAAGGGCCTGGTGCCGAATGAGTCAGTCAACGTTTATTGTTGTTTTGCGCGCGTGCACCCACACAGGGCGTGTGGATGAAGGGAAGGCGATTTTTCAGTCAATGAGGGACCATGGTATTGACCCACAGAGGGAGCACTATGGGTGCTTAGCTGATCTCCTTGGGCGTGTTGAAGAAGCCGAGGTTGTGTCACTGGATATGCCAATGGAGCCGCATGCGTCGCAATGGGGTGCACTGATGTTATCATGCCGGATGCACAACAATATTAATGTGGGCGAACATGCAGGGAAGCGACTCATTGAGCTAGCGCCTGACCATGGTGGGCGCTATGCTGTTCTATTCAACCTATATGCAATCAATGGTCGATGGGAAGATGCAAGAGTCATTGAGTAAATGTTGGAGGAGAGGGGAGCCAAGGAGACAGCCAGACAGGTTTGAGCTTCATAGAGTGAAATGGTTGGTTCACGAGTTCATGTCTGGGGATACGAGACACTCCCAGGCAAGGCAGACCTATGTACTATTGGAAGGTACGGAGAGGAGGTTGCGACTGATTGACTATGTCAAGGACACCAGCCAAGTGCTTATGGACATGGATGACGAGGAAGATAAGGGCAATACCTTATCCTACCATAAGCAAGAGTTGGCATTAGCATTAGTATCCTCAACGATCCCATGGCATGCCTATTCGTACTGTCAAGAATCTTCCAGTGTGCTGTGACTGCCATGTGCATGCCAAACTTTTGTCCAAGCTGTACCAGCATGAGATCATTGTAAGCAACCGCCACCGCTTCCCACCTGTTCCGAGATGAGGTCTGATCCTGCAATGACTATTGGTGAGAATGGTTTTATACTACTGAGTTTGTTCTTACTGGTATTCTTGTAGTCACTAACGTTGTCTCGCTATTAGGTTTTTGTTAGACTTAATCTTGTCGTATTAGTTTTAGTTTTGTTTTGAGTTTAAACTTGTTTTGGATCGCGATGTCAAAAGCGAATCCAAGTCGGTCTGAGTTCCAGTTTTCTTCTCTGTCTGTTTTGGGTTCGGTCACTGTAGCGTGTCTAGTTCCTGTCAGTTTTCGAGTTTCAGATTCTCTAGAGAAACGGAGACAAGAAACCGAATTTGTGTCGGATATGTAAATCATTTTGGTGTCTATATAAGAAAGAGAAAAGTCGCATTGTTGGGTGCGGCGCAAATTGAAAACAACAAGTTTTTGTTCTCTGTTTTCGTTCGACAGTTTCTTTCCTGAAGCTTCAGAAAAGTGTTTCTTCAGAAGTCCTTCAGAGCAATCAGAAGTGCGTTTGTGATTTGTTTTTTGTTCTCGTTCTAACATTTGGTATCAGAGCTTAGGTTTTGTTGGGCATGACTAAGGATCAAACACCAAAGAAGGAGATACAATCGCAACCATCGAAGATCGACGATGAGGCAATAGGGTCAGGAAGAACTTTGACAAGCGGAGTTGGTGTCCCAATCCAATATCCAATTCTTAACAAGACAAACTATGGCTTACGGGCTGCAAAGATGAGGATCATCTTGCGCTCTCTTGGAGTATGGGCATCGATTGAAGGTGATGTTCTGATCAACGAAGAAAAGGATTAGGGAGCGCTGGCTGCTATTTCCCAGGCAGTACCGGATGCGGTAATGCTAGCAATTGCTGATAAGCAGACAGCAAAAGCAGCGTGGGAAACGATTCAGGAGATGCGTGTAGGTGAAGATCCAATTAAAAAGGCAAGAGCTCAGACAGTGAAACGACGCTTTGATCACATGACCATGACAGACACTGAAACTATCAGCGAATTCTCACAGAAGCTAATCAATGTGGCTAGCGAGATTCGTTCACTTGGAGTTGAGCTGAAAGAAAGTGCAGTTATAGAATGACTCTTCCGCGCAATCCCGAACAAACTTCTTCCTATTGTCGGTATGATAGAACAATGGGCGTTCTGAAAGAAATGAAGGGGAAAAGGAACAATTGATGCTGACACAAAGTCAATGGGTATCCTTAGTTGCAAATGAAAAGAAGACCTTTGATAATGCTAGCAGAAGTATGAATGGAAGTGGCTGGAGAGGCAGTAACCGAGGATACAATGGGGGCAAAGGCAAAGATACTAACAAAAAGCCATACAAGAAATTTGACAAATCTAAGATTAAGTGCTTCAATTGTGACATTTTTGGTCACTTTGCCTCTGAATGCCGAAAGCCAAAGAGAGAGTGAACAAATTTTGTTCAAAAGCAAGATGATGAAGAGCCAGTCCTGCTCATGGTCAAAACATGCGAAGAAGTACAGATGACGAAAACGACAACAAAAAGGGTCATGTTGTCTAAAGAAAAGGTCTGGCCTAATCTTGGTTCAGACAATGGAAAGTTCAATGACTCTTGGTATTTAGATACTGGAGCTAGTAATCATATGACCGAAGTGAAAAAGATGTTTGCCGAGCTAGATGAATCAATTTTAGGGACTGTCAAGTTCAGTGATGATTCAGTAGTCGAAATCTGTGGTAGAGGAACTGTTTTGTCCAAGTGCATAACACAGGAACACAAACAACTCACAAATGTGTATTACACTCCAAAGCTCAGGAGTAATATTATGAGTCTTGGGCAACTCAATGAAGTTGGTTGCAAGATCATAGTTGAGGATGGAAAGCTGTCGATATATGATCGTGAACAGGTTCTACTGGCAAAGTTAGAATGAACAAGAAATAGACTGTACCTACTAAATCTTCAGACGACAGATCCGATATGCTTACTGACAAAGAAATCTAGTGAAGACTGGCGATGGCAGGCGAGGTATGGACATCTTAATTTTCGCTCGTTACGTAATTTATCACGGCTGGAGATGGTAGAGGGTCTACCAGAAATCGATCAGATCGAGCAAATCTGTAAAGGGTGTCTTGTTGGAAAAACAACATAGGAGATCATTTTCGACAACATCAGTGTATCGAGCAGAGAGTTTGCTTGAGTTGACTCACGGGGACTTATGTGGACCGATTACTCCGAAAACACCAGCAGGAAACAACTACTTTTTGTTGATTGTTCAAGGTATATGTGGCTGTGGCTCATCCAGACACAAGATCAAGCCTTTGATGCTTTCAAAGTAATCAAAACAAGTGCTGAAGTTGAAAGTCAACATGTGATGAAAGCATTCAAAATAGACCGCGGTGGAGAATTTCAGTCTGGAGAATTTGTGGATTTATGTGAAGAACGAGGAGTAAAGAGATTACTCATAGCTCCATATTCACCTCAACAAAATGGTATTGTTGAAAGAAGAAATCAAACAGTAATAGAGATGGCTCGAAGCTTGCTTAAAAGCATGAGTGTGCTGGCAAGATTTTGGGGAGAAGCTGTGGCAACGACTGTATATCTATTAAATCGATCACCTACAAAGAGTTTGACTGGAAAAACACCATATGAGGTATGACACAATAAGAAACCGAATGTACACCATTTAAGAACTTTCGGTTGTTTAGTTCATGTGAAGGTTGTGCATCCTCATGCGAAGAAGATGGATGATCGGAGTATTCCTATGGTTTTTATCGGGTATGAACCAGGAACGAAGGCGTATCGTTGTTATGATCCTGAAAATAACAAATTGCATATTAGCCGAGATGTGGTTTTTGAAGAAGAAAAATGTTGGAATTGGTCTACTGATGTTGATCAAGGAAGTGCATTGACAGATAATAGGCATATCTTCAATGTACACTATGAGTCTGACACACATGAAAACATTGACACTGAAACAAGAGAAGTTGTGGCAGGAGAAGAGGGTTTAGAGTCACAAAGTTCTCTTGTTGATAATATGAACACTCTGTTGTCGGAAATTGGAACATCAATAGAACAAATAACAGAAGAACCAGACTCTGATTTTCCAGCTGAAAGACCATTACGACTTAGAACTTTGAGAGATATATATGAAGTTACTGAACCTATTGAGATGCAGTATGCAGGGATTTGTTTGCTAGCTCTGGAAGAACCAACATGTTATGAGGAAGCGGCAAAAGAAAAACAATGGAGGATTGCAACGCAACAAGAGATGAACTCAATTCAGGAAAATCATACATGGATTATTGTGAATTTACCTGCTGACAGAAAGCCAATAGGATTAAAATGGGTATTCAAGGTGAAAAAGGACAACAAAGGCAATATTGTCAAATACAAAGCATGTTTGGTAGCCAAAGGTTATTCTCAAACACAGGGGGTGGATTTTGATGAAATATTTGCACCAGTTGCAAGGTTAGAAATTGTCAGGTTGCTCATTGCAATGGCAGCACATGGTGGGTGGGGGATTCATCATATGGATGTTAAATCGGCTTTTCTCAATGGAAAACTAGTTGAGGAAGTTTATGTACATCAACCTCCTAGATATGTTGTGGAAGGGAAAGAGAATCAAGTATTACAACTCAAGAAGGCTTTGTATGGATTTAGACAAGCACCTCAAACTTCAAATTACAAACTGGATCAAACTTTGGTGTCTTTAAGTTTTGAAAGAAGTGATGTTGAGCATGTTGTTTACAGGAGAGAAAGAGGTAACACTTTTATCTTAGTTAGAGTATATGTAGATGACTTGATCATCACTGGATCAAATGTCAAAGATGTTTAAGAATTCAAGAATCAGATGAAGAGGTTATTTAGTATGAGTGATCTTGGTCTCTTGAGTTATTATCTAGGCATTGAGGTGAAACAAGCAACTAGAATTATCACCTTGTGTCAAAAAGGATATGCTGAAAAATTATTAGCCATATCAGGTTTGACAAACTGCAATGCTTGTCAGATGCCAATGGAGAGTCGTCTGAAATTGAGTCAGAAGGGAGGTGGTTCTCTAGTGAATCAGACTGAATATCGAAGTTTGGTTGGAAGCTTACGATATTTGGTGAATACAAGACCAGACATTGCTTTTGCGGTTGGAATTGTGAGTAGGTTCATGGAAGAACTGACAACAGAGCATTTAGCTGCCACAAAACACATATTGCGATATGTGAGTGGAACAAAAGACTTTGGGTGCTGCTATAAGAAGTGTGTTGATCAAGAACCAAGGATTGTTGGTTATTGTGATAGTGATCTAGGAGGAGATATAGACGATCGGAAAAGTGCCACCGGTATGTGTTTTTATCTTGGAGAAAGTCTGATCACTTGGAGTTCTCAAAAACAGAAAATCATAGCCTTGTCTTCATGTGAGGCAAAGTATATAGCAGCAGCAACAGCAGCTTATCAAGGCGTTTGGTTGAGTCATCTTGTTGGGGATTTAAAGAAGCAATCACCGAAGAAAGTTAGATTGATGATAGATAATAAATATGCAATTGCACTTTGCAAAAATCCGGTTTATCATGATTGGAGCAAGCATATTGATACACGGTATCATTTTCTTTGTGATTGTGTTGAAAATGGACAAATTGAAGTAGAGCATATCAGAACTGAGCTTCAACGAGTTGATATTCTCACTAAAGCAATCAGGCAAGTAAAGTTCATTGAGATGAGACAGAGTTTGGGTGTTCAAGATGTAAAACTAGATCAACAAGATTAAGGGGGGTGATTTGTTAGACTCAATCTTGTCGGATAAGTTTTAGTTTTGTTTTGAGTTTAAACTTGTTTTGGATCGCGATGTCAAAAGTGAATCCAAGTTGGTCTGAGTTCCAGTTTTCTTCTCTATCTATTTTCGGTTCGATCACTGTAGCGTGTCTAGTTCCTGCTAGTTTTCGAGTTTCAGATTCTCCAAAGAAACGGAGACAAGAAACCGAATTCGTATCGTATATGTAACTCATTTTGGTGTCTATATAAGAAAGAGAAAAATCGCATTGTTGGGTGCGGCGCAAATTGAAAACAACAAGTTTTTGTTCTCTGTTTTCATTCGACGGTTTCTTTTCTGAAGCATCAGAAAAGTGTTTCTTCAGAAGTCCGTCAAAGCAATCAGAAGTGCGGTTGTGATTTGTTTTTCGTTCTCATTCTAACAGTTTTTGATGCGCTCTTGTGTGAATCCTCAGGTAGGGGCTGTAGGGGCTTTTTCTACCCCTACGCGTAGCCTTCACCACGTGGTGGACCCTCCTGGACCGGTCTACCCTAGTTGGTGCACCCGGCCCAACGGGATCATTTGACCTTTCACATCTTGCGGGGCGGCTCCGAGCCGAGGGGGCTTCGCGCCCCTATGTTGTCTTGAGGTGGTCCCGCGAGGTGCCCCGGGGCTCCCTCTAGGGCCCTTTGTAGCCTTTGGGCCCCCTCTAGGACCCTTGGTGTGTCCTTCGAGCCCCTTCGGGGCCCCCGTGCGGGCTCCGGGCCCCCTTGGTGGGGGGGGCTGTGGTGCTTGCCAGGTCGTGGGGGCTGGTGGGCTACCTACGACAAGCCCCTCGCGATCGAGGTCCTACTTCGTCATGGTAAAAACTGCACCCTTTCCCAGAGGGTCCAAGCACACCGTCCCCTTCGGCCTGACGAAGCACTCTTTTTGATGGGCCCCCTCCGTGGCGTGCGTGTCGAATCGGCGGGCCCAGTGGCGCCCCTTTGGATACCGTTCGGCGTTGTCGGGCGTCGCGCGCCATGATGGGTGTGGCTTTTGCGACACCTTGGGTACTGTGCATGGTGGTTGTGCGTCGTGTGCTTTAACGCTGTTTGTTGGTTCCTGTGTGTCATAATGTTGTTTGTTCGGTGTCCTGTTTGAGGGCCACGTGTCATGTTGTGCTTGGCCCATGGATTTTCGGCTTCCGTACCCTACGTTGATGCGGACGCGTTATGTCTATAAATAGGGGGGTGTCACCCTTACTCCACCCTCATTCGCACGACTACAAGCTTTAGGTTCTACTTCTTGCCCCCGCAGCCTGCTCTCGCGAGTACATTGCACTCCGCTGTTCCCCGTGTGCTCCTCCGTGCCTTGAGATGACGAAGTGAAACAAGGATGGTGGGAGCTTGGTGGTGTATACGGACAAGCTCAGCCGCTCCAATGTGACGCTGTAGGTGCTGCGAGCACTCAAGGATGAGGGGAAGCTGGCGGATCTCAAAGAAGTGCGCGCCCTCGGACTGAAGGTTGTGCCGACGCCTTGGGAGGACGCGATGATCGTGTTCGTGGCCTTCCTAGACGTGAGTCTCCACTTGCCGTGTGTTGATTCGATGGTCCAGGTGCTTCAGATGTACGGAGTCGATCTAGCCCAGCTGACACCAAACTCCATCGTCAAACTCGGTGTCTTCGAGTGGGTACTGCGCTCTGCGGGGGCGAGCGACGGGGAGGCGTGGCTCTTCGTGTACCTACATGATGGGCGATGTCAGCCGAAGAAGAAGAAAGACACTAACGAGACGCTAAATTTCGGAAGCGTCAACTTCCAGCCGAAGGCGCACCTTCTTCAGTACTTGCCTGCTCTGGCGGCCCAGAACATGTGGGAGAGCGACTGGACGTGGAGGTGGTTCTACCACAAGTGTCCTTCCGACGCCGGTCTTCTCTCCGCTGGGGGGCCCATCCAACTTATTCCATCCCCATGACGATCTCTATGAGGAGGAGGCGCCGCCTGGTGTCGCGAACGCGACGCTACAGTCGGCCCACAAGGGATCTCGTGGAGGGGTTTTGCGCGCTTCGGGTGTGGTTGTTGGCACGGGGCTGGAGCGTGAGGCTCGGCGAGCCGAGGGATGGTGTTCCCCCTTGGAGTTGGGGGGTCGCGCAGGTGCTAACTTCGGCTTAGCTTTGCGCATTTTATGTACTTGCTTCGGTGTCTGACACTCCTCTAGTGCTGCCCATTGATGAGGCCGAGTGTGCCGCGGAGCAGCTTTTGGGCCCCTACACGGGGGAGGAACACGCGAAACGGGGGCTGGTAGTGCATGAGCCCTGTGTGAACTGGGCGTACGCGAATCCCGCGGTTTGCTTGGCAGAGCGTTCAGATCCCGACGCAGGTAAGAAGAAGCGGGTTCGTGGCTCGGAGGAGTTGGAGGGCCACGGGCCAATCAGTGCGGTGCCCTTGCGGGCCGTTGGGACTGTTGGCACGAATCGCTCTGGCCATGCCGGGGAGGACGCGACGAGTCTGCTTCGAAGAAGGTGTCGCGAGCTCCCAGAGCATTGCAGGAAGTAAGTAGCTTGACGAGCTCTTCATCGGTGGCGCTGGCGGTTGCTCCACGGGTTGGTGCTGCGGAGGTGGTGGCTAGCTTGTTTGGCATAGTGAGCATGCCTCTCAAAGAACTGTCCATTGGGACGCCTTCGCAGGTGTATGGCCGGGGGACCGAGGATACCCAGGTGGAGGAGCCCGCCTTTGCCCGTGACACGATTGGTTAGTTTCGTCTCCTCGCTTTCTCCCCCCTTTTTTGTTGCTTTCTTTTGCACTTGGCTAACTTGCTCTCGCGCTACACAGCGCGGATCGTCGAAGGGGGCAGTGGCGGTGGGGCGGTCTCCGGGGTCGAAGGGTCCATTGGGGGCTCCAGCGCTGGGAGGCACTAGGACGGCTTGCTACTAGAACGTCAGAGGGTGTCTTGGGCGCTGCGCGGGCCGAGGCAGCTGTCGGTGCACCTGGAGCAGTGGGCACCGCTGATGTTGGTCCGCTGTGCACCCTAGATTTTAAGGTCAGCCACAGGCGGCGGCTGCTTATGCTTGGTGGCTCGCTTTACCACCCCGCCCCGCTCGTCTGAAGCTTTTTCCTACAGCATGCCCGTGGACAAGATGTTCTGGTATATCGAGGCAAACACCATGAGGGTAAGTTTGGATATGCTCGATTCATCCTACTTTTATAGTATCGACGGTGTGTTTCAGGCAGACGCCGATGTCATTCTTGGCGTTTCGAGAGGATATCCAACGCGGCTACGTGGAGATCCAGGAGCGGGTTGACGCGGAGCATGCACGGAGCGAATCCTTAGGCACCAAGCACTCGGCTCTTGCCGAGAAGGCGAGGGGGCTAGAGTCAAGGGTCGCTGAGCTAGAGGGTCAGTGGTGCGCTCTGCAAGAGGAAGTGGAGGCCTTGCGAGGTGTTTGCTCCGTCCTCGAGGCAAAGGTTGTGGTGGAGCGGAAACTTTCGGCCACCGTGTCGCAGGCTACTTGGGAGGCGATGGAATGCATGGAGGGCGCTATGACCGAGCTTGGCGCAGTCCCTCCGCCTCGGAGGCACACCATCAACCAGATGGATGCGATGCTAGATCGTCTCCATCGTGTTGGGGAAGTGTTTCTCCCGGCCACTTGCGCCTACGGCAATCATTGTGCAAAGGCGGCATGGACGACGGCCCTCATTTCTCTACAGTGGGCTAGGTGTGGGCATGTTGATGCCCTTGGTGCCTGCTCTGTGCCCGTGGCTTCCATGGCGGAGTTGCTTCTGGCCAGAAGCAGGTGCGGAGGGCGAGCAACGTTCTTGCCCAGGACTTTTGGGTGTCGCATGGTCGTGATGCCACGATGGAGTCCTTCCAGGCAGCCCTAGCGCAGAAGAAGAAAGGGAAAGGCTCGGCGGATGGCGATGGGGCGGCTGAGTGGGGAGCCACCATCGAAGGCAAGGTGTGACCCTCTGCTTCTCTTCACGAAGCGTTGTTCTTTTGCTAATTTCATGCTTTAGGTTTTTTTTTGCTCCACTCCGGTGTCGCCATGCGCGTTGGGGTGGCATTAGGGAGGGGTTGACTTCTTTTGTAACGAATCATCTTATGAATGGAAAAAAGCTTTGTGGAGACGTCTTTAGGGCCTTGGCTACTCCTGTGCTCATTGTTTTATGTTGTTGCTTCGCATTTTATGCAGGATGGGCCAATCTTGTTCCGCCGCATCACCGGGCGAGGGCCTTGCCCTTCGGGGCGACGGTCGAGAAAGGTCTCTACCCCCTCACGCGGTTCGAAGGATGAGCGTTGGCTTCTCTCGATTTGGCCTCTAAAGGTGTGTTACCGGGGCGTCGTCTGTCATGGCGCTAAGTGGCAGCGTTGGAAGAAGGGCAACCCGGATGGTTCTATGAAAATGTTTTTTCACTTCCGCGTGCGGAAGACTACGAGGGCGCGTGAAGAGATACAGGCTTTCTGGGAGCACAAGGGGGTTGCGGCTGCGCCCAAGGGACCTTTGCCCCCGCTTGTCGTGTCTGAGGCTTCGACGACAAGTTCATCTGATGCGTTGGATGAGTGGGCCGTGGAGAGGGAGTATTTGAAGTTCATGGATACCTGGCTGTCTGACGAGGAGCTGCTCAAATGGGTGCTGCGCGCGGAGCCATAGGATTTTGTGCCGGTAGATGCTTGATGTGGTCATGTTGTATCTCGTACGCTGTGGTGCTGAGTGTATTTGTAACGTATTTTTATTGTACGGGCCGTGTTCTTTGGCTCTTGTATGTTGTGTATGCTGAGCTTGTAATGAATAACATACAATCCTTGCCCGTTTCGTCTTCCAACTTTTTTTTTCTAGGTAGGGTTCTGGGGGGCCCTAATTCTTTTGTGAGGGGGAGCCGGAGCGTCCCGCCGCCCCCCATACTTTTTTAGGTAGGGTTCCGGGGGAGCCCTAATTGCTTTGCGAGGGGGAGGCGTAGCCTCATGCCGTCCCCCATACTGTTTTAGGCAGGGCTTCGGGGGAGCCCTAATTGTTTTACAAGGGGGAGGTGTAGCCTCGCGCCATCCCCCACACTTTTTTAGGTAGGGCTCCGGGGAGCCCTAATTGTTTTGCGAGGGGAGGCGTAGCCTCACGCCGTCTCCCATACTTTTTTAGGTAGGGCTCCGGGGGAGCCCTAATTGTTTTGCGAGGGGGAGGCGTAGCCTTACGCCGTATAACATCCCAATTTTCAAGAGTTTTTGAAAGTTTTCAAAATTAAAAATAACCATTTTGTTTTGTTGAATTCCTAAAGCTTAACTCGAGATTTCAGGAAATTAAAGCAATTTAATATGAATTAATCAAACTTCAATTAACTCGAATTTGGTTTATTCTGAGCTATTGGAGTTCTCTGGTATTTAACCCCCCTTTTCTCTGTTGTTTCAATTCCTGCCCGCTTTTTTTCCCGCCTCCACCCTCTCGGTTTGACCACCTCCCGGTTTTGATCGCCTCTCGCCAAAAGCCTCCTGGTTTCGACCGTCTCTCGGTGTCGACCTTCCTCTCGGTGTCGACCACCCTCGCAGTGTCGACCACCCTCTCGATTTTGACCAGCCGCTCAGTTTCGACCAGCCTCGCTTGTCACCTCCCCACCTGCTTCGGACTCACCCCTCCCCGGTAGCGTCACAACCATCACAAAAGTCTTTGCGCATTAAATTTTGTCACCTCCGTTGCGCCCGTTCCCCCTCTTGTCCCCTCCTCTACCTGCCCCATCACCTCCCTCACCGCCTCAGGCGCCTGCCGCATCAACAAAAATCCCATCGCCTCCGTCTTGTCGTTCGGTCCTCCTCCTCCCTCTATAAATAAAGCACCAAGGAGCCCTTTGTCTCCTCTTGTTTTTCCCTCAACTCTGCTTTTCTCTCTCTCTCGCCCTCGTTTCGCCGTGCTTTGAGTTTCGCCGCCGGGAGCTCGCGCCGCTTTCTAGCGACGCCGCCTCGCCAGAAGAGTGCACCGAGCACTGTGTTGCTCTTTAACCTCTCGCCATCAAGAGTCCACCGGAGCGCTTGTGCCGTCTTTAACCTCCTCGTCGCTAAAGAGTTCACTGGATCGCCCGCGCCGTCTCTGATTGCCTATGGGCATGTCATATGGCTTCCGTGAGTTGTTTTAGTTTCCGCTGCAAGTTTACCCCGGTCGTGGATCTGGTCGTGGACCTCGTCGTGACCTTAGCCTTGCGTGGCAAGCTTTGTAAAACGTTGACCATAATGTCCTTTTGCTGTTAAGTGATATTAATTTGTTTGCTTCATTAGCTATTTCGTTGTATGGATGTGATTTCATCTATGTTGCATCTGTGTGGACTAGCTACTGATCTGGGACTAGTTCAGAATGCACATCGGGTCTCGGAGTTGTATATCCGAGGTCCTGACAGAGGTGGTATCAGAGCCATATCGACTGTAGGACGTAACCATAGTTAGCATGGTCATTTTGTCAAAAACTCCAAAATTTATTTTCTAAATCAAACCCAGCCAATTGATGAGTAGTTATTCTTCTCTCACCTTACTCTATTCTTCTCTCATCTTATTCTAACCTTTCCCCATATCACCCCTAAGTTCTTATATCTTATCTCTTCTGAAACTTTGTTTTCGAATTCAAACTAATTCTGCTTACCTCAGTAATCTCTAAATGATCGAGCCTTGCTTCGAGTCGACCGCCCGTATAAGTTAGATTAGAAGTGCTTTAGTAAAGTTGCCCTTTTTAGCTTTAGTATCGTGTAGTCCGAGTAATAGGACCTTCAGCTTGAGTTTTGTTACCTCTTAATAGCCTTCCGGCTATTCGTTCTTTGGGTTTAACCGACTTGCCCCAGTTAGACCGCTTTGTCTTTCTCCTTTGTTCTCTCTCGTCTTTCGTGCTCTTCCCTTTCACCTATCGTGCTTTCTTCTTCTCGCCTATTAAACCTGGGAAGATTGGTGCAGATGGTTCAGACCCGCAACTCGGTAAGTCAAGATGAACCAGTGGATCCCTTTACACCACCACCACCTCCTCTAGTCGCAACAACAGATCAGGGTTTGGGTTAGTTCATAGCAGCCCAGGCGCAGCTGATGAACGCGATGATGTAGAATACGAACCAAATGATGGCTCAATAGAACCAGGCCACTGCCGCTCTAGTCCAAATGCTGAATCAGACCAATCAAGTAGCTGCCATGCCACCACCACCAACTTTTCCTCAAGCAAGGCTTGCGGAGTTCATGAGGACCCATCCACCTACGTTCTCCAGCTCTTCCGAGCCATTGGACGCAGACGACTGGCTGCACTCTACTGAAAAGAAGCTCGCCATCGCCCGGTGTGACGACCGCGAGAAGGTTCTATATGCCGCGCACCAGTTTGAAGGCACTACTACAGAATGGTGGGAAAATTACTATGCCGCCCATGAAAACCACAAGAACATCACTTGGGCTGAATTTTCAGAAGCCTTCCGCTACTCTCATATTTCCGATTGGAAGGTGGAAATGAAGAAGAACGAGTTCCGTGAGTTGCGACAAGGAAACATGTCGGTGAGTGAATACCTCAACAAGTTCACTCAACTCTCTCGTTACGCTCAAGAGGACGTTGCCATAGATGACGCACATCAGAAGCATTTCAAGCGAGGACTCAACCCCAGCTTGAAGGTTCAAGTCGTTGGCAACGACTATGCAGATATCCAGCGTCTAGTAAACAAGACTATGCTCATAGAAGATTCTCATCGTGAGCTTGAAGAATTCTGTAAGAGGAAGATGATGCAGCATGGTACTCATCAAAGTCATCCACAGAGAGCTAGATTGAATGTGCAGCACCCTGCCTGTTTTGCTCCTCCTGTTACCTTTAGGACCCTGCGACAGCACCTCACCCAGCTGTTCTAGGATTTTGCAGCTTCAGCAACAACAACACCAACAACTAGCAGCCAAGAAGGAACAATCCTACCGCGAGAGTCACTTGTTTCAACTGTCACCAATTGGGGCACTTCGCCAACAACTGCTCGCAGAAGCAAGGTCCAACGCCAATCAGATTCAATTTGGGAGCTACTCCAACCAGAACCCTCATGCCAAGAGCAGGTCGTGGAGCACCTCATACTCCAGTTGCACCAGCCAAGACCCCTCAGCCTTTTGGGAGAGGTCGTGTGAACCATGTCACAGTGGAGGAAGCCCAGTCAGCCTCGGACGTCGTGCTGGGTGAGTTCCTAGTAAATTCAGCACCTTCTACTGTTTTGTTTGATTATGGAACTTCACATTCGTTTGTTTCTCAAAGTTTTGTTGCAAAGCATAAGTTTAAGGTTTTGACTCTTAAAAATGCTTTATTGGTTCAATCCCTTGGTTCGGAGTTGAGTACAAACCAAGGATGCCCAAAAGTTGAAGTGACCATAGAAGGGGTAGAATTTCTAGCCGACCTCATAATTATCGACACCAAGTCCCTAGATGTGATTTTGGGTATGGATTGGCTTGCTAACCACCATACAATTTTGGATTGTGGTGGTAGAAGCATCAGTTGGGTCAGTCCAGTTGGAGCCAAAGTAAAATTTGAAGCCTCCACAGAAAAGCGTGGTGGAGCGCTAGTCTGCAGTGTCAAGGCTATATCTTTAGAAGATGTGCCAGTGGTAGGAGATTTTCCAGATGTCTTTCCGGATGAATTACCTGGAATGCCACCGGACAGGGACCAGATATCTTGAAGGAAGCCGAAGATCAAGTTCCTTCAATTAGAGAAAAGTTGAGGACCACTCAGACCAGGCAGAAAAGTTATGCTGATAACCGTCGTCGAGACTTAGCTTTTGCACCTGGAGATACCTGAAGGTTTCCCCTCTCAAAAAAGTGCATTGATTCAGAGTAAGCGGGAAGCTTGCACCAAGATACATTGGACCTTTTCCAATTCTAGCCAGAAGAGGAGAAATTGCTTACAAATTGGAGCTCCCGCCTCAGCTGTCAGATGTGCATGTTGTCTTCCATGTGTCACAATTGAAGAAGTGTCTCTGTGTGCTAGAAGAGCAGATGCCATTGGAAGTAGTTGACCTGCAGGAAGATCTCACCTACAAGGAGCAACTCGTCAAGATTTTGGAAGTGGTAGAGCGAGTGATGAGAAGCAAGATCATCCATTTCTGCAAGGTTCAGTGGAGCAACCATACTGAAGAAGAAGCCACCTGAGAGCGTGAAGAGAACTTGAAGGCCGCGTTTCCAAACCGAATCCTTAGCCAGCCTGAATCTCGGGGTCGAGATTCCGTTTAAGCGGGATAGGTTTGTAACATCCCAATTTGCAAGAGTTTTTGAAAGTTTTCAAAGTTAAAAATAACCATTTGGTTTTGTTGAATTCTTAAAGCTTAACTTGAGATTTTGGAAAATTAAGCAATTTAAAATGAATTAATCAAACTTCAATTAATTTGAATTTGGTCTATTCTAAGCTATTGGAGTTCTCTGTATTTAACCCCGCCCCCTTTTCTTTGTTGTTCCGAATTCCCGTCGGCCCGCTCTTTTCCCCCGCTCCACCCTCTCGGTTTCGACCAGCCTCCTGGTTTCGACCGCCTCTCGGTTTCGACCACCTTCTCTGTGTCGACCACCCTCTCGGCTTCAACCACCTCTCGGTTTTAACTAGCCTCCTGGTTTTGACCGCCTCTCGGTTTCGACCACCTTCCCTGTGTCGACCACTCTCTCGGTTTTGATCACCCTCTCGGTTTCGACCAGCTGCTCAGTTTCGACCAGCCCCGCTTGTCACCTCCCCACCTGCTCCTGTCTCTTCCCTCCCCCCCGGTCGTGTCACAGTCGTCGCAAAAGTCTTCGCGCATTAAATGTAATCACCTCCGCAGTGCCCGTTCCCCCTCTTGTCCCCTCCCCTACCTACCGCATCACCTCCCTCACCTACCGGTCGTGCGCCCAAGCCGCGCTGTCGTGAATCCCACTGCTCTGTCTTGTCGCCCGGTCCTCCTCCTTCCTCTATAAATAGAGCACCAAGGAGCCCTTTGCCTCATCTTGTTTTCCCCTCAACTCTTCCTTTCTCTCTCTCTCCCGCCCTCATTTTGTCGTGCTTTGAGTTTCGCCGCCGCCGGCTGGAGCTCACGCCTTCACCTCTAGCGTCGTTGCCTCCTCGCCGCCGAAGAGTCCACCGAAGTGCTCGCGCCGTCTTTAACCTCCATGCCACCAAAGAGTCCACCGGAGCGTCTGCGCCGTCTTTAACCTCCTCGCCGCCAAAGAGTTCACCAGAGCGACCGCGCCGTCACCGACATCCTCCAGTCTCGCTCTCGTTCTTGGTGAGCTCCCTATGCCATGTTCTCGCTCATGCTCCTTCCGACCAGTCGAGACCACCTATCGACCAGGTAGTCTAAACCTTCCGACCAGGTAGTCTAAACCTTCTGACCAGTCAAAACTTCATTTCGACCAAGTAGTCTAAACCATCCGACCAGTCGAAGCTCCTTCTAACTAGGTAGTCGAATCCCTCATTCCGACCACCTGTAATCAAACCTCCTTCCAAAGGCTCGTTCTCCTTCGTTCGAGCTTCGATTCGAGTGATTCAACTTTCTAATTCATCTAAATTCGGTACCTTTCTTTTGGTTCTAGTTTGGTAATTTCTGGATTTTATTTGGAGTTGTTTTATTTATTTGGCTCTTTTCGCACGTATAGATTACAGCGTTTCCGAAGAGTTCTTGGACCCGACGACTGAAGCATCTTAACTCTTCAATGAAGGAAAGTCGTAGACCTTTGATCATGTCATACCTAGTTTATAAAATTATATTATTTTATATCAACATGCATGGCTAGTTGTATAAAAATGGTTTTGGAAGTAGTTAAATACCTACTTGTCAGTATAACTCCTTGAATAATTGTGAACGACATGTTGGCATATACCCTTGGGCACCATAGGTTGAGTAATCTTAGTTAGGCATTATTGTAATACCAACATGGGTGCGTATTATGCTTAGCCATGCTTTAGTTATGCGTTGGTCTCTCGATCACATGATTCAAAGATGATAAATTTGACTTAATGGTATATGGAATTGTGGCGCGGCCACTGTTGGTAAAATTTGTTGTGCCATGGCAAGGGTTGTCATTTGGCCGGGTTGAACGAAAATGATTTATGCTCAGGCGAGTGGGCGGTGGTGAAGGTGGGTGCGGAAGCACATTGGGATGCGGGAAGTCTCGCCTGAGCAACCGCTAAGGACTTAACTTTGTGCGCCATTTATTTGGGCCATACCGTGCAACCACAAGTCCATTTATGGGGTGGACCTGGCCAACTATTTAGCTATGCCTTGATTCGGTTCTGTTTTGGTGGAAGTGTGAACCTTGGGATAGACATTAACACTTGGAGCAAGAGGGGGCCGGTCGACTGAGATGTTGTTTTATAAGGTGGTCAGTCAGAGGCGAAACCTTAGCGAAAAGAACCGAGTCAAAACGGAGCTTTGTAAATGCCTTGTGATAATCTCTTAGTCACTCACCTCGGAAGTGTGTGAGTGGACAATATAAGATGATTATCTCTTGTGGGTCAAGCTGTACAAGCTCTGTAGAGTGTAAAACTATTCGAATTGCCGTGTCTCCGGTTATGGACAACACCTGGTGATTTCACACGAGGGGTAGATTTTCACAAAAATGTTGCCGTGGTTGGTTCCGAGTTGTTTGGAGAAGTGAATAGGGTGTTCACGAGTTGTTCGGGAAGTGAATACAGTGTTCACGAGTTGTTTCAAAGAAACTAGATTACTTATGTAATAATCTTTCGAATTGTGCTTTATAATCTACTGACTGTATTTACTGTCAATACTGCTTTCTACAAATTAAACATAAAGCTATCATTGTCAAGCCTTGCATGAATACTATTTACATACTGTTCCCTATGACTTGCTGAGTATTTTAAGTACTCACAGCTTTACGCTATTTGTTGATCAGTCGTCGAAGAAGACCCAGGAAGCACTGAGTTCTATGAGGAAGCATACTATGAAGACTATGCGAACTAGGTCGTGTCCTCCGCTCGATTGCCTGTGGGCATGTCATTTGGCTTCCGCGAGTTGTTTTAGTTTCCGCTGCAAGTTTACCCTGGTCGTGGATCTGGTCATGGACCTGGTTGTGACCTTAGCCCTGCGTGGGAAGCTTTGTAAAACCTTAACCATAAGGTCCTTTTGCTGTTAAGTAATATTAATTTGTCTGCTTCATTAGCTATTTCGTTGTATGGATGTGATTTCATCTATGTTGCATCTATGTGGACTAGCTACCGATCTGGGACTAGTTCAGAATGCACAGAGGGTCTCGGAGTTGTATATCCAGAGTCCCGACACCCCATACTTTTTTAGTTAGGGCTCCGGGGGAGCTCTAATTGTTTTGCGAGGGGGAGGCGTAGCCTCACGCCGTCCCCCACACTTTTTTAGGTAGGGCTCGGGGGAGCTCTAATTCTTTTGCGAGGGAGAGGTGGAGCCTCACGTTGTCTGGTTCCTTTGCTGTGGACCGACCGCCCTGCACTAGGGTCCGATCTATGCATGGCGGCTTTGCCTCCACGTGTTCTTGCGGATGGCCTTGCACACCTAGGCCATGTGATTTGTGACTTGGATTATACTCATGCCTGCGGAGGGCACCGGTGTGCACCGGGGCCGAAGGCCATACACGGTGACTTTGTTTATACACTCATGCCCATGGAGGGCATCGGTGTGCACCGGGGCCAAAGGCCATGCGCGGTGCTTTGTTTATACACTCAAGCCCGCGGAGGGCATCGGTGTGCACCGAGGCCGAAGGCCATGCGGGGTGTGGCTTTGTTTATACACTCATGCCTGCGGAGGGCATCGGTGTGCACCAGGGCCGAAGGCCATGCGTGGTGGCTTTGTTGTGGCCTGCTATTGCTTTTCATTGAACCGGGGCGAAATGCCAAAAGGTAAATCTGCTTTTGTACATGCCCCTGCCGTGCAAGGGCGGCAGGGGGCAGTTTCTTGAGCGTAGCCGGTTTTTTCATAGAGCTAAGGATAGAACTTTCGGAGGCTCTTTGCATTCCATGTGTGGTCCAATTGCTGTCCCTTCGGCGTCGCGATGTAAAAGGAGCCAGCCCGTGTGCTTCAGGTGATGACGTACGGCCCCTCCCATTTAGACTTTAGCTCGCCCATAGTCACAGGATTTGCGGCTTGCTTGAGAACCATGTCACCTGGTGCCATGGGGCGAATCTGGACTTTTTTGTTGTATGCCCGTACGGCGCCTTCGTTGTACTTGGCCATGGTTGATATGGCATGTTTGCATTGTTCTTCGAGGAGGTCGAGGGAGACCTCCCGTCCTTGTGGGTCGGCCTGTGTTGTTGCTCGGTAGGACCTGGCCATGAACTATCCTGGAGTCATGGCTTCATCGTCAAATAGGAGCTTGAATGGGGAGAAGCCCATAGCTCTTGTTGGTGATGTTATGAGTGCCTATAGAGCTTTCTGTAGTTCTTCGGGCCAAAGTCCCTTAGGCAGGCCCACGAGGCGTTTTTTTCAACCCCTCTAGCAAGTTGCCATTGGCCTGTTCGACTACTCCATTGGACTCGGGCTGTCCGATGGAAGCGAAGCATACGGTTATGCCTAGGTCTTGGCAAAATGTGCGGAACGCCGCAGAGTCAAACTGGGTGCCGTTGTTGGTGATAATGTCACGCTGCACCCCGTACCGAAAAATGATGTTCTTCTATGCCAACCGCTGTGCCGCTGCGGCCGTGATTTTGGCGACTGGCTCAGCATCAATTCATATGGAGAAATAGTCAATGGCGACGAAAGCAAAGCGGAGGTTGCTCTTGGCCGCGAGGTATGATCTGATGATATCTAGCCCCTACCGCGCAAAGGGCCAAACGGGGGGGGGGAGGGGTTGCAGCGGGAGTGCGGGTGCTCTTGTGTTGCGACCGCCCATCGACACCCCGGCTGCATACTGAACGAGGTCTTAGCGTTCGGCCAGCGTGGGCCAAGAAAACCTTGGCGAAAGGTTCTCCCGACGAGGCCCTGGGGCACCTGATGCGCGCCACAGAGGCCCTCCTAGATGTCCTTTAGGAGGGATTGATCCTCCTTTTGGGATACGCAGCGCAGGAAGGGGGCGTAGATGTAACATCTCAAAATTTTGGTCTGTTTTGAAGTTTTAAAAAGAAAAATAACCATTTGAATTTTCTTGTTAAAGTTAAAGCTTAATTGGAATTTTTCAGAGTTCAAAAATAATTTAATATGAATAATCTCAACATAAACTATTATCAAAATTATTTTATTTGGATTCTATGTGATTGGATATATTTTCTAAATTTTTCTAGAATTTTTCCGAGTGTATTTGCTATTTTCTATTTGCTGTTTATCTTTTCTGCTATTTTCTAAAAAGAAAAACTAATTATTAATCTCACATTACCTTGAGGCCGAATCTTCCTTCGAAGCCCATTTCCTTGGCCCTTCCATTTCTAACCAAGCCAGGCTGCTCTTCCTATTTCCTTTCTTCCGGCCCGAGTAGCCTAGGCCACGCCGCTTCTTTTCCTCGGTCTTGTTAGCATTGCGTTTGTTTCTCTTGGTACCGAAGCCCATCACCTTGGCCGGCCTATTCTTTTCCTCACAGGAGCTCAGCCAGCCAAACCGACCAGCCGTGGTTTTTTCCTCCTCCATGAGAGAGCAACCGAGCCGTGCGCCTTGGCTCCCATCCGTTTCCCCTTGTGCGCGCGTGCAACAACCAGCCAAGCGCCCTTGCCACTTTCCTTCGGCCCGAGTCGTGTGCGCCAGACCATTTCTTCTTTCAGCCCAGCGCCAAGCCAGCTTTCCATTCCTTTTTCTTTTTGCTTCTTCCGCTGACTTGTGGCCCCGCGTGGAGCATCGTCTTCAACCCGGGCGCATCCTTCTGGTGTCCATGTCCAACACGCAGGCCGCGCCGTGTGCATCTCCAACTCCCTCATCTCCGTGCCTATTTAAGGAGCTCCACCGCGTCGATTTGTTCGCCCGGGCGTCTGTTGGGATACAGGTAGGCTACGCTAGCTAATAATTCAAAAATTCTATCACATAAACCAGGAAGACATGCAAGTAGAAGATCACAGATTGTTACAACTAGACGCGCAGAGCAGCGGAAGAAGAGTTGGAGCAACCTGATCCAACGTAGAGCGCGTCGATATAGTGGTCGTAGTCGATCTCTCAGTTCTTGCTTGTGTCTCAAACATGCCTTTGAGCGCCACGATCATATCGTAGGCCTCTATGTTCTCAAACTGCTTCTAAAGGTCTGAGTTCATGGCAGTAAGCATGAGACAGCTAACATCAAGGGACTCATCACATGGCCTTTTATAGGCGGTTTTGAGAGTAGCAACAGTATTTTCAGCAGGCACATCTGGAATTGGTTCCTCTAGAACATGTTCCTTTTTATCTTGCCTAAGAACAATTCTTACGTTGCAGGACCAATCCGCAAAATTTGTTCCATTCGGTTTTTCCTTATCAAGTATCGAACGTAATGCAAAACTGGATGTAGGTACAACAGTTGGTGCCATGATCTACAACATAAAATATGCAAAGCTAAGACATATGTTCAAGAAAAGTAACTTCTATTAAACAATTTAATAAAGATACTCCCACTAAATACCATATCCCTCTTATGACATTTAGTGATTCAAGACCCATAATCAGTTAATCTACTAGTGAGCTTTGGCATCGCTGCTAGAAGATTAGTGAAATTGGTAAGCAACCCTTTGCTAATCATATCTCTATATGACTCTTGTTGTTGGGCAGCATCTCTATGCTCTGGCACCCAACCCTATGCCCCAAGGTCCATAACCATTATGATGACCTTGCCAAGTTAAACCAATGCTATGCGTGTAAGTGTCCGACACAAACTCATCTAGTCAAGGAATATTAATGGCACTCTGCTTTAGCAAGACCTACCATTAAAATACTTGACTTTGGATGGTGCGGCTAATTGGGAGGGCATCAATTTAACTTAATATTATGTGAGGGAATTTTACTTTTACCATGTTAAAAGCATTTAAAGCAATTAAATAACATACATAGAAATAAATAAACAGGAATATAAAGACATTCACAGACAATCAAATTGCATTGTGATATAGTATGACCCTTCCACATGGTGATCTCCAACGTCGTGCTTCCTGTTCGCCATGTCTCCAAGTGGCCAATTCTTCCAAGTACTCCCACTAAGCCATTACTCCTAATAGCACTAGTAATAAATTACAAGGAGTGAAGAAGCATCACAAGTCGACACACAGGCTATTATACAAATATAGACAGCTTTGGGCTGCAATAAGCATGACACACAGTTCATGAACATTATATTACACACATACATACATCTCATACATCATGGGTTATGCTATTCACATCAATCCCTGCAAAAACAAGTCATGCATGGAATCCAATTCTATCGGGCGACATGAACATAGACTACCTTTAACGCGCAGTACGAATACCCAGCACGGCGCTCTCGAAATTTTTTTCTGGGACATGAATCTTATTCACGTAACCAAGCCTTCGAAATCATCGGATTAATCATATTAACCATATTTTGAACCAATCCGATCATTGCCTTGATACGACCACACACTGCGGCATACTCCGATGGCGGAATTCCGACCGGTAGGAGTGTTATGCAAAGTGGTCGTGAACAAGCACAATAAACCATCTAGTCCTTTTAGCTCATACCTCCTCATAGACCCATCTACTACTACCGAAAACCGATCGATCTTATCGACCAGTGCCTAAATCGTTCCATCTATATGAACCGTTCTAGGTTACCAGACCCGACCAACAATAGATCCAATCTACTACTACCATATCTCAAGTATATGCGATCGATCTAGATCAAAAACTATGCATGATGACTCTGATACCACTGTTGGGATACGGGTAGGCTACGCTAGCTAATAATTCAAAAATTCTACCACGTAAACCAGGAAGCCATGCAAGTAGAAGATCACAGATCATTACAACTAGACGCACAGAGCAGCGAAATAAGAGTTGGAGCAGCCTGGTCCAACGTAGAGCGTGTTGATGTAGTAGTCATAGTCGATCGTCCAGCGTCCTCGTGAGTCGATCGTCTCCTCCAGCAACCTCTGCAGTTCCTTATGAAGATCGCGGATCGTCCTTAAGCGCAATAGCAATCGCAGTAGTGTCTCTACTGTAACAGCCCGAAATTTCAAATTTAGTTGAAAATTAAAACTTATTTACTTTTCTGTTTTTTCTGAAATTTTAAAAGCTTTTCCTTAATTGATTTAAAGCCAAAATAAATTTATGTGCAAAAACTATTACCAATTTTAAGTTGGAAGTATTTTATTTAAGTCCAAAATAACTCTAGGAATTTCTGTGAATTTTTTTAGAATTTTTGGAATCTATTTGCTATTTTCTAAAGTCTTTTTGAATTAATCGGATTATTTAAATTAACAAATCAGTTTAAAATCCTAAAATACCTTTTGGGTCTAAACTCCTCTGTTTGGCCCAACTCCCTTTCCAATTCGGCCTGCTCTCACCCGCACCGCACACCCTCTCTCTCTCTCTCTCTCTCTCTCTCTCTCTCCCCGATCCCACCAGTCATTCACACCTTCACTCGCGCGCCCGCGCGTTAAAACCCTCCAACCAACGTCAACCGTTGGATCAAGAACCAACGGTCTGATCTCGTGTGACCTCCGGACGGTCCGAACGGCCCAACGTGCGTGAGTCATTCGATCTAAAATGGATGACCAAGATTTATTGTGACTTCCGGACGGTCTAAACGGCCCACTCATTGAGGACCGTTCGATCTAAATCAAACGGCCACCGCAGCGCCCGTTCCTTTTTTCCTTTCTTTTCCTTCACTGCCATGTGGGCCCGCCTGTTTCTTCCTCCTCGCATTCGTCTCCACACGGACAAGCACCGCCGCCATTGTTGCGAGCTTGAAGCTCCGCAACGGCCATCTCTCAACTGCCCTGACTTTCACGCGTGCGTGCGTATGACCCGCGCCCGCCTCCGCCATGACCCCCACCCTCTTTCCCTCTTCTTCGCGTTAGTTCACCCACGATCCCGCAACTGCCGCCACGATCTCCTCGCCGCCCCGATGCCCCTCGGCTCCTATAAAAGGAGGCCCTGGGTGCACAATCTTCCCCACAACCCAACGCCGCCACCAATTGCCACCCTCTTCGTCTCTAGCGCCCCAATTTGGAGTTTCTTCGCCACCGGCCAAGTGTGCATCAAGCTTCGATTCCGCCGCCGTCAAGCCCTCTCCGGCCCCGTCGTCCACACCGTCGTCATCGTCGAGTCATTATGAAGCCGGTGCTCCCACTCACTTCGCCGGAGGACCCCCAGAGCCCCATCTTCACCGGAGCCGTAAAGACGCCGCCGCCAAACCTCACCACCGACGACCAAATCGCCACGCTCCTCCGCCATAAGGTAGCGCATCAGGATCCCCGTGTCTCCCTCTCTCTTTTGGTACCATCCACACCCCTCGCCTCGGCGTAAAACGCCGACGAGCTCGCCGCCGGTTGTGCGCCATCATCGGGCCTACGTGGCCAGTCCATGTCAGCGCCACGTTGACGCCATGCAAGCGCTAATCCAACGTGGCCGCCTACGTGGCGCCACGTCAACCCGGCCCTCCGGAGCCAAAACCTCGCGGACTTAGTTCATGTGGACCGTGTCTATGACACATGGGTCCCACATGTCAACCTCAGCCGCTTTTGTTTTATTCCGAAACCCTGCGGGCTGACGTCATCCTTGCGCAGTAAATGGAGTTTCCTTTAGAAAAATAATTTGGGAAAATCATTTAAAATCAGATTTAGGGTTAAAACTTCCAAAACCCATATCTTTTGCATCCAAACTCCGATTTGGGTGTTTCAAATATCTAAATTTGTATAAAATCAATATCTAGCTAAATAAACTACATTTAATTGATTTGTATTTAGTTTGATTTGTATTTTTAAATTTATTTGAATTTCAATTGAATTTGTCGTATTTTCGTGTATAGACTTCGGCGACTCCGGAGAGTTCGATCCTTTAGAGGATTTAGAGTACTAAGACTTCAACGAAGGCAATTTATACCATTGATCATTTTGGGCCCAATATTTTAAAGTTATTTAATTCGATTTTTAAATTATCATTGCATGCATACTTTTATTCAATTATTTTACTTCCGTGTTTAAATACTTAGTTATTCCAATTCCTTTTGTATAGCCAATTTGAACATTGATTATCATTTCCTTGTCACCATTAGATGAAATAATATTGAGAATAATCACATGCTTAGCTAATGCTTAGATCATAATTGTGATTTTGGGAGGATTTAGCCAAATCATTTAAAACTGATTTAAATTTGAATCTATGGTATTGTTTTTACCATAGAAAGTTTATACAGATGGTTTTATCTAAAATAAAATCAAAATGGGTTTGGACTTGGGAGAAATGGATGAATGCTGGGTGCAGGTTTATGCACGGGCTTAATCTGGTTAGGATTAAGGCCCAGGGTTTATTTTGGAAGACGCCCAAGTCAATTAAGGACTAGCCTTTAAGCGTTCGTTTGCTATGCCTTACCGTACCACCACATGTCCTGTGTGGGCAGGATTTGGCTAAATAATTTGTGATGTCTTAGTGTTATTTGCGCCATGTTGATGTGTGGGTGTCGGTTAGACAGAAGTCCCACCTGGCGCAAGAGGGGGCTTCCGGAGGATGGTTAGTCCAATGGAAGTGAAACCTTAGCGGGCATAAATACATTAAGACAGAGCATTGTAAAGGCCTCATGATAACTGCTTAGTCACACGCCTTCGGAAGCATGAAGTGGCTGACATTAAGAGCAAGTTATCTCGTGTGGGTAAAGTTGTACAAACTCTGCAGAGTAGAAAACTATTCAAATAGCCGCGTCCGCGGTCATGGACATGCTAGCAAAGCCTCTTTAAGTTAGACTCTATTTTTGGTTTTCAAATGATTTCAACAGATGGTTTTAGGATGGTTAATCCTTGTGATAAAATTGGGCGGTTAGCCATGTGATAGGAGGGTATCCTTCACCATTCATTATTGGAGGTTATCCACTATACAACTATCATTTTAAAATCTGATTTTAGATATAGTATAAAAATGGCCTTGCAAATTAATATGAGTATTTAAACTGAAAATGTTGTTTTATGCAAATAAACCCTGCCAATTTCAATTGTTTACTTTATGCATGCATCACAATTCAATATTGGGTGTAACTTGCGAGCACGGAAGTTGTGCTCACTCTTGCTGAATATCTTTATTCAGGAGAAAACTTCTACCAGTGAAAGCATCTAGGCCCCTAAAAATTGTTTTGGTAATCAATGATAATATGTGAATATGGGATTAACGTGTTTATTGAGTATTTACAAGGTTAAGTCCCATTGGTGAACTTGATAACGTAAAGATGCATGCTAAAGGATACATGAACATCTACATGGCTCAAGACAAGGTACAAATAGTCTAGGACCCTTTTTGTTCTACCGGTCTTAGGTGAATTGGTTGAAAGACCGGGTTCTAGGTTAAACGCCGTACTATTAAGAGGGATCGTGACTAGTAGCTTGATAGCATGTTCTTGTGCCATATGGATCAGTTTAGGATCATGCATACATTTGAATTTAAACTTGAAAGCTCTAAAGTGCATGTGTCAGAAATCGGTCGTACCGAAGTTAGACTGGCGGTTGTACCGCTTGGAGCGGTATGACCGCACTTTACTTGGTGGTATTACCGGATTTTGAATGCTTCTGCCAACTGAGCGCTAATGCGGTACGACCGGCTCTTTGAGCGGTACTACCGCATTGCAGTCATTCCGATTTCTAGTTGGCTGTTTGATAAAACCAGAACCGATGCATTTTGGCTCGGAGCTCTCTCTGATAATCGGTCGTACCGCATTTGAGAAATGGTCGTACCACGATGCGGTTGTACTGATTGTTATAAGGCGGTACGTATTTTCCAGAGAGCATGTCATTTCGGCATTTTTGTAAACCCTTCAATCGGTTGTACCGCTCGTCAATGCGGTATGACCGGGCGATGCGGTTGTACCGCATTTTGGTTGGCGGTCGTACCGCGCTGGATTTTCAACGGCTATGTCAGAAGTATTAAATGTTTCTGTTCTAGCCATTACTGTGCTCTGACATCGGATGCGATTGTACCACGCTCTAGATGGCGGTCATACCGCATTTCGCTGAAAGTTGGGGTTTCTTTCCCTAACGGTCATTATTGTTGGTAGGGGTTATAAATACCCCTCCGCCTGCTCAAGGACTCATTGCTAGTGTTCATTTAACATCTATAGAACCTTGAGAGCCTTGAGCATTCACTCAACACCAAAATTCCCTTATGCATTCATTGTGAGGTGGTTGAGTTCATTCACGTGCATTCATTCATCCTAGTTGATCCTATTGCACTTGAGCACCGTCAAGAGAAGCTCATCGATTTGTTACTCTTGGAGTTTTGCCAAACTCCTAGACAGCCTTGGCGGTGGAGCACGGTGATCTCTTCAAAGAAGATTGTGAAGAGGCCCGGTGTAAGCTTGTGAGTGGTTTGGTGTTCGCCATCTCCGGAGCGGAGGAAGAACAACCATAGTGATCGAGGGAAGGCTTAATTCGTGGAGCCGGCTTCAGTTATCAAGCTTCCTCAACGTGGATTAGTGAAGACCGACAAGTCTTCGATACCACGGGAAAAACATCATTGTCTTATTGTGGTTATTCCTAGTCTTTACTAATTCCGCATTTACATTTCTAGCTTATTTCTTGTGTTGAATTGCTTAACTAGAAGTGTAACTTGTTTAGACTAAGTTATTAATTGGCTTAAATAGTTAATTTGTTAAAAAGTTTAAAAACCTCCTATTCACCCCCCTCTAGTCGGTTATCCTTGATCCTGCAAGTGGTATCAGAGCTTGGTCTCTCATTAATTTAGACTTAACCATCTAAGAGAGAAAATGATGGCTAGTGAGGGAATCGCTATAGGAAAGGCTTCTTTATTTGATGGCTCTAATTATGCTTATTGGAAAATTAGAATGTCAATTTATTTAAAGGCCATGAGTCCAAGCATTTGGAAAATCGTAAATGAGGGTTATGTCATGCCTCTTAATCCACTAATTCCCACGGATCAAGAGGCGCGTAATGCTCATTTAGATGCCCAAGCTATGAACGCTCTCTTTGGCGCTTTGAACGCAGATGAGTTCAATAGAGTGAGCAATTTGGAAACCGCTCGCGATATTTGGACCACCCTATCAGAAATCCATGAGAGAACATCCACGGTCAAAGAAGCTAAATTGCATAGGCTTCGGATCAAATATGAGAACTTCATAATGTTGCCTCGTGAAAACATCAATGAGATCCATTCAAGACTCAACAACATTGTGAATGAGCTCAAAGGCCTTGGGACTAACCTTCTTGATGTTGACATTGTGCGCAAGATTCTCAGGGCTCTTCCGGACAAGTATGAGACGTTGGTGACGTTATTTCTCAACTCTCCTGAGTTGCCAAGAATGACGCCAACGGGACTTTTGGGCAACCTCACCACCAATGAGTTGTTCAAGAAAGACAAGGAAGACCTCTTGGAGATATCTTCCTCAAAGAAGAAGATTACCGCTTTCAAGGCCAAAGCGGAATCCAGTGACGATGAGGATAAAGAAGAAGACTTCGACGAGGAGTATGCATTTCTTGTAAGAAGAATAAAAAAGTTCATGAAGAGACGCCATAATAGAAGCTTCAACTTTGACAAGTACAAGAAAGGGCAATCCTCGAGTGACAAAAATCGTTATAACAACATTCGGTGCTATAATTATGAAGAGAAGGGGCACATTGCTTCCCGTTGCCCCGCAAATTAGGATGACAAGGGCAAGTCATTCAAGAAGAAGGAGTATAGTGGCAAGAAGAAGTTTTTTAAGAAACTTCACAAAGATGGCAAGCATGAAGCCCATATTGGAGAGTGTGATTCAAATAACGAATCAAGCGACTCCGATTCTGATGAGGATGAGTCTCCCAAGAAGAAGAGACTCGTTGGCATCGCCATCAAGGAAGCTCCTTTGCTATTCTCCACTCCTACTTGCCTCATGGCAAAAGGAGATAAGGTAAAATCCATTGATAATGATAAACCAACTTATGATGAATTAATGGATATGCTTGAAGACCTAAATGAATATCTTGGAAAAGAAAAGTCAAAATATAATGTCTTGAATAGAGAGTTTATTTCTCTAAAAGATTCTTATGGGGGGCTAAAGGACGCTCATGACTTGCATATCCAAGAATATTCAAGCAAGTCGTGCTTTAGTATAGGAATTACATGTGATATTATTGATGATATGCCTAGTATAGAAATTGCTAAAACTAGTGCATCTATTTCATATAATGATTCTATTACTATACCATGTTGCTCTAGTATTAATGCTAATCATGTTAATGTTGAGCAAAATGATGCTAAGCTTATTGTTGAAAACAATGAGCTAAAAGATCAAGTGACCAAGCTAAGAAAAAGCTTGGAAAGGTGTTTCAAGGGTAAGGCTACTCTTGACAAGTTTTTGAGTGAGCAAAGGTGCTCATTCAATAAGGAAGGTCTTGGGTATGTGCCTAAGAAAGGTAAGAAGCCGGCAAACAAGCCTACAAGGTTTGTAAGACAAAATGGTAAGTATTGTCATAAGTGCTGGGAAATAGGACATGTGCAACAAAATTGTCCTAAGGATACGACTCCATCTCTTGGTATATATGATTCATGCTACATGCTTAGAAAGACTAAGGATGGTAAAGTAATTGCTCGTTTTGTTGGCACTTCAACTCTAGGCGCTAAAAAAATGCTATTTGGGTGTCTAAATCCTTGGTTACTAATCTCCAAGGACCCAAACAAATTTGGGTACCTAAAAGAACTTGATTCTTGTTTTGTAGGTGAACTATAAAACCGGTGGAAAACATTGGGTGCTTGAGAGTGGATGCACTCAACACATGACCGATGATAGAAAGATGTTCACCACATTCGAGAATGGAAAAGGAGTAGACAAGATCACATTTGGCGATAATAGCAAAGGAAAGGTAATATGATTGGGTAAAATTGCTATCTCAAATGACATTTCCATTTCCAATGTATCCTTAGTAGAATTATTAAATTTTAACTTGCTATCCGTTGCTCAAATATGTGATCTTGGATTAATTTGCTTTTTCTCTAGTGAAGGTGTTACAATCTCTAATGCAAAAGATAGCTCTTTATTTTTCAAAGGCTTTAGATTTGGAAATCTTTATTTGGTTGATTTTAGTTCAAATTAATCTTGTTTAAAAACTTGTTTAATGGCAAAAACCTCATTGCGTTGGCTTTGGCATAGAAGGCTAGCTCATGTTGGAATTATTCAACTTAAAAAGCTTTTCAAACATGATTTAATTGTTAGCTTGAAAAATGTGAAGTTTGAGAAAAATAGACTTTGTAGTGCTTGTCAAGCCGGAAAACAAGTCGCTAATTCTCATCCTTCCAAAAGTATCATGTCAACTTCTAGACCATTGGAACTTTTACATATGGATTTGTTTGGGCCAACAACCTATAAGAGTATCGGGGGAAATAGCTATTGTTTAGTCATTGTGGATGATTACTCTAGATACACATGGGCATTCTTCCTAGATGACAAGGGTGAAACATTCGGCATTTTGAAAAGTTTTGTTAAAAGGGCTCAAAATGAATTTGATTTCAAAATAAAGAAAATCTGTAGTGATAATGGTTCAGAGTTCAAAAATACTAAAATGGAAGACTTTTGTGATGAACTTTGAATAAAGCACGAACTTTCCACAACCTACACTCCGGAGCAAAATGGAGTTGTAGAAAGGAAAAAATCGTACATTAATTGAAATGGTTAGGATAATGCTTGATGAGTATAATACTTCCGATAGCTTTTGGGCGGAGGCAATTAACACCGCTTGTCATGCCATAAATCGGCTTTATTTGCATCGTCTTTTGAAAAAGACTTCCTATGAGCTTCTTGTAGGAAGAAAACCGAACATCTATTATTTTCGAGTTTTTGGTTGCAAGTGTTATATTTTGAAGAAGGGTGTTCGTCTTTCAAAATTTACAAGTCATTGTGATGTTGGTTTCTTACTTGGTTATTCTTCAAATAGCAAAGCTTATCGTGTCTTTAACCAAAACTTCTGTTTAGTTGAAGAGAGGCACGATGTGCAATTTGATGAAACTAATGGCTCTCAAGAAGAGCATGAGAATTTGGATGATGTAGGTGATGAAGCCTTAAGAAAAGCAATGGAATATATGCAAATAGGCGACATCAAGCCCGAAGATAATCCATCATCTTCCACTCAAGTTGAGCCTCCTACCTCTTCCACAACTCAAGTACAAATTAATGAAGAGGATAATAAGGAAGATGATCAACCATCTAACCTACCACCAAGAATTCACAATGCAATTGCAAAGAATCATCCAATAGATCAAATATTGGGTGACGTAAGTAAGGGTGCCCAAACTCGCTCTCGTGTTTCTTCTTTTTGTGAACATTGCTCTTTTGTCTCTTCTATTGAGCCAAAGCTTGTAGAAGAAGCACTTGAAGATCCGGATTGGGTAAATGCTATGCATGAAGAACTCAATAACTTCACCCGGAATGAAGTTTGGATATTGGTGGATCGACCCAAGGAACACAATGTAATTGGTACAAAATGATTTTTTAGGAACAAACAAGATGAGAACGATATGGTTGTAAGAAACAAGGCAAGATTGGTCGCTCAAGGTTATTCATAAGTCGAAGGTTTGGATTTTGGTGAAACGTTTGCTCCCGTAGCTAGACTTGAGTCAATTCGGATATTACTTGCTTTTGCATCATGCTTTGATATTAAATTATTTCAAATGAATGTTAAAAGTGCATTTTTAAATGGTAAAATATCTGAACTTGTCTTTGTTGAACAACCTCCCGGTTTTGAAGATCCTAAAAATCCAAATCATGTCTATAAACTCTCCAAGGCGCTCTATGGTCTTAAACAAGTTCCTAGAGCATGGTATAAACGCCATAGAGATTTTCTAGTCTCAAAAGGAATCAAAATCGGGAAAATTGATTCAACTATATTTACTAAAGTCTTAAATGATGATTTCTTTGTTTGTAAAATTTATATTGATGATATCATTTTTGGGTCTACTAATCAAGATTTTTGCGAAGAGTTTGGTGATATGATGTCTAGGGAATTTGAAATATCCATGATTGGAGAATTGAGCTATTTCCTTGGACTTCAAATCAAGCAACTCAAAGATAGAACCTTCGTGAGCTAAACCAAGTATGCAAAGGATTTGATCAAGAAGTTTGGCATGGAGGATGCAAAACCCATCAAGACTCCCATGGCAACCAACGGTCATCTTGATCTAAATGAGGGAGGTAAACCAGTAGATTTAAAACTTTATAGATCCATGATCGGTAGCTTGCTTTATATTACCGTATCTAGGCCCGATATCATGTTTAGTGTTTGCATGTGTTCATGTTTTCAAGCAACTCCAAAAGAGTGCCATTTAATGGTCGTTAAAAGAATACTAAGATATTTAAAGCATTCCTCTAGCGTTGGCCTATGGTTCCCCAAAGGTGCTAAATTTGATTTAATTGGATATTCAGATTCCGATTATGCGGGTTGTAAAGTGGATAGAAAAAGCACCTCGGGTAGTTTTCAATTCTTAGGAAGATCTTTAGTATCATGGTCATCCAAGAAACAAAACTCCGTAGCTTTATCCACCGCCGAAGCCGAATATGTTTCCACGGGAAGTTGTTGTGCTCAATTGCTATGGATGAGACAAACATTGATGGATTATGGAATTAAATTTGATAAAATGCCTCTTTTGTGTGACAATGATAATGCCGTGAAAATAGCTAATAACCCTATTCAACACTCAAGAACCAAGCATATAGATATTCGCCACCATTTCTTGAGAGATCATGTGAGCAAGGGAGATATTGAAATTAGCCATATAAGAACCGAAGACCAATTAGCGGATATTTTCACCAAGCCATTAAATGAAGGTCACTTTTGCAAATTAAGGAATGAGTTAAATGTCATAGACTATTCAAATGTTGTTTGAACTCTTGCATCATGTATTGTGCTTCATTTGGTGTTATTTGAGATCTTTCATAAAAGTTTTTTCAAAACTTTTATTAAAGATAACTATGATCATAAAAATTATGTTCTTATATAGACAATAGTCTATTCTATGCATAATGATCCTTAATGATATTTATTTGAGTGCAAAACTAAAGATAATCTCCAGGATGATCGGAACAACCGGCGTTATAAGCGCGGTACGACCGCTGTGTGGTACGACCGGCATTATAACAGCGGTATGACCACAGTGCGGTACTACCGACGATCTTTTGGAGGTACGACCGCGTCGGTTTGTGAGAGGGCAGTAACTCCCTGCGGTTACTGTTCACCCGAGGCTTTACCCCCTCGCAGTGGTTCAACCGAAACCTGCACCGTTTCATTTCCGCTCGTGCGTTCTCTCTCCAACCCGAGGACCTCTCAAAACCTCCACTCAAATTCTCGGCGATTCTTCGTTCTTTCGTTGATCTTCACATATCTAGGGTTCACCTCCTCCAAATCTTAAGGTGAAACTTCGTTTGATTCAAGGTTTTACCGAATTTGGAACCCTAGGTATCGTTTTAGGGTTAAATGGAAATGTAGATGATTTCTGTAGTTCTAATTAGGCAAATTGACATATTTGATGTCTAATGATGCTTGCGCATCCATACCATGGATTCATTCCATGAAAAATCATCAAAAATTCGATCTAGCGTTTGCCTTAGAACTCAGTCGGAAGGATCGGTTCAACCGGTTCTTGAGCCTGATTTATCACCAGTGATCTTCGATCGCCATATAACTCTTGGCGGTATGACCGATCATCCTAACAGAAAATAGAAAGTTCATTTCCTTTTCACTTAATTCTATTTTGATTGATCCTTTGAACTTCTTATAACCTATTCTCTGTTTATGAAGATACCTAGAACAAGAATTGTGACTCGAAAGTCGCATGGACCACCTAGAGGAGGGCAATCTTCATCTCAACCTCCTAGACCACAACCCCCTGTAGCTCCAATTCAAAGCACGAGATTTGTTCATCAAAAGATTGTACATGGCAAGGGCAAAGGCAAAAGACCAGCAGAAGAAGACCCAGAATCTGAAACAGAAGAAAGCTTACCACCAGCTGAGGCAGATTCTGATTCTGAAACTGAGTCAGAGTCAGAAGCTCAGTCAGAGGATTTGGGAGCACCTCCAGAGCCTCCAACTGACTTGAGACTCCTTTCGCCCGATGATTATGCAATCAAGCGCCATGTAAATCAATATCTTTTCAAATCAGACTCAGTTAATCCAAGATTCCATACTATTTTTCAAGAATAGGTTTATGAGCAGCTATATGAAAATCACAGGAAGTTTGCAGATCACAAATGGATTAAGTGGCCTCACATAAACTATTTGGATAAGTACAGTGGCGTTTACCAGCTCTTTCATCGAGTGGGTCTTCATGACCTTGTAGCACTAAAGCAGAACTATGATGATGAGCTTATCAGACAGTTTTATGCCACAGTGCATGTCTCTCCAGACTTGACCTCCATAAGATGGATATCAGTTACCGGATATGTGGAGAGTACTAAGGAGGAATTTGAGCGAGTCTTAAGGATACAGTCTGGCACTTGAGAGAAAATCTTTGATAGGCTTGCTTTACTGGCTCCCGCTTGGTCTGACTTTTGTGATTCCACTATCAGGAATAAGCTAGGAACAATTAGTGGTCTTAAGCCTATTCCAAGCATGATTAACAGGATTATTAATCATACTTTTTACCCCAAGAGTGGTAATTTTGATGCAATCAGAGGCCATGCTTGGAATATTATTTATAATATTATGAAGGGGACAAAATTTGATGTTGTGGATGTCATTCTTCAGGGCATAGTTTCTTCCAAGAATGATAGGATTAAAAGGATCTACTATGCTCCATACATCATGGCATTTATTATGAAGAAAATTGAGTATCATGGTGGATTGGGTTCAGCTCATAAGTCTTACAGGCCTCGAGACGGCCTTCCTCCTCGTTGTGGTGGTAATGAGGATGATGCCGATGCTACTACTGCTGTTGTTGCTGATGCTCCTGCTGAAGGTACACTTGCTCAGATTCTTCAGAATCAGTAGTTGATCCTTAGCACTTTGCAAGAAATGAAGACAGCCCAGATAGATTTTCAAAATGAGACACATAACAAGCCAGCTGATTTGGAGTTGACTCAGAATGATTTCTTTGATGAGACTCATAACAGGATTGCTGCTATGGTAGAAAGCATTAACGAGATAGAATAGATTTTGAAGACTCCTCAGCGATACTCTCGTCGTCCTCCTCCACCTTCAGGGGCCTCTTCTTCCTCTACTATTCCTCCTTTGGCCCCAGTTTCAGTGCCTTAGGCCTCAGTGCCTCCAGCTCCTGTCTCAGCTCCTCCAGCACCTACTACAGATCCAGTCCCTCAGGATTCAGCACCTCCGGATGTCGCTCCTCCAGCTCCAGCCTCATCTCCTACTCCTACTCCAGCTCAGGAACCGCCTACTCAGGATCCCGCTTCTCAGGACCCAGCTTCTCTTCCTCCTCAGGACCTAGCAGTCTGAGATGTTTTTTGGTACCTTGATGCCAAAGGGGGAGAAGTGAGAAGAAATGAGATGACAAGTTTATAGGGAGCAAGTTCTTTTGCTACTATTACCATATATGGGCTTATATGTGTTTTGTAATATGGTTTTATTGTTGAACTTATGTGCTTGTAATAGTTTAAATCTATGTTGCTTGTCATGTTGAACTTGTTGGATTATGTTTATGCTGATGTTATTCTCTTGAAATGCAATCTCAATTATTGTTATATCTCATTATTACTTTTCCCTTAAGTTCAAACATGCTAAAGAAACTCCGCCAAAATTTCAAAAATCTCTTCATGTGCTTGCAAAGATCTTCTATCATTTATATGCACATGTTTAGGGGGGAGCTTTCTTTAATTTGGATTTAACAAGAAAATAATTCTCAAAACTCATTTGAGCGTATTGCAAGAATTATTTTATTGTTAAGTCATCAAAAGAATATACACTCTTAGTATATTCAAATCAATCTTTCTCACATATTAGTTGTGTTGTCATCAATTACCAAAAAGGGGGAGATTGAAAGCATCTAGGCCCCTAAAAATTGTTTTGGTACTTAATGATAATATGTGAATATGGGATTAACGTGTTTATTGAGTATTTACAAGGTTAAGTCTCATTGGTGAACTTGATGACGTAAAGATGCATGTTAAAGGATACATGAAGATCTACATGGCTCAAGACAAGGTACAAATAGTCTAGGACCCTTTTTGTTTCACCGGTCTTAGGTGAATTGGTTGGAAGACCGGGTTCTAGGTTAAACGCCGTACTATTAAGAGGGATCATGACTAGTAGCTTGATAGCATGTTCTTGTGCCATATGGATCAATTTAGGATCATGCATGCATTTGCATTTAATTTGAAAGCTCTAAAGTGCATGTATCAGAAATCGGTCGTACCGAAGTTAGACTGACGGTTGTACCACTTGGAGCGGTATGACCGCACTTTACTTGGCGAGATATCGGATTTTGAATGCTTCGCTAATCGAGCGCTATCTTGATGCGACCGCTCTTTGAGCGGTACTACCGCATTGCGGTCATTCTGATTTCTAGTTGGCGGTTTGATAAAACCAGAACCGATGCATTTTGGCTCGGAGCTCTCTTTGATAATTGGTCGTACCGCATTTGAGAAACGGTCGTATTGCGATGCGGTTGTACCGATTGTTATAAGACGGTACGTATTTTCCAGAGAGCATGTCATTTCGGCATTTTTGTAAACCCTTCGATCGGTTGTACCGCTCGTCAATGCGGTATGACTGAGTGATGCGGTTGTACCGCATTTTGGTTGGCAGTCCTACCGCGCCAGATTTTCAACGGCTATGTCATAAGTATTAAATGTCTCTGTTCTAGCCGTTGCTGTGCTCTGACATTGGATGCGGTCGTACCGCGCTCTAGATAGCGGTCATACCGTATTTCACTGAAAGTTGGGGTTTCTCTCCCCAACGGTTATAATTGTTGGTGGGGGTTATAAATACCCCTCCACCTGCTCAAGGACACATTGCTAGTGTTCATTTAACATCTATAGAGCCTTGAGAGCCTTGAACATTCACTCAACACCAAAATTCCCTTGTGCATTCATTGTAAGGTGGTTGAGTTCATTCACGTGCATTCATTCATCCTAGTTGATCCTATTGCACTTGAGCGCCGTCAAGCGAAGGTCATTAATTTGTTACTTTAGGAGTTTTGCCAAACTCCTAGACGGCCTTGGCGGTGGAGCGCGGTGATCTCTTCAAAGAAGATTGTGAAGAGGCCTGGTGCAAGCTTGTGAGTGGTTTGGTGTTCGCCATCTCCTGAGCGGAGGAAGAATAACTATAGTGATCGAGGGAAGGCTTAATTCGTGGAGTCAGCTTGAGTTGTCAAGCTTCCTCAACGTGGACTAGTGAAGACTGGCAAGTCTTCAATACCACGGGAAAAACATCATTGTCTCATTGTGGTTATTCCTAGTCTTTACTAATTCCGCATTTACATTTCTAGCTTATTTCTTGTGTTGAATTGCTTAACTAGAAGTGTAACTTGTTTAGACTAAGTTATTAATTGGCTAAAATTGTTAATTTGTTAAAAAGTTTAAAAACCTCCTATTCACCCCCCTCTAGTCGTTTATCCTTGATCCTACAACCAGGACTGTAAGGACACCGACGCTTAGGCTACGCACATAGACAATTGCCTGTGGCGAATCGTGTGGTCTACTACTGTTTTTGCTTCCGTTGCGTTATTTATTTATTTGGCCTCAGGCCCCATCTGTATTAAAATCTGAATTGTTATTAATAGAATGCGTGATATGTTTGTGATATCATTTTTGTATGACTGTGTACACTAGAAATCCTGGACTAGTGTATGAACACAGACGATTCGGGATCCTTCGTTCCCGGGTTCGACAAAAGTGGTATCAAAGCCATATCGACTGTAGGTCATGGCCTTAGAACTACCTTAAGGACTTATTTTCAAAAACTAAAACTATTTTGAGTCTATCCAGAGTCCTTTCTCAACCCTTCTCTTTAAAATGGTTACTAACTCATCTCTTTCTCAAAATTGTAGATGGCTGAGAACCCGATGCTACTTCCCACGGAGTTTTTGTTGGACATTAGGCCGCGATCCTTTGGGATATGATGCAGCATCTGGATTACAAAAAGAAGCTAACATTCCAAGGCTACAAGTACAAGGTGGGAGGACAACATCTTTGGAGAGTAGAGGTGCTACTCTACTCCAACCTTGCGCCAAACACAAGATTCCACGTTTTTGACACTCCAATCAGGCGCGACACCTTCGCCGGTGCCATCCAGGATGCAGCGAGAGAGGTAGTCCGTCGTCTCCGTCACTTCCATAGCACCGGGTTCCACTATCACCCGATGCATATCCCGACCAGGCTCGACAGTACTTTCCACTTGGCTAGAGATGAGGACTCTCCCGAGCTGACGCACCAGGTGGACCTGTCAAAGGCATTGGACTATGCCTACGGGACCACTCTAGAAGACCTGCGTACCACCCAGGATAGACTGTAGGATGCAGAAGCGAGGCTGAAGATCGTAGTTGAGGAGCTAGCTCGCTACAAGGCTGGTGAGGCTAGCTCCAGTGAGCCAGACTACACCCCTAGTACCCCATAGTTGTTTTACCTTAGTCCGTTAATTAGTTGCGAATTATGAGCTACTAATCTCCTTTGTGGTAGCCATAATCATTGAATAAAATAAATTAATAAAAGAACTACTTTGAAAAGTTTGTTCTTTGTCTGGTGTTTGTGTGTTCTTGGGCTATTCAGATTTATCCCTCTTAGTGCTATCTTTCCTCTTTTCTCTCTTCTAAATCTTTGGGAGATCCAGCAGATGGTGACCACCCACACAGGTAGTGGCAGCGTCAGAGGCCAAGGCAATGAAAATGCTGATTATCATGAGAATCCCACTCAGCAACCACCACCGCCTCCAGCTGAAGGACCTGATTGGCGCCAGATGATGACCAATCAGACGCACTTGATTGACCTGCTGGCCCAATCACTCAACAGTGTTCAGAATGTGCAAGCAGCGACTCATGCTACACCTCCACCTCCACCTCCACCTCCGCAGAGAGTGACAATGTCAGAGTTTATGCGCATGCGTCCCCCGACTTTCTCCAACAGCATCGAACCCATGGACGCTGACGACTGACTCCGTGCCATTGAGAAGAAATTGGACATTGCTCAGTGTACTGACCGTGAGAGGATCTTGTTTGCCTCTCATCAGCTCAATGGTCCCGCTTCAGAATGGTGGGATAACTTCTGCATCTCCCATACCAATGTGCAAGCCATCACCTGGATTGAGTTTGTGCAAGCTTTCCGCCATGCACACATCCCTGCAGGGATGATGACTTTGAAGAAGAAGGAGTTCCGCTTGCTTCGCTAGGGCAATCGCTCGGTGAGCGAGTATCTGCATAAGTTCAACCAGCTTGCTCGCTACGCCCCAGAAGACGTAGCCAAGGATGAAGACAGGCATGAGAGATTCCTGGAAGGGCTGAATGACGAGCTCTCGGTCCATCTGATCTCCCAAGACTTCACTGACTTCCAACATTTAGTGAACAAAGCATTTCGCCAGGAGGGCAAACACCAAGAGATGGAGAACTGCAAGCGGAGGATGGCCGCTCAGAAGTTCAACACTGGAGGATTACCCAAGCCTCGCTTCGCTCAACCTCAGCCAGTTCAATGTGGAAGATTCCTATCTTCTACACCCAGAGCACCAAAGACCGACCTGGCGCTAACCCTTCCGGCTTCCAGCGGTTCATCCGGGGTCGGTTTTAGCGAAGAACTCGACTTCCTCGAAGCGGGAGTAACTGTTTCCCTTAACGAGGCGGGTATTATGCCAATAAATGTTCGAAGAAGCAACAAGCCACAGCACCAGCCAGGCCAGCATCAGGAGTTCCAGCCACCGGTGGCACCCCAAAGCCGACGGTCCAGTTCACGAAGGGATGTGTGAATCCCGTCACCGTAGAGGAAGCCCAGGCAGCACCGGATGTCGTTCTTGGTACGTTCCTTGTTAATTCGATACCAGCTTCAATCTTGTTTGATTCCGGAGCTTCACATTTCTTTGTGTCAAATAAGTTTGTGGGAAAAAAATGGGTTACCTATCTCTTCCTTAGTTAATCCTATGATAATCCATTCCCCGAGCTCAAAAATGAGAACCAGTTCTTTTTGCCCAAACCTTACCCTTGAAATATCCGGAGTATCTTTCCTAGCAGACTTGATAGTCTTGCATTCTCAAGGTCTGGATGTAATTCTTGGAATAGATTGGCTAGCCAAGAATCAAGGACAGATAGACTGTGCCAATTGGTCTATCGCTCTCACCAATGAGCAAGGAATCTCCGTTGAATTCAAGCCAAAGACTTGTACCGGAGGAAGTTCCATCCTAACCAGCTTAAAGGAAGTAAAGCTTGAAGATATACCCATGGTGCAAGAGTACCCAGATGTCTTTCCCGATAATTTACCCAGCATGCCACCGGACAGGGACATAATGTTCTTAATTGACTTAGTCCCAGGGACCGCTCCAATCTCGAAGCGACCCTACAGAATACTGGCCAATGAGTTAGCAGAGCTGAAGAAGCAGATTAAAGAATTACAGAGCAAAGGATATATCCAACCAAGCACATCGCCTTGGGGAGCACCAATACTATTTGTCAAGAAGAAGGACAATAGTATGAGAATGTGTGTGGATTACAGATTGCTCAATGAGGTGACAATCAAGAACAAGCACCTGTTACCAAGGATTGATGACCTGTTTGACCAGTTGAAAGGAGCAAGCGTCTTCTCGAAGATTGATTTGAGATCCGGCTATCACCAACTAAAGATCAGACCATAAGATATCCCGAAGACTGCTTTCACCACCAGATATGGACTATACGAGTTTACAGTAATGTCTTTCGGTTTTGACGAATGCCCCTGCTTACTTCATGAATATGATGAACAAAGTGTTCATCGAATTTTTGGATAAGTTTATGATTGTTTTCATCAATGACATTCTCATCTATTCAAAGGATTAAGAAGAACATGAGAAACACCTCAGAATAATCTTAGGAAAGCTCAGAGAGCATCAGCTTTATGCCAAGTTCAGCAAGAGTGAATTTTGGCTAAGTCAAGTAGCATTCCTTGGACATATCATGTCAGCAGGAGGAGTTGCAGTAGACCCCGCTAAGGTTGAAGCAATAATGGATTGGAAGCAACCCAGATCTGTCACAGAAGTGAGAACTTTTCTCGGTTTAGCTGGGTATTACCGTAGATTCATTGAAGGTTTCTCTAAGACCGCAAGACCCATGACTCAGCTTTTGAAGAAGGAGAAGAAATTTGAATGGACAGATGCCTGCGAGAAAAGTTTCCAAGAGCTAAAGAAGAGACTAGTTTTTGCACCAGTGTTAGTCCGACTGGATATCCATAAGGACTTTGAGATTTTCTGCGACGCATCTCGTCAAGGACTTGGATGTGTGCTGATGCAAGAAGGCAAAGTCATGGCTTATGCATCCCGACAGTTAAGGCCACACGAAGGGAATTATCCGACTCATGACCTTGACTTAGCAGCAATTGTGCATGCTTTGAAGATCTGGCGGCATTATCTCATTGGTAACCGCTGTGAGATTTTCACGGATCATAAGAGTTTGAAGTACATCTTCACGTAGTCAGAACTTCATCTCCAACAGAGAAGCTGGTTGGAGCTGATAAAAGATTACGACCTTGGAATCCACTATCATCCACGCAAAACAAATGTGGTTGCAGATGCCCTGAGCAGAAAGGCATATTGCAACACTATCTTGGTTCAGAAGAATCAGCCAAAGTTATATGAAGAACTGAAGCACCTAAACTTAGAGATTGTCAACCAAAGTTGTGTGAACGCTTTGGAAGTTCAACCAACTCTTCAGAGTCAGATTAGAGAAAAGCAGCTAGAAGATGAAGACATCAAAGAAATCAAGAAGAATATGAGAAGAGGCAAAGCCCTAGGATTTTCTGAAGATGAGCAAGGAACAGTGTGGTTTGGAAACTGCATCTGTGTACTTGATCAACAAGAATTAAAGCAGTTGATTCTGAAAGAAGCCCATGAATTGCCTTACTCCATCCATCCTGGAAGTACCAAGATGTACCAGGATCTAAAGGAAAAATATTGGTGGGTCAGCATGAAGCGAGCAATTACTGAGTTTGTCATCCGTTGTGATGTTTGTCAGCGAGTCAAGGCAGAGCACCAAAGACCGGATGGTTTGTTGCAACCAGTGCCAATTCCTAAGTGGAAGTGGGAGGAAGTTGGTATGGATTTCATCACTGGACTTCCTAGGACCCAATCAGGATGTGATTCCATCTGGATGATAATTGACCGATTGACTAAAGTAGCCCACTTTATTGTGAGGAAAAATATCCCGTGCCTCGAGATACATGTACTTCCCAAGAACTTGCAGTACATATACCCCTTTACAAAATTATGCATCAATTCCATTCCACACATAGAACCGAAGCACAACTAAACAGAACAAAAGACATACATAATAGAGTTATTACAAAAGGGGCCGACCGGCCAAAGAACAGCTAAAGAGATAAATAGACAGCGGAAACAAAAGCCATAAGATGGCGATAAACAAGAGCCAATTAGTGTGCCTTTAACCCACAAGGCAACCAATCGAGCCGCCAACCTAGTCGTCAAACCCACCGCACAGCTCACAAAAGTGGATCCCTTGGGGATCAGCTTCCTCCTCTACAACAATTAGTTAAGCAAAGCAAATGAGTACAAAAATGTACTCGCAAGACTTACGTGTAGTGTAACAAGCCTATACATAGCTACATGCAAGCTTATTTAAGTGGAGGAGGCTCTAGACTTATTTTTAGCATAAAGCAAGTTTTCATTTGCAATAATATAATAGATTTAAAGCAGTTTTACAATCTGTTTTTATTTGACAAAAACAACGAGACCACAAGTAACAATAATGACAAGACATCCTGGAAGTGGCTAACCCAATAGCCACCACAACAATAGCATGAATTCCGCATTCATACCAACCACATCAAGTTTTAATTAAATGTTATAGTCTAGTTCTTGCACAACCTTACCAAGCATGTCCATAACCTAGGACGAGGCTATTCGAATAGTTTGAACCCTGCAGGGGTGTACCAATGTACCCACACGTCAGACCGCCTTTTCGCCACATGATTTAGCACACTTCCTTTGGTTTGCTTGAAGACGCTAAGTCCTCTGAGATATTTCCAATATTGTGCATTAACTACTGAGTCGCCAGTATGGATAGAAACCCATACGTTGAGACAGAGTCATTGTAAAGCCGAAAGTCAACTACCACTTTGTAGGGTAAAGCTTAGGACAACTACAATGCCCTTGATTGTGGAGAACCTAAACCGGATTCCACTCTGCTCACCCAACACATAACCACAAGTTTCTTTTCAACACAACACACACACACAACCTCCTGCGACTCGGAGCTAACACACGCCAAAGTACTAAGTCAAGAGAGGTCCCATATCCCCCTCATGTGGTTAGCACGCAATAATCGCTTGGCTTAGTGACACAAGTAACTCGGTCCTTGTTGACCCGGACACCATTCCAGTCACACCATAAGATCACACCATCAACCATTATGCCCAAGTCTCAAACATTTCATTTTCATTTTCAGTTTTTGACTTTTCAAAGTAACAAAGCACAAAGTGCTGAGCATAATGGTAATAATAATTTTGTGTGATCAAAGTTATCGACTAAGTCGATAACCGCCCAATTCTACCGGTAGCTAAGCATTTCTAAGCATGACACCGTAAAGACAATAAAAGAGCATAATTCAACCACCGCGCTCTACTTCACCGGCGAGATTAATAACTTATGTTTTGTGGCAGGGGATAAACAATTTAAGGGCAACCATGCAATAGGAATAACTACCTCTAATCGGGAAAATAAACTTTGACACAAAAGCATGCATACATACAATTTGCAAACAAAGTATTAGACTTTGAAAGTAATAGGATTATTATGATCAAACTGCTTGCCTTGCTGAAGTTGCTCAATATGCTGCAGAGGATCACTTCCGTTATCAACGGACTCGTCGGCACCTAACGAAAAGAACGAAAAGAACCGATAAGAACGAAAAACACCGAAAAGACTCAAAAACCAACTTTAGCGAAAAGCTTTGAAATTTTTACAGAAGGTAGAGCATGATTGTTAAGGAATTTAGCAACAAGAATCAATCAAATTGGAAACCTGATGCTAAAGTTATGGCCAAAGCAATTTCAGCCGGCTGGAAAATGCTGAAAAATTCAAATCGGTTACTGTTTATCCGAATTTAATTCTTTAGCACAATTTTCCAAAGAGGTGTTGCACTTGGAATTTTTATGGTACATAAAGCACCTCATGAGATGAACAATACAATTTGATTCACCTCATTTGGAGCTAGGATGCATTTTCTATGATTTTTCAAAGACATACAAAAGAACACCAAACAAAATGCACCCACAAATATTTTAAAAAATAGTAGCATGCCTAAAACCTATTCTACAATTAAGCACACTAACAGAGGAACCCAACAAAATTGGTTTCACTCAAAAAGGATCTATAGAGAATTACTTATGGAATTTTCAAGTTAAATACAATTTCTAGAGCAACAATTAAAGCCTATTTCTAAACAAATTTACCAAACCATTTTCTGGAGCCGAACCAAGCTTCCAACCATTTTTACATTAAAGCTTAGTTCAAACCAGAGCTAACAAAATTTGAATCAACTAAAATGGAGCTAAAATGAATTAGTTAAGCAATTTTGAAGTTTATTACCTTTTTTAGTTCACAAATAAAGCTCTCGGGAATTTTCCTTAACCCAAACGACGTGGAAATACGTGGGCCGTGGATCTTGAATCGGACAGCCCAACGCATTGAACTCACGCGCGCTCACCAGCGCGAAACCACGCGAACGTGGACCGTTGATATTGCATCCAACGGCCCAGATTGAATCGGCCGCTGCCGCATTTGAACGTGCGCGCGGGAAGGATCCCGCGATCATGGACCGTAGATCGTGAGATGGACGGCTCACAACGAACGCGGCACAGTGCGAGCGCATAGCCCACGCGAAATCTCAGCCACAGATCAAGAAATGGACGGCCCACAACAACGCCATATCGCAAGACTCAAGACAAATGTCGACTTAAGCGCCAGTGGGCCCACCGATCGATGACTCACTAGTTAAGCAAGACTGACCATTAATCGCGCTAACCAATGATTAAGCATTTAATGATGAGATCTTTGCCCAATGACGCCGCTACAGTGTGCCGCGCCGTCCGACAAAACCCGACGGCGAAGATCTGCTCACCGCCGGCGACCTAGGGCACGGCGGTGCAAACCAACGGCAGCTACGGGTGCACAATAGCAACGCGCACCCACTGGTACCACTCACGACGGCGGTGACGGCCCAGAACGGTGGCTAGCCGGAGTGAGGTGGCGGGGCAAAACACGGCCGAAAGCGAAAACGAAAGAAAGCTCCGCGACAGTTCAAGGAAGCAGGTGCCCAGCCATCTAGGGACTACCAATAGTCTACCTGAGCACTAGAGGAGTTCAAAGGTGGCCGGAGAAGCTCTGGCGGCAGAGACTAGTACCGGCGCCGGAGGCGATGACGAGGAGAAGACAATCTGAGCAAAATCAACCACTCTGGGTCATCAAGATAAATTTAATAGGGCTCATATATGGCCCACGAGAAAGGAATTGAAACAAGGAAGTGCTTACCGACACTGAGGAAGAAAGGGGCGATTTTGGCCGAATGTGAACAAACCCCAAAATGTGACCTTCTCTGCGAACGTCAAAACAAATTACGTTAGGGGATTTGCTCCAGGAGGTGAGAGGCACAAGGTGGCGCGAAATGAAAGCAATTGAACCACTGAAGCGCCGGGACGACGAAGGAGCTTCCACGGCCGTCAATGGCGGTTTGAGGCTTTCGGGGATTTGAGCTCACTTGAGCAGAGAGGAAGCTATGGCAAGCTAAGGCGACGATGAAAAGAGGAAGAGGAAGGGCTCGGGGGCTTCTTAACACCCGAGAGCAACGGAGGAGCAAGGACGGGCCCTAATGGCGGAGGTGACCGGGAGCTCTGCCAAGGACGAAGGAGAAGGTGGGAACAGGTGCGACCAAGACTTTAGAGGGCGAAAGGTTGACCCGCATTTAATGCTTAGAGCCGTTGACGAGGAAGCGGAGTGGACAAGGCGCTGCTCCCCCACGCCATGGCGCCGGCTCTAAGCTGGCTTCATGAAGCGAGAGGAAGGGGACGACTCACGCCTTGCAGCCCACCGTCGGCCAGAAGAAATCGGCGCCGCCGAGTCCAACAAATATGAATTTAATCGCCAATCGGTTGGATCACGATCCAACGGCTCGCGCGCGATCGAGGTTAAACGGCTTCGCGCGAACGAGGGCCGCCCGATGGAGATCCGACGGTCCAGATCGCACGCGCCAAAGCGATCAAGCCGGTGCAGCTAGTTGATTAGGTCGAACCAAGACGGGGTCGGGCTCAGACCCAGGGAACAGTGCAACAGATTTGGATTTAGAATTTGAAGCTGAGTTTGGAAGAATTTTTAGAGGTAGCAAACTAACTCCAAAAATTCTAAACTTTTGATTGGAGGTTCCTCACTCCATGATTAACCTTGCATAAAATTTCCAGAGATTTTTATGCACAGTATTTTTCTCAAGAAATTCCTCAAGGTTCGTTCTAGGGTTTGACCAAAGGTCAAACTGGTTTGACTTGCCTCCAAAAATTGTCAAATAATTTCTAAAAATTATGAAATTTTTCAGAGGGGTCACACAACATCCCTAGAACCAAGGAAAAATATTTCTGGAGGTTGAACACAAGATTCTCAACAAAGTTGAAAAAGGGTTCATGACTTTAGTCAATTAGAGATTTAAGTTTTTGAATTCCACAATTCCTTTACAAGAATTACAGAAAAGTTCAAAAAGTTCAAGATGCAAGAAAAGTTTAAATTTCTACTCATTTTCTTACATTTGAAACACACACCCAGATTTGGGATGTTACATTTATCCCTGTCAAGACCACCTACCCAAGCAGTAAGTTAGCAGAATTGTATATGGCCAAGATCGTCTGTCTACACGGGTACCCACGAAGATCGTTTCCGATAGAGGTTCCCAGTTCACTTCTCAGTTTTGGAAGAGCCTGCATGAAGCCTTGGGAACCAGACTCAACTTCAGTACAGCCTATCATCCCCAGACAGACGGCTAGACGGAACGCGTCAACCAAATTCTTGAAGATGTGCTTCGAGCCTGTGCCATAGATTATGGAAAAAGTTGGGACAAAAACCTACCCTATGCAGAATTCTTGTACAACAATAGCTACAAAGCAAGTTTGCAGATGTCTCCATTTGAAGCTTTGTACGGCAGAAAATGCAAAACTCCGCTCCTTTGGGATCAAGTAGGAGAGCATCAATTTTTTGGACCGGAGTTGATCAAAGAAGCTGAAAGCAAGGTTAAAGCAATAAAGGAACGCCTGAAAGTGGCCCAATCCCAGCAAAAGAGTTATACTAATAATCGTCGAAGAGAGTTGACCTTTGAAGAAGGAGATTTCGTCTATCTCAGAGTTACTCCACTTAGAGGAGTAAGAAGATTCCGGACAAAAGGAAAACTCGCACCCAGATTTGTGGGACCTTACAAATTTTGGCAAGAAGAGGTGATGTTGTGTATCAGCTTGAGCTGCCATCATCCTTATCCGCAGTCCACAACGTCTTCCACGTCTCTCAACTGAAGAAGTGTCTCAGAGAGCCAACAGAAGAAACACCGATTGAAAGCATCGATCTTCAGGAAGACCCCACCTATGTGGAGCAGCCAATCAAGATCCTCGATGTGGTAGAACGAATCACCAGAAGCAAAGTCATCCATTCATGCAAGGTCCAGTGGAGCAATCATTCGGAAGAAGAAGCCACCTGGGAGTGAGAAGAAGATTTGAAAGCCGAGTATCCCCAAATTTTTGCTAACCAACTCTGAATCTCAAGGATGAGATTCCCTTTAAGGGGGGTAGGTTTGTAACAGCCCAAAATTTTAAATTTTGTTGAAAATTAAAACTTATTTACTTTTGTGGTTTTTCTGAAATTTTAAAAGCTTTTCCTTAATTAATTTAAAGCCAAAATAAATTTATGTGTAAAAACTTTTACCAATTTTAATTTGGAAGTATTTTATTTACGTCCAAAATAACTATAGGAATTTCTGTGAAATTTTCTAGAATTTTTGGAATCTATTTGCTATTTTCTAAAGTCTTTTTGAATTAATCGGATTATTTAAATTAACAAATCAGTTTAAAATCCTAAAATACCTTTTGGGCCGAAACTCCTCTGTTTGGCCCAACTCCCTTTCCAATTCGACCCGCTCTCACCCGCACCGCACACCCTCTCTCTCTCTCTCTCTCTCTCTCTCTCTCTCTCTCTCTCTCCCTGGTCCCTATTCACACCTTCAACTCGCTCCTGGCTCCAACCAACGTCAACCTTTGGATCAAGAACCAACGGTCTGATCTCATGTGACCTTCAGACGGTCCAAACGGCCCAACGTGCGTGAGTCATCCGATCTAAAATGGACAGCCAAGATTTATTGTGACTTCCGGACGATCCGAACGGCCCACTCATTGTGGACCGTTCGATCTAAATCAAACGACCACCGCAGCGCCCATTCCTTTTTCCTTTCTTTTCCTTCACTACCATGTGGGCCCACCTGTTTCTTCCTCCTTTGCCTTCGTCTCCGCACGGACAAGCGCTACCACCATTGTTGCGAGCTTGAAGCTCCGCAACGGCCATCTCTCAACTGCCCCGACTTTCACGCGTGCATGCGCATGACCTGCGCCCGCCTCCACCATGACCCCCACCCTCTTTCCCTCTTCTCCGCGTCGGTTCGCCCACTATCCCGCAACTGCCGCCATGATCTCCACGCCGCCCCAGTGCCCCTCGGCTCCTATAAAAGGAGGCCCCAGGTGCGCAATCTTCCCCACAACCCAACGCCGCCACCCATTGCAACCCTCTTCGTCTCTAGCACCCCAATTTGGAGTTTCTTCGTCGTCGGCCAAGTGTGCATCAAGCTTTGATTCCGCCGCCATCAAGCCTTCTCCGGCCCCGTCGTCCACACCGTCGTCATCGTCGAGTCGTTGCGAAGCCGGTGCTCCCACTCACTTCGCTGGAGGACCCCCGGAGCCCCATCTTCACCGGAGCCGTAAAGACGCCGCCGCCAAACCTCGCCGCCGACGACCAAATCGCCACGCTCCTCCGCCGCAAGGTAGCGCACCAGGATCCCCGTGTCTCCCTATCTCTTTTGGTACCATCCACACCCCTCGCTTTGGCATAAAACGCCGGCGAGCTCGCTGCCGGTTGTGCGCGATCGTCGGGCCTACGTGGCCAGTCCACATCAGCGCCACGTTGATGCCACGCAAGCGCTAATCCAATGTGGCCGCCTACGGTATCCACACGTCCAGGGAAGAAACAACCATACGCCGGTGTGCTAGCACCAAGTCGTACGGCTAGGGTTTCGGTGGAGCAACCCCTTTTCTGGAACAGCCTCAAGCATCTCCTTATATAGTGCTCGTGATGGATCCTATCTGAACACGTTTGACGAATCGTATCCATACTGGTTTGTTCCAACCCGTTAAGTGTGTGACCCGTTAGATTTATGTGTAATCGGTTGTGACTCGGAAACCCTTTCTGACCACGAGTCGTTAGCGGTTCCTAGCAGAACATAGCGATTCCGGAATACACACAAATTATATCGGATGAACCTTAATACAATATGATCTACGACCAGGTCCTCATCACTTACGACTAGGTCCTATCTTTATACGATCAGTTCGTATTTGGTCACGACCAGTTCGTAACTCCTTACGACCAGGTTATGACCACTCTATGATTACGTTCGACCAGTCTACGACCAACTCGTATCTCCATATGACCAATTCGTAACTGATCGAACTAAGCGACCTACTTGTGCATTCTCCCTTTGCCTCACGATATCTGGTTAAACTCCAGGTGAGATGTTGTGTCATCCATGTACTGTTCAATACTTTCTCGATCGAGTGTCGGATAACTTCACGTGGTCGAACACTTCAACTACTAATGGCATGGCCATGCACTTTCTTTATCCGACCACAACGAGGGGCCCAGAGATATCTCTCCTGTTATGTTAGGAGGGGTAAATCTCATATCCGACCAGTCACATTCCTCTGCATGTTTCATAGCATACCCGAAAGCAACCTTTATAACTACCCAGTTACGAGCAGCGTTTGGCAACCCCTAAGAGTGCTATTACGCATGTAGGAAACCATGCTAATCTCAGGTCTAAGGATTATACATCATCATTGCTTGAGACCAACTAACGACACATAGAATTATAACAATCTCAATAGTGTCTCAAGGTGGGTCTTATCCAATATCATGTTCTCTAACATATGTCTATATTATTGGTTTGATATCTCCATATCCATGACCTGTGAAACATAGTCATCAACCAATACATATGCTAGTCTATTCATATGTGTCCTCATATGTTTCTGACCATGGAACGTTTAAGAATAATCATCGTAGAACATGCTTGATAACAAATATTAACGATATTATTCTGGGAACAAGATAACATATTATCCAATATTATGAACATAATGAAATATAATCATCTCTATGATTGCCTCTAGGGCATATTTCCAACAGTCTCCTTTCTTGAAACCCTAAATTATCCTCCCGGGGTTCATCCTCATTGCGTCGCAATCTGCCGAAGAACGCCGGCTACCGAAGCTCTTTCCCGACGGATCTCTTCGCCGTCGGACCTTGTCAGCCTGTGACATCTTCGCCTGTGGGTTCACATCAACGTGGGCTACACCATGCTCGCACTATCTTCTCCAAAGAACCCCCTACGTCGCCGTCGCTAGTTTGCCTCAAATTCGGCCGCGTCGGCCATCTTGTTGATCTGCACGCCAGTGAGTGCTCTTGGCCGTCCAAGCGCGTCAACTTGCGCCAAATCTTATTCTCGTTCAACTCCCTCTCCTTTTGGTGCTTCTCAGTCACCGAATTTCCATCGCCGCTGTGACCCGAGGATCTTACCGTTGGCCATAACCTCCTGTTCTTCTCTGTCTTTCTTCTTTTGCCACCTCAGCTGCCACCTCCTCGGCCATGTCATCAAATTGGCTTGTGTGTCATCCTTGTGGCAGCCAAGTCAGCGATCCAAGTGGTGGACCAAAGTCCAAACCCGAGCCAAACATCTGTGAACTCAATCCACATACACCATATCAATGACCAGTGGGTCCCACCGGTCAAATTCAATTGATTCTATTTATTTTCAGCCGAAAATCATTGATGATGTCAGCATGACCAATTAATTGTTTTTCCTTCAGAGAAACAATTATCTAAATCTAAAATTCTGGTTTATATCATTTCATGTGAATCTTCCAAAGCTCATATCTTTTGCATCCGAACTCCGATCTAGTCCATTCAAATTCCTAAATTAATCTAAATTCAAGATCTATTTATCTTTGATTTTATTTAATTTTTGGAGTTTGCTTCATCTCTGTTATTTATTTATTGGGTTTATTTGCTTGTTTGCGAATAGACGTTGATACTTCGAAAAGCTTTGAGTAAGGAGGAGTATACCAAGATCAAGATCAATCTCAGGATTTATTTCAAGACAAGCCGTAGTCCTTTGATCATATTGAACCTATGATTTTAAAAGTATATTGTTTTATACAATTGCATGCTATCTTTATATAAATTGTTTTGGGATTAGTTATTACCTGTTGCCATTATGCCTCCATTGATTATTTGAATACCCTGAATCATTTGTCACCCTAGCATGGATAATTTTAGTTGGACATATTTGTATCACCAACATGGGTATCGTATAGATGCTTAGTCAAGCTTAGTTACGATGGGTTCATCATCACATGTGTCTTAATGATTATTCTTGACTTAATGATATATGGAATTATGGTGGTGAGCCACTCTTGTTAAAATTTATGTATCATAACAGGGTGTGTCATTGGTTGTAGTTAAACAAAAAAATGGTTTTCACTCGGGCGAGCAGGATGGGGGATTGAGGGTGTGGGTTTACCATGGTTTTGGTTGTGGAAAGATTGCCTGGGTAACTTGTCAAGGACTTAATCTTGTGCGCCATTGAACTGGGCCTTAACCATACAAACTACATGTCTGGTATGGGACTTAGCTAATTAATTAGCGATGTTTTGATTTGGTTTTGTTTGGGTTGTGTTTGGCGTAAGAGGGGGCCAGGAGGGCGAAACCTTAGCGAACAGAACTGAGTCAAAGCAGGACTTTGTAAAGGCCTTGTCACGTGCTCTAGACTGCTTACCTAAGGTAGTGAGTAGTGGTATCGATGCATGCCAAATAAACTAGAGAAATCGTGTCCTGTGGGTAAAGCTGTACAACGTCTGCAGAGTGTAAAACTATTCGAATAGTCGTGTCCACGGTTATGGATGTGCTCGGGGATTTCACATGAGAGGTAGAGTTTCTTATAAAATGAGTCAGAGTGTGAATAGGAAGTTCACTTGATAAATATAATGTTTGTTTGGTGAACAGGAAATTCACTTGGTGGTTTGTGTCGATTGGTGAATTGAGGATTCACTTATCATTGGTTTGGTTGGGAAGTGAATAGGCAGTTCACTGGTTGTTTCAAATCAATTGTTTAATTATTTATTATTGTTTTCATCTACACATTTCAATCTATTTATTGTATTTATCGTAAATGTTGCTTTCTGCAAATGAACCATACAACTAACCTTTGTCAGGCCGTGCATGAATACTATTTGCATATATTTCCCTACGGCTTGCTGAGTGCTTTATGTACTCACGGCTTTACGCCTTTGTTGCTCAGTTCAAGAATATCAAGCTGCTCAGGATTTCTTTCAGAAGGAGGACTATGAAGGTTTTGCGGATTAGAATGCGTTCTCCACTCGATTACCTATGGGCATGTTGATTGGCCATTACAAGAGTTTCGTTCCACTGCAAGAGTTTATTTGTTTCTTTAGCCCTGCATGGAAATTTAAGGAAATGTTGACCATAAGGTCCAATTATTATTATTATTTGTTACTCTGAGATCTTTTTAGTTAAATCGAATAAATGCATGGTATTTCATCACTGTTTCCTGTGTGAGCTAGCTACTGATCTGAGACTAGTTCAGAATACACAGAGGGTTCCTGAGAGGCATTTTCGGGTCCTGAGACATCATGTGGTAATTTCTGGCCCGATGACGAAGGCGTTTTGCTTCAGCCGCATCTTCGGGTTCTTCGCCTACAAGGTACTTGATGATGATGTCTCACCAATCTGTCCCGATGACTGGGAGCACTAGGCGTGCGGTCCCTTATGCTTCGGGCTCAGCTCCTTATACTTCGGACGCAGCCGAGGGTTCCCTAAGTGTCTCGTAAAGGACATCCTACGGGTGGCCTTCACCGGAGTTGGCAATTTTTGCCTATTTGTCTACTGCCTCGTTGTTGCCCCTAGGGATTGCTTGGACAGTGATGTCGAGGAAGTGCTTGGCAGCCACTTGCACCGCGGCTAGGTACCTGGCCATTTTGGGGCCCCTCGCCAGGAACAACTTGTCGAAGTGGCCCACCATGAGGTGGAAGTCGCTCTTGATGATGATGCGCTTTGCTCCTAGCGCTTTTGCTTTGCGGAGGCCCAATAATAGCGCTTCATACTCCGAGGCATTGTTTGTCGTCGAAAAGTCCAAGCGGGCGCGTGAGACACGCTCCGTCCATCCGAGGCGACTAAAATGGCTGTGGTGCCGGATACGACAGCGCACCAAGATCCGTCAGTGTACATTATCCATAGGGCTCGATTTCAGTGGGTGGCTGTCCTTCGGTACGTGGGGTCCATTTGGCCACGAAGTCCGCCAAGGCCTGCGATTTGATGGCGGTTTGTGCCGCGAAGGAGACGTTGAAGGGCGCCAGCTCGGCCGCCCACTTGCCTATCTGGCCCGAGGTGTGTTTGTTCCGTAACATCAATGCTAGCGGGTAAGACGTCGGCACCATGATGGAGTGTGCCAAGAAGTAGTGCCAGAGCTTGCGCGAGGCCATGAGTAGAGCATACGTCAGCTTTTTGAGTTCCGTGTATCGGATCTTGGCCCCTTGGAGGGCCTCCGAGAAATAGTATACTGGGCGTTGGCCGTTGCTGCAACATCTTAAACAATGGTTTGTGTTTCAAATGTATAAAAATGGGGATAAATTAAAACTTTTGATGCCTCATGATGTCATTTGAAATTTTCTGGAAACTTTCCCCGTGAATTTTCCCATTTTCTTAGACCAATGCTTTAATTGATGAAAGCATAATCCTTTATAACTTTCTAATCAAATCTTGTGATAATCCTTTGGAAATATTTTTCCTAAGTTCTAGATCATCCTAGTAACCTCTCTGAAAAACTTCATAATTTTCAGATTTTAGTTGCTATTTCTAAAGAGCTAGTCAAACCAGTTAGAACTCTGGTCAAACCCCTAGGGCAGCCACTTCTGAATTTTCTAGAGAGCAATGCAGTGCATGAAAATTCCTAGAAAAATTATACAAGGTTATCCTCAGATCCAGCAAGCTTCCATGAAAATTTCACAATTTTTGGAGCTTCGGAGTTGCCTCCAAAAATTCCCTATCTTCTCAGCCTTTTAGATCCAAGTTATTAATCACTATTCCTCGGACTCAGACCCGAGTCAGAGTCCGACCCGAGCCGGCTTGGCTCGACCCAACCAACTAACCACGCCGATTGTGGGCCATCCGATGGAAACTCAGTGGTCCAGATCGCGTAACCCTTCCGCCAGGTCCGAACGAACGCGCTCAACGCCAACCGTCCGATCTTGCATCGACGGCTCTGATCGCGTACCGCTTCGGCTGGGTCTGAAAGCTCTCGCTCGTTGTCAACTGTTTGATCTCGATCCAATGGCCCACGCTGACCCATTTCACTCGCCTCTCTCGGCCGAAGTCATCGACGCCATGGCCCCACTGTCGGTGTGTCTTCCACCTCTCGCTGACAGCGCCACCACACGCCACGCGCCAGCTGTCGTGCCCTTCTGCGCTATCGTCTTCGCCAGGTCACACCGTCAATCCACCGCCCCCGCGGCCCAACTAGGGGACTCGCCCGTTCACGCCGCTTCCCTTCCAGCCGTTGGAGCGCTATAACCCGCCCTCGTTCTCTCGTAATCCTTCACTTTCCCTCTCGGTGACTGAGGGAAAGGAGGCAAGAACTCAACCCCCTCTTGGGTGAGCTTCCTCCGCGTGGTTCCCCCTTCTTCCTCTTCCTTCACCGCCCCCTTGTACGCCGGTTTGAGCTCTGGTCTTTGTGTGTAGGCCCTGGAACACGAGGAGCGCCCCCATCTTCTCTGGAGCGCGTCCAGAGCGTGTACCCGACGCCGCCGTCGTGTCAACCTTCACTCCAATGAGCCATTCTCCCATCTAAGTGCGTCATCTCATGCTTTCGAACACCCAGATGATTTCCCCTCAACCAATTTAACTTTCGATCTCAGGATTCGTCAGAATCGAGCTCTTCCCCATTTTCGGCCGCAAGAGCCATTTTCTTCCCCGACGACAGCACGGTGACGCTTAAATCAATTCCGTGCGATTTCACCATCTCTTTAGTACCCTTAAGCTATCCCGACCTTCCTTTCCCTCCCTTTGTCCTCAGGTTGAGCTCTCCTCAGTGAAGTGTCGCCGCCGCCTCGGTTTCTCGTCACCGGCTCAACTCCAACCACCCCTGTCCTTCCGTGTCACTCAGGTAGCATCCCTGAGCCTCCCTTTTGCTCCTGCGCGCGTTGAATCACCTCGGGCGCCATCGCTCTGCGCAGTGGCTTGTAGCCCGAGCACCACCGCCGCCTTAGCTCGCCGCGCCGCCGCGTCGGACCACCGCTGGCCTCGCCGCTGGTGCCGTCGGGTGTGCGAGGTTGCGGGCTATCCATTTTGAGCACCCGGCCGAGCCGCCATGCTCTGGTTCGCCGGCGATTCACCGGGGAAACTCGCGCCCGAGCGCGCCCTGCGTGGCAGTTTCGGACCGCCACTGTAGCGCAGTCATTAGCTTTAATTGTTGATGATTAGCATTAAGTGTGTCTTATCCGTCTTAATATTTCACTTACATGCGGGCCCGTCAAAACAGTAAAACAATCCTTTTACTCTTAAGCCTTTGTGACACTAACGCGTGGGCCCGTGGCCATTTTTGACCGAGCCAGCGCTGACTGGGATTGGTTTGACCGCGGCCCCACTAGTCAGTGACCGTGGCTAGGTTAGGCTGGGTATAAAAAGTATTTTATATTTATATGAAATCCGAAATGCTTTATTTATGAACTAAAAATTGGTTAAACTTCAAAATTGCATAAGTAATTCATTTTGGCTCCAAAATTGATGATTCAAATTTTGTTAGTTTCCTTTTTAAATGTACTTTAATATAAAAATGGGTTGAATCATGTTACTATTCCAGAAAACACTTTTGGCAAAATTACTTTAGGTTTAGTAATATTGTTGCACTAAAAATTGTTTTAACTTCAAAAATACATAAGTATTTCTCTGTAACTCCAAATTAAGTAAAATCAATTTTGTTGGATTCCTATGTTACTGTACTTAAATGTAGAATCATTTTTGAGCATGTTACTATTACTAAAAATCTTAGTTTACAATTGTTTTGTACACTACTTTCATGACTTTGAAAAATCATAGAAAATTCATCTTAGCTCAAAATGAGGTGAATCAAATTCCATTGCTCATCTCATGTGGTGCTCTGTCTACCATAAAAATTTCATGAACACCACCTCTCTGGAAATTTTCACCAAAACATTTAAATTCGGATGAACAGTAACAGATAGCAATTTATTTGGATTTTCTGGAAAACTGACTTTCAAACTGCCATAACTTTTGCGTAGATCATCCAAATCAATTGATTCTTGTTGATAAATTCACCTAACATCATTCTATACCTTATGTGAATTTTTCATGATTTTTGGATGACTTTGAATTTTTGGGTCTTTTTGGTATTATTCGTTCTTATTGTGCTTTCGATTCTTTCGATAGGTTCTGACAAAATTATTGATTACGTGAGTGATCCTCTACAGCAAGAAATCCAGCAAGGCAAGCAGTTTGATCATAATAATCCTATTACTTTCAAAGTCTAATACTTTGTTTACAAATTGTATGTATGCATGCTTTTGTGTCAAAGTTTATTTTCCAGATTAGAGGTAGTTATTCCTATTGCATGGTTGCCCTTAAATTATTATCCCCTGCCACTAAACATAAGGTATTAATCTCGCCGGTGAATTAGAGCCCGGTGGTTGAATTATGCACTTTTATTATCTTTACGGTGTCATGCTTAGAAATGCTTAGCTACCGGTAGAATTGGGCGGTTATCGACTTAGTTGATAACTTTGATCACACAAAATTATTATTATCATTATGCTCAGCACTTTGTGCTTTGTTACGTTGTAAAGTGTAAAACTGAAAATAAAATATTTTAGACTTGGGCATATGGTTGATGGTGTGATTATCTGGTGTGTGGTGGTATGCCCAAGTCAACAAGGACCGAGTTACTTGTGCCACCGTACCGAGCAATTATTGTGTGCTAACCACACGAGGGGGATATGGGACCTCTCTTGGCTAAGTACTTTGGGGGGTGTTAATTATGAGTCGCTAGTGGTTGTTGTAAACAAAAATGTTTGTTGTTGTGAAAGGAGGGGAGCATCCGCAAACGGCTTGAGCTGGCCGATGTGTCCTTCTCTTTGTAGGGGTGCGACTCTTAATTAGCACAATCCATTGGAAATGTCTCGTAGGACTTAGCCATGCCGGCATACCAAAGGTAGTGTGCTTAATCTAGTGGCAAAAAGGCGGTCTGACGTGTGGGTACATTGGTACACCCCTGCAGGGTATAATCTATTCGAATATCCTCGTCTTAGGTTATGGACACGCTTGGATACGCCCCGTGAGAACTAGACTATAATATTTAATTAAAACTTGATGTGGGTGGTATGAATGGGGAATTCATGCTATTGTTGTGGTGGCTATTGGGTTAGCCACTTTCAGGATGTCTGGTTATTATTGTTACTTGTATCTTGCTGTTTTTGTCAAATAAAAATAGATTGTAAAACTGCTTTAAATCTATTACATTATTGCAAATGAAAACTTGCTTTATGCTGAAATTTGAGTCTAGAGCCTCCTCCACTTAAATAAGCTTGCATGTAGCTATGTATAGGCTGTTACCCTACACGTAAGTCTTGCGAGTACATTTTTGTACTCATTTGCTTTGCTTAACTAAATGTTGCAGAGAAGGAAGCTGATCCCCAAGGGATCCACTTTTGTGAGCTGTGCGGCGGGTTTGACGACTAGGTTGATGGCCGGTTGGTTGTCTTGTGGGTTAAAGGCATACTAATTGGCTCTTGTTTATCGCCATCTTATGGCTTTTTCCTTCCGCTGTTTATTTATCTCTTTAGATGTTATTTGGCCGGTCGCCCCCTTTTGTAATAACTCTATTATGTATGTCTTTTGAATTGCTTAGTTGTGCTTCAGTTCTATGTGTTGAATGGAATTGATGCATAATTTTTGTATGGGGTATGTGTACTACAATTCTGGGAAGTACATATACGCCGAGAGTCGAGATATTTGATTTGTAATGCTAGAACCATCTTGATGGTTAAGTATTACAATTTAAATACCCCAGGTTCTCACAGTTGCTCTCTTGGATGAGGACTGCGTTCACCGCCGATGACGAGGTGGCGAGTTATAGTAGGAGGTCTGCATCTTGCTTTGGGCTGGTCAGGCTTGGTAGCTGGGTGAGATATTGTTTGAGTTCTTGGAAAACCTTCTAACAGTTGTCCGTCCATCGAAACGACTCCGTTCCTCGGAGGGTTCTAAAGAAGGGCATGGCCTGCTCCACGGAGCGGGACAAGAAGCGACTGAGGGCTGCGAGGTGCCCCGTCGGCCTTTGTACCTCCCGGGCACTGCAGGGAGGGGTCCATCTCTTCGATGGCCCTGACCTTCTCGGGGTTGGCTTCAATGCCTCTCTCGAATACGAGGAACCCCAGGAGCTTGCCCGCTTTTACCCCAAAAGCGCATTTTTCGGGGTTGAGCTTGATCCCCTCTGCCCAAAGGTTGGGGAAGGTTTCTCGCAAGTCCTCTGTGTGGGAGCCCGCCAACCTGCTTTTTACCACTATGTCATTGACATATGCTTCGATGTTGCGGCCAAGCTGGTCTGCCAACACCTTCGTGATGAGCCAGGCGAAAGTGGCACCCACATTTTTTAGTCTGAAGGGCATACGGGTGAAGCAGTAGGTGCCGATGGTGGTGATGAAGGCGGTTTTAGGCTCATCCTCCTTGGCCATGAATGTCTGGTGATACCCGGAGTAGGCGTCCAGGAAGCTCATGAGCTCACAGCCCATGGTGGCATCCACCAGCTGGTCGATGCGGGGCAAGGGGAAATCACCTTTTGGGGATGCTTTGTTTAGGTCGGTGAAGTCGACGCACATGCGCCATTTGCCGGTGCTTTTTTTGTACCAAGATGGGATTGGCCAGCCATTCGGAGTGTTTGACCTCACAGATGCCCGCCTTGAGAAGCTTGGCAATCTCTTTCTTTGCTGCTTCTAGTCGCTCCACCGACATGCGCCACAATTTTTGTTTCTTCGGGGGTGCATCACCTCGGATCGCCAAGCGGTGTTCGATGGTTCCCCGAGCTACCCCGGGGATGTCCTCCGGTCCCCACGCGAAGACGTCCGCATTGCTGTGGAGCACTTTGAGGATGGCTTCGTAAGCTTCCGCTGAGAGCTCTACGCCGAGGGTCACCATTTTCTTCGGGGAAGCCTCCTGCACGGGGACTCTCTGGAGTTGTCCCTCTGGTTTGGGCTTTGGCGCCTGCTTCACCGAGGGTGGGCTTGTGTGGTCGCTCTTGTCTGGCCCGACGGTGTGGACATGTTGGGCTGGTGAGAGTGCCTCTAGCTCTGTGTGCCTTGCAAGGTCCTGGTCCCCCCGCACCGTGACTATGCCCTTTGGTGCAGGAATCTTCATGCATAGGTAATTGTGGTGGGCTATGGCGCTGAAGGTGTTGAGCGTGGCCCAGCCGAGGATGGCGTTGTACTGGTAGGGCATTTGAACGACGTCAAACGTGATGACCTCTGTTCGGGATGCAAAGTTATCGCTGAATGTGATGGCCAGGTCGATCTGGCTTAAGGCCATCACGGGCCTTCCCCTGAAGCCTATCAGGGGTATGCTTGGGAGTGATAGGCGATCTTGGGGGGATCATCATCTTGTCGAAGGCGTCCGCAAACAGGAGGTCCGCTAAGCGTCCTCCGTCAAGGAGGACGTGTCTGACCTCGAAATTCGCGACGCTGGCGGAGATGACGAGGGGGTCCTGGTGCAGGAAATACACACCCTAGGCATCCTCTGGGCTGAAGGAGATTGGTATCTTGGCGTAGTGAGGTAGGCTGGATACAGGGTATGTTGCGAGGTGGTGAATCTGTCGGGCGTACACAAGGCGTTGTCTTTTGGAGGCCGTGCCGAGCAAGGATCTTCTAGCGATCATATTTATGATCCTTTGCTAGTGCTCCCCGTGGCCTCCTTCTATGCGGGGTCTCAGTGGTGGGGCAGGCAATTTGGTTGTCGGCCCTTCCCCTGTCATCATTCTCTGCTGGCTGTCGGCCGCAGTTCATGTAGTCCCGCATGACCGCAATGGTGCGGCACTCGCTGACCGTGTATGATCCTTCACCATGGAGATCACAAAATGGCGAGGGGCTTTTGACGTCGGCGCGGTTGTTGGGCTGTCGGCCACCGTTGCACCCGCCTCCTCGGTTGCGGCTACGGCCCCCTCGGCCTCCATGCCTCCCCCCTCGGGGGGTGGGCCACCGTCTACGTGATAGACGTTGCGGCCCTTTTGTCGGTAGTCGTTGGCCTGTAGCTTGATGGGTGCCCCGGCCGTGGCGGCAGCGGGTCCTTCTTTCATGGGTGGCGTGCCCAGGGTGGATGTTGGGGCAGCAGGGGCCGCGCCTCTCCTAATACTATCTTGTTCCACTTGGGTGTACTCTTCCATCTTGTCGAAGAGCTCTGTCATCGTGCGGACAGGCTTGCAGGCTAGTCTTTCCGACAGGGGGGCCTTCTGGAGCTTGCATGTGGCTGCGTTTATAACAATGGTTTCATTGACCCCCTTTACTTGACATTTTACCTTCGCAAATTTTTTGAAGAAGCTACGGAGGGATTCGCTAGGGGTTTACTTTACTGTGAACAGGTGCCCCGCGTCCTTCAACTCCATTTAATTTCCCTAGAAATTGTTGCGAATGAGGTCCACAACTGTTCCCACGCATATATGGAGGGGGGATGGTGAAGAACTATGTCAGTGCCACGCCCTTGAGGGCGAGGGTGACACTTTTTGCCTTTGTAGTGTCGTCTCCTCCAGCCGCCTCGATAGTGGTCTCCTACACCCGAAGGAATTCAGCAGGGTCCGTGCACCCCTCGAAGGGTGTGACCTCCGGCATCTTGTACCCTTGTGGCCAGCGGGCCGTCTCCAACTCGGTGCTCAACTAGGAGCTAGGGTCCCCCCCCCCGAAGCAGTGGGACGGGAGGTATGGTCGCCGGAGCTGAAGGGGCAGTCTCTGCTCTGGTGGTTGGCAAGGGCCAGAGCAGGGCCGCGAGGGTTATCTCCGACAGATGTCGAAGGCCCGCTATCTCCCTACAAAGGTCTTCCAGTTCTCGCTGGAGGACTTCGTATGACTCTTGGCTTATGCCCGCTACCCCAGGTGGCAGGCCCACCCCGAGGTTCCCGGGGAGGGATGCCTCCATGGGCCAGGTGTCGCTCCCGACGATATCTCCGTGTGTGGAGTTATTTGCCTCCTCCTCCGTGGCCTGGTCGGGAGGTGTCACTGCGCGCAGGTTCTGCTTCGCTTGGCCCTCGGGGTACAAGGGGTCGTGGTTGCCGCGGTTGCTTCGGCTATTGTGACCTTGGGCTTGGCCCTCTTCTGAGGGGCCATGCTGGTGCTTCGAAGTCAGGCTTTGTAGCTTTTCTGCCAGTCCCCACGGACGGTGCTAACTGTCGTAGGAAAAAGACTAAATAGTAAGAGAGGGGGGGACCCCCGATGCCAGGGAATGGCCGGGGAGTCCTTGTAGAGGGGACCAGTTGTCAGGTGGTGTGTATATTTCTTTGCCCGAAAATTTTGGTCCTCCTCATTACATGGGGAAAGGTGGCTATTTATAGCCTTACAAAAGGGGATAGGAGATTACGGCTCTACCCCTAAAAAGGTCCCCTGTAGGTAGGGGCTACAGGGGCTTTTCCTACCCCTACGCGTAGCCTTCACCATGTGGTAGACCTTCCTGGACCCGGTCTACCCTGGTTGGTGCACCTGGCCCAGCAGAATCCTTTGACCCTTCACATCTTGCAGGGCGGCTCCCGCCGAGGGGGCTTCACGCCCCTATGTTGCCTTAAGGTGGTCCTGCGAGATGCCCCGGGGCTCCCTCAACGGCCCTTTGTAGCCTTCGAGCCCCCTCCGACGCCCCTGGTGTGGCCTCCGGGCCCCCTTCGGGCCCCCCGTCCTCGGCCCCCTGGGGCCCCATGCGACCTCGGGCCCCTTCTTCGGGTTCGGGGGGTGTGGTGCTTGCTGGTCGTGGGGCCGATGGGCTACCCCTATGATAGTGCTCATAGAACCCTAGTCTTCTTCTACCTCTAAACTTCACTTGCTCTCTAATGGCCGATGAATATCGGTGCTTAGGGGGTACCAGGTTCTAGCCAGTGGTAGTGGGTGCTGCTGCCCGGCTGCCTCTGTTGGGTCCGCCCCTGCTCTGGTTGGTTGGTAAGTTCACCTCGCCCATAGTGGAGACAAGGGCAGGAAAGCGGAAGAGCTCAAAACCACGCAACCTTACCTCGCCCATGGTGGAGACAAAGGAAGGCATCGGCTTGAGGGTGTGTTTGGGACGGCTTCGGCCTTCGCTCAGAAAAGCTGGAAGCCGTCCCAAACAGGTGGCTTTTCCCACCGGCTTTTCTTGAAGCCGGAAGCCGCGTATAATGTTAGAAAGATGGAAGCCATCGCAGGGCAGCTTCCCGCGGCTTCCGGCAACGTCCGTTTAGCATTTACCCCTCAAGTTCCAAGTTATTTACCCACTTTTACCATCGGACAAAACCCCCACCCCGACCCAAACCCTAACCCTCTTCCTCTCGACCCGCCGCCGCTGGCCTCCCTCTTCCTCCTGCGACGCACCACTCCCTCTTCCTCCTGACCCGCCACCCCCTTACTCTTCCTCCCATGCAGCACCCTCTCTTCCTTCCAGGCCATGCGGCGTGTCGGGAATCCAACTCCTGATGTCTATTTCTGAATCGGTATTTGGGTGTGTGGCTGAGATGGAAGTGGGAAGCTCTTTTGAAAATCTAACGGTGTACGACCATACGGTGGGAGTCACGGTATTTGGGTGTGTGGCTGAGATGGAAGCGGGGAGCTCTTGTCAAGATCTAGCGGTGTACGACCATACGATAGGAGTTACCGCACGACAACGACTTCACTTACCGGGGCGCAAAGGCTAACTGACCCTGATCATCCGATCGCGATCTAACGGTGTACGACCATACAACGGGAGTTACCATGCGAAAACGAGGGATATCTTTTAATTACTGTTACTCTTCAGCTCTTGTCTTTTATCTTCCTTTACCAAACTCAAGCTATAAAAGCCTTGTAAGGAGCAGATGCTCGGTATCTTTGGATCATTGCAAACCCTAGCTGCAATAGCATAGCTTCGTGTCTCTAGTTTCCATTTTTATGCTGAAAGGAATCGGAAACGAAGTTTCTTGCCTTGCGATTTTCTTCTGTATCTTTCTGTTCTTCACAATGGTATCAGAGCTTCGATCTTGGCCTCAGTTTTGATTTGGATTCTATTTTGGTGAGGGTTTGGGAGCAGAATTCTGTCTCCCTGTAAAATTCTGAAGCCAAATAGATCTGGAAACGAATTGAGGGGAATTTATGGGAGAATCTTAGATATCTGGAGGTTCGGATTGGTATACTGCCATCTTTGTAAAATTCCCCTCGAGATCTGAGAGATTCTGTGAGAATGGGTAAGCCAAACAAAACTACTCGAGTTGAGGAAGAAGAGGTGGTGTATGGTACCATATCTGAAGTTGAAGATTTGAAAAGAAGCATTGAAGCTCTTAAGAAAGCACAAGAAGATAGCAACTTGCATGTGCAACTTCAGATGGACAAATTGATGGGAGCAATGGCTAATTTCATTAATAGCCTGGGCGTAAGGGAACCCTCGAACAAACAGTCTAGTTGCCAAGGTAATTTCGAAAATCCAGTAGTAAATGTAGTACCTACTGTCACATCATTACAGCCAAGTAGTTCAATAGTTTTCAAGGATGTGAGGAATAGTGGTGGACAAGGTAGTACCCCTGCTGTAGTTGCTACTACGGACATGAATCAGAATTGGGTACCATCAACTGCTATTAGTTTAAAGCCCTATGCACCATTGGGACACTTTAGTAGCAATCCAGTTATCATTGGGGAGCAGTCTGGAAGAAAAAAAGGGATTGATAGCCCGCCTGGACTAGCTCACTACATGTTGAATACTGAATTTCATCACAGTGGTCTTCAGTCCAACAATTTCACCCGAGAGCCGCTTCCACTGGCCTATGCAATAGGCAATCATGATTCTTGCTTGACCACAAAGTTCACCATCTCTTGAGAATTACTTAGAGCCAGGAAGCCAAAGACCCTATATTGACCAAGGAGGCCATAGACCCTATCTCGTTTCTAAAAACAAAAGAGCCCAAGCATTACTGAAATTTCCCAAGCTGAATTTTCCTGAGTTTGATGGGACTGATCCTGATGGGTGGTTAGCTAAGGCTGAAAAGTATTTTGATGTGGCTAGAATGCCTTTGGAGCAAAGAACTGATTATGCAGTTACGTATCTTAAGGATAAGGCTCACTATTGGTGGAGAGGCACGAGATGCAATGCAGCTATACTTCGTTGGCATCAATTTTGCAGAATGGTGGGTGATAGATTTGCTGAATCTTCAATATATGATAATATACCATTGGCTCAAACAGACTGAAAGTGTTAAGGCTTATGTGGAACAATTTGAAGAAATCATGAGTTTGGTTAGAAGAGACAACCCCTTGTTACTTGATGAGTACTATGTCTGCAGTTTTGTGGCTAGACTTCAGGAATATGTGCAGAATCATTTGCAATGTCACAGACCCAGAAATCTTATTGAAGCTATTTGGATGGGTAGAAGGATTGAACAATCCAATCCACTAATAGGTAGACAGTATACTATTTTCAATCGAAATGATTACTCTAACAGCAAAGGGAGAGTAAATACCAGCATCAATACTAAAGATACTAAAGCCAAGAGTATTGTCCAGAGTAATAGGACTGGAAAGGATTATGGGAAATGTAGGAAGTGCCCCTGAACCATGGTTCCCAGGACATAAATGTAAGGTTAATGAAGAACAATTATTCACAGTAATACCAGGTGGACAGGAATCTGATGAAGAGAAAGAAGAAATAGAGGATCAAGGAGAGCAAGGAGTCGATCATTGTGAATTAGCCCCTCTAAGTCCTGAGCATCAGAAGAATGAAGTTGTACTCCATCTGTCAATGCATGCAATACATGGGACTAGCTCAGCCAGCAATATTTTCACTCTGTCATTACATATGGGAGGAGTGAAAGCTACTACACTGTTGGACGCTGGGAGCAAGTATACCTTTATAAGTCCTCGCCACTGAAGAGCACAAAGGTAAAATGGTCAATCATTCTGTTGTGAAGGTAATGGTAGCCAATGAAGGACTATTATGGAGTGACACTTTATGATGAAATTGTAGCTATGATATACAAGGAGAACACTTTTCATCAGATATGAAGGTTTTGCCATTAATAGGATATGGCATCATTTTAGGAGCTGATTGGATATATACCCACAGTCCAATTGGACTCAATCTTAAAACCCGAGAATTCTCCATTACCAAATATGGAGTGAAAAAGTTGTGTTTAAAGATGAGACCCAACCGAGGCCTAATTGTGTTATTGAACTCAGTCAACTGCAGAATCGATTGAGGAAGGGAGTTGTGGGTGTTGTAGTGTATGCAAAAAGCACTATCAATATTCCAGAAGAAACAGGCCAAGTGCCAGACGGAATACAAGAATTGTTGAACAGATATCAAGACATCTTTAAAGAACCTCAACACCTCCCTCCAAGAAGGGACTATGACCACCCTATACCTATTGTCTCGGGGACAAAACCAGTGAATCAAAGGCCATATAGACTTCCTCATTACCAAAAGGATGCCATGGAAGAACTGGTAGAACAATTACTAAGATCCAAGACCATTAGACCAAGTGTTAGCCCAAAGTCTTCTCCTACCATTTTGGTGAAAAAGAAGGATGGATATTGGAGGTTGTGTATCGATTACTAACAACTCAACTCCAATACGATCAAGAACAAGTACCCCATACCAGTTATTGAGGATTTGTTAGATGAGCTTCATGGAACCAAGATTTTTTCTAAAGTGGACTTGAGATCTGGATACCACCAAGTCAGAATGAAGTTTGAGGACATTGAGAAAACAACTTTTAGCACTCACAAGGGTCATTATGAATTCATAGTCATGCCTTTTGGGCTTACTAATGCTCCAGCCACCTTCCAGACATTAATGAACTCTATATTGAGTAAGCATTTAAGGCAGTTTGTTTTAGTGTTTTTTGATGATATATTGATTTATAGTAAGTCAAGGGAAGAACATGAAGAACACTTGCAGAAAGTGTTTGAGATCCTTATAAAAGAGGAGTTGTTTGCAAGGAAAAGTAAATATGTCTTTAGAGAGTCTCAAGTGGAGTATTTGGGACACATCATTAGATGCAATGGAGTTGCTACTGATCCTGTTAAAGTAGAGACAATTAGCAGATGGCCAGAACCAAAGACAATCACTCAATTGAGGAGCTTTTTGGGGCTTCCAGGATACTATAGGAGATTTATCCAAGGGTATGGCATTATTTGTGTCGGTGTTTTAGAACCGATCTTACGTAAAGATTGTTTGATTCGGGGGTCTCCAAGACTGAAATCATGCAGAGAGATTGACACGGGGATTTTTATACAGGTTCGGGCCTTCTCCGGAGAGAATAATAACCCTACTCATGTGTGTATGTATTGAGTATACTGGTTACAATTAGTAGAAAATGCTACGATTTTCCCTGCTACTCAGTATGTATGTCCGATTGTATGTCTCTAATCCCCCTTTCCTCATTATCTCTGGTCATAGCCCTTTATAGTGTTCGTAGAGGTAGCCGTTTCTCCAGGCCAAGAGGCGCCTCATCATTCCAAGTAATGGGCGCATTGTTGGTAGTAATCGTTGGGGTATTAACTCCTCCACGCCGCCTGGCGCTTTAGTCGAGATAATGGTGTAATGTGCGCTTATTCGGAGAATAACATCGCACATTGTCTCGCTTAGATTCCTAATCAATTGGGACTACTTGTCCGCAGCTTTATTGATCATAGGGTGGTCGTGGTCGACTTAGTCGTAAAAGGGCTTACGACCATGAAGTAGTCGTGGAATAACTTACGACTTAGGGCTGGTCATAGAAGAACTTACGACTAGATGGTGATCGATGGCGAAGACTTTCACGATCATGAAACGATCGTAGAAAGACTTACGACTATGAGGATGGTCGAGAAGAGCTTACGACCACCGGTTGGCTTCTCCTTATGATTATAAGGGCTATACTCAAGACTCAGATGACGCCATATTCACCCATAATAAGAATTATAGATAAATAATAAAATGAGGTTTATTAGATCCTCGTCATCTAGCCCCCCAGCTTCAAGTGAAAGTACTTACTTGGGAAAGGAGTCATAGATGATCTTACGACCATAAAAAGTGGTCATAAAAAGATGGTCGAAGGAAAAAGCTCTTCGAGTTTGTATATCATTTGACCAGAAATATACTTAGTCAAGAAGGCTATTGAAAAACCTTTACGACTATTAAATAGCCATAGAAAAAACTTACGACCATAAAGTGGTCGTAGTATGGTAATCGGAAGAAAAACCTTTCCGACTGGTATTTGACCAAAAAAGACTTGGCCAAGGAAGTAATTTCGCTTGAGGTGTGAAGACAGCCTCGGTTTTCTTGAACAGGCAAGTTCAAGAATCTCAATCGATTCTCCCAAATCTTGTCCGTTGGAGCAATTCCGGCGGCGGGAACCGCTGGTTTCCACGGCGTTTCCTTTCGAAAGGCAGATTATAAAAACTTACCGCAGGGGTGTTTTTAGGGTTTTTACTTTTCCCCAAATTGCTTCAACTGTTCATCAAGCTCTCGCCTTCTCCGCCGTCGACCAAATCGTGCCTTCTCCTTCAATCCTTCCAAACTCAAACTCCTCCCCTGCTGAGAGAAATGGCCGGGGCCGCTTCCCAGTGGGCTGAGTCGGAGATGGATGCGATGAAGATGCAAGCTCTCGTTGCCACTGGGAAAATCCCAAAGAAGATCCTAGTCAAGTGGATTTTAGCTGCCGGGCAGCATTGGCTGTCGGGGGAGATGGGGCAAATCCCTATCTTCCAGGCGTACTGTGAGTGTGGCCTCCGATTGCCTGCTCATCCTTTCCTCACACTCGTACTCGAACATTTTCAGGTGGAACTGGTTAATCTTGGTCCTAATTCCATCACAATGTTAAGCGTATTCGTGTACTTGTGTGAGGCTTACCTGGGGATTCCAGTGGACCTTGAGCTCTTTCAGTATTATTACGCAATGGCTCGACAAGCTGGAATTGCCGGGAGTTGTGGTCTGAAGCTCCATGACGGAAAGTCGAAGGAGTGTATTCAGATGTTCACCCTGTCGTCGTGGCCGGGATGGAGGAAGAAGTGGTTTTACTGGAAAACCACTCAAGAAGATAGCCTTTCTTTTGTGGGGAAGGCTGCCGAGAAGTTCCCTTTCTGGGATTCAACTCCCAGAGATCTTGACCGAATTTCCCCCTACATTCAAGCTATCAAAGACTTGAAGAGAGATAGGCTCACCGGGTGGCATGTGGTGAAGGATTTCATCACACGCCGCATTAGCCCTTTGAAGAAACGAGTACCTCCTATGTGGAGGTATACGGGGCTACAAGACCCAACCAGGGACTACGAGGAGGGTAAATGAAGCTCCGACTTAGCTTTCGTTTTGGTTATCTTCAGATTGGACTAATGAAAATCTTATCTGTTTGTTTAGACCTTTCACAAAATGAGATTGACGTCCGAGTCAAGCTTATTTGCGAGAAAGCTCCACCACCCAATGTGGTAGTTCCCCAAATTCTAGCGGTCGTATCTGCAGAGGTGTAACGTCCCGTTTCTCCTAGGTTCTTGCCCAGTTTCCAAAATAAAAATAACCATTTGGTTTTGATGAGAGTTCAAAGCTTAACTTGAGTTTTCAAAAGAGCTTTAATTGATTAAACCAAACTTGAACTAAATCTGTTCGGTGCCTTTTGTTGTTTGTTGGAGTTTTCCCGTTCTCCCTCTTTCTGCTCTGTGTGCCCTTGTGTTTGGTTTCCCCTTTCCAGACCTCTTCTGTGTTTGGATCTCCTCTCTCGTTCTCCCTCTTTGTTTTGACCTCCCCCGTGGACCTCTCACCTCTCTTTTGAACCCCTCCTGAGTTCACTTGGGCGATCGAGTTCCTCTGGACCTCCCAAAGGCTCCTTTGGAACCTTCCTCGAACTCCCTTCAAGCCCCATCGGACCTCCCTGAGTCCTTTCGGGCCCCTCCTTTATCCTACGGACCTCCTCCGCGTCCTTTAGGACCTCCCTTGCCTATTTGGATCTCCCTGCTCAAACAGACCTCCCCTTGTTGAGATCGGCCGTTAGGACCTCCTCTCTGAGATCTTAACCTCGAGACCTCCCCTTGTTGAGATCGGCCGTCGGGACCTCCTCTCGAGATCTTAACCGCTCGAGCTCCCCTTGTTGAGATCTGGCCGTTAGGACTTCCTCTCTGGAGAACTTAACCGCTCGCCTCCCCTTGTTGAGATTTGGCCGTTAGGACCTCCTCTCTGAGATCTTAACCGCCGACCTCCCCTTGTTGAGATCTGGCCGTTAGGACCTCCTCTCTGGAGATTTTAACCGCTCAAACCTCCCCTTGTTGAGATCGGCGCGTTAGGACCTCCTCTCTGGAGATCTTAACCGCTCGCACCTCCCCTTGTTGAGATCTCGCCGTTAGGACCTCCTCTCTGGAGATCTTAACCGCTCGCACCTCCCTTGATTAGATCTCGGTGGGATCTCTCTTTTGGAGATCTTAGCCGTCCAGGTCCTTCCTTCGATTAGATCTAAAGGTCCCGACCTCCTTAGGTCCAAGACCTCCTTAGCACTTGGACCCACCGTTGGCTCCTACGGCCAAACCGCTTAAGGCTTTGCCTTCCTCACCTAAGGACCGTTCGATGCTGTTCGGATGGCCTGATCCTAAGGGCACGTTCGCTTGGTCCGAACGTCCCCTTTCCCTTCTAGCCGTCCGATCTAAATCAGACGGCCTGGTCTCGTTGACCCGTTCGCTCGGTCCGAATGGCCCTTTTGTTTTGCGCCATCCGATCTGGATCTGACAGCCTCAGCCTTTCCTCGCATATCCTTGCCTCCGCGGACCTCCCTTGGTCTTTGAGATCTTGACCGTTAGACCTCCCTTTTGGAGATCTAACCGTCAGGACCTCCCTGCACCCTTTGATCTGGACCGTTAAGGTCCTCCTCTTTGAGATCTTGACCGCCCAGGACCTCTTCCTGGCTGTTTTGCAAGGACCACCTCCTCGATCCTTGCTGGTCTTTTTGTAAAGACCACCCTCCTAGTCCAGAGTATCCCTTTTGATCAGGACCTCCTCGTGGTGTGCCTCTTGGACTTCTTGTCCTTAGGACCTCCCCTTGAGTGTTTTGGACCTCATGTCCAGGACCTCCCCTTGAGTGTTTTGGATCTCCTGTCCAGGACCTCCCCCTTGAGTGTTTTGGACCTCCTGTCCAGGACCTCCCCTTGAGTGTTTTGGACCTCCTGTCCAGGACCTCCCAGTGGTCTCTAATGGAGACAGCCCTGGCGGTGGGGCCACCCCTTTGACTAGTGGTGCGCCCTTTTGACTGGCCCCACATGCCAGCCTCACTCAACCTTGTTATTATTGCTCTTGCCTCAGAACTCTGTGCGCATTTTAATAGGTGTCGGATCACATTAAATGCAGTCACATCTGAGGTACCTTATTTTAATTCTTTTAGGGCAAGCCCTGTCCTAGCTACCCCGATTGCCCACACGTCATTGACCCTTTTTCCCTGGTGCACTCCACCAACTCTGGCTATACATAGCCTGGGTGGGCAAACCCTTATAACCTTTTGCTCACTTGCCAACCTTGCTCTCGCCTAGCTCACTCCAGGCTTGTGCTTGGAGCTTCACCCAGAGTTAGCCGCAGGAGTTGACATCTTCTCTGAAAGACCTCCTTACGGATCTTTGCTGGTCTTTTGCTTAAAGACCACCCTCTCTTGCCTTGGACCTCCCTTCTCGTTTTGGGCTGCCCATTTGTCTGGTTTTGGTTGAGTTTTGTTTAAGTTCTTGTTAATCTTCTTTTGAAGTTCTTTGGCCTAGTATAGATTTGCTTATTCGGCTTTTGCGAACATGTAGATCACGAGTTCGAGGAGTTCTTGGATCTAGCTCTCTCAACCGAAGGTTCTCCACTGCTTGACCAAGGCAAGCCACATACCTCCTTTTGATCATATTGAACCTAGCTTTGCAAATATATTTTGGTTTTACTTTATCAATGCATGGCTATTTTTCATAAGAAATATTTGGGCTGTAGTTACTTTCCTACTTGTTCTTATGCCTCCTTTACCACTTGATCTGATCATGTTGACATGTTTACCTTGTAAGCCTTAGATTGGGTATTTAGTTGGTATTCCTTGTTACTTGCCAACATGGGGCTGTAGGTTTATATAGCTTTGCTCTAGAAATCGTGGTTCTACCGTGACATGTTTCATTCTTAATAACCTTGACTAATGATCTATGGAATCTGTGGTCGGTGCCACTGTTAAGCAGCTATGGCAGGGTGCCTAAGTTGTGTTGGCTGTGGTGTGAGACCATTTTGTTAAAATCACAGTGCAAGACTAGGTGGTCTTTTGGGTTAATTACAAAGTGTTTTGGCCGAGGCAAGAAGGCAGAAGTCAAGAGGGGTGCTTTGCACATTGGGGTTGTGGAAGTCTTGCCTTAGCACAATTAAGGGCTCAACTTTGTGTATGTTGATCTGGCCAAACAAAGGCAACCACAAGATCATTTTATGGGAATGGTGCAGAATTTGAATAATTAGCGATGAGATGGCTTGGGGTCATGGTGGTGGAGCGTCTTGATTCACATGCAAGAGGGCACCCTATAACCTGCGGACTTCTAGACCAAAGGGGGAATTGCGAAACCTTAGCGGGTAGCTCCGAGCCGCCTCAAAGCTTTGTAAAGGCCTTGTCAGCGCTCTCTAGACTGCTCACCTTCTAAGTGAGCAAGGGTCTTTCCGGAACCCGTCCCGCTAGAGAGACCGTGGATTGTGGGTAAAGTTGTACACCTCTGCAGAGTGCAAAATCTATTTGAATAGCCAAGTCCTTGGTTATGGACATGCCTGGTGAAAATGGTGCAAGGGGTAGTGTTCCCAAAAGTTTGTGCCACTAGACACTTCAACGAGATGCCCTGGCTTTGCCTCGAAGAGACCTTGGCCGGCTCCAGAGGGGTCAGGGTTGGCTCGGGTGGTGGTCCAGAGGCTGGTTCGGACCTCTGGAGTGGGTGCTCTAGGGTGGTTTTTAGGTGAGGACCTGGTCATGGGTGCGACCAGACCTCCCCTTTTGGTTGTGGTTGTGAGTTGGTGCTCACCCCATCTTTGCAAAAATCAAATGTATTATATACTATTGTTTTACCTTGCTGCTTTTCAATCTACTTATGTTATTGCTGTCAAAACTTGGCTTTGCACAATCTAACCATACAGCTCTCAATTGGTGAGCCTTTGCATGAATATTACTTGCATCAATGCTCCCTGTGTCTTGCTGAGTACATTCAAAGTACTCATGGCTTAAAGTTTTGTGTCAAAGCAGATTTTGAAGATGATCAAGTCGTGGCGGTCTGAGACCTCTTTGAGGAGGAGTTCTTGACGACCTCGCCGCTTAGGGCGTCCTCCACTCGACAGCCTGTGGGCTTGCCGGATGGCCTTTACGTGCTTTTGGTGCTTTTGCTTTGGAGCTCTTTTGTTGCTGGCTGTAAGTTCTTGTCGGTTTTTGTAAGCCCTTAGTGGCAGACCTCTTGTGTACAAGCTTGACCACAAGGTCCCGTTTAATATTAAGCTTAATTTGTCTGCTTCATCTCTGTTTGGCCTTGTGGTTGTGATGTTATCTTGTGTACCTATGCGAACTAGCTTCTGTTGTCCCGGGACTAGTTCGAGCACAGGCAGACCTCCGTGAGGTCCCACGACTTTGCTCGAGATCTGTCGGACCTCTGTGATATACCAATAGGTGCTACTGCATTGGTTGAGGGCCAAGACCTCCAGGAGGTCTTGAAGACCTCCTGGGAGGTCCTGGTAGACCTCCTCGGGAATGCACCGAGCGGTGCTACCGTTTCTCTGAGGTAGTACCGCTGCTCAAAAAAAATGGTCCTCCCGGACCTTCGCTGTATATCACAGGGTGGGTCATCACAAGAGGAGAAGATAGAACGCCTAAAGGTAATCAAGGGTTAATTTCGTCTTTAGGATTTCTTAGTCATAGAAAAGACTTACGACCGTGGAGTAGTCGTAGAATAACTTACGACTTATGGCTGGTCGTAGGAGAACTTACGACCAGATGATGATCGTAGCAACACTTACGATCATGAACCAGTTGTAGAAAGACTTACAACTGCTTGGTTGTTGTAGGAAAACTTAGGATTAGGTACCGATCGTAGAAAAAACTTACGACCGGATAGCAATCGTAGAAGAACTTACGATCAGGAAAATGTCATAGTAAAACTTACGACTGGATACTGGTCATAGAAAATCTTATGACATATTAGTAATTCTTCTTTTTCTGTCTACTGCAGAAAGTAGGTACGGAGAGTCGTCAGGATGACGAAGAGGTCGTCTTGTTTACCTTGGGAAATAGACAGTGGTGGAGGCAATCCAGGCTCCTTCAGCTAAATGGCGGCGTTCTGAGAGAGTCGCCGATAAGGGAGGCGCAGGCTCAAGCTCTTCCGCTCCGACTAAGCTCCTCGCAAAAACTGCCGTGGATATGGCTATGATTGAAGCGGAAGAAGCTGCGGAAGCTGAAGAGATTGAAGCAGCTGAACCTCTCAAGCGCAAATCCCGCAAGACCAAGGTACCCTTTTATTATGACAAGAAAGCTTTTGTTGTTTCTGCCTTTCCTGGCTTTGTCAAGCAACTAGAAAAGGAGAACTGGAAGGATTTTATGTCTTTTGCGAAGGACAATGCTACTCCAGCAGAGCTTACGGTCGAGAGAAGCACTGTTCTTGAAGTGGTCAAGACTGGTCTCGGCCCTATAGAAAATCAGGAGACCCACCAGGTGGTTCCTGCTCGAGACCCATTAATAGACGTTGTCGTGGGTAACCCTATCCTTCAACTTGAATCTCGACCAGACGTGGTCATAGAGAAAAAATCAAAGAAATCTTCTGTTGGGAAGTTGACTCGCAAGTTCCTGGTTAGGTCCAGTGTGCAGAGGTATGTAAGAAAGACAAAAGTGTAAGAAGCATTTACCTTTTGCTTTCCACAACTTAACGTGCTTTTAATTTTACGATCTTAGCCCAACTTCTTTAGCCCCCGAGGACGCTTCCGTCGAGAGGCCACTTGTCACTTCTCCAGCGGATGAAGAGAGAAATGTGGCGACAGCAGAAGGATCGTCTGGAGGAAGTTGCGGCTGCTGATGTGGTTGCTACGACCACGGTGGAAGTTGTGGAGACAGAAGCGGTAGAGGTGGTGGCAGAAGCCTCCGGTTATGGTGATGGAACATCCGATCATCGTTCCGGGAAGGAAGTCGCTGAAGACGTTCCTCCTAGTTTTCGAAGAGAGGCCGCTGTCACCGAATCAGAAGAAGAGGAGTACTTCAACTTCTGTTCTGATTTCTTTAGACCTGGTTCTCCTATGGGATCTTCTGCCATTCGACCTCGCGACCGAGTCCCCCACCCCAGGGATATTCCTACCAGTGGGGATATTTTTGATGATGCGCGTCTCGAAAAAGTTTGGTGGGACCAAATCGACAAGTTGGATGAGCTGAAGGATCCAACAAGTGTAGTGTCCATGTTTGCTCGGAGGAGTATGAATGTAAGTTTTTGACAGCATTCATATACTCTAGTATTCCTCGCGTCTTACTGTTTACTCTTTTTGTAGAGAGCTTTGCAACAAATTGCCACTGTTTGTGAATACAACCGGCAGTTTATCAAGCTACAACAAGAGATAGCGGAACTTCTAAAGCAGCGAGAGATGGTAAGTCACTGATACTAGTAGTCAATTATATTTTGACCACTTATACAAAGTTTATGGTAGCAACCGTGAGAAAAACTTATGACTAAGTATTGGTCATGCATGTACTATTTATCGTAAGGTTGTCGTAGAAAGGCTTCGACTACCTAAGCTGTTGTAGAAAAGCTTATAACCATGGCAGTGGTCGTAGAAGAACTTACGACCATTTGGTTAGTGCTCATGTCCACTTTTAACCTTTACAGGTTTAAAAGCGACGAAAAGGCCTTGGCCGATTCACTCGACTATGAGAAAGTCGAGATGAAAAGGCTAAGGGATGAGAAAGAAGACCTTCTGAAGCAGCTTCGGGAGGTCAACTCTGCAGCTCAACAGTTGAAAGGAAAAATAAACAGTAAGTACCGAACTTAAGACTGCTTATGTTGTAGATCTTTACCTTTGTAACTTCTGCCTCTTTTCAGAAAAAGAGGATGAAATGAGATCTCTTCAAAATGAGGTTAGTGAAAAGACCTTGGTTGCTCACGAGATTTCTCGCATCGCCGAGGACAAGGATCAACAAATCGAGATGTTGAAATCTCAACTAGCAGGTAAGCAACTCTTTACCTGTATCTAGTTTTGTTTATCAATCCTTCACAAGTTCTTTTCTTTTTTTTAAATCTCATCTCTTTTCAGAAAAGGAGATCGAAGTGGGTAGGCTCAACACTAAGGATCAAGAAAAGACTTTGATTCTTAATGAAATTACCCATATCGCCAAAGAAAATGCAAAGGATATCAAGCTATGGGAGGATCGGTATGCCAAGATCATCGTTTCCCATGAGGATGAAATCAAGAAGTTGGATTCTCGACTAGCAGGTAAGTAAACCTTTGCCTGTAGTGAATTTCATTTTGTAGTCCTCTAGAAGTAACTTTTGCTTGACCAGTGTTACTCTTTTCAGAGCAAATAGCCGAAAATAAACAACTTCATGAGGCTTCGACTTGTTACCAAGAAGAGATGAAGTCAACGAAGAACAATCTTCGAAACAACATCTCGCTCCTGAATAATATACTTGGTGAGATACGTGGTGAGGGAAACACTCCTCAAGAAGACACGATAGCTGCTCACACAAGTACTATTGATGAACAAGTCGAGACTTTACAAGAGTTGGTGTCCACTCTGAAGACCAACCAATCTGACTCGATAAGGGAAGCGGTCGAAGGTGCAGTAAGTTATGCTTTGGCAAAACTTAAAGCTCGTGACCCCAGCCTTAATGTGCAACCAATCGAAACTGATTTTGACTGCTCCGGAGCGGAAGCAAATCGGTTGATTGAAGAAATGCAGCCAGTCGGTAGGAAGGTTTTAGAGGAGATGCAACTGGGATCTCCTACTTTAGAATGACCTGTAAAAGAGACCTGAAAAGACAAGCTTTTGTTGATGTAATATATAATCCATCATGTTTCCTGCAAATCATCTTGTCGAGTGGTTAGTAACTCAAAAGATAATTAACGAAAGTGAGACTAAGAATTGAAGTAAAGATAATTACTTTATCCTAGCCCCGACTATTTGCTTAGTTTATTTAGATAAACTTAGTAAATAGTGTTGTTAAGGGTTTTCTGAAAAAAGAGAGAGGTTTAGCTAACTTGTAGTTTTTCAATCACGACTATCATGCACTGGTCGAAAGAGTAGAAACGAGTTGACACTAGGAAGTTCCTTCTGGTGGGCAGGACCATGTGTAGAGAGGAGAGGCTTCGACTAGGTGATGTTTCCATCTCTGACCAGATTAATCAAATCAAGAAAGATCAACTTTAATTAGCTAAACGTCTGGAGTTCCTTTTTAAAAATTTCTCCAACTTATTGCAATGCACTTAGTATGTTTGTTCTGGTAGCGAGAGTTAGAAACAGAACGACGCTAGGAAGTTCCTTCTAGTGGGCAAGACCACGTGCAGAGAGGAAAGTCTTCGACTAGGTGTTGCAACTTCCTCCGACCAGTTAAAACAAACCGAGTTTATCGAGAATAGTTGAGCAAATTTGAAAAGTGTACTCAGCTTAATTTATTTTTCAAAAGGATGAATGAAGAAATAAACTAAGGTACTAAGAGTTGGCTTGATATTATTTCGACCATGCTTAAAACCCAAGTTCTTTATGCTGGTAGCAAAAAGGGAGGAACGAATCGACCCCAGCAAGTTCCTTCTAGTGGGCAGGACCACGTGCAGATAGGAAAGTCTTCGTCTAGGTGATGTTACTTTCCTTTTGACCAGTATAAAGATGAACCTGGTACTGGTCGTAAAATGTGTTATGATCAGTACTTTGTCGCAGAAAAAATTTACAACTAGGAACTGGTCGTAGGTGGGCCTACGATCATGGCATGGTTGAAAGAAATATCAAAGCGCTACTCAAAGTAAGACAATAAAGATAGAAAGAACTTGATGCTTTATTGTTCGGTTGGTCAAATTACACATAGAACTTGCGTAACTGGTCGATATTCCAAGAATTTGAGAGAATTCGCCCGTCTTCCATTGCTAGTCGTACTGAACTTGGTCGCATAACTTTGACCACTGTGTAAGGACCTTCCCACTTGGGGGAAAGTTTGTTCCGATTAGACTGGGATTAGATTTTTCTCAATACCAAGTCACCTACAGCAAGGCTGCGAGATTGGACCTTACGATCGTAGTATTTGCACAAGGCTTGCTGGTAGACTGCTGAACAGATTAAGGCTTGATTTCTCCTCTCTTCGAGTACATTAATGTCGTCCGCTCGAAGTTGTTCTTGGGCTGAGTCATTGAAATTCTCGACCCTTGTAGACCCGATCTTTAGTTCTGGTGGAAGCATGGCTTCGGCACCAAAAACTAGAAAAAAATGGTGTTTCGACTGTTGCCTGACTAGCAATCGTGCGAACTGCCCATAATACCGAGGGTAATTCTTGTACCTAAGCCCCCGAGTGCTTAACAAGCTGGTCGAAGACTCGAGTTTTAATTCCCTGCATGATTTGGTCGTTCGCTCGTTCGACTGCCCCATTGCTTTGGGGGTGGGAAACAAAGGTATACAGAGCTTGGTACCCAACTCGTTGCAAAATTCTTGAAATTTTGCGCTCGAAAATTGTTTACCATTATCTGTGATTATTCGATTTGGGACTCCAAATCGAGTAATCACACTTCTCATCATGAATCGTTTTGCGGCTTCCATTGTTATCCCAGTCACAGGTTCGGCTTCGATCCATTTTGTGAATGTATTAATAGCCACAAAAAGGAACTCAAAACCTCCTGGAGCCCTTGGGAACGGTCCTAGGATATCAAAGCCCCAGGTCGCAAAAGGCCAAGACAGAGGGATTGTTTGTAGCACCTGAGCTGGTTGGTGTATTTACCTGCTGTGAAACTGGCATTGTACACATTTCTTAACTAGCTCTTTAGTGTCGTGATGTGGTCAAGTTGGCAAGAAAAACCTTGCTCAAGGCCTTCTCGACCAGTTGTTCTCAGAAAAGCATGAGTTCCACAGATGCCTCCGTGTATGTCATGAAGGAGTGTTAATCATTCGCCCTGCGGAATGCATCGCATGAGCACCCCTTGAGTACCTCGTTTATATAGGACTCCTTCGACCAAAGTATACATTCTGGCCTTTCGGGATAAGCGATCTGCCTCGAGATCATTGTCGGGTACGGAACCCTTCTAAAGATACTCGTATATGGGAGCCATTCAGGTATCTTCATATTCTAGAGAGGCTGTCTCAATAGGAGGTGTCTCTGGTTCTTCGACCAGGGACGGCTGCTGGAGTTCTTCCAGGAAGACTCCTTTTGGTACTATAGATCGGGAAGAAGCTATTCGAGCAAGCTGGTCTGCGAGAAAATTATCCTTTCGAGGGATGAATTGTGCTTCGAAACCAAAAAAATGCTTTTCAAGCTTACAGACTTCCGATAAGTATCGAGACATTGTCGGATTAGAGCACTGGTACTCTTTTCCGACTTGATTCACGACCAGTTGAGAGTCTCCTCTCACGAGTAGTCGGCGAATCAAGAGCACTTTCGTGGCTCGTATGCCAGCTAGCAAACATTCGTACTCTGTCACGTTGTTAGTGGCCTGAAAGTTTAATCGTATGGCATACTTTAAGGTTTCTCCGGTAGGAGATACCAAGACCACCCCAGCCCCTGAGCCACTTAAAGTAAGTGACCCGTCAAAGTACATCGTCCGCTGGCCGTGGGTATCGTACTGGGGATCCTAAATAGGTTCAGGATTTGTCCATTCGGCGACAAAGTCTGCCAAGATCTGGGGTTTAATGGCCGTTCGGGACACGAAATGGAGGTCGAACTCCCCAAGTTCGACTAACCATTTTGCCATGCGTCCCGCTGTTTCCCTATTCTGGAGGATCGCTCCCAAAGGAAACTCAGACGATACAGCTAGTTTGTGCGCCTGAAAATAATGCCGCAGTTTCCTCGAAGACATGAGGAGGGCATATAGAAGTTTTTAGACTTGTGGGTAACGCTCCCTAGGCCCGTGTAAAACTTCACTTACGTAGTAAATTGGTCGTTGTACATTTTTACGTTCTACGACCAGTACTGCGCTCACTGTCATGGCGTGGTAGCTAGATAAACTAAAAGCGTCTCTTCTGGCTTCGGAGAAACCAAAATAGGAGCACTCATAAGATATCTCTTGACATCCTCAAAGGCTACGTTAGCCTCTTTCGACCACTCGAAACCCTCGTGTTTCCTTAGAAGTTTGAAAAAAGGTAGTCATTTTGCTCCCAGCCGTGCGATGAAACGATTTAGAGCCGCCATGCATCCTGTGAGTTTCTGGACTTCTTTCTTCGGGGTCGGAGGGCGCATTTGTACAATGGCCTTTATCTTTTCAGGATTTGCTTCGATTCCCCATACAGAGACCAAAAATCCAAGTAATTTTTCTAAAGAGACCCCGAACACACACTTCTCAGGATTGAGTTTTAAGCGGTGCTTTCTGAGGTTGTCGAATGTTTCTTGCAAGTCTGAAATATGATTAAGTTTCGTGATGCTTTTTACAACTAGATCATCAACATAGGCTTCAAGATTTCGGCCTAGTTGAGGTAAAAAAGTCGATTGCATCAAGCGTTGAAAAGAAGCACCAGCATTTTTTAGACCAAATGGCATTTTGACATAGCAAAAGATACCAAATGGTGCAATGAATGCAGTCTTTTCTTCATCGTCTAGGCACATATTGATCTGGTGATAACCAGAATATGCATCTAGAAAACTTAATATTTCACAACCAGCAGTAGAATCAACCAACTAATCGATACGATGTAAAGGAAAATCATCTTTTGGACAAGCTTTATTTAGATCAGTAAAGTCGACACACATACGCCACTTGCCATTCGACTTCCTAACCATTACAGGGTTAGCCAACCACTCTGGGTGGTCGACTTCTCTTATAAAGCCTGCTTTAAGTAGCTTGTCCAATTCTGATTTGATAGCATCTCGTCGATCAAGGGCAAATCTCTGTAATTTTTGTTTTACGGGTACTTTGTCAGGCCGTAAAGCTAGCCTGTGATCGATCACCTCCCTGGGGACTCCGGGCATGTCAGATGCTTGCCACGCGAAGACATCTGCGTTAGCTCGGAGGAAGGTGATGAGTGCGTATTCCTACTTAGGGTCGGAAGTATCCCTAATGCGAACAGTCTTTGAAGGTTCCTCTGCATCCAGAGGAACCTCTTTGACTAGGTCGTTCGGCTTTGGTGCAGCTTTAGGCTTCGACTTGGTAGTCGGTTGTGGCTTCTTCTCGAGTTGGTATCTCCGGCCATCTCGAGGGATCGTGATAGCGGTATCGCCATCTTCTTATCACAATGGATTGTGATCACTCCTTTGGGACCTGGCATCTTAAGACATTGATACCCATAATGAGTTGCCATCAAGAATTTTGCCAATGTTGGTCGTCCGAGTATGGCGTTATATGTCGTATCGAAATCGACCACATCAAAGGAGATCTTCTCTGTCCTGAAATTACTTGGTGAACCAAATGTTAAAGGAAGAGAAACCTGACCAATAGGTTTGGCCAAAGACCCTGGTACAATACCATGAAAATAGTATCTTACCGGTCTTACCTTAGTCCTGGGTACCTGCATCTCGTCCAGGGCACTCGTAAATAGGATGTTTAATGAGCTACCACCATCAACTAACACTCGATTGACCCGACAGTTGTTGATGGTGGGTTCGACCACGATTGGATATCGACCAGGTCGAGTCGAAGGAATCGGGCAGTCACCTTTCTCAAAGGAGATGGTAACTTCCGACCACTTCAGTAATTTATTGACGATGGGAGAGTCAATAGACTTTACCTCACGTTCGGTAGCTTTAAGCTGTCGCTTTGACTCGTATGCCGATGATCCTCCATAGATGTGCTCCACGGTATGCTGCAAATCTTGAAATGGCATCCCCTCGTCGTCATCTAACGTCTTACGACCACTCGTTTGCCCTACCTGCTCGAGAGTGGCAAGTGGTCCTTTGCCGTTGTAGTAGTCCTCGAGTTTCCGTTGGAAAACTCGGCAATTGCGAAGATCATGTCCTTCCTTTTTGTGGAAAGGACACCACCTAGGCTTGTCATTCTTCCGATTAGGGCGCTTACCTTTGCCTCGGTCAGAGTATGGTTTGGAACCGCGTGGCTCCTTATCGCCAGGCCAAGACCTCCTTGGGCCGCTCGATTGAGGTTTTTACCCTTTGCCTTGTTCTTGAACTTCTAGGCCTTCTTCTCTTTCTTCTTGCTACCTTCACGTAGCTCTCAAGGAATATTGTCTTCTCGATCGATGGTGTTGTTCCATTTGACTGCCTCAAAAGCAGTCGCATATCGATCGGCCATCTCGAAGAGTTCAGCAACGGTGGCAGGAGGGTTCAAAGCGATGTCCTCCGTTATCCTTCTGCTGCGGACTCCCTGTTTGAAGGCTCTGATAATAGATGAGTCAGAAACCTCTGGAATGGAATTACGAACCTGACTGAAACACCTGATGAATAGAAACTTCTGCTGCGGACTCCCTGTTTGAAAGCGATGTCCTCTGGAAGGGTCTCATGGTCGTTCTGTCTCATCCGGTGCAGATCGTCCTCCTTTCCAGGGCGGTTGTAAGTGCCTTGGAAATTCGCCAGCAGAAGGTCGCAGAGGTGTTGCCACGAGTAGATCGACTCGAGTAGTTGATTTAATAGCCACGACCGAGCAGATCCTTCAAGCACAGTTGGAAGGTAATTCGCCATTACATGCTCTCCTCCACCTCCTGCTCGGATAGCTATTGTGTAGATCTGAAGGAATTCGATAGGATTTTGAGACCCATCGAATTTCTCCATGTTTACTGGTCGAAAACGAGACGGCCAGTGAACTGCCCGGAGGTCAGGTGAGAACGCCCGACATCCGGTAATAACTTCCTGATGCCTTCTTTGTAGGAAAGAAGGGTTGATGTCACCAGGCGATCGTACTCGACGATACCCAGTGGCAGGTGGACCCGACCTATAGTAGGCCTCGGTCTTATGAGGGAAATACTCCTCGTATTCCATCTGCTACTGCAGATTTTTGTATCGGAGTGGTGATCGATCACCACTCCGGGAAGCTTGTTGATTGTCAGTCATTTGAGGGACTCTTCTCTGGGCAGGAGAACGATGCGACTTGTTGTTGCGCCGATTTCTACACGATGAATTGTTCAAACGACTGGTAGCTGAGGAAGTTGTATTCCTACGACTTCTTGAATGATGTTTGCGAGGGGACTCTAGTCTTGCCATCGTACTCCGAATCCTTTGTGGGATCTCTTTAGTGAAGAGATCGTAGCCTGGTGCTCGAGCAAGCTCTTGAGTTGGATTCTCAAGCAAGTCGTTGATGTGTTGGAGTTCTTGAGCTTCCTTTGACTGGTATTGAGCGCGTCCAGGAAGATTTTTCTAGGCGGCAATCTTCCTCCGTCAAGCTGTCTCAAAATCAAATTCTTGAGACCGTCTCAATGAAGCATGATTATATCGAGAATCTCCCTCATGCTCATCACAGTGTTGGTCATGTCCATCACCGGCGGTGCTCTTGCCATTGCCACGAGTGGGCGCAGTGTGTGATTTTCGGGGAGTGTCTCTACCTCGGTCTCTAGGAGAGTGATCTTTATCCGAGGGAAGGACGAAGACCTCCCATTGATGACCCCCACATTCACTCGAGGCCTCCCCGGTTGAGGAGTAGTCGATAGACACCATCTGGCGACTTGGAGTAAACCCCCCCAGGAAGGGGAATTCCGGGTCATAACCGTCTCCATCCGCAGGTGGGTCCTGCAGAGGGATGGTCGAATTTGCAGGAAAAGTGTGCTTGATCCCATTCTCTGCGGGGTTAACCAGAGAGATAGGATCACCAGATGCTAATGAAGCTCCGGAATAATGGCTTCCAGAACTTGCCTTGCCAGATCGGACTGTCTTGGAGGGACTCGAACACTTGGAGGAAAAACTCTCATCGTGTTGTGAGTCTGCCTGGGTGCAGTCCTGTTTGTGGTCGAATTGACCCTTTTCCTCGGAGAAAACTGGTTCCTCGGTCGGACGTATTGCTGTTGTGGGGGATAAGGATCCCTCCTCAACTCCATCGGTGGGATGATCTCCTGGAGAATGATCTCCGGAGACGGCATCACCATCGGATGATGCATCACTCGGCTCGTAGTTGAAACCGGCACCCATGTCGACGTCTGCGTAATCTGACAAGTCGAACCAGTTCTCCTTGTTCCATTCTCCTGCCATGAGTGCATGAGAATTGGAAAAAGAGAATGTGTTGACAAGAGATTACCGGAGAGTTCCCCACGGACGGCGCCAACTGTCGGTGTTTTAGAACCGATCTTACGTAAAGATTGTTTGATTCAAGGGTCTCCAAGACTAAAATCATGCAGAGAGATTGACACGGGGATTTTTATACAGGTTCGGGCCTTCTCCGGAGAGAATAACAACCCTACTCTTGTGTGTATGTATTGAGTATACTGGTTATAATCAGTAGAAAATGCTACGATTTTCCCTGCTACTCAGTATGTATGTCTGATTGTATGTCTCTAATCCCCCTTTCCTCATTATCTCTGGCCATAGCCCTTTATAGTGTTCGTAGAGGTAGCCGTTTCTCCAGGCCAAGAGGCGCCTCACCATTCCAAGTAATGGGCACATTGTTGGTAGTAATCACCAGGGTATTAACTCCTCCACGTCGCCTGGTAGTTTCTAGTCAGAGATAATGGTGTGTAACGTTATTCCAGATAATAACAGTGTATATTGTCTGCTTAGATTCCCTAATCAATTGGGCCTACTTGTCCGCAGACTTTATTGATCATAGGGTGGTCGTAGCTGACTTAGTCGTAAAAGCACTTACGACCATGAAGTAGTCGTGGAATAACTTACGACTTGGGGCTGGTCGTAGAAGAACTTACGACTAGATGGTGATCGTAGCAGCACTTACGATCATGAAACAGTCATAGAAAGACTTATGACTATGAGGATGGTCGTAGAAGAGCTTACGACCAGCTGGTTGGCTTCTCCCTTATGATTATAAGGGGTATACTCAAGAACTATATGACGTCATATTCACCCAGAATAAGAATTATAGATAAATAATAAATTGAGGTTTATTAGATCCTCGTCAATTTGCAAACCTCTTTTTATAGCTCTTAAAAAGGGGGGTTTTGTATGGGAAAATAAGTAGAAAGAAGCATTCCAAGAGATCAAGACAATGTCTTCAGCTCCAGTTCCAGCATTGCCTGATTATTCTCAACCTCTCATTTTTTAAGCTGATGCTAGTGGGTATGGAATTGGAGCAGTTTTGATGCAAGGAGGTTGGCCTATATCTTTCATGAGTAAAGCTATTGGTCCCAAGGCTGCAGCTATGTCTACTTATGACAAAGAAGCTCTTGCAATTTTGGAAGCAATCAAGAAATGGAAACACTACTTTGCAGGGACCACTTTGCAGAGTTTGAGGTTCATCCAGGAATAGAGGCTCACTGAGGGGATTCAACATAAATTAATGGTGAAACTCTTGGGCTATCATTACAAGGTGGAGTACAAGAAAGGGAGAGAGAACAAAGCAGCTGATGCACTTTCAAGAGTAAAAATTAATGAACAATTGGAAGCTATTACCACAGCCACCCCTATGTGGATTACAGAAGTCATAGCAAGTTATGAGGAGGATGAAAAGTGTAAAGAACTCATTACTCAACTTAGTATCAATGCCAACTCACGACTCCACTACTCTCTGAAACATGGCATCTTGAGATACAAGGGTAAATTATATGTGGGATCTCACACAAAGTTAAAGAAGAGTCCGATGACATCATTTTCATGATTCTACACTGGGAAGGCACTTTGGAGAGAGAGCTACTTATCAAAGATTGAAACTGCTCTTCTATTGGCCGAAAATGAAACATGAGGTGGAGGAATTTGTCAAGAGTTGTGATGTATGCCAAAAGAATAAGTCAGAACATGTACCCTATCCTGGTTTGCTGCAGCCAATTCCAGTACCTGAAATGGTTTGGACTCACATATCCATGGATTTCATTGAAGGTTTACCAAAATCTAAAGAAAAAGAGATAATCTTAGTAGTGGTTGACAGGCTTACTAAATATTCTCATTTCATTGCTTTGAACCATCCATTTACAGTCCAAAGTGTGGTTAAGGTGTTCATTGATAACATATTCAAACATCATGGACTGCCTTCTGTCATCATCACAGATAGGGACCGGATCTTCGCTAGTCACTTATGGCAAGACCTGTTTAAGACCCTGGGGGTTAAGCTGAGGTTGAGTATGGCATATCACCCTGAGATCGACAGTCAAACTGAGAGAGTGAACCAGTGTTTGGAGAGTTATTTGAGGTGCATGGTCTTTACAAATCCTAAGAGATGGTGCAGTTGGTTGTCAACAGCTGAATGGTGGTATAAAACAAACTTCCATACTGCATTGAAAATGACACCCTTTCAAGCTCTCTATGGATTCCCACCTCCACAAATCACTAAAGTTGGTTTACCAGATTCACCTAATGAAGAAGTTAAAGGACTTCTTCAAAGGAGGCCGTTAGCCTTACAAGTTATCAGAGACAATCCAATGAAGGCTCAAAACAAAATAAAATCCTATGTTGACAAGAATAGAACCGAAAAGGAATTCAATGTTGGGGATATGGTATATTTGAAAATTTAGCCTTACAGACACACTTCACTGAGTTTGCATCGATCCCTAAAACTTCATTCAAAGTTTTATGGTCCTTTTAGAGTGTTGGAAAGGATTGGAAAGGTGGCATATAAACTTCTATTACTGGAAGGTTGTCAGTTACACCCCACATTCCATGTGAGCCAATTGAAGAAGCAAAAAGGCGACAAAGCAATTCCAAATTCAGAGCTTCCACTGATTGACAAAGAGGGTAACATCAAGGTGGCACCGGTGGCTGTGATAGAAAGGAGAATGATTCCTCGCAACAATGAACCGGTAATACAATGGCTAATTCACTGGATGAAGTTACCACTTTCAGCTGCCACTTGGGAGGACGTAGACTTCATCCTGAAGGTATTCCCCAATTTCATCCCTTGAGGACAAGGAACTCAAGGAGGAGGGAAATGCCAGGAATCCAACTCCTGATGTCTATTTCTGAATCGGTATTTGGGTGTGTGGCTGAGATGGAAGCGGGAAGCTCTTATGAAGATCTAACGGTGTATGACCATACGGCGGGAGTCATGGTATTTGGGTGTGTGACCAAGATGAAAGCCGGAAGCTCTTATGAAGATCTAACGGTGTACAACCATACGGCGGGAGTTACCGCACGACAACTACTTCACTTACCGGGGGCGCAAAGGCTAACTAACCCTGTTCATCCGATCACGATCTAACGGTGTACGACCATACGGCAAGAGTTACCACGTGACAACGAGGGACATCTTTTAATTACTCTTACTTTTTAGCTCTTGTCTTTTATCTTCCTTTACCGAACTCAGCCTATAAAAGCCTTGTAAGGAGCAGATGCTCAGTATCTTTGAATCATTGCAAACCCTAGCCACAATAGCATTGCTTCGTGTCTCTAGTTTGTAGTTTCCATTTTTGTGCCGAAAGGAATCGAAACGAAGTTTCTTGCCTTGCGATTTTCTCCTGTATCTTTTTGTTCTTGACATGGCGCCACCCCTCTGCCTCCCACGCCGGCCCCCTCCTCCACTCTCTCCTGCGCCGCCGCCGCCCCTCTCCTCCCACGTCGGCCCCCTCCTCCTTCCCCGCCATGCGGCCCCCCTCTTCCTCCCGCATCGGCCCCCTCCTCCTTGTGATCCTTCGGTGGTGGTGTTGGCGGCGAACTCATGATCTGAACCAGGCACGCTCGGCTCTGATCCCTCACCGCTTCACGTGACCATGGTCAGTGTCTTCTCGTGTGCTTGTGATTTGTTCCCAGATCTAGCTACAACTCTACGATTGGTCTGAGTAATTGTTCCATGTTGAGATATGGGTTCCAAAGATTTGGATTTTGATTGGAGCTTAGATTTTGTATGCTCGTACATAACACCTGCGTTTGTTCACTCGATAGATTGCAATCATGAATGATATGCGAGGACAAATGTAATGCTAGTTTTCACAGAATTGTTTTAGCTTGTTAGAACAAGATGTTGAGCAATAACTGTAATATGATGCTGTGCATCGATATAAACTACGGTAGAATTGAGTATTTCTCTGAACTTTACTCTGTAGATGGTAAAATATGTTGAGTATGTGGGGAGGAAGGAAAGACGGTTGAATTGTTTTGGGGCGGTGAAATTTAGACCCTGTATGGGAATACATGAGCTTAGGTGAATTAAATTAACTTGCTTGAATGACAAATGGGTTGGATGGATTCATTTTTTGGCATTCATGGCGGTGCGTTGGTTCGGATGTCATGCGAAAGCATGAAATGTGTGTTTTAACTTTGAAAATACATTGTTTTTGGATCTTCCAGGTTGGGACTGCACATGATTGTTCAAAATATACACTGTTATGCTAGTCTTGCTTGCAAGGTCAGGAAATCGGTTGGTTTGCAGAGTAGAGTGCAATTTAGATGCAAGTTGATCAGCTTGTACTATAATTTACTAAAACAGTTCTCTTCGCTATATAAGTACAATGGCAAGCACTTTAGGATACCTTGCTGTGTTGTGCTCAACTAGCATCTTACACTAGTCCACCTGCAGCAACAACACGAATTTTGATATCAACTGAGGTGAATTTTCCAGGATTCATTGGCTGCAACACCTTGGTGCACCGAGTGAGCTCACCCTGGACAATGGATTGGGTGACAAAATCGTCATCTCAAATCAAATGCAAAGTAGGTTGAATTGATCTATGAAACAAGGCATCTCTTTTCAACATTGTAAAGATCACATGATTAAATTATGGTTAATTTTTGAAATGCAGTTGGTCAGATGCAGTGTCGTGGAATCCTCACTTGCAGATGGAGGCATGTTACAAAGATTTTATCTGTGTAGAAAATGCAAAGGTATGAAATCTGACATAAGTCAGAAACCTCTATAAACATTTGTTTGCTTTCCACTTTCCTGAATGAAATCATGAAGAGGTACAATTCATAATTGCATAATTTTTACTGATGATATGGTCAATTGCATTATGTAGATTGAACCAGTTCAACTGGAGCCAAAACAATCTTGGGTGGCATAGCAGAAAATTGTACTAATCTGAAGCTAAACGGAGCAAAACAATAGAATACAGCAAATACGCTGCAAAAGGAATCCCATTTTACCTTTCTGGCAATGTGAAATGCAAATGTCATTCCTCCAATATATTTCCTTCAACTTATGCCATCGTAGTAGATACTGTAATTTGTACATTTTTTCTTTACTTCTGGTGTACTCTAATATTTTGATTGTACCTATGAATATTGCAAAGTAATAAAATTATTTTCTTCGAAGCAAGAATTGCAATGTGGTGCACCTCGAGTAAATTCTCCAATGTTAATTCTTTAATAATTTCGAATTGTACAAATTGCAAAAATATTGAGAAAGTAACATGTTTGTCGTGGATACAAATGCATAAATTAATTGATTGTGTAATATTGTTTATTGTGATTATTTATGTAATATTTTTTTACTGTAATAATTATTTATCATATTTTTTATGTAATGATTGTTTATTGTAATAATTGTTGTTAATTGCGGTTAATTGCGTTAATTGCGGTAGTCGTTTTTAATTATAGTCGATTGCGGTAATTGTAATCAATTGTGTTAATTGCGGTGGCCGCGGTAGTTGTCGTTAATTGCAGTCATTTGCGTTAATTGCAGTTAATTACGTTAATTATAGTCAATTGCGTTAATTGTCGTTAGTTGTCATTAAATGTCGTTAGTTGTCATTAATTGCTGTTAATTGCATTAATTGCCATTAAATGGCATCAAACAAGCTATTACTTGCCTCAGGGGTATCTCATATATTCCCTATCTTAGAAACTGCAGCCAGCCTACCTAAAAGTCGGATAACCAAACACAAAACCTCTTCAGCCCAACCATTTAGCCCTACAACCTTACCAAAAACCACTTTTTAGAAAAGCTACAGTCGTGTCAAAGAGGCTCGGAGTCCGAGAGATAGAGGGGCTTCGAGAGTTTCCCCTCTCCTATAACACCCCGGCCCATCCTCTAGGCTCAAAATGCTACCACTACACCATAACCATTACGAAGTTTGCGCAGCGAATTTAACAACTAAATATATATTACAGCAAAAGTGATTATCTAGGGAAAATAGTTTGCAGTAGTGACTGCATGTGACATGGATGTGCTATTCTCCCTTCTCGATGCATGCCATCTTCATCGTTTCCCTAAACACCAAAATAAATAAGAGTGAGTCTGAAGACTCAGCAAGCACATAATAGAAACGATAAACACTACCACACAAACATAAACCTAACCATTTCATTATTTCCATCATAATCTTCCCATTAATGCAATGCACCAATATTGTACATGCTCATTTGCTCATATGCATCTCACCAGCTGATGCCGGTATCGCGGAGTGTTCACCCGTCGATGACACACTCTTCCCCCATCTTTGTTAGGATGGGGTCCCTACATTGTAGGACGTTATCTAGTCCCTACAAATGTAAGATTTTATCTAGAGCACTCCGAATTAATCATATATCTTTCTCACCGACCTTACCAGAATAGTTACATGACTTTCTCACCGACTTGACTCGTGGATTTTTACCATGATGCAGAATGCATATGTCCATTGTCATTAACATGGTTCATCATCGTCATCATTAACAGGGTAGCCTCATTGCTCACCCTGTTCCATCATTATAGCCATCATCATATAAACATCATCATAACACGCAAACATCACATATTTCATAGCACTTACAGGCTATCGCTCTACCATGCACTTGCCTGTTAACCAAGCGAAGCAGAGTAACGTGCGGATGGCGCCGTTCCAGAACCTCCACCTGAACAAGCATTCAACCAGACTCAACACATTGTAGCAGTACATGTACACATAAGGACGCCATTATTCCCACGCACAATTCTGACACAAACAAACCCCTCTCAATGAACTATTCTGCTAAACTGGTACCCAAATAATGATGAGTTAGGGCTCGCATCGTCTAACCTAGCGAATAAAAATTTATATGTGCGCCCCTATTTTTTTTCCACCCCTTTCTTTTCTTTCTTTCCTCTTTTTTTTCTTTCCTGGCCGAAGCCATCTCCTCTACTGGCCTTATCTCTTCGCCTGCTCCCTCTACTCTGGCTCTCTCCCCCTTTCTTGCTCCATCGACACACCGCCTTCCCTCCACCTCGGCGCCTCCTCGGCTCTCCGCCTCATTGCGGCTCCATGGCGTCCTACATTGCTGCATACTGTACCGCTTCCTGTGGGTGCCGCCAGTGTGCCTCACCCGGCCGACACAGTGCGCCACTCCCGAGCTCCCCTTACGCTCGATGGCTCCTCTCCACCCCTCGCCACTGGCAGCATCATCGCGCCTCCCTACGGTTGCCGCCCTCCGAGCTCTAACTAGGAAGTCTTCTCTTACCCCCCTTGTACTATACGCGCGCTAGTGCTGTGTCCTGCTTGCTCTTGTGCTATGCTTGCGCGATCATGATGGGTAACTAGAGTGGGATGGGTAACCTACCCGGTGTGTCGGTTCCGAGGTGGGAAGTAGCTACGACGATGTTCTTGGTGGCCGTAACTTTGCTCCCTAGTGGGTGCTTGTTCTCTTGAGGTGGTGGGTGGCTTCTCTGGTGGTGCTTGCTTACAAAGGGAGGAAAGTGTTGGATTCTTTGGTGGGTTGTGTCTCTGGTGATTTCTCTGGTGGTGTTTACTTAAGGAGAGAGGAAGGATATAGCCTCTTGGCCATGTAGTGGCTTGATCTTATCTTTTTAGATCATCGCCAATGTTGTGTTTTAGTCGGTTCAAATGAGGAGAGAGAAGACATTGAATCGATTCAATACATTGGAGAGGTCGGTTCCAACAAAAAAATACATGGAACCAAACTCTACTTAGGAATCAATTCAATGCATTAAACAACTCATATGAGTATTAAACAACTACATAGAAAAGAGTGCGTTTGAGAGAGGATATTATTATTTTGTGGTTTTTTAATATAATGTGGGTCCCAATTATTAGTAGGAATCAGTTCAATACATTAGAGAAAAACAAGCTCAGTTTCTAGAATACTTACGTGGCATAACTTTGAATCGATGTCGGTTCAATATACCAAAAATACTCTTAGCCCCTTCTCTCTGGCTTGATCAAGAAAGAGTCTTTTTCTACTGCGAAAACTAAGTTAGTAAAAAACGTTGGATTCTTAATTTTCGCTTTCCCCCTGTTTTCATTTCTACTGGCGTTATATCTCCAGTTTTCGACCTCAAGCTCTGCTCTGACCGTTTTATTCCTTCCCACCACAACCACGCCACCTCACCCGCTTCACTGCTTCACCAACTACCAATTGATACCACCTCGTTCTCTCTCTCGCGCGCTCTGATGGACTACGCGGGCGGCGCGCCGGCGCCTGAGCCTGCACCGGTGAGGGCGCGGGCGCGGTGGTGCTACTGCCGCTGCTTCCGGCGGTGGGGCCGCTGCTTCTGCTGCTGCTACTGCTGCAACCCCTTCCCCACCCAGGACGACCTCCGCGCCGCCGCCACCTGAACCCCCACCCCACCCCAGTACCCCACCCTGTAGGGTCTCCCAGGTGCTTCTTTTCCTGCTTACTCGTATGATTCGCGTGTCTTCTAGTTGGTGTACTCACTACTAAGCAATATTAGCTAGTTGGTTATTCCGTGTGCTTGGCCGCCTTGGCGTGATCAGGGTGGATGGTTTTGCGTTGGTTTGTTTCGGATTGGAGCTAGCGGGCGGGTTTGGTATCTCTCGATTGGGCGTTTGGAGGCGGCGTGCTGCCTTCGGAGGCTCGCGTGATCGCGTGTCCATCGGGCTGGTGTTGGGATGGAGCAGTTTGTGGTTGATTCGTGCTCTCTTCACCCGCTAAAGATTTTAGGTTTTAGTGCACACGGGAGAACGCGGAGGATCTCCTCCACGTCCGATTCTGGAGAATCTAGTTGGTGCTGCCACGTGGGCGACTCTACAGACTGCTGAGTGCCCTCGATGTAAAAGTCTTGAATTGAATCGGGTCTGAGTGATTTGAATTGGGCAGGGTAATCTGGTGATCTTGTGCTTGGGTGTTCTACACTTCTAGTGCTGTTGGTTTGTATGGTAAAATTAGGAAGCTCTCCATTCCAAGCAACATATGAGTGACTTGGAAGTCGTGAATTGAGTAGTGAATTCCAGTGTTGCTCTGTTTGGATGACGACGGAACGAATGGGTTTGATTTGCGTGCTTTCTGTCATCTAAGACCACTTCATGCTATGCTTTTAGATTTGTTGCTGTTTAGTATTTGAACTAGTATATGTTTTCATTACGGGCTGAAGCTTTACCCAGCCGTAATGTGCCCTGAGCAATAAGGGTAGAATTACAAGATCTTATTCAAGAGAAAATGATCTACTACTCTTCGCTGATGGTACAGAAACCAGAATGTATGCACATTAGTAGTAATTATCATTTGTCTAAGTATACATGAGTTAACCTACTTAGCTGTTGTTAGCGCTGCAAATTCACTTGATTGATAACACGAAGTGAACTGTTGCTTCTGTTATGAATAGCAACTTGTATTTCCAGAGGGCCAAAGGGCCAGTATATATACACAAAGTACAGGTGGTGAATATGCCAATAACCCCTCATAACAATGGGAAATAACACACTATACATATATCTCTAACACCCCCTCTCAAACTCATGGTGGATCAACAACACTGAGTTTGGAGAGGTAGAAGCCGTGCTGTGCTCGAGTCTGGGCCTTCGTGAAGAAATCCGCTATCTGAAGCTCTGAAGGCACATACTGAAGAGCAATCACTGATCATGCACACAAGACCTTATGAAGGAAGCATCAACACCAATATGCTTAGTGAGCTCATGCTTCACAGGTCACGAACATCTTGATAGCACTGTCTTTCGACAAGAGAGGAGTCGGTGTAGTAACAGAAACACCAAAATCCTCAAGTAACCATCGTAGCTAAGTAATCTCTGCTGTCAAGAGAGCCATAGCTCGCAACTCAGCCTCTACACTCGAACGGGACACTGCAGTCTGTTTCTTCGTCTTCCAGGCAATAAGCGAACCACCAAGAAAAACACAATGGCGAGATAGACCGGCGATCGAGGATCGCCGCCCAAGTAGCATCCGAATAAACTGAAGGCAGAACGAGTGGAGCGTGGAAAGAAGAGACGGCGAGAGATAGTCCCACGAAGGTATCGTAGAACTCGAAGAAGGTGGCTGTAGTGGACCTGAGTGGGAGCAGAAACGAACTGACTCAGAATGTGAACTAGATAAGTGATATTCAGACGAGTAACAGCAAGGTAGACAAGACTCCCAACAAGATGACGATAGTGAGTCGGATCAGAAAGAGGCTCGCCATCAGTGGGTTGGAGGTGAACATTGAGCTCCATGGGAGTCTCAACAGTACGCTGATCAGTGAGGGAGGCGCGATCAAGAAGATCCTGAATATACTTCTCTTGGGACATAAAGAAACCATCTGGAGTGGAAGTAACCTCAATCCCAAGGAAGTAACGAAGAGGACCAAGATCCGATATAAGGAACTGTTCACTAAGACGAGCCTTGACAAAGGCAATGTACTCAGAATCATCTCTGGTAATGATCATATCATCAACATACAGAAGAAGAAGAGTCCGACCACGAGACGAAGTGTTGACAAAGAGCGCAGGATCATGATCACTCATTTGAAAAGCCAGCAGCGATGACCACAGAGGAGAAGCGCCAAACCAAGCACGAGGGGCTTGCTTAAGGCCATAGAGAGAGTGACGAAGGCGACAGACCATGCCCTTAGGAACAGAATACCCAGGTGGCGGATGCATATAGACCTCCTCACGCAACTCGCCATTAAGAAAGGCATTCTTGACGTCAAGCTGAGAAACAGACCCGATGGCGAGCAGCGACGCCACCGAAAGAAGAGCGCGACAAGTGGTCATGTGGGCTCACAGAGCAAAAGTCTCGTCAGAAGTCACGACCATGCTCTGTTGGAAGCCACGAGCAACAAGACGCGCCTTTATAGCGCCAAGAGAGCCATCGAGCGAGTCTTAATCTTATAGACCCACTTACATGTGATGGGACGAGAGTGAGATGGAAAAGGAACAAGATCCCAAGTACCAGTACGCTCAAGGGCAGCAATCTCCTCGGCCATGGCATGCTGCCACTCAGGATGAGTAACAGCATCCCGGTAGGAGGCAGGCTCACGAGTAGCTACGCCAGCAAAGGCAAAACGGGTAGGGGGCCGAATCGACTGGCGATCGCGGAGAGCGTAGCGAGGAGAAGACGGCCCATCAGGGGAAGATGAAGCATCAGAAGAAGATGGAACATCAGGAGAAGATGGCTCATCTGGAAGATCCTCAATACGAGGTCGACGAGTGTAGACAAGTGTAGTGGGGGGAGCCTGAGGAGCCGCAGGAGGCGAAGCATGCGGCGACAATGGTGGAGAGGCCACATGAGGAATATGTAGAGACTCAGTGGGACGGGTGGACGAGGGCAAGACAGATATATGTGTATCTGGAAAGGTCAAAAAGGACAGAGACTCCACAGAGGAAGCCGAAGGAGAGGCAGGACGTGGGTAGAAGGGACGAGACTCGTCGAAAGTCACATCCCGAGAAATCCGCATACGTCGACCAACAGGATCCCAGCACCGATAGCCCTTGTGCTCGACCTTCAGTATCCCGAAAAAATACACTCAACAGATGACGATCGGTTTGGTGCGTTCTCGGCGAGAGGAGAACGTAGCAAACGCAACCAAATGCGAACGAAGGCGAGTAATCGGAAGAAGACCACAGAGACGCTCAACAGGGATCGCACCCTGAAGAGCAAAAGAGGGTTAGATGTTGACGAGATAGGTGGCAGTGGAAACAGCCTCGGCCCAAAAGTGAGATGGAATAGAGGCAGCAATCATCAGTGCACGAGCCGACTCAAGGAGGTGACGATGCTTGCGCTCAACGACACCATTCCGAGCATGTGCACCAGACAAGAGAATCGGCGAGAGTGCCCCGCTTTCGGCAAGGAAGCCGCTTGCAGTAACGAGAGAGGTACTCGCCAGCAGAGTCAGCCACGAAAGACACGAATAGGAGTGGAGAACTGTGTGCGAACCATAGTGGCAAACTGTTTATAGATAGATAAGGCTCACTACGAGAAGACATGAAATATATCCAAGTGTGGCGAGAGAAATCATCTATAAATATGATATAGTATCGATGACCCCCTTTCGAAACGAAGGGAGCCGGACCCCAAACATCAGAATGAACAAGATCAAAAGGACGATGAGACACTGACTCACTATGAGGATAAGGAAGCTGAATCTGTTTGCCTAACTTACAGCCCTGACAATCTAAAGACATGTCTCCTGAGACAGACCCTAGAAGACCACGGCGAACTAAAGACGATGAGCGAGATCCGCATGAGATGGCCATGACGGTGATGCCACTTCTTTGGAAAGAGCCGTAGATGGAGTGGCGAAGCGAGAGACCGACAATGACGGTGGCAGGCGGAAGGAAGGTGAAGCAGATCAAGCTCCCAAAGACGCTGTGAGTCAAGGCGCCGAGGGCAGAACCAACCAGAGCTCCGTGTGGCGGTCTGAACACAACAAGAGTCGAGTCGAGAATGACCGACAACCAAGATCGATGTCCCAAAGAAAAGAAGTCAGATGGTAAGGCGAGGAACATGAGCAACAGAGGAACATGAAAAGATGAGTTGCTAAGAGGTCCTCGGCGAGAGACAAAAGAGAGGTACCATCGGCAGAAGAACACCGACAGGAGAATCAAGAGGTGTAATGAAGGATGAGTGGAAGAATCGAGTCATGTGAAAAGATGCTCCGAAATCAAGAATCCACGGGAGGTGCCTGACCGTGGAGGTGGTGGTTTCAGCGATGCAAGAGTCGATGCGTAACCGCGAACCTATCGAGGAGAACTCGGCGGCAAGCGCGCGTCAAGTCGGCTATCTCCTGCTCAATGAGAGAAACTGCTGAAGGAGTCGATGCAGACGTCGATGAAGAAACTGCAGAACCTGTCGAGGGAGAACCTGAAGCGGCAAGCAAGCGTCGAAGTCTGGCTATCTCCTGCTCAGTGAGAGAAACTGCTGAAGGAGTCGATGCAAACGTCGATGTAGAAGCAGCAGTGCCAGTGCTAGTAGAAGAACGACGTGAAAGATGCCGCCGCTTATAGCATCGACTCAATGTGGCCGACCTTGTCGCAATAGGAAGCGATGAGGACGCCATCGCCAGATGGAGATGCCACCACCACTGTGGCGGCCGGCCGGAGAGATAGTGTCTTTGGCGTGGAAGCGATCGGTGTAGCAGTGGACGAGCGGCGAGCACGAGGGAGTGGCATCGACTAGCACCACGCAGCGTGACGGAAGCCATCGGTGGCGGCGGCGCCGGACGGCGCGATGACTAAAACGCAACGGTCTAACAGCGGCGCCGGCGGCGGCGGTTAGATCGACGTTTTCTTTTTCTTTTTCTTTTTCTTTTTCTTTTTCTTTTTCTTTTCTTTCCGGCCCGGCTCACGTTAAAACAGTCGGCCTCGGCCTGCTAAGACCAAACGCGCGCGTGCACGGGAACCTAGTTCTCGGCGCGGCGGCGCAAGATGGTTTAGCGGCGGCAACGGCGGCAGCGGCGCTAAGCGCCGAGGCAACGCGCCACAGGTGAGACAAGGAGGGCACGGAGGCGGCGACGTCTGGCGAAGCGCCGAGGCGGCGAGGCGGGTCTGGCGGATCCGGAAGCGGCCGCTTGGGATGGAGGCGGCGGGCGAGAGAGAGAGGTCGACCTCGGCGATGGCGTCGATCCGGGCGGCGCCGAGGACACGACAGCGGAGGTAGTAGGAGATGAGCTCCTCGTCGGTGGGGGAAGCGAAGCCCGACGCGGCAACACGGCCGCCGCCATGACGACTCAACGCAGTGAGAGGAGAGGTCGACCTCGGTGATGACGTCGATCCGGAGGCGGCGGCCGAGGATGCGGCGGCGGAGGTAGTAGGAGACGAGACGGAGGCGCTCCGTCGATGACGAGGAGGTTCGTCCCCTTGCTTGATGGTTGGTTGGACTTGACGAGGAAGCGGCTAGGTAGGAGAGAGAGAAGCGGCCACGGCCTAGGTGAGGGGACGAGTTGCGTCCTAAGAAAACCTAATTGGCTCTGATACCATGTTATGAATAGCAACTTGTATTTCCAGAGGGCCAAAGGGCCAGTATATATACACAAAGTACAGGTGGTGAATATGCAAATAACCCCTCATAACAATGGGAAATAACACACTATACATATATCTCTAACAGCTTCTATTACTGATGACGCAACCTACATTGAATACTACATCCGTTCTTTTTTACCTGTTGTTTTGGACGTCAACCCGGTCTCCAATACACACATTTGACCATTAATTTTTCTAATTATATATTAGTAAAAATTACTAAAAATGTAATGCTATGAAAGTATTTTTGATAATAAATCTAGTAATATCATTTCCACGTGACAAATCCAAATAATTTTGTATATATTAGTGGTCAAAATTTTAAAAGGTTGTTTGCACGCTTTCTAAAATGACATCTAAAAAAGAACGGAGGTAGTAATTTGCATACCATTTGCTACTTTAGTATGTTGGATCCTGATTTTGCATGTATATAGTGCCACACAGTAATCCATTTTCGTTGCTTAATGCTCCTGCTTTCCACGTTTTTTAAATTTGAACAAATGTTTGGTTTGACCTTCATTCTGTTCTTTTCATCAGGCACACTTATCGTGTATGCATATGAGAGTCATGAGGAAAACTGCACCAAGTATTGTTGCTATGCCTATATACGCTAGGCAAATGACTACTGTTCGGTTCAGATAGATGTGAAAAAAGATGTGAAATTTCAGGAGTTCTCTGGACGGTTGCTGGACAAGGGTTGTACTTATGTTGCAGTGACAGTGAGGCTGTTTGAAGTATTTTGCTTTGGCTAGAAGTCCATGACCATATTTGCTCTACCATACACAATGAAGGAAACCAAGTGATATTCGTGTCTGTGGACCCTTGTGTATCTGTATATCTCGGTTTGCTAAACTAAAGTTGAATGCTTCTTGTAATATACAATGAGTGCTCAAACACATAGATCTGAATTACCTGTACATAAAGTGAATTTGAATTTTATTTACCCCTTTTACTTTTAAGATACTTTGCTCATCCTTGTACAATCATATCGATACGCCGATACATTTTGAGATTGCTGCTCTCAGTGTGCAATGACAGTTACTTTCTAGGTAATTTTATGCTGCTATATTCACCTGGGTGTTCCTGGAGCATTGACATTTTAATTTGACTTGTGATTAATTGCGTTATGGCCATTTTGTTTTCATTTTATTGCACTTGGAAGAGCTGAATAAGTTTTCCTGTAGCTTTCAATATTAGATCTATCATGTGATATGCTCAAGCAGCAAAGTTTTTTTTAGATCTGTACATGAAAAATGTAGCATTTGGCATGCTTCTGCTGTGTATAACTTCAAAAACTACCCATCTTGGTTTTACGTACTCACCCTAACTGTTGACTGCATTTTTATATGGTATATGCTGTGTCGGTGCCTGTCTGAAACCCTGCGCAACGCCTGTGTTAATCTCCTGGTATTTATTGTGCACATATATTTTCCTATCTTGCAATTGGGACATGTCTGAACGGTCAGTTGCAGTTCTCCTGTTACATATTCCATGCATCCTGCAATGGCTACTGAGAGGTTTGTGTCTATCTTTATTGTTATCGTTTCCTACCAGGCACCAAATCTTCTCTGTTTGCCTAAAGGAGTCTGTTTGTCGTGCAGCTCTGATTCATCTTCTGGATGCTCTCTATTTTGGTGATCTAATGCAGTTGAAACGTCAGCAGCAAATCTGTTAATTGAAATGTCAACAACAAACCATCCTTAACCTCTTCTTCCTCAACAGTAACTCTGAGGTAACCTTTACTGCTACCTTTGTTATGTTTTATTCACATCACTTATTCTTTTTTCCATTTTATCCTCAAACTGAATTCGAGATATAGGTTTCTAGCCAGCCTTTCTAGGCACGATGCAATTCATTTGTTTCATGAAACCTCTGCAAGAAGGACGCTTACATGTAGGTTTATCTGATACTTGCGTTCTCTCAGGCTCACTGTTTGTGGCTTGATATTTTCCAGTTCCTACACATGAACAAAAAATGTTGCATCTTGTCATGACTTAACAAGCAAAGCACCAAACCAGCCAACACCATTGCACACGCTGAGCTGTCTGTCGTTGCACAGAAGAAAGCAAAAGAGAAATTACATGTGGGGGCATTGGATGCTTGCTGCTTCCCCCCTTTCCCCTTTGTTGACTGTGGTGTGCATACCTTGTCTCATGTGTAATTATGGATTCTAAGTTCTCCCCCAACAACTAGTCCCCATCATTGATCACACATCTGTTCAGTCATTCTGGCACCACTTTCTACCCTGTTTGCTCAGTACCCTTCCCATCATGCTGATCAACGTTCTTACGTATAACTGCAGGCTCTACCACGGAAAACACTACCGGTATAAGATTTTTATGGGAGGGTAGCTATACCGGATATTTCGGCCATTTTTTGGACGAAATTTATGAATTGAAGTTTGAAATTTTCAGATGTAAAGATGAAATTTATCTAAATTTTGAATTGAAATTTGAATTTGGATGAAAATTCAATAAATCTGTTTTTTTCCCGGTATTAAAATTTATCGGACCCCACCGGTAACAGTTACTGGTGAAATTTCTGCGATAGATTTTTCCCTGTCTCTATGGCTTCTGTTACAGTTGTGATCTGATCTCCATCACTCCATGGGTCATATTTGGCTGTCTGAATTGAGCTGTTTGAAAGCTGAAAGCCTGGAACCAAACACCCAGCCCTGCACCATGCGCTCCTGTAGTCCTGTTTGCTCTGCAGCATCAAACTCTGCCTCCTGACCTGAGCTAAAAGTAAGTAGTTGTTGCTCTCAACTTTGGTCACACTCACACATGGACATGGTCAATAAGGCACAGAAGGTTCCTGCGTTTCTTGTCCGCTTCTGGCTAGTACTTCTACCTGCCATGCTTCCTTCTCTCTTGGGGTCAACTTGGCACGAGATATAGAGAGAGAGGTGTCAGTCAGGTTATGGGGCTCGTGATGGATGATGGATGGGGGTCATGGGAGAAGATCTTTCCATGGCAGCCTTGCCTGTGAATAAAGGGCTCAGGGCTTGCAGATCTTTGTTGCAGGGGCCTCAGCTCCTGCCTGCACTGCAGTTGCTCCCGAGGTCAACAAGTGGATATCAGACAAAAGCTTCCAGCAGCGGCAGCACTCTTGCAGCAGCTACTGCTACGCATACTTTCAGATTCTGATTTTGTCGTACAGAGGAAGTCCCTATCCTACTTTATCCCTCCACTAGTTCTATCCCTCCCTGTTCTTGCATCCTAGAATCAAACTATTCCAAACTTAGCGAGATCTCCCTCTGCCTATCCAAAAGTTCGCAGCATCTTTTTTCCTTGCATTTTGCTTCTTTTTCTTTCTTTTTTTGTTAAAAAAAATGAGGTTTCCAAGCTACTAGTAGTCTAGCACTACTCCCATAACCTGTCTGTGCTTGACTTCTGATAAGCTTTTTTTTCCCTTCCGAAAAGAAAAAGAATGTACAGGGTCAATCTCTGCATAGGAGCCCTACATGGCTATAGACAGAAATTATGGTGATACACCTCATGATTAATTGTTTAGTAGTATCTCATGGCATGTCAACCCTGGGAAGTTAACCTTAATCATGCAGAAATTGAACAAGCTATCGGTAGCATCTTGGGCACTGTTTGCAACCTTTTCCATCCATTTCTTCTACCGTTTATGATCAGACATGCCCAACTATTATCAACTCAGGAACCCAACAAAGGACCAAGAAGAAACACTCAGGAAACACAAGAACCAGAGCCTCTGCCGCCATTGCAAGGCGAGCACCAGGGGAAGCTTGCCGCTAATTGCTGCCGCTACAGAGGTCGAGCAGCTTCTTCCTCCCCTCCACGATCTCGTCGAACAGGTCGTCGATCAGCGCGACAATGTCCTCGCACCCGGAGCGCAGCAGCCCAGCCCACAGGCTCACTTCCTCCGCCGCTGTGGCGACGTCGCCGCCCCTGTCCATGGCCTCCTTCACCTCATCCACCGCCGCCCTCGCGCGCCGGAACTCGTACATCATCACCCCCGCGCCGCCCGCCGCCCTGTCCGCCTCCGCCGCCGCCCGCTGCTGCGCGCGGGACAGCGACGACGCGAACGCGGCGCCGAAGTACGCGCCGCAGTCCGTGGCGGGGCCGGAGGCCGCGTCCGGCCAGTAGTGGAGCACGCCCCAGGAGAGGAGCGTGAGGAGGAAGGAGGTGAGCATCCTGGTGGCGCAGAGCACGCCGCGGAAGCCGTTGAAGCCGTTGAGCTTGGCGTCGGCCGGCACGCTCTCGCTGAGGCGGAGCGCGAGCTCCTCCGCCTGCGTCTCGACGAGCGCCCTGTTCTCCTCCTTGAGCGCCATGGCCTCCCTCCTGCACACCGAGATCGCCCTCGTCACCTGAAGCCACGATTAGTTATTCACACGCAGATCATCAAACGCCATTAAGTCATCAACTAAGGCGGATTGGTTTGCTTGCTTGGTGGTGCAAGTGCAACCGTGCAGGAAGAAGAGGAAGAAGAAGGAAGAAGAAGAAGAAGAAGCGCACCTGGCGGGAGAGGTGGGAGTTGGATGGGACGCCGGCGGCGGCCTGGAGGAGTGAGACGACCTGGGCGGCGGAGGTGGAGTAGCCCTCGATGGCGGCGGCGCCGAGGCGGAGCGCGCGGCATGCGTCGCAGAGGCGCGACGTCTCGTCCATGTACTCGTCGAGCCACGCGGCGCCGCCGGGGAGGTGGAGCGAGCCGACGAGGCGTGTGAGCCCCGCGTGCGCCGCGCGGAGGAGGGCCAGCGCGGCCCGGAGGGACGGCAGCGAGAGGAACGCCGCCGACGCCAGCGAGCGGTCGAGGTCGTCGAGCCCGCGCGCCAGCGTCGCGTAGAAGGCAGCCACCGTCGAGGAGGACGGCTTCATGGCTAGCAACCTACCTACCTACCTTGTGGAACGGAGAGAGAGAGAGAGAGAGAGAGAGAGAGAAACGGGGTTAAAGGTGCAAGATAGCTTAGCTTGCTAGGTATAACAATGGCGCGAGAGCAACCGTGCGGAGTTGTCTCGGGATCGATAGCGACCTTGTTTTTACTCTCAACCCAAGCTAAGCTCAGCTAGCGACCGAAAGTGATGGGAGCTAGCTATACGGAGCGCAAGGAAGCAAGCCTACCATCTCTCTCTCTCTCTTCCTTTCTCTTTCATGTGGTCATGGTTGCTGTTCGAGTGTAGGTTTGAGCGAGATGGCGAGGCCTTTCGAGGCTGTGCCTTATATAGGGCCACAGCTTGGGTCTCAAGAGCTAGCTGCTGCCCTTTGTGCTACGGCAAGTCCATGGACCCTGGGCAGAGAGCAGAGGCGAGGAGGATTAGTCAATGGATCGTTTCCGTCCAAGGTTGCTGCTACCTGCTAGTGCGAGTTACCATCATCGTCTCACGAGGATGAGGGCCAGCGTGGACTTAATTCGCTACGTGACCGACCGGCCGGGTCACTTTTTCGAAAGATACGTTAGGTGCGTCTGGCATGGCGATGTGCCTGCCGATGTGCATCTACATTCTACAGCCCAGGGCACTGGCCAGACGATCCAACACAAAGCAGGGGTGGTTTCCGTGGGGGATGGTGGAATTGCATAGGGATTTCGGAGGGGTTATTCTGATTCCCACGAAAGAAAACATTCCCTTAGCCGAGGGTAAAAAAAGCTGATGGGAGCGAGGATTCTGCTATTGATTCTATTGATAAAAAGAAGAATCAACGACTGACTGACTGACAGGAGAGGGCATCCTCAGCAAATTCCCTTCGTTAGCTGAGTACTAAATGTTTTAGGCGTGTATTATCCGAAAAACCACCCCTATCGGACAACCAGTGCTCAAGCATCAGGTGCGTGATCAAAGCTAATTGCAGCAGAATCACTGTAACACTGTGTACCAAATATCCTATGGAGCAAACGCTTCACTGACTGCAGTGCAGGCCATCTCCCCGCGCCCTAACTGTGCTGCTGCTTCTTCACTGCCGGCCACGCGTAGTGAGACCGGCAGATGAGTCGGGTGACTGCAGAAGATCCGAGGCGAGCGAAGATTACGGGCGAGACTAATTAGGGCGAGAAAGAGGAAATCCTATCCAGATTTTGACTGATGACTTGACCCGAATCTTTCCTCCGGAACGGCCACCGCGATGTGGTCTGGGCCCCGCATGGCTGTGACTGCGCCTTCAAGTGCGCCTCTGCTTCCTCCTCCAGCTACTTCTGCCAGTGTCGTTGTAAATAGTCGTAATCCTGGCGAGTGTTTGCCCAAATGGCACCGCCGGTATCCGGCACATGAAGCCAACAAAGATTCCATTAATTCTTGGCATCCGACGGAGGGAGGACCGGACTGAACGACGTCCAGGGGCGAGTGGCACAGTAGAGCGGTCATATGGCACGCGAGGGCACGTTCGGACACTGGACGACCGGCAGAGACTTCGTCCGGGCAGTGGCAGTAAGGACAAGCCCTCGTCCGGGCTACGGACGCCCGGATTTGTCACGCGTCGGTCACAGGTGAATCCGGGCTAAGGCGCATGGCTTTAAACTGTCTAGGCTAAGGGCGTGCGGTGGAGGACGTATAGTGGAAGAAGACATGTTCGTGCTACCAATTTTACCAATACGACACCAGAAGCACTGAATTTGTAAATACCGACCGTAACATCAAATACCTACTCAATATTTTTGTATAGAAGTACATTCCTCTGATTCTGAATAGTACTGATGATACGGTGACCGTAGTTGGCTGCATATAATGTTCTTTAATTGGTACAGACATCGCCGAGCTCGTACATTCGATGCCCCCCCCCCTTCTTGTTTACTCATTTGGAATAAAATGCTGTTTATCTTGTGATGGGACATGAACACCTGCATAAAAGTAGGCTATCTCCTCATTAAGCTACACTAGTTATTATTACCCTCATAAAGTGAGATTATGGAGTGAAGAAAAGCATTTTTCTCCTTTGCTCAGGGCCTTTCCATCTTGGAGGCACTTGGTGCCACTGGGAGTAGGAGGGTGCATTTAAGATCTCCCTGTCCATGTGAATATATACAGTGCTAGTGCTAGCACTACAGTGAGACTTGCTTTTGTTTTTGAGAGGAACCTGGACCTGGACCAAGATTTCTTAATCTTGTGAAGTGATGGTGATGGTGATGGTGGTGGTGGTGGTGGTAGGCTAGAAAGGCCATTGATTGGCTCATGTGCTTAGAGGAGAGGACCCCCTCCTTGACATGCAGGGACAGACACTCCATTTGATATGTAATATCCAAATGATTACATGGCATGCTAATACTAGCTTTCATTTCATTTCATTTCACTTCACTTCACTTGCCGTTCAGCCCCAACGATCGATGGCGATGTTGAATCCGTGCCATTGACGGTGGTTTCCCTCCTATTACCGAGACTAATCATCCCTCTTCCTTGTTTCAGGAACCAAGACCTTGAAAAATGATTCGCCATGTGACCTCGACGAACGATCTCAGCTGCTTTCCTCGCGCCATCCGTTGAGAATCATGCAAGAGATGACCATGAATCAAACAAGGCTGGTCTTTTGTTCCGGTCGCTCGCTCAAAACCCTAATTCCCGGGGCTCCTTTTGCGCTCCTAGGGAAGGGGATGCATCATGCATTGCATCAAATCCATATCTCGAACCACTATGTAGATCTTCTTTTCAGATTCTCTCCTTGGCCAAAGCTCTGCTTTTTTCCTCCGGTAATTGATGCATCTTATTGGAATCCTCCTGTTTTTTTAGTGCCTAATAGTTATCCGGCACTCGCTTCGGGACTTTATTTTATTCCAAAGCACAATACAAATGCTATAAATACATGCAACTACAAAGCTTCGTTTCAAGCCGTCGATCCTACCCGGTTTACATTCGAAATAAAGGATTTTATCAAGAAATCTGGACCAATTGCTTTGTTTCCTACAAATTTATGCAAGATTTCAAAGTTCCAAACGGAACCTCCACGAAAGTGTTTCAAAATGTTGCATTGAACTGAAATATTCTACATATGTGTAATTTTTTATTATGGAATATTGCTACTTACAAGTTAAAAATGGTCGCCTTCAATAAGTGCTTTTTTCCTTTAAAAAACAATGTTTTTTTTGGCATCTTCAGTCATTCTCATTCCAATAAAAAATTCTAACAAAGCCACAGTAGTTGTATATTTACATGTTTTTTTAATGAGGTTGGTGTTCGTGGGTTCTTGGAGAATGTGCTGCTCGGACTCGGAGGAAGGCATGTTGGTCCTCCATGCAGATCTCATTGACTAATTAAAAAGCCTAATCTCAGCACACTTTCACAACACTTCAAGCTGCCCTCGAGTATATTTTGCCTATGTTCTTCCGAGTGAAAATAAAAGACATTATATTTTCTTAGAGCCTAGTATATTCAAGATTTTTTTTTAATTCTACATAGAACTTCTAGTTCTGAGCCTGTCTTCCACTCTTCCCTGCTGTTCTGTTGATTTGATTTCAAGTTACGCCATGTGACCACTCCTCATTTTATATGTTATCTTAAATATTAATTAGTGCCAATATCAAAGTACTCTTATTGTAAGGTGTTGGCTTGTCTTAACTGTAGTAGAAAACCAAGTAAAAGCTCCATGCTTTTAAATATACTACTTTACCAATGCCTTACATCTCAAGTCATTACTTCGGACCACTTCTCCCTTTCTGTAGTTAGGATCTGTTGAGGTTCCAAATCCCATGCACCGTCCTAATCACTTCTCTCTGTGCTCTAATAGCAGTATGGTTGAAGTAAAAAAAAATGGACTCTATAGCTCAGCATCTCAGCTCTTCTTCCTCCTGCTTTCTCTTTTGGTGTTCCTATCCCATTACATCATTTAAATGTCAACATTTTAGAGCAGATCATATGACGTCTTGCTTCTTTTGTCTGCAAGAAAGTCTTGGACAAGACCTACATATTCTGGGCTGAACACAATGGGGCCCAAAAATTTTATTTGGATCTTCTCATGAACATGATATGCATATGAATCAGCTTTACTTTTTGCTTGCCAAGTAATCAGGACTTCTTTCATCGATCGCAGCTTATTTGTTCGTTCAAACTTAGCATTCTTGGTACCTAGTAGGACCTAGCCATGGGAACATACCAACAATTACCCTTGATATTTGCATTATGAGTGGTATATAGTACAGTGTAAACTTGTGAAATTTCAGAAAAAGATTGGGGAAAAAGTATCAGAGGTAAACTTAGAAATCTGTATACTGTTATGCGGCCTAACAATTTGGAAACAATAAAGAACAGATTAATAAATTCAGCAGAATCTCTTTTTTTTTTGTTGATAAAACCGATGGATGTTTCAGGTCTGAAAATATCTTGCAGGTTCAAGGTTCTACTACCGCTTGCCCATCCAGAAACAGATGAAGACACCCCCCCCCCCCCCCCCCGGCATGATTGTACCATCTGGATTTGTATCAACACTACAAGGCCAGTTCCTTTCAGGCCGAGCCGGCTTACTCATTCACCCGCTCACCTGTTTGTCATCCCCTTTCATCATCGCTTTCGCACTGGCCGTGCACTGTCTTGGCCATTTCAGTTTCAGTTTCAGTTTCAGCTTCAGCTTCGATCGAGATCGGCAGTTACTCGTCCATCTCACCTCTCATCTCCCTGTCCAGGAATATCACATTGACAATTATTGACGCACGCGCTTGATTCTTATATTATGCAGAAACGTGGATATTTGAGTATTATAGAATCATTTCCCCCTATCTACCTACCTACCTATCTATCATATTATTAAAGCAGAGTCAAAATAAGCTACCATGTTCGTCCTCAAAGGCTAGAAATTCTCACATAAATCGGTGCAAAAAGATAAAGATATACACCGTCGATCGCAGCTTATCCAGATTATAACGGTCTAGATCAAAAGAAATATTTTCATTCGAATTCCTAAGTAAAAGAGTCCAAAACAAGTACAATAAAATTGAAATTCGAAAATAAAATTAGCAATTTGATTTTCATACAATTTCTAAGTAAAATCTCTAAATAATTATAATTCGAATTAAAAAATTAAAATGGCAATCATATTTGTATACGGAATAAACAACTGAAATTCAAATAAAAAATAAAAAATAGCAATTTAATTTTGATATGAATTACATAAATTATAATTGAATACAAATTAAACAATACTTGGCACTTAGATTTGTATATGAAATCCAACCAAAAATAATTAACATTCGAATAAAAATAAAATAAAATAAGCAATTTGATTTCAATACTAATTCCAAATAATTGTAAATTAGAATAAAAATAAATAAATAAATAAATAAATAGCAATTGGATTTGGATACTAATTCCAAGAAAAAGAGTCAACTTGAATAAAAATTAAAATAAAATTTGTAATTTAATTTCCATATGAACTCCAAAGTAAAATACCTAAATAACTAAAATTCAGAATAAATTAAATAAAATTAGCAATTTGATTTGTATACGAACTCCAATAAAAATAACTGAAATGTTGAATAAAAATAAAAGTTATAACAAAGATGGCACCAATAGTGTTGATGGAGACAAAAGAAGCCACCAACATTCACTCTCAAGGTCACGTGTTTCTATTGTTGCTTCCTATGAAATAAAAATAAAAATAATTAAAATTTTGAATAAAAAATAAAAGTTATAACGAGGATAGCACAAATAGTATCGACACGGCGATGACAGAGATGAGGACAATGTTGTGCTGCTCACCTTAGCCGTTCAACGAGGACAATATTGTGTTACTCGCCGAAGCCATTGAAGAGAAAGTCCCGTGTTGAAGGAGCCAAGGGTTGCGATAACAAGTCGTGAGCGTCGGCATTGTTAAAAAAGTTAGTGGGCAAAGAAGCTCGATGATGGAGAAGCCCTGACAGAGAGAAGATGAAGTTTTGCGTTGAAGACGAGCTATGGATGATATGAGGCCATCGAGTAGCTAGAAGCGTGCCATCACTCGTGAGGGGTACATCGTCGCCATCTATGGTGAAAAGATTCTCTATATTGTTAAGACAACGATTAAAGCAGACATGCCAACATCAGTGACGATGGGAGGTTGTCGCAGTTAGTGAGGAAGCCACAGAGTTGAATTGGCCAACATTAAAGAAGAGGAACGATCGACACGAGAGAATAAGACATCGAGCATGTATAACATCATACATGAGTATGTACATGCATGCATCCATACGAATAGAAGCGTGGGTGTATAGAGACAGATGAGCAAAAAGTTGGAAGTAGATATGACGCAGTCGTAGGAATAGGCTCGAGGTTACCGAAGAGAGCGCGACACGTGTCCCTGGCTGGGATCGGCGATGGTTGCATGTGTATGCGTGTTGATGTTGCAACGGTTAGCATTAAGTAATAATTGAGGAGAAGTAGAAGATAACTATGTGGTAAAGTATTTTATTGGAAGGGATAGCAGCTGAGAGAGACCGATCAAGATTTGGGCTTACTGTTGGAGGTTGAAGAAAAAAAGCTTTGATGACGAGAAGAGATAGAAAGCACATGGTTCGGTGGGGCAATCAACGTGTGGGGGAAGATAAGTTCAAGGTAGATCGTCCATAGTGCATCGGTGTATACGTGAATAAGATACTTCAATACCATGTAAACTAATAAGATAATTTGCCACACACACACAATCAATGTATTGTTTTAGATTAAATAGTGGCACATGTGCATGTATATAATTTGGAAAAAAAAAAGTACCTACTAAAATAAGAATAGAGGTATGAAGCTACATGATCTATGCATGGAGAATGATTAGTTTCTAAGAACCTCAACAACTTATTATACTCAATGATTTTCTTCCATCAAAGCTCATACTTCAGTTGTGTTCCTCTGGTTATATTTTCCTTTAAGATTCTATTGTCATTTATAATGTTTAGGATATCTTAAAAATATAAATAGCATATAAGATATGTAAATATATTATCAAATATTTATACAAATTTCGAAACAAATGCACAACCCATGTTGTTGGCTCTGTTAAAACACACACAAAGAAAAGATTTTTTTAAAATAATCTATTTTTTATTCAGAATTACAGAAATAATACCACTTTATTTTTTGACAGAAATAATCATTTGTTACCGTACCGTTGGGTGACTTAGAACTAGTCGCTCAACCATAGGGCGACTGGCCAGAGTCGCCTAGCGGAGTAGCGACATGTGTCGTGGTCGCTCGGTTGCCGAGCAACTTGAGTAAGTCACCCAATGGTTGAGTGACTAGTACCAAGTCGCCCAGCCATTCGGCGATTTAAAATAATAGCATTAATCCGATTGAAATAATTGTGTGGGAATAAATATCAAATTTTTTAGGTAATACATTTAGCAAATATTGTTTGTAGGTTATTATTTTTTTTAGAAATAAAAGGGTGGTGACAAGGCTGGTTGGTCCATTTGTGATTTTTGTAGATCTCAAGGGCACGAAATTTATCAGACTCGCAATAACATTTTGTGATCGTCGTATGTTGTTGTAGTGCGCTAAATTTCTGAAGAATTTTGTGAGGACGATAGAGGTAGCAATGATTCGTAAGTACAAAGGTTAGTGATATTGTGATGCGCCAGAAATTCATACATGGTGGAAAACTTTGGAGAAATGACGCAATGATAACAACACGACGGTTGATCCGACAAGGGGTTACATGGCATGCAGGCTAACGAACCAAGGATGGTACACGCATGCCTTAGACAATTAGAAATACATGAGACATATGGATGAAGAGGGTAGGACTACTGCATGGACCGAGGCCATTTGCCCTTCCTTGCGAGCTTGGCGTTGTACTCCTCGTCGACTGCCTTGGCCTTGACCGCCATTTTTCTCCTTTTCTCGTGCTCCCTACGCCTGCATGCCTCGAGATGGGCCTGCGTCTCCTACTGGATACGCTCGCTGTGCTCTTGGGTGCGGCGCTCCTCCTCCCTCCTCTCGCGGTCCCTGTTAACATCCCACTCTTCGCAGTCGAGAGTCCACTGGTCGTGTGGGTGAATCTCTAGGTCGATCCACTTGCGGTAGCCACATAGCGGATCTGGGGACTACGGGTAGATGAGAGAGGTTGTTAGTACGTACTTTGAAAGAGAAATGGTAAGGGAATATACTGTAACCTGTCCTTACCAGCTGCCGATAGCGGCTGATGTCCCAACGGTGGTCGGGATAGTCACAGGAGTAGTACACGCAACCCTAGTAACGCATGCCCAAACTGAGTCGGTGCTTAGACTTGAAGAACTTGCATCTGTCCCTGCACCAACATAGGGGCGGCGTCTCCCCCTCGGGCGAGTGTTGCGGTGAATACTCGGTTGAGATGTTGTAGTAGGGGTTACTACTACGGGGGACGGCGTCATTGCGGAGAGATGGCCTCCTAGCATGCTCCCTTTGTTCCACTTGGACCACATACTCCCTTTGCATTTGTAGGACCGAAATGGCGACAGAAGGGGGGGTTGAATGTCGCTCTCTTTAAAATCGCCCCCGAGAAAACAAACACTGCAGTAAAAAAAAATGTTTCCTGAAGAAGCTACAAACTGCCAAAGGCTCCTATTTCGCTGAAACACAGTTGCGCCATAGCTCGCTTCTACTCTAAGAAGAAGAACAGAGAGCAAAGAAACCATTTGGCCAGCCAATAAAAATCAAAACCTTGGTCGGTCACACCAAAGAGCAGTCACAGCTAAACAAAAGAAATTCAGATCTATAAAGCACAAGCAGCAGCTGCTGGTTCGGTTTCTACGGGAGGACTCTCCAGGCTCTCAAGCAAGCCGATCAGATTTCAGAGTACACAGATACGAGATCTCTTACAAGAAGCAAAACAGTTTGCGATTACTACTGCCTCACAAATCCACAAGAGGGATTGCTCCCAAACAATATTCAATTCGAGCAAAGAAAGGCACAAAGATCCAAAGAGAGAGACGAATCGGATTTCCAAGCAGCCAAGCAATACACAAAAACTAGTTTCAAACAGGGGAGATCATTACAGCTGCATCAATCCACCGAACCGACAACATGAACAAGACAAAACTGCATCCAAGAAAATAAACAAACACTAAACTCAATGGCAGTCAAAACCGATCCATGGGTCGGATCAATAAAACCACACAGCGCTAAGAACCAAGGATTCAGTCGAATCGCATCAAGCAGCTCAAGACAAAAAAGAAAAACCAGCACAGCTCAACGAGGAATAGATCAGGTGCATCAACGCTGATCATCGAGACCATCCGTGCAGATCCTGTTTTTCTGCTAGGCACTGGAGGCCGCCAAGAACACCGGAATTTCCGGCCCGGGACAAAACAGGTGCATAGATTTTCCTCCGGACCAAACACAGCGCCGCCGATTTTTTTTTTTTTTTTAGCAGCACATTTCTCAGCGGCAATTCTAATCCACACACACGCACACAAGAAACGGCTACATACCAAGATAGGGCTTCTGCTTTCCTCCGGCATGGCGCGCCACGGCTTGATTTTTGGGGATTCGCTTTCGGCAACAAAACATCGATCACAAATGCTGCACCAAACCAACAAGTTAAGAAGCAAAAATGGGAATAAAATAATCTAAAACAGCAAACCTCTCTCTGTGGGCAGCACAAACCGAGCAGCACACAAGAGGCAAAAGCTAGCACGCACACACAGGGAGAAGAACAAGGCGCTATGCAGCAGCAATAAACAACTCAATCCAACCGGCGGCAACAGCAAACATTAATCTCTCAGGGATAAAGCACACGCAGTCCAAGGCAAAAGAAATGAAAGCAGTAAATCAGACCAGAAGATAGCAGTCAACAAGATGGGACAAGCTAGCCAAAAAAAAAACATCAAATCATTTACTACGGACGAACACAGGCGCTGCCAGGTTCATTTCCTGGGGCAAACACGCCGCCGCCCAGAGGAATGATTTCACACAGAGGGAACCCTCATCCGCCTCCCAACAACTCACCAACTAAAGCCTCTTTTGACCCTAGCAAACCCTAACTATCTCTCAAAAGCCCACCAATACAAGCAGCCACTCACTCCTATTTATAGCCCTTGGCTAATGGGTCTCCAACCCGTTCGCCCGCTTAAACCCAACGGAGCTCGCTCCGCCAGTGCGACTTTGCGAAATTCCCTTCTTCCTCCCGCACCTTCCGGAAGCTTCCGCCTCGCCGTCAAGACGCCTCGCAACCACCTCGAGTCCACGCTGCCTTTGACACATCCCTACCGTTCGACCTCGGTGCACTGCACCTAGTCCGGTCCACCGTGTCTCGCCACGACTCCACCCGATGTCCTGCAGTCACACAGACAAGAAACACATCAAATAGCACCGCTCGATACATGAAAGCATAAATACCAACATACTTACCATGACAAAATCCAAACTTGTCGAATCAAAGAATATGCATCCAAAACCCATACGACCAAGTTTGACCAAACCGACTGAGCCTGTTGCACCACGCAACGACATGGTCCGACCACACAAACCAAACTCGACTTCCTAAACCTATGTCAATTACTCATCACACACACGGGACGACCTCCACATGGTCTCTCAATCTCCCCCTTGATGAGTATATTGACAAACTCTGATAAAGCGCAAAGATGAGTTTGAGTTTGAAGAAACCAACATGATCCAAAGAAGAAGAGTGAAACTAATGACCATGTCGACAGAAGGAACACTAGAGCAACAACTAAAAGAGCAAATTGATCTCCAAAGCTCTAAACTGTTCCCAACAGACTTTTTCTTCTCTATTCTCCCCCTTTTGGCAATAAACGCATCAAGATGCAATAGAGAGAATATGATATGTTAATGGATGAAAATGGCTGAAGTTTGATTATTCTAAGCAGTTAGAGCCATGAGAATTATCCAGAATGACCATAATGTAATACACCAAGCCATAACTTAATAAAAAGGCTAGCTAGATCATGACAAGATATGTATAAGCTAGCTAGTACACATAGATGACAATCTGAAAATGAGGTACATTATGTGAGCAAGTCAAGTCATCAATGAGCAAAGTCTCGCTAGAGATATCCAAGGATGATGCAGCCATGTCAATAAGCTAAGCGTAGCTAAGAAGCTTAAATTGAGACCAAATAGAGTGCTATGCTCAAGATTGAAACATTGGTTAAAGTACATGATACTTTTTGTGACTTTAAGCACATTGAACACATGAAACATATTTTCTTTTGAAATTCATGGTGGTTTCCAACCAGATTTTTGTTTTATCATGTGCTAGGTCTCAAGCCTTATGCGACTACTCCAAGCGATAAGCTTAAGAAGATAGTCTAGGTCACCCAAAACTCCCCTAAGTTCATGCCAAGTGCAATGGCAAGCCGTCTCATAGGAGAGAATTGGTGAGATCGGTTTTTCAAGCACAAAAGAGATCTTTTGCCTTTTAACAAGTTGTACTAACTCATGCATCATCAAGAGACTAAAACAACTCAATCTAAGGCTCAATATAGATTCATCACTCTACCCAAATTATTTGACATGGCATGAATCATAAAAGGATAGCTCAAGAAAGACTAATCTCGAGTGCTAACATGACAAGTTTTAGTTTAAGTTGAGCAATTTTAATTAACTTATCATGGCAAAAGCTAGGCTGCACATATGAAGTCATGATAAATCTAGCAAATAAGCACAAGTCATGGCAAGGTGTAAAGCATTGTAAACATATCATAGCGTGATAATAATCAAGGCTCAATGTAGTTATATTACAATGCGTAATGCTAGAATGCGTAAGATCCACTCCCCTCAACAATAGATGCAACTTTTAGTTCAAGTTGAGTTAAGTCAAAATTAAGCTCGTAAGCTCCCAAATGAACTCCCTTGAACCAAAACAATAAATCGAGAAGTCGGCAAAGAAAACATAAAACAGTAAATCCTTAAAGCATAGATAAGATATAGAGAATACTATGGCTCAGATCGACTCTCATCTACCCCATATGACTCTAGGACTATCAAGCGCCCACTTAACACACCTAGGAGCAAACACGCACTGCCTGTCCGAGGGTGGCCCAACCTCGCTAGAACCTACAAGAAGTGAGTGAGCTCAACCTAGTGAGATAAGTAATGACTAATAAGCAAGATCCTAGAATCACAAGATAAGAGCGTAAATCTAATCAACTAGACAAAAGAAGCACTCTAATCTATGCTAGGAGGACTAATCCCAAATGCACCCAAAATGCAATGCAACAAAGAAGGAGCAAGAGCATAAATAATATAGTAAAGCAAGAAACCCAAAGCTCCCTCACTACAAATCCATAAGGACAAACCACCCCAAGCTCTCTCCGCAGAGTGAAAACCTCGAACTATCCAATGGCTTGGTGAAAATGTCACCAACCGGTGGTCACTTCCACAAACCGGAGCACTATATCGCCTTCTCTACATGGTCTCTAAGGAAGTGGAAGCGGATATCGATGTGCTTGGTCCGGAATGTCAGACCGGGTTTTTGGCAATGTTAATCGCAGAAGTGTTATCACAAAAGAGTGGAACACTGCCGATAACTAACCCAAAGTCCCGCAGGTCGAAGTCATCCAGAGCACTTGGCTACAAAGAATCGGCCGCAAAGAACGTACTCGGCCTCTGCGGATCAGGTAACACCGGACCGCTTCTCAAGACCAGAAACAAGAGAAGTGCCAAGAAATTGGCAGTGCTGGAAGTGCTCTTCCTATCTATCCTCTGACCAAATAAGTCTCGCATCCGAGAAGGCTCTCAAGGAAAGACAGATGAGGAAGAGTACCAGATACCATAGTCAATGGTAGCTCGCAGTACCGAAGATGCGCTTCACCACCGGGCGGTGAGAAACGCGAGGAGAAGCTCGAAACGAGCGCACAAACACACGTAAAAATGTATGTCCGGTCTCGAAGCGGTGAGGTACAAGAGGAGCCAATCATGCCGCGAAACTCCTTTTGATCAACCGTTCGCCATCCTCATCTCGATCAAGATAGGTCAGAGAAGCCATGGGAGTCGACACAAAGCTTACCATCACTCATGTCGAGCGTTTGCTTCAGAGATCACGAGTATACTTGCCTCGATGCAAGAAAGTACCTCCCGAGTCCGCTTGATCTGGAAACCAAGGAAGAAGCTCAACTCGCCCATCATGCTCATCTCAAACTCGAGCTCATAACATCGGAGAACCGAGAAACAAGAGTATGAGAAGAGCCACCAAAGATGATATCATCCACATAACCGACGAGTAGAAAGTCACCGCCATGCTCGCGAATGAACAAGGTCTTGTCAACTTTACCCATTTCAAACCCATGACTCAACAAGTAGGACTTAAGCCTCTCATACCAAGCTCGGGAGCCTCGCTAAGTCCATACAACATGGAAAGCTTGAAGACATGGTTAGGGTATTTGGGGTTCTCGAAACTCGAGGTCAGCTTGACGAGACTTCCTCCTCAATAAGGCCATTGAGGAAGGCACTCTTCACGCCCATCTGTAAAGCTTGAAACCCTTAGAAGCCGCAAAGGCAAGGTGATTCTAATGGCTTCAAGTCGAGCTCAGGGCAAAGGTCTCCTCAAGTCTAGACCTCAACCCGGAAAACCCCCGAGCTACCAATCTAGCCTTGTTTCGATGATTACCCCATCCTCACTCTGCTTGTTCTTGAACACCCACTTGGTTCCAATGATATTGTGGCCTCGTGGGGCTCAACAAGCGACTGCACCTTGTTTCTCTCAAAGTTCTCTAATTCTCATGCATGGCATTGACCCAAGACTCATCGAAAGGGCGTGACAAACATCCTTGGGCTCAAAGGAGGCAACAAAGGCGAATGGAGACAAATGAGAAAAGCTGACTTAGAGCGCAGACACGCCGAAAAGGTCTCCAATCATCCGCTCTCAAGGATGCCTTTTCCGGATATGTCGGGAGGTCCCGGATGAGAAGAAGAAGTGGCCTCTACCTCGTGTGCAGACGAGGCAGGACAGAGCCACTAGCTCCTAAGGCAGGGTCGATCATCTTGAGGTGCCGTGGAAGAAGGCATCTCAAGGAAGGAAGAGGAGCCGGATCGTAAACAACCATCGCCTCCTCGTCCTCATCATCCACAAAGATAGTCTCGGATCGCTCTAAAGAACTCGAGATATCTCGCCTAGTCCCTGACCGCCTCGCCGAAAGTCACCTCACGTGTTTCTACCATTCTGCTAGACTCGCAGCCTGCACTTATAAGCCCGCCAAGAAGTCGAGTAGCCTAGAAAGATACCGCCACAGAACGTGACTCGAACTTGTCTAGGTTCCTGCACTTCAAGATAAAGCACTTGCAACCAAACACACGAAAATGAGAGACGCTGGGCTTTCGCGTATCTCACTCATAAGAAGTGCGTGTAGGAGTGCCCAAGAAAAACTCGATTCAAACATGGCACGCGTTGCAATGGCCTCACCCAAAACTTCCTCGGTGTAGAGTACTCATCAAGCATCGCCCGCCATCTCGACTAAGGTACGGTTCTTCCTCTCCACAACGCCATTTTGCCGAGGGACGATGGAGAAGAGAACCGGTGCTCTACACTGCCTCACCGCAGAAACTCTCAAAGTAGGAATTCTTGAACTCCGTGCCATTGTCATCATGGATCGCTCAGAAGGCACCCGGAGCTCAACAGACAAACCTACTAAAAGACCTCGAAATGTGTAAATGTCTCGCCCTTCGAGGCTAAGAAAACACCCAAGAGTACCTCGAGAAGTCATCGACCACAACAAGAACATACCACTTCCTCCTGCCGATCAGACTCGAGCCGGTCCAACTGTGTCCATGTGGAGTAAATGTCCCTGCATCACCATAGTAATCGGACCGAGGATGAGAAGCGGCAACCATCTTGCCGTGCTTAAGCATGGAGTGCAAACAAGATCTTTGACCATCTTGAGTTTCGCGCACCACTTAATGAGATCATGGTCGCTAACTCGGGTCAAATGGTCAAATCCAATATGACCAAGTCTCCTATGCCGAAAGAGAGATCGCGGACTCGTAGCAACCAAACACCGGAGAGGATCACCGAAGAATCGAAAAATCAGCACGAAAGATCCTCCCATAACGAGAAATCCCGCAAACCGGACTACACCAAGAATCAAGAATTTTGCAATTGTTTTTCTTAAAGCTCACCTCGAAACCGCTATCGGTAAGTGAGAAACCGAAAGCAGATTGTACCGCAGCTTACTAACCAAGGCAACATCCTTAAGAATAAAAGAAGCATTAATACGCGACAAGACCTTTGGCGATGACGCGCCCGCACGAAGCGCCTCCGAAAGTGATCGCCTCATCACCGGAGCGCGGCTAGGAAGAGAACCAACGGAGTCTCCTATTATATGACGAGAACAACCGAGTCTACAAGCCAAACCTTCTCCTTCCCTACCCGCTAACTGAGTCAAACAGAGTAAAGTCTCAAGATCGATAAATCAACAATGATTTTGGCACCCAATATCGAGTAACACGCCGAAAGCGATGAAGTAGTCAAGCCCGATCGACCTCTATCTACCCTACGCCTCTGTCACTCACAGCAGAAGGTCTAAGAGCAGACCGAAGTCATTCTTGAGTCCGATCGCACTGAAGGAGCGAGTCGAGCACTCGCAACAGATCGAACACGCCATGGTAGCTATCTCGATGGGGAAAACGAGATCTACCTCAGACGGCGGAAGTCACGATCGAAAGCAAAGATGAGGACGAAAACCGAAAACTCGAAAACCAAGTCCTCGATCTTTGCACAAACCCATCGAAGAAACAAGCCTAGACCTCGTGTTGGTCTTAGGTGCACTCAAGGTCCGGGGCCGACCACAATGCGCCTAAGAGACTCAACATGGTCTCTACGCGATCTTGGCGCTACCAAGCATCGATCGATGTGGTGTCCATCTTCGACGAAAGGTGCGGTGATACTTCACCTTCGAGAGGTAGAAGCAAGCAGTGAAATCACCTTACTATTAGAAATCCTCGACATAGCCCGCCGACTTGAAATGGACTTTCTCGGTCACAGGCTCGATCTCGATCACACCCGTGCTATGGGTCCGAGCACGGCAGTGGATGCTTCCTCATGTCCTCAAAGAAGTCATATCCTAGACCCCGATTAAATCTGCAGATCTTAGATTGGTCTAGAATAAGATTGAGCTTCTTCTTGCCTCCTACAAATCTCTCGAGAGTGTTCATAAGGTACTCGACACTCCCGAAAGAGAGAGGTGCAAGAAGAGCAGGGAAAGAAGAGACAAGAGAAGGTAAGGAGCAAAAGAAGAACCAAAGAAGAGGGGAAGAATGGCTTGTGCACGCACACCGACTCAAGGGACATTCCCCATCGCTAGCCAGCTTGGTTCACGCCGCTAAGCTGCCTCAACCTTACCCCGGGCTTCTCCCCTTCTCCACAATCATATTGCAAGCACAATGTGGCTTCTCTAGAAGGTCCTTAGTTAGCTTCACACATTTCTCATCCAAAGCAATCAAGTCGATTTTAGTTTGTTACACTTAATGCATGGTGAGCTAACAGGTCCTTAGAAGCAAACCGAGCCATCTTCCTTTCATGATCAATCATATCTTGAAATGTTTGGAGACGACCTCAAGTTCAAGTAGCTTAACTTAGGACAGTTTAAGCATGAAACAATCGGCTCAAGTAAAGAAGCTTGTAGTTCAAGAATTTTATGATCTGCCTGCTTTAAGTTCATCTTCAAGTTATTGCAATTTTCACAAGACTCAGCAGATCAAGAAGCATGGCATAAGATCCTCTAGCAAAGAATGTCCTTACCCTCACATGAGGTGGGAGAAGTAGTCTCATCAAGAATAAGTAGGGTAATGACCATCCTACTCAACTCTAACTCAAAGAAGTAGACTAACATTCTCCACCTTAACACTATCAAGTTTGGAGGACACACTATCATGTGAGGTCCTTAACTTCTCCATATCAACCAAAGAAAGCGAGCATGTATCACAATCATCACTAGAAGGAGCAGATGTAAGAGCAATAATCTCTAGTGACACTATCTATTTCCTTTTCTAACTCAAAGACACCTAGCCTTAGCTTTAGCATGAAAACCTCCTAGCTTAAGAAAAGCATGATTGAGCTGTTCAGAGGTGGGATCTACCTCGTCCGAAGTCGGAGTACACTTCATTGTCAGCCGAAGTTCGCCTCGAGGGCCATGAAGCACATGCCGAGAAGTCGCCGCCGCCATCCTTGGGCTCTTGGTCACCCGTCCGTCATCGCCGCTCCATCCCTCCACCTCGCCGAGGTCGAGGTCGTCGAAGGCGCGAGGACGCGTGGAAGAGCTTCTTGGCTTTGCCGGTCGCGAACTTCTTCTTCTTTGGGCGCCTGAGCTGAGACTTTTGTTGCGGTTCTTGTCGGTGTAGTCGTTTTGCCCGAACCGCCGTAGTCGTTCTTGCCCTTCTCCACTTAGGGCGGTTGCGAATGTGGTTGGGGCCACCACACTCAAGCAAATCACAGGTCCTCCCTCTTTCGTCCCTCCTCCTCTTGTAAGCATGAGAAAACTTCCGAGCTAGGAGGGCGCTTGCTCATCCTCGAGTCAGCTCTAATCGATCATCGCTACGCCACAGAGAGCAGAAGGAGAAACCACAAGAAGAATCAAGAAAGCCCTAAGAAGAAACGGATTGGTGACTAAGGCCATCGATCGTGACTTCGACCGACGAGAGACAACGCTAATCTCGTGAGTCTTGAGGCGCGAGTCTGGTAAGGCCAAGAGTCGTGGTCGAGAGGTCTGTCGTGTCTTTGATGGTGGTCACTTTCATCTCCCAAACACGCAGACGAGTGCCGTGAGCATCCGACGAGCATTGTCCGAGTCGGGTATGTGAGACCGACCGCCGGAGGTTGCTCAAGATCTTGTGAAAACGCAAGCACTCATCTAGGGACTCACCAGAAGCATCTCAAATTTGTTGTATTCTCGTTTGAACCGTCCTGCCGAACCGCCTTGATCTGGGTGGTGCCTCATGGTATCGCCGAGGGTCACCCAGATGTCGAGGCGACGACAGTGAGATATGCGGTCAAACTCGTTCTGACTCAAACCCCGGATGATGATGTTCTTGCCTTTGCATTTGCCTCAACATCGCCCATGTTCCCGACATTGATGTTCTCATCGGCAGAACAATGAATCGAACCTTGACCTTTCGCCAGATGGCATACCCACGGCCTCGATGTATGTCTCCATTCGCTCTTCCGAAGGGTAATCGATGCCATCGAAAACGGGCGGCTTGGTCGAGTACTTGTCCATCGCCACGGCTCTTGAGACCGTTAAGATCTATTGAAAAGAGCTAACCGCTCGATACCAATTGTAGGACCGAAATGGCGATGTATGGGGGTTGAATGTCGCTCTCTTTAAAATCGCCCCCGAGAAAACAAACACTGCAAAAAAAAAATGTTTCCTGAAGAAGCTACAAACTGCCAAAGGCTCCTATTTCTGCCGAGCACAGGCTGCCGGCAGCGGCTGCTTTTTCTACTCGGCAGCAAGAACAGGAGAGCAGCAAACCATTTGGCCAGCCAATAAAAATCAAAACCTTGGTCGGTCACACCAAAGAGCAGTCACAGCTAAACAAAAGAAATTCAGATCTATAAAGCACAAGCAGCAGCTGCTGGTTCGGTTTCTACGGGAGGACTCTCCAGGCTCTCAAGCAAGCCGATCAGATTTCAGAGTACACAGATACGAGATCTCTTACAAGAAGCAAAACAGGTTTATGACACTATCGCCTCACAAATCCACAAGAGGATTGCTCCCAAACAATATTCAATTTCGAGCAAAGAAAGGCACAAAGATCCAAAGAGAGAGACGAATCGGATTTCCAAGCGACCAAGCAATACACAAAAACTAGTTTCAAACAGGGAGATCATTACAAATGATCAATCCACCGAACCGACAACATGAACAAGACAAAAGCGCATCCAAGAAAATAAACAAACACTAAACTCAATGGCGGTCAAAACCGATCCATGGGTCGGATCAATAAAACCACACAAATATAAGAACCAAGGATTCAATAATCGCATCAAGCGACTCAAGACAAAAAGGAAAACCAAAGACACCAACGAGGAATAGATCAGGTGCATCAACGCTGATCATCGAGACCATCCGTGCAGATCCTGTTTTTCTGCTAGGCACTGGAGGCCGCCAAGAACACCGAATTTCCGCCCGACAAAACAGTATAGATTTTCCTCCGACCAAACACACACGCCGATTTTTTTTTTTTTTTTAGCAGCACATTTCTCAGCGGCAATTCTAATCCACACACACGCACACAAGAAACGGCTACAGCCGCATAGGGCTTCTGTTTCCTCCGGGCATGGCGCCGCCACGGCTTCAGATTTTTGGGGATTCTGCTCAGCGGCAAAACATCGATCACAAATGCTGCACCAAACCAACAAGTTAAGAAGCAAAATGGGAATAAAATAATCTAAAATAAAGAAACCTCTCTCAGGGCGGCACAAACCGAAAGCAAAGACACAAGAGGCAAAAGCTAGCACGCACACACAGGGAGAAGAACAAGGCGCTATGCAGCAGCAATAAACAACTCAATCCAACCGGCGGCAACAGCAAACATTAATCTCTCAGGGATAAAGCACACGCAGTCCAAGGCAAAAGAAATGAAAGCAGTAAATCAGACCAGAAGATAGCAGTCAACAAGATGGGACAAGCTAGCCAAAATAAAAAAAAACATCAAATCATTTACTACGGACGAACACAGGCGCTGCCAGGTTCATTTCCTGGGGCAAACACGCCGCCGCCCAGAGGAATGATTTCACACAGAGGGAACCCTCATCTGCCTCTCCCAACAACTCACCAACTAAAGCCTCTTTTGACCCTAGCAAACCCTAACTATCTCTCAAAAGCCCACCAATACAAGCAGCCACTCACTCCTATTTATAGCCCTTGGCTAATGGGTCTCCAACCCGTTACGCCCGCTAAACCCAACGGAGCCCGCTCCCGCTTGTGCACTTTGCGAATTTCTGCTTTAGCCTCCCGCACCTTCCGAAGCTTCGCGGCCTCGCCTCAAGACGCCTCGAACCACCTCGAGTCCACGCTGTCTTTGACACATCCCTACCGTTCGACCTCGGTGCCACTGCACCTAGTCCGGTCCACCGTGTCTCGCCACGACTCCACCCGATGTCCCGCAAATACACGCATAAGAAACACATCAAATAGCACCGCCGATACATGAAAGCATAAATACCAACATACTTACCATGACAAAATCCAAACTTGTCGAATCAAAGAATATGCATCCAAAACCCATACGACCAAGTTTGACCAAACCGACTGAGCCTGTTGCACCACGCAACGACATGGTCCGACCACACAAACCAAACTCGACTTCCTAAACCTATGTCAATTACTCATCACACACACGGGACGACCTCCACATGGTCTCTCAGCATTTCGCGGATCTCCTCTAAGTGCTTCTCCATCTGAGCGAGATTGTGTTGAAGTCTAGATGCAGGAGAACCCGGCGTGGAAGGAGTAGTACTTGTATGCCGAGCCAGCGCTGCATACGCGGCTGAATTGTAATTCGTTTGAAGGAAATTCGCATCCGCGAGGCAGCAGCTCTGAGGAGACTCGTTGGGTCACGTCGCTACGCAAAGCTGACTCGTCGGGTCACGTCCTGCTTTGTAGAGAGTAGTCACGTCCTGTTTTGTAGAAAGTGGTCACGTCCTACTTTGCGGAACGAGGTCACGTCGTGCACTGCTGAGCAAGGTCACGTCGTGCGCTGCAATTACGGCGAGAGATTGACACTTCAAATAAATTTAAAATTTGCAATTACGATACAATGATTTCCACATTACTTACAACAAGCAAGGTACTTACTGAAGTACAAGTTACAACATACTAGCAGTTCTAATCTTATTACCACTACACACCCAACAAGAAGCAGTGCTGCACTTCACGCTGGTGTTCCTACGTGTTGGTAGGCGCCTTGCAAGTTCTCGCAGTGTGGCCTTCCTAACGACAGCGGCCGCAACATCTACCCACCACTCCAGCTCCCCCTTCGTCCATATCGTTCCTAATGCGACGACTCTGCTAACGACCCTCCCCTCCCCCCCCCCTCAACAGGTCAAGATCCAGAATCCAAATCCTCTGTGCAATATCCAACGTGACGAAGTTGCCCACAACCATGAAGCCTCTTAGCTCACCGCACCACACCTGCTGCACCCTCTCCTTCATGATGTACTCCGATATAAAGTTCGATGGGTCCATGTGGATGGTCCCGCACATGGCGAGGATATGAGAGCATGGCTTGTGAAGGAGCTTTGGCTTATTGCATGTGCAGCTAGGTTCATTCACATGGTCTTCAAGGCATACCTCGTGGGTAACAATAGATCGAGCTGTCCCAAATCCCGCTCTGTCCCGAAGGACCACATCGAAACGATGCTTCGTATTGCCCATCACGAAGACCGTGGGCGACTGACCCTTCTCGGTCTTGGCCTGCATGTACGCTGTAATCTTCGAGCAATACGGTGTATGTGGGTTGGCTGCATGAAGTGTCGTATTTGCATGTCTTTCTCCGAAATATTCGATTGTACCGTGTAGAACGCTTTCCACGATGGCGACGAGGGGCTGAGAACGGAGGCCCCTAATAACCCAGTTGTACACCTCGGCAAGGTTAGTGGTTATTATGTTGCACCTTGCACTATCCGTGTCATGCAGCAAGGACCACTTCTCCAGTGGCTCGACCTCAATCCAATAGGGGAAGTACTCGATGTCCCTCGAGGTCCTCCGCGTCAAATAAGGAGGGTCGAGCTCCCATAGTGGCGTGAGACGTTCGGGTTGCGCCACCCTAAGAATGAGCGGACGCTTGTTCCTCTCGACGACATGCTTCCTAGTGTGCTCCTCCAATATCTCTCACAATGCATCAAATTTACACTACTGGTTCTGCATAGCATGCCTCCTGAATAGCTTCATCAACAGTTGCTGCTTGAACTGCTTGAAGAAGTTGGCCCCCAGATAGTGAATGCACTATCTGTTCCTCATGTCTGGCCAAGGGAACGGCTCATCGGGGTCTTGCTGAAGTTTTCAGATGGCCTTCATCATCCCGAGATGGCGATCATGGATTATACAGACATCAGGACGTGCCCCAACTACTCCCTCCTTCAAATGTCGAAGGAACTACAACCAGCTATCGAAATCTCACTTTCGATGAAAGCGATGGCTAAGGGCAGAATCTGATTGTTGCCATCAACGTCGATTGCTGTCAGGATCATGCCCTTGTATTTCTTAGTTAGAAATGTTTTGTCCACTGAGATTATGGGCAACATGTGTCTGAATGCATCGATGCAGGGACCGAAGGGTAAGAAGGCCCTCTGCAATACCATGAAACCTAGCGGTGGTCTTCTGGATGGTTTGTCCTTCACAGCAATGTATATGCTCGGGTTCCTATCCTGCAACACCTGAAGCATACGAGGAAGGTTGTCATAAGCCACCTCAAAAGAACCGAACCTCCTTTCCAAAGACTTTTGCTTAGCACGCCATGCCTTCCCGTAGCTAATCTTGTACTTGAATTTTTGCTCGATAGCCACCATGATCTGCTTGGCCTCCAAGTCCGTCTTCTTCACTATCTCTCCGTACATCACATTGGCTATGAAGGTAGACGTTAGGTTGCAATGTCTCGGCAAAACACTACTGAGCAAGCAGGAGTGTGCCTCCACCTTGGAGACAATCGAGTGAGTCTCGTACTTAGGTCTACGTGCGTGCACACACCAAGAACACCCAGCCTGCTCGTAGACCACGGTGTATTGCTCTTGGCTGGATTTGAGGACCCAAAACGTCCGCTGCATGGACAAGGCCCACAGCTTAATGGCATCCTACAGTGATCCCTTGTCAGCAAACATTAAATAAAGCCAAACCTCTGTATCATGGTACTTCCATGGTGATTCGTGCTCATCGTGTATAGTAAGACCCTCAACGTCCACCCTATTCCATTCCTGCGGGATGAGACCTTCGTCCTTCCCAGAAGAGTCATCACTATCATCTTCTAAAACTTCCTTCTCCACCAAGGCTGTCAAGTCATCGATCTCCATCTAACACACCATACTGTCGACATGATCCCCTTGCATCCGCCTGTGCACTGGGCTGAGCGTGCAGTGTGCGATATTCCTCTTCTACCTCTACAACATCGGTCACCGCATCCTCTTCTGCCTCTGCAACATCGGCCACCGCGTCCTCTTCTGCCTCAACAACATCGGCAACCGTGTCTTCTTCATGAACCACACGCTACGCGCCCGAGTTGCTCCCACCAACCCGACGATAGTTGCCGGCAGGGCCTCCGACGACTCCCTTTGGACATGCTTGCACGAGTAGCACGCACTCGTAGCCACGACGCCGGTAGCTTCCTAGAAAGCCCTTCCATGCAACCGTGCGCATCAGTCTAGTCAACTCCCGTCGAATGTGTGTGGCAGACCGACTCCAAAGGCCATGTACGACGACACTGCACACCTCGGGGGTCCAAGGAGAAGCTTCCGGTGAGCCAGCGTAGGACATCTCCGATTTGGACATTCTCCATGTCCGAGTGTACCATACTAACTTACTGGAAACCACTTAGGTTGACACCGTATGGACCTTCACGAACCGTACCAACACCGTAATACACTTTCAATCTTGTTGGCTCCGACATGACTGATTTATCACTACAAATATTTCAAACATTGCAACCAACGATTTCTACATTCACCAAATACGTACTAAACCAACAAGTAGCTACACGTCGTCTACATTCGGCCGAGAAAAAGAACAGACAAGACTATTACCTTCACACGGAGACCTTCTCTTCTTATCAACGAGCTTCATTTGTCTTTCTCTTTCACGTCCCGAGCTCCTCTCCTCCCCTTATCCCCCTCTCCCGAGCTCCTCTCCTCCACTTCTCTACCTCTCCCAAGCTCCTCTCCTCCTCTTCTCTCCCTCTCTTGAGCTCCTCTGCTTCTCCCTCTCCCTACGTTCTCCCCCTCTTCACTACCCCTATCCTTCTATCCCTCCCCTTTTCTCCTCTCCCGATGTGCTATCGTTGTCTGCCGAGAGAAATAACGAAAGAAACCGTAACAGGGCTGGGTCTGTCTTTCTATACAACCATCTAGTCGCTCAACCATTGGACGACTTGGCAGTAAGTTGTGGGCCATACCGACGTTGATGTATGTCTGCAAGGAGTACATGAAAGCGTCAAACTTGTAATTGACGTAACTATACTAAGACATTTTAAAACACGATAGTACGTACCGTAAGGTGCACGTTCCGCACGAAGTGTATGAGGTACGCATCGGTCGGTGCTGGTACATGAGCAGGGGGAGGGTCGATGACACGCACCAGCCTAGTGCGTGTCTATGGGGTGTACCAGTGTAGGTACTCATCGTACGCACTGGAGTCGTACGGGGCGTCCTCCTGCATGCAGTCCTCGAGGACATTCACCCACTGCACCACCCACGACTCCATCTTCGCCAACCACTAGCGTCCTGGTGCCACCCCTCATACTATTCCTGCGAAACGTACCACTGCAATTAGAAGCCATCATAACAAAACTGGGAAAAAAATATACAAACATGTGTTGTGTGTAACTCACGCGTGGGCCGAGTCGGGCACCCTCGTCCCGATGAGAACTGGAATAACCTAGCGGAGGCCGAACTGGCACATCACCCTGTGCACCATGTGGTCCTCGACGAACACGTCGAACGCGAAGCCAAGGTCGCCAAGACGCCCGGTCGCGCTAAGCACAAGGAGGACAGCCCTCGAGCACAGCATCTGCGTCTCTTGATCAAAGTACGGCTCCCGCAAGACGCTATCGGTGAGAGGCAATCCACCGCTTCTCTGAAGTGCTCGTACATGTGCATATTGTGTCTACGAGCCGGAACAGTGGTTATAAAGGATGACCCGTAATATGACTGAAGTAAATATAAAGGGGAGTACGTACCCGTCTACGGCACCAAAGGGACCCGGCGGTCGACCGGCCCACCGCGCCCCCGTGGTATATGTCCGCGGTACGGATCGAGTCTACCAAAGATGGGCCGCTCGAGGAGAAGCGCCGAATCGACCACTACCATAAAGAAGAGGGGGCAGCCTGTGAGGATAGATGACAACTTCATCCTACAGCACGCCTCGCACATGCCGTGGTACGTCGTAGCAAGTACGGCTGATCCCCAGCTGATCTGCAGCTCCTCGCCATCGGCGATGGCCTCGTACCCCACGAGGCGGACGTCGACAGAGTCACCATGGCTGCTGGTAAACAGTATCCAGCCGAAGAGTCACAACAGGTACGCCTCGAGGTGCCGTGACACCTAGTTGTCGGTGGGCTCCGGGACCATCTGCTCGACCTACACACAGATAAATAATTAGTAAGCCCGTCATATGGCTAGGATAGTGCATCGCTAAATATGAAAAATGGATAACATATGTACCCGAAACTACGAAAGCCATCGCAGGGGCGGCCCATGTCGCTGTCGCTCCTGGAAGTCGTAGTACAGAGGCACGGCCTCCGCCGGAAGAACCCCCTGAAACCTACCCAGCAGGTCGTCGCGCCAATCGGCAGGCGCGTTCGACAGGGAGGCACCGTCTCCCACGATAGGCAGACCGAGTAGCAGCGTGACATCCTGCAAAGTGGGGGCCATCTCCCCGAATGGGAGATGGAAAGTGTGCATCTTGGGCCGTCACCAGTCCACCAGGGCTGTCAGGAGCGACCGGTCGAACGGAAACCGTCGTGACCGCTCCGGACCGGCCTGGACCTCGCCGTCGTCCTCGACTGAAGCACCGTCCTCTTCGGTGGCCTCCACCATCCGTGTGAGAGGTAGAAGACCGGCATGGCTACATAGTAGACATATGACATAAAGAAGTGGCACAGCTTGCGAACAAACCTATCTACCCAGCTGGGTCCGGTCCTAAGTTCGCCGGTGTCCACGCATTTAACCACCCCCTGTTAGTCACGCCGTCCCGCGAACCAACGCGGGACACGACGGCTTCGCCTGAGGTCTTCTTGCCGAATTAACCGGGTCCAATAGGCCGAAATGCCAGTCCGAACCACTAGGGTCGCGAGCTATACCTGCAAATCAATTCCCAGTTAGCAATTACGACACAATTAATGGGTTCAATTACTTATAGCGTAGCTCCGGAAATTCTAAAAATTAAGTTGCATTCTTGAATAAGTCTAGTGATTTTTTTGTTCATAACCTACCATGGTTTCGAAAGTAATCTACCATGATTTTATATGCAAACCTACGACTACGCTTTCTTACAAAATATTATGTAATGACTACAAAAATTTTAATAATATGTTCACACATATTTAAAACTTATTTACCGATGTTAGCAATTGTTACCATCAACACTCCATAAAATTAAGTTATTTTCGCAACTAAATGTGTGAAGCAGTCAGTTGATTAGGAAAAAAGCGCAACTAATTATATATAAACATTAAGTATCATCTAAATACAATATTTACAATCCATGGTTTACCCAACCCTAACATTTGTTCAGCCGATAATTGCTTAATAGCCTAATCTTTACCATCACTGCTACACCCCCAGACAAATTTTCTAGCTTCGCCACTGATAATATGATACTACACATTACGCATCTAAAGATTTTTGAAGTTAACCTAACATTTTTTTTGCTAACAATATGTCACTACACATGATGTTGTTTGCTAACTTACCATGATTTCGAGAGTACACGCATACAAAATAATACTAGAGACTCACCGTCGTCGTCGTCGATGCGAAGACACTTTATACACCCCCCCCTCCCTCTTCCTGTCCTCTCTTTCCCTCCCCCTCTCCTCTTTCCCTTCCTCTCTCTCTCACGCTCGCTCTCTGGAAGAAAAAAAAATGGCGTGCTCGCTTTCGATTAAGGCCACAAGACGCTTAAGCGTCCCTAATCGCCCAACCGTTGGGCGACTAGGGCCCAGCGTTGAGCGACATGTATCCTAGTCACTCTGCCGTTCGGCAACTAGGAGGTCAAAGGTTGATCGCCCAACCAAGTTAAGCGACCGACACTTAGTCAGCTCAATTGTTAAAGCGACTAGCACAAGTCGCCTGACCAGACGCAGAATGATTGTTGTTTAAGAAAAAAATAAAGCCAGATTATTTCGTAATTCAATAAAAATGGATTATTTAAAAAAAATCGACGACGAATGATTTATTGTTTCTGTAAAAATTTTCTTTATAATGGAAAAATATATTATTTTAAAAGAAATCCAAAAAAAAGGTGCACATTAATGTCATGAGCGTACGGCGCGGGTGACCCCTATCCAAGAGGCACAATTCTAGTCGTACTAGCTAAGCATCTCTCGCTGTTGAGTCCTACTTTTTTCTTGCATCAGATTTCTCTGGGAAAAAGATGCCCATACGGTGGATCCGGTCATCCTTGGCCAGCCCATCTCAACCTCAAGCAGTGACAACTCCAGAGACAAGCACTGTCAATTCAACACATATATAGGACCATGTCCATGTCCCTGCAATTTTCAGAATTAGAGCAGTGCTACGCGTGCGAACGATTCGTAGTACTAGTTGAACGCAACTCCCATCGATTAAGCCAGCCCATGATGGGTACAGTTTAGGGAGACCTACTTGTCAGTGACTGCGACCGGTATTGTTAGCAGCTTTGTAAGAATAATTTCGTAGACGGAGTACTTCGCATCTGCCCATCCTTCAGTTGAAACTGAAGGAGACCTGCGTGATGGTTAAGTCTTACAGCTCTGCTACTAGCTAGGATAAGTCAAGTGTGCCCTTTCAGGGATTCTTATTACATTCTTTCATGTGCGCTGCAGCCAAGCCAATGCTGTGTGATGTCACAATCAGTGCTCCTCTCTCTCTTTTTTTTCCTTCTTAATTGGCCACCTGAAACATTCTAAGAAAAGATTGGCTCTTCCACACCTTGAACTGTGCCCTTTTCTGTTGCTTTTGCATGATAGGTCACTCACTCACTCACACTACAACTCAGATACCTTTGCTTTAGACATGAGCCAGGAAATCTTACCGAAATCTAGAGCAGCCGAATCCACCACAATCACCACTGATTAGTTTGGAATCTGCAAGCTTGGGGAGGTACAATAATGCTCCAAACCCCTAATCATGGCGTCCACACCCAGCACAGCACCCCCATTGGCCCCCCCGAAAACGCCGTCGAGCCGATTTTCAATGACGGCGACCGGTACGACCTCCGGACCCGCACGATCGTCGCCATCAGCGTCGTCGCCGCGCTTTTCGGTTAGATATAAGGTGATCAGGGGGGGAGATTGTGCTATAAAAGTGGCTACTTCACTTTGTGCCGCTGAGGGAAGCACGGCTCCTGGGGTCGAATCAGCCATCATTCCATCCTCCTCTCATTTCTTAAGTTGGAAGCATTTGCATCACTCTTTTAAGCCCTGGGGAAGAAAAAAAAAGAGAAAGGAAAGGGAGAAGAGATGTTGCCTTTGTTTATGTCAACTCTTCTGTTGCGTAATCGTGCCTACCTGTACTGTTTAAGCATGAACAGGTCAGTTGTTTTGATTAAAAACAGATTGCAATCAGAGGAAGCAACTTTGCTGCAAAAGAAATGGCTTTGAGCAAATGGTTTGGTCATGGTTCTCAAGGGATGTATGGTTTCTTTCTTGCCAGGTTAGTCTAGATCCTCATCCTCCCCAGAGGAATCACCCAATGATTGAATCAATGATCATTGATCATTGATCAGCAAAGCAGAAAGAATGAGGGCATAATGCCATCAGATTGGCATAAGATAAAGCAATCTTCATCTTTAGGAATGCCATTATGAGCCAATGATTAGATCTGAACTTAACAAAGAAAACTATGTAGAACAAATGGTACACTGATATTCCAGAGGACAAGTGGTTCTCTTTATTCTCATACAGGTGTATGTACAATCTAGTATTACATGATGCTCAACTTTACACGATGCAATGTACAGTAGATACAGTAGTGTATTTTCTGTTGTCGAAGCTGGATGTGTAAACAGTTGCCAAGGGGCAAGCTTCCATCAGATGCTGACACACATTCTCTCCTAGAAAAGAAAATCTGCCGTTTCATTGGCAGTATTGCATTCGACATTGGAATGAGAGATTCAAATGCTACAGTCTGAAGGTGACGCTTGCAAAGCACTAAAGGTCTTGACTTAAGAGATCCCTTCTGATTTACTGTTCCTCTCAACCAATATATAACAAACAGGTAGGTTAAAGTCAGCATATAAAGCAGACTAAAAAGCAGAGAATCAGAGATCATAACTGATTTATGTCATGAATCTTAGTTCATTGGGGTAAACACCGTAGAAAGGAGACTGACGGCAACGATTAGAGATAGAATTGCACTTAGAGGAGAGGGCGCATGGTACGAAGGAAGGAACTGGACTAGAGAGAACAGATTAGAACGTTGGAGAGAGGTAGACTTGATTTAATTTATTCGTTGCTTGATCTTAATGATAATACACCACCCTTTATATAGGGACAACACCTAACAATTCAATTCAAACTTTCCATCTAGATAAGATCATATTCTATCTCTAATTAAACTCTAACTTTATAGCTAAGTAATATGTTGCAGCCGGCCCTAGTATTATGGCTGCATGTATGCTGCCATGTAAGTCGTCTCACATGGGCCCTAATGGGATGACGGCTGGCCGTACGGTTGTATGCACATGACAACTATTCCACCCTTCCGCGATAGCACATCCTCGAGCTGAGGTGGTGGCCATGGTTGTAGCCCTTGCAAGCCCCATGCCGACAAGAGATCACAACGCTGACCGGTGACCTTGAAGACCGTGGCCTTCACACGTGGGTGCAGCAACATTGACATCATCTGCAATCGCCATGGCAAGCGAGGTGGCAACCGCGGCAACCACGACAACATTGTGGTAGGCTTCCACGACGACGCAGTTGTCGCGTTAGGCTTCGACAGTGACATGGTTGCCACGGCAGACTTCGTCAACCTCGCGGCAGGCTTTAGTAGTACCGCGAAAGGTTTTGGTGCTGTCGTGGCAGACTCCGGTAGCAACGTAGCAGGACATGACAGTGACGTGGCTGGCTTCGACAACGGCATGTGATGAAATCATTCGCCACATGCCATCCTATCGACCCCCGCTTCCTAAGGAGGTTGATTCCCTAGATGAAGGGAGCGACCCAACCACTCCCCTTCGAGACCATGTCCCACGACTTGGTCTTCGTCGCTACCTTCCCCTGGAAGTGTAGTCAGTCCTCATTGGTAACGACCATGTAAAACCATTTCATCTTCCATGTAGATCAAGAATACTTGGTATACATGGGGATATACTCCTTCGCCTTTCCATCGTGGAGATGTAAGAAAGCGCTTCCAACGATCGATCCGAAGTTCTTTGACATACCCTAATAGTATTTGAAGAGCTCCAGATTGGCGTATGCCACAAGCGAAGTTTTCAAAGTCGGATGTAACATACCGCGTGGTGCACGTCCTGCGCTAAACGCACAAGGTACGTATCGGTCGGTGCCGGGAGACGTGGTGCGGGCTCGTCTGCAGCAAGCACGAGCCTAGTACGTGTCTGAGGAGCGTACCAACGAATGTACTCGTCGTAGGTCCTATGGTCGTAAGGGGTGTCCTCCTGCACACGATCCTGTAGCGCGCCCTCCCACTGCCATACCCACGAGTCCAACCTACTCGCCCAGTTCGTGCCACGACGGACTCCCTTCCTACTGAACCTACAAGACGTAACATGTAGTTAGAAGTCATGCATAAGAGACAACAGCACAAACAACGCATGTATGCCGATTACTCACGCGTGCACGCTGTCGGGCACTAGACGCCTAGCTGGTACTAGAACCTCCTGCCGTAGGCTGAACTGGCGCATCACACGATGCGCCCCGTAGTCCTCGACGAAGACATCGAAGACAAGCGCCCTGCAGGTCAGCCAGTAGTCCCGGTCTCGCAGGCACAGCGAGGACAGCCCGTGGGGAGCGCGGGCAAGTACCTCCTGAGGTGAGTATGGCTCCCAACGAACATCATCCGCCGTGAGCCGGTCAAACTGCTCCACGAACGGCTCGTACGCCCGTGTCACCTGCACGTGCGCGAACTGTACCTGTAAGGAACACAACATATTAGATAGAACGATCGGTAATATGAAAAAATTAGTCACGGGAAAGAGTACGTACCCGTCGCCGGCACCAAAGAGAGCCCATCGTCGGCCAGTCCACCTCGTCTGCGGTGTACATCTCCAGCCCGTACAGAGCGCTGTCGTCCATCAGGGGCCGTCCGAGGCTAAAGCGCTCGAACGACTACAACTGCAGTAGGAGAGGACACCCCGTAAGGATAGAGTTCGGCCTCGACCTGAAGCACGCGTCGCACAAGCCGCGATAGGTGGCGGCAAAATACCAACCCCACCGATCTGGGGGCTCGTCTGCGATGGCCCTAGCGTACGCGATGAGCCTCGCGTCGACGGTGTCGCCGTGGCTGCTGGTGAACAGCACCCAACCAAACAGCCACAACAAGTACGCCTCGAGGTGGCGTGACACCTGCTGGTCGTCTGCGGCAGGGTCCATCTGCTCGACCTGTGCACAAGGAAAAAGCTAGTAAGACCGTAGTACGAAAAGGAGAGCGCCGCACTTCCAATGCGAACGGCGTCGAACGTAGTACCCAGCTGCGACCGCAGGCAGAAGGACTCCCTGAAACCTGGCCAGAAGGTCCTCACGCCAGTCGTCCGGAGACTCCTGCGGGAAGGCGGCACCTCCCGCGATAGGGAGGACAAGAAGTAGGGAGACGTCCTGCAGGGTAGGGGCCATCTCCCTGAATGGGAGATGGAGTGTGAGTCTCCGGTCGCCACCGGTCCACAAGCGCTGTCAGCAGGGAGCGGTCGAACGGGAAGCGTCGTGACCGCTCCGGCCCGGCATGGACATCTCCGTCGTCGCCGACCGCGGGTGCTGCCGGCTCGTCCTCATCCATGGCTTGCACCATCCGGGCGATAGGTAGTAGACCGGCAGCGCTGAGCCTGCGAAGCAACAAAAGGTTAGTACGAAAGGTACGTATGGCGAGAAGATAGTGTCGACATATACTAACCTCACTGTCCAGCGTGGGTCCAGCCTCCAGGCCACCCGAGGTGTCCGCGTGCGGATCACCCCCAAGACAGTCGCGTCGGCAGCGCCCGCAGGATGCGGGACACGACGCGACGCGCGATGTAGTCGGTCGATGCGCTCCTCCAGGAGGCCGAAACTCCAGTCCGATCCATGAGCCATGCCTGCAACACAACTTGAAGTTAGCAAATACGCGGAAATGAAAAATCGAATGTAAAAAATAGTACATTTAACTTGCAAACAAACAAATCAAAAAGTACTAGCTAGCAGGACAGTTTTCCGAAAGTAATAAAAAAGGGATAGTACTACAGCACTTACATAAACATTACGTGCAACATACGATACATGTGTTACGGCATTACGTACATGAAATAAAAATTGGGTAGTACCAGAACAGTTACATGAAAAATACAAAGCATGATGACAATCTACACCGATTTACAATCGTTGCATCGCAAGAAGTGCTAACGCAAACCATGGCGAGGTTTACTCCTCACCGGTGCCTTGCATGTTCTCGTCGTGTGGCCTCCCCGCATGATGCCCACGGCGTCTACCTAACGCCCGGCTTGTGCTTCGTCCATATCATTGGTAATACGACGACTCGCTAACGACCCTTGCCACCCTTCAAAGATGTCAATATCCGTAATCCAGATCCTATTTGCAATATCCAAGGTGGCGAAGTTACCCACAACCCTAAAGCCCCTAAGCTCGCCAAATCCATGCTCGCACCAACCTCTCCTTCAAGAAGTACTCGGACACAAAGTTCAAAGGGTCCATAAGATCCCTTGCATGCGCGAAGCACATGAGAGCATGGCTTGTGTAAGAGCTTCATTTGTTGCACGCATACTAGGTTCGTTCACATGATCTCTAAGGCATACCTCGTGGGTGATAGAGAACGAGCCGTCCCAAATCCGGCTCTATCTCGGAGGAGCACGTCAAACGATGCTCCATATTGCCCATCGCGACACCGTGTGCGATCGCCCTTCTCTCGCCTTCTTTGCATGTATGTCGAATCTTGAAAGCAAAGACGGTGTTTGAGGGTTGGTGGCATGAAGTGCGGCATTTGCATGCCTCTCCCTGAAATACCCGATTGTGCTATGCAGAACACCTTCCACGATGGCGACGAGGGGCTGAGAACGAAGGCCCCTAAGAACCCAGTTGTACACCTCCGCAAGGTTAGTGGTCATTATGCCGTACCTTGCCCCGTCCGTGTCGTGCAGCAGAGACCACTTGTCCAATGGCTCGGTTTCGATCTAGTGGGAGAAGCACTCGATGTTCCTCGAGGTCCTCCGCCTCGGACCAGCAGGTTCAGAGTCTGCTCCTTGGTTCCTCGCGTCCTCGTGTTTCCTACTGTGTTCATCCAGCAGCGCCCATAAGACGTCAAATTTGCGTTGCTGGTTCTCCATAGCCAGCCTCTTGAATAGCTTCACCAAGGGTTGCTTCGCGAACTTCTTGAAGAAGTTGGCCCCCAAGTGGCGAATACACCATCTACTCCTCATATCCGGCCAAGGAAACGGCTCATCTGGGTCTTCCTGAAGTGTTCTTATGGCCTTCAGCATCCCGGCGTGGCGATCATGGATCACGCACACACCAGGACGAGCTCGAACAACTCCCACCCTCAGATGTCGAAGGAACCACAACTAGCTATCTAAATTCTCACCTTCAACAAATGCGATGGCCAATGGCAGAATTTGATTGTTCCCGTCAACGCCTATGGCGGTAAGGATCCGCCTTTGTATTTCCGACCAAAAGGTCCTGGCCCATCGAGATCACGGGCAGCATATGCCTAAAAGCCTCGATGCAGGGACCGAAGGCTACGAAGGCCCTATGCAATATCGAAAAACCTCGCGGATTTTTAGATGGCATGTCCTTACTGTTGTACGCGTGCGGATTTCTCTCCGCAAAGACCTCAAGCATACGAGGAAGGTTGTCGTACGCCGCCTCAAAAGATCCAAACCGTCTTTCCAAAGCCTTCTGCTTCGCACGCCACGCCTTCGCGTAGCTGATCTTGTACTTGAATTTCTTCTCAATAGCCACCATAATGTGCTTGGCCTCCACATTGAAGAATCTAGACCTACCATTATGTGTTAATGGGGTTTTGGTGATTAATGACAAATCTAATTGTGAGACTAACACTTTCATTGATATACATATTGTGTAGTCTTATTTGGATATAAAGGTAATAATCATGAAGGCATGCATGTGATTAATGACAAATCCAATTCATTGGATAAACAAAAGGAAAATCCAAACAGGTATGCATTCATAATGATGAATCTATTTGTGAGACTAACATTTCTATTTGTTATATCATGTTTAGTCTCGTTTGGATATAAAGATCAAAAGAGGTATGCATTCTACTTTGTATTCATATATCTTGTTGCATTCCTCGGATCCAAAATATATGTTGAACTCCACCAAAAGTCTAACTTGAATATGTGCATATGTTTCCATTACACATTTGTGTATGCACACATTTAGGGAGCTCAATCTATGTTTTGTGGTTTCATTAGTATTGATCCATATTTCCTTGTCCATATACAATTGGGATCTTTACTTTGAAACATGTCCTTTGAATATATTTAACTTGCATAGTTAATTTATTCATATGAGTATATGAGACTTGTGTAGTTCATATATTCTTGAATGTATTTAACTTGTGTAGTTAATATATTCATGTGAGTATATATAACTTGTGTAGTTTATATATGCTCATATTCTTGAATATATATAACTTATGTAGTTAGTATATTCAAGTGTGTATATATGACTTGTGTAGTCTATATACACTTATATGTGAGTATAACATAACTTGTGTAGTTTATGTGTGCTCACATATTCTTGAATATGTTTAACTTATGTAGTTAATCTATTCATAAGAGTGTATAAGACTTGTGTAGTCTATATATACTTATATGTGAGTAGAACATAACTAGTGTAGTTCATGTGTACTCACATATCTTTGAATATGTTTAACTTGTGTAGTTAATATATTCATATGAGTATATGAGACTTATGTAGTTAATATATGCTCATGTATTCTTGAGTTAATACGACTTGTGTAGTTCAGATACACTCATGTTGAGTATATATAACTTATGTAGTACTTATATACTCATACCAAACTCTATTCAATTATTTGCTATTGAAGTGGTTATCATCAATTACCAATGAGGGAAAGATTGTGGTATCTTGTCCCGCCATTATGAGTTAATGGTATGTTGTGGTAATTAATGATAATCATATTGTGGAACTAACATTTTTCATGAGTTGGATGAATAGGTTATGTTCCAGGTGGTTGATGACTTGGGATGACATCATGTGTTGATAGTCATCAAGTCAAGAAGAGATGATCATGTGTTGATCATCAAGTCAAGTGAAGACCCATCATGAGTTGATGGATGTCAAGTGAAGAGTGCATCATGTGTTGATGCATATCAAGACTCGGGATGGAAGATGTCATCATGTGTTGATGAGCATCAAGTCAAGATCCAGTAAAGCTTCATCATGTGTTGATGAAGGTTAAGTAAGGATGCATCATGAGTTGATGCATATCAAGTCAAGAACCGGAGTTGAAGCAAGGATGTGCGTCATCAAGCTTCAAGTGTTTGCGCAAGGCAAAGGTATGACTAGCTAGGGCTAAGGATGTGTTCCTAGTCTTTTACCGGTCTCGGTGTTTTGTTGGTAGACCGGATTGCTAGTATAGGTTGCCGTACTATTAAGAGGGGTCTTTGACTAGTAGCTTGAGTTTGTCATGTGTTGATAGCTCATTGTGTTTGCTCTAGCTCACTTTAACATGTTGCCAATATTTGTGAATGTGTTTTACAAATAGTTGTGGCTCATGGTTAATCCTTGTAGCATGTGACTTAAGTTTGCGAATGCGTTTTGCAAATGGTGTAAGTCCATGTACCTTATTCCTTGTGGTGTGATTCTAAAAGTGTGCAAATGTGTTTTGCAACTTGTTGAGAATCTCACTTAAGCCCTTGTGTGCATTGCGCATCAAATTAGCAAATGTGTTTTGCAATTTGAGTTGAAGCGAATGCAATCTGTGTTTTCTCAGGAAAATCGGATGAACCGACGTGTAATGTGCGGTACAACCGGGATGCGGTCATACCGGCGATTATGCAATGTGATGCGACCGCTTTCTTGAGCATGTGTTGCTCTGGGTGTGGAGCGGTAGTACCAGCGTGTACTGAGCGGTACGACCGTAGGCCGGTCATTCCGATTATTTGTTAGCGGTTTAGTTTTTCCAGAGAAGATGCATTTGTTGCTCATCTTTGTTTTGAGAAACCCTTGGGCGATACGACCGCGAGTGTTTAGGCGACGATCGCGATGCGGTTCGACCGCTTTCTTGGTGCGGTTGTAAAATTCCGAAACGCTTGTTCGTGGGACTTAGCCGCATTTGGCGCTCCTTTGTGGAGCGATGCGACCGCAGTGTTTGTGCGGTTGTACCGATTGTTCTTGTACGACCGGCCTTAGTTGGCGGTCGTTCGATTGGTAACCAACGGCTAGTTTAATAGCCGTTGGAGGAAAAGCGATGCGACCGCCCCATAACGGCGGTCGTTCGATTTCCTAACTTTTTCAGCAGACTTTGTCCCAACGGCTAGTTTTTGTGTGTGGGCTATAAATACCCACCTTGGCCGTGTGAGGGAGAGTTGCTGGTGCCCCTTTGAGTTCTATTGAGCTAGTGCAAGCCTCTCATACTCTTTTGTGCATGTGTTGCACTTAGTGAGGTTAGAGAGCAAACCCTAAGTGCATGTGTTGCCTTAGGTTGTGGATTTCGTATCCATAGAGCTTTGACACTTGATTGGTTCAAGTGAGAGTTAGAGTCTTGTTACTCTTGGTGTTTGCCGACACCTAGACTGGTGTGGAGGAGTCGTCTTGGCACGGTGAGCTTCTCAAAGAAGATTGTGAGAAGACCAGGCGGTTTGTGAGTGGCGTGGTGCTCGCCATCTCCTGAGTGGAGAGAAAGAGCAACCCAAGTGGAGCGAGGTGTTTGATCCTCGGAGGAAGGCTTAATTCGTGGAGCCGCCCAATTAGTTTGGGTTTCCTCAACGTGGATTAGGGAGACCGCAAGTCTCCGATTCACCACCAGAAACATAACCGTGTCCATTGTGGTTTGCATCCTTGTGCCTTACTATTGCATTTACATTCATTATGTATGAATGCTTGCTTTACATTGTGCAATTTATATACCGTGTATTAAATTGCTTATTCATTGTGTATGATTGCAATTGTTCGTTGTGCTATTCATCATTGCTAGAATTGATTAGCTTACAAGTCATATGCTTAATTGATACTTATTAATAGACTTGTATTGTTGGTGCACTTAGGGGAACCTAGTTGATTTAGGCTTTAATTGTGCAAAACCGTATTTGTATTAGCTTCCGCATTAGAAATCGGTTTTAGAGCCTAAAGGAATTTAAAACGCCTATTCACCCCCCCCTCTAGTCGGCCACCTCGACCTTACACACATCCTTCTTCTCCACTATCTCTCCATACATCAAATTGGCTATGAAGGTCGACGTTAGGTTACGATGTCTGCACAAAACACTGCTGAGCATGCAGGAGTGCGGCTCCACCTTCGAGACAATCCAAAGGAGTCTCATACTTGGTCTATGTGCGCACTCGCCAAGGACAACCGGCTCCTTTTCGCATTTCACGGTGTACTGCTCTTGGCTAGATTTGACGACCCGAAACGTCCGCTGCATAGACATAGCCCACAACTTAATGGTATCCTGCAAGGATGTCTTATCAGCAAACATTGAGTGCAACCGAACCTCCGTGGCATGGTACTCCCACGTGATTTGTGCTCGTCATGCGTAGATAGACCCTCAGCGTCCAATCTATTCCATTCCCGGGGGATGGGAGCTCCGTCCTCATCGGAACTGTCCTCGTCGTCTTCTTGTAAAGCTTCCTCTTTAGCTAAGGCCATCCGGTCATCGCTTTCCATTTGATGCAATATGTAATCCCTATGCTCTCCTTCATCACTGTCTCTGTAGGCTCACCATGCGTGACCGATCTTCCTCTCTGATTCATCTGCGTCGAGCTCATCACAAGCAACATTCTCTGAACTCTACGTAACACAGCCCTCCGGGTCCTCTTCTTCACCAACATGCTGGGCACCCGAACTGCTCGCACCACCCGGATGATATCCGACCGGGGGGGGGGCTGCATAGCTTCTTTTGGGCATGGTTGCACAAGTATCTCACACTCATATCCACGGCGCCGACATCCTTCTATAAAGCCCTTCCACACTGCCGTGCGCGTCAGTCTTCTCAACTCCCATCTGATGTTTGTGGGAGACCGGCTCCAAAGCCCTTGTATGTCGACACTGCACACCTCAGGGTTCAAAGAGAAGCTGCGGGTGAGCCAATGCTTCACATCTTCGATTTGTGCATTCTCGCCGTCTGAGTGTACAACAGTGGCTTGCTAAAAACTGCTCAAGTCAACACCGCAAGGACCTTCACGAACGGTGCCAACACCGTAATGCACTTTCAATGTAGTGGGTACAGGCATGACTTATTGTATGGCTGTAAATATTTCCAACATTGCAACTAGTCAGATCGCAACGCACGACATGCAAGTACTGCTACATTGTGATTTACATTTCTAAGGCCCTTCGCCTATCGTCGACAACTACACGACAGCATGATCCTTCATTACCTACGGCAGAGGCCACAATGAACGTGTAGTACAATATTTAGATTCAACATCAAAACTGAGCTATTTCATAGCATGCATTATCCGATTCGGACGCTAACTTGCAATCCGAAATGCTATAGGTGGCGTTCCAGTCTTCTACAGAGCTATACCTATTACCTAAGTCAATTAGTTCATACTAATTAACTTCTACTAATTAGTTTATATAAATAATTCATCCTCCTTATGCGCTCGGTCACGCATTATTCACCCAATAATAGTCAGCCACGCATGCAACCACATAACTACAATACTTCTCACAAACAGCACTAATACTCCCTCACAGACTATTTTTTCTCTAACTAAAGTTTCTTATCACGGCTACTTACATACAAATCAACAATATTTCGATTTTCTATTTTTTTTTCTCTAACTAAAATTTCATACAAGTACTACTTATACTACAATTTGTACTAAATAAACTATTTACCTACTACAAAAAATACACTACAAAATAAAACAAACTTACCTCATGATTCTTTTTCTCTCCTCCCTCTATTTTTCCTCTCCTCTCCTTTATTTTCCCTCTCCCACGCCGCAGCTTCTCCAAATGCTTTCTCTCTTTCTCGGTCATTTGAGAGGACCGCATGGTCTTTATATAGGTATCCGATGCCCAACGGTTCGGCGACCGAAAGATGTTGTCGCTCTCTGATTCGATGATCGCAATAATGATGCCCAACGGTTCGGCGCTGCAGATAAATGCCGAACGGTTGGGCGATAGGACTCGATCGCCTAATCGTAGAGCCATCGGATCCATGCCAATCGTTCGTGACAGACGCATATATTTCTGTTAAAAAACATAAGAATATTTTTGTAATTTCTAATAAAAATAGATTATTTAAAAAATTCAAGAAGCGAGGCAAGGAGGCGGAGGCGCCAGATCGAGAGGAGGATGAGGGAGAGGATGAAGGCAACGGCAAGGAGGGGTCGGAGTACGGCGACTTTGGCGAGCTCCCACGCTGCCACAAGGCTGCCTTCGGCCAAGACGCTGGCTCAGGCCTCGGGCCGATCCAATAATTTTTTTGCCTAAATTCAGATTCTAGCTGGTAGTTTGACATTTCAATTTTGATTTTTACCTATAGTTTTATGCTGGGCCTCGAGCCATTGTCAAGGAGGCCCGAGGTCCAGCTCTGCTCCTGCCTTCGGCCATGACGCCGGCGGCGGTCTTGTTCCAGCCTTCAGGAGAGGAAGGCGTAAAAGAATATCTCGTTTTTTAGAAGGAGGGGTGGGCTGGGGATCGGTGCGTGAGTCTATGACACATGGGACCTACCTACGAGAGGTTGCTTACTCGTTGGCGCGAGCAAGGTATAATCGGTGTCCGCGACCTACAAGGCATCATGTTGCTTGCGAAAGCGGGGAGTAAAATGTAAGCGAGCAGAATTCAAATTGGGTAGTGCTCAGATTATATTCACATATCTTAATAACTAATAAAATAAGGAGTTTACCCTCGCACAACGGGAGGATCATCCCACCCCTACATATGTAAAAAAATCAACGAACCCACCACGCACACTGAGACCACCGTGTCAGCCACGACGTGTCCCTAATGTGGCCGCTCCTCGTATCTACACTATTGCCACCCCACTCTTCTTTCTCTGATTCCGCGCACCCGCCCCACCTTGCACCCACATTGGTGCCACCGCCCTTGATTCGCGTGCCTTCGACTTCGCCGTCGCCAGAACCACGCTCGCCGCCGGTCGTCTGCGTGCATCCCCATCCCTAGGCGCTTGCAGAGCCCCACATATCGCATTCCCCTTCTCCCTCCCATTCTCGCCCTAGGCTCTGTCGCCGCCGCTCCACCCACTCCCCCGTCTTCATCTCCTCTCTCACTCTCCCATCCTGTGTAAAGTTTGTATTTTCGTTGCAACACGCGAGCACTCTGCTAGTATTAAATTATGAATGGGATGTGTACTGGATATCGATTTGAATCAAAAAGCAACACATTCTGCCAGACCAAGACACACAATTCGCAAATCAAACTAGACAATAATAACCTTACACACTTGCATAAAACTAGGAGTGTCAACAAATCGAATACGAATCGAATATTGGTCTTCTTGTATTTGTATTCGTATTTTTTGAATTAATACGAATACGAATTCGAATATTATTGAATATGGATACGAATCGAATGTTGTAACGAATAAGAATACGAATAGATTACCTCTCAATTCGGCCGGATTCAGATATTCTTATAACTTACGTAATTGCAAGATATTTGTGATACTTTATCCTCGTACATAGCACACCTAATCATTCTAGTTTATCTATTTCATCTGAAAACATGAATTCATATTAAACTAAAAATACTCATGATATGCATATTGTTTTATCAAATTCGAATTGGAATACGAATAGTGCGGATAAAATAACATTTCGGTTGGCAAATGTCCATACCATATTCGTTTCCATTTTTTTTTATGCGAATACGAATACAAACACAAATATAGGAGAAATTGCTAATCGGATGGAAAAAAATCTAAACCATAGTTGCTACAAACTGAATCCGGATACCGGATAAAACGGATAATTCAGATTCGATTGACATCCCTACATATAACAGAATAAACCGTTATAATGTGCGGAATTATGTTCCTCCCGATCATATGCAAACCGTGAGTAATACAGACTTATTCGATCCAGAGCATATAACTAAGCCGCTGTACTGAAGCAATCAGAAATCACATGCTACAAACTATTTGTGACCGGCTACAGAAATAATTGCTTAGATATCCCTGCCATGACACAAGATTTGTGTGTCCATGTGTTCAGTGGGCAAAACCCACTGTTAGGGCCCTATTTAGAGCGCGGGAATTTTTTCCATGTTTATGTAGAAATTGAACTGTTTCATTTGAATTTTCTGCAAAATTTCTACAAAATTCTTGCATTCCAAGCAAGGCCTAGGTCTTAAAAAAAGATTTATTGGTTACCCACGCGACTTCAACTGCAATTAGAAGCTTGATAACGATCTAATCGAGTAGCCTGTTCTACACTGGAGCCATTTCTACAAAGTATGGTCATCACCATCACTTCATCAGGCAATGCTGGTTCGACATTCTTCCAATCCTTAGATCATCTTCTATACCAAAGTGCTTTTATTTGCCTATAGTTTATACCCCAAAGCTCAAATCTGCGAAAACTTCAAATTGAAATTTGGGGGCAAAAAGGGACAAGCTTTTGGGTCCGGGCAAAAACCAGAACCGGATTCCTAAACCCTCGATTTGGTTTTTGCATTAACTGTTACATGATATACAACAGATGCTTGATTCAATTAAATTTCTCCTTACTGTTTGGCTAACATTACAATAACATCTACACTTCCATTTTTGTGGAAGATGCCCAAGTAGACTAATCATACAGCAAATTCCCATGAAAAATTAAGATTCAGTATACCACAACATCAGGACCAATGAGTCAGCATTCATATGTCGGAATCTGACGAGCTAAATGTTAATGTAATCAACACTCAAGATACCTTCTAATGGATTCCTACTGCTAAAAGACAGTTGCCATCAAGTTCTGAGAATCATGTTGGATAGCAGAATTTCCATTTCTCAGCACTTAGTTTCAGCGGGACATTGGGAAGCCCATGTGCCATGAATTTCAATAACTCCCGATTCACCCTACATAACGTACAGGAGAAGATATTTCATCACGATCAAATCCTTCCGCACTCCTGCAATAATAAATACGGGCTTAATCAGTGAATGTTCAAACATCATAGTTAATGAAAGAAAATGATGACAAAAAAAAGGCAAATCTTGCTACCACTGCTATCCATGGTCTCTTATGGTTATGTTTTTTCAACATTGTTTCCCCCACGCTTCCTTTTGGTAGGTTTTGTGGCGCCACTGGTAACCTCAGCTGCCATAAGTTTTTGAGTAGATAGCTGGCCAATGAATAGAACATTCTGTGCCCAACCAGCATAGCTTCCAAATTTAGCTACAAATGCATCGGCGACAACAACACTAAGTTTTGGGGTCAGGTTCTTGCCGGCTAGCTCTGGCAATAGATATTGTGTAGCAACCTGCATGAAATCCATATAGTTAGGGGTTAAGACTCGCATATAATAGATTTTTAGGTCCTATAAAACATATGCACCAATTCCTTCTTCCTCAGACCACCTCCTGATGGTTGAACAATATTTGTTGATACCTCACTGATTGTTTTTATGCTCAACAGAGTAACATCAATTGTGAATACAGAGTGATTTGTTTATCAATGGTGATTGGTATATTTGCCCATTTCAAAGGATGGAAGGTATTTTCCCAAAAATATAGAAAAGAACAACCCTTATTTTCCCAAAAATATAGAAAAGAACAACCCTTGTTGTGAAGAGATATGTTTTATGGTCAAATAAAAAAAGTGAAGTCGTAACTTGAACAAGGTGCACCCATGCAATTTAAACATGTTCAGCATAGGAAGTGCAAAACAGGTCATCATGGTCAAAATGATCAAAATTCATCATCACAAAGCCTTAAATTTGTGGTCTAACAAAACAGGAAAAAAAATCTGATTACAAGTTCACAACTCAAGCCAGCTCTGTCCATCAATCCATTTATTATGTTACAACGGACCAAAAGTATAATGGTGGAATGGAAGAACAGACGTAGTTGTTTTTACAGCACTAACACAACAGATGTTTGATCAGATATAGCATACCTTCCAGACATGCGTGTCAACAGGAATAGCATGATTCTGATCGAGGGAGAAGAGAGCAATACAGGCTGCAACTTTTGGGCCGACACCTGGCAGAGTGCAAAGGGCCTCAATTACCTCTGGAAGTTCCCTATCACGCAGTGAGACAAGCCATTTCTCGCCTCCACCAGGCTTGGCCTTCAATTCTTTAGCAGTGCCAACAATATACTTCGCCCTGCAATTTATTATAGAAGATAGCATGCATGTTTGCACAAATCAGTGTACTATAAAGTATGAACTCGTGACTATGCTATGACTCAAATATTCCATACAAGAATCACATTTATGTCTGATAAAAGATGGTTTCCCCTAAGCTGAACTACACCACAAATACGAAATTGAGATTCTATACATATTCACACAAACAGCAGAGAGTAGAGACATAACCAACGCTATCATCACCATCATAAAACGAAAATACAGTTGCTCATCGCCTGATTTGCTCAATAATCAGCCAACAATGAATGATGGGTACTTCCTACATACAGTGTTTCATTTCTTAACCAACATTCAAGCTGACAAGAACAATCATACTAAATATATCAAGAACAACCTATGGATGCTACAATGCAACTGGATTAACAACAGCTAGAAGAAAATTCTTGTGCCCCAACTCACAAGCTATGAGTTTGATCATATATTCTCAGGCCAATGAGGATATAAAACAAAGCCAGAATAGTTGTGCTGAATTTAACACAAAGAACTACCAATGCTAATAGCATAGCATAATATACCAAGCAGAAAGAAATAAACACCAAGAACTGACCTGTACCCAAACCCGGCATCCCGAAGCTCCTGCTCCGACACGCGCGCAAGCCGCTCGATAGTCGGGAACCGGTGGAAAACGAACCCACCGACCTCGCCGAGCCGCTCGCCGTAGCCGGCCAGCGCCCACACCATCTTCTCGATCCGCGCGATGTTGTTGTTGGAGGAGCAGAGGAACTGGAAGACGCACTCGACGGGGTCCTGCCTGAGCACCCGGGCGCCGCCGCCGCCGAGCCGCGCCGCGACCTCGGAGAAGCGCGCGTCGGCGGAGGCAAACTGGCGCCAGAGATCGGCGAGCGGGACGGCGGCGTTGAGGTAGTCGGAGAGCGCGGCGCGGGCGGCGGACACGGAGGAGGAGGAGGTGATGGTGGGATCGTCGTTGTGGAGGAGGAAGGCGAGGCAGCCGTCGGGGAGGTGGGAGAGGGAGAGGAGGTGGGGCCCCACAGCGCCGGTGAAGCGGAGTGGGGAGAGGGAGGTGCGGCGCCAGAGGAAAGTCTGGCCAGTGGGGAGGGTGAGAGGGAGGGAGAGATCGGTGGTGGAGAGCGGGAGGGGATGCCACTCCTCTTGCGCCTCGGTGGCGGCGGCGGCGGTGGGGAGGGGGAGGCGGCGGCGGGCGGGAGGAGGGTGCTGCTCCGGGATTTCGGGTTTGGGGGTTTCTACGGGTGGGGTCGGCGGTGGGGTGGAGGAGAGGAGGGGAGGGGAGGGTGGCGGTGGCGGCCCGACGCGGCGGCGAGGAGGCATCGCGTCGGAGACGGCTGCGGCGGCGAGGGGAGAGGAGCGTGTGAGAAGCGGGAAACGCATTGTGGTGAACTCAGCGCGAAGGCGGAAACGTGTTGTTACGCTTCATAGAACTCTCAAGTCTGAAGTGCCATTTCGTTCAGATCACTTGGTGGTGAATACAAGGAAATGACATCAATCTATGGCTAAGCGCAGAGGGGGCCAAACTGGCGCCCGGCCAACATGGTACGACCTGATTAGACACGGTTCGATAAGGCTCGGTAGCTAATCGGGTCGTATCGTGTCAACCTATAGGCCAGGATGCCGACTCAGGCAGGTATGTTGGCACCTCAGGCCATGTCGGGTCGGCTGGTCGGCCTACTACTGTTTGGCCCGGTCAGGTAAAACACCACGCACAATGGTATAAAACTTTCTTATAATCTCTTTATTATAGTCATACTTCAATGACACAATGTCATTAAGACTAATTGCCTGAAACAATTTGTATGCTCCATATTTGCCAAGAGAGTTCAAATGAATCAAGTCAACATACCTATGATCGGCGAACTGTCGGTGATGACTGTAGAGCTGAGCAAAAACTTTCTGTTGAAATCTAGTGTGGAACCTTGCATCTGTGGAATTATTGGGCTTCTCATATTGATTGACATGTCAAAGTAAAGCATAGTTATCACTATGAATCTGCATAAGGTCCACTATAGGCTCTTTGGCCTCAGCCATCTTCTCATCACTTTCAGTTTCTTCTTGAGAGTTGTCCTCGTCACCTTCATCCTCTTCATTTTCATGTTCTGCAGCTCGCTTCTTAGAATATGTCTCTTGATCTCTCTCCCCCATAGTTAGAAGAAAAGACTCAGTCTATGAGTCACTTTCATCCCTCGGAGATCTTCTTAATGCTGCCTTCCTCGAATGTCTCTTCTGGCGAGAAGGTCCAGCGCTCGAGGCTGGGGGATCATAGCGCTCTTCAGGATCTCCATCGGGAGTGGCCCCTTTGCGAAGAGATGATCTCTTTGTCCTTGGCATGATTGCTAAAACAAGAAGAGACAATTAGAATAGGATTTATGCAAAGAGTATGATTAAATTAACTTTTCTCTTCTAGAGCGGTAGTACCTCCGTTGATATCCGGTATTATCGCAAGTAGGTAGTACCGGCGTTGATGTCCGGTATTACCGCACGTCGGTAGTACCGGCGACCACGGAGCAGTAGTACCGTAGTTCTAGAATTTTTAGGGCAATCTTTCGATTTTAATTCTAACTAGTGTTTGACATGAATAAATCCATGGAATTGACATGATATGTCATCAAACACTAATTACTACCAAATTTCCCAAGTGAAATTGACTTATTCATGTACATTTTGATTCAAACCCTAAAAGAGAGAGATACAAAAAAGATGAGAAGGGAGATGAGATTTATGCAAATACCTCAGAGATTGAGAGAGAAATGATCATAGGAGTCATCTCCAACTCCCGATGGTTAGGGGTAACTAATCACCGGATGTTACCTTCGAGCACTTAATCCACATGTATGAGGTAGAAAATGAGTACAAAACTACAAAGCAAGTCCTTCTAGGAAAAAAAGTAGCTCCAAAGTTCTATTTTGCCTGTATAATCATATCAATAATGTCCATGTTTGGTGGCCATTACACTCCTAATTTCTGCCAACAAACTCTACTGAACTGACATGTGAAAAATATGTGCATGACCGTTTCTTCAAGATCCTCTGTTGCATAAAACACATTGGATGCCATTGCCATTGTAGTAATGTCTTCTGTGGAGCATGTTTTTGGTGTTGAGACGATCTTTTAGCAAGGACCAAGTGAATACTTTTAGCTTCATGACTCATATTCTTTTCCAGATTCACTTAAATGGAGCAGGTGTGTGGATTGCTTGAAATTGAGACATAACATTTGCATGATGTATAGCATGCTGAACCCCCAGATATATGTCCAAACATCTTTAGCTGCTTCCTGTATTTGCATAGCTTCAATCTCATGATGTAGAGCATTGTATTCATCAAAAGCTTCTACTGAGAGTGGTGATCTCCATTTTGTAGAAATTCTGCTATAGATACATCTTGTTTTTTTTTGGCATATGAATATGTAAGCATCTAGACTCCAATTTCGAGTCTCGGTGATTAATGACAACCGTATCATTGTGACTAATCTATCTTCATGAGATGATCAAGTATATGTCCCGGTGATTGAAGTTAACCCCTACAGTGGGGATTTCACAAGGCAAAAGGTATAAATGAAGACCAGTGACCCTTTCTAGATTTCATTGTTCCAAAGAGTTGAGGATGGATCGGTTTTATAGTTAGGTCTTGTTTTTTACTCTGGTCGTACTATTAAGGAGGGATCAGAGGCTAGTCGCTTGAGCTTTGCGAGGCTAAGTTACTAAGTGTGATGCACATCTAAGTTTTTCTCTAGCTTGCGAAAGTTTTGTTTAACTTAAGATTCTATTGAAGTTATGCCAGTGGAAGGTTCATCAATTGATGGAAGATCAAACAGAAGGTTTTGATAAGTTGAGCACTTACCATTGGAATATCCGTTATTTGATGGAAGATCGTGGTGGAAGATCAAACATAAGGTTTGCAAATGTTAAGCACTTGCCACTGGAAGATCCATTGCTTGATTGAAGATCGCGATGGAAGATCAAACAGAAGGTTTGCAAAGGTTGAGCACTTGCTGATGGAAGGTCTATTGCTTGATGGAAGATTGCGAGCTTGATGGAAGATCGTGATGAAAGTTTGATCGGAAAAGGCAAACTTGGGCGAATAAAGTCACTGGAAGATCTACCGCATGTGCCATGGATGAGCCAGTGTTGCAACGGCTATTTTTCCTTCTTTTGAAATGACCGTTGCAGAATACCAGTGGAAGGTCTAGGAATTTTTTTTAAAATAATATTATTTTAAAACATAATTACAAAAATATATCATCTCTCCAAAAAATTACAGAAATATGTTCACATGCGCCGGTTGAAATGGCGACGAGAACATATCGCTCATTTCAATGGCGGCAGAACCCTCTCCCCTCCTCGTCGCCGGTCCACCCACCTATCGCCCGTTGAAATGGCGATAGGTTCTCGTCGTCATTTCAAATGGCGACGAAGCAAGCCAAATTTCCCTTCTCTAGCTAGGTTTGCCGCCTTTGATTTTTATATCGTTTTTAACGGTGCAAAATCTGTTAGACTCATAATAACATTTTTTGATTGTTGTATGTTGTTCTAGTGCGATGAATTTCAAGAATTTTACGAGAAATATTGAGATATGAACGATTTGTAAGTAGAAAGGTAAGTGATATTGCGATGCGCCAGTGAATTAATACGCTTGCTCATGTACATGAACCGCATATTATGTAAGGAAACAAATGTGAACTTGCCATTACTATGAAAACTACGATAATTACATAACATTCAAAAAACATCATTCATAGCAAAACATTATAACACTTAATAGCACCGATATTACATAACATTCACAAAAACATGATAACACTTAATTAAAATGATAATTGAGAACATTGGCAATAACATGTTACTACTGTCTGTGCAATAACATAATTCAGAACATTGGTAATAACATTGGTCGCAGCCTCAACGTCCCCCCTGTGGACTGTCTCGAGTTGGGTGACTAGATGAGGTCCCGTTATGACGTCCGAGTGGCGATGTCTCCTTCATCTTGAGGATTTCTCGTGGGACATTTCTTGAAGGTGTGCCTGGACTCCTGCAAATAGAGCACTTCTTCGTACGACGTCCGATTTCTGCTTCGTCCATGTCGTTCCTAATGCGCCGTACCTGTCGCCGTCCAACTTTTCCCTTGAGCCTATCAATGTCCGGCACAGTTAGTTGCTCCCGGTCGAATGGCGATGAAATGGCCAACCACAACAGAACCATATATCTCCGCGGTCCAGTTTGCATCACCGCCTCCTTAGTGAAATAGACGAAAAGTCTTGGCGATCGATCTTTGCGCCACCGTCGAACATGCGGAGTCGGACATATTTGAAATTGACGATGTCAGAGTCGGACATATTTGACGCACTGCACCATAAAGAACATTTTCACGATTAACCGCATATCTAAAACTATACTACCCACCGAAAAGTATTATGTAAAACTATACTGCATTACGTAACCGTACATCTAAAACTATGTAATCCATTCGGTTAAAAAAATTACTTGAGAGGTTGGCAATCCGACGGACAACGCTTCGCTAGCTTCTCTCCTCACCTCTACTCTTCTCTACTTCTCTTTTTTCTGAATAAGAATGAGTCCTGCGCTGAATTTTGGGTTTTTTATAGGGATGGACTTCCTGTCACCATTTGAAATGGCGACAGGAACCTGTCACCAGTTGAAATGGCGACAAGGACCTATCGCCATTTCAACTGGCGATCGATCATTGGGACCGACGACGGGGAGGGAGAGGGTTTCTGCCGCGCCGATTGAAATAGCGATATGTTCTGTCACCATTTCAATGGCATGTGAACATATTTCTGTAATTTTTGGAGAGACGATATATTTTTGTAATTATGTTTTAAAATAATATTATTTAAAAAAAATTCGAAGGTCTAGTGGGTTATCGATGGAAGGTTCGTTAGTACACTTTTCATATTTTGGTGTGAGGCTATGTATACTTGCCTTGGATGACCTTGCGAGCTCTCTTGGCTACTCATTTGATTATCCTACAACCATGAGATGTTAAGGAGCTCAAAGTTAATTATTTTGAAGAGTTGAGAGTGTTTGAGCCTAGATCAGTGCATCACTCTTAGTTGTGTTAACCTTGCTAGGTTCAAGCAAACACCTTAGACTTATTACTCTTGGAGATTGGTGTCTCCTAGATAGCTTGGAGGTGTGATTCTCGATTATCTTCCATTGGAGGCATTTGTGAAAGACCCAGGAAGGGTGTGAAGGTTTGAAGTTCACCTATCCGGAGTGGAGGAGGACTACCACGCTTGGAGTACTTAGATCCTTGCGTTGATTCAAGTAGGAGCAATACTCTTGCGAGAGTGCACCCACGAGAATTTGGGCGATCTCTGAATCTCTGAGACCTCGTTAAAAAAAATACGTATCTCTTGTTCCATTTACATTCCCGCATTTACTTCGTTGTCTTTCAATTCTTAGATTACTAGACTTGTGTAGGTTTGGACTTAGGTTGCAAAACATTACTAGACTTGTGCTGGATTTGATTGACCACACTAGTGAGCCTTAGTCACTCTAGGTTGGGATTAGAGATTAGGTTTTTCATTTAAATTCTTGCAAGACCCCATTTTAGTCTAAAATCCAAAAAGATTCCAAATTTTTCACTCATTCTCTCTTGGGCATCTGATCCACTTCGGAATATAACCTCGGACAATTATAGCAAAAGACATTGCCAATCCACAAGTCTTTCCAAAATAGACTATCCCCTGCTCCCAAGTGTCCAACAGTCACCCTTCTATAATCTGCGACAAATCTCGTGAAATCCTTCCATCTAAGAGACCCACATTTTGTTGCTTGATAATGCACTTGATGATACGGGATGGTCCGATCTTGCGATGACAATGATCACATGATGAACGAGGATAACTCGAGGGCAGCTACACGATCTAAAATTGTAGCAGTCTTGCGTCGAGCACACGACCACAACAATAGCAATTGCACCATAACTCTCCTCACAAACAAACCAATCCACACAACCAACACGGATGCAAGCGCACAAATTGGGCGACCAGGATGGAATAATCAAAACAGTCCCGGAGAAATTGCTGCACAAGTTCCTGAAAACGACGAACAAATGTTCTTAGATTCAATGTGATAAAACATGGTTTCCCGTTTACATAAAGTGTGTCCCTAAAATATATAGGCCAAGTTGGCCGACTTGACTAGGGTCGAAGCCCACTTGTACTCAGTCCCACCAAAAGTACTCAACATACAAATTAAGTTCCTAATGCAGTTCTAACTCTTAAATAACTGATACAAACTGACGATTGAGTCCGGCCGAAGAATAGGTGCACAGGCCCAATCCATCTCATAGTACTCTTCTCACGTGAATGGAAGATTCCATGCTGATTTTGTAGAGTTAACAAAAACCAATTCGGCTTTATTGAGGAAGTAATGCGTTCTGCTCTTCTATTTTCCTATCCAACCGATTAGCCTCCCACGCACGATTGCTACATGGGCTGCTGCATGCATCAATAGGGCCTTCTTTCTAGCTTCATGCGTTGGTGCATGCTTCATTTCTTTCCATGCAGCCAGCATCCATGCCATGTATTCTGGTGGTAATCCTTCGGTTCCATCACTCCTTAGCGACACCCCTTCCTTCCACACCTCCCGCTGGACGTCACCTTTAATCCTAGAATCAAGAATTAAACTTTCAGGTAGTAAACAATTTTTATATAATTTAAACCCAGGTTTAGGAATCGAATTCACCTCTATGTTTTTATGTTGAATTGGAAGATCTTCTTTTGTAGTTTGGTGCCATCCCAAGGCACCATACGGGTAAGTAGTAGGCATGTCCACATCATCCTCCCTCTCATCAAGAAAAGTCGTCCTCGGCTTTGGCTCATGGCACATGCATCTTGATCGTTTGGCTTCTCTTGAACTTGTAGTTTGCATGGCTGAGATAGAGAATTAAAGTTGGTGTGTCTTCTAGTCTTGTGTAACCCACACATAATTAGAAATAACACTAACAATGGTGAAGTGTTAGTTTCCTCACACTTCTCAACAATTTATCTTATATTGTGCAAGCTAACTAATAGGACATATTTGGCCATCGGGTTTTCTCTCTTCTTTTTGTGGCTCTCTCATTTTCGTTATATTTGCAGGCTTACAAGAAACAATTGCATCTTTAGGGGATAGGAATCAAAGTATAGCTCTTCCCCCGAAGTGTGCATGTGTACTGACTTGTCTTTCCATTATGAATAGAACCATGATCATATTGCACATGACACGCTTTCATTAGTACCACATCACATATCACCTCATCCTTGTATTTTCCAATAGAAAACGGTACCCCAAACAACATGTGTTAGTTTGAGAATTCCACACTCATTCAACCATTCAACTTGATAAGCTTTAGGTTTTTTGAATGTGCACAATCCCAATTTCTTCACCATGTCAAGACTAGCAAGGTTTTAACTACTACCGCCATCAATTATAAATGTGCAAACATCGCTCTTGACTTTACCTTCAATATGGAATATGGTGTTTCTTTGACTTGCGCCCAAGCACTTTTCACCTTCTTGAGTGTTGTACCCCACAGATTGGACAGCCATGGAGTGGTGTAGGATGAAGAATGGTCCAGCTTCTTATCTTCATCCATTTGGTGCTCTACTTTGGTGGCTTGATGCACGAGCTCAACAATTATGTTGTAGGGATGAAATTCAATGATGTGTTGAGTGCTTCGGTGCAACCCCTTGAGAAACCTCACCATGGTAGATTCTTCAGGTTCAGACAATCCACCTCGAATCATCGATTTCTCCATCACCTTGTAGTAGTCCTCAACGGTCATGTCACCTTGAGTTAAGCGTTGAATCTTGTTGAATTGATCCCTCTTGTAGTGCTCAGGAACAAAGTGCACCTTCATTTCATTCTTCATCGCATTGCAGTTAGCAATTTGTTAGAGCCCTCGCCCGTGCTTGTCTATACGTAATTGATCCCACCATATCAATGCATAATCATTGAACTCAAGAGAATCTACCTCAACTTTCTGTGGCTCGGTGTAGTTGTAGACACGCAAGTAACGCTCAACCTTGATCTCCCAATCAAAATACTCATCCAGATCTAAACTCCCAGAGAAACGCGAAATGGACAATTTGAGTTTGCCCATATGTAGCACATTCCTGATGTCCTCTATTGTGTAGATTTACACCCCACTGAATGGGATAAAATCCATCTTGATCATCCGAGAACTCGTCTTCTTGGAAGGAATCGGCATGGCGGCCGGCCACCTCCGCCGCACCCTCAAAGGTATGTCGGCCTACACAAGTTGCTGGAAACGACGAACAAAGGTTCTTAGATTCAATGTGTGATAAAACATGGTCTCCTGTTTACACGGAGTGCGTACGGAAATATACAGTCCAAGTTGGCCGACTTGACTAGGGTCAAAGCCCACTTGTACTCAGTCCCACCAAAACTCAACATAAATGCAAAGTTCCTAATGCAGTTCTAACTCTTATTTAACTGATACAAACCCATGATTGAGTTCGGCCGAAGAATAGGTGCACAGGCCCAATCCATCTCAGACTCTTCTCACGTGGACAGAAGACTCCGTGCTAATTTTGTAGATTCATATAGTTCCTTTTGGAATTCAATATATAAATAAACGGGTGGTTCTAATACGCGCCCATGCGCTGGAACAATCCGTCGCCAATGGTTGCTTTTTCCCAGCTGTCATTTTAGTGTGCATTTGGTTGGATGTGTCAGGTTGAATAGGATGGGATGGTATAGAATAGATGGGATCGTCCTGAATGAGATGATACATATATGCTATTTGGTTGGTTATATGATATGATACTCGAATATGTTTGGTTGGTTGTATAGGATGATCCAGGATGGTATGAAATGGTGTTTGGTTGAGGGGATGAGGTTGGTTTGCGTGAGATTATCTCAATACTATTTTTTTTCTTTTTTTTCTCCTTTTCCCTTTTCTCCCTTCCTTTTTCTTTCCTTTTTTTCTGACCGACACTCTTCTTTTCTTCCTCTTTCTTCCAACCAACACTCTTCTCTTCTTCCTTCACCTCCCGAGCGCCTCCCCGCCTCCCCAGTTCTTCCTTCGCCTCCCCACCTCCCCAGGGAGCTCCTCCCTTCGCCCCCGCCTCCCCAGCACCTCCCCGCCCCTTCGCCTCCCCAGCGTCATCGCGTCTCCCTTTGCCGCCGCCTCCATGCCTCCCCAACGCCGCCGCCTCCCCAGCGCCGTCGCACCTCACTTTTCTTCCTCCCGAGTCGAACCATCGCCGGCTCCCCCTCTTCTCTTCCTCCGTGGCATTGCCTTTGCCTCGAAAGCCGCCACCATCACGGCCCTCTTCACCAAGTCGCCAATTTGTCAACCGAAGCCACGCCACGTGAGCTAACGTGATTAGGACGGCATGGTTCAGCCAATTTTTCGAAATGAGTTGGTACAACATCTGGGAGAAATATTCCCCAAATGTGAACGAGGTCGTCTGAGATGGTTTGGTACCATTCAACCAACCAAACACGTGAATGCCCTCATTTCTCATACTGAATCATCCCGTTCAGCCTGATACATCCAACCAAACGCACCCTTAAACGTGCACGTCAGTTCGCATGTTAGTTGCCTCCCAAAAACAATACTGGAAAACTTACTTTCGATCAGCCTTGTGCCAACTGTTTGTACATATGTACAAATTGAAAATGTACATGTTGTTTCGTGCAAAAGTTATCAGAGGGACGATAATCAACGGCCGTCCGCTTCCAATTCGTGTTTTTCGTGCTAATTCTGCTGGGGAATACTTGTCAGGAGTCCTTCGTGGTTTTCTTGCTGAGCAAGGCACTCTCTCTTAGTTTTCTTGTCCTAGTGCTCATGCCTAGAACGGTGCGGCTGAACGGAAGCATCATCTTCTTCTTGAGATCGCTCGTACTTTTATGCTTGCTTTTGCTGTCCCACCATACTTCTGAGCTGAGGCTATTTCTACTGTCACTTTCTTGATTAATATTCAGCCTTCTTCTGCTCTTCAGGGTGGGATCCCCGTTGAGTGTCTCTGTGGCAAGACTCCTGATTATTCTAGTCTTCGCCTTGTTTGGTGTGTCTGCTATGTTCTTCTTGCACCTCGTGAGCGCACCAAGCTAACCGCTCGATCCACGGAGTGCGTTTTTCTGGGCTATAGCGCTGAGCATAAAGGATATCGTTATTGGGAGCCTGTTGGCTGACGAATGCGAGTTTCTCGGGATGTCATTTTTTATGAGTCTCGTCCTTTCTACCCTCGTCCTTCTCCTTCTACCACTCTGGCATCTCTTGTCGAGCTACTTTCTTTCCTGACTTTTCCTGCCACCCCCATCGTCACCACACCTCTATCACAGCTTTTGGCCTCTTCGGAGCCTCCTTCACAGTCCCCTTCGCCATCGCCACCCTCACAAGAGGCTCCTCCTGGCCTTAGTCCTTCTTATCCTCTCTACTACACTCGTCGTCCGCGAGTTGAGGATTCTTCTGATGCACCATCTTCTTTTGACGGTTCATCTTCTTCGGCCTCTCCTCGATATGCTCTTCGTGATCGCCAGTCTATTTGGCCCCCTGTGCGCTTTTGTTTAGCGGCTCTTACCGAACCGACTTCTTATTGTGATACTGCTGTTCATCAGGAGTGGCAGCATGCGATGGCAGAGGAGATTGATGCCCTTCAGCGTACTGGCACGTGGGATCTTGTCCCTCTTCCCGCACGTGTTACTCCTATCATGTGCAAGTGGGTCTACATGGTTAAGACCCGCTCTGATGATTCTCTTGAGCGCTACAAGGCTCGTCTCGTGGCACGTGGTTTTCAGCAAGAGCATAGTCGTGATTATGATGAGACATTTGCTCCTGTGACTCACATGACCTCCGTTCGCACTCTTCTTGCTGTGACGTCTGTTCGGGCATGGTCCATCTCATAGCTTGATGTCAAGAATGCATTTCTCAATGGTGAACTGCGTGAAAAGGTTTATATGCAGCCACCACTGGGGTATTTTATTCCTGATAGTATAGTTTGTCGCATTCGCCAATCTCTTTACGGCTTCAAGCAAGCTCCTCGTGCCTGGTTTGATCGTTTCTTTTTTGTTGTCACTGCAGCTGGTTTTTCTGCCAGTGCTCATGATCCTACTCTCTTTATTCACACTTCGCCTTGTGGTTGGACGCTTCTCCTTTTATATGTTGATTATATGATCATTACTGGAGATGATTCTCAGTACATCACTTTTGTGAAGGAGGGTCTTAATGAGCAGTTTCTCATGTCTGATCTGGGTCCTCTTCGCTATTTTCTTGGGGTTGAGGTTATTTCTACACCTGAGGGCTTTTATCTGTCTCAAGAAAAGTATATTCAGGATCTTCTTGATCGTGCTTCTCTTACTTATCAGCACACCGCTGAGACTCCTATGAAGCTTAATGTTCTTCTTCGGCCCACTGATGGTGAGCCTCTTGCTGATTCTACTCGCTATCGTCACCTTGTTGGGAGTCTTGTTTATCTAGGTGTCACTCGTCCTGACATTTCATACCATGTGCATATCTTGAGTCAGTTTGTTTCTAGTCCCACTTAGCTCCACTATAGTTATCTTCTTCGTGTTCTACGATATCTTCGTTGAACTATCACTCGTCGTTTGTTTTTCCTTTGCTCTAACTCTTTACAGCTTCAGGCATATTCTGATGCCACCTGAGCTAGTGATCACTCTGATCGTTGGTCTCTCTCTACCAATTGTGTTTTTTTTAGTGATCCTCTCATTGCTTGGAAGACTAAGAAGCGCATGCTAGCTTTCTCGTTGCCGAGGTGAGTTAAGTAGCTATGGCTTTGTTGATCATGAAGGTTACTTGGCTACGGTGGTTACTTGAGGATTTTGGTATTTCAGCCAAAGACCCACTCTCTTTGTCCGACAAAGACAGGCTATTAGTATTACTACAAATCCGGTGAAACATGAGCTTACTAAACATATTGGTGTTAATGCTTCCTACATGCGGACACAGTGCGGGACTGTGTTGTTGCTCTTGAGATGTGCCTTGTAACTTGGGCCATGGACTTCTTCACAAAGGCATAGACCAGAGCCCAGCACAGCTTCTATCTCTCCAAACTTCATGTTGTTCATCCACCATAAGTTTGAGGGGGTGTTAGATGTATATTATTGCATGTGTATTTTTCCCGTTGTATAAGGACTTACCAGCATGTATGCCATACCTGTACTTATATATATATATATTGGTCCATTGGCCTCATGATGAATAAAACGCTATTCATAACAGATACAACATGACCACAGGGCCATGATGAACATGCCTCTGTACATAGTTGCAGAATTATGACTGTATTTTGGGATAGATCATTAAAAAATGCAGCACTTTGCTACATGACAACCTTCCATTATACTCCCTCCGTTCTCTTTTAGATGTCGTTTTAGAAACCTATTTTTGTTCTCAAATAGACGTCATTTTAGGTCTTCTAGGTAATCTTTTCCTAAATAGCCCATATTAAAAGTGGGTTAGTATGAGTGCCATTACTCTAACTCAACTCACAAGATGAAGCATTAAGTAGTGTATAGTTCAAGGTAAGACTGCAATTAACCAGGGCAAATATGTCACAAGATGAAACATTAAGTAGTGCATTGTTTTTTTGTGTAGAGAGCTAAAACGACATGTAAGGGCATGTACAATAATACAGACAGCTGTTGTCTATAGCAACTCTCTATGTCACCTGTAGACAGCACTAAAAACAGCTCATACAATGGGTTGTGGTGATATAGTCGGCTACAGGATTGTAGACAACACATAATCTTTTAATATTTTTCTTGGTTCTGGTGCTACGTACAGTTGGCTACAGGATTGTATACAGCACATTTCTCTCTCTTTATTCTCTTCCATATATATCAGCTTAAATCCTACGTGGCAGAGGCTATAGACAGCTGATGTAAGCCCATTGTACATGACCTAAAAAAGAACGGAGGTAGTATTCACTAAAATGCAAACTAAGATAAGTACAGTATCGTAGACTGGCACTGATTTCGAAGATGTCTAGATAAGCAATGGCTATAACTTGTGCCCTTTGACACAAAATGATGAAAGCTGCTCACTAAAGAGAATAAATGCACTTATGCTGTTATGCACATAAATTGTGATTTGTGAAAATTGGATAGCTCCTCCAATAGGCAATAGTAGATATCTAGCTATAGCAAATGTATGGCCGTTTACAGTCAATAGAGTAACCAAGCAAAACTTGTGGCAGCAGCAATATACAAGCAATTTTGCAAACTCATTTTAGTTTTTTAAGAAGAGACTTGTTCAGTATCATACAACCATCGTCCAATCTCCTCCCTTGACTCATCTCTCTTTTTTTAAGAAGAGACTTGTTTCATATATATCATCTGACAGAATTTGAAATGTTCAACTGCTTAGGTAGTATCACACTTATGTATGTACAAGAGCTCGTCTCCATCCATCTATTCATACCAAAATCTCACATGACTTGACAATCCTTCCGTGATCAATGCTTTGTTTGGCATCAATTGTCTTGCAACCTTTCCTCCCTGATCATCAAAGCCATTAGGGGAGATTTCTTTAATTTTCCTTGTGAGCAGCTTAAGCCTTTTTTGTTTTGCTGTAACCACAGCCCATCTTACATGATACCGCATATGCATTGTGCGATAACCACGCGGCAGCCCACAAGCAGCGCGATTCAATTCAAACCATGAGCACATGGTGTCATGGTGAACTTGGTAGCTTTATTAAAAAAACTAAAATTAACGAATAAAATTAATCATTGCCTAACTTAGAAGGTTTACTGTGTTTGAGAACGGGGATCACAATTCGTACGAATGTGGCATCATAATTGACGATAGGAATCGATTTACCACCTAAAATAACTTAGGCTAGAGAGTAAAGAATCATGCATATTCATACCAGGATGGGGTGGCAGTAATAGTACCGTGTCACGTCTTTAGTAGAGATTAGCCTATATATACTATCCCCCGTTGTGCGCAACCTAATCTTGAATGATGCATTTTGCGTTTGCATATAAATTACGAGTACATTGTTGCCAAAATTATATATGTTGTTATATGTTTAGTAAAGTAGTGAACCGGACCACCCGCAGTTCCCCGCCTTGAGGAGCTCCTTGATGTCGCCCCTCTTGCGCGCGCTCCCCGCAGCCTTCTGCAGTTCAATCCCATTCCCATCACAGGCAGAGAGGTCAGCAACCGCAACAAACCGACTCAACCCAAGGCCCGAAGTAAACTAAGCAAAAAATCGAACCGAACCCGTGAGAAGCGGGAAGGCAACGGACGGAGGCGGAGCCCAGTGCAGAGGTGGAGGCAGGGTGGAGGGAGGCCTGTGTCAGGCCGCCATGCGTTGCTGTTTTGCAATATTTGGAGATAGTGCTGGCCAAATGGCCGGGTCAAATGGGCCAAGACGGCTCTGCATCAGAGATCCCGACGAGCACGGCTCGCACGCACCGCTAGGTCGGCCCCCCAAGACGAGACTACCTCAAGACGGGGTCCGCAAGACGCAAATCGAAGAAGTAGCGGGCTGGAACGACTAGCCGTGAGGCGGGCCGAGCGAGGCCGAGCCGGAGGAGGAGACCAGCGGGAGCCGGGACGCCGGAGCGAAAGCGAGGCGGGTCATGCGCAAAGGACGGAGGAGAGGAGGCTATCATGCAGGCTCCACAGCGCCGCCGCCGCAAATGGTGCGGGTCGCGGGCTCGCAAGGCTCACGCAGGAGGAGGGGGAGGAGGAGATGGTGACGGCTGGCGCCAGCGGCGCCGCGAGGAGGCGGCGGGTCGACGCCAAGGAGGCGAGAGATGGCGGCGGCGAGGCGAGGAGGCGCCATGAGAGAGGCGAGGAGTCGCCGCCATGTGGAGGCGAGGAGGCGGCGGTTTTGCAATAGGCGAGGAGGCGCCGCTGTTGCCAAGGGGAGGCGGGCCGAGGAGTCGACATCGCGGACCATGGGGACGCGAAGCCGGGCGAGGAGGCGCGGGTCGCGAAATGGGCGAGGAGGCGAGGACGGAGGGCAGCAGACGCAAGAAGGCGAGTAGGCGATCAAGGGCCAATGAGAAGACGGGTCGAGGAGAGAAAGAGAAGAAGAGGGCGGCGCGCTCGGAATGCCGTGTCGGCTTGTCGCGCACGGCACGCCTCAAAAAACGGTTTTTTTTTTTGACCGCTAGTGAATTTTTTGACCGTTATGAAGTGATTTTTTTACCGTTGGGGGCTTAAAAATAGTAAAAAAAATTGAAAAAATTCTGAAATTTTTTCTATAAATAGGCATCATACCCCCTCATTCAGCACCTCTTCATTCTCTATTCTCTTTGAAATTGTGTTGTGCAAATTCAAATCCGTGTTGAGCTAATTTGGCAAAATTCAAAAATTTGTGCCAAAATTTGGTAATTTCAATTTTCGCTTAAGCAAGTCAAATGAAAAGAGGTACAATACTATTTTTGTAATACTTTTATTGTCAATTATTATTATGCTAAGATTAAAGTAGTAATAATGTTAGTTTCTATTTTGCGTTTTCGTTATGGATACCCTTACGATAGCTTTGCTCTTAGTGAGTTCGGACTTTCATCGGACGAAATTATGTCTATGGAGGCGTGGCGTGGCTGCCTCAAACGAACCGGAGGTTTCACCGAGGAGCAAGCCGAGTTCCGCCATCGCTCGACATCAAGATCGTGCTCAATCTAAGAATCGGAGCAAAGAGGTCGAGGCCATCTACATCGAGTGTGGGAGAATTTCGACAGACAACCGTGCAAGACGCAGCAATGAAATGAGGTACCATATGCTATTTGTAAAATTTGTCGCCATGAATTGTCTGCAAAAGTCTCTGTGTGGAACGGGCACTTGCTTAGACATGCTACAAGGTGTCGAACCAAGCAAGGATTGGCGATGAGGCGATGCAAATGCAATACAACCCCGACGAAGACGTATCTAGTGGGACTACGATCCTCGGGTAGCCCGCCAATCTCTCCTGGGCTGCTTAATTGCTTCGAGGATTTACTGCTAGGCTTTGGCGAATCTGCTTCTTTCCAAAATTACATTAGAATCACGATAATCCTAGATTTTCTTCCGCTTTCTAGACAGATAACAACAAGGGATCTAGTGAAATACTATAATGAACGTCGTAATAAAATAAAGGAACTATTTAGTACGCACATTTTCGGTTGCCTTGACCTCGGACATATGGAGTGGTCGGGCTAGGAGGATTATCTTAGTGTAGTTAAGCATTATGTTAATGACAAGCTGGGTAATGGAGAAAAGAATTATAGGTTTGAAATTAATTGATGTAGCACACACGGGGAGAATATTATAATCAGATTCTCAAAGTCGTGGAAGACTTTGGTCTTCTGAGACAAAATATTCGCAATTACCTTAGACAACGCCGCTTCAAACTCTAGGGCCATGGACATTCTTACTCCATAGATTGAGTACATATGCTAATTCATTCTTGCTACATCAACGATGCGCTTGTCATATTATCAACCTTATAGTAAAATGTGGTCTAAAGAGGTTGAGTCCGTATATTAGAGCTTTTTAGCGATGCATTTCTTTCTTGAACAATTCTAACGTAAGAATAGCACAATATAAGAACTTCGCAAGGCGATGGGTGTACGCCCAAGAAAGTTCGGTTTGGACATCTTAGTAAGGTGGAACTCTACTTACCTCATGCTTAAGCATCTTTACCATACAAGAGCACTTTTTCGTTTTTATTCAAACACACTATCCTAGCACCGATTGTATTTTGTTATTAATCGAGCAACATTGGTTCGTTCTTTGAGAAGGTATCGTCATTTTAGAAATTTTTACGAGGCAATTGTTGCTTTGTCCGGCCGTCTACTATCCAACATCTCCTATCATTGTGCATACTATTTTACTGATTGCTACTCAATTGAAAATGCATGAAAATGACTTAGTTTTACGTGAGGTGTTGTTTCCATGAAATCTAAATACCTTAAATATTGGAGAGAAATCCTTACCTATATGCATTTGCATTTATTTTAGATCCTAGGGCTAAAATTGGTGCATTTGGTAATCTTGACTTGATCTTCTTAGTGATGCTAGTGAGGTAGACTATCTAACTATTTTGCGTTCGCTCTCGCTTTACCAAAGGTATGAAAATAAGTTCTGGAGTTCGCTTCATCTATCGACCTCCAGAGTCTCCCCACCTCGAGTGGGAAGACAAGTATGTGAGGCACGATCTTCTGCCTCTTCATCCAGTCCGTGTCTTCGCCTTCTTCCCGCACCACGCCTACTCACCAAGACCTACAAGGAGCGGGAACTATCCACCTATCCGGACAAATGATACGGTGGATTTCACCGAAGGTTTCGACATCTTGCAATGGTGGAAGCCCATAAGTTAACATATCCCGTGCTATCCATACTTGCACCCGGATGTGTTAATCTTCTCGTCTCTACGGTTTCCTCCGACTACGCTTTCGGTCTTTACGGAAGAATATTGGAGGAAAGAAGAACAAGTCTCACAAGTGAGATGGTGGAGATCCTTCTAACTCGTGAAGGATCGGGAACAAGCCGATTCATGAACACAACACTCTGTGGAAAATCCGGATTGTCGGAGGTGTTCGAAAATTTGTACTTAGACAATGACACCGGCACATAGAACAAAGATGTATCATGTATGTAGAATTATAGAGCTATAGGCTGTACTCTTTTTCCTTTGCCAAGGTTTTCTCATTTTGAGTTTTTACTTGGCAAAGGTTTTAACGAGGCAGCCAGTTGGACATCAATAAAGCTCTTTATTACATTTTCAATATGATTGTCTCAATTTTTTAAAATTTCATGTCTACTTCTGAATTCTACACATTTTTCTAATTTTTTGGATTTTTTTTGGATTTTTTGAATTGTTTTTATTTTTTTTATTTTTTTGTTCTTACGGGGCCAAGCGGGCTCGGTGCTGCCAAAGACGCAAGACCGCACGAATGCCCGTCGCGCTCGGCCGCCACCTGGCCCATGGGCCGCAAGACGCAAGACGTAACAAGACATCTGCCGAATGGGGTGCCAGGCCGGGACTATTTGGAGAGGAGGATCAACAGAGGGACTAACGTTCCCACGGGATTAGGACTGTTTTGAGATTTTTATGTCTGAAAAAAAACTGGTGTCTGGAGGTAACTTGGAAAGTAGAAGGTTTTATGTCTGAAAAAAAATTGGTGTCTGGAGGTAACTTGGAAAGTAGATGATTTTTGTCTGGCCAGGTAAACCTGAAGATGAGTTGTTTGGTTGGAAGCCTGTGCTCGAAAATAGTGAATGAAAAATAGACCGACGAATCGAAGAAACAACGGTGTGGATGAAGACATAAAACTGCTTGGCAGGCATGGAGCTCGAGGAGTTCTTTTTTGATCGGTCAGGATAATCTTGCTTTGTGGCAGATGATCGTCGAGCGATCCAAACAAGGCGCAGGTTATCTTCAAGCTGCTACTCGCGCCAAGCAAAATGGTCCAGGTAACGAAGCAAACAGGCCCATAAATTCTATGGGGGAGGCAATAAATTCTATGGAGGAGGCCCCGTGAAGCCCCTCCCTCACAGTCATCAGATCATCCTCTCCACACAAACGCGCTATAGTGATATCTAGTGAATCTAACGGCTGTGAGGGAGGGGCCCTCCCCCATAGAATTTATTTCCCCGCACGGTGCCTCCCTCGCTCCTGGGCTGGGTGCGAGTGAGGTAGAGCCTGTTTGCTTTAGGGTTGGCACCGGCGGGTGCCAGTCGGATCATGGCGGATATCGGCAGAGATCTGTTTGGTTGATGTTCTCGATTTTATAAAAAAATAGATGTAGCCGTAGATGGTTTTTGCTGGCGATCAAACAATCATGAGTTGTTTGGTTGGAAGTATGTGTCTGGAATTGATAAATAAAAAATAGACCGTTGGATCAAACAATCAACATGGATCAAACCAGACATCAAACTTCCCAGCGCTTATTTCCTAAGCGCTTATTTCCTACGCTCGAGCATCATCGGCAAGCGAGCGGTGGCGGCGTCAAGAGCGCCTCCCGCCAGCGGCAAGGCATCACTAGGCAGCGATCCAAGCAGGCTCAGAGTGCATTCTTGCTGCCTGGCAGGCCACCAGACTCAGGCGCATGATTTGAGGGCCTAGGAGTCAGGGGAGGCTGCCCAGAGACTGCTCAATCTACACCATTGATAATTCAATCCAACGGTCTATTTTTTATTCACTAATTTTAGACACAGTCTTTTTACCAAACAACTCATCTTCAGGTTTGTCTGTCCAGGCAAAAATCATATACTTTCCAGGCTACCTTCAGCACCATTTTTTCCAAGCATAAAATCCAGGACACCAACCAAACAAGCCCGTAGCCACTGAGTGGCGCAGCGGGAGAGGAGTCTGAATTTTTTTTTATTTTGGCTCTAACAACACGTAAATCGTAAAAATAGCTCCTGTGTCATTTTATTTGTAAATGTAGCTCCCTCTCTCTCCTTCCGCGGTCGGGGAGTGGGGAAAGTGACCTTCTGCGATCGGGAGCGCGGAAAGTGGCTAACTAGGTGGCCGAGCGTGGGACCAAGGTCACCGCGCGGGAGACGGGTGCATGGCCACTTGCATGTGGCTAAGGAACAAAGTGGCAGCGCGAAGTGGCAGCTTCCGCGTTCGAGGTCGGCGCTGAAAGAGCCCAGGCCCACTACCTTCCGGTTGGTTCTCGTGAAGAATTGCCGCTTGCCACCGAAGCTCCGCTGCCCCCAGCGGAAATGAACACGTGTTGTGCCTAGGCTATTCCACGCTTAGAGGAGGCTAAATTTGCAAATACGTCGATACGGGAGCCATTTTTGCAATTCATGGGTGTCGGGAGGCCAACATAAAAAAATTTAGGAGTCTAAGCCCCCAATGGAGGTACGACACGTGGCCGTGTGGACTCTGCACGCCTGGGTCTGAGAGTTAGGCTAAGTAAGTAGTATTTTCAAGGCCTGGCTTGTGGCTGGGCCCAAATTTGACTGCAGCCCAAGCCCAAGTCTAGCCAACACAAGTATCCAACCACCCCGTAGGCGGTAGGCTTGGCCCCCATAGTACAAACAGATAGATAATTCTCTCACCAAAAAAAAAACATACAGATAATTCTCTAGGTCCTTTCAAAAAGGGTATGCCATTCAATAATTTCAAATCTTCATAATATGTTACTGGTGTCTCACTGACGTATGGGCTCTAGGCCTTAGACCCACATATCAGCTTTACAATGAGTGGCATATTGTGAATCATATAGTTATTCGGTGGCATATTGTGAACTACTAGGGTGACCCATGCATTTGTGTGGCAGGATTTGTTTCAAATTTGTATAAATGTTTGCAAATATATTTATGTATCTTGTTGGATATTTAGATTTTTAAGATATCATAAACATTGGAAATGACAATAGAAGTTTGAAGGAAAATACAACACAGAGAATGCAATTGAAGTATGAACAGTGATGGAAGAAAATCATTGAGCATAATAAGTTGATGGGGTTCTTACAACTAATCACTCTCCATCGTGCATAGATCATGTAGTTGCATGCTCCTAGTCTTACTCTATTAGTTATTTTTTTTTCAAATTGTATGCATGCACATGTATCTCTACTTAATCTTAAGTGATATGTTGATTATGTGTGTGAAAATTTATCTTATTAATTTACATGGTATTAGAGTACATTTCTCATGCATACACCATGTGTGACCTACCTTGAACTTATCTTTCCTTACACGCCGACTGCTTCATTGAACTGTGTATCTTCTATCTCTTCTCACCGTCACAGTTTTTTTGCTCCAACCTCCAATAGTAAGCTCAAATCTTGATCGATCCCTCTCAGCTGCTACCTATTTTAATACAATACTTTACCACATAGTTATCTTCTACTTCTCCCTAATTATTGCTCAATACTAACTGTTTGCAACATCAACACACATACACGTGCAACCGTCACCGATCCAGCTGGGGACACATGTCACGCTCTCTCCGGTGACCCCGAGCTTATTCCCTACAACTACGTCATCTCTACTCTAAGCTTTTTGCTCATCTACCTATGTACGCCCACACTCCTATTTGTATTGATGTATGCATGTACATCCGCATGTATGATGGTATGCATGCTCGATGTCCTCTTCTCTCGTGTCAGTCGCTCCTCTTCTTCGACGTTGGCCAACTCAACGTTGTTGCTTCCTCACTAATCGTGGCAACCTCATATCTTCATTGATGTCGGTATGTCTGTTTTAGTCATTGTCTAACGATATGGAGAATCTTTTCGCCATCACCGGCGATGACATGCCCCTCACCAGTGATGGCACGCTCCTAACTACCCAATGCCTCCATATCATTCATAGCTTGTTTTCAATGCAAAGCTTCATCTTCCTCTCTGCCAGGGCTTCCCCATCATCAAACTTCATTGGTCATTAACTCCAACAACGTCGACGTTCACCACTTGTCATCGTGGCCCTCGGCCCTTCAACACTGGACTTTCTCTTAAATGACTCCGACGAGTAGCACGACATTGTCCTCATCTCCATCATCGCTACCTCGGCTTTTCATTTTCCCGTGGATTAATGTCTTCTTACAGGATAGATCGATGTCATTGCACTATTTCATGGTCTCCTCCGATACCATTTGTGTTATCTTTGTTATAACTTTTTTTATTCAATATTTCAATTATTTTTTATTCCATTGGAAGCAACAATAGAAACACGTGACGTTGAGAGCGAACATGTTGGCTTCTTTTATTTCTCCTCCGATACTATTCGTGTCATCCTCATTATAGTTTTTATTTTTATTCAACATTTTAGTTATTTTTATTGGAGTCATATACAAATCAAAATTGCTAAATGTATTCCAAATTTTAGTTATTTATGGATTTTACTTTGAAATTCGTATGGAAATCAAATTGCAATTTTTTTAAAAAATATTCCGAAATTTTAGTTCTTTTCTTTGAATTCGCTTGAATCCAATTGCTAATTTTATTTTATTTTTATTTCGGATTATATTTTTTAGACTTCACATCAAAATTAAATTGCTAATTCTATTTTATTTTTTATTTCAAATTTCATGTTTTAATGTACTTGATATGGACTCTTTTACTTAGGAATTTGTATAGAAATCAAATTATTGGTATTTTTTATTCTAAATTTCAGTTTTATTGTACTTGACATGAACTATTTCTTTTAATTTACACCGTTATAATATGGACCCATCACAATCGACTTCAGATAGATCTTTCTCTTTTTGCACCGATTAACGTGTGAATTTCTAGCCCTTAGGAGCAAACGTGATGGTTTCTTTTGACTCTGCTTTAATAAGATAATAATAGATAGATAATAAGATAATAGATTTTCTCTTTAAGAAGTTCCAGTAAAGTAAAGGGTTTCTTTTTATTATTTAATATATTTTTAAAAAATATTTTAAAGATAATCTCTCATAACTTTATTTTCTATTTTGATCCATTTGGTCATGCCACAATACGCACCGTGACAAAAACACTCTATCATGTCACATACTATGGCATAACCAAAGTTGCCACAATAGTTCTTCGAGCCAACACACATTTGTTTTTAGGCAAAGTCCTGTCACGCCAAAAGAGGCGACGTGACAGCACTCGTTTGCCACGTCATGGTACGTGGCGTGACAGAGTATTTTTTTCACTCCGTGTGTTGTAGCATGACCAAAGATGTTAGAATTGAAAATAAAGTTATAGAGGGGTTGCCTTTAAAATATTTTTTAAAAATGATTAAATAAAGAATTGCAGTAAAGTAAAGGGTCAAGAATGGAAGGAACTCAAAAACCACTTCTCTCTTCTGCGTGTCGAAGCCGAACTCCCTAGCGGAAGCTGTCATCGTGCTTCGCTTCGATCCTACCCTACCGAGGGATCAAATCGAGGAGGAATCTCCGCAGCGCGCACCGCGCTCTCCAGACTCCAATCCATCTGTGAGTTCATCGCCCGACTCCACTGCCTCTTCTTCACTAGCGCCTCTCCTCTCGCGCGCGCCGTGGTTTATCTCCGGGACTGCGGGTGGACTCCTGTTCTGGCCCGCGGCGTGGATCGATTTCACCCGCGCGACCTGGTTCGATTTGTCGCCTCGCTGCCTGACCTGAACTAGCTTGAGCCTAGCGAGTGGTGTGCTCTGCAGCTCCCTAGGGTGGGGTGGGGGCCTAGCACCTTTCTGTTACGTTCCCAGAAGTAGATGGGTTGAGGGAAGCAATTTGGGGACGATCGGAAGCAAGGGGCAAGGGAAATCCAGAGAAATCAGACGGGGTGAGGAGGAGATAGATGGGGAATAGAGTTCTTGTTTGTTCCTTACAAAATCGATGATCTAGCTAAACGACACAGTACTCCTTAAGTAGCTTCCGAAGTCCGAACCCTTGGGCTAACCCAGGGTCACCGCGCCCATTCTGCAGCCGGAAACCTGGCACTGTGCCGCCTGTTGCGCTGGCCCACTCTCGGTAAGGCTGGTGCTTGGTAACGGTCGTAACATTCTCCCCTCCTTCAGACTCAGCTTGTCCCAAGCTGGAGCACCAGGGAATCTCGCCGAAGCTCTTCGTAGTTCTCCCAGGTCGTCGTCGCTGGTGTAGACCCCGACCACTGCACCAAGACTTGTGTGGCAGCGGTGGCTCCTTTGTCCCGCAGCCTGCGTTTCCTTCCGGGAGTATTGCCTGCACTGGAGTCGAGGGAGGGATGGCCTTCTGTAGCTGCGACACATGAATGACGGGGTGAATGGTGGAAGTGGTCGGTAGCTTCAGCTTGTATGCCACCGAGCCGATATTTTCCTCCACCTGAAAAGGTCCAAAGAACTGAAATGCTAGCTTGTGATTAGCTCGCACGGCTACAGAACTCTGAACATACGGCTGTAACTTCAAATACACCCAGTTCCCTTCCTCAAAAGACCTCTCAGATTGCTTCGTGACAGCCTGCGCCTCATCCATTGGCTCGCTCTGTTCAGATGTTGACGGAGTGGCTTAGTCATTAGCCCTCTCTCCTTTTGCCATGTCGCCAAGTCCTCGCTCTGACAGACAACCTTGCCATTGAGGCCAAAGTGTCGTGGGCAATGGCCATACAACACCTTAAATGGGGACTTGCCTAGGGTGGAGTGGGGCGCTGTGTTGTACCAAAACTCTGCCAAGGCCAGCCAGCTAAACCATTTGCTCGGCAAGCATGGACGAAACACCGCAAGTAAGCTTCAACGCACTGATTAACATGCTATGTCTGTCTGTCCGTCCGTCTGATTTGGGTGGTAAGTTGAACTCATTCTCAATTGTGTTTGTGTTGCCCGGAACAACTGCTTCCACAGTAGGCTAGTGAAAATGCGGTCACGGTCTGATATAATGGATTGAGGCAATCCATGCAGCTCGAACACATTCTGCATGAACACTTGGGCCACGTGGACTGTGGTGAAAGGATGTGACAGAGCTATGAAATGGGCATATCTGGAGAATTTATCCATGACTGCCATAATGCAATTGAAGTTAGATCTGGGCAAATCTTCAATGAAGTCCATGGAGATGATTTGCCAGGCATGCTCTGGAATCGACAGGGGCTCTAGCAGCCCTGGGTAGCTCACATGTTTAACTTTGGCTTGTTTGCACACTAAACATTGCTCCATGGACTATCGCACGTCCTTCTTGATTCCGGGCTAGGCAAACAGTCTCCGAATCCGATGATTAGTGACTTGAAATCCCGAATGCCCCCCGATGGCGCTAGAATGCATTGAATTCAGCATGTTCTTTTTGGCCGACTCGTTGTTGCCCACACAAACTCTATCTCCTATTCTGAGCATTCCATCCTTCAATCAAATCTTGGAGTACTGGTTTCCTGACACCATCAAGTCCTTCAATAATTTGCTTGAGAAGGGATCATCTTGGTAACCAGCTGCTCTTGCTTCCAACCAATCAGGCACCCCCATGGATATGGCTATTAGCTCCTCTCCCATGGCCATTTCCTTCCTGGACAACGCGTCTGCCTCTCGTTTGGTAGAACCTTGCTTGTACACGATCCGGTACTGTAAACCCAGTAACTTGGTCAACACCTTCTGCTGCCATGGAGTAGTCAGGCGTTGGTCCCCCAGATGAATCAAGCTTCGTTGGTCTGTCCTGATGATAAACTCGGCAAGTTGTAAGTAAGTTCTCCACTGCTCAACCACCATCAAAATTGCTAGCCCTTCCTTCTCGTAAGTGGATAGTCCTCGCGTCCGGGTTCCCAGCGCCTTGCTGAGGTAGGCGATGGGGTGTTTGTCCTGCATGAGGACCGCTCCAATTCCTCGATCCAAAGCATCGGTCTCTATCTCAAACACCTTGGTGAAATCAGGAGGGCGAGTATAGGCGCCGAGATCAAAGCATCTTTAGTGCTTGGAAGGCCCTTTCCTTCTCTTCAGTCCAGACAAACATCACATTTTTCTTCCACAACTCAGTGAGTGGCCGGCTGATGATTCCAAAATGGCTGACAAACTTGCGGTAATAGCCTGCCAAGCCTAGGAATCCCCGCACCCCCTTGACGTTCACTGGTCTCGGCCAATCTTGCACGACAGCAATGTTCTTCAGATATGTAGCTACACCATCATAGTTGACAATATGTCCCAAATATGTCAACTGCTGCTGGGCAAAGACGCACTTAGATCTTTTTGCTCGTAATTGATGATGTGTCAAGATTTCAAACACCCGACGCAGCTTCTCCATGTGCTCCTCCAGTGAGCGACTGTAAACCAAGATGTCTTTGATGAACACGAGCACACCCCGGCGCAACAGTGGTGCTAAAATGGTGTTCATCAGGCCTTGGAAGGTTGTCGGGGCGCTTGTTAGCCTATAGGACATTACTTGGAATGTCGGGCCTCATCCGACCGATGGTAACTCGCCTGAAGTCCAGCCGCGAACCATGAGAACCAACCAAATTGTTAGCCCATCAATGACATTGGATATCGATTCTTCATCAGAATTCATAGTCGCTGTGTTCCATCCTTCTTCTCAGATTAGCAAGATGGGTTTCTACAACTTGTTTCTCCAATGCTTCCACGGGCCTCAAATTGACTAGGTCATAACAACGCCCGAGAAGGGGATCCTTCATTAGCAAACAACAGACTTTGTACAAAGGTCGTGGTTTCGCTTGATCGCGCTAGTCACAAACAATTGTCGTGGTTCTTTGTACTATTTTTTCCTCCCCGCGGACCAACACACCTTGGGGTACCTCTGCTCAAATTCCTCGCAACACAATCCTCTTGCCGTGGTGCATGAAGGACAATGTTTTCTTGTGCCAGTGAATGGTCATAGGACTGTGCCGCTCCAGCCAGTCCATGCCCACGATGAGGTCATAACAACCCAGCGAGAGCACCTTCAATGCTGACACAATTCCACCTGCACCCTCCAGTGACAATCTGGGAACTCCTCCACACAAGCCAGCACTCCCCCATTTGCAACTCTAGCACTCATTGGCTGAGTCCCTCATTGCCCTCCTTGCAATTTGTTGGCCAGCGCCTCATTGATGAAGCTGTGGGTACTCCCGAAATCCACGAGGATCATGACCTCTTGCCCTTGAATCTCACCCTTCAACCAAGACCGTTTTGGAGCCTCACGCCATGCACCGCCGAGCGAGATAGACATCGATCTCCTCGCAAGTCGGCCGCTTCGTGAGAGGCGCGTCCCATTCTCTTGTTCAGGGAGTACCTCCCATAACTCTTGCACGACATGCAACTGTACAATCGGCCCACATATGTGGTCTCGATTCCATTTCTCGCCACAAGTATGGGACAACCCGCGCGCTCATCGATATGCTTTGAGCGCCACCATCTTGTCGTCCGAGTTCGCTGCTCGAGCTCCTTCCGTTCCCCTTCGGTCATCCGCCAGGTTCCCTGGGGTCCCAGCGGTCTTCCCGGAGGAGGCGGTAGGGGCAGTGCTGTCCGCGTCACCGGTCGTCCCCCCGTTGGGAACTCCGGGTGGCGAGCATCCCTCCTCATGGCCTCTAGGACCTCCTGCAAGCAAACCAAAGACATGACAATATCCAAATCCTTTGGTCAATGCAAAACAACATCCGCTCTAATATCGCTACGCAAACCATCTGTGAACTGGGTTACAAAGAACACGGGATCCCACGTGTGGTGCGCGGTAAGGCTCTGCATCGACTCGTTGAACTTCTCAGTGAACTTAGCTACTGACCCAACTTGCCAAAGGCGGTTAAATTGGCGCAACTGCTGCTGGAATTCCTCCTGACCAAATCGCACACATATTGCCGAGGCAAATTCCCCCCAATTTGCGCATCTCATGTCGGCTTGCGTGATTGCAGCCATAGGATCACATTTCCCACGAAGAACATAGTTGCCACACTGATCCACTAATCGAGATGGGTTGCACACACCTGAAAGTAAACCTCACTCTTCAACCTCCACGCCTTAGCATTCTCTCCATCGAATTGGGGAAAATCCAGCTTGGGTGGCGAGGGGTGATTAGGATAGTACCCTGTAGATCTACTGTGTGTCTCCAACGAATCGTGCGGGAAAGGGACCGAAGTAGGCAATCCATACGTACCATTGCCCGGAGGCGGCTCTGGGGTGAATTCCCTGGTCGCCTTCCCCCGGTTTTGCATGGCAAGGCGGTGGCCATCAGGCCCATGACTGCCGTCCTCCTTCGGCTCAAGTGGCAGCTTGCACTCCGGAGTGGGCAAAGAATGGGCAACACTGTGGTTCAAAGCCGCCAACAGAATCGCGGCGAAGTTGGTCGACTTGGTCACACAACTCTCCTACCTCACTGCGCAACTCGTCCACCGTCGTCGCCATGGCCGGCTTCCACTCCTTGAGTTCCATCACTACTGGCTTGAGTTCTGCCAGTGACTCCACCACCGTCTGGATGTTAGCGTTCTGTGTTTGGATCGCCTTGGTAAGCTTTGCGATATGCTGCTCCATGGCCACCGATTTCTCAAAAGCTCTCGTCTGGTATTTGGGCTTCTCCAGGTTGGCGTATCGGCTCAAGAACGACTGCTCTGATACTAATTTGTTACATTCCCATAAGTAGATGGATTGAGGGAAGCAATTTGGGGACGATCGAAAGCAGGGGGCAAGGGAAATCCAGAGAAATCAGACGGGGTGAGGAGATAGATGGGGAATAGAGTTCTTGTTTGTTCATTACAAAATCGATGATCTAGCTAGACGACACAGTACTCCTTAAGTAGCTTCCGAATCCCACTCGCTATTGGGCTAACCCAGGGTCACCACGCCCATTCTGCAGCCGGAAACCTGGCACTGGGCCGCCTGTTGTGCTTGCCCACTCTTGGTAAGGCCTGGTGCTTGGTAACGGTCATAACACTTTCGTTCTGGTGCTCACAACTTGTTCGACGAATTGCTTGCTCAAGATTATCAGTAGGCATGCATAAAAAATATAGATTATTTACCGTTGGGGGTAACAATGTGCAACTCGGTATGAACACTACATCAAACATTCAAGGAATAAATGCTCCCCCCTCTTTGCTTTTATCTCTGTTATCTTCTATACCAAAAGAAAAGAAGGGTCTTCTCACGTGGCTATGTAAATTAAAACATATTTGCTAATTTGCCTTTTGTTGTTGTTGTTGCTGTTGTTGATAGAGAAACCTGATAGTGTCTCCCGTGAAACAGTTCCACGATGAAGATAGCTTGGACTAAGAATGTCAAGGCGAAGAGGCGGCCAGCGGTAGCATCAGCTAAGACAGGCCTGCCATTTGGTGTGGACAACGATGAGGCTGATGCAGAGGAAAGAGGAGAGGCAAACACCAACTGTCCTGGAACCAAGCCACCTGATTCCACCGAGTCACTCCAACACCAAGGGAACAAGCTAGCCGAGGTATCTCCGTCTCTCTGGAATAGAACCTCCCACAGTTTTATTTCATTCCTTTTAGTTGAAGGACTGATGTGTGGTTGTGTATATATGCCTTGTGCCTGGTTACAACTCCTTAAGGGATGTCAATGTTGTTACGGATTCCATGGCCACATAATACAGAGTAGCCATGTGATAGTCTAACTTTTGTCATAAAAATTAGCCGGTGATTCTTAGTACCCTTTTAGTCCTAAAAATAAAAAGGGCACAATGTTTCTCCTTTTATTATGCTGCTAGAAGTTGCAACATAATCTCTTGAATGCACAGTCTGCAGCTTGCAGTGACAAAACATTAGATAGTTCTATTATTTTACATCAGATTTATTCTTGTGCTGGATTTTGATTGCAATTGGATCTGCAGTGTCATTGACAGTTCAACACACCAGACGAGTGCCATTGCTAATGTAAAAGAAAAAAAAATGGCGTCTTTTTTTTCTTTTTAGGCACTGCATAAGCTCTCCTTTTTGTTAATTTTTAGGAAGGCAAGTACCATGAAGCACTCAGTAAGTGGGAAGCTGCACTTAGCTTGATGCCAGATAATGCTATAATTCACGAACAGAAAGCTCAAGTTTTACTTGAAGTGGGAGATGCATGGCGTGCACTAACAGCAGCAACTAGTATGCTCTATTTTTGTCTACTTCTTCTTTGTCTTTTCTGAAAATAATACTGTTGCTGGGCTAAAAAATGTCACGAGCTGAGAACAATACGAACTTCTCTGATCATATTAGTATTGTAGTACTGACTACTATCCAATGCCTAGGATTTACTCGACCCGTGTGGTAGTTGTTATTTGTCAGAGCTCAGAAGTGGGTCTTTGTTTGTCCTCGGATGTAGAAGTGCATATAGCATCTGATGATATAGTTGTGAGGATTCATCTTAATTTCTAGTTGCACAATGCCTATTTTGGCTTTATGTGACATCCCAGTGATCCTAGCAGCATATATGCAAGTCACTAATTCAGTTGTTTTGTTCTCATTTTGCTACTTCAAACTAATCAGTTACTCTCTGTTGGGTATGCTTGCAGGAGCTACAGAACTGGAACCATCATGGCCTGAGGTCAGTAGGCATTTCGTCAGTTCAATTGTTAAATCAGATTCCATCTATTACTGCGCTCGCTTGACCCCTGGCATAAAACCATCGTTACTTAAATTTGACCAGTTTCCCCATTGCGATCAACTGAACGAATGATATATTGATTTGCAGGCGTGGGTTACACTTGCTAGAGCACAGTTAAATTTTGGAGAACCAGATAAAGCCATTGAATCTTTTGACAAAGCATTAGCAATCAAGGTACCTATCCTTTTCTCTCGGCAACCAAGTTCGATGCAGAGTACCATGTCTGCATCATGGGCCATCATAATTTACTCTTCTCTTCTCGATTTGTTTGTTGGATTGTGTGCACAGCCTGACTACGATGAAGCAAAAGCCGACCGTGAAACCGCAGCCCGTCTTGTAAAGAAACGAGGGCAGTTGCATTCATCAGGTGGTCTGAGTGCTAACAAGAGACGGTTCACAGTTGGAGAGAACTCAGAGAAGAAAGAGAGCAAAGCGGAGGAAGCAGGACTGTAGGCTGGTTACTGTGGTGCTTCCGATGCGATTTAAGTAGCGAGAGATGGAGTCTGTGACAAGGGAGGAGGATTACTGCTTGTGCGGGAGGGTCGCTGTTCTCTGCAGGGCTGCCGCTGTTGTTTTTAGGGAGCTCTGCAGCTGTATAAAACTGTACAATTGAGCTTTCTTCGTCAAGTTGTTTGCGGCACAAATGGCAGTTCACCGTTACGGGGTCATGCCGTCGTGTTACCGTCTAGAGGACGAGTGCCTGGCAACCCGTGTGGTTGTCTTGTGTATTTGCGTGCCGGTGAGCCATGGTCGCCCAAATTGTCAGAGCATACTGGTGGGCCGAAACTGCTTGTGGTCGTGTTGTTGACGAACAATCGTACCGAAAAGTAAAAAAAAAAACACAGAAAAGTAGGTTCTAACAGACCCATCCTCTTTATTAATGGGTAGATACGAGAGATCCGCTGGTGTCTACAACGAGAGTCTTTTATCCCCTTATATAGATGGAGAGTCTTCCCTTATGAATCAATAAACAATATGGGACTAAATTAGACAATTATGTCTTATGGGTCTTAACAACTAATGGGCCTGTTTAGGTAAAGTGTCCATATGATTGGGCCTAACGGATCGATATTATAACACTTCCCTTTGGACATTTTGCCAACGTTATACTCATACCTCGTCAAAATTCATTTCGAAAAACCCAATAGGAAAAATTGGCAAGTAGAAAAGAGTACATAGCTTGCATCCTTGCTACTGTATGTGTAGCCATATTAAAACTTCAATTAAGAAAACTCATTGAAACAAAACTTAATTAAGGAGAAAAGAGTACAACACTTTATCCCAGAGATTAATGTATATGAAAATTTTAATCTCCTCTTTAAGGCAACAACTCTTTGAGCCTTCTCATGCTAATGCAATGAACATGCTTTGCAAAGGTAGAAGATGGCGAGATCTTGGTGAATAAATCTACAATATTTTCACTATTTGGATTTTATGTCTTTCTCATGCTGCTCATGGGAATGGAAATGTTTAGGGAGTATATGTTTTGTCATCGGAGTTTTGAATAGATATTATTCATCTGTGCGATGCAAGCAACAATGTCCTCATAGAGGACCATGGGGGGTTTCCACCTCTACACCACATGACTCTTCGATAAATCAATGTTCTAAGCCATATGCACTCATGAGTCATGAGTGGTCTCAAATAGTGCAATTATCTCTGAATGATTAGTTGATATAGCAACTATTGATTGTTTAACATATTTTCAAGAGAGTTGTTTTTTCGCTTATAAAGACACATCCAACCTGTGATCTGGCATTACGGGGATCAAAAAGATAGCCAGCATATGAATATCTAACAATTTTAGTGTCTTGGTTCTTGGGATAAAAGAGTACAAGATCACGAGTACCTTGTAGGTACCTGAGAATGCCTTTAATCCCATGCCAATGCCTCTTAGCGGGCTGGGAACTATATCTTGCCAAACAATTCACTACGCATGCAATGTCAGGCCTATAAAATTTGCAAGATATAAGAGTGCTCCAATTGCACTCAAGTATGGGATTTCGGTCCTAATACTCCTTTATTCTCTCGCTTATGTCCATATGGATCTTTCTCCACTTTAAGGAACCTAACGATTATTGGACTACCCAGTAGATGAGATTTATCCAAATAAAATCTTAGGATTGGCAAAACTTGGTGTTTTATTTCTTAACACCGTCCTAATTACACGAATTGACTCTTATAAGAATTTTAGGATGAGCGGTATGTGCCATACGTCCGCGAGGCTGCTTTCCTAGCCTTGACGCGGATTGTCACCAATGGACTACCCCGCATGGACGGCGCTGCATTGATGGCACTCATGGACTGATGGCATCTGGAGACCCACACCTTCCACCTCTCCTCAATTTGTCAACTACCTCCGGTGGCTCCATAGCATCGTGTGCCTGCAACTTCGGCCGGCCATGACCGAGGCAAACATAGGGGAGGGTCACTCATCGGATGAGGATATTGTGGGCGAGTACGACGAGTTCACACAGACAGGTACACAGCCGGAGAGGGCCCCCCATCAACGCCTACTACGTGAGTAAATTTTCTCCCTGTACTATTTTCCAATATCATGGTTGGTAAACTTTTTACATTGGTACCCCTTTTACAGGGAAGGCAGCTCGCACGCATATGCAACGAGGCCGGTGATGTGCTAATGGTACGGAGGGCTCGGAGGGGAGCTTCCAATGCGTGAGGAACTCCATTGAGGTATTACAACTTCATTCAAGTGAGAAGTGTAAATTTGTTAATTGATGAACTTTGTTAACTGAGCTATATGCATATGCTAGTATTCCTTGTTAATTTGTTCTTGGCGCTTGTGTGAGATTTGTTCAGTAAATTGAGTAAGATATTAACTCGAGACTAGCTGCTTCTATGAGGCTCGATAGGTCGCTGCAAACATGCAACATGGCATAGTTGGTCATCGAGGTGAAACGCCTGATGGGGAGACGCCGCCTCTATTGGTGTATGGACACATGCAAGTTTTTCAAGTCCAATGAGCGGCTTAGCCAGGGCATGCGTTACTGGGGTTGCGCGAACAACTCTGGGACTATCCCGATCGCCGTTGGGACTCAGGCCGCTATCAGCAGCCGGTAAGGATCGGTTACATTATGTTCTCCTACCATTTCTCTTTCAAAATATGCACTAACAATATCTCCCGTCTACCCGTAGTCCCCGGATTCGCTATGTGGATACCGCAAGTGGATCGACCAAGGGATCCACCCACACGACCAGTGGCGTCTCGACTGCGAGGAGTGGGATGCCAAGAGGGACCGCGAGAAGAGGGAGGAGGAGCGTCGTAACGAAGAGCACATCGAGCGTATCCGGTGGGAGATGCAAGCTCATCTCGAGGCGTGCAGGCACAGGGAGCGTGAGGCTCGCGAGAGGGAGCGTGAGAGAAAGGGAGAAATGGCGGCCAATGCCAAGGCGGCCGACGAGAAGTACAACGCCGAGCTCGCAAGGAAGGGCAAATAACCCCGTCCATGCAGTAGGTCGGGCCATTTCGTAGTAGTCCCCCGTCATACCCGCCATGTTAATCATATCTCCTAAAAGCATGTATACTTACATGGTCCGGATGCTTGTGTCGCAATGTACCGTAGTAGTAGTGAGGATGACTAAAATAATTAGCTGAACCATCATGCCATGTGACCACATGTAACATGCTTATGTCTGCAGGCTCTAATGTATTTCTGGTTCCGTGCCTCGCACTTTACCTTCGGTTGAAATATTTCATCAGCACGAGTACACTTGTAATCTCCAAGCCTCGTATAAAAATTGGACTTCGTGGCGATGTAAAATGAATGATCCAAACGTAACGATGTGAAAATAAATGATACAAAAATATTTTTCCATAGATTCATGTATGTTACCTTACCTCAAAAGTTCGACGCTCGACAGCAGCCTTCACGCCTTTCACAACTAGCACATCTTTCATCAACGGTGTCTACCATATGTCCATCCTTGTGCCTCATGTTGTACCACACAGTCCACGTATTTGTCAATTTTTTCAGGATGCAATATGCATCAGTTCTACAAAATGTGTTATACAAGTGTACATACATTCAAATAATTTTCTCAAGCCGTACGAGGGGAAAACCTCCTATACGTTTCTAGGGGTGCATTGTTTAGCTACATCTATCCCAATAGGCTATCTATCGAATCGTTGCAATTGATGCTCAAACTCCAAGAGAAGGAAGAGATCTTCGAAAAGTAAGTTTTTATGATCCGATAAAGAATCTAACTCATTTCAGCAGGGCAGTTTTTGGGCTTTATGGTGCATGAAAGACGGATAGAAGTAAGTCAGATCCGAGTATAATCTATCAATGTGCAACATCCTGAATTTTGTGTGGCAGTTCCATCGCATGAAAATATGAACATTTAAAAACTTTTGATGCATCTTATTGACACTTGGATATTAGCGAAGTTTTGTTTGGGGCTTTTTCTAGAATTGAGTTATGAAAATTGATTCAATAAAAGAAATACAATTAACAAAATCAATTTGAATAAAACGTCGAATCTGAAAAGATGGTCCATAAGGTAACACGGCAGAATTTACATTGAAACTAATTCAAGGAAAACATGAAGCAAAGCTAAAATTCAATTTCACAGCTTGTCTCTTTACAAGAAAAACATGAGTTACAATCAAAGGAAATTAATTTGGATCGAAGGATGAATCAAGAATCGAAATTCCATTATTTAAATTTAAAATTATAAACCATTCCTCAACTCAAGTCCAAATTAAATTCAACCATGAGCTTAATTCATAATTTAGAAATCCAAATTCAATTACCCAGGCAAAAGTGAAAATTCATGCTTTGCAAAAATTTGAATTTAAAAACAAATACAAACCAAATTCGCGCTCAAATACTAAATTGAATTCAAACTCAAACTGAAATAAAGTTCAAATTTAGAATATAATTAAATTTGAAATTCATAAGTTGACACGGGGTTGTACAGTCTGTCATGCGAGCACGGGTGCAAAGAAGCTAGCTATTATGCTATTACGACGCCAAGAAGATGTCAGAAATCTTGCTTTACTTACGCAAGCGCAACACGTAGCTATTGCGGCCCTCGAGCGCAGCACGCGGCAATTGTGTCCCCCCGACACAGCAGCTACGGAGAAGGGGGCTAGCAGTGAAAATTACGGGTAAGAGGAGCTACAACTGGAATTTCGAATGAACAGAGGGCCAAAAATGCCCACATTTCTATAAGTTTAACAAAAGATAGGGTTGGCCTGGAATTGTTGTCTTTCTTCTTTTTCTTTTAAGGATGAAGTTCCTTTCGTTTCAAAGCAGAGTTCAACGTCCAAGAACACATTTAAATAGTGTTCGGCCATGTCACACTAACTCTCATAGCATGAGCCTATCACGCCAACTCTCATGGCATGACAAAGCAGGCTTGTCACGCCATGAGGGCGGGTGTGACAATGACCACGCAGCGCTTCCACGCCGCATCGCAAGGGACAAGGGCGGCGATGACATGCTTTTGCCACGCCGAGGCTCATGGCGTGACAAAACGGTTTGCCAACGCCACGGGAAGTGGCGTGACCAAAGGGGTTAGAATTGGAAATAAAGTTAACGAGGAATTAAGTTTAAAATATTAATAAAAATGATTAAATAATAAAAAAAAGTTCCACTTTTGACGGTGCGCTACATTTAGTCTATCATTTTCTCGAGCATTGTACGGTAAAAATACCACAAGTATAGTGACAAGATAGAGAATTTAACCGTCTCTTATGCAGTAGTCGATTGTAACATAAGTAACAAGACACATTGTACATGTAGCAACTGTCTATAACACATAAAAAGACAACATATTGTAGAAGCTATTTTTAACATTGTTTATAGATAATATGAGGGTACTATAAACCGCATAACTAACAAGGACTAAATGGTAGACATACATTACGTTACGTAAAGTGTCGAGTATTATAGAGAAAAACTATCAGCCAAAATTAACAAATATTTAGAAACAAAGTAGATTGATTATCTTCGGGAGCCGAGATTTTTTAATTTTTTAATCCATTTTTTTATTTAAAAAATAAAGATAATATCTGCCTAACTTTATTTCCAATTCTGACCTTTTTGGCGTGACCAAACTGTACTACCACGCCACCGACCGCGGCGTGATTAAACCTGCCACGATAGCCCTCCGAGCCAACACGCATCTATTTTTTGGGCTAAGTCTTTTCACGCCAAGATGAGTAGCGTGACAGCATTCGTTTACCACGCTAAGCTCCATGATATAACAATATGTTTTTGTCATGCCAAACGTTGTGACATGACCAAAGAGTCAGTATTAGAAATAAAGTTAGTGGAAGATTATCTTTAAAATTTTTAAAAATATTAAATAAAAAAATCTGAAGAGCCACTGGTTACGGTCTGCGCTGTAACTCGATTAGACCTGCGGTGAAAAATCAATTAGACTTGTCGCTTGTGGAGTACGGACTACATGGTGTAGGCCTGTGTCCTTCTGGCAACCAATCGCTGTACTCCTGCACATTTTACGAGTTAACCTCTGATGTGCTCTTGGTTGGTAGTAGTACAGCGGTGGGTGGCCCGAGTCAACCGGGGAAGTCTCGTTTGTTTACTCGGTCACTCTGACCTTTCAGAAGCTTACTGCTTCTCTTGACGTCACATCCCGGAAAACAGAAGAAAGATATTCCACGGATATTTGATTGACACGTCAGTCAACGAAGAGGGCGAACCGGCTGGCTTCGCCGTTCGCCCACCCAATTTTGACTGGACTGGCGCAGATGCACAGTAGGCTCGGGCATGTAAAGATGGGGATTTTTAAGAGAAAAACTAGCTAACCCTGTAACATTGCTAGTGAAACCAACAGGACAGCTCGTGGGCGTCCGATTCAGGCCTCGCGGTAATCTTATCCATCCAATACATCTGCGATCTTCATCCATCCAACCCGATCCAGGTGTGATTCTTATCTATTCAACCCAACCTGCCAAGCATTCACGTGCACCTCCATCTCCAACAAGCGAGCAGAGCTGGAGTTGTGGAGGCGTGCGTCTCACACGGCGGGGCACCCGTAGGCTCACGCGGCAGGGCGGCGAGCGACCACAGGCTTGCCCGAGCATGCCCGCTGCAGGTCGCAAGCCGTGACCGACGCGGTGTGTTCCGCCGTCACAACAGCATGGGTTTCTTAGGAAACCTGTAATGAGTTTTTTTCGTGTTCTACTTGTTTGAAACTCGAAATTTGTACTAAGTTGTTAGTTGTTTGGTTGAAATCTGTCGAACTTGGTCTGAAACTTCTGAAACCTTGTGAAACTTCTTGGAACTTTTGGCGGAAACTTTTTGAAACATATTGAAACTTTTTGAAACTCTTGGTTGAAACTTGTTGAAACTCTTTGCATGAAATTTGCTGAAACTTAAGTTTCAAAATCTAAAACTCGTTGAAACTTTGTCTTTGAATCTTCTGAAAACTTCTAGAAACACGTGAAACTCACTAATACATGAAAATTTTCAAACGTTTTCTTGAAACTTGCCGAATTGCACAAAACATGTTGTTATACCATTGCGACCTATACCGTTGTCTAGTTGCTTGCTTTTTTTTTACGAGGATGTAAAGATGTGTTATAAGTATTTAAAAGTATATACTAGTACTTAGGGGTGAAAACGAGATGGATATTTCCCGCTCGATCCGAAGCCGAGATTCAGGACATGTTGTTATACTGTTGCAACGGTATTTACTATTTTGCTGGATTCGGGACGGGATCCAGATTCGGGATAGGATACTGAACATATAATATCTGGTAAATCCGGGATGGGACCCTGATATTGGGATAATCCTTTGCTGGATATCCGGCAACTACCATCCAGCCCGTCAATTATTACAGGCTTACAGGCAGCCCGGCCCTAACCCTATCCGGCTATCCCTAGCCTCACTCCCTCACCTAGCTGCACACGAGAGGGGAGGGAGGACCAGAGTAACCTCTCCACTCGCTGCCGTTGTCGCTTCTCCGATCGTCACCCCATCTCCACCCGTCGTCCCCTCTCTAGTCATCGCCTCCCCACTCTACAGCAGTCGCCCCATCTCCACCTGCAAGGAGCCAGATATGCGGCCTCCCCACTCTACAGCAGCCACCCTCTCTCCAGTTGTTGCTGGTAGCCACATCCACATCCACCGCCACCTCTCCTCTCTCCATCATCTATTCCCTCTCCATTTGCTGCCGAGAGCCACAAAGCAGAGGGAGGACCAGAGCAACCTTTCCGGTCGCCGCCGCCGTACCCTCTCATGTTAAACGGTTGAAAACTTGAAACGGTTGTGGTTTGGTTGATATTATGTACGGTCTTTGTCTATCACTACTTAGTACTTATGTAGTTATGTATCAATGTATGGACTCATGTCCAGTGCTTATTATTGTGGTTTGGTTTATATTATGGTCACGTACTCTTGTGATTTGGTCCATAATATGTTACTCAATGTATGCCCATAGTATCTGCTTATTTTATCTGTTTCGACCCGATTCCGTCATGTATCCATCCCGTGTTCGTATTCCAAATAACCCAAATTCGTTTTTGTATCCGACTTGTTCGTATCCGGCTCCGAATTAAGGGGAAATACGAGATAATATATGGGATGAGCAATATCCGCCCGTATCTATCTCATTTTCACCCCAACGAGTACTATAAATGAGCATAGCTTGGTAACATCGATGGAGGTTTTGATAGCGTGGTTGCACGAGTTGGCTTGGGCGAGCCGATGTTTACATCTTGGAGGTCGGCAACCAATGAACAATCTGTAAATCTTGCTCTGAAATCTCATCTGTTGGGTGTTGTGAGTAGCTTATCAATTCCATTCCGGTACCAGCCGGAATGGCTGGAACATGCTATACCGGCATCCAAAGCAGCACACAGTAGCCTCAATCTCGTACCGGCCTCAATATCGGTCATTCTAGTCCATTCCGGCCCATTCCAGTAATTTCGGTACTAGGCATAATTGAAGTGACCCCTCCTTTGAATCAGCTCGGAAGGCACAGCCCAATACTACTTCTTCAGTAAGTGAAATTATGCTAGACTAGTATGCTAGACTATTATAAAATATATGAAATTATGAACTTGTGTTGTATTATTTAACCACGTACGACCTTTGTATTTATGAAATTATTTAACTATTTGTCATTTTTATTCTATGGTTATATATTTGAAGTGAGATTCCAAATGAAATTATGTGTGCATACAATTACATATATATTTATGAATAAATATATATTATTATATTAAAATCTGGAATGGTACACTGGAATGGACCAGTACCGATGCATTTCACACAAAGAGGCAAACCAGAATGATCTTCGGAATGGAATTAACAACTATGGTTGTGACCCTATTAAGGGTTGCGCATTTGCGAAACCCCTGACCAAATGGAAGGCGAGAACATCCTATCCCCGTCGGAGGATGGGTAGTACTTGAGATTTCGGAGATGTTCTTTCAGATTGCTTTGCTAGAACCTCATCATGGACGCCATCATGTGATCATCAGTGGACGCCACAACACTGGAGTTGTTGATTTCTGCCTTCCAGGTGAGACAAATACATGAACGTACTCGCCCTTGGAGTTACCTAGGGGAGGTAATGGTGTCTCCGCCGTCTCGGCCCCAACAGGTTTGGCCGAGGATGGTGAAGATTCTCCCTTGAAAACATACTCGAGGTAGAAGTCGCACTTGCGCACCTCCTTAGGGACGCAGTCCTCGTTCATGAGGTCAGCATAGCCAGCAAGGTTGAAGGAGTTCTCTTCATCCATACATGAGGGTTTGAAAGCATCATGTCAAGGATCTTCAGACGACGGCGTCCTATGGTCGGCATCAACTATTGATGCACAGGACCAGGCTTCGCTACTATCGAACTTATGAAAATATATAAGGGAAAATGCTAATCACCCAAAAACTTTATTGTCGTGGCCAAAGAGAGTTTACAAGAGTGTGACAATGAATGCAAATGATTTCCTGTGTTGTTAGAGTACACCCCATATTTATACCAATATAAGGTGCGGCAGTTAATATTGTAAAAGATATCTCCTGCCTTTACGCACGTGTCTTCATTGTGTCTTGTAATGTCATGTCCGTCACCAACCGCCGTGACTATCTAGAAACACTATTAACCCCTCTAACGTATCTAATTAATTATCACGTGGAAAACCACCTTGGCTCCGGCCAGCTATACTTTGTTCAAGAGAACCAATGGTAATGGTTGGGGACTAGTTAAATGACCACATCTGGTCGTCATTGGGCGTAACAGGTCGTCGACCAGTTATATTCATTAATGGAATAAGACTTCTTTTACTTCATGGTCACAGACATAACCAAGATATTAAGTGACCCATCCAGGAGGCTAAGTGGACCCTGGAATTCTTTTTTATTTTAGACATCTCGGGTGAATCAATTGCTAATCTAGACTTTTTCTCTTTTTTTGCAACGGCCCTCCTCCTTCGCGCTCGGGAGCGCTGCAAGTGGTCTTCTCGCATGAATCTCCGTGGGAGTGGACGGCGACCACGGAAACGAAGAGTTTCCGCGCTCGGGCACCGCGGGAAGTGACTTCTCGCGCTCACGCACCGCGGGAAGTGGCCGTACCACGCTACGGGGTCTTTCTACGCTCCCCGAGCGCGGAAGGAGGGGGAGGAGAGGCCAGATTTGCAAAAAAAGAGGAAGGGGTTTAGATTTGCAATTGATTCACCCGAGGGGTCCAAAATAAAAAACTATTCGTGGACCCTGGCTAGGTGGGTTTAGATAGAGAGTTCTATTTTAACTCCTATCGATTGAATGTGTTGATCTGGTCAAAAAATCATCGTGCAGTGGATCGTGTTTCACGACGGTAATCCAACGAGACTCGATGAAGGTGTCACCCCAGGAAGAGCCAAAGGAGGATGAGCTGAAGGTGACACTTACATTGATTTGGACCCTTGCAATGTTTGAACGAATCTAGAGCTCCCCACGGGCCAGAATATCACGCAATGGCAATATCAGCAGTAGAGGCTGATAATCTTAAAGGCGTCGGTGATGTCAGGTCTCCATCACACAAGTTTATCAAGTACCAGAAAGGTGTGTGTGGGGGCCCGAGGCAGTGTACTACTTTCACTAGGCTAGCCGTTGTCTGTACCCAAATAACGCACAACCAATGAAGGTATTAGACAAAGTGATGGATCCATAACAAAAACGACCGATGGTCACTGTATATACCACAACATGTATGTGGATCATTGGGCTTTGGCTGTAGGTGCAAACCTATGCATATAGTAAGAGCCATAATCAGATAGGTAAATTTCTCGGGGAAAAGTAAAATAAAATTCGATCCGGTAAAGGCCTATCGCAGGAGGAGAGGCAGGAGACATATGTCGTATGCAGTGCTCTTGGAGCGCGGGAAATGCCTATCGCTCACCCAGAGCACCGCAGGGGCCTGCGGCACTCATGCCACTGTCCTGGTGCCCTGTCGGTCCTTGTCGTGCATGCTAGCGCCGGGTTGAGTCGCCGCGCACGCGAGTCACATCACATCGCTCTGCCGCTCACCCGGCACTGTCTGGGCTCACACTCGCCGAAGCACCGCACTTTTTGCCACACCTGGTCACGTCTTTGCATTGTGTCCATGTCCCCCACGTCATGTCGCTGTCAGTCGGTCGCGCCCCGCCGCTCACCCACTGCACCACGCTGTCGCGCCTAGTCACGTCTTTGCATCGCGTCCATGTCCACCGTCCCGCATCGCTATCGGTCGATCGCACCCTTGCCGCTCACCTGGAGCCCTAGAGGTCGCCGCCCCATGGTTATAAAAGCTCGTGCTCGTCGCTCTCAACCCCACACCAGCCTCAATCGCTCGGCGCAAAGGGACAAAGAGGAGCGAGCGAGAGACAAAGCGTTTGGTCGAACGTTTTTATGATTTCGCCGCCGGTTTGAGAGATTTTAGAGCGGTTGTATTAGTAGAAAAAAGTTTTAGATCAAGTGAAAATCTTCGAGAAGATGTAATTTTCGCATGCATTATGTATATTAACTGTTACTATAAGAAAAACCCCTCATAGAGATGCTTTTCAATTTGTCTCTAAAATAAGGAGTTATATAGTCGAGATGTGCTTTTTAGAGACACTTTAAAAATCGTCCAAAAAAATTGTATGCTAAAGGCGGTTTTGAGACGTTTTCGAAACACATACAAAATTTTGTCTTGCAGAGACGTTTTTGAGACGCTCTCTAATTCGTTTAAAGGTTATGTTGTGTAAAAGCATTATTTTGAGACGCTTTCCAACTCTCTAGAGACATTTTTTTGTGTGGTTGATACGTGTTAAAAGAACTACGTATAAATATTACAACACACAACTAAACATGTGAGGTTGTGAGGTTGATGTGGCTAGTGTGGCAAGTCTAAGAGAAATATTTCCTATGAGGTCAAGAGTTTGAGTACCAACCTTTGCAAGAGTCCACACATTTTTATATTTTATTTGTTGAGTCGTAGTAGAATATCTTTACATAATGCCGCATATCCTATAGAGACACTTTTAAAAAATGTCACTACTGTCATAGCGATGATACATGAGAGGGCGTTTATAAGACATTTAAATGCCCGTACAACTGCCTAGAGGCGGAAAAAAGTGCCTCTACAATACAAAGAAGTTGCCTCTACGAATCAGTTCTGTTGTAGTGTGTGTAATTAGTATTTAATTAGTGTTTTTAACAACGTTAGGAATATAGTCGTCATTAATTTAGTATTCCGTTAGTTAGCCACTGATTAGGTACCATAATTAGATAATGATTACCAAAGTGTAGTTGCTTTGGCGACATAGAAAAATGTAGATTAAATAGTGCAAATTGTTTAGGTGGTTGTGTACAAATTCTGGTACATGTTGCGAATGTGTTTAGCACAATTGTTGGATGTGTAGGCATTTAAACATGATCATTGATGGTTATAGCATTTTTTGGTGCGCGTGATTAGAAAGATAGTCGACAATAATTTACTATTATGTTAATTATGCACTGGTTAGTAAACATAATTAGGTCAGGATTACCAAAATTTAATTGTTTTGGCGATGTAGTAAAATATAGATTAAGTAGTGCAAACTATTTAGGTGATTTTTTACAAATAAAATGTTTAGCACATATTGTGCATAAATTTAGTAGTTTGTTAATTAGCCACTAATTAGGTAACATAATTAGATAAGGAATACCAAAGTGTAGTTGCTTCGGGGATGTAGGAAAATGTAGATTAAATAGTGCAAACTGTTTAGGCAATTGTGTACAAATAAAATGTTTAGCACATATTGTGTAAAAATAATGGTGTAGTGCGTCTTCGAAAAAAATTCTGGCAAATGTTGCGAATGTGTTTAGCATGATTGTTGGCTATGTAGGAAAATATGTGAATTGTTGGGTAACTAGTTTAATTCGTAGGTGGTAAAAAATGGCGAATTGCTGGAAACATGGATATTAAGTGTATTGGGTTATTGTGGTCATAGGTAATGTCTAACATGCAAGACTTGCTCGTGTTTTTCGGCCACAGTCTCGTACAGGGCGAACTGGGTGGGTTGGACATGTCAAGATGCCAGTTTAAGATGGTCCAAGCGGAGGGCCTAAATGAGATGAGTACTGACGAACTGAGGAGCTGCATCCGGAGGGAGTTTGATACGGAGACACCAAGGAAGAAGCTTGTTATCGAGGCGATAACATGCACGAATAATCAAGGACAGGGCGTTGGGCATTACACAAGGTGAAGGGTAGCATTGCATGGGGCTGGTACATATAGATTGCTAAGAATCCCGAGGCGGTGATATACGGGAGACCGATGGTGCATGTGTAATTCGTACAAAGGGTGTCAGCAAACATTGATGATGCTAGTGCCAGTGGGAGCGGGGAAGTGCAGGCGGTGGGTGACGACGGGAGCATAGAATGTGTTGATTTGGAGGAAGACTCGTAGAGAATTTTGTTGAAAATGAGGGGGCGGGAGAATGGTGGTCGGTTCGCATTAACTACCAAGAGTTTCCACCAAACTAGCCGGATGAGTCAGAGTCCGATGAGGATGCCGACCCAGGCTCGAATGGTAGCGAAGAGGACACACCTGAGGGTGCAGAGGGTGCTGGTCCGGTGGGCGAAATAGTGTCAATAGGGGTGACTTATGTGTTATCTAGACTGGATGATCTTGTAGTGCGCTCACTTATATTGCCACAGGACCACGAGTCCCAATGGAGGTTTGATGATGACACCTTGTTAGTTCGGCAACACTTTCCAAACAAGGTGGTCGTGTATCAAGCTATAACACGGTACCCTTGTCTATCAGCCGTGTGTACCGGGTGCATAGGTCTTACCCGGATCATTACACAGTGAAGTGTGTAGTGGAAGGCTTCCCTGGCAAGGTCCGTGTGCAGAAGGCGAAGGGACATGACATGGACTTCACGATCACGGTGCTGATCGACCACACTCGCGAGTTGATTGAGCCACTACAACAGCATTAGAATGTCACTTCCGCATATGACAAGCTTTATCAGTCACCTAGTTGTGGAGGATGTGTTAGTCTCCCCCAAGATGGTGATGTCAGATGTTGCCAATCTGGTTGGTTATCAAGTCAGCTACAACAAAATCCGACGAGCCAAGCAAAAGGTAATCAAGTCCATGTACAGGACGTATGAGGAGGCTTACAACCTTGTGCCAATGATGCTTCATCAGATTATAGAAGCAAACCCTGAAACATACATAAACAAGATGCACAAAGTAGATCCTGAGGGAGGCCCTAACTGCTACATATTGGACCGTGTGTTTTGGGCATTCGGTTAGGCCATAGATGACTTGAAGTTCTGTCGTTCGGTACTCACAATGGATGACACTTTCCTTATCGGGAGGTACAAGGACACCGTACTCACTGCGATGGCGGTAGATGCAAATGACCAGCTTCTTCCGGTTGACTTTGCAATCGTAGAGAATGAGAACAAAAACAGTTGGCTGTGGTTCCTTACAAATGTCAAGCGGGCCATTGTGGGAGACCGACCTAGTGTGTGCCTTATCATCGACAGCGATGCAGGGTTGTTGTCCGTACTCAACACCACGATAAATGGGATGCAACCCTGTTATAGTGGAATGATGTGGAAACCTAGCGGTGCATGAGGCATCTAGCGTCAAACTTCTTTAGCTAGTTCTACGGTAAGGATCTAATGAAGACATTCAAGAAGTTGTGTATGCAAAACCAAAGGCGCAAGTTTGAGGCCATCTAGAGAGAGCTTGATGAGCAGACTGTGAGGCATATTAGGGAGTCCCATCCAGAGCCACAAGAGGGACAACCTTGCACAAGAGGGGCATCTAGGAGCCCCATTAGTTTCTCTGAGTAGATAAATTTGCACGCTCCTGAGTTGGAGAAATGGTCACAGTTGTATGACACTAACGGTGTGAGATATGGTATTATGATAACCAACATGTCTGAGATGTACAACAATGTGCTAAAAGGTGTGTGATGCCTCCCTATCACTAAGATCGTTGATGAGACCTGAACTCGCACAGTCGGTTATTTCGTCAATAAAGACACCATAGCAAAGTGACAGATGGATGAAGGGAAACAGTGGTCCACCCTCCACAGGGGCGGTCACACCATTCAGGGTCTTCTCAGGCTGGTAAAGTTTGTGTACGACGATGCCAAGAAGATTGTCAAGAGCTTGAGATGCAGTCCAACAAGCGACGATGTGCTTCAAACTGCTCACCGAGTGGACCGACCTAGATGTCCACCTAGGTCAACAAGACCTAGTGAGTTTGGTGGTCATCATAGCGTTCCTCGTCGATCATCCGCATTGCAGATTGGTGAGGTATGTTATGTTCAATTTATGTCCTAATTATTTATTTTGATTGATGTTGTGCTAACCTCATTCAATTTTCTAGTCGCATGTTTGTGGGGATGCACACTAGTGTGATCACCGTCCGCACGCCCACCTGCAGATGGTGAACACACTTGAGGCATAGTGAGTTCACGATACTACATACTTGTTGTGTTGTTATTGTAGTTCGTTGTACCGACTTGGACCTTTTTTGCAGCACGATGTTCCCGCATCATCATCTACACAGGTCCAGCGTGGAGGAGCGTACTCCCATGGCCGAGTATGTGCCATGTGAATGCCTACTTTGATTTGCATTTTCATTACTGTTTGTTCCGTCATTTTATTCGTTGTTACATACTAACACAACTTTTTTAACCAGGTTGGGCGTGGCGGTGACGCCGACTCGACTCATGAAAAAGCAGCCTTCCCAGCTACTCCCATGGAGGACTATAGGATACCCAGAGTTGCACCATACCACCCAGCGTGCCCCCTAGCCTATAATCATCAATACCGCAACCAGTTCAGAGGTGCATACCACAACGACACTCCACAACACCACAACGAGCACGCCAGTACGTTGTACCAGCACAGCTAGAGCTATACTGGCCTAGTGGCAGGTAGTATGTCATACCACCACGACCAGAGCTCCGCCACACCTAGGGCCAATGGTACGTCGTACCATCATGACCAAAGCTGCACCGGTCCCATAGCGGGAGGTACATCGTGTTGGAAATATGCCCTAGAGGCAATCATAGAGATGATTATCTTTCATTATGTTCATAATATTTGATAATATGTTCCTTGAATGAATCATGAAGATTAACGAGTATGTGACTTGTTGGTGAAGCTCTTTTTAACTTATGATGATGTCGTTCTAAAAGTATCCCTGGTCGAAAGTCAATTTGGTGAACACTAGTGACTCTCGACCAAAGACATGTATTGATTGATGACCATGTTTCACCGGTCATGGATATAGGGATATCGAATCAATAATGTGGACACGTGTTAGAGAACATGGTGTTGGATAAGACCCACCTTGAGACACTATTGAGATTGTTATGATTCTATGTGTCGTTAGTTGGTCTCAAGCAATGATGATGTATAATCCTTAGACCCGAGATCAAGATGGTTTCCTACATGTGTAATAGCACTCTTAGGGGTTGCCAAACGCTACTAAATCGGGTGGTTATAAAGGTAGCTTTGGGTATGCTATGAAACATGCAGAGGATGTGACTGGTGGGATATGGGATTTGTCCTCCTAACATAACAGAGAGATATCTACGGGCCCTCAAGTGGTCGGATAAAGAAAGTGCATGGCCATGCCCTTCGTAGTCGAAGAGTTCGACCACATAAGGTTATCCGATACTCGACGAGAAAGCATTGAACATTCCATGGATGACACAACATCTCACCCGAGTTCAACCAGATATCGTGAGGCAAAGGGAGAATACATGAGTAGGTTACTTCGGTTCGACCAGCTACGGACTAGTCATATGGAGATACAAGCAAGTCGTAGACTGGTCGAACGTAATCACAAAGTGGTCGAAACCAAGTCGTAAGGAGTTACGAGTTGGTCATGATCAAATACTTAATCGTCAGATAGAGATAGGACCTCAGTCGTAAGTGATAAGGACCGTCGTAGATCATATTGCATTAAGGTTCGTCCGATATAATTTGTGTGTATTCGGGAATCGTTATGTCCTACTAGGAACCGCTACGACTCATGGCCGGAAAGGGTTTCCGAGTCACAACCGAACTACACATGAACCTAACGGGTCACACACTTAACGGGTTGGAACAAACCAGTATGAATACGATTCGTAAACGTGTTTGGATAGGATCCGTCACGAGCTCTATATAAGGAGATGCATGAGGCTATTGGGATATGGGGAGTTGACACGAGTTGCCCTACTGAAACCCTAGCCGCCATCTTCTTGAGAGCCTTGCCGTGCGATTTGGTGCTAGCACACCGGCGTACGGTTGTTCCTTCCCTGAACGTGTGGATACCGTAGAGGCGCTACTACGATTGTCGCGCTTGAGGACGATCCGCGATCTTCACGAGGAATTGCAGAGGTTGTTTGGAGGGACGATCGACTCGACCTCTACATCGTGGCTCTTCGTTGGACCAGTGCGCCAACCCTTCTTCCGCCGCTGCTGGCTTTGGTGGTAACGATCTATGATCATCTACTTGCTTGGATTCCTGGTTTGCGTGGTAGAAATTTTGTTTGTAGCTATCGTAGCCTACCCTGCGACCCAACACATCGTACTAGCGGGGCCATGGCTCCGGGGGATTCTTACATTATTGGGTTTCTGATCTGTTTCAAGGTGGTGACCAGTTGATGTACCCCATGTTCTGTGCACGGAGACGCGCTCTCCAGACCAGTTGACATACCCCACGGGTCAGATTGCACGCAAGACGAGGCCGCGGACGTAGTGACCACAAGGCGGCTCAAACGAGTGACCCATATTGTATCCAGTAATGTAGCATTGTACTTCTCTACATCGCACATGTACTCAGTTTGTATCACTTTGTATGTAATCAGATTGTATCCAATATCTAGGTTGTATGCTGTTTTAAGCACTATCTATGAACTTTCCACTTTTTGCATGTTCTTTGTATCGCGCACGTACTCAGTGGACCCAACATCCCAGACTGAAAAAGACAACACTAACCTACACCAGCTTTTCCCAATGAGTTGACATCACTCACCGCCCATCCCACTTTTTCATATCGAGTTGATCACACCCTACCATGTCACCTTTTCAGACCAAAATGATAACACGCACTAGCTTTTCTCGGTGTGTACACTTCACTTACCACCCATCCCGCATTTTTAGATCGAATTGACCACACATTGCCATGTCACCTTTTCAAACTGAAATGACAACCCGCACAACCCCACTAGATTTTCTCAATGCGTACACATCACTCACCTTCCATCCTACCTTTTCAAAACGAATTGATCACATCCTGCCATGACACCTTTTCAAACCGAAATGACAACCCATGCCAACTTTTCTTGGTGAGTAGACACCACTCACTAGCCATCCCACCTTTGCAAACCGAATTTACCACACCCTGCCATATCACCTTTTCAGACCGAAATGGTAACTCGCACCAGCTTTTCTCAGTGAGTAGACATCACTCACCAACTTAGCTGTGCCAAAATATTCCCTCGCGGTCGTGAGTGCACCGCCATTTGACACAATTTACCCCCTCAACACTACACCCTAGCCGCTTATAAAACTGGAGTACACTCCACCCCCACAGCCAACACTCTGCTCGAACTAATTTCGCACAACATGGACAAAGGAGGGAGAGGAGAGGTAGAGACCAGTATCTCAGCTTGGAGATGTCAAGCTATGGGGAGATGACACAGAAGCGGAAGTGGCTTGCCGGGAAGGCAGAAACCTACCCGGATCATTTGATGAAGGATGCACCTATAATGCCGGAGTTTCCATGCCCGCAGTGCGATTGCGGTATCCCCACACATATCATTCAATCCACACACCGAAGATCGCCGCTCGGGCGTACTACACTTGCGGGGATATCCGCGTAAGAGAATCTCTCACACACATCGATTTTTCATATTGCATGTTGCATTTCACATATCGCTAACTTTACCCATGCATAATGGCAGCCGTCGGAGCATTGCTATTTCTTCCTATGGATTGACGGTTCAGATAAGTACAACAGGACATTCATCCAACAGAAGTACATGTTGAACTACGTAGTGTCATCCAAGAACTTCACCCGTTGGAACCTCACTCATCCGAGAGCAGGGAAGACAAGGCAAAACAGCGATGGTCCCTAAGGAACCAGGGCAGTGCTGGAAAACCAAAAGTCAGCTCACTGAGGATGCCCGGGCCAAGCGCACGACTGACAAGGGAAACGCAGCCATGGTCCCCGATGCTCTTACTAAGCGGGTGGTTACTTCCACGAAGGTCCTGTAGGCCCAGTACATGGCTGCCTTCGCGACGGGTCGCGCCTGTAGGGCTCTAGGAGACAAGGGAAAGATATCGATGGACCCTCAAGATTGACATCTTTCCGATCCTCCAGTTTTTCCGATTCCAAAAGGCGCACATGTATCTTACCTGTAGATCATGTTTATGATTCGTGCATGTTGTCATTTGTACCGTACGAGTAGCGAGGCAAACATATGCACGTAACCAAACCCTACGCGCTATGTAATTTACACCTACATTACAAAAGTCGTATTATCGGAATTCAAATCTCACATTCTAAATTTAATTTCCTAATTATTATATATGTAATATTTCGTTCTCTTTTTTTTTTGAAAATAATCGATTGTGCAAAAACTACACTATGTAACAACATCACAAGTGCAATCAACCATAAGTCCCTAAAGTGGCAAATAAGAATCAAGCCCGGCCGCGGTGCGGTGCTGGCATCGGGCGACGAGGCGGCGATGTGGACGGTGACTCGACCTGCTACGGGCATCGCCAGCGAGGGACCTATAGGGCACCGAGATCGCAAGCAGCGTGCGTCAGAGTTTTCGAGAGCACGACAAGCCCCCTACAGTCATAGCTATTAAATTCGGCCCGGTCATCAACCTGACCGAGGTATCAGGTCACTAGGTCATTGGTTGGACCGGTGGGTTAACAGTTAGACTGGACATTTTATTAAAAATATATTTCAGTGTGTACACCATGTAAAAAATGCATATGTGAACATAAAATGTTAATCCTCTACAAATATGTAGTCCGGTCCAGGTTTAATAGCTATGTGTGTCTTACTGATGAAGGCAAAGCTAAGCAGAGAACAGAGAGGAGTTGCCGTCCCGAATGAGAGAGCGAGAAAGATGCTTTTTTATGTGTAGCTATCAATTTCACAAGGGGATCCCTACTAAAACCCTAGAAACACTCAAAGTACAAACATACCGTCCAGTTTTGTCTTGAAAAGCTCTTTCATTTGAGGGGTTTCTTGTCTATTGGTATCATGAACAAAACCGGGCCAGGTCAAGCAAAACTGGTCGAGTCAGCCGGATCGATGAAACCCCGACTTCGGCCGAGTTTTTGTGATGGACTGGACCTCCCCGAGAGGTCTCCCAGGACCATGGGTGGTCCTGGAGACCGGAACCGGGAGGTTCCGAAATCCCCTGTGCACAACCAAGCTAGTCCCAAGGATCAGTGGCTATCTCACACAATAAACAAAGGTGGTAACATCCATCAACATAACTTTATTTATAAACAACGGAGTTGATTACAAAAGCGGCTTAAGAGCTGACAAAACAAAACACAGCGGAAACAAAAGCAGTAGACCACACGACTCGCCACAGGCAGTCGTCTGGAGGGTGCAGCCTAGACGTCTTGGTCCTCATCCTCCTCGTAGACGTCATCTCCTGCTCAACAGAATCAAGCAAGAGTGAGCACAACAACCGTGCTCGCAAGTCACACCCGTCGAGTAACAGAATGCAAAGCATACAAGGATATATTAGAGGAGGTCATATAGGGTTGTCTTTGTATAAAGCCACGTTTCTTTACAAATACTTGTACTAAGTTACAAAGCAGTTATACAATAACTAAAATTCATTTTTCTAAATCTCAGTTTTATAGTTGGATAGCATTCATCAACAAGTGATGAATGATACCCTCCTATAACAAGGCCCCCTACCCAAATTCCCATTTGGATAGACATCCAAAACCATTTCAAAGAGGTCTTTTAAAAACAAAACCAAAATCTAAATTGGAGTGGCTTTGCTAGCATGTCCATGATCGTGGACACGACTATTCGAATAGTTTTACACTCTGCAGAGGTGTACAGCTTTACCCACATGACACGACCTCTCTAGTTTGTTTGGCATCCGTCGATACCACCACTCACTACCGTGGGTGAGTTGTCTAGAGCACGTGACAAGGCCTTTACAATGCGCCATTCCACCGCAGTCCCCCCTCGCTAAGGTTTCGCCCCCTTTGGACTAACCATCCACCGGGTTCATAGCCCTCTCTTGCGCTAGGTGGGAATAAATAAAAGTAGGTCGTCAAGACACCCACACAACCGGATGGAACGACCACGGTGGAACATTGCAAATTAGTTAGCCAGGTTCTGTCCATTCAGAACATGTGGTTGCGCGATGGGGCATAGCAAGATGCAGCTCGAAGTCCGGTCCTTAATTGACTTGGGCGACAACCAACAGAACCATGGGCCTCGATCATAGAAATGACTCGATCCCGTGCATGAACATGCACCCATCCAGACAACCAATTCACCAAAGTCCAAACCAATTTTTCTTTTTCTTTGCTTTTTAAAAACATTTGCAAACTTTCATGACAACCCAATGCCATGGTTAAAATATTTTGACAACATTGATCTTTTAGCAGTAAAATTTCTAAATCAAGATTTTTGGGTCTAAGCTTGACTAAGCATAGAGTTTTGAAATATACTAGTTCATACTAATGTACTAACTAGCTCTTTACTATGGTGACAAGGGGTGGTCGAATCAATAATCAAGTTCGGATGTACAAAGGCATTAGGAATAGCTATAAAGTTAAAACAGGGATTTAAAATACTTGAATTTAAATAAGCATGCAATAATAATTTGAAGTAGAAATTAAATAATTTGATATACTGGGATCAACATGATCAAGGGTGTAACTTGCCTTGCTCGAAAGCTTGAGGGTCTTCTTCGAAGTACTCGGGTTCTCCTGAGTAGTCGAAATCTACACATGAGAACGAAGCAAAATCAAATAAAGACCAAATAAAAACCAAATGAACTCCAAAACAAAACAAACCAGAACCAACAACAAAGAACTGAATTAAAACAGGCTCTCGGGAGGAGGCTCGACTAGTTGGGAGGAGGTCCAACTGGTCGGGAAGAGGTCCAATTAAGAGGGAGGAGGTCCTGAGGAGGAGGTTCTAAGGAGGAGGTCCTGAGGAGGAGGTCCTGAGGAAGAGGTCAAAGGAGGGGTATGGCTACTCAACGTGGTCGTACGGAGAAAACACAAAGATACGACTATGCAACGTAGTCGTAAGAAGGAATACGACTACGCAATGTAGTCGTAGGAACAAGGGAAGAGAACGGGGCACGGAGAAACTCACCAAGACAGAGAGAGAGAGAGAGAGAGAGAGAGAGAGAGAGAGAGAGAGAGAGAGAGACCGAAGGGGGAGGAGAGGACGGCGCAGGCGCTCCGGCGAACTTCTTGGTGACAGGGAGGCGAAATTTCGAGCACGGAGGAGCTAGGTGAGAGCAAGAGAATTGGGTGTGGAAAAAGATGATGAAAGAGGGCTGCTCAGGCTTTTATAGCCAAAGGAGACGGGGAGAGTCACTGAAAGATTCGGAGGTACACACGAGGTCAAAGGTAGGTGAAGAAGGAGATGGGGGCAGGTAGGGAGGAGACAAGAGAGGGAACAGGGTACTGCTGAAGTGACAGTATTTAATGCGACACAACAGCATTTAATGCGCAAGGACAATTGCGTCAGCAGTGACGCAGCTGGAGGAAGGAGAAGGTGAGCAGAGCTGACAGGTGGGGCCTGGTCAACACTCGGAAGGGTGGTCCGACCAAAGGGGAGATTGTGACCGATCCAGACGATCTCATGGGGACTGCTTGTCAAAACTGACATGAACCTCAAGATTTGTTGCCCTGGTAGAAGCTTAGGAAGAGTTTGTGGATAGCTCCTAGTCCACGATCTTCTTCACTAAGATATACCTTTAATCAACTAGTTGTCGAAACTTAGGAAGAGTTTGTGGATGGCTCCTAGTCCAGGATCTTCTTCTCTAAGTTATACCATTAGTCAACTTTAATATTCATTGCAAATAAAAAACTGTTGAAAAATGGGCGTTTGAGAAAATTGAGCAAAATGATTCATTTCAGGACCTGTTTGTCTCTTAATGTGGTATTTGTTAGCTTTTTGATCTCACATTGACGTTTTGACATGGCCATTATAATTTTAGGATCCGTATTGATGAACTTGCTAAATTTGAAGCTTTGCTTAAATTGATAAATTTCATTGCTTTACATTAAGCCTTCGAGCTTAGCTTTGATATATATGTCTTAACATGATCTTGCTAGCGCTTTCAGGCTTGATAGGTCTTGTGCAATATTGGAAATGCTAGCTTGTTCTTTTGGGTAATCTCCAAAGCTTCTTGTAATCAAAAAATTTAAAAAATACAAAAAAAAAATGAAGCCACTCCATTGCATTTCATGCATGCTCCTTCTTATGCTTCTTCCTTATTCTGCTCTTGTCATCTCTAGATGAGAGGAAGACGTGATTCCTTGATGACTCCATTATCAAAGGGGGAGAAGAAGTAACAAAAATATTAAAAGGGGAGATGTTAAAAGGGGAGCTTTTTGGAGAAAAGGGAGGAAAATGAAATTTGTTGAAAATTTGCGATCATAGTGAGGGGGAGTATCTTATTTGCATTTGTAGGACCGGAATAGGCGACTAGAGGGGGGGTGAATAGGAGCACCGAATCTTTTTTGCAAAGATAGAGGATTCAACTCAAGAATAGCAAATCACTCCAATAGCTATGAAAGCTATGAAGATGAAAGCTTAAGCACAAAGGGAAGACTTGCAATGAATCCACTCCTAAACCCTCAAAACACAACAAATAACTCCTCAAGAAATCTCGAAAATCTGGGACAAAGGTATTACCTCATAAGTGCGGTATTATCAAGATCGCGGTACTATCAAGAGTAAATTTATGATACTACCAAGATCGCGGTACTACCTCGAGCAAAGGTGCGGTACTACCGATTTTCCCGACGATGAATGTAAATAAACAAAACAAAATCGAAAATCGACGAACTTTTAAACCGTAAGGCCAAACTCCACCAAATTTGGAACACACCTTCCTAAGGGTATTAGGAACCTATTCCAAGTGGCGATCGTCCAGATCTATGTCAAAGTTTCGATCTTTCTCAGTTTTACCTAAGACGGGCAAAGAACCGAGCAAAATGAAAAACTTGATCCAACTCTTGCTCGTGAGAGAATGATGATCTAGAAGATCTTAGATATGTTCCCACATGTCCCAGCAAGGAGTAAGAGGGCACGAAATCAATCAAAATTACAGGATCAAGGAAGCACTCAAAATCATCAAAATAAGGTGCAAGAACAAGAAAAGAACGAAGAGAGCTCATCTCAAAGAACTTGCAAGGATTGATTGAAGATTGATGATTCGTGGTTACAGCCCACTCCCTCAAGGAGGACAAGAGCTCAATCCATGAGCACACACACAATCCATCTCTAGAGCCTAAGCCTCTCTTTCTTCCCTAAACCCTAACACCAAACTAGGGTTTTCAAATGAAGTGCTTGGGTTGCTGTGCACAGCACCCCCTCTATTTATATGAGGCCTAGAGCTTCTAGAAGACTTAACCCTAATGGGCTCCCGTTAGGCCCAATAACAAACGGGACACTCACGCACGCATTTTAAAGCGCCGTCTTCACTTTTCTTGACCTAATCCACTTCTTGACGCTCCGTCTTGCGCCGCGGGTTGGCATTAGGTCACCAAGGCGGTATTTGGTGAAATTACCAAAATACCCCTTCTCGATCCTTCTCCATGGACCGAGTCCAACTCGTCAAGCAATCGCCGCTTCCGCCACGTGTAGGTTGATCAACGGCTCTCATCATGTCTCAAGTCTCTCCCGTCCAATCCCATCGAACCTCCAAAGCACTTGCACCGACCCCGCCGCTTGATCCAACCAACAGATCGAACTATTTGCTCGATCCACTCGTCCATTCATGCCATGCTTGAGTCACCGACCACCCGATCCATGATCGTTTCGACCTCACTCTCCAAGCTTAGTCCCGATCCTCTCGCCGCTGACCGTCGTTGACTCGCAAGCCACCGCACACAATAGACCAAGAAATCGCTCTCCGGAACAAGTTCTTCACAACTTGACCCACGTTAGCTCAAAACATGCAATATGCAACATATATGTATTAACAAACATGGAAATGACATAACCCAAACAATTCTCCAAGTTAAACGAAACTCAGAAACCAAATCGGTACTACCGCCATGTTATGGCCGTAGATTATCAAGATCATGCGTAGTATCAAGACTCCATAATCAAGGGTCGCATCGCTCCTCAAGGAAATCCAAAACTTCCAAAACACTTGTTCTCGAAAAACCATACCGCCACACGCTGTCGTTCGACATCTTGCGTACTACCAAGAACCATAGCACGGTATTACCGCCATCGAGAAATCCAAAACACAAATTACACTCGCTCGAAAACCATACCGCTTTGCTTGCGGTAATATCACCAGCGGTACTACCGCTTAACACAAGCCGGATTATCAAGATCGCGGTAGTACCGCTAATTACACGCAGATTACCGATTATCCCGACACTTGTCGAAAACAAGATTTCAACAAAACCGAAAACGATCGTTTCGACAAACCCAAAGAGTTATTGCCAATTGTACTATCACATTAAGATCGTGAGCATATTCCCATGATATCCACAATCTCCCCCTTGATGAACACATTGGCAATTTCCCACAAATGCAAAATTTGAGGTTTGAGACAGTAAAAACTCGACGTTTTCGTTCAAAGGCACAACTTGGTCCAAATGCAAGAGAAAGCAAAGGAAATGACCAAGCTAGCTCCAGAATAGTATCAGCAAGTGAAATACGGCAAAAGAAGGCAAGAAAGCTTCATTTTCCAGAAACGGGTCAAAATCTCACTTAAGGTCCATATGAAAGAACAATTGTTCGATATGACCTTTGATCATTGTGAGGATCAAGAATTGCAATTCAAATTCGTAAAAGGCAAATAAGGCCAAAAGAATGCAATAGAGAAGATCCCACTCACTATGATCAATAAGAACCCTATGACTCCAAAAAGCTCAACATTTTTACCAAACTTTCTCCCTTTGACAATGAATTCATCAAGGTGCATGGAAGAAGATAGAGCATGAAAGTAATGGAATGGCTGTAATTTTGTATTTTTCATCATTTTTTTGTTTGTTTGTAATTTGAGCAAAAGGAGCTATGAAGATTATCCATGAAGACTGTATAAGTATTACACCAAGCCATATTATGTGAAGAAGCTATAATCAAGTATAGCAAAACATGTACAAAGAAAGCTAAGGCCAAAATAGCAATAATCGAGATTAGATGAATTGAAGGCATGACCAGTTGCTCAAGATCACAGTTTAACTAAAGGTATCCAAAAATGAGTCGAGCCATGTCTATAATCAAAACGGAGCCAGAAGCTAGAAAATGAGTCAGTTTTGAGCACTTGAGATCAATTTTGAATCAATTTGTTCAAGCATTTAGAATTTAGCACATTGAGCACTTTGCTGAAAATGATTGGTTTTATCTTAGTAAAGCAAGTCCTGGACTAGGAGCCATCCACAACTACCTTCTAAGCTTCAACCAATTGCCAATTTATTTTCTTAGCATTGTGCTAGATCTCAAGCCTCACTACGACCATCCCAAGCAACACAAGCTTAAGAGAATAGTCCGATCATCCAAAACTCCCCGAGTTCATGCCTAGTACAATGGCAAGGTCCTCATAAGAAAGAATTGGTGAGATCGGTTTTTTCGCATGAAAAGCTCATTTTTTTCATTTGCTTGACTTAAGAATTATCAAAGCTCAATTTACAACTCGTAATAAGTTCAAGACTCAATTAAGCCTATATGACATGGCATGAATCATGAGAGGATCACTAAAGCAAAACTAGTCACAAGATCCAACAAGTCATATTATAATTCAGTTTGCACACGATATAATAAAGCTAGCATGACCAAAAGCTAAGCTATACATAAAAAGCCATAAAAGAAATCTAGCAAGCTAGCACAAGACATGGCAGGTATAAAGTATGAAAGCATGTCATACAAGGATAATAATCAAAGCTCCATAAGGTTATATTACAATGCAAGTTGCTGAATTTTAAAGAGCATTATGGTACAATGAATGCAAAAGAGCAAACTCCTCAAAACAGGCCAAGAGGACTAACAACCCCAATTCTCCCCGAGAAAAGCAAAACGAGAAGAATCAAGAGCTTTAGTGAAAATGTCGACAACTCGATGCTCGACTCAACAAAATGAAGCACAACATCACCCTTCTCAACATGGTCTCTAAGGAAATGGTAACGAATGTCAATATGCTTAGTCCTAGAATGTTGCAATCGGGTTTTTGCAATATTAATGGCGCTAGTGTTGTCACGTAAAAGAGGAACACTACCCAAAACAACCCATAGTCCCAAGAGTAGATAAGATCCAGAGAACACGAGAGCAACTCATCGGCAAATGCTACATACTCGGCCTCGGCGAAGGATCAGGCAACAGAGGATTGCTTCCTAGAAGACCACGAGATAAGAGATGTGCCTAAGAAATGACAAGTGCCGAAGTACTCTTCCTATCTACTCTACACCCAAAGAAAATCAAGATCGAGAAAATGCCCGAATAGAGAGAGCGAAGAAGAAGAATACCAAAGTCCAAAGTCAAGAGTGTCTCGAGGTACTGAATATGCGACGACCGCTTGACGATGAGAAGCTCGAGGGAAGCTCAAATCGAGCGCACAAACACACAAATAATTGTATGTCGTCCTCGACGCTGTGAGGTAGAGGAGGAGCCAATCATGTCATGCAGTACTCTTCCGTCCACGGACTCTCCATCCTCATCTGGGTCCAAAGACACGTTGGTCGTGGCAATGGGAGTAGACATTGGTCTATCGCTTCCCATGTCGGCGGCGAAGAAGGTCCTTTGTATACTTACTTTGATGAATGAAGGTGCCTTCTTTTAGTTGCTTGACTTGAAGACCAAGGAAGAAGGTCAATTCGCCCATCATGCTCATCTCGAACTCCCTGCTCATAGAATCTGAAAATCTAGACACCAAAGCATGAGAGGAACCACCGAATATGATATCATCCACATAAATCAACCAATAAGAAGTCAACGCCATGCTTAAGAGTGAACAAGGTTTTATCAACCATTCCCATTTTGAAATCATTACTAAGCAGAAAACTCTTAAGCCTATCATACCAAGCTCTAGGGGCTTGCTTCAGTCCATACAAGGCTTTGGAGAGTTTAAAAACACGGTTTGGGAATTTTGGATTTTCGAAACCAGGTGGTTGCTTGACAAAGACCTCTTCTTCTATGAAACCATTCAGAAAGCACTTTTGACATCCATTTGAAAAAGCTTGAAGCCCTTAGATGTCGCAAATGCTAGCAAAATGCGAATGGCTTCCAATCTGCTCAGAGCAAAAGTCTCTTCAAAGTCTAAGCCCTCTACACGAATAACCTTGAGCTACAAGCCTAGCCTTGTTGCGAACTACCAACCCATCCTCACTTTGCTTGTTTTTGAAAATCCATTTTGTTCCAATTACATGTTGATTAGGTGGAGGTTCAACTAAGGTCGAGACTTGGTTTCTTTCAAAATTTTCAAGTTCTTCATGCATGGCATTGACCCAAGAGGCATCGAAAGAGCATGGGTGATATCTCGGGGTTCAAAAGAAGCGACAAAAGCGAGAATGTGCATGAGAATCGAAGAATTGAACTGGAGCGAGTGACTCGCTCATGAATATCCCCAATAATCTGCTTTCGGTGGATGTTTGTCATTTGAATGTGAAGAGGAGCTCTGGTGCGTATGGCCTCTACCTCATGAGTCAGGAGATAGGAACAGAGCCACTCGATTGTCGGTGAAGGTAGGAAGAGGTCGCTCATCTGAAGTCGGTGTAGTAGAAGCGAGCTCCCCAACCCTCTCGAAATGATGGAGGATGGATTGGGTCCTCATCCTCGAGTCATCGTCGGCGAAGATGCTTTCTCGAATATCGAAACACCGTGTACTGCAAAGATCGGGTCTAGTACCGTGACTAGCCTCATCAAAAGTGACTTCGCAAGTCTCAACAATTTTGTTAGTGTCAAAATTAAATACACGATAGCCACGAGAATGAGCAGGATATCCAAGAAATATGCCATCGTAACATCTAGATTCAAATTTATCAAGGTTGCCATGTTTAAGAATGAAGCACTTACAACCAAAAATCTTGAAATGAGAAACTTTGGGCTTATGACCAAATCGAGCTCATAGGAAGTCTTACCAATAACAGATCTCAAGAACACCCTATTAGAAATATAACAAGCAAGAAAGATAGCCTCATTAAAACCTCCTAGGTGTGGAATGCTCATCTAGCATGGTCCCGCCATCTCTACAAGGGTCCTATTCTTCCTCTCTACAACACCATTCTCATTGGGAACTCTAGGTGAAGAAAATCGGTGCTCTAGCCCCTATCGTAATGTAAGGTGGCAAAGGAAGAATTCTTGAATTCTGTCCCATTGTCACTCCTAATGGCTCTCAAAGCTCCGGAAGATCAACAAAGAAGTCTAAGGACCAAATCTCTAAAGAAACCAAAAGCCTCGTCCTTAGAAACCGGAAAATAAACCCATGAATACCGGAGTAATCATCCACAATCACAAGCACGCACCACTTACCACCCAGATGGACTCTAGAAGGACCAACAGTGTCTAAGTGCAAGAGTCGACCGTCCATCACCATCACTAAGGTAAGAGGAGGATGAGAAGCGTAAACCATCTTACCATGTCTACAAGGTGTGCACACAAGATCTCTAATGACCTTGACCTAGGCAAACCTCTAATCAAATCCTTGCTCGACTCTAGTCAAGTGGTGAAACCTATGTGACCAAGCCTCGATGCCACAAAACTAGATCATGGGAAATAGAAGCAACAAGACACCTAGGGCTAGAAGCGGATGAGATACGAAATTAGCACGAAAGATCCTCTCAAACACGGAAATCTTAAAGACAAGCTCACCAGAGGAATCTAAAACCTGCACTCACCACTCTTAAAACTCACCTCTAGACCCATCATCAAGCGAGAAACCGAAAGCAGATTATATTTCACTTACTTACCAAAGCGACGCCCTTGAGCATGAATTTGTTGTTGACGCCAAGACCGTGTCCTTTGTCATCACGGTCCCCTAGAAGCATCCCCAAATGTGATCAATTCATTGCGGATGCACGTGAGGAGGAGAACCATTTAGAATCCCGGTCATATGTCGAGAACATCCGAGTCAACAATCCATATGTCCTCCTTCCTCGCACGCCAACCTAATGAGCACGAGCAGAAACATATGTGCCTCAAGATCAAGTTAGTGATAAAAGACTTGGGAATCCAAAGATCGAGTCACATGATGCTTAGGCAAAATAGTAGAAGCAAAGAAAAACGGTTAGGAACAAAATCATAAGAATGCACACATGAACCACCTAGACCTCTCAAACGATCTACCAAAAGATCGGTACTCCCCTGCCTAGATGCTACCCGTGGTCTCTCCTCATGATATCCTAAACCAGGCCAGCCGCCTAGAGGCACCAAAAGAGTCAAAGAAGTCATCTACAAACCTAGGCCTATGTCTAGTAGGAAGAACAGTCAGCTGGCTCTAGAGACTACATGAGGTGCAAAAACTCCTCTAATGGACCTCAAAGCACTCATCCTCTCCTTTCTCTCAATTTTGGCTCTACTAAGCGTAACTCAAGAATGTGACCATTCTTCTTGCGTAAGGTGCAATGGTACTTGACCTTTTGAGGGTCTCGACCGATGAAGCGAAGCACCTATCTTGTTAGAAAGGGTTTGAGCAAAACCAGTGATTTAAAGACTATCTTGGATGACTTAGGTGGTTCTACCTCAAACAAGCCACTTTCAACAACTCTCGCAATCTTGGGTGGATGATTCTTGGAATGCTCTAGGTATTAAAACCTAGCCCACTATTTTTCACACTCACCTTAGATTTGTCTAGAATCATGTTGAGGTTCTTCTTCCCACCAACAAATTTTTCAAGAGATCCTCTGAGATAGTCATTTTGTTTGGCTAGTTCAACACAAGAAACACACTTATCGACATGCTAGCTCTATCGACTTTTCCTTATAATGAGATACCTCGGCTTTCAAAGCCTCACAAGACACACAATAATCATCTCTAATTCTATCCAACTGCTCTTTGAACTTAACTCTAAAAGCTTCTTGTATCTTATCTACATTATGCCCAATTTCAATGCAAAGATCACAAGAACTAGAATCAACAACTTTCTTGGAAGCAAATCATGGACATGGATTTTTCAATTTTAGCTTTCTCCTCAAGAGTCTTGTTTAAGGCATCATTCTCGCCAGAGTTTAACACGCTTTCACATGAAACAGTTTTAGAGTAAAGAACCATTTCACCATCTCTTTCATTTTGACCTTATTATCCTCACAAAGGAGAGCAAGTATGACTAGGATCAAATTTTTGCAAATCTTTTGTAGCGCTATTCGGTTTTAATTCAAGCAAAGCACAGTTTGAACAGGGTAAAGGAATAGCATCTCTGACGGTCATATCACAAGAAATGGTATTCATACAAGTAGAACTAGACTTGAGAGATTCCAATTTATCAAGAGCATCTTTCAATTGATTTGTAACAGAGGAATGAGCAAGTTTTAGAGTTACCAATTCATCATACATTCCAGAACAAGCATCGCAAACATCTTCAGGATTAATTGATTTGAGTGTAGCAACTTCTAGTTTCAAGTTATCAATCATGATGTCCTGATTCTTAAGCATTCTAGCTTGCTTATCTAACTTTCGCTCGAAATGACCAAAGCACGTTTCATCCGGCGGTGAGGGACATACCTCTTCGGGATCGTTGAAAAGGTCGTAAATGCGTCGTTGGAGGAGTCGACGTCGTGGCCGTCCTTGGCCATGAAGCACATGCCGGTGAAGTCTTGATCCTTCTTCTTGCCATGAGAGTCGTCGTCGTCCTCCGTCCCCGAGTCCACATCGCTCATGTCAACAGACTCAAGAGCGGTAAGGACCTTGCCGATTTAACTTGCGATAGTTCGGCTTGGGCTTCGCATCCTTAGCTTGAGGACGCCTCAAAGTCCTTCTCCATCTTGCCCTTCACTTGGGGCAAGCGGAGCGAATGTGGTTTGGCTCACCACACTCAAAGCAAATGTAAGGGCCACCTCTCCTTCATTCCTCACTTTGTTGAAGACTCTCGAGAATTTGGTGGTTAGGAGGGCTAAATCATCCTCCGTTATTTTCTCTAGTCGCTCATCGCTCAAAGAGTGCAAAGCGGACAAAGAAAGACCAGATGAGCCAAAGTCCAAAGAATCAAGAGCTACCCCGAGATGGGTCAACCACTAAAGCCATCGACTCTGTCTTGGGGAGTCGCGAGATGAAATCAATCTCATGCGACTTCAACCTCGAGTAAAGCTTATCCATGGTAAGCTCACTCATGACGATGTTGTCATTGATGGACGTGATCTTCATCCCCCAAACTCTCACATCAAGAGCACCCAAGAACCGGCGTGCATTCTCAGACTCAGTAAATGTGAGACCAACAAAGACGTAAATTATGAAGAATCTTGGAAAACCTTCCCAATAACTCATCCAAAGATTCACCGGGCTTTTGTTCGATCTTTGAGTATTCTTTCTTGAGTTGGTTCTGCCTCACTTCCTTGATAGTCAGAGAGCCCTCGTGGTAATCACAGAGGGTCTTCCAGATCTCATGAGCAGACTTCAAATGAGACACACGCTCAAACTCAGATCGACTAAGCCCTTGAATCAAGTAGTTCCGAGCCTTGCTGTTAGCCTCTACATCAGGATTAATTACATCTTCATCGGCCGGCACAACATAAGCATTTTTGACCTTAAGCCAAATTGCGTGCCCTTGAGCCTCGATGTAGGCTTGCATGCGAGCCTTCCAGTAAGCAAAATCAACTCCATCGAAAATATGAGGTTTGAGTGAATACTTGTCAGTCGCCATGGCTCCTCAGAACGGTTAAGATCTATGAGAAGAGCTAACCGGCTCTGATACCAATTGTAGGACCTAATAGGCGACTAGAGGGGGTGAATAGGAGCACCGAATCTTTTTGCAAAGATAGAGGATTCAACTCAAAATAGCAAATCACTCCAATAGCTATGAAAGCTATGAAGATGAAAGCTTAAGCACAAGGGAAGACTTGCAATGAATCCACCCTAAACCCTCAAAACACAACAAATAACTCCTGAAGAAATCTCGGAAAATCAGGGACAAAGGTATTACCTCTGTTGTAAGTGCGGTACTACCAAGATCGCGGTACTATCAAGAGTAAATTTATGGTACTACCAAGATCGCGTACTACCTCGAGCAAAGGTGCGGTACTACCGATTTTCCGACGATGAATGTAAATTACTGAAAACAAAATCGAAAATCGACGTAACTTTTTAAACCGTAAGGCCAAACTCCACCAAATTTGGAACACACCTTCCTAAGGGTATTAGGAACCTATTCCAAGTGGCGATCGTCCAGATCTATGTCAAAGTTTCGATCTTTCTCAGTTTTACCTAAGACGGGCAAAGAACCGAGCAAAATGAAAAACTTGATCCAACTCTTGCTCGTGAGAGAATGATGATCTAGAAGATCTTAGATATGTTCCCACATGTCCCAGCAAGGAGTAAGAGGGCACGAAATCAATCAAAATTACAGGATCAAGGAAGCACTCAAAATCATCAAAATAAGGTGCAAGAACAAGAAAAGAACGAAGAGAGCTCATCTCAAAGAACTTGCAAGGATTGATTGAAGATTGATGATTCGTGGTTACAGCCACTCCCTCAAGGAGGACAAGAGCTCAATCCATGAGCACACACACAATCCATCTCTCTAGAGCCTAAGCCTCTCTTTTCTTCCCTAAACCCTAACACCAAACTAGGGTTTTCAAATGAAGTGCTTGGGTTGTTGCACACAGACCCCTCTATTTATATGAGGCCTAGAGCTTCTAGAAGACTTAACCCTAATGGGCTCCCGTTAGGCCCAATAACAAACGGGACACTCACGCACGCATTTTAAAGCGCCGTCTTCACTTTTCTTGACCTAATCCACTTCTTGACGCTCCGTCTTGCGCCGCGGGTTGGCATTAGGTCACCAAGGCGGTATTTGGTGAAATTACCAAAATACCCCTTCTCGATCCTTCTCCATGGACCGAGTCCAATCTCGTCAAGCAATCGCTTTGCCCGCCACGTGTAGGTTGATCAACGGCTCTCATCATGTCGGCAAGTCTCTCCCGTCCGAATCCCATCGGAACCTCCAAAGCACTTGCACCGACCCCCGCGCCGCTTGATCCAACCAGCTGCATCGAACTATCGGTTCGATCCACCTCGTCCATTCTGTGCCATGCTTGAGTCACTGACCTCCCCAAGGCATCCATGATCGTTTCGGACCTCGGCTCTCCAAGCTTAGTCCCGATCCTCCTCGCCGCTTGACCGTCGTTGACTGCAAGCCACTGCTGCGACAATAGACCAAGAAATAAATCTCGAAACAAGTTCTTCACAACTTGACCCACGTTAGCTCAAAACATGCAATATGCAACATATATGTATTAACAAACATGGAAATGACATAACCCAAACAATTCTCCAAGTTAAACGAAACTCGAAACCAAATCGGTATTATCGCCATGTTATGGCCGTCAGATTATCAAGATCATGTAGTAATCCGCACCCATAATCGCGATCGTCTGACTCCTCAAGGAAATCCAAAACTTCCAAAAACACTTGTTCGGAAAAACCATACCGCTCACACGCGATCGTTCGACATCTTGATACTACCAAGAACCATAGCACGGTACTACCGCTCATCGAGAAATCCAAAACACAAATTACACTCGCTCGAAAAACCATACCGCTTTGCTTTAAGGTAATATCGACCAGCGGTACTACTGCTAAACACAAGCCGGTACTACAAGATCAGCGGTAGTACCGCTAATTACACGCCAGATTACCGATTATCCCGACACTTGCTTGAAAACAAGATTTCAACAAAACCGAAAACGATCGTTTCGACAAACCCAAAGAGTTATTGCCAATTGTACTATCACATTAAGATCGTGAGCATATTCCCATGATATCCACAGCATTCTTTTGATCTTATTGTCTTTTTTGAACTTGAATTGCAATTCTTGGATCCTCAGAATGATCAAAGGTCAATTTGAACAATTGTTCTTTCATATGGACCTTAAGTGAGATTTTTGACTCCTTTCTGGAATTTGAAGCTTTCTTGCTTTCTTTTGCTCGATCTCACTTGCCTTTGCTATTCTGAAGCCAACTTGGTTATTTCCTTTGCTTTCTCTTGCATATGGACCAAGTTGTGTCTTTGCGCGAAAACGAAAGTTTTTTACTTTTCAAACCTCAAAACTTACATTTTTGGGAAATTGCCAATGTGTTCATCAAGGGGGAGATTGTGGATATCATGGGGATATGCTCATGATCTCAGAATGATGGTACAATTGGCAATGGAGTTGACGGTTTGTCGAATCACGCGTTTTCGGCGAAGTTCAAAAAACTGTCAGGCAAGTGGCGGTCTGACCGACCTGTGGTGGTCTCGGCCAGAAGCCAAGAAATGGTCGACCGGCTTTGGGAAATCGGTCGAGACCAAATTTTAATGAGATGTTGGATTTTGGAGCTGGGCCAAAAATAGAGGGTGTAGGCAAGAGAGTAGATTCTACTACACTTGGTCTCATAATTTTTGGAGCTTCCAGGCAAAAGTTCTTTTGGTTACAGTAGGTTTCGGATTTCCAGGAAGGAAATTTTAGCTAAGTCCCAACTGGACGGTTAGACTGGCCAACAGGTGGCGGTCAGACCGGCCAAAGTGACGGTCTGACTAGTTTTGGTTTGTTCATTGGCCAACTTGGTGGCGATGATTGCTTAGTTAGGTCATATTTATGGGTTTCATGGCATATGTGTTGCATGATGCATGTTTTAACTAACGTGGGTCAAGTTGTGAAGAACTTGTTCCCGGAATCGATTTCTTTGTCTATTGTTGTGCAGGTTGCTTGGAGGTCAATGACGGTCAACGACGAGGATGATCGAGACTAAGCTTGGAGAGCTGAGGTCCAAAACGATTGGGGATGCCGGGTGAGGTCAATGGAGTCAAGCATGACGCAAGAGGGACAAAGGTGACCGAACGGGCAGTTCGGTGCGACGGGTTGGATCAAGCGGTGCGGGGGTCGGTGCGGTGGTTTCGGTGGGAGCGGATGGGAGAGACTTGCCGACATGATGAGAGCCGCTGGATCAACCTACACGTGGCGAAGTATGGGAGGTGCTTCACGAAGATGGGACTTGGTCTTCGAAAAAGATCGAGAAGGGGTATTTTGATAATTTTACCAAATACCACATTGGCGACCTTTTGCCAACCCTCGGCGCAAGACGATGCATGGAGAAATGGATTAGGTCAAGAGGAGATGAAGATGGGGCTTTAAAATACGTGCGTGTGTGACCCGTTTGTGTTGGGCCTTAACAGGAGTCCATTAGGGTTAATGCTTTTAGAAGGTCTAAGACTCCATTATAAATAGAGGAGGGAGGTGGCTGCACCTCCTCCAACCCTTTTAATATTGTAAACCCTAGTTTTGCTTTTGTGCTTAGGGAGAAGATAGTTGGAGGTTAGGGTTCTAGAGAGTTGGATTTGATTTCGTGCTCATGTATTGAGTCTTTGTTCTCCTTGATGGAGTGGCTATAAACCAATACCATATCAAAATCAATCCAAGGAAAGTTTCCTCAAGATGAGTCTATTTGCTTTCCTTCTCTCTACTTGGTGATTTTGAGTCTTTCTTTGATCCGTGAGTTTTTACTTGGTTTCTTGCCTTGATCTAACTTGCTGTGACATGTGGGAACCCATCTAGGATCATCTTGATCATCAATCACCCACGAGCAAGTCTTTAGATCATATTTCGATTTTGACTCGGTTTTGGAGCACCCTTCGTTCAAACTGAAAAAGATATGAACTTTGGTATGGATCTCTGCGATCCTTGATTGGAATAGGTTCCTAATATCTTTTAGAAGGTGTGGTTCAAGTTTCGTAGAGTTTGGACGTGAGAATCAAAAGTTAGGTCAATTTGAGCTTTGAGTTTTTCGGCTGTTCTTCTGTTCTGGACAAAATCGGTCAGACCGAAGTTTCAACGCCAGTCAGACCGCCCTCCGGTCTGACCGCCCATAAACCGCCGGTCTGACCGCCCTTAGGGTTTGAACCTCGTTTGATTTTTTGCTTTGGGGATTTTGGTTTGGATTCAATACAAGTCTTCCGCTGTACTTGTAGACTGATCTTCATAGGTTCTATAGCTACTGGAGTGAAATTGGTGTTGAATCTGACCTAAGTGAAAAAGTGAGCGTGCTCCTATTCACCCCCTCTAGTCGCCTTTTCGGTCCAACATTTCAAAAAGGCATCGAAAACGGATGTTCTGATTTTCCGGTCAACTTGACTCGGCTTACGTGAGTATGACTAGCCCGACAAAGCCTCTGGGTCCGGGTTTTTCCGGTTCAATCGTCGGACCAGTTCGAGTTTTATAATTATGTCTGCGGTGCACCTGGTGCATGACACGTGGCCTGCGGTGCACTCGGTATTAAGATTGTATTGATAAGTAGGGTTTCGAAGAATAATGTCGCTGTTGAACTCGTTGAACAAGAGGACAACGTATAAAATAGCAAAGCTAAACTTCAATATAACAAAACCCGAGGAGAACTAGAGGGGTGCGGCCATCTCAAATAGAGGGGAAGGGAGGGGTGGCGGACTGTTCACATGTGAATAGTACCATATAAACAATACCTGACCACCATATAGGCCTAGGGTTCGGTCGGCCCAAGGGGTGGCAGCCCTAGGGAGGTGCGGCCAAAGGACATGGGCTAGGCCCAACACCATATAATCGCCTAATACATCACATAGCCCGTGTGCCAACAATTGGTGACGCAACACCATGGCATGTAGACGTAGCTCGGCTCGTAGGAGTAGAAGTAGCTGGGTCCAATTGGAGAATATGGTATTGCAGTAGCCGAAAGTCCTATTGGAGAGTATGTGGTTGACGTAGGTGATACAATGCAACGGGTCGAAGTAGTGGTTGCATTTTTAGAGTTGATGTCCTCATCATGATTGTCCTATACTCAAGGCAGAGATCGAAAATAAATAGCACCCGCTGCCAAATCTCTTTCTCTCTCTCTCAAATCTGTATTAGCATTGCAATTTGCAACGAGCTGCCACAAAATAGGAGTATGAATCCACACGAAAGAAGAAGACTGAGGGGTTGTTTGGTTTAAGGCCTGAACTAACCAAACCAAAATTTTGATTTGCCCAAAAAATTTGGCTAGCGTTTGGTTTGGTTCCAAAATTTGGCGTACCTTTGAAATTTTGGTAAAGCTAATTTTTTTCTTCACAATTCCCAGGCAAAGTCTCAGCGGCTAAAAAGCTCGCCAAAAAATTGGCTGGGCACGTAGCCCATGAGTTTGCTATGCGGCATCATTTCGTTGGATGTGAATAGGGTCATTAAATGCATAGTTAGTTTGATTAGTAAGTTTCAAAAGATCATATTTTCTAAATCGAGTATCCGATTTGTGATTCATTTGAACCGTTGTGTTCCTTGTAATTTTATCAACAAAACAAGATCACTGTTGGCATATTTGGGGCAAAAAAAATATATGTTATACGGGACCCACGTGTCATACTCATAATTTTGACAAATTTTAGCATGACTGTAATCCAAACACATTAATTTCAACACTGTTTGTGAATTGGTATGGCTACAATTCAAACAGCAATTTTTACTCAGATTTCGACGTCGTTCAAATTTTGATATTATCAATATTTTGATATAGCTATCGAGATGGTAAATCAAACAGACCCTGAATCACGCGGCAAAGTCCACGCGACGCCGCTGCATCCTTCCGGTCTTCCTCGCACCAAAACCCCCACCCCCCGCGTAGACCTGGGCGACGCCACGCAGGCGGTCAGGTGGGGCACGCGTCGATCCGCTCCCACCCACGCCATCGCCACGCGGACCACGGCTTACGCCCGCAAAGCCGGCCGCTTCTTCAACTGACTCCTGGATCCCACGCGAGCAGTGTCCCCACGTGTCAGCGGAACCACGCGCCATCCGACGTGTGTGTATAGCGCCAGAGATAAGGACGCCCGCCCCCTTTTGCAGTTTGAACCCTCCAACTACCAAATATACTATCCTAACTCCACCGTGTAGGGGTACCATGTATATACGCTTCTTTCGGAGGGGGTATGTACTATGTGCTCCTGCAGTAGGAGTTTGTGTAATCGTTTCATCAATAATTTGTGCACGAAAATTGATGCGACGAGAGTGGCGTACCTATGATGAGGCAGTTGGCCTTTTCTTTTTCTTTTCTCCTTGGAACGTCTTGGTTGGGGTCCACTCCTCCCGGCACCGTTGAAGTCAAGGTTTGGAAAGGAAGGATCACCACCACACCAACCCCTCGTCCCCTCCGGTCTACGAGACCTGCGACTGCCATACCATGGATGTTTCTTTCCAACATCTTTCATGTTACCGTTCCCACACGAAGATTTTACATGAACAAAGGGAGAGCACGAATGAATGCCCGTGCCATGCTTTTAGTTCCAATTCTAGATGGCTTGTCTTTTTTTTTTCACACGAGCAATGAGAAAATAACTCGACCTCACAAATTATTTCTTGCCACCATTCCAGGTAAGTACTTGAACATACTTAGCTGTATATGCAACAGTATTTTTTTTTATAAAAAGTTTGCACATAAGTACCCGTGCCATTCAAAATCCAAAAAACACCCACGGATTCCACACACCTTCTCCGACACTTCTTCTACCGCCTCTCTCTACCTTGCAGACTTGCAACCGTCAAAAACTCGAAGAACAAAACAAGAGAGAGAGAGAGAGAGAGGGGGGGAGGAAACACCCACCTCCTCCTTTTCTATTCTCTCCTTCTCCCTTTTATTTTCCCTTTATTTATTTTTCATTTCCTCATATTATACTTCTCTTCGTCCTCCTCCCCACATCCGCCTCCGCCGTCTCCTGCCGACTCGGTGGCGACGACCGCTTCCTCGGCGCCGGCTGCGGCACCTCCTCGCTCCCCTCCACCGCGCGTCGCTGGAGGCCGCCTCCCGCGGCCGCCGCCGGCCGCCAATCCGCAGGCATTCGCCGCCCTGCGCCCCTCCAAGGTTCGTTCTCTCCGCGTTCTCGTTTGGGTAGGGGTAGGGCCGTGCCGCTGGTCCACGGAATTCTGATCGGGTTTGCCTTTCTGTCTCGCCTTCCGGCGCCTGGAAATTTAGGGTTTTTGCGGGCCGCGGCGTGATCGGTGGTGGAGGTGACGAGGGGAGGGGCGTGCATTGGATGGTCTCGATTCGTACGGCTACCCGCTGACCACCTGCTGCAATGGAGGAGCCTGACGCGGACGCGCGTAGCCGAGAGGTTCATGTTGCCGCCGCGCGGTTGGAAGGAGAGGACGGTGCTGGGCGCGGCGGTCTGGCTATGGTCGCCACGCCTGAAGTGGGCGATGGGTTGGGTGATGATAAGATGATCTGCGGTGCTCAGGAGAGACGCCTGTCCACAGAGGAAGATGAAGAGAAAGCGATTGAAGGTGGTTTTGCTGTGCAATCGGTGGAGTCTGTTGAGGCTATTCCTGCCCCCTTCGAAGGAATGGATCAGATAGGTGAGGAGAAGGGTTCTAGTTTCGAGGAGAGGCCCATGGACGTGGATGAAGAGAAGAGAGGTAGTTTTCCTGTGGAATCAGGGGAATCTGCTGAATCTGGCAATTTGCGGACGTGTCATGTGGCCAATGGCGGGTTGTTGAATAAGACGTTATGTGTTACTTGCAGTGAAGCGTTTTGTTCCAAGGATGTCGGATGTGTGCATGGCGCGCTGGACAAAGCGACAGAAGGGAGCCAATGTGAGTGGGAGTGTTTGGCGGGTAACCAAGGTGATTGGGTTGGCGGGGCGGAGGTAGAGACAAGCATAGAAGATTTACAGGTGGTTTGCGAGGAAGTACAGCGTGATGATGAGGGCTTGTTGAATTCAATGAAGCATGATAGCAAGCGATGGCCACGTGGGGTTGATGGCATGGTATTTCTGACAGATGCTAATAATGAGCTAAAACAAGATTATTTGATGCCAAAAATTGAAGCTGAGATCTCTAGGCCAGTGTGTGAAGATTCAGTTCCTTCCGTTTCTGGGAGCATTGATGTTTCTTTAGATGGCAAGGCAGGTCGGGTTGGTGAAATATCCAATGATTCGATGACATGTCATGTGGCTGATGGCAGGGTGTGGAATAAAGGTTTATGCACCCCTTTTGGCGAAGGATCTCAGTCCAAGGATGCTGGAAGCATGTACGACACGGTGGACAAGGCGACAGAGGGGAGTCAATGTGAGCGGGACAGTTTTGCGGGCGAGGGAGGTGTTTTGTGTGATGGATTGGAGGTAAAGACAAGCCTAGAAGATTTACAGATGTGTTGCAAGGAACCACATTGTGATAATGAGGGTTTGTCAGTTTCGGTAAAATTTGATATCCAGTGGCTGCCAGATGGCATGGATGTCACGCATTTGAAGAAAGATGCTAATCATGAGCTGGAAAATGATGATTTGTTGCCAAAAGTTGCAGCAGAGGTCTCTAGGCCTGTGCATGAAGATCCAGTCCCTTCAATTCCTGGGAGCTACGTTGTTGTTTCTTCAGATAGCAAGGCTGGTGAGATTGGTGAAATATCTGAACATAGAACAGCCATGGAGAAAGTGGCTTGTGGCTCACAGGGAGGAGATATGCTTTCCTGTGAGAGTGGGTTTTGGAAACAGGCTCCTGGAGACAAAAATCAGCGTTCCAGAATGGAGGTGAAGACAAGTGAAGAGCACTTACAGACATGTTGGGTGGAAGCATGTCATGAGAATGGGGACTTGTCAGATTCGGGCAAGCATGACACCGAGGAATTGCCACGTGGTGCTGATGGCCTGAGATTGATGACTGATGCTAATCATGAGCTGGAAAAGGACAATTTTTTGCCAAATATTGATGCAGAGGTGTCCTGGCCATTGGATGTAGCTTTGGTGCCTTCCATCTATGAGAACCCCACTCATGTTTGTTTAGATGGCAAGGCTGGTCTGGTTGGTAAGATATCTGAAAATAGAACATGTCTAGATAAATTGGCTTGTGATTCCCCAGGAGGAGATATGCTTTCATGTGAGACAGGTTTTTGGACTGAGGCTTCTGGAGATGAGAATCAACATTCCATGATGGGGGTTTCAAAGGGGTTTACTTCTTCTGTTTGTAAAGATGCAAACATGGAGAGTTTAAAAGCCTGCGATCCTTATGCTAAAATAGAGATTCCAGTCCAACAGACTGACCAAAAATATGGGACCTCTGAATTACCCCCCGAGAGAGACCCGACTAGTTCTTCCTATAACCAACCTTGCGAAGCTGAACCTTGTTGTAGTGGCAGGGAATCATCTGCTCTGTACCTGGGCCATCAAGATTCTGCTAGTGTCGAATTGGGTCATTTGGCACCTGAGCTCAATGCATGTAATTGTGCCGTTGACAAACCTTGCTCTGTTGATTTGGTCAAGAATGGTAATGATGGAGAATTGCAAAACCAAAAGTCAGCACCATTAATTGTCTTCAGACGTAGGAATCCAAGAAGAGCCGCCTCATCAAGAAATCCTAGTCTTGAGAAGCATGATCAAATAAACAAAGCAAGCAATAGCACACGCAAATCTAAGAAGGTCGAGAGTTTAAGCTCATTACTTCAAAGCACCATGATTAAGTTCCCAAACAAAACCACGAAGGGAAGAAGTGGCATCAACAGGCCACTGAAATCTTTTGTTTGGGGCAATCGACAAAAGCTAATGGATGTTTTCGGTCAGAACTGTGGGCCTTCGACTTCTAATTCTCATCCGACTTACCTGGAAGAAGAAAGATTAGATAGAAGATCTGATGAGAAGACGCAGCCAAGTATTCGGAAAAGTCGAAGTTCAAGATGTTCAAAAAATAAATGTGCTGCCTTTTCTGATATAGGATATGCATCGGATGAATTGAATATGCAACCCACCTTTTCAGTTACAACTGATACCAATGCTTCCTCAGAAGGTCACATAGGAAACATTCCAAAATTGGCTCCTCGTGCATTAGTTAATGTTTCTGATGATGCTCGCAAAACCGCACAATGTACTGAAGGTAATTGTACACTGAAATTAACGTCTATCCAGACTGACAGGCAGCAGCCAGACAGGGGCTTGGACAGTGTTACTAAAGAAACAGGCCCTGCATACATCCATGGAGAGTGTGCTATTTCAACTTCCAAACCTTCTCCAAATAAGGCCGATGTTGGATTTTCGCCGGACTCTGTTTTGGAGGTAACTTCTGTTACATGTGAAAACAACACATCTGCAAGCCATGATGTTGTGCGTGAAAACCTGTCTGATTCTGGTGCATTGACTGGAGGCGGTCTTCATGCATCTGCCTTATCTACTTCTGACTTTGGAAAAAACCATGCTTCATCAACAATGGATTTGGAGCAGCAGGCCACAACTGTGAGGGGGAATGAGAACACAAGAAAGGAAGAGATCAGTCCATCTCACGCCAAATTAGATAATGATATTGGTGAAGGAAAAGTGCAAGCCTTAGAGAAGTCCAATGCAGTGAGGAAAATTAAAAATTTGGGAAAGCAGGAACGCCAAAAGAAAGATAGAATAAAGGGAAAGGACATGAAAAATCGAAGTTCCACCAAAATTTCTTCAAGCGAAGCTTCGAAACTCAGGGCCTCCTCTAATGTATCTTCAGTTGATCCATCTGAGTTACTGCTTTGTACAGCACCTCCAAAGTTTGGTTCTTGTTTTGAGGCCCAAACTTCTGCCACACAGGATCTCGGTATGCATGAACATGACAGTACACAGGGTCCTTCTGTAACTGACAATGAGAAATCACTAAGGCGCAAGAAAAAGGATGATCACAGAGAAAAGAAGGGTAAGGTGCAGGATCCACATGTGAAGGGAAAAAGCAAGAAGAAAAATATAGCAGACGACACTTACCTTGATTGTGGATTATTTAGTTTACCTTCTCAGTTGGCTACTGACTGTGCAGCATCTCATATGAATGAACAGAGTATGTATGCTTTTATTATCTGATCCTTTTTTCACTATCATATATCAGGTAGCTTCAATAGATATTGACACATTTATTTATATAGGTAATCTTAGTCCTGCTACTGAACTTGCATTCAAGAACTCTGCTGCCATATCTACTGAAGTACCCAGAAATGTTGCTTGCAAAACGAATGGGGCATCTGTACCATCACCGCTACGTGCTGCATGGGTGTGTTGTGATGATTGCCAAAAATGGCGCTGCATACCAGCTGAACTGGCAGATATCATTGGAGAAACAAATTGCAAATGGTATAGGTTTCCTTCCTGTTATCTTAGTTGACCATTTTTCATGATTGCACCAGCCTGTTAATCTAATTGAGAAACCATATACTGAAATCTGGTACTGCATTGTTCCACTCCACAAGAAGTCTGTATTTTTTTTGAGATACTGTATTATATATTTTGGAAATCCTTTTTTGTTTAGACTGTTTCAACTTTCAAGTTTTTTTGGGATGCTAATCCAGAATCACCTACATGAAATAGAAACAATTTTGCTAAAATGGAAAAGGACATTTCCCCCTTATGGAAACAAGGGACACACTTATCACACATTCACACTGCATTCCTTCTCATCTGTTGTTGTGTAAGGCTGACATGTTGATACTATATTTATGCAATTTCTAGAGGAAAACTTATATTTCGTAGTTGTGTGTAAACTCTAATTATCTTGGCAGTAGCTGGCCAGCTGTTAGCCAGTTACCGACAGGAACAAAGATGCTCCTTGCATGCCAGATATGCCTATGTTCGTTTTATTGTTCTCTGTGCAAACAGCGGCAGAGCTATAATTTTGCACCTGTGGGTTCTAATATATAGCTAAAAATATCCGTGGGGGTATATTCCTCTAAATAATTTGTGTTTCAAGGGCGTTTCATGAATGCTTAACTAAGCCTTTTGGCAAAAAAATGCTGTGGGGACCCCACAGCCTAACATGTGGCTCCGCCACTCTGCAAATCTATATTTTAGACCTTCCACTTATTTCTTCTATTCTTGATTTATTCCGTTCAGCTGCCATTTTTTTGTGTTTGCATACTCATTTTAAATTCTTGTTCATATATTGAATGGTTTATGCTTCTGATTCATCCTTTCTTCTTGTTACTATGAAGGACTTGTAAGGACAATCATGACAAGGTGTTTGCCGATTGTTCTATACCACAAGAGAAGACAAACGCTGAGATCAATGCTGAGCTTGAGCTTTCAGATGCATCTGCTGATGAAGCCGACAATGATGGATCAAACTCGAAAGGTTTTGAACCTCTACATATTTTTTTTCTTTTCTTCTGTACACTTTCTGGTCGTATAATGCAAAAATGCTCCCTTATGTTGTGCCTATATCTTATCTGATTTTATGACGCCTTTTTTTCATCTTGCTGTTTTGTAGCTTCTAGAGCACCATCCTGGACTCATGTTAGGTCAAACTTGTTTCTACATCGTAACCGCAGGACGCAATCCATCGATGAGGTATGTGCTGATCCACCCACTTTTTTCTTTCTGAATTGATATCCTTTTCTTCTATTTTTTCGTTATATTAATCTAGTTTTTTTAATTGTAGTGCTTTTTTATTAGTAAGGACAGTTAGTTAATAAAGTCCATAGAGACTCACATAGTTTATGTATTTTAGCCAGAAGCTTGCATTGTTATAAATCTTTTTGTGGATGAATGTTGTGCACACTTTTTAGATTCGAAATATTTTTCACTCTACCTCCACTTCCACATATTTCCACTTCACGGTTCTCACCTCCACTTGTAGGATGAGCAGCGAAAAGCTGCTGGCAATGTGCATGAAATGATAAACATTTATTCACTCCGAAAATTTACAACCATCCTCCACTTGCACATAGTTCCATTTCTCACTTCTACTTGTAGGATGATTAGTGGAACTGTGGAAGGTAGAAACTGTTGGTGGAAGGTAGAAACTGTTGGTAAAGTGCATAAAAAGTAAAAAATTGCACCCTAGTCACTCCTAATCTTTTTTACCTTTGTTTTCTCTATACATTTGTACATTTTTTTCAATTTCTGTTCATGTCCCCGTCTCAATAAATACATTCTCTCTTACTATTATTCTTCTAGTTCATGCTAGATTTAAATGTCTTGAACCATTTTAAATAATATATTTATTCTTTGTTCTTGGTTTCTTATGGCTTGAATACTAGTTGAAATTTCAAAAGAATGACCTAATTTTTTTGATCTTATGTTTTGTCATTCTATACTATCAGAGCATGGTATGCAACTGTAAGCCTCCTCAAGATGGCCGAATGGGTTGTAGAGATGGCTGCTTGAACAGGATGCTCAACATTGAATGCGTCAAACGCACATGTCCGTGCGGAGAGCACTGTTCCAATCAGCAGGTCATTGCTTTTCCCCTTAGTTTTAAATTTTAATGCATTTTTCTGTACTACATTGGGTTTGACCCTATAAAATCTGTGGAACAGTTTCAAAGGCGCAACTATGCAAAACTTAGTTGGTTCCATTCTGGCAAGAAAGGCTTTGGATTGCAGTTGAAAGAAGACGTATCTGAAGGACGGTTCCTTATTGAATATGTTGGAGAGGTACCAGTTCAGACTGCCTATTATTCTCTCTCCCCCCTCCTTTCTGCTCTTGGTGGTGGTTCCAGGGGATGGGTTTGGAGGTGGGTGTTGTGGTGTACCGGTGGCACTCTCCCATGGGAGTGGGTGTTTGGTGTTGCTGATACCATGTTTGTGCTGATCCCACGGGGGCGTTCTCCCCTTTTCACATGCAATTTTGATTCTAGTGGAAACTCAAAAAGAACAAAAAGGAGAATAATTCAAACTAATCAATCCTTTCATGGTACCATTCCATCCATGTATGTGTGACTGTGTGTTGTACATGTGAATAATCTATTTTGTTGTTTTTCAAACATACAAATAAATACCACGCCACACCTATAATCCAAATCTACAACCCACTGGGATACAAATCCTCTCTACTTTTCTGTTCCATCAAATTCAAAAAATGCGGTCATTTATGCAATCTACTCTGTCCCTCATTTCTCTTTTACAATATTGTAAATGATAACTGTCAATGATAATGTGCAATACGTTTGTTGACTTGTTTACTTCATTGTCTCAGGTCCTTGATATAACGGCTTATGAATCCAGCCAAAGATATTATGCTTCTAAAGGCCAGAAGCATTTCTACTTCATGGCGCTAAATGGTGGTGAGGTATGCCTTCTGATTTCCTGTCGTTATATTTTGTCCATCATCTCTTTTTTCTTATGCATTAAATGTTACTTCTTCCATTTCTTGTTTCAAGCCTCTCGCCTTTTTCTCTTGTTCGATAATATGTCTTTGATGCGAAATTATCAAATTATTTCCCTTTATATCTTCCCTCTACCTTTAATAGATGATCTCATACTCATAAACCTGTGTGACACCCACTTTTCTTAAGTCATTCAACATGATGCTAACACACTTAGATAAATCCGTTGATACCACTTTTAACCGCTTGTTTGAATTATTCCAGGTAATAGACGCTTGCACTAAGGGAAACTTGGGCCGGTTCATCAATCATAGCTGCAGTCCTAATTGTCGTACAGAGAAGGTGGAACTTTGCTTTATTTGATTTTTATATTTGTATTGTTGCCCATGTTCCTTGCCCTTGTCGGTTAAAATATCCTGATAATCTCCAATACTACTTCATCTGTTACATGCACAAATCAAAGTACTGATGGTGCTTGAAATAGCGATCAAGAGTTTTACTACCATTGTGAGTTTGCTAAATTATTCACCCCTTCTGTTTTCTTCTAAACAGTGGATGGTCAACGGAGAAGTCTGCATTGGAATATTTGCTATGAGGAACATCAGGAAGGTAAGGCTAGAAATCATCAATAAATTCAACCGTTTGCCTTTAAGGACATAGTGCAGCTCCCAGAAGAAATAGTCTGAAGATTTTCTTTGTTTCTAATTTAACTTGCACCAATGAAATGTCTTTCTGTATTCATCTATATGTATATGCTGCATATAATGGATATTTATTTTATCACAGGGTGAAGAATTGACATTTGATTACAACTATGTTCGTGTATCTGGTGCTGCTCCTCAAAAATGCTTTTGCGGCACTGCCAAATGCCGGGGTTACATTGGTGGAGACACATCAGGGGCTGATATCATTGCTCAAGATGCAGAAACAGAGCATTTTGTTCCCACGGCTGTTGACAAGGATGCTGAGGAAGTGCTAGGTGCAAATGGGCCTTGTTCTCATAGCGCAAATCCAGATATTGTTGAGCATGAAACTTCCAGTCGAAGAGAAAATTCAAATGATTGTCCATCTGCAACCTCAGAACCTCACCAACAAACTTCAGGAACCTTATTTGACACTAGTGAGGCAGAAAATTCCTTGGAAGCGTTGAGCCCGCAAGATGCTGAAGACGTAGTCCGCACACCTGTCCACGTGTCCCGAACAATTGAGAGTTCTTTGCAGCAATTTTCAGTATATGGCATTCAGTCATCAGAATGTTTGCAAAAGAATCCAAACACAATGGATGAATCAAAGGCTTCAAATATAATGAATGGATCAATGCCTAGTTCTGATTTGGGGAGTAACCTGGTACCTGGTTTCCATTCTAACAAGAAAAACAATGTAAAACATCATAGGAATGTGAAACCATCATCATCTCCTATTGACAACGAGCACATTTTGGGAGGTAATACTGTACTGCCAAATGTATCTCTCTTGCTGCCTAAGATAAATATGATAGTGTTAATGATCTCTCCTTGGTATCTGTAGTCGAAGGGAGACTGAACAACCTGCTGGATGGAGATGGAGGTATCAGCAAGCAAAAAGTATGTACCATCTTTATCCCTTTCATTGTATATACTGTTAAATACTAGACTTTAGACAGAGTAATTTACTACTTTTTGTGTGGTGACTTGTAATTAGGATACAATGCTATTTGCTAGATAGAAAAATAACACAATTAGATATGACATTATTTTGTGAAAAATTCTACGGCCTAGGAGATTAGGGGAACTTAGATTAGTGGTGCTCACATTTCTGGAGTAGAAATGCTCAAGAACATAGTGTATGAAAGATAGATTAGTGGTGCTCACATTTCTGGAGTAGAAATGCTCAAGAACATAGTGTATGAAAGATAGATTAGTGGTGCTCACATTTCTGGAGTAGAAATGCTCAAGAACATAGTGTACGGAAGATAGATTAGTGGTGCTCACATTCCCTCAGTACAAAAGCTCAAGAATATAGTGTATGAAACAACTTTTGATTGATTGAGTTTCTAGTATTATCGGACCTCTTTAGATTTGAAATTCTTTTTGATTGCCCGTACACGGCGTGGCTTGAACTTGAAAGGCTCTGCTATCTGCATGTGTTGCATGTTGCATCAATCATACCTCCAACAGTGCAAAGATTTGTTTCTATTCTACCATTGCTTATATGTTCTAACTAGTGGCAAAAACATTTTTTTTTCCAAACAGGACGCAACAAATGGATACTTGAAGCTTCTCCTTGTGACTGCAGCGGAAGGTGACAATGCTGGGGGCACATCTAAAAGGTTTGGTTGCCAGTTGAGGTGTCAAGCAAGTTTTCCTCTGTCCACTCTAAATGTGCTATTGTTTTATCTCTTTCAGTGTAAGGGATCTTTCGTTGATTCTAGATGCACTTCTAAAAACAAAATCACGTGGCGTCCTGTTGGATATCATCAGCAAGAATGGTATATTTCCTCGCCTTTCTGCAACTTTCAAGATGAAAGATAAATCTTTTATAATTACTGACTAGTAAACTATTTTGTTCTATTCTATAATAGGATTGCAAATGCTTCATAATATATTGAAGCAGAATAGAAGCAGCTTCCATCGGATACCGATAATACGGAAGCTTCTGAAGGTTCGCACTTCACCGGTTTAATGTTATTAATTACTACATTCACCTGTTGTTTGGTTTCCAATTGATATATTCATGTGAAATTGTAATCGGTGTAATGTCATCTTCACCTGTTGTTATTTCTCGTGTAAAAAAAATGAGAATGACATTTCTATCACAGGACTATAGAAACAGAGCCATATATTTGGTCCTTATTTCTCGTGTTAAAAAAATGAGAATGACATTTCTATCACAGGATTATAGGAACAGAGCCATATATTTGGTCCTTATGAATGTTGGCATCTTCCTTCAGGTATTGGAGTTTCTAGCTTCGAAGGGAATTCTGACATCCGAACATATAAATGGTGGTCCTCGATATGCTGGAATGGAAAGGTAGATTATTCAAACTTGTCCTTTATTCCACTTTACTAAATACTAATTGAAGAAATTCTTATAGTCCATTTAGCCTGTTTTTTCCTCCATTTTTAGGCTCCATTACACATTTTTTTATGTTTGCTTTGTGTAAAGACTTCTTTATTTAAGCCTACGTGGTTTTTTTAAAAAGAAATTCTTGCTTTTAGTTATTTCTGTTGTATGTTTCATAATTGAGCTTTCGAGTTTCCTGAAATATCTTCTTGTATGACCTTTTCTTATGCAACAGGCTCTCTTGTCGAATTGTTTGTTTTTAGCCTTGTAATTGCTTATATCCAAGTCCTGTTAGACCTATTTCCTAATCCTGCCTCGAGTGAATAATATGCAAGTGAAGCCTTTTTGGAGGTGCTGATCTTGAGTTTAGAACTATGACGTAGGTCTTGATTTACAGCTATGTGCAGTTCCAGCACTGCGTTACCCTGGACTGTTACTAAGCCTTAGCCAGTGCAACAAGTAACATGCTATGGAAAAATCTCCAGTGCTCTAGAAAATAGCTTCTATTGTTGTTTTTTTGAAGCTTCAGTTACACAATTTTCATATCTTTTTTCTGGAATTTGTATTGCAGCTTCAGGGACTCGATGTTGAATTTGACCAGGCATAGCGACACACAGGTAATGGATATACCAGTGATAATGCATGCTTTTCAACTTATACTGTGGATTTACGTTTGAAAATTGCCTATTTGTTAGATTGTGAATGCATAGCTGATCCATGGACTAATGTATGGAAAGACAGACAATCTTTGATGTAAATCTACATATGAATTGAACAAAATGATTAATCTGGGAGGAAAGTTCCACTGTTAAAGAAAAGCATAGATGAGGCGACACCAGTGCATGCATTTCCACTTCTATTTTGGATATAATATTGTATATTGCTTATTTGTTAAGTTGTAAATGCTTAGTTTATCTGTGGACTAATGTATATATTTTGCAAATAACAAATTTATTAATGTGAAAACTTTCGCTGTAAAAGGGAAGTGTACGTGAACATCACCATATTTACAGCATGGACAGTTGTATTCTTTAAATCTTCACTTATCTTAGTGTTCATAAAACCGTTCCTGGTCCCCAAACCCCCCATGCCCTGTCCTGACTTAACACCGGAGACCAGCTACTTATGTCCCTTTTGTTATTTTTATTTTTATTATTTACAAAAAATCGTTCAAATAAGTGAGTTACAGTCCCCCCCCATTCGAAAATAATGTAATGAACCAATGACTTTCATGAAATAGCATGGTGAAACCCAACTGCTCTAACGTTTACCAGTTTTGGTCCTCTCAGGAAAATCTGGGAACTGTTGGCTACTTGTCGATTAACAGTATCTATTATTCTCTTACCCAGCCCCGTTGACCTTTGTTATAGGGTTTCCAATAAGAATTTGAATATTTGATATGTGATTACTCTCTGCGTGCATAGGTTATGTAGTTCATGAACGGCTATGACTCACTCTGTCAAGCTTAATCTAGTTTTTACAATATGTCAAGTGACCTGTTTAATTTCTGTGATGATTTTAACAGGTTCATCAGATTGCTCGGAACTTCCGTGATAGATGGATCCCTCGTAATATAGCAAGAAGCGAGCCCACAGAAAACCCACATGCATCCACATCCGCACAGGATATCCAGGGAATTTCTGCAGCTGGTGGACCTGTTTCAACCTCAAGCTGTTCTACAGATTGGAATTTCACTAGAAGAAAACGCAAGAGCCGTTGGGATTATCAACCAGATGAACACTATAAAATGGTTGGATTGAAAATTCAGAAAGTTTGTTTTGGACATAGAGAATTGGATCTTCAGACTGGCTTGATGAGAAATAAATTGCAGGGGAATTGGGGAACAAACAACTATCGTAATGATGTTCCTGTTATGGGAAGGTCGACAGAGGGTGCAGATGATGAAGCGCCTCCTGGGTTTGAGTCTCAACAGGAATGTCAGCTTGCACAACCTTCTTTAGACTGGGGGTTTGCTCCAGGATTCTCCCTGGACAGGTATCAACCTAACTTGAGTATTTCATATGGGATCCCAGTTGCTCTTGTTCAGCACTTTGGAACCCCGGAAGTTGAAGGAGGCCAGTGTCGCCAAAAATGGAAAGTTGCACCTGGTGTGCCTTTTAATCCTTTTCCACCGTTGCCGCCCTATCCACGAGGTAGTCCTTGTCCTTCCACTTCGTCAACTCAGATGTCTCAGCATGATGGAACACTCGCCATGAAACACAATTCAGGATATTGTGGAAGGACTGCAGACAGAGGCGGAAGAGTGCATAGGAATTGGCGGAATGGGGCAAGATCGAGATGGCCATACAATTATCAAGGAAGGAGATTTCCAAACAATCATCAAAGATTTGAAAGATGACGGCCTCAAAGGCGTCAGGAACATGGTGATTCAGGATTTAGGGGCAGAGAATGACCCAGTCTGGTTTTGGAACCTCAAGTAGTGGTATACATGGTAATTATTGTTTGCCAGAAGTGTAACAGAAATTGTGTGAGCCTTTAATTCTGTTTAACAGGAGAGGTTGTTACTGTCATTTCATTAGAAGTAGAACATATGCTGCAAGTAGGTCATTGCCATTGCAGGTTTGTCACATTATTAATTTGCTCATTGGCTCTCTGCCCAATGTGTAATCTCAATAGGAATAATTGATTCGATTCAAATCGTTTTACAGGCTAAATGGCTAATTGATTCATTGACAATCGTCTCCAAGCTCATGTTATGTGCATCATTTTCCTTTTGTTTTGCTGCCCTACGCCAGGCTAAATGTTCAGGCTTTAGCTTTCTGTTCCTGTATGCATCTGTCATGCCGACGAGATTCCTAGTTCGGCTGCAATGGCATGTCAAACAAGGCTAAATGTTCTCTAAAGATTTATCTCATTTTTTTGTATTCAAGTTCTAGTTGTGTTCTGCAGTATGTATGTCAACGGTGAGATTTTCTGGACATCATGTAACATCCCAATTTTTGCATCTTTTTAAACTTCCAAAATAAAAACTATCATTTGAATTTTCTTGAGTTAATTAAAGCTGAATTTGAATTTTCAAAAATGAAGACAATTTAATGTGAATAATCCAAACATTAATAAAATTCAAAACATATTTATTTGAGTTCCTCTTGTTTTAGAGTATTTTCTAGAATTTTTTTGGATTTTTTCGAGTTTGTTTGCTATTTAATTCCTTTAGGAAAAAGCCTAAATCCTTTTTTTTGGAAAATTCCGTGGGCCGAATTCTCTTCCCGGCCAGTTATCTCTCTCTCTCTCTCCGCCTAGGTCGAAGCCCATCTCCCTTGCCCGAGTGGGCCCGTTCCCTCTCTCTCTCTCTCTCTCCAACCCAGCCTGCGTGGCTCTGTCGCAAATCCTAACCCTAACCCATCTGCCGGGCCTGTGTCACTAGCACCGCCACACGCCAGCCCATCGCTACTCATCGCCTCAATGCCAGGTTGCCTGTCGCCACCGAGGCTATAAATAGCCTCAGGGATCCTCGTGTTGCACTCCCCTCGCGCGCCGCACAGGGAAACCCTAGCCGCCGCCTCGGTCACGCCTTGAAGTCATCGGATCCGAGCTTCAAGTCACGGGTCCGTCGCAACCTTCGTCGTCGTCTTCCGCCGCCATATGTGAGCTCTAAGCCTCGCTGCCGCCACCATTGGGTTCGCATTGCCGAGATCTACTCTGCCCTCTCCTCGGCTTTGACGGAGCCCTATCGTCGCCAAAGCCCGTAGCACCACCGTCGCTTCTTTCTCGCCGCCGGTCGCCTTCGTCCTTTCCTGGTCTTCACGTGCCACCCGCTAGTTTCCCCATCGCCTCCTCTTCCGTTTGCGCCGCTCCAAGCCTGTCGAGCCGCAACCGTTCACTGTCGCTGGAGTTGCGCCGTCGCTCACCGTCTCCCCTTGGTCATAGTGCGTCGTTGCCGACGTGGCATGCCACCTCATCGCCAGCGCTCGCGTGGTCGCCTCGTGTTCGCCGCATGGCTGTTTGTGTGTCATACCCGAAACCCTAGATCAAACCCTAACCAATGACATGCGAGCCCCACCTGTCATACACCTCAACCGCCACATCACCCGAGCCCAAGCCCTAGATCCAATCGGTGCGTGGACTTGGTCCACTGTGAACTGAGCCACTGCCATGTGGACCCCACCTGTCAGGTATCCTGTTTCGTGAACCTGGTTCGTCGTGGACCGCAAGCCTTCTTCGTGGACCTCATCCAGGCCTACTTGTCATCTCCTGTCATTTTTCAAAACATAATAAAAACGAAATTTTCATGGAATATTCCCTTGATCCAGCTGTTAGTGACCCATAACCTCTATCCTTTGATAATTTCCTTATTTTCCCTTCGTCCAAACTTTCGGAAGCCCGTTCTCCTTCACCGCTCCTTCACCGAACTCCGATTAAAAGCCCGTTCAAGTTTCTAAATTCCTTTAAAATCGATCTCTCTCTTCCAGTAATGATTTTTGAAATTTTGGATTTTATTTTAATTTTATTTGAATTTATTTGTGTCTCGTTTATTTTCTCTTTCTCGTTTAGACAACGATTTTCAAAGAGTGGGAGCAGGATTTGAAGATCAGAGTGTGGTAACTGAGTAAGGCCAAGACAAGTTGTAACATTTGCTCATGTTGAACCTATGTTTTGCAATTTTTTTATTTACATATCAAATTGCATGCCACTTTTATGTCAACTTTTTTTTGGGAGTAGCTAATTACCTACTTGTCATTATGCTACCTTGATTATCTTGGATGCCATGTATCCTTTGTCAACCTAGGATTGAGATATTATTAGTTGGACATACTTGTACTACCAACATGGGTTGACATGGTCATGCTTAGCCATGCTTAGTTGTACTAGTGGTGGTGGTGCTGGGTGCTAGCGAGGAAGATCAAAGGGAAGGAGAAGGAAGGAGAAAGGGAAAGAATGAAGAGGGGAGAAAGAGAGGGATCTCGCAGGAAATTAGTGATCTCCAAGGGTAACGATATGAAACCCTTTAGTTTTCCCTAGTTTAGTCGTTGTTTGAGTTGTTGGTTGTTTGGTCAATAGGAAGAGAGATTGCTGTTCTGCCCTAGTTCGTCAATGTTATGTGTAGAATTTTGCGGGGGTAATTAGGTTTATTTAGAATCGGATTTAGAGGTCGGTCCAATTAGAGAAAAGTTAGAAAATTTTGTGAGCTTTACGGGAAGGTCTGGATCATTAAAATTGGAGTAGCGAGAGAAAAGATACTGCCTCGGGAAGGTTGTTGTTCAGAAACCGATCACCGTTGGACGCTGTCGTGGGAAACTATTAAATTGACATGGTAGATGACAGAATTGAATTTTTGGCATAACTAGAAAGAGGTAGATAACTTTCTGTAGATTCAAAAAATGCTATGGTTTATAGTAATTGCTGAAGAATCTAGACCCGCCATTATATGTTAATGGAGTATTTCGGTGATTAATGACAAATCTATTTGTGAGACTAATACTTCTATTGTTATACCTATTGTTTAGTCTCAGTTGGATAAAAAGATGAAAATCAAAGAGGTATGCTTTCGACATTATATTTTTATATCTTGTTGCATTCCTCGGATCCAAAATATTGGTTGAACTCCACTAAAAAGTCTAACTTGAATATGTGCATATGTTCTCTTTAGACATTCATGTATGCACACATTTATGGGGAGTTCACTCTATGTTTTGTGGTTTTATTAGTATTGATCCATATTCCTTTATCCACATACATTAAGGATCTTTACTTTGAAACATATCCTTTGAGTGTATAAAACTTGTGTAGTTCATATATACTCGTATTGCTTTATATTCAATTATTTGCAATTGTGTTATGGGACTAATGTGTGTGCTAAGGTGTTTAAGGCTTAGTCCCAGTTTATGGATGGCGACATGGTAATGGAAATGCAATGACAATAGAGGGATCATGACTAGTAACTTGATAGCATGTTCTTGTGCCATTTGGATCAATTTAGGATTATGCATGCATTTGAATTTAAATTGGAAAGCAATCTGTGCAATTGTTAGCATAATTGGTAGTACCAGAGGCAAACTGGCGGAACTACCGCATAAAGCGGTATGACCGCACATCCTTTGGTGGTGCTACCGTGGGACGTTTGGACCGTCCGAAAGTTCAAGATCGTGCGGTTTAAACATGCAGTCCGAACGGCCCAATGAATCTGGGCCGTCCACGTCATTGGTCCGAACGTGCATAGCCAACTGGTCACCCAAGCGGTACGACCGGCTCATGGTGCGGTACGACCGCACCCCGGTCGTTCCGTTTTTTAGTTGGCAGTACGTAAAATCCAGAGAGACTCCATTTTGGTTTTGGATGCAAACCCTTAGAATGGTAGTACCGCTGTTGTTCAAACGGTACTACCGCTCTACGGTAATTCCGGAAATGTGAGCGGTACGTATTTTCCAAAGAGCACCCTTTTTGGGTCATTTGCGAAACGGTAGTACCGCCCTGGTGAGCGGTATGACTGGCCTCAGCGGTAGTACCACATGATAGTTGGCGGTAGTACCACTCTACATTTTCCACGGCTTGTTAAGAAGTATTTATTGCAGATATATCTTGGTAATTAATATTATTCATTGTAGGACCAACATTTTTCATGAGTTGGATGAATATGTTATGTTCTAGGGTAATGGAGACTTCGGATGACATCATGAGTTGATCGTCATCAAGTCAAGGTTCAAGAAGAGGGTGCATCATGTGTTGATGCATATCAAGATCTTGAAGAGGAGATGATCATGAGTTGATCGTCAAGTCAAGAGAAGACTCATCATGTGTTGATGGAGGTCAAGTAAAAGATGCATCATGGGTTGATGCATGTCAAGACGATGACCTGGACTTGAAGTGAAGATGTGCGTCATCAAGCTTCAAGAAGATGCTCAAGGTAAAGGTATGACTAGTTAGGGCTAAGGATGTGTTCCTAGTCTTTTACCGGTCTGGGTGTTTGGTTGGAAGACCGGATTGCTAGTATAGTTTGCCGTACTATTAAGAGGGGTCTTGTCTAGTAGCTTGAGTCTCATCATGTGTTGATAGCTCAATCTCGCTTACTCAAGCTCATCATGGCATGATGCTATTATTTACAAATGTGTTTTGCAAATAGTCGAGGCTCATGCATTTAATCCTTATAGCATGTGACTATACTTTGCAAATATATTTTGCAAATGGTTGAAGTCCATGTACCTACTCCTTGTGGCATGATCTAAGTTCGCAAATGTGTTTTGCAAATTATTGAGATTCATGTATTTTCCCTTGGCATGGTCTAAGATTGCTTGTTGCTAATTCTTTGAACTTAGACTATGGTAGTGGCTCTTTGGAGTTGTGCTTTTGATTTGATCAAATGTGTTTGAGATCAATCAAATAGGTAGGTTGTGTAGCCCTCTGAATAAGCTTTCCATAGAGTCCAAGATCACTCAATTCCAACATCGGAGTTAAAAGTTATGACATTTTTACCGAGTGTCGGCTGTGCTGAAATTGGGCTGCGGAACTGCCGCCCTAAGAAGAAAGGTAACGGTAGTACCGCCCATTGTACTGCAGTAGTACTGCACCAAAGTTTTTAACGGCTAATTTTTGAGCCTTTAATGCACCCTTTCTGACCGTTGAGTCAAAAACGGTAGTACCGGCCTTTGAATAGCGGTACTACCGCATTTCGGCTGAATGTGCTGCTCCCAACGGCTAGTTTTTGTGTGTAGGCTATAAATACCCATCTTGGCCAGTTGAGAGACAACCTTTTGCATCCCATTTCACTCACTTGAGCTAGTGTGAGCTTCTCCTCTCAATTGTGCATGTGTTGCACCTTGTGAGCAAGGAGAAAGGTCTCTAGTTGCATGTGTTGCATCTAGAGGTGGATTTCGTATCCACTTGAGCTTGTGCATTTGTTGCACGTGGTGAGAGTAAAGCAAGGGGTTTGGCTTATTACTCTTGGTATTTGTCGACACCTAGACAGTGTGGAGGCGTCATGGTCCGGTGATCTTCTCAAGAAGCTTGTGAGAAGACTCGACGTATTGTGAAGGTTGGAGCTCACCTACCCGAAGCGATAAAGAGTTACCACTAGTGGAATTGAGGTGTTTGGCTTAATTCGTGGAGCCGGTCCAATTAGTTTGGGCTTACCTCAACGTGGATTAGGGGAGACCGGCAAGTCTCCGAACACCACGGTAAAACGTCCTTGTGTCATTGTGGTTTGCTCTCTTGTGCTTTACATTGTGCAATTTACATTTCTTGTATTAAATTTATTACTTGTCTTTGTATGATTGCTTTAATTATCAATAGTCTCTTATTGCTGGTGCACTTAGGCCCTGTTTGGTACGGCTCTGCTCCAATTTTTTGCAGCTCCAACTCCAGCTTCACTCTTGGATCCACTTTTATGAGAAGTTGGAGCAGTCTGAGGAGGTGTTTGGCTAGAAAGTTAACTCCAGCTTTAGGAATGAGAAAGATCTTTGTAAAAAGACTGCACTACCCTTGTTTTATGACTTATAATCTTTTTTCATATTGCTTAACCTATAACAGTTTAATAAGTTGATTTCAATCATGCTGTGCTTTTATTTATCTAATTTTTTTGTCATGTTGTGCCATATTTTCACCCAATTTTGGAAGTTTTACTCGAAAAAAAAACACATACATAAACATATGAAGTTCATAACAAAGGTTTACATAAACATATGAAGTTCATAACAAAGGTTCTAATTCAATTAGTATCATAACAAAAGACCATAACAAAGATAAACATAATATTGTATCAAACAACACATAATCAAATCAAATATTGTATCACCTCGCAAATATTTAGAACATCCACCATAATAATGTATCAACACACAAACTCAAAAGCATTCAGAACAATACTATTCAGTTGCGTCTTCCAAAAAAAGTCTTCCAAAAAAAGACCATTCAGGTGCATTCCAAATTCACTCGTTCGTTCAGAAAACATTACAAAATTGTTTGTTTCGATTCAAGGCATCCATTACAACAAAATCACAAGAAACTAATGAATTAGTTAACCATTTTACAATACGTGGTGGAGGCCGGTGTGGCAGAGGAGGGCCCTTGGGTACCACTCGGGGAGGGGACTCCTCTTCGGTGCAGTCCTCACAGCCCACACTGGTGGCATGTTCTCCTTGTTACTCGACGGTGACAGGATCCATCGAGCCAGCGGCTTGACGGCACCCTTCACTACCACAGCTCCTGGAGACGTCACCCTCCCTGCATATGCTGGATTTGCGTTAGCAACCGTAGTGTAGATCAGGAAGCACCATGTGATATTCAGAAACAAGAATTTATATTCTGCATGTGCACATGCATTTCTAAATTTTCACAAGGGCCCAACCAGCTGTTTGATGGTAAGTAGGCTGCCTGCCTTTCTCCTTTATGCCCGATCACTTGTTGGTGTTTCTTGTGACCATGCATCTTCTTTCAGCTACAACAGTACAGACCTTTGTGGGAGGTAGGACATGTAGACAGTTGTTTAATTGATTTGAAGTGATAGGTTTAATTTTCATCATTGTAAAAGAAGTAAAAGTGAAAAATGTAGTTTCCTAATTACTGACTAGTTGAAATCTTAGGCATGAAGCTCCGGCGCGTTTCAAAAAAGAAAGAAAGAAAAGAAATCTTAGGTATGAAGTTGAATTGGACACTTGATGGGCTGCATTTGGGGCTAGAAAGATGTATAGCTATGAAACATTTTTCACATGAAGGATGATTATAGGTAGTCTCCTTTTGAGTTCTAAATCTCAACTCTGAAGACAACAATTGCACTTTCTCAGCAAGCTAGTGGGTGTAATAGAGAAATAGTTGTGTTCTGACTTGAGCCTTCGGATAGAATAGATTATCTGAATTGGCTTGTGATGATGTTTGATACCTTGCCATTCTCGCAGAGCATTGGAGATGACGATGTCGCTATAAAGTCTTGTCTTGTCAGGATATGCCATTCGACCGCACACCATCAAGAATGAATGGAGAAATGCCATCTACCCGCTGTTGTTGCCGCACGCGTTCTTATTACTTCACCAATTACATACTTGCATTGAAATAGGTCAATCATCATCAGATACTCTGAATCGATAATACTATGCGGATATGAGGCAATCTGAATCTTCACAAGTCTCGACTTCCTTCAACAATTGTGATTGCTGGTTGCTCAAACACAAGTAATAGTTGTGCAAAATGGATCGAAAACCACAAAAGGGTTTGAGGGCGAACGCAGAACCAACGAATCCCCAAAAACCAAAAAATTCCCAACTTTTCTCACTTCTCACCTTAGATTCCTTCCGCCCAATCCCAAGACGCCAATCCTAACCCTTCAGAGATCTCGCAAGAGCGTAATCACGTAAACGCACCAAGAAAATGCTCGAAGAAGGCAAGAACACAACTCCCGAAAAATCCTAATCGGCTCGATTAGGCTTCTCGCCAGATCCGAACTTGACGTCCCGTCTTGCTGCCCACCGACGGCCAAAGACGCTGCGGATCTCTGCGAGTAGTAGCTTGCTCTGGCCATCTCTTAGGCGAGGGATGAGAGGCGTGAAGGCGGCGGGTTGGGGTGAGAACAGGCAAGGGGATGCGAAGGGGTGGGGAGGGAGCTGCGGGTTGGGGAGGGGAGGGGAGAGTAGTTCAATAGCATATTGCGGGTAATTAACTTTAATTTCTAAGGGTATTTTGTTTTATTGGTTTACTGCTCTCCACTTGAAGCAGGGTTTCACCCGCTTCTAAAATTGTACTATAGGTTGTTCTGCTTCTGATTGCTTCAACTCCAAAATTTTTGTGGAGTTATCCCGTTTGGCATAGCTCCACCTACTCCAACTAAGAAGCTGAGAGCAGGAGCTATGCCAAACAGGGCCTTAGTCAAGACTAGATGATTTAGATTTTAATTGTGAAAAACTGATTTGATTTACAATTCCACATTAGAAATCAGTTTTAGCCAAAGAAGTTTTTAAAACCGCCTATTTACCTCCCTCTAGTCGGCCTCCTCGATCTTACACTTGCATATATAGATTAATAGTTATGAAAATATTAATCCTGCTGTCCAGAAGATGACATAATGGTCTTCTGGGTTAAAAACAGGGGGTTAAATGATTTAATCAGGAATTGTGGTCAACTAAGAATTTGTGGGGAAATTTGTGTAGATTCCAGAACTGGTGTGGTTTGCCATGATAGGGCTTGGGAGTCAAAAGTTATGCTATTTTTAGTACCGAAACAGCAAAGGTAACTATCCGGTAAGGGCTTGTTTGGATAGGGAGGGATTAGAACCAATCCCTTCGGATTGGAAGGGATTTTAGTTCAAATTCTGAGTGAATCCGAATGATTGAGTCGGATCACAATGTATCTAAACAAGCCCTAAAGGGGGAGTGTTGCGGAATCGAGAAGCGTGTATGGGCGATGTCGTTTAATTGTTGTTCTTATACCGCTGTAGCTTGTTATTGAGATCGAGTGTTTACTGTAGGAGGAGTGGTGTCGGGTTTGTTGTCATCTTCTAATCAAACCGTTCCTCGCAACTCGAAGAGGCAAGTGCATGGTAGACAACGTTCATTGGTTGATCACTGTATTCTTTACCACTCATTACCATTATATTGTTTGTGTTTTTAATTTATTTAATTGCAAACAATGTGAATGGTCATAATTTTATTCGTATTGATGGATATGAGAGAGTTGGATAATGTTAAGAATGATGAATCTATGAATAATTGTGCATTCATAAACATCATTGCATATGAGAAGGTGATCATGGTGATCACAACTCCACGGGAGTGGAGGAGATCCCTGATCCTTGAGGAGGATGAGCTTGATAGTGAACATTGTCGCGAGTGTTCACCCACGCTATACTAGTATACGCGAAAAAAGTGCATGTGGACATATAGTGTAGAGATGCATTGTATGAAAAATATTTGATGATTGTGTATGAGAATAAAGAGAAGATAATTGAATGATTGAGCATGAAAATAAAGAAAAGAGAACAATTGATATTGATGATTATATTGTTTATTGCTGGTTAAGCTTTGTGTTAGACCGAAATGACGAGGGGGGGTTGAATAGGAGCTATGCCTATTTTTCACCTTGATTAGATTTAACTCAATTTTCTCTCCATTAGCTATGAAAGTTATGAAGATCAGCGAACAAGCACAGCGGATGTATTGTGTTAAATATAATCGAAACCTCGAAACACAACAACTAAAAACACCAAAAACTCAAACTAAAATGAGTCGGGCAGTAGTACTAGTCAACAGTAGCGGTAGTACCGGTGAACAATAGCGGTCATACTGGTGAACAGTAAAATCAGCACAAAACCAAAAACCAAAATCATCTCAACTTTTGATTTGGTGATCCAAATCCACTCAAATTTCGACCATAGCCCATCAAGAAGGCTAGAAACCTATTCCAATCGACGATCGGGAAGATTGAAGCCAAGGTTACATGAATTCCATAGATGAGGGAAGGATGGCACAAGAACCTTGAAAATCAAACTTTCCTAGAACTTGCTCGCGCGTAAGAGATGATCAAGATGATCCTAGATACATTCCCACATGTTATAGGAACCAAGATCTCAGCAAGAAACCAGAGGAAAAAACCAAAGGAGCATAAAAACCCAAAAAATCACCAAAGAGAGAGCAATAACAAGAAGAGACTCATCTTAAAGAATCTTGCTTGGATTGATTTGAGATTGAAGTTAGTTTACGACCACTCCACCATGAAGAACAAAAGCTCAACACTTGAGCATACAATCAATCCATCTCTCACAAACCCTAGCCTCAACTACTCTAAAATCCTCAAAACACAAATTAGGGTTTCTCTCTTGGAAGGCCTTGGGAACTCCACATCTATACGTCCCCTTATATAGTGGAGACTATGCTATGAGAGGAAACCCTAATGGGCACCTATTAAGCTCACACACAAATGGGTCTACACTCACGCACGCTTCTCAAAGTGAATGACGAACCGAGCTTTTCAAATCCGTTTCTTCGTGATCTTCAACTTCATTTGACCTAAACTGTCTCTCCTTGCACCGTCTTGTGCCACGGTTTAGCCAAAAGTCATCAAGACGATATTTTGGTGAAGTTACCAAAATACACCTTCTTGATCCTTCTCCAAAGACCGAGTCCAATCTTCATGAAGCAATCCCATACTTCGCCACATGTTGGTTGATCAAACAGCTCTCTTCATGTCGGCAAGTCTCTCCCATCTAGCTCCCACTGAAACTACCATGGCACTTACATCGACCCTCGCGCCACTTGATGCAACCCATCGCACCGAACTTTCTGTTCGGTCATCCTTGTTCATTTTGCGCCATGCTTGAGTCCACTGACTTCACCCGGTATCCACGATTATTCTGGACCTTTAGCTCTACAAGCCTAGTTTCGATCATCCTCGCTATTGATCGTCGTTGACCTCCAAGCCTCCTACACAATAATAGACCAAGAAATCGATTCCGGAAATAAGTTCTTTGCAACTTGACCCACGTTAGTCAAAACATGCATCATGCAACACATGCACTGAAACCCATGAAATTAACCTAACATAAGAACATCGCTGATTGACCACGTTAGCCAAATGCTTCTGAAATTTGCCGAAAACACGTGTTTCAACAAACCCTCAACACCATTACCAATTGTATCATCATCCTAAGATCATGAGCATATTCCCATGATATCCACACTTTATTTATTGTTTATTATTATGCTTGCTGAGTCATGGACTCACCCTTGCTATACTGTTGTTTTTAGGTGACTGTTGACGACGTTACTCATGGGAGGGGCTAGCACTCACTTGGATTCACGTCATTTATTCAATTACAAGAACTATTGATCATGAGACAGCTTATTAGCACGATAAATAATAATTAGGAATGGATATTATTGCTTAGTCTTAGTTGATTATTCATTAAATAGATATGATTGGTTTGGTTTTGCATTGATCCTTGTTTATTATTTTGGCATGCTTCCTATGAATTATTTATCCATGTTTTCTTTATTGTTATCCTTGAGTTATTGTGACCCATGTACGGGTTTTACCTTTGATGTGCTTGTTGTAATTTAGTGTTAATGGTTGTTAAAATTGATAGTTAGTATAGTTTGGTGGCATTCTAAACTCCGTGTCAGGCCGGGGTGTTACAATGGGATGTCATTGGTCTTGATTAAATAAAAAGGTTTCATACTGAGGAGAGTGGTTGTGCAGTAAAGGGGGTGCTGTTTGCACATTGGGGATGAGGTTGCCTTGCCTGGGTGAACACTAAGGACTTAACTTTGTGTGTCATTGAACTGAGCTATATCGTATAACCACATGTCCAGTATGAGATGGACCTGACAGATTAATTTGCAATGTCTTGACTTTGATACTGCCATGTGGTGGTGTGAGTTCCGGGATGTACAGGTAGACTCACATGGTGTAAGATCCCCCCACCCCCCGACTACGGTGGATGTAACCCTTCGGTGGTGAAACCTTAGCGAACAAGGCTGGATTGAGACGAAGCATTGTAAAGGCATTGTTATGTTATGGCAAAGTACACGCTGGTCATATCTTGTGGATAAAGATGTACAATCTTTGCAGAGTGTTAAAACTATTCGAACAGCTATGTCCCTGGTTATGGATAATGCCTGAGAATTTCACACGAGGTATAGAGTTTTTTCATAAAGTTTTTGGATGGTGAAATGGTTGGGAAGTGGATAGGTAGTTCACTGCTTGTTTTAAAACAAATGTTTACTTTATTTACTATATCTTTCCAAATATGCTTTACAATCTATTTAGTGTATTTACTATCAATGTTTGCTTCCTGCGAAAAAACCATAAGGTTTTTCTTTTGTTCAAGCCTTGCATGAATATATAATTTGCATATTGTTCCCTACGACTTGCTGAGTATTTTATGTACTCATGGCTATATACATTGTTGATCAGTTGCTGTGGAAGAACTAGAGAACTCAGTTCTATGAGCAGTACTTTGAAGACTTTGCGAACTAAGATGCGCTCCCTACTCGATTGCCCGTGGGCATATCGAATGGCTACCACAAGTAATTTTATTTCCATTGCAAGAGTTTTATTTGTCTCTTAAGCCCTGCGTCACAAGTTATATAAACCTTGATCATAAGGCCTGCTGCTACTATTTGATATTAATTTGCTACTTTCTTAGCTATTTTGTTGAATGGTTGGTATTTCGTCAATTTTACCACTGTGTACCATCACGATCTTAGATCTGTGCAGAATACACAGAGGGTTTTAGATTTGATAATACAGTTCCCGACACATTATGCCACGATGAGCTGCTCAAATCTACTAATACCAGCTGTTTTTCTGGTTGGAATGATTGACTCTGGGAAACAAGGCATACTGCAAATGTTTATCCTTGTTTCTGCCGTCGCAAGTACTAATGCCTGCTGAATCGTCTCATGACTGATGTACTTGGATATTTGGATGTCAAGTAACAATAAGAAAAATTGTATATATTGGCCCCTGCGTTTTCACTCGTTACCAGTGAGAAAATGAATGATTTTGTCTGCATCTAGGTTGTTGAATGCTATCATCGCAAAAAAAAAGTTGCTGAATGGAATGTTGTTGAAGCTGTTATGAATAGTGCTTGTATTCATCATGAGGCCAATGGGCCAATATATATGCACAAAGTATAGGAGGTGAATATGCAAATAACCCCTCATAACAATGGGGAATAACACACTATACATATATCTCTAACACCCCCCCTCAAACTCATGGTGGATCAACAACACTGAGTTTGGAGAGGTAGAAGCCGTGTCTTTGTTTCGAGTCCGGGCCTTCGTGAAGAAATCCGCTATCTAAAGCTCAAGGCACATATCAAGAGTAATCACCGATCATGCACACAAGACCTCATGAAGGAAGCATCAACACCAATATGCTTGGTGAGCTCATGCTTCACAGGTCACAGCAATCTCGATAGCACTGATCTTTCTCGACAAAAGAGGAGTCGCAGTAGTGACAGAAACACCAAAAATCCTCAAGTAACCACCGTAGCTAAGTAATCTCTGCTGTCAAGAGAGCCATAGCTTGCAACTCACCTCTGACTCGAACGACACTGCAATTGCTTTTCGCCTTCCAAGCAATGAGAGAACCACCAAGAAAAACACAAGAAGGCAGAGATAGACCGGCGATCGAGGGATCATCGCCCAAGTAGCATCCGAATAAGCTCAAGTCAGAACGAGCCGGAGTGTGGAAAGAAGAGACGGCGAGAGATAGTCCCACGAAGGTATCGCAGAACTCAAGAAGGTGGTCAGAGTGGACTGAGGGAGCAGAGACGAAATGACTCGAAATGTGGATCGGATAAGTGATATCCTGGACGAGTAACAAAGAAGGTAGACAAGACTCCCAACAAGATGACGATAGCGAGCCGGATCGTAAAGAGGCTCGCCATCGAGGATCGGAGGTGAACATTGAGCTCCATGGGAGTCTTAACAAGACGCCGATCGATGAGAGAGGCGCGATCAAGAAGATCCTGAATATACTTCTTTTGGGACATAAAGAAACCATCCGAGTGGAAGTAACCTCAATCCCAAGGAAGTAAACGAAGAGGACCAAGATCCGACATAAGGAACCGCCACTAAGACGAGCCTTGACAAAGTCAATGTACTCGAATCATCTCCGTAATGATCATATCATCAACATACGTAAGAAGAGTCCGACCACGAGACGGCGAAGTGTGGACAAAGAGCGAGGATCATGATCACTAGCTGAAAAACCAAAGCAAGAAGTGACCACAGAGGAGAAGCGCCAAACCAAGCACGAGGGGCTTGCTTAAGGCCATAGAGAGAGCGACGAAGGCGACAAACCATGCCCTCTGGAACAGAATACCCAGGTGGCGGATGCATGTAGACCTCCTCACGCAACTCGCCATTAAGAAAGGCATTCTTGACATCAAGCTGAGAAACAGACCAGTGGTGAACAGACGCCACCGAAAGAAGAGTACGGACAGTGGTCATGTGGGTAACAGGAGCAAAAGTCTCGTCGTAGTCACGGCCATGCTCTTGCTGGAAGCCATGAGCAATAAGACGCGCCTTATAGCGCTCAAGGGAGCCATCAGTGCGAGTCTTAATCTTATAGATCCACTTACACGTGATGGGACGAGAGTGAGATGGAAAAGGAACAAGATCCCAAGTACCAAGACGCTGAGGGCGCAATCTCCTCGGCCATGGCATGCCGCCACTCGGGGTGAGTAACAAAGATCCCAGAGGGAGATAGGCTCATGAGTAGCAAAGACCAAAGAAAAGCAAAAGCAAGCGGGGCGAATCGATGGGCGATCGCGAGAGCGAGGCGAGGAGAAGATGACCCATCGGGGAAGATGGAGCATCGAGAAGATGGAACATCAGGAGAAGATGGCTCATTTGGAAGATCCTCAATACGAAGTCGACGAGTGTAGAAGAGAGGGGGAGGAGCCGCAGAAGACGAAGCAGGCGGCGACAACGGCGGAGAGGCCACAGAAGGAATATGTGGATACTCAGTGGGACGGGTGGACGAGGGCAAGACAGATATAGGTGTATCTCAAAAGGTAAAAAAAGACAGAGACTCCACAGAGGAAGCCGAAGGAGAGGCAGGACGTGGGTAGAAGGGACGAGACTCGTCGAAAGTCACATCCCGAGAAATCCGCATCCGTCGACCAACAGATCCCAAAGACCGATAGCCCTTGTGCTCAAGATCAGATCCCGTAAAGACACACTCAACAGATCGAAGCGGTCGGTTTGGTGCGTTCTCGAGGGGCGAGGAGAACGTACCAAATGCACCAAAACATTTAAGGGCGAGTAGTCGAAGGAGACCACAGAGACGCCAACAGGATTGCACCTCAAGAGCGTAAGAAGGCCGGATGTTAACGAGATAGGTGGCAAGGGAAACACCTCCGCCCAAAAGTGAGGTGGAATAGAGGTGGCAATCATCGATTGCGAGCCGACTCAAGGAGGTGACGATGCTTGCGCCAAACAACACCATTCGAGCATGAGCACTGTGACAAGAGAATCGAGCGAGAGTGCCTCGCCAAAAAGGAAGCTGCGAGGTAACGAGAGAGGTACTCGCCAAAGAGTCAAGACGAAAGACACGAATAGGAGTGGAGAACTGTGTGCGGACCATAGTGGCAAATTGTTTATAGATATACAAAGCCTCACTACGAGAAGACATGAAATATATCCAAGTGTGGCGAGAGAAATCATCTATAAATATGATATAATATCGATGACCCCTTTCAAATGAAGGAGCCGACCCCAAACATCTGAATGAACAAGATCAAATGGACGCCGAGACACCGACTCACTTTGTGAGGATAAGGAAGCTGAATTTGTTTGCCTAACTTACAAACGACAATCTAAAGACACGCCTCCTAAGACCAGACCCCGAAGGCCACGATTTAACTAAAGACGACGACGAGATCCACACAGATGGCTAAGACGGTGATGCCACCGCTTTGAAAGAGCCAAGAGACGGCGGGCGAAGCGAGAGATCTGGCGGCAGCGGTGGCAAATGAAGGAAGGTGAAGCTACCAAGCTCTCAGAGACGCCAGGAGTCAAAACGCCGAGGGCTAGAACCAACCAGAGCTCCGTGTGGCGCCCCAACACAACAAGAGTCGAGTCGAGAATGACCCGACAACCAAGATCAAGAATCCGCCCAAGCAGAAAGAAGTCAGATGGTAAGGCGAGGAACATGAGCAATGTAGGAACATGAAAATATGAGTTGCTAAGAGATCCTCACTGCAGATGTAAAGAGAGGTACCATCGGCGGTGAGAACACTAACAGGAGAATCAAGAGGTGTAATGAAGGACAGAGTGGAAGCATCGAAGTCATGTGAAAAGATGCTCCGTAATCAAGAATCCAAGGAGGTACCGATCACAGAGAGGTGGTTTCTCGAGGTTCAAGAGTCGATGAGAGTAACTCAAGCGGCAGTAGGCGCCGAAGTCGGCTATCTCTCGCCGGAGAGAAATCTGCCAAGGAGGCGTCAGACGTCGATGTAGAAGCACCAGTGCCAGTGCTAGTAAAAGAACGGTGTGAAAGATGCTGCTGCTTCTTATAGCACTGGGTCTCAATGTGGCCGACCTTGTAGCAGTAGGAGCAGTGAGGACGGCCACCACCACCTGTGGCAGCCGCTGGAGGAGGCAGTGTGCTGAAGCGTGGAGCAGTCGGTGTAGCAGGTGGACGAGCGGTGAGCACGGAGGGGAGTGGCATCAGGCCAGCACCACTCATGCGAGTCTCCTCTGCACGTATCTCGGTAAGTGCCTCCAGGAGAGTGACACGAGGGTGGCGTGCAAGGAGCTGGGCACGCCCGCCGAACTCGGGACGGCGAAAGTAACGAATCAGAGACACGCTGAAACCTGTGTCAAGACGCATGACCAGCAAAGACAGACAGAGCGACAAAAGAAGGCGGCGGTCGAGAGTCCAGATTGACGCCAGACAAAGATAGCTCGAGCATAAAAAGCGCCAACAAGAGCATCACCTGCTGAAGAGAGTGCTCTGGCGGACCACTTGACAGTAGAGGCATCACCAGAGGGCTCAGAGCGCCGACGAAGGTGAGTCCACATCCGAAAGCCAAGGAGTCCCACAACCTCGAAGAGAACAAGCCGACACCGGTGATGAAGACAAAGAGGCACCGAGCATCGCTCGCTGCACTAATCGAGTGTAGGCGGTCAGTCGATCCTTGTAGGAATCCAAAGTCTCTTGGTAGGCAGAGGTAGCCTCATCATCGCAGAAGGCGAAAGCAACGGCGAAGACCTTTGCTCTGTCGTCAGGCGCGCGACAGCGAGGGTTCCGTCGGAGGAGTAGGGCAAGGCAGGCAGGTGACATCGCCAGAGAGGACGCCCCAGAGACGAAGACCACGCATGTGGATGTGCATGTGAGACACAAAGTCGGTGTAATTAACACCATCGAAGATTACCGGGCAGCGAGAGAGGGAAACAGTACCCATTGGTAGGCGGCGCTGGACGGCGCGGCGACCAAAGTAACGACGTTTTTTCTTGGGCTGCCTTTTGTTCTTTAGCCGAGCCGCTCAAACGCCCAAGCAAAACAACGGGCAAAGCGACAGGAACCTTAGTTCCGGCGGCGGCGGCGATCTTGCGGCGGCGACGATGCTAGCGGCGGCGGCGAGATACCAGCGGCGGCGCTCAGCGGCGTCGACTCGGCGGCGATGGGCGGAGCAAAGAAGACTCCGTTGGGTGGCGAAGCGGCGCGCTCTGCGTTTGGAACGCGCGGCGGCGGATGCACAGCGTGATGGCGAAGCGGCCCCGGCGGAGAACCCGAGACGAAGCGCTGTCGGTGGTGCGCCACGGCGAGACGAGCGGCGCCACACGAAAAGTCGCGAGGCGGCGCGAAATCGAAGATCCAATCGCGCCGAGCAGCGGCGCGACGCGGAGGCCGAAAGCAGCGGCTCGACGTGAAGATCCATCGCGCCGAAAGCAGCGGCGCGACGCGGAGGCAGAGCGACGCTCGACGGTAGGCGGGCGGCGCTCAGGATACTAGCGGCGGCGATGGTGCGCCACGGGTAGTGGCGGCCCACACGGCGCACGCGGAGTCGGCGGCGGGATGACAAGCGAAGCGACGGGAAAACCCTAGGTACGCTCTGATACCATGTTATGAATAGCACTTGTATTTATCATGAGACCAATGGACCAATATATATACACAAAGTACAGGAGGTGAATATGCAAATAAACTCTTATAACAATGGAGAATAACACACTATACATATATCTCTAACAGAAGCTACATGTATATTTGTTCTTTGATCTAAATTCGATGTTCTTGGGAGCATGACTTCAAGTCTTCAACACCGGTATGCTCGCTATACGATGAACACTTCGTCTGCATTTGAGTGTCTGATCCGTGCATTGGTATCATCAGTTAAGAGATTAACAGACTGAGACAGACTAATCCTACTCTTGCTTTGATATGGAACAGAGGCTGGGCTACTGCTCAGCGACAATTGATGCTCGACATGCTGATTGTTATAAGAGAACCAGGTTTGTTCTGTGAGTGCTTCTATGTTCGTTTCGTCACTGACCATTACAACTGCTTGCTTGCTGCTGCTACGGTAGCAGCAGAGCAGATTTGAACTGATCAAACTCTTCAGCAATCTCTACGCAGCGACGATGATCTGCGGTGTGCTGTTTGTTTCGTTTCTCTGTTGTTGCATCTTGATTGCCACTTTGTCAGGTCATCAATCTGCACCTGAGCCAATCAATCTTCCCTATTGTTAGATCTGAACTTGTATTTTTGCTGAGGTTTTACTCGAGTGAGAAATATCCGCCGGGGCGGCGGGTCGGGGGGACTCATTTTACCACTATGACATGCCATCACTCTACATTGAACTAGAGGAGTTTGGATTTGGTTCGCATGTGTCCAAATTAATAAGCAATTAGACTTGTACGAAGTAGCCCTATAGCGCAGCTCTATGCTGGTAGCTAACTTCTAGTAGTACTAGAAGTACAACCATTCTCGCGGCTTTCATTACTTGATGCTGATGCCCATTTTCAATTCGCATGAGCTAAACGAGGGTATATTATTATATATATGACTGGATGGTGGGCCATGCCTTCCTTGCATGCCCATGTGATGTGACCTAAGCTAGCTTCCATTTGGGCCCAGCAATCTGACTGATTCATGCTACATATATATTGCTGTTTCCCTTTCTTTCTTCGAACGCCCCCCGACCTTGGCAGTGGGTTGTGCCGGTCCAGCATGTTACGGGCACGATGGGCCACGAGTTAGGACTGGCCGTGTCGGCCTAGCTAGCACACTGTGTCGTGTCGGCACGGCATGAGTCGCTTTTGGCGAGCCTAAGCACGGCCCAGAGGCACGACGGAAGCACGGTCCAAACACGTCGTGCCGCCGTCGTGCCATGCCGATTCAGGCATGGTCCGTGAGCATGTGCAGGCTGCAGTAGGAGGAGTCGGCGGAGCAGTACGAGGACGAGCGGCCAGCGGCCAGGCGAGCCGGGCAGCCGGTGGGCCGGCGGCACCGGTAGCCACTGCCCACTAGCCAAGCAGCAAGACAAAGCCGGGAAGTAGGAGGCGCCACGGGCGAAGTGCTCGGGACCTCTGTGCTCCAAAGACAAATGAAAGTTGCAAGGAAAGCTTATGAATTCTTCCTGCTCTCTGCCCATCTGCTCGATCTTCTTGTCGTTGATGGCGTACACGAAGTCATTGATGGTGCAGAACTACGGACCGACCTCTTCATGGCCGCCTCCGACGACATGTTGAGGAGTCGCTTGGCCTTCCAGAGCTGGTCGAAGAAGCGGTACAGCACGGCCGGGACAAGCCAGTGGAGGCGGGTCGTCGGGGTGGAGGCAGCAACACGGCGGCGACGCCAAGGGGAGGTGGTGCCGGGGAGAGAGAGAGGCTGGAGGGAGGAGGCGCCATGGGAAGATGAGGATTTAGGATTTAGGAAGAAGTGGAACCGAAGAGAGCTCCAATCCTCTCGGGAGGAATTGGGGATTTTGGTGAGGCCGTGAGGAGGCTTATCGGGGAAGGAAAGAAAAGCAGAGGGAAAGTGGGAAAAAAGAGGGAATGAGAAAAAAAAGGAGGGAAAAAAGAAATCTGGTTAGGAAAAAAAGTGGGAGAAAAAAGAAAATAAAAATTGTTCATAACGCAGCAACACATAAATATTCGGGGGAATAAATAAAATTTATTCATTGTTCGGTACAGTACAAATGCAAAGTTGTTGCCTCGTTAAAAATTTTACACCCAGTGTGGGTACCCCTGGTAAGGAAAAGAGTGCAGCAACTACATACACATAGATAGACTAGTTGACGTCGAGATTTTCCAAGTCGACTATTGCCTCTGCAATCTCTGGATCCTCGAGCTGATGTTGCGTCCGTTCATCTGCACTCTCCCAGTCTTTGAGGCATGTAAGTGCCTCAACCATCTTAGGTGTGGGAGACGACCTCCTTGGTTCGATGATCCTCCCTACCGTACTGAAAGTGGCTTCCGATGAGACAGTTGACACCGGAACCACAAGCACATCTCGTGCAAAATGTGACAGCATGGGATAAATACGTTGGTGGTTCTTCCACCACAAGAGGAGGTTGACATCATTGCCATCCGCGAAGTCAAGCTCGGTGTCCGCAAAAGGTGTGTCGAGGTAGTGGTTGATCTCTACTCTTGGATTCCATTGAGACCTGGTCGGCGCACGAGAGGATGAACTGGATGCCAGGCCTTTTAGCTTCTTCCAGACGTTGGAAGCGCTCACATTGCGCTGTCCTTGTTGCGTTGTTGAGGCAAGTGTTCTCGATTGACTTCTACTGCCAAACTTTTCATAATGCATCTCTAGTGGAGGACGAAACCACCAGTGTAGGACTCTAGATGCGGTGTGAGGAACTCCATGACCATCGTGTTAGCTGAGGCATTGTCAAGAGTGATGGCAATAATTTTGTTCTCTATTTTAAAATCCTGAATGACTTCTAATACGCGTTGTGCAATGGCCTCTCCGGTGTGTGCCTCATCGATAGACCTGAAACTTATGACTCGCTTGTTCAAGTTACAATCATCGTCTAAGTAATGTGCAACGACACTAAGATAGCCTGCCCTTTGGTGGGATGAAGTCCATATATCGGAGGCTAAAGCAAAACAAAAGGTAACTTTCAGGAAGTTTCTTTCAAACTTGACAGTTTACGTTGGTAGAGTTCTACTATATATCGCACAGTTGCTCTCCTACCTACGTGTCGGTATTGCGGGCAAAAACCACGTTGGATCATTCTTTCGAAACTAGAGCTTTCACTCGTCCTAATCAGAAGATCCTCAGTAACTTATGTATCTAGCAATTTCATCTCTAGCTACCTGAGGGTTGTACATCCATGTACTTACGGAACCATTGGCCCCAAAGTTAAGCTGGGTCAGTACATTCCCTCGTTGCGTCCGTCCAGCCTCTATCTTCTTCAAACACGCCTGCTCGTGTTGCTTGAGATGACTTGTTCCTCTACCTGAGCGTGCAGACAATTTAGTATGATAACATTTACATGCAACATAAGGTACCTGACGCTCGTCCTCTATTTCTATGTTGTACTCCATATGCAGCCAACACCATGCATGTTGGCCGCTAGAGCTTCCACCCGTTGCATGCACTGCTGCACCGGCCCCGACGTCTGGGTGGAGACACGGGCATCCTCGAAGCCCTCCGTCCTGTCCATATGTTGATCATCCATACCATAGTCTCCCATGTCTAGGGAGAGTTAGCGAGAATCAATCTCTTGCTCATGCACTTCTTCTAGGGGAGGAGGACTAGGAGTGCGAAGGCGTGCTCTCCTGCTCTGCCCTGCTATTTTCTTTTTTCCCAAACATACTGAAGACTACAATTTAGAGAGCAAAGAGATAGCAAAGAGAGAGCAAATAGAGAGCACAAGAAAAGATGGTTGTGTTGTGAGGTGAACAAATGAGGAGGGGAAGAGAATTTATAGGCATGAAGGATTCATGAAGAATAGATATAAACTCTCGTATCCCCAAGAATCCAAGACCACAACATCTCTCTGCTACCAAGAATCCAAGACCATAATGTCTCTCTGGTCTCTGCTACCGTCTCATCTTATCAGTTATATTTCACTGCAAAAGACACTAGCACACAGCCACACAGTGATAGAGTCACACTGCCGCACGTCTCTTGTCCTCTCCTCCCTCTCCGGTCTCCATCGCCTCGCCCCCAACGCCCATCTCCCCACACCGCACTTGTAACACCCTGGCTATGCGGAAGCCAAGATGTTACTTAAAAGACTAACATACAACATCAATACGAAATAATTTCAACAACCTATCAACTAATAATAGGTAAAGATCAATGAAAAATGGAATGATTATAACAATTTAATCAGATTTCAGCACATATCAAGAACTCTAATTATCCAAACGTATTGAAACATTCAAGATAAAGCTATCAATAGTCTATATGAGGAGTATCAAACATTTACTAGTTCAACCAATGCATAAAGAACGATAATCTCAAACATCTGAATTCCACTTATTACAATCCACTTGTCAAATGAAATATAATAACAAGTTCAACTATTTAACAGGAGATGAATGTGAAGTGAAGGAAGTGATCCATGTCTAATCCCTCCCAAGTATGCCGTTAGCAGTGTTTACCTAAAATAAATAAACACAGGCAAGAATGAGTCCACGATTCAGCAAGTACAACAGATTAATATGAATAATACTGAATAAGAACATAACCATCACATTATAGAATATGAATGTAGAACAGCAGAAATCATATGAATGAATAAAATACATGAATTTCTTTTCTACTTATACCGGTATAGCCAGTGAACACCCGTCGGTGTTCACTCAGGCCCGCATTATCCAAAATACGGGGATCCAAGGCTCGTATGAAGAATATTTCATAATGGGGATCCAATCTACCCACATTGGAATGGTGGGTCTTACGTGCCCATATTGGAATGATGGGTCTTTACTTCCCACTCCCGTGGGTGAATCATGAACATATGATTGAATGAATGAATATGAATATGAAAGTCATAAACTAATAAAGCATGGATGAACATACTTAGAAAGAACAGGAATCCTTGAAATCTACTCATAACCATAGAATGTAATCATAACATGAACAACAAGCACATTGAACAATCAACAGACAATATAATCTACAAAGTACTTGCCTTCCGCGTTGCGACGCGTTAGGAGGCAATGATGAAGCCCCTAATCTCGAACCCTCTCCTCCTACACAATTGAATTACTTGAATAAGGACATCGTTATATAGAGACACTACTCGCAACACTTCTACCTCATCCTCCCAAAGGCCAAAGTTCATAGATATGTCCTACTCAAATTAAACGATATTCTAGCATAAAGTTATATTGGATAGCAACACTAAAAACTTCATAACTTTCGCTCTGTAACTCTAAAAGGTGTGATCTTAAATTCTATGGAAAGGTAATGAAATCCTCTACAATAACCTAGTTGTCAATACTTTCTAATTCGGCCAAATTCTGTGTCTAATAATCTGATGAACTCTAGAACTACAATCTGTCAGACAAAAAATTACAGCAGTAGAAGAAACTTCATAACTTTTGATTGGCTTAACCAAACTTCAATATTTTTAATAATCTGGAAAGCTTATCAAATTTTATACAACAATCAAGTGGGCTAAATCCCTGAATCAACACTTAACATGACCGTAATTAATGAACAAGACGACTGCTCAAGTTCGTTAGACTTTCTATACATCAGTAATAAAATCAACGTAATTATTAGACCACAACTCTGATTTGGGTGATATTTGAACCTATGGAAAGCTGAGACCGAGCCCCACAAAACTTTAGGATACGAAATACTTCAATTCGGACGCTAACTACGCCAAAACTGACGCACAAGTAATGGACAGAATCTGATTCTAATCACAACAGGACTTTGATCCCCTAATCATGGCAAATTACGCATCTAATATGATCCAACCAGTGAATAAAATCATTCGTTAGCCTTGAAGATCCACAGGAAGTCGCTGATCGAACCCCCACGAAGAAGTTCTTCTTCTTCCACTCCCTCTTCCTTCCTCCCTTGGGGTCGGCAAATCCGCAGTCTTCCCTCTCCTTCCCTCGCGTTGGCCGGTAGCAGGGTTGTAGCACCAAGGGGCAGGGAGGGGCAGCACCAAAGGGCAGGGAGGGGCAACACCAATGGCAGGAGGGGGCTGCGACTTGGGGAGGTTGGGTGGTGGCTTGGGGAGGAAAGGGGAGAGGGAGTGATTCGGCCTAGGGTTATGGGGGGAGGGGCGGCTCGGGCTTGGGCCCTTGGGGCGCCTCCCCTCTCATGGCGCACACATGGCTACCCTAGCCTGGGCCGGAGGCCCAAGTCCAAAATTCCCCCAAAAAATCCATGAATTTTAATTAATTTTCTCTCTCGAATACTATTCTCTCTATTCGCAATTCGGGGTATTACAGCACTGCCGCATTGCCCAACGGCTCTCATCCTCTCCTCCCTCTCCCGTCTCCATCGCCCTAGTCCCCAACTCCCCATGCGGCCACGCCTCCCTCTCCATCTCCCCAGTCCCCATTTCCTCTCTGATGATTTTTGCTCCCTAGTTCCTTGACATGCCCGAATGAAGCTTGAGGGCTCCCTCTTGTTCCTCTCTCTGCTCATCCTTTTCATCTGGTTTGACCGAATGGCCTCTGGCCTCATCTTCTTGCTTTGCCTTTCTTCATCTCTCTCTCTCTCTCTCTCCCCCTCCAGTAGCTTCCTCTGGAGCTTCGCCTCCCCCGGCTCCCCCTCTCCCTCCGGTCAGCTTGGCTCCTCCCCTCTGGCCGCGCTCGTCACACCCATCACTGCCGCATCCCACCCTACGATCCTCGCCTTCACCGCCTCGTCGATCAAGGGGGTGCCGGATGCGCCGCGGAAGGCGGCGGCAGAGTTGCTGGGCTCCCACCTCGCACTGGCCGCTTGCCTCGGCCTCAAGCCGTGCCACGCAGGCACTTAGCTTGGTGATGTAGGCAGCGGCGGCGGCGAGGAGGGAAGCCTTGTCCATGTGCTACACAGTGGGGATGGTGGCACGGAGGTCACAGAACCGGCGGTTCAGCTTCTCTCAACGCCGCCGCTCGGCCTCCACTTGGCTGACGGTGGGGCCGTCGGGGTGTGGCCTGAGCTTCCGTCCCCACCGCTTTACCGGGCACTGCATCGAGGCCAGGAGGATCGGGGGCAGTTCCGAGTCCGGAGAGAGCGAGCCCCCCATGGTCCACAGCCCCCCATCGTCCTCGTTCTTGGCCACAACGACGTCGCCAAGTAGCCATTGCCCGGGGACCTCGCAAGAGGTGAGCTCGAGTACCTGGTGGCCATCGGAGGAGAATAGGGACGGCGATAAGAAGGAGGAGCATGGGGAGAGCAGCTCGTCCATGGTCGGCATTGCAGTGGTTGTCGCTCCTCTAGCTCACTAGCTAGCTGATCATGGGTGAACTTGATTCATTCATAAATTTTTTTTGTGCTTGTTTTATTCACTGATGTTGGTTGGTTGTTATTGTGCATGAATAATGGCTTGAATAGGTTTGTTGAACATTGATAATTGGTTTGCAGGTTACTGATGCTCTACACTCTACAACTCTAGCTCAAGCAGGACTTGAGTCTTCGAATCTCATTGTCGGCATTGATTTCACAAAGAGCAATGAATGGACAAGTTAGTGCTTATGAATCATTATTTCGATTTGTTCACTCAATAATCTGTTGAGTGATTCCACATATGGTCAACAACAACTGGAGAACACAGATGAGCTATCATGGATTCCTTCTTCTTGTCTAGCTATGTGAGGGACCAATGGTGTAATGTACTCATGTTCATGTCACTTGCACTGTTGCACAGCCCGCAATTCTTGGTTTACATGTCCGATGACTTGATGTGTTGCTTGGAAGATGCAAGGTTAATTGTCTTACCGGCTGGCTTGGTTTTCATTTTGCTTGGTTTACAGTTCCTTGGTTTTCATTTTGCTTGGTTGCATATTGGTTCATTTCTTCTTCCTGCTTCTATCTTCATTTCTTTCTCTCCTCTCCTCTGGTGCTTCTTCATCTTGCTATTGGCGCTGCCTTTTCTTGGTCTGGTTCGGTTCCCTGCGCCACCACTGGCCTGCTGGCCTCCGGCTGCCGGCTTCGTGCCCACCCGAGCTCGATCGTGCTGTGCCGTCTTCGTGCCCACCTAGCTCGATCGTGCCGTGCCGGGGAGCCAGGCCCAACACGGCCCTAACAGTGTTCGTGCCATACCGCGCTGATCGTGCCGTGGGCTGGCCCGAAAAGCTCTGGCCCAGTGCCCAGGTCTACCCCCACCCCCACACACATATATAACACTCGTTTCGTACTACTCGAGTACGTACTCCCACTTTCAATATATCACTTAAACAAATATATTATACTTCTTTATTATTTTCAATATACTTAAATACCAATTATAAGATACTCCAATGCGACTTGACTGAAAATTGATTGAAGCGCTTTGTTTTTGTCATATACCACTTTTCATATATAAAAGAAGTATATACACAAATTTTGCTCTAAAAAGTGGACTTTAATGATTTTTTTTGGAACTCACTTTGGGGTATCTTATAATCATTATTGAGTATGCTCAAATAGATAAAGATGTATCATCATACGATTTAAGTGGTATATGAGAAGTGAGAGCACGCACTTTGGAGTACCATACCATTTTCTATATATATATATATATATATATATATATATATATATATATATATATATATATATATATACACACACACACACATATACACACACACACACACACACACACACATATATATATATATATATATATATATATATAGGACGCTCACAGACTCGAGTATGTACTCCCACTTCAATATACCACTTAAACGCACATATTATACTTCTTTATCACTTTCAAAGATACTTAAATACCAATTATAAGATACTCCAATGCTAATTTATTGAAAAAATTTCATTGGATCCCTTTGTTTTCTTGCTTTATACCCTTTTTCATATATAAAAGAAGTATATACACAAAAATTGTTATAAAAAGTGGACTTTCATGAAATTTTTCATGGAACTCACTTTTGGGTATCTTATAATCATTATTAGCGTATGCTCAAATAGATAAAGAGGTATCCTCATACAATTTAAGTGGTATATAAGAAATGGGAGTATGTACTCCTAGGAGTACCATACCATTTTCATATATATATATATATATATATATATATATATATATATATATATATATATATATATATGATCTTGCATGTTAGTGAATTCTAGTACTAGCTATCCACACCATGAATCTTGCCTATGGATATGTATAGTGGAGAGAGAGAAAAGATGATGGGAGTTAAAGGTCCCAATCCCTATGCTAGATGAATGGCGATGATAGCTAGTACTAGAGTTCCCTAACATGCCAAAACCCCTTCATATATGTATGTGTGTGTGTGTCTACACACACACACACTATTATGTAGCCGAGCGTAGAATAGTTATTCTACGCCTAGGCAGGCCACCACGCATGACCTAGGCTAGGTGTGACGCGCGCACACGCAATCCCGTACGGTCGGCACACCAACTACAGAGGCGGTCCAGAAACGTCTGAGCCCGTGAGGGTCTCAATCTGACAGTAAATACCAGGTGTCGTAACAGTAATACGTGTATCCCTTTTACTGCATGTTTCGGGGGAACACGTTTTTTTTCTAAGCTCCTACGTCAGTTAGTAAAACTTAACATCGTACACAGTAATTGGCTTCCTTTTTTTAGCACCACTTTTTTGCAATCACTTTTTATTTGACAGTAAAAAGTTAGTGTCGTGATAGTAAACCCTAGCTATTTTGTAAGGTAATTGCGTTGGGGAGGGGCGTACCAAGTAGGTCCAATGAAGTACACAGACGTTTTGTAGAACAGTAATAAACGATTTCATCATAGACCGTAAATAGCAAACACAAATTCAAACCGAATATATCATGAAGGCAGTAATATAAAACATGCCACACAGTAAACGGTTTCATCGTAGACAATAAATACAAATTCAACCGGTTTTTTTGGTATTTATATATGGCCAAACAGCGTGGCCAGTCGCTTTCTTTCAAAGATTTTTTTTTAAAAGTAGAAACCTGAATAATCAAAGTTTTTTCTAGTGGTGGAGGTAGCCTGCTATCTTCGTCTTCGAAACTTCTTAGGTGACATCATCGGCATCGGGTGGTTCGGGATCAGTGAATGAAGCCCGAAATACGTCCACCCGCTGACGCGCCCGTTCAAGTGTCGCCTAAAGACGCTCCGATTGAAGAATCAAGTCGAATTGCGCCCATAGGCTCTCTTCTCTTGCTCGAGGGGTCTCGGCAAGGTAGACTCGGTCGTCCGCCGCCTTGACGAAGCAGTCAAAGCGATGGTAATCCTCTAGGAGACGCGCAATGTCGTTCTGGAGGACCACATCGATAGCGAGGTTAGCTCGCTGGAAGCTGGAGACCACATGAAAGATGCGGTGAAGGAGGACATGTAGATGGTGGAACGTCGCCTACACTTGCCTCGACATAATGTCCGGTTGAGGAGGTAGGACACTGTTAGTACAGTGCTCCTCCACAGCATTCGCCAGTGCACGACCAGAGAGATGCTCGTACATAATGGCTAGGTAGGCCATAAATGCAAGCGTTAGGGGAGAATAGTGGGGTGCCATTTTTTAACTCTTCTAGTTGTTGATGGCGGGTGTGAAATAGAGTAGAGTGACGTGATAATCCATCTTCCAGTGGCGGATGATCATTCTTATAAAACAAGTAGTAACATCGGCGCTCGAGACGAAGAGATGCATCAGGAGACGAAGCGGCATTGATGCGCTTAAGGCATCGTTTGGTCGACGCTTAATAGAACCTTCCACTCACACACAACATTTGACAGTAAAAGCGTACTCACAACTTAGTAAACCAAGTTGGTCATATAGTAATTAAGAAAATCGGATGCGTAATAGTAATGTTACTAGCATCATATAGTAAATGCATTAAACCATTGCAGTAAAAGTACGAGGTAGTAATATCAACATAATATGCAGTAATTGATACCAGCGTTTACTGCGTATAACCACTTAGTTTTTTTTCTTTTCTTGAACGGGCGCAGAAGTCGCGTATATTACGTGCGTAGGGGCCGCATTGTCTGGGCCGTTTCCCCGCACTATAGCAAATTGTATTTTCTCTTTCTGACGGCACGTTCAACCCTCAAAGGAACAAAGAAAGGAAGGTCCCCAGCGAGCTATATCGGCCCTCATTCCCTTCAGGAGCAGAGGCGATCTTCATTTTCAGCACCCTCCGACCCACCCGTACCCTGAAGGTTAGGGAATACGGCTATTTATTTTGTTTTGGATTGCGTCCTATCTCGCAAAGTGGGGTTTTTAGGGTTCTGCATAGTAATTTACCCTTAATTTTTCAAAATTTCTTGCTATACTAGCGTGATTTCTTCCTCCATATTTTTTGGAGCGTTTTTTGGGATAGTTTTTCTAGATTTTAAGTAAAACAACTCCTCACATGCAGTAATTCATAGGATCCACTTTTTTGTTTATCCTATTTGCTTTTTTTAATCCATGCTCTGGGCATTAAAATGAGGATAACTGGCGATGCACCCTCCAAGGTGAGGAAGATCACCATCGAGGGAAGCCAGTCAGAGTTGGAGATTTACCACAACCCCTCCCAACTTGAACCCATCGCCTCAAGAGCAGCGGTCACGCGGGTGTTTCTTGGAAGAAACAGTAGAGCAATAAGAGGAAGGCAGCGGTGCCCACGACAGAGGACATCATTGCGCTCTTGCCTCGCAATGAGACCACCCAGGAGATTGCAACGGTATGTTTATGCACATATAGCAGTAAACGCGCAACATTTGCTACAATAATTTGATAATATTATAGATTTTTATCTTTTTCCCCATCAACAGTAAAAACGAGTCATGCCTGCAGTAATTAGTAAACATATCGTTAGTAAAAATGTTGTTACATCGAATGTAGGCTCCGCGCGATGGGAGGAAGAGACCTTGGATTACGTGCATCAGCTGCGCTCCTGCACTCGTCGTCGCAACCATCGGGGAGCTGACGATAGAGCAAGGGAATGAGGTCAAGAGGATGGGGTTCGACGGTCTACTGAAGTTCAACCTTGAGGGTTTGGAGAGGAGGGATATGCTGTGTTTCCTAATTGATAGGATTGACCCGGTCGAGATGGTCATCAGCACCGAGGGCGGAAGGAGCATCCCAATCATGCCACACACCATTAAGTGCGTCCTCGGGATCCCTTGCGACGGCGGCGGTGATGCGCTGATGGTGACCCAGGTCGCAGGGACCTCAGAGCTGGCCGAGCTGAAGTGTCTGCTGGGGGTACAACAGAGCTCAAACATCAAGGCATCGATGCTGATTGCGCGGATTAGGACCGGAGGCACATACGCTCTCACGATGAGGTGTTTCTTCCTCATTGTCTTCCACAAGCTCCTTTTCCCGACCACCAATATCAACATAACTAGGAAGGATGCTGTGATGACGAAGCAAATGGACAAATTAGCCGGCATCAACTGGTGCAAGGCTGTTGTAGACAACCTTCGGGAGTCCGTTCGCAACTAGAACAAGAAGGAAAGCACCACCAAGTCTATCAGCGGATGCATCACCTTCGTGCTTGTAAGTTACTCAGTAATCTTATTCGTTGCATTTAGTATTTTACACATCAATAAGTAGTAAAACATGTACAACAGGATCACAATAATTATTAACCTTAGATTCTAGTAAAATAGATCGCACACATCAGTAATTTTTATCGCACACAAAATGTAGTCTACCACACACAGTAACAATATGTTTCAACGTTAGTAAAACAAACACCAACCAGTAAAACTGTCCCGCACGTATCGCATGCAGAAAACACATTAACAACGTTTAGTAATATGTATTTTAACAAGCAGTAAATTGTACGTGACAGATATACTACCACGACAACCTGGGGTGCGTCCACAGCATCGACGCTGTCGAGACTCCACATGTCGCATACTTCACGTTCGCTCTCGTCGACAAGATAGTCGCGGCCGACCGAATGAAGGCACCAGATGGCGTTGACACGTTCGGCAAGCTCAGCGTGAGTTACTGATGTTTGGCCGTAAGCAGTAAAATACGTTGTTCATTTCGGTAATGTGATTAATGTACAAAAGTAATTCATTCGTATGGTTTGAATGGCCAGTTTAGGAGGAGGAGGGACTCACATCGCACGGGCGATGACACCGCCAAGACCTGGCCGGAGTTACCCACACAACCCGTCATGGGCATTTCGAGCTTATGCGGCGCTTCGCAGAACGCCGCTTGATGAGGGCATCCCTACGACACCTTCTCCTCCACCTAAGGCTCATGATATACGCCTCGAGTTGCTAACAGGACCAATAACAAGTGCACGTGCCAAGAAACTATAAACTCAGGTGAACTTGCTCCTTAATGAACATGTCGTTGATTTTAATGAGAATTTTATACTACTTAAAAACAATGTTTTGCTTGTGCTCAGTTTTGAAGATTCAACGATGGACGGAGATCAAGGATATGCGACCGTCATCCAAAGAAGACTATCAAATGAGGAGGTCAAGGTGCTGGCCTATGACCCATTCGGCCAAAGAGGAGAGGGCCAATGTCCATACGGCAAAGCGAGGGATTAAGGCTCAAGCGTTCAAGCACAACGCCCATGTGGAGGAACCAGGAAGGAAGCCCAATTCCACAGCGTGAACAACAAGCGGCCTGTGAACAGCATCGTGGACAGTAATCAGGTCTATGAACAGTAACCGTGAACAGTAAACGGGCCATGAACAGTACACGCATGAATAGTGCCACATGGAAATTAGTACCGAATAGTTCTTAGGCCAAAACTATATATTGAGGGGTAGACCCCTATTGTAAAGGCAGACCATATTTTTGCGATAAAGAATAGAACACAAGTTATTGCTTGTTCTTTCATACAAGAAATTCATGCGAGGATTTTTGAGAGAGAATTAGGCGATCCGTTGTTCGTTCTACCTCACAAGGTCAAGTTTGCTTTTCCGCTGAGAATTGAGGGCTTGGCGATCTCCATTCGTGGTCTAGCGGCGATCATCCTGGTGCGTGTTGGCGAATATCCATAGAGCTGCAAGTCCATGCACTGGCGCGTGGTGTACAACTGAGCGTTGTTCGTTGTCAAGCACTATTTATCCACGATTTTACTCAAGAAGATCGGGCCACCTCGTATCACTGTTGGATCGTTGTGCAAGGGGAAGCGGCCCCTAGCGATGGAGGCGTTGGAGAAGTTTGATGGCGAGGCTGGGAAGGCGATGCGGAAGACGGAGAAGGCCATAGCGTAGATACAAAGGGCTCAACACAAAATCGAGACGGCACAGACGAAGGTAGTCAGCGTCATCAGGAAGCTGCTCGTGATGGTAGATACGTCCGGATCGATGTTCCATGTAAGCGGGGCGAAAAAGGCGAGGAGTGGCAAGAAGGTGCAGGCTTTGGAGCGCGCGGGCACAACCCCCACGCCAACACACGCAGTGCTCCTAGACTCTTCTGCACAACCGGCGCAAGAGGAGACCGCAATACCGTCTATAACAGTGTCACCATCGTCAGTCGAGGTCACGGCAGCCCCCATGCCCGCCTAATGTAGTCCAGGCAGCAACATCGCCTAACACACTGGAGAAGTATAGGCCGCTCAGCTAACCGACATAGTTTTTTTTTTGTGTTTATGACAATACCTGGTAATTAAATTCTTTTGTAACTGACAGTAATTTGTGTTACTTTTACAGTAAAACATATGATTATCGGGAGAACATGGGTAATGTCATTTTCCAACATTAGCAAAATGTTATCAATGTAACAGTAACTACCTAAAAACATAACGCGCAAGCGGTTTACAGCAGTAACCTGACATGTCTTTCGAAGTAATCATAGGTACCATTTACGGTAAACGATAACATTTAATGGATCAGCAACGTGACGTCATTTTCCTCAGTAAAACCAGCATCCTGACAATTACGGTCCTCTCTTCCTCATCGAAACGGTAGTAAAACATTTTTTTTAAATGACACGAGGGCGATGCGCGACCATATTCCTGTCAAATCTTCAGCACCATTTGTGTGCTGTTAGGTTTTTACCGTCATTGCGCGATCAGTTTTACCGTCACTACGCGCGGGGTTTACTACTGATCTCAAGCGGGAGGGAAGGGAGTGGGCGAAATGCGTGTAGCGCGTGGGAAACGTGGGTTGCCAGGCCACGCGTAGAATAGCTCTCTGTGTGTGTGTGTGTCTCTCTCTCTCTCTCTCTCTATATATATATATATATATATATATATATATATATATATATATATATATATATGATAATGAAAGTACAACTTCTAGCCTCTCGCACCAACTAGAGATGTACACAAGCATTACACCACCATCAGCTAAAACTTAAAACAAAAATGGCTAAAAGCCAACAATGACAAACAAATTGTCATGTAAAGGCTAGGCTAAAAAAACCACCTAGCCCTGCCTTTGGGAGCAACAAGGAGATCGTCAACATGCGAACAGCAGCTGCACAGCAAAGGGGTGATGATGGGCCAGTCTTTGTAGCGACGCCTCCAAGAAGGGATACAACTCACGTCGTCGTCGCCGGATCCAACCAGCGAAGGTCAGATCAGGAGTTTTCACTCCGAAGCTCAGGTACCGGTTCTCCAAAGCAACGTCTTCAAGAAGGTAACGCCGCTCAGATCGACGTCGTTGCCGGATCCATCCAGCGAAGGCCAGATCAAGAGTTTTCACCCCGAATCGAAGGCACCAGCTCTCCAAAACCATGCCACAGTACGACCTCGTCGTTGGATCCAACCAATGAAAGTCAGATCGCCAAAACGACGTCTGCAATATCCCCAACGGCCAACCGCCGCCAGCACCAAAGGAAGACAACATCCACCGCAGCCCACGCGTCAGCTGGTTAACAACTGTCCACCAGGGAGGAGTTAAGCGTCACACAAACCAACGCCATCAAGCTATCGCGATCTCTACCAATTGACCTTTGACAAAGTTTTTCAGGAACCAGATTAAACCTAATTTAGGCCACGATCTAAAAGTGCTGCAACTACACATCTTCCATGCATCAAAGCCAAGCAAATCGCACACCAAAAGCCAAGACGCTACTGCTCGATCTTGAAACCTAATCGCGAGTGGTAGTAGCAAATGCTAGTTACTAGTACAAGCATAAACATGGTGCATTTGCTACGTTACAAGCATAAACATAGGTGCATTTGCATACGACGTGTCCTGAGTCGTCCAAGTCTTTTACTTTTATGACTTGCAGTGCTAGCTAGTGAGCACCGCACAGTCAAATCAACCAACGAACCAGGACTGCGGATTTATTGCCTGCGCAAACGGAGTGGAGTGTGTATGTACTAGTACTGGTACCTATGTTGTTAGGGGGCAACAAGAGGTCGTACGTTCAATTAAACTATTCTCATCGTACGCCCTCATTTTCAACATCACGTTCTATTTGCCTTTTTGGATGGAGTGTATGCTTGCATTACTACGTGTTGTCCATGCTCAGCTCGGCTCACGCGCGGCCATAAGAAAAGAAAACGGTTCCCTCCCACTCGCGTGCATTAGAAAAGAAATAAAAAATTAAGTATTTTTTCTCTTGCAACATCCTTCAGACACGGTTGTAACATCCTCGGACAATGATTGCAATATTTTCGGACAACGGTTGCAATATCTTAGGACAATGATTGCAACATCACAAATAAAAAAACAAAGCATCTGTAAAAAAAACGCATTGGAAAAAATTGCAACATCGCCGTGAACAGTTTGCAACATTTTTTTTTCTATAGATGCAATAATTTTTTTTCTACAGATGCAACTTTTTTTTTTTACAGATGCAACACTTGCAACATCTCCCATTCAACGGTTGCAACATCCTAGGACAATGGTTGCAACATCCCCGGACAACGGTTGCAACATCACAAATAATAAAAAAAAGCATCTGGAAAAAAACGCGTTGGAAAAAATTACAACATCGCCGTGAACAGTATACAACATTTTTTTTCTACAGATGCAACATTCCAAAGAACAGTATGCAACATTGTTTTCAACAAGCCGCAACAATATTTTCAACGGACCGCAACATCAGTAGATGCTTTGTTTTTTTTATTCTGAGCTTAGATGATGTTCACGGTGATGTTCTTTGAGATGATGTTAACGCTCATGGTGATGTTCTTTGAAATGATGCATATGAATTTTTGATATATTGCGCACGTTTTGAATTTTGTTGCGTCTAGCACACAACGATATGTTGTGCTCAGACGTACGGTGCTAGCACTCCGATCAAACCTAGGTTTTCTCGATCGTCCTTGTTGCTTATTGGATCAAATCTAGCTTGAAAAGCTGAATTTTTTATTCTTTGGATTTGAAATTTCCTTGATTTTTTATTTTCAAATTATGTTTAGTTCCAGTAAGATATTGTACCTTTATCTCTACTACCAAGTTTGAACCCATTTGTTATCAAATTGAAGATCAAATTTGCATGCAAACTTGCACTTGTAGACAAGTATATATGTACGTACAAGTTATGTCGTTTTGGCTAGCCTCCCTAAGATGTATGCGTGTAACACTTGTAGACAAGTGCATATATACGTACAAGGAAGCGGATTAATTTGATGACCGTAAACATGCACGTAGCATTATTTTTTTACCAAGTAACGGAAGATGGTGAAATCGGAAGGTGGAGTGTTTGCCGCTCGGTGTGAACATGTGTGAAACGTCCGAAGGCTGTCGCTTGGTTCGGATGTCTGAATCATATCATTACTCATGTTGTCATTATGAGGTTGGTAGTTGGCAGTTCATGTCATGTCCTGGAATGGATGGAGATGGACCCTCGGTTGCTTCCGTCGACTCCTTTCTTTCCTTTTTTTTCTTTTGCGATGACAGATTAGTCGTTCTGAGATTCAGATTATATCTTTGCTGCCGTTCATACCGTATTCCTGCTATAGGTCGTTCTACCCTTTCTTTCCTACCTAAGGGAAATTTGCGTACGCTCAGTTAATTACAGCAGTATATATACTCCCTAAAAATGCGCTTGGATATACTACATGTTAAACAGGGTTAAATTAGTCATTTTACCGCGTGCGCCAAGACCTAGAATGGCTTAATATGGAACTGATGGTGCATAAGTATGGTGCAAGAAAAAAAAAGGAGATAGCTAGTTTATCTTCTGTTTTGAAAAGAGAAACATTTCGGTTTGTTGTTACCTCTGTCTCTGTGTACCTTTTAGTTGTCTTCAATTTTTTTCCCCTTGATACAATGTAGAATGTGTTGGTTACCGCCAGTAGAAGCTGCAACATGCTGTTCAGATGAATGAAGTGACAAATTCTCGAAATTCCTGTGTATGAGTGCAGCTTTGAGACAGCTGCACATTACAAAGATTACACAAGTTGAAAAATAACATCAATGTGTCGCTAGCATGTTGCCTAAATAACTCTTTTATCCTCACATTGAATGCAATTTTCTAATTTATTTATTTATCTATATATATATATATATATATATATATATATATATATATATATATGTGTGTGTGTGTGTGTGTGTGTGTGTGTGTGTGTGTGTGTGTGTGTGTGTGTGTGTGTGTGTGTAACATATCTAGTGCTAATGGGTAATTGAGTGCTAAAGTGCTAATGTTAATCTTGACCGTTGGATCATGCAGGGTGTTTAATGCGGGGCATTGGAGGTGGGAGTATGTAGGGTGTTTATTGAAGACGCATTGGAGATGGGAGCATGCAGGGTGATTAAATGGTTTGGAGGTAGGAGCCCGTATTAATCTTGGTTGTTCAATCCAGATCCAACGGTCAAGATTGAGAGAGAGAGAGAGAGCTTTTTTTTTTCTACTCTTAGGAGTAGTTACTCCCTATTCCGTATCTCACAATGTATGGAGTATCTTACGCAACCGAGAGTATGTATGTGTAGTATACGAATATATAAGACCATTTAGGCGGTATTTACACCCTTTTAGGGGTAGTATGTACAATTTTTTAAACATACTTCTTTTTATGTGCGAATATGAAGGTATTTACAAAATATGCAAAAAAACTATGGACTCTGTTGCAAATTTTTCGTGTGGTTCACATTAGAGTATCTTATAATTAGTATATACCCAAAGTGATAAAGGAGTCAAGGGCGGTCCCAGCTATAGGGCAAGGCTAGGCGGCCGTCCAAGGTAGCCGGCGCCAACAAACCCCCTCCCTCGCGGGCGTCGGCCGTCGGCGGTCCCTGCTCGGCTGCTCCCTTGCTTCTTCGGCTTTTGTCTTCGCCAGCGCCCAGTGTCAAGCCACAAGCCCACAACCCAAACCAAATCCAAGTGCCAAACAACCAAAGGAAGGGCTACACCCAGCCCAGCTAAGCACCTAAGCCCATCTCACCAAATCACCAATACATCTACGTTGGCTCAGTTGCTCCTTTGGTCTTCGTCCTCACTTCCCCCAATTTGCAAAATCCAAGTCTCTACTCTCACTCTCCAACCCTAGGCGAGGGCGCGAGCCAGCAGTGGCAGCGGCAGACCGCCCCAAGAAGCGATGGCAGCTACACCGCGACGCGTCTGCGAGCGAGGCCAGAAGAGGGTGCGCGAGGGGACGGCGGCGTGCCGGTGTCACCGCGTCAGTGAGGTGAGGCCGTGGTGGTGGCGCCATGCCATGAGGCGTGAGCCACTAAGCTGTGCTGGCGTGACGTGAGGGCTTGTCGCCTGTTGGCCTCAGCTCGGCCAGAAGCCCAGAAGGTAGAGTAGAAGGCTAAGAGAAAGTGAGAAGGGCAGGTGCCAGGTAGAAAATAGAAATCAACTAATCAAGATGGCTCCTCCTAAGTCGAAAGGCAAAGGTAAGAATTGGATTGTGAATCCCTGAATGGAATGGTGAATACTGTGAATTTGTGATGTGTGAATTGTGGTACTCACTGAATTAGTGAACTGTGAAATGTGAATCTGAATCACTGTGATGTATAAATGTATAATTGATTATTGATGAATGAATATGATGATGCGTAAATTTGATAGTGTCATGGTGAATTGATGACACTGATGTATAATTGATGGTGAATTGGATTGTTATTGGTTGATTACTTGATTTGCTAGATTTGAAGAGCTATTTTACCATTGCATCGTCGTCGAGTGGGTCGACCCCAAGAACCGATGCAAGCGGGAATGCTGTGGTAGCTACAGAAGAGCAAGTACTACCGGTTGAAACTATCAATGTTGAAGATGCAAAACTAGCACAACAGCCACAACCGTAGGAAGAAACTGAAGGTATTAAGGATTTAAACCCGGATGTTCATATTATTGCCGATCCAGCACTTCATATACCAATTGAGGAATTTCATCCGGATGTTAGAGATCAGGTGAGAAGGGTTTATTTGTTGATGGGTCTGACTCAACCTTTTGGTCACAATTTTCCTCGCAAACAATATGGAAAGGATTTTAGGTGCTTTCGTGAAACATGGTTTAAGAGGCACGACTGGTTGGAATATAGTGTAGAGAATGATGTTGTTTATTGCTTCTATTGCTTTCTTTTTAGGCAGCAACCCTTAGATGAAAAATTTGGCCGTGATGTCTTCACTAAATTAGGGTACAACAACCGGAATAATGCATATGCATCACTACCTCTTCATGTTGGTGGGGTTAATAGTATTCACAACAATGCAAGGAGATGTAGTAATGTTTTTAAGAATCAACGGGCAAGTGTGTCTCATAAGATGGAGTCTCACAACAAAGATTCTGAAATGAAATATGAAACTCGTTTGACTGCTTCTTTAAATTGTGCAAGATATCTATTAATGCAAGGTCACTTATTCCGTGGACATAATGAATCTTCTTCATCCATAAACAAAGGCAATTTTCTAAAAATGATTGATTGGTACAAAGAAATGAAGGAAGAAGTGAGGGTTGCATTTGAGGAGTTATGTCCATTAAATGTCCAAATGTGTTCAACAAAGATTCAAAAGGATCTTGTAAGATGTTGTGCACAGGAGGTCACCAAGACATATTCGTGACATCACCTCGTGTGCTTTCTATGTCCATTGCTTTGCCCACCAGCTGCAGTTGGTAATTGTTGTTGTCACAAGTTTTTGTTCATCTAGTAGGGATTTTTTCAACTATGTGACTTTGATTGTGACCACAACTAGTGCGTCTTGCAAGAGGAGGAATGTATTGACCGAGAAGCATCATAAGAATATTTTGGATAGGTTGGAGAGTGGTGAGATCTTTACAGGAAGAGGGAAGCATTAAGACACTGTATTGGCCAGACCTAGAGATACTAGATGGGGCTCTCATTACACAACCTTAGTCCGCATTGAGTCAATGTGGGAGACAGTGGTGGAGGTGCTGAAATTTGTGCATGAAAATGGGCGTCAACTAGGTCCAGCAGCAGGATTCATGCAGCATATAGAGAGTTTTAACTTTGTGTTCATTATGAAGATGATGTTGAAAGTATTTCGCATTACAAATGAGTTATCTCATGTGTTGCAAAGGAAGGATCAAAATATTGTTCAGGCTATGTCATTGCCTGTTGATGTCAAAACACGTTTGATCAGCTTGAGGAACCATGATTGGGAGTCTCTTTTTATAGAAGTCAAAATATTTTGTGATGCAAACAAGATTCCAGTACCGAATATGGATGAAGCGATACCAAGATGGGGCCGATCAAGGATAGATGGGGTCACACTCACTCAAGATCACCATTATCGTGTTGATACTTTCTTTGCTGCTGTTGATGCTTTTAATACAGAGATGGATCATCGCTTCAATGAGGTATCTTTGGAGTTGCTTGTTTGCTTTTCTTGTCTTGATCCAAGAGACTCATTCTCTAAGTTTGATATGGATAAGATTGCTCGACTTGTGGAGATCTATGATACAGATTTCTCCACTGCTGATCGTGCAACTATAAGGGATCAACTTGAAACCTTCATTCTTCATGTCCGAAGAATTGATGATTTCATTGTTTGTCATGATTTTGCAAGTTTGGCCATCAAGATGATTGAAATAGAAAGACATATTGTTTTTCCATTGGTCTACCACCTCATTGAGTTAGCATTGCTGCTACCGGTGGCAACAGCATCAGTTGAAAGAGTCTTTTCGGCTATGAATATTATTAAGACCGATTTGCGCAATAGACTATCCGATGAGTGGCTCAATGACTTGATAGTGTGCTACATTGAGCGGGAGATATTTAAAGGACTTGATCATGAAATCTCGGAGAATGAAATTGCCTCGGTCTCCTAGACGTAATTAGTAATTTAGTGGTATGTCTTTCTGTTTGTCATGTTCAATAATTTTTTATGATTTATGATTAATTAATCTGAATACTCACCGTCCATCTACTTTTGACAGGTTATTACTAGTAATTCAATAATTTGGTATTTTGGTGGCAAATTGTTATGTAAACTTCATTGATGAGGTATATTTTCTATATTTGACCTATCTTTGTATGTTCACATGATGCGGATTGTAGTTTTGATATCCATTTAGTGTTATATGCTCTATTGAAAGTGATTGCAATGTGTTATTCCTCCCAACCTAAATTTCAATTCTGGGTCTGCCACTGAAAGGAGTATATCAAGTTCTTTTAGGTGGCATATCATTACACACACACACACTCTCTCTCTCTCTCTCTCTTATCTGGCTAAGCGTAGAATTGTTATTCTACACCTAGCCAGCCCACTGCGCATGACCCAGGACAGGTGTGACGCGCACGCACAATCCCCATACGGCCGGCCCACCAACTACAATTGGTGGGCTAGAAACGTCTGCATCCGCGCGGGACTTGATTCGACGGTAATTGATATGAGATATGACAATTCTCCGTGAATCATTTTTACTGCCTGTTTTGTGGCATACGACTTTTTCGAGCTCGTATGTTTGATAGTAAAACATAACGGATAAGACAGTAAAGTTGTAATGGTCCGATTGAGCAGGAGGCGCAGCGTGCAGATGATCGCAGCTACGCTATCCAGTAGACACGAGGGCCAAGCACGGAGGAGGTCACGAACATAATCATGGTCTACAGCCTGGCTCAGGTTTGAACCAGACAGCTATTCGTATATCAGGGCTAGGTAGGATAGAACCATCTGTGGTAGGGGAGCGGAAGAAGAGTTTGATGGCATTTTTTTCCTTTTTTTTGTGTCGTGTGTTTGAGTTTGAGTGTGTGTTTTGGATTTTTTCAGTGTAGGGAAGGCTCGGGTTTGTATGAAATTCAACATTCTCAAACTGATGTACATATTTATAAGTCATTTGGGGGGAGACAAAGAGACGCATTGGGAGACGGAGCGACAATGTTACGTTTTAAAAGTAAACTATTTTCACACACATAGTAATTCCAAACAAAAACAAATGTCAATAATGTTATTGCCATTATACAGTAAAGCATCTACAACATATCAATACATGAAGACGACACCACTGATCATTGCATTCTTTCTCCAACCGAATAAACAAAAGTATAACGTATCATTAGCTTACAAAGTGTTGCATACGCGAGACGCCACCAAAAAAAGCCTTCTCCGCAGTAAAACTCTGAAAAAAGCATAGCACAAGCAAAAAAGAACAAAAATGACTACGTCCACGACCTCCTCAATGCTCCGCCACCGTGTCTACCAGAGAGGGTGGCTGCAATCATCCGCACTCTACGTCTTCTGCCAAGCTGAACCAATGTACTTGTGTCCGACATCCGGTGAACCAACCTTATCCTAGAGATCGTTCTCACAAACTATGTGGATCGAGTCAAAGCATCCATCTAGAGGATCAAAGACTACATCGGCCGGCAAAATGAAAAGATCGATGATGCCAAGACCGTGGAAGAGGTGAACATCCTCATTTGGACAATCGTCGACAGGTTTCCTTCGCTCAATCGACGCCAAGCTCGGCTCGCCGCTGCGAAGGAGCAGATGGATGTGGATCTCCACGTATTACCTGATCCAGCCCCCGGTGAACTCCACAAGCGGGCTTACGAACAACTGAGGGTTGCGATAGGGTCCTACCTTGGTCATTAGGGGCCCTTTTTTCCGTTTCTTCCCTTCTTTTGTTATTATCAGGCAATGTAAACAAGAGGAAAAATGCGTCCGGCCATGCTATTTTGGCCAAATAATATTTAAGAATTTTTATCTCTTGCTCTTTACTGTTATGTACATGTAACATTACTGCAATGTTTTTTTTTTGGTTTACTGCCGGAACACACAACAAAAGAATACGGTAAAAATGAAAACGCAAGAAAAATACAGATTTACTATTTTATAATGATCATTTACCGCATGTGTTTTTACTGTTACACTACCTTTTCGCTATACTGCCCGATGAACATTTACTGAAAAAATATTATGTGATAGCTCTTTACTGTAAAATGTGAGCGCAAATACTGAGCTTCTATTTTGTTTGTAATTACTGCATACGTTTCATGTTTTACTACATTAGGGCCTTATATTTTACTGTACTACCTTCGCACTCCTTTGTTTTGTATGTTCACGTGTGCATAGTTGAAAACACAATACAAAATCAAACCAAACCCTCGTTGTTCCAAAAAACAAATAGTACTATGCCGCTCGAGCTACCTGGTGCGTCTCTTCGTCTCCCTCACTACGACTTATAAGGATGTTCTTGGTAGTAAAACATATTATAACTTTACTGTCTTACTGTTGTGTTTTTTACTATCAAATACATACGTACTCGAATAAAAATCGTATGCTACATGAAAGGCAGTAAAAACAAATAACAACTTTACTGTCTTATCCGTTATGTTTTACTATCAAACAAACGAGCTCGGAAAAAAATCGCATGCCATGAAAAGGCAGTAAACTGATTCACGAATTACTGTCACGTCTCGTGCTATTTACCGTCAAAATCGAATCCCACGCGTGGTGCGAAGCGTTTACGCGCCATCAGTAGTTGGTGGACGCTTTATCCGGTGACGCGCTTGCGTCACGCCTAGCTACGTGATCGCGCCAAAGGATCAGCTAGGTGTAGAATAACTATTCTACGCTCGGCTACAGAATTTGTGTGTGTGTGTGTATCCCACTTCCAATATAACACTTAAACAAACATATTATACTTCCTTATCAATTTTAGTATACTTAAATACCAATTATAAGATACTCTAACGTGACTTGATTAAAAAATTTCCATTGGAGCCCTTTATTTTAGTTATATACCCTTTTTCATATATAAAAGAAGTATATATACAAATTTTGCTATAAAAAGTGAATTTTTATGAAATTTTTCGTGGAACTCACTTTGGAGTATCTTATAATCATTATTGGGGTATGCTCAAATAGATAAAGAGGTATCATCAAACAATTTAAGTGGTATATGAGAAGTGGAAGTACGTACTCCCAGAGTACCATACCATTTCCCTACACACACATATACATATATACGTGAATACAACCTTGGGCGTTGGGAACGGCATTGGGAGTATGCAGGGTGTTTAATGAATGCACATTAATGAAGGTGTATTGAAGGTGAGAGCATGCAGAGTGATTAAATGGTTTGGAGGTGGAAGCCCGTATTAATCTTGGTTATTCAATCCAGATCCAACGATCAAATTTGACATTAGCACCTTAGCGCCCAAATGAGCATTAGCACTATATATATTGTCGACGTTTGGGAATCTCGTCATAGAACGGACAAACAAGAAATATAACAAAGGAAAATGGAGATTACTATATGTTCGCCAAGGGACTAAAAATGATGAATGTGTATTGTAAAGAGTATGCTATGATTACATGGAATATGGCTATGAATACACGTGGATTAGGGCTTAGATGTGAATCTATGTTACAAGGGCACATAGGCCGGGTTATTTATAGTTTTACAAGAGTCGGCAGTTGGTTGCAGGGGTGCCTCTTCGTGCCAATCGTCGCGTCTCTTCACGCCAATCGTCACGTCCCTTCATGATGACCGTTATTGCTAATATCTCCACGTGTAGATGGTATTAACCACACGACCACACGTGGGTAACCGCTTCCTAGGATCTCCTCCGCGGGAGGTGGTCTTGGGGAGGTCTTGGAGAGGTCCTAGAAGAAACCATAGAGGAGGTTCAACTGGGTCTCCGAGAGAGTTTTCGGGAACGGTCAAAGGGAATACTTTATAGGCCCACCTTCTGACTGTTTAATTGATCTTGGGCCTAGAAGATCAACTCAGGCCCAGTAAAAATCTAACTTATCTATTAATAAGCAAATAAAGATATATCCAGATAATTGACTAGTCAACAATCCTCGTTATATATATATATATATATATATATAGTGCTAATGGGTAATTGAGTGCTAAGGTGTTAATACCAATCTTGACCGTTGGATCATGCAGGGTGTTTAATGCAGGATATTGGAGGTGGGAGCATGCAGAGTATTTAATGAAGGTATATTGAAGATAGAAACATACGGGATGATTAAATAGTTTAGAGGTGGATGCTTAACTGTTCAATCGCTCCGAGACCACATCAACTCCATCTCCTCAAGTTAAACATTCCTGTGACATGACACCACTCGTGGAACGAGAAATGGCATGGTGACCAACAAACTTTTTTCATTTCTCAAGACCAAACTAGAGCTAGAGGACAAGAACAACCCATTCATACTACACCCCGCATATGCCCTACTTTCGTTTTTGCCGCCGCTTCCTTGCATTTCCCTTTCCATCTACGAAAGCTCAACCGATATCTCGAAGAATATGATCTTGAATGCATGTAAGCGTATACTTGTCGCAAACACGAATGACATGGATGGAAATTAATTTCCGAAGACCCCAAACGAAAACAACAGAAAAAGGCTAGGAGCTAGGAAATCTGTTGAACTCGGATCGACGTACGTGTCGTCGACCGGACGACGGCGCCCAAGAGGGTACAAGACGGGCGCACACTTAATACACACCTCACTCATATGTATACACACACGTGCACGTCCCCTACACATGCTGAGAATTTTTACAGAGGCACAAGGCCTCACAAAACGCAGGCACACGTTTTCCCACTAAATACGCACGTGTGTACTATAATCCTAAAATCTTATTTCTAAATTATCGGTGAGGCACGCCAGATTTGAATCCTTCGCTGCGAGGCATCCGAACGCTCTGTCCTCCTCCCCTAACAGAAGAGAAATTTGCTATGTTAATAACTCCAATCTCTTTATTTGTGTGAGCCTATCGCCATTCAAGAGCTTTCCGTAGACACGCAGGAATTCCCCACAAGCTTTTCCAGCGTCCAATAACCAATTCCATTTCATTCGAGAGCTCCATGTCCAGTCGACGTTTGGACCGACGTACGACAAGCTAGCATCTTACGATAAATTGCGATCAAGCATTAATTCCCGACGAAATACTAGTAACAAACTCGGTACAACTGGAGTACTGCATGTTCAACAGCAAGGTGGTAGGTAGATCGGAACTAATCACTCCCAACATTCACCTCCCTTGGTCCATTATTCTCCCAACAACATATCACGTGCTCCCACCCCTATTTGATGCTACCCATGCTTTCCACTCACTGGAAAATAGACCAAATAGCCACGAAAAATTCCTGAAAATTTTGTTTAGATAGGATATGATATAATTAAGCATCCTGCAAAATTTCAACCAGACACACGATGTGCATCAGGAAAAAGAGGACAGATTTTTTTTATGACCATTTGAATCGTTTTCCTGCCTGGGAGTGGGGAAAATAGGCTGGGAACGCGGGATATTGTAGGATCGTGGGCGGGAAATAGAGGGGAAAGGGGGGGGCTAGTGTGATGGAGACGGAAACTTTTCCCTTAAAGTATTCCGAAACTTCACTCTGAAATAGGCAATGAGCTATCAAGAGCAAAAGACCGGAAGGACGCAGCGGAAACAGACTCAAAACACTAAGCAAAAACCTCAAACAACATGTCTCAGGTCCGCCATCTGCTTGCATACAGGTAGGCCGGGTAATGGTTGACAATCCAATCTATTTTTAATCCAATCCACAGCAACAAACTCCATTTCTCTAAACCAAACCAGTCCATTTTACATCTCCTAGGATCCAACCCAAATCAACCCATATAATATTTCAACCCAAACCATTTATCTAATATGGTTTCAACCCAAAACACACCAGCATTTGTGCAAGAAACCGCACTGTCCAGAAGAAGAAACAACGACATAACTGCAACGGAAATCGCAACGATGCCAGGAGAAGTTCTTCCTATCCGCAATTTACTTAGCTCTCATGACAGCGCAACGGCGGCAGCCTCCATTTGCGTAGTGGAAGCCGATTTGACGGTTGGCCCGATATCAGGAACGGCTTCAACCGTATCACCTCGACCATCATCCTCTAGACAACCACAAACAAATAAACGTTGAGTAGTTCATCAAGGAGAATGCTTCGATTCCATCCCTATCATGATCCACATATCCCACAAAACAATCGCATTACATTGATTTAACTATTACTCAATCGACAAAGTAACATCCAATAAGGAACAAACTAACAGATACGCCTTATAACAACAACATCTGAGGAGGTGAGGAGAGTCAAGGACGACGGGTGCGGCGACTTACTCGATTTCTTCCCCTTCGCGAAGCCTCTCCGAGTCTCGAGGAGGAATAGCTGCATAGGGTTTAGCTCTCCGGTGCCGGCAAGGGATTTGATGATCAGTAGGCGGTGGACAGAGGTGGAAGCGGAGCAGGCCGCGGCGGCGCGCAAGGAGCGGGCGGCGAGTGCGACGCCTCGGCGTAGGAGGAACGCCATGAGGGTTTCTGCGGGAAGGGTCTATAGAACACTGAGGAATTCTCCGGGCTTCACCGGCGAGCAGCGGAGAATGGGGAGAAGGGTTTTGTACTTCTAAGATGGGTTTTACTCCTCTTGGGGGAGAAGAGAGGAGTAGTACTACAAGTCTACAACCCATGGCCCATCTACTGCCGAGACGACTCACGCGGGGAGGAGGATGGACCGATGGAGTCGAGACTCGAGACGAACACGGTAGGCCGGCAGCACGCCTAGCCTATTCCAACCCACGGGCCTAAACCGTGGTTCCAAACCATACAAACCCGAAAAATTATTAGTCCAAACCAAACCAAACCAAACCAAACCAATTTTGGTGTAAACCCAATCCAAACCAAACCATTAGCTACCTCAAACCATTTCTATCCATCCAAAGCCAATCCAAATTGAAACCCAACCCGTTTCACCCGTTTCAATCCAACCCATTACCAGGCTTACATACGGGTCCATGGCCAGAACTGAAAAATAGCACGACAACCTGAGACTAAAATAAACACAACTTTTAGATTGAGGCTCCAAACCACACCAAATTTTGCAAGGAACGATGCTAAGATCTAAGGAACCTAGAACACAAGACATCTAGCAAGATCATCACACACTTAAGACCTATTTGCTTCCAAAGCAAGATTGCACCAAAATTGGGCTCAAACCAAAAACCATGATCTTGAGTAGCTCATGGGAGCAGGGGCAGACCCAAGCCTAGTGCTGGGTGGGCTGAAGCACCAGTCCAGCCTATTTCACCCCATGTAGCAGGCCCATGTAAGCACCGATCCTCCTCCCCAACTCTAACTCCCCTAACTTAGTGAGCACCACCTCCTCTTGCCCGCAGCCCGCGCCTCTGCCCTCCGCCCACCGCCTCGCGCCTCTGCCCTCGGCTCACCTCCCCCTCTACCCGCTTGCCGCCCGTCACTACACTTTGCCCGCCGCCCTCCACCCCTGCTCTACTCTAGTGCTCTCCGCTGGCCGCTGCCCTCTGCCCCTGATCTGCTCTACTATAGTGCTCTGCGTGCAGCCCCTGGTCGACTCTAGTGCTCTGCTCGCCACCCTCTGTCCCTGCTCCGCTCTTGTTAGTATTTCAGCTAGATGGAGAAATATTTTTCAAAAGAGGCCCCTAAGAAAAGTTTAGCAACTCAAGGTAGCGGTGTTGAGCAAAAAAAGACCACATATTGAGCTTAATATGGATGATATTGTTGCTAATCCGAGGCTTTAGAAGCCAATTGAAAGAGTTTGATCCAGATATTAGAGATGACGCTAGGAGAGCATTTTTTGCTATGTGTCCATTTAAACCATCTGGCCATGATTTTCCACCCAAATGAGGCCTTTGTAAATTCATGCTTAACCAAATTTGATTGGCTAGAGTGCAGTGTGCATAAAGATGCAGCTTATTGCTTTTATTGTTACCTCTTTAGGCCACCAAGGACTGACAACTTTGGGAACGATGCATTCACTAAATTAGGGTATACTAATGGGAGAAGAGCATTGAAATCTTTCAATGATCATGTTGGACGAGTTAACAGCACTCACAATAAAGCATGTGGTCATGTTGCCGATTACAACAATCAGAGACAAAGTGTGGTTCATGTGTGGTTTGAAAAAAGTGTGGAGAAGGAGGAGCAATATAAAGCTCACTTGATTATTGTTTTAGGTGTTATAAGATTTCTCCTTTTACAAGCTCTTGCTTTTCGTGGGCATGACGAGTCTTCAAGCTCAAGCAATATGGGGAACTTTCTGGAAATGCGGAACTGGTACTGAGAGAAGGATCCCAAATATGTAAATGTGCTTGGTGACAATGCTCCTGAGAATAATCAAATGACTAGCCACAAGATACAAAAGGAATTAGTAAGGGCTCGCTTGATAGCATTTTGCATTGTTTTCAAAGTATGAAGTCATGTTGAAACAAATTATCTCATGTTAAAACTTAGTGGTATGTTTCATTGTTTTGTATTTGTGAATTAACCATTCATGTCGTTTTTCATTCTGATTTATGATTTATATATGCTACTTTGTCTATGCAGGTTGGGATGGTGCCAATGTAGTGTGGAGACATGTCATGACTCGTGATGGTTTGGTGGACCGAATCTCCCTTAATTTGGTATTTATTCTGGCTATAATTCTTTTTTTCAATGTCATTTATATATTTCACTTTAATATTAGTTGTTGGGTTAGTGGTTATGTATTTTTTCTATGTTATAATTTAATTGCAATCTAGTGAGACTTCTAGCATGTCATGAGTTAGCACCCCTTGCTCTATTTCTGGGTCGACCACTGTGTGGGAGGATTCAAGTCAAGAGGACTAAGGAGGTTTTCCCACATGTGGTGGCACTCTAAATCATAGAAAGAAATAGCCCAAAACTCCGTACACCTAAAACACAAGAAAGCACTCTTCTCACATCAAAACCGGGCAACTTCAAGAACTTGTTCAAATCTGGTCTAGAAGGATGGAAACTAAGCACTTGATGCTATAACCATATCTTACATGTCATTGCCACAAGAACAAGATCAAGAAGAGAAGAGGAGGAGGCAAATAATCACCAAATCAAAGAAGTAACACAAACAACAAGCAAGAATATCTTGGACGGATTTTGAACTTGGTATTGCTACAAGGATATGTATGATTAAAGCCACTCCCGTTGAGGATGACAAGAGCCACTAGGGAAACCATTCTTGGTCTCTGTTTCTCACAACCTAGACTAGGGTTTCTAAGGCTTGAGATGGAGGCCTACCTCTCATGTCCCTTATGCAATAGAGACCAAGCCAAACACTCACATCAGAATGCTAACACAAGATGGGCACCCGTTAATCTCACATACAAATGTGTCCTATTCACTTAACTTACTCACACACACTTCTCACAGCGAATCATAACTTGAAGCTCTGACTTCCAAATCCACTTGATCATTCCTTTCTTTGACCTAAATCGCCTTCCTCTCTGCGACGATTTCTTCTCTTGAAGCATCCTTTTTATTTGGCAAAGTACCAAAATACCATTCCACATTAACCTTTCAATTTCTTCACCTTTGACACGTAGCCCATGATACCCAATGACTCACCACATAGCCGGCAAGACTCTCCTGCTTCTGGATGCCATCAGGCTGTCACCACACTTGAATCGGCTTGAGTCACTTGGCTCACCATATGCACGAACTTGCCTCGCTTAAGACACATGGCCTCACCTGGCTTCCACGACTGTCTGGACCTCAGTTCTCCTAGCCTAATCTCAATCTTCCTTGCCATTGACATTCCACTTTCACCAAGCCACCTGTACATCCAAAGAGAAAGCAAACATTTCTGAGCACAAGTTCCATGCATTTGAGTCATATTAGTCAAAACATGTATCATGCAATCCATATGCAACAACACAAGACGCCTACAACCAACCATGAAGTCAAACCAACGTAATCTCTCTATTTCTGACCTATTTTCTGTGCACCAGCATGGCGGACTGTCTGCCAGATTCGATTAAGCCCTACCACAGAATGCAACCCTCTCTAGAACTCAACTTGATAGATCGCGGATGCACGGTTCGCTGCCCAATGGTGGACGGTTTGGCATTGTGCATTTTCCGTCTAAGATCACAGACTAAAGTCCAACAGCCTCACATTCCACAATAAACATACTGTCTACCGGCCCAATGGAAACCAGTCCATGGACTCACTTGACTCGCCCGGTCCTCAAACAACACCACCTCCATATGCCGCTCACCAAATACCACGAATGACTCGCCACCCCAAGGCAAACAGTCGCAGGTATGTGTTAGCAAAGGTGTATCTCAGTTTGTCTTGTAGATAGAGTCCAGGATACATAGTCTAGAGAAGATATCAAATCTATCTAATTTTCGGTTGTTTCCAAGATGTTACTGTTCACCATCCGGCACCTCCTGATACTTTCAGTTGTTGTCATCTGTTGTAATCCTGATTGTATGACTAAGCAGTATAAATACACAAGAGACCCAAGAGGCTCTTGTACGGTGCATACACAAACTTTCACATGGTATTAGAGCCTTGATCAATCACCATGACGACAAGCTCTTCTTCCTCGTCTCTTGTTTCATCTACCACCCTTTCTTCAACCACACCTTCAGCTGGCCTTCTACCAACACCAAGCTTTAACCACTTCATCAATGTCAAGTTGACTCAGGATAAATTTCTCCTATGGAAAGCTCAGCTAATCCCGTATCTACACAGCCAAAACCTTCTTGGTTTTGTGGATGGATATGTTGTTTGTCCAGCACCGATCACCAACATCACAACAGAAGCAGGGGCAGAGCAAGTGTCAAACCCTACACATGCACTCTGGCTTCAGCAAGACTAGCTTGTTTGAGCGCATTGCTCTCCTCGCTGAGTGAAGGAATCCTCGGCCATGTGCTGTTCAAGACTACTGCTACTGACGTGTGGAAGACACTAGAGCAGCTCTTCTCCTCATGTTCCAGAGCGAGGATCATGCAAATCAGGATGCAATTGGCTAATCTTTAGAGAAATGAGATGGGCACCACCGAGTACTTCTAGAAGGCAAAGAGCTTGGTCGACACGATGGCATCTGGCTGCCACCCACTTGATGAAGATGAGATTGCATCATATATGCTTGCAGGTCTCAGCGCAGAGTATGACTCGCTGGTAGCGTCGGTGACCACTCGTCCAGACCCGATCACGCTAAGCGATCTGTATGCCCACATGGTGAGCTTTGGGATGAGGATCAAGTGTAACAACTCATTTCAATCTCAACCATCTGGCAACAGTGTCTCACGTGGTTAGCAGAAGGGAAGGAATTTTAACTCTTCCAAACCAACGCGCAACAACAACATCCAGATCTGGTAAGGCTTCAACAACAATTCCGACGGTGAAAACAACTAACACTAACAGACCCACCTGTCAAGTGTGTGGGAAGCGAGGCCATGATGTACTCAAGTGCTATCATCGCTTCGATCAAGGCTACCAGTCAGAGGATACACACGTTGCGGCAGCTGCGAACACGTTGTACAATGTTAACATGAACTGGTACGTCGACAACAGTGTGATGGACCATTTGACAAGCGATCTGGATAGGGTCTCGGTTAAGGAGCGATACAAGGGCAATGATCAGGTTCACCTGGAGAATGGAGTAGGTTTGTCAATCTCTCATATCGGTCATTCTAGTATTGCTGGTTCTTCTCGTCCTTTACATCTCAGACATGTTCTTCATGTGCCCAAAATTGATAAGCATCTTCTTTCTATTCATAAATTTGCTAGTGACAATGATGCATTCTTTGAGTTTCATCCTCGTTCTGTGTAAAGGACTTGGCTACGAAGACAATACTTCTAAAAGGCAGATGTAGAGGGGGTCTATACCCCCTTTCCAATGCACGTCAGCCTTCTGCCAACAAACCACACCAATCCTTCGCCGTCTCCAAGGTTTCTTAAGAATTGTGGCATAGGAGACTTGGCCATCCATCATCAACCATTATATCAGCAATCCTTTAGTCCAATAATATTTCTAGTGTGTCAAATAAAGACTCTCATGTCTGTGATACATGTCAGCAAGCCAAAATACATCAGCTTCCTTATAGTTTGTCTAGTCACCAGTCTAATGCTCCTTTAGAGCTAGTTCATTCTAATGTATGGGGACCAGCAATCTCCTCTATCGAGGGTTTTAAATACTATGTGAGCTTCCTTGATGACTTAGTCGCTTCACTTGGATGTATTTGTTAAGAAATAAGTCTGAAGTGGAAAGAATTTTCATTTAATTCCAAAAGCATGTTGAATGTTTGCTTGGCACTAAAATCAAACCTGTGCAAAGCAATTGGGGAGGAGAATATCAGAGGCTGCATCGACACCTCACTTCTCTAGGAATATCACATCGCGTTTCATGTCCTCATACCACTAACAAAACAGCATTATTGAATGTAAACATCGCCACATTATGGAGACAGGACTTGCACTCCTTGCGCAAGCCTCAATGCATGTCTGATTCTAGGATGAGGCATTTCTTACAGCATGTCATGTTATAAACCGTCTCCCTACTTGTGTTATTGATGGTTCCACTCCTCTTGATCGCCTCCACAAAATCAGTCCAGACTACACCATGCTCAGGACATTTGGTTGCACGTGCTGGCCCAACCTACGACCATATAATCATAGGAAGCTAGAATTTTGCTCTCAATAGTGTATGTTTCCTGGGTACAGTAGCTTACATAAAGGCTACAAGTGCCTACATCGATCCACATATAGAGTTTACGGGTGTGTTTAGTTCATGGTATGAGGCTGAACGGGATGGTTCCGTTCAGGATATGAGGTCATCCCCATGTTTGGTTGGATGAATGGTACCAAATAATATGGGATGTGATGGTTCCATGTGAGGGAATATTCCACTTTTATTTTGTACCATTCCATTCGACAAAAAAAGGTTGAACCACGCAGTTCAACGTTTTGCGCTGGCTCTTGCGCTCGCACAACGAAGCTCTTGAACATGAAAAAAATAAAAAGAAGGCACTTTAGTGAGGAGGCTAGCAGATGTTGATGAATTTGCAAATTGAATTTAAATTCAAATCAATTTGTAAACTGAATTCGTGTATCATCTAATACAACCAACCAAACACAATTTTGTACCATCCATACAACCAACCAAACACACTGCCTGTACCATCCCATCCAAGACGATCCCATCCTACCTGTTCTATCCCATCCCATTCAACCTCATCCCACCAACCAAACGCACCCTACATCTCTCGTGATGTGGTCTTCGATGAGTCCATTGTTCCCTTTTCTCAAACCATGCCTAACACTCATACATCTGCTCATAAACATTCTTCTAGTGTCACCTTTCCTCCATTACTTCTACCTATGCCAACTAATCCTTCTGAATCATCAGTTCTAGATGACTGTAATGGGGATTGCTCACCGATTCCAACTAATCCTTCTGCCACATAACTTGTTATTACACCTGCAGGTACTCCTACACCAATCAGTACTCCTAGCAATTCGGAGCAAGGGGAGGAAAAGTTGTGGCCAAGAACACACCTACAGAACAACATTGTTCAACCGAAGGTGTTTATGGATGGCACTGTGCTGTATCCTCTCAACCGAAGAGGGTTCTTGGTTGTCACTAACACTGAACCCACTTTGCATCTTCAAGCTATGGCACATCCAAAGTGGAAAGAAGCAATGGATATGGAGTATAGTGCCCTCATGAGAAACTAGACTTGGAAACTAATTCCACCGTGTTGGGGACAGAATGTGGCTGGGTGTAAACAAGGAAACGAATCTCGTTTTTGGAAAAAAATTCGTTTATGGCCGAAATAGCCGAAATTTTGGAATTTCGGTGGGGTTTCAAACTGGTTTGCATCAAACTTGAATTTAAAATTTAAAATTTAAAATAATCACAAAAAATAGTGCCTTGCATGGGATTCAATCCCTAGTCTCTAGCTAACCAATGAGCGCGCCTTGCCACCAGGCCATCGTCAGCTTGCTGTTTTCATACTAGTGTTTACTCACTTTAACCCTCCAAATTCCCTCCAAATTCAAACCAACCGAAAATTTTTGAACGAATTGAATTCCTTTCGGATGGGAACGAAATGAACAAAATTTCAGACATTTTGGCAAAATTTTGTCGAATTTGTGAACTCTAGGAGTAAATGGGTGTTCAAATTAAAGCACGAGTCAGATGGTTCAATAGAATGATACAAAGCTCGTTTGGTTGCTAAAGGCTTTAAGCAGAGGCATGGTATAGATTATGTTGATACGTTCAGTCCTGTGGTAAAACCCATGACTATACGACTCATTTTGTCCTTTGTAGTGTCTAGAGGATGGAGCTTGAGGCAAATAGACATCCAAAATGCATTCCTGCATGGAATACTTGAAGAGGAGGTCTTCATGAGCCAGCCACCAAGATATGAGGATAGTAAGCATATGGAGTATGTATGCAAGCTTGACTAGGCGTTGTATGGGCTGAAGTAGGCGCCTAGGGCATGGTATGCACGTCTCAGTATGAAGTTACAAGAACTGGGGTTTATAGCTTGGAAAGCTGATACTTCTCTGTTCATGTTCAACAGAACAGGTATCACCATCTTTGTTCTGATCTATGTTGGTGACATCATCATCACTAGCCCCTGTATAGAGGCCACAAGATAGCTCATTCAGTAGCTTACTAAGGTGTTTGCAATTAAGGATCTTGGCAAGCTAAGCTATTTCCTCAGTGTTGAAGCGACACATAAAGATGACAGTCTAATTCTGGCTCAAAGAAAATATGTGGCAAATCTACTGAATATAGTCAACATGCAAAATTGTAAGCCAGCTCCAACTCCTATGGCCAGTTCGGAAAAAAATTGTCCAAAGAAGGAGATCAATTATCAGAGGTTGGTACTTTTACTTACAGAAGCATCGTCGGAGCTCTGCAATATGTCACTCTGACACGACCGGATGTTTCCTACTCGGTTAACAAGGTGTGTCAGTTCCTTCAGTCACCTACAGACAAACATTAAGCAGTTGTTAAGAGGATCTTTCGGTTTCTCAAGGGCACTATAAGTTTCGGGCTATGTATTCAAAAAATCAAAATCCTAGTTACTAAGCGCATTTTCAGATGCTGATTAGGCTGGTTGCCTTGATGATCGACGCTCGACAAGTGGTTTTGCAATCTTCTTTGGACCAAATTTAGTTTCTTGGAGTGCTAGGAAATAACCAACTATCTCTCGTCCGAGTACTGAGGCAGAGTACAAAGCGATTGCAAACGCCACAGTCGAATTGATTTGGCTGCAGTCTTTGCTGAAGGAATTTGGTATTTTCTAAGGCCGAGCACCACAGTTGTGGTGTGATAACTTAGGTGTGACTTACCTCACAGCTAACCCAGTGTTTCATGCTTGTATCAAACACATAGAGGTTGACTTTCATTTTGTGAGAGAAAAAGTTGCCAAAGGAGCATTTCAGGTTCGCTTCATCGCCTCTGTAGATCAGGATGCATACATCTTCACAAAGGCTCTGCCCAGAGAACCGTTTGCTCGACTATAATGCAATATCAATTTAGTTGGTATAAGTTGGGATTGAGGGGGTTTGTTAACAAACATGTATATCGATTTGTTTTGTAGATAGAGTCTAGGATACATGGTTTTAGCGAAGATATCAAATCTATCTAGATTTCGGTTGTTGCCTGGATGTTACTGTTCACCATCCGGCACATCATGATACTATCAGTTGTCATCGTCTATTGTAATCCTGATTGTATGACTAAGCAGTATAAATACACACTACTAGGGAACACCTCATCACAGACGGTTCGGAACCGTCATCACAGATAGTTTCCGAACCGTCTATATTTGTTCGTCTGGATAACAAGCAGTTATCACAGACGGTTCAAAACCGTCTGTGATACTCACTATCACAGACTGTTTTTTGTTGAAACCGTCTGTGAAGGCTAGTATCACAGACGGTTTCCATTAAAAACCATCTGTGATACGTAGCATATCACAGACGGTTCTATTTAAGCACCGTCTGTGACACTAGAAATATCACAGACGGAGTAAACCACGTGTGGGTTGAGGAAACCCACCGGTTCTTTCCATTCCTGAACTTTTTTTTCACATGTATCTATACACAACCAATGAGTTATGATATTTATCGGTATTACGTGAATGTAGAACTTGATTGTACGCACTTACAGTGTCCAACATCGTAGAAGCGAGGTATCGAGGCCAACGAGGTTGAATAGGTCATATAAGTCGTTGAAGCCCATGACGAAGTGGTTCGTCCCGTTGAAGAAATGCTCATCGTTGTATCTGACGGTGATTCCAGTATCGCACCCCTTCTTCGCGGTCTTCTGTATGTACCAGGCATGCAAAGCTTGACAAACATATCCAGCGCACATTAATACTGCGTGGGAGCACAACGGTTTTCTGATGATGTAGTTCCTAGACTTCCCAGACTTGGGAGGTGCCTTAACATTCATCGATTTCGATTTGACCTTAATGATTGGCAGCGTCTTCATGTGAGACGACTCGGGAACCGATACGGCGGCACGCTTTTGTTGTTCCTTCGGCGTCTTCTCCATAGGAACCGATGAGGCGGCCTTCTGAGGCGAAACATGAGGTGGAGTCATCGAGGGTCCCGTTGGAGAGGAATGGTCGTGTTGAGATCGTGGCACTGCTGGGTCCAGGGAGATGTCCTTCTTAGGTCATTGGATAAAAGTGTGCACAGCATCCCCTAGTGTTCTGATGTCTTTGTTCAGGCGAATCTTCAGCGGGACGGCCACGAAATTGTCATGTACCATATCCACCTCGACCCTGGCGTAACCCTGTGCCAACTGGGCACCGTGCTGCACTGCCCCTTCCTAGTATGGATACACCATCCCCCGCGCAGCCTCAATAGAAAGGGACCCATCCATCCTCACTTGGAGCTTGCAGGGCGTCGGCCCCTACAAAATGATACGCAATTAGCTAAAGCGTCCTATAGGTCTATCTTTGGTGCATTCCATAGATGTACATTACCTTGATGTCGATATCGGTAATTGGACATCGTCATGTTCGTAATTATGTGGACGCGACGCCATCGATTTCGAGCGAATCGCTCCCAAATTAACAGGCGGCTTATGCATCGCTCAGAGTTGATTCATTTGATCCCGCAATGTCGCTAGCTTTCCTTCAAATTTTCAGTAATCATCTGTACCAACCGGTCCTCGTGCTCGACCTTGGATCTCTTTCTACTCCTATACGTGCAGTAGTCATCTGTGAATCCATGACTTCAAGGTACGTGTTAGGCCTCACGTGCAACCCGGGTGCTCCTTGTTTCCCAGGGCCGTAGATAGTATATTCTTCTCCCTGTCTGCTTGGAAGGAGCCTTGGGAAGTTTGGGCAGTCAATTCACACTGCAAGAGGTCATCATGTTATTCTAGACACTATAAAGTTATGGACTTATTAATAACTAGGTAGTTCGACATATTTACCACACGTTGGGACACTTCCTGGTCTGCCGGGTTTGTGAAAGAGATGCTGTCCGAAGACGAGACTTTTGCCCTCGCTTGTAACCAGCTTCGGGAATGCGGGTGTGTGATGTCAGCAAATGGCCCGGTTGCGTTCGCCTCCGCCGCCGCCCATTCCTCGTATTTACCCGCGTACCCAATGGTGCCGAGTCTGTGCGGGAGTGTTTCGTGTCTAGAGAGCTTTGTGCGCCGCACTTTGCTCCTTAAATTCGGCCGTCGTCTTCATAGCCACAAAGGCGTCCCATGCTTCGCGCGTCAAGAATCCATACTTCGCGAAGGGCGTCTGACCCATGTTCACGTACTTCGTGACAAGAGTGCTCTTGAAGGTCCTCCACGATTTATCCATCGTGAGCATCGCCGTTTGTTCCACGCGTGCCATGTCTGCTTCTGGGATAGTGAACTTGCTCGAAAGTTCTATCCACAGCGCGCCTCTCGCTTCTTTCATCAGATCCTTCCACCTTGGTATGGTGATGGGGGCTCGTTCCCTTGAAAGTATCCTGCAGATGGTCCGGAATCTCGCCGCTGATCTCTTGGGACTCAGAGGGACCCCAAAGTCACTGACCTCCGTGATGACCACCGCCCACGTGCATTTTTGATTGTCCTCTGCCATCTCGCTTCCGTATCATCTGCGGCGTCGGTGACGGCGGCCTCGTCGACGCCTCTGCCATCTGCGGCGTCAGTGACGGCGGCGAAGACGGCACCTCTACCACCTGCGGCGTCGGTGACGGCGGCGAAGACGGTGCCTCTGCCATCTCGCTTACTTGCTATCTATATAAGTTACATATGCAATAAAATGGATTGCAAGTGTCCCAAATTAACATATACATATGAAGTATCTCCATGTCATTTAAACTACTAAACATATACCACATGTATATGAATGAAATTGCATAATTAATTCCAAACAAGGCACGAGGGAGGACCAAATTAACATAATCAAATGTAAATCATTCAAGTCATTTAAATTGATTGAAATGCAAAACATGTACCACATGTATATGAATGAAATTAGCACAGAGCACAAAAATTTAAAATTAATGTGAGCTCTCATATGGCGAGTTGCACAAGAAACAAACTTGGCCATCTCAGAACTAAGGTCTATTCTCTTCATAAATTGGATAAGAAAACTAAAATTCAGATTTTGAGCTCTATCCAAAGCTTAACTAGACTGATATAACAATCACATGTATAACAATCTCTTGTAATCTTTGTATAGATAGAAACTAGTGATACGAATCTTTTGCATAGATAGAACCCGAGCCCATCTTTGCCCGAGCCTACTTCATCGAGCCCGACACACTGGAGTGTACGATTTGCTTCATACCATGGAGGATTGGCATGAAGCAAACGTACACTCAAGTGTGTCAGGATCGACGACGTAGGCTGTGTTTCACCTGAACGTTTAGGATGAACACCCAAGGAGCGAGCTAGCTAGTCAATTCAGCCTCGAGTTAGCTCCTATTCTAACACTCGTAAGATTCCAAAGATATTTAAATGACCAAATTATCATATACATATGAAATTTCTCCATGCCATTTAAAAGAAGAATATGCTCAACATATTCATTATAAGAACAACAAAAACAAAGATGAAGCTAAGCAAATAAGATTGCTCAATTGCTCTCGCTGACTAATTGCATAAGACATAATCTTTGCAATCTCAATCCTTTGTCAAAATCTCTTCACCAATCAATTTTGATAATTACAAAACAGATCTTGAGCTCAAACTACAACTTTCTCATATGTCAAGTTATCTCGAGTAGCGCTTAAACTTTCACCAACAGACACAATTTAACTATCTTAGTGAAATCAAATCACAAAAACAAAGACATAAAGCATTATGTAAAAGAATATCTGATCATATGCCTTCAAGATAATTTACAAATTTATATCAACAATAAGCCTAATTGACAGATTGAGAATAGAAATGCAAATATCTCACAGAAAATCAATCAGATCACAGAGCATACAAGTGTAATATTAATTCAGCTATAACTGAAAACAGAAAGTATAAAGGTTACTAATTATAACTAACCACATAAAGCAATATGACAATATAATTAAGCTCAAGTCTATTTCTAATTATCTATTTGATTTCAGATTTCGACTATCATCACAGAGCATCAACAGAACCCATCACAGAGCAAGGGAGGGAGCGGGATAGAGCTAGTAGAGTGGTATACCAGAGGAGGCGCGAGGGAGTACCGGAGGAGGCGCTGGAGCTGGCGTGAGGAGGGAGCTGGTGACAGGCCGGAGAGGAGGATGGTGATGCTCGTCGGGCTGGAGTCAGAGCAGGGAGGCGGCCGGTCATCGGGCTGGAGTCGGAGCAGGGAGGCGGCGAGCCCTAGAGGAGGCGAAATACCGCGTGAGAGCTTAAGGGGTGCGGGAGTAGTGGAAGTGACGAGCAAGAGCAAAAACCCTAGCAGTTCCCTCCTTATAAAAAGCCTATCACAGATGGTTCTATTATAGAACCGTCTCTGATATTGGACGTATCACAGACGGTTCTTATTAAGAACCGTCTGTGATATGGCCTGAAAAACTCGGTGACAACTGTGATATCCCGCAAAACACGTGACAAGTGATTGTCAAGTCCATATGAACCTGGTGACAAGTATGATGACAATCATGACAAGTCCATATGAACCTGGTGACAAGTATGATGACAAGTTCATAACACATTTGACTTCAAAAATTCATATCTAATTCAACTCAACTCTAAATCAAGTGAAACCAATTTTGATACTCTACATTACAATGAACATCCACATTGACATCAATATCAAAGATGACAAGTCCATAACACATTAACACATGACAATTTCACTTTGACACCAAAATATATGAGAGATTACAAGTCCATAACACATGATGTTATGGAATACATTAATTACAATTGAGTAAATTCTTAATTAAAATATAGCCCTTCATGATGATCGATGCGCATATAGCTAGCTTACTCACTGGGTTCTTCCTCAAGCCTGATGCTGTTTTTGAAAGGAGGCAACTTGTCAAATTGATTGTATTCTTCCTCGTCCACTACATTCTCAACTCCGACAATCCTTCTTTTTTCATGAAGAACTACGTGGCACTTCTTATTTGCCGGGTCGGTTACATAGAAGATTTGAACAACTTGGTTAGCCAGTACGAACGGTTCGTCTTTGTATCCGACACATTCGAGGTCCACGGTAGTGACGCCGTACTTGTCGACCTTCACCTGTGGGAGATGGACCCAACGACACCGAAATAGGGGGATCTTGAAAAGCACGTAGTCGAGCTCCCATATCTCCTCTATTTGACCATAGTAGGAGCTCCTCAGCCCATCGGTACTGAATGCATCTATGCAGACACCGCTGTTTTGGACTGTGCTCTTCCTATCCTAAGCTGCCGTATAAAATGTGTACCCATTTATGTTGTATCCTTGCCATGTGACAATTGTAAATTGTGGCCCTTGTGCCAACCATAGCAGCGTATCATCACTTGATGACCTCCCAGTGATTCGCACCTTTAACCATTTGTTGAACCAATGGTTGTGCTCTCTCGTGATCCAAACCTCCGACCGGTCTGGATTCTGTTGGCGTACCATGTCTTTGTGCTCGTCGATGTATGGGGACACTTGGGTCATGTGTTGCAAGACCGTGAAATGGGCTTGAGCGTACGTATCCAGATCGAGAGTGATTGATTTCCTTCCGATGGTCCTGATACCATCTAGTCTCCCCTCATGACGAGATAGAGGCACACCTATTGGTTCCACCTGAGCCATGTAGTCGACTTAGAACTCAATGACCTCTTCGGTTGCATAACCTTCGATGATGCCGCCCTCCGGTCGAGATTGATTCCGTACGTAGGACTTGAGAATTCCCATGTACCTCTCGAATGGGTATATATGATGTAGGAACACAGGGCCGCATATCTTTATCTCTTTCACAAGGTGAACAATGAGATGGACCATGATATCAAAAAATGACGGAGGGAAATACATCTCAAGATGACATAGAGTCGTCACCACCTCGGCCTACAGAGCATCTAGTCCTTGGGGATCAATGACCTTCTGAGCAATTGAGTTGAAGAAATAACACAGCCTTAAGATTGCCACTCGGACCTTGTTCGGCAAGATACTCCTAATTGCAACAGGAAGCATTTGTGTCATCATCACATGCCAATCATGAGACTTCATACCAATTAATTTTAAATCTTGCATAGAAACAAATTTCTTAATGTTAGCAGAGTAACCAGACGGGACTTTCACACCATGCAAGCTCTAGCACAGTTCATTTATCTCGGCCTTGGACAGAGTGTAGCAAGCTGGGGGAAGGTACGTTTGTCCTGTATTGGTCTCTTTCTGTGCTAACTCGGTCCATATGTTCATATCAACCAAGTCACGCCGTGCGTTTACACCATCCTTTGTTTTGCCACTAATGTTCAGTAAGAGACCAATCAAGCTATCACATACATTCTTCTCTACGTGCATGACGTCGATGCAGTGGCGAACTTCTAAGTGTTCCCAATAAGGCAAGTCCCAAAAAATTGACTGGTTCTTCCAGATATTCTTCTGACAGGTTCTTAATTTACGTCCCTTCCCAAGCACAACATCGATATCCTTAACCATATCATAGACCTTTTTCCCTCTAAAAGCCCTTAGAGCTGAACCGTCCTCCTTATTTCCATCGAATTATTTCTTCATCTTGCGGTATGGATGACTCATGGGAAGGAACCTACGGTGACGCATATACACAGTTTTGCACGAGTTGTTCAGCCATACACTCTCCGTAGCATCTAAGCAATGTGGACAGGCTTTGGCTCCTTTTGTACTGAAGCCCGACAGGTTACCAAGGGCAGAAAAATCATTGATGGTGCAGAACAACATGGCGCGTAAAGTGAAGTTCTCTCATTTGTACGCATCCCATACCTGCATTCTTCGCTCCACGTTGTCACAAGATCTTCCAAAGAATGGTGCTAGGTACACATCAATATCATTCCTAGGTTGCTTCGGCCCTTGGATAAGTAGTGACATCAAAATGTATTTCCTCTTCATACACAGCCGAGGAAGGTTGTACATATATAGATTCACGGGCCAGGTGCTATGTCGGTTGCTCATGTTACCAAAAGGATTTATTCCATCCGTACTCAACCCTAACCTTATGTTCCTTGGTTCCGCACCGAACTCTTCGAAGCTCCGATCGAAGTTTCTCCACTAGGCAGAATCAGCAGAGTGTCTTAGCTTTCCATCTTTCTTACGCTCCTCCGAGTGCCAACGCACCAATCTTGCCTCCTTTGGGTTCGCAAATAAACGCTTCAAACGTGGGATCACGCATGATACCACAACATCTTAGCAGAGGTTCTTGCTTCACCTTAGCAAGATTCGACGCTTGTATCGGATGCTTTGCACACGGACATACATACATGTCCAGATACTCTTTACTAGAGAGGATACAATCGTTCGGACATGCTTGTATTCTTTCTACTTCCATTCCCAATGGACAAAGAACCTTCTTTGCTTGGTAGGTGGTGCTGGGCAACACGTTTCCCTCCGGAGGATGTCCGCTAGGAGACCTAACAACGCCGTACAACTCTTGTCGGACCAACCATTGCTTGTCTTCAATTTAAGCAGTTCAATCACGGTTGACAACCTTGTGTATTCCGGCTTGCAGTCAGGGAACAAAGGTCTCACCGAGTCCTCCATTAAGCCCTCGAATTTACAAAACTCTCTCTCATTGTAGTTCTCTTCTGCATCGCGTAGCATCTGATCCAGATTGTCATCGTGCGACCTATCCTCATCAAAAGCACAGTCCACATCTGGCATATCGTTGACTTCCTCGGTAATATCGTCATTATTAACTTCTGGTATAATATGCTTTTCACCGTGACTGGTCCAACATGTATACCCTTTTTGAAATCCTTCAATCAAGTGCGCTTCGATCACAATGAAGTTGTTAAACATCTTCAGATTACCACAATCAATGCATGGATAGTACATAAAATTTATCCCCTTCTTCAACATATCCTGCTCAGCGGCTCTTCTAAAAACAACCACGCCATTAATGTACTCCTGACTCACACGGTTCACACCGTACATCTAGTTTCGGTCTATCTACGCTACGCATGTAACAAATTAGTGTCAAATTATATTAATAAACCGCAAGTACATACTCTTCCTATTTACCAAACATACTTAAATTGATTAGCGATTAATTTATAGCAAATATAAAGGGTTATAGATCGTTACCCTCGAAGCTCACGAAGAAAATACCAAATATCTCTCGAGAATCCTCTCCTTCTCCTCCCTTCCTCCTCTCCTTCTCCTCCATTCCCTCTTTGTCGACGGCGCAATGGACTTCCTATTTACCAAACATACTTAAATTGATTAGCGATTAATTTATAGCAAACATAAAGGGTTATAGATCGTTACCCTCGGAGCTCACAATGAAAATACCTAATATCTCTCGAGAATCCTCGCCTTCTCCTCCCTTCCTCTCTCGTCGTGGCGCAAGAATGGGCTTCCTATTTACCAAACATACTTAAATTGATTAGCGATTAATTTATAGCATCATAAGAGCATCTCCAGTGTATTGAACCGATGCCGATTCAAAGAGATGCCACGTAAGCATTCAAAGAACTAGTAATTCCCCCCCCAATGTATTGATCCGATTCTTACTCTTAAGTGGGACTGACATCTTATTAAAAAAAATCAAAAAAGAAATAAAATCTCTCTCAACCGCTCTCTCTCTCTCTCTCTCTCTCCGTTTCCTTCCCCCTCACAGAATTTAATGCGCGCATATGCTAACCACCCAATGAAAAATATTATTCTATTCAGTTGCATCCGGCTAATTAAGCACGTACATTGCAGATGCTCTAAAGGGTTATAGATTGTTACCACGAAAATACCAAACCTCTCGAGAATCCTCTCCTTCAACTCCCTTTCTCCTCTCCTTCTCCTCCCTTTCTCCTCTCCTTCTCCTCTCTTCCCTCTCTGTCGGCGGCGCAGTGGGCAAACACCTGGGTGGCGGCTCAAATGAGAATGGGCAGAGGGTCTGGTCTAGAAATTTATAGCGCGGGGATATCACAGACGGTTCTTATTATGAACCGTCTGTGATATATAACTATCACCGACGGTTATTTAATAGAACCATTTATGATAGTTCACAGACGGTCTATATTGACAACCGTCTGTGGTACATGAGATTATCACAGATGGTTTTTAAATACAACCGCTCAGGATAGTTCATGACGATACGTCTGCGTTCTGTTGACAACCGCTTGTGGTATGAGATTATCACGACGGTTTTATTTGTTCAGGATAGTTCACGACGGCCCGCGTGTTGACAACCGTCTGTGGTACAATAGATTATCACGGACGGTTATTTAATAGAATCGTCTGTGATAGTTCACAGACAGTTCTATTAATGAACCGTCTGTGATATATGCCTATGACAGATGGTTCTTATTCGGTTATTAATAAAAACCGTCTGTGATAGGCTGGTACCTGGTCTCAACAGATCTAACACAGATCGTTCCTTTTAAACCGTTTATGATAATTTTATCACAGACGATTTCAACTTGTTTTATAGTAGTCACACAAGAGATCTAAGAGACTCATACGGTGCATACAACTTTCACAGTAGGACCCCAGCAAAACACAGAGCAGACCAACTCAGAAAAACTCGCTTACCGCGGACGGTCCGCCCATACTGAAACTTGCTGAAATTTTGTTTTCTTGCATCCTCTCAGAGCAAACTCCACAAACACAAACATGGCTTGTCAATTATTCATCACCTCAACTAAGGAACCCATGGGGTAGCCTCCACGTAGTCTTCATAGACGTTCTCCTGTACTCCCGTGTCAAATGACGAGGAAGATTGGCCCCAATTCTGGATCTGCCCTCCGGGTGACACGTGGATCCTGACCGGAGAAGAGATCCATGGTCCGTCCTTCTACTTTGCATCTGCAGTGATGCAGGTGCAGGTGCAGCAGCGATGCCACCGCCAGCTGTACTCGAGTGCATTAATATGACGGGTTGCCCATCCCATCATGCTCCTGCTTCCTACTTGTACTAGAGTGCAGCACTGCCTCCCCATCTTTTGCTAGCTCTCAGCCTCTCACTCTTCCATCTGCTGCTTCCACTTTCTGATCCAGCCGGTCATCTGCTCGATCGGAGAGACAGAGAGGCGGAGGCGAGCCGACGTACTACATGGAGTCTGAGGTGGCCGGCGACGAGGCGGTCCCGGAGGCACCGGAGCAGTCCGTCGTCCTCATCTCCGCCGGCGCCAGCCACTCCGTCGCCCTGCTCTGTAAGCCCGCATGCACTCCATAGTCATATAGACCTAGTTCCTGGCTTTCTTGCGTTGCGTGCACCGTGTAGTAGTCTTTGTTGCCCCGGGCAATTCGTCGAGCACTTATGTGGTGATCTGATCGAGCGTGAGCTGTACATGCATGCTGGTGTTGCAGCCAGCAAGCTGGTGTGCTCGTGGGGCCGCGGCGAGGACGGGCAGCTCGGCCACGGCGACGCCGAGGACCGGCCGGTGCCGACGCTGCTGAGCGCCTTCGACGCGCCCGGCATTGTGTCCGTCATCTGCGGGGCCGACCACACCACCGCCTACTCCGACGACGAGATGCAGCTCTACAGCTGGGGATGGTACGTATGTACGTACAGCGCACGATCTTAGTTTACTTCGGCGTACGGTACGATTTGCTGACCAGCTTGTGCGCTCCGATCTGCAATGCGCACGTGCAGGGGAGACTTTGGAAGGTTGGGGCATGGCAACTCGAGCGATGTGTTCAATCCCCAACCCATCGAGGCGCTGCAAGGCCTCAAGATCAAGCAGATCGCCTGCGGGGATAGCCACTGTCTTGCCGTCACTGTCACTGGGCAAGTGCAAAGGTACCTACCTACCTAGCTAGCTACTTCGTTGGAGCGAAATCTTCCATCGTTCTCGGCTTCTCAATTCATGCTCTGAAAGGCTTAATTTGCAACGGAGCTCACATACATGCTTATTCTGAAAAGAATATTACAGCAACGCATGGCTACATGCAATTCGTAAAATATATATGGTCTGCGTCCATATTGATCAGCAGATTCCAGGGTGGTTGCTGTCAACTCCCACATGGTTCAAGCAACAACGTTTCGGATTACTACTGTTGTTTTATGTTTCAGTTATTGACTGCTTTCCCTGCTGGTTAATTTGTTTCAGCTGGGGGCGCAATCAAAATGGGCAACTCGGCCTTGGAAACACCGACGACTCTCTGCTCCCACAAAAGATACAAGCCTTTGAGGTATGAAACGTCTTCTAATTCTGCTGTTAGAAAGACCGGTAAGGAACAAAAAAATTTGTCTGATACCATCTGGGGGAGAATAATTTGCTGTCCATGGGTTCCTAATCCTAGTGGGAATCTTTGCACTCTACTGCTTTCTTCGTTCTCAAATAGATGTCGTTTTAGAATGTGTGCAATCAATATTTTAACTTTGACTGTTAATTTATAGAAAAATATATAGATTTGTCACAAGAAAATTATATAGGTAGATTTGTCGTCGAAAGTACTTCGACGTCATTATATTTTGAGTAAAAATGCATGGTGGGTCAGTCAGGTTACTGTACTTTCAAAATACATATCTAGGTTACTATGCGACTTAAGTGGGTCATCAGTCCATCATAGTTGTCCACAAAGGCATATTTCGTAGGGGTAATTAGGTCAGTAACATCGCAAAAGGTTGAAATTAGAGAAATAACATCGCAAAAAGTTGAAATTAGAGAAACAGCATCGCAATGGAATTTGGCTGCTAAATAACACCCGAAAGGCTAAATTTTTTTGGAAAACAACACTCAAAAGGAATATTCCATCACAAATTTTCCAAAAAGACACAATTTCCCTTCTCCCCCAACTCCGGCGTCTCTCTTGCGATCTCTCTCCGGCGAGCCGTGTCGCGCCTCCTCCGCTGTGCCACCGCCTCGGGTGTCATGTAGTGGGGCATCCCCATGAGCACCTCGGTGCGACCCCCGTCTGCGCCGACCCACGCGGCCGTCTCGAAGTCCACGAGCCGTGGCGGGGGCAAAGCGCGAGTGCCTCGGAGTACATCCTTGTCCGCGTGAAGAATGCTTAGCTCACACCCGAAACGTCGTTGTGCCAAGAGCTTGAGGTAGCCTGAGTTGGGGAACAAGATGGCATGGTGGTAGGGATCTCCCGCTCCGGTGAGGTATCCTTGAATCTGACTGCGTCACCATGTGTTCCACCAATCACTCATCCTCTCCCAAAAAATAATCGAATTTTCTTGCTCCCAATGGCCTGTACAGACTCTTCTTCTTCCTCGATGCCTTTCGCCTTCCCTGGCTCCGTGCGTCGCCATCGGACCATACTCTTTCAATTGCTTGTAACAGAGCACTCCCCGCGACTTCATGATAAGGATCCAACTAGTTGAATAGATGGATCTTGATTGTTGGTCCAATCTTTCACGGTACATACGAAGATCAACAGCTCGTCATCTTCTTCGCTTTGCTTTGGATGAATAGTACCATGCACGTGAATAGTAATCTGAAGCAATCCAAGAGATAGATAGGGAACTTGCAAACCAATCAAATAGGATCAAATTGAAAGAAGTAGTAGAAGAATTCGACACAATCCAAGAATATTTTTTCTTTGACTTGAAGCCAAATCTCACACCCAATGGCAATCTTCCTCCCTTAGCCGAAACTCTCTCTCTCTCTCTCTCTCAATCTAATCTCAACTCTCAATCTCAGCACATCATCTCAAGAAACAACCCTCTTGTGGCCCATGCATGCCAATTGGCCCATGTCCACCACTTGGCCCAGGGGTCCCTTTCCTTCCTTGTGCCGAATGCCAGGCTTTCTCCTTGCCTTGGCCGAACCCCTTCTAGCCCATACACCCCTTCTTGTCCAGCTTGACCATGGACCTTGTCCTCCTACCTTGGGCTTCATGATGCTCCTCTTGATCCATGCGCCCACACGGCAACTTCCAAGTTTCCCAAGCCGCATGGCTCCCCTTGGCTTGGTCGACTAGCAAACTCCCTCTTTGGCTAGGGTTTCTCCCAACCGAACGCAAGGACCTTGCTTGGCTTGATTTAGCTTTGTTCTCATGCATCCTTCCCTTAGCTTGGCTAGCCCTTCCTTCCTACCTCCCCTCCCTCTCGTCTAAAGCTAGATTGAGGCAACGTAGAGCGCATGGATGACTGTGGGAGTTACCGGCGCGATTACGGGGATTGGTAGTAACGGACGAGCGGTTGATTACGGCTTTAAATGCGCACGTAAACGAGATGATTGATGCGGGTTGTAACATATTTTGGAAAGCTTCTGAGGTGCGACAATGGCAGCAGTAACAACATTATCGTGCGTGGACGAAACGGAGGTGGGAGACGATGATGTGGCGGGGCGGGGCCCACATGGCGGTGAGGTGCAAAGAGAGACAGGGGCAAAGCGAGCCGCACACGGGAAGACCAGGCCGGAAGATTGGGCCTCACACGGAAACAGGAATGGGCCGAGAGAAAGATTCGGCCCGAGTGATATTTCCAGATTTTTAATTGATTTAACCATTTAGATAACTCCGTTAATTCATTTAGGCTTTAGAAAATATCAAATAAAGTCAAAAAATTATGAGAAAATTCACAAAAATTCCCTGAGCCGGTCTGGACTTAAATAAAATATTTTCAACTTATATTTGGTATTTAATTTTGCATAAAATTTATTTTGGCTTTGAAATAAATAAGAAAAAGCTTTTAAAATTCCAGAAAAATCCAGAGAAATAATTAAAATTTATTTTATTTTAACTAGAAAATGAAAATTAGGCTGTTATAAACCTACCCCCTTTAGAGGGAATCTCGACCCCGAGATTCAGACCTGGTCTGCAAAAAGGTGGGGATACTCGGCTTTCAAATCTTCTTCTCGCTCCTAGGTGGCTTCTTTTTCTGAATGATTACTCCACTGAACCTTGCACGAACGGATAACCTTGCTTCTGGTGATGCATTCTGCAACATCAAGAATTTTGATTGGTTGCTCCACATAGGTGAGAACTTCCTGAAGATCGATACTCTCAAGCGGTGTTTCCTCTGTTGGAACTCAAAGACACTTCTTCAGTTGCGACACATGGAAGACGTTGTGAACTGCAGACAAGGATGTTGGTAGCTCTAACTCGTAAGCAACTTCACCTCTTCTTGCAAAAATCTTATATGGTCCAACGAATTTGGGTGCGAGTTTTCCTTTAGTTCAGAATCTTCTTACTCCTCTGAGTGGAGTTACTCTGAAATAGACAAAATCTCCTATTTCAAAGGATAATTCTTTCCGACGGTTATCAGCATAACTTTTTTGATGGGACTGAGCTACTTTCAAGCGTTCTTTTATCGCTTTTACCTTACTTTCAGCTTCTTTTATTAATTCTGGTCCAAAGAGCTGATATTCTCCCACTTGATCCCAAAGGAGAAGGGTTCTGCACTGGATTCCAAGGTCATAATCCTTTATCATTTCCAACCATCTTCTTTGTCGGAGATTAAGCTCTAACTGGGCGAAGATATACTTCAGACTCTTATGATCCGTGAAAATCTCACAACGGTTACCAATGAGATAAAACCGCCAGATTTTCAAAGCATGCACAATTGCTGCTAACTCCAAATCATGAGTCGGATAGTTTCCTTTATGTGGTCTCAGCTGACGAGATGCATAAGCCACGACTTTACCTTCCTGCATTAGTACACATCCAAGGCCCTAACGGGATGCATCACAGAAAATCTCAAAGTCCTTATGAATGTCAGGCAAAACCAATACAGGTGTAGAAACTAGTCTCCTCTTCAACTCTTGGAAACTCCGCTCACAAGCATCTATCCATTCAAACTTCTTTTCCTTCTTTAACAGATGAGTCATGGGTCTAGCTGTCTTGGAGAAATCTTCAATGAATCTGCGATAATAACCAGCTAAACCGATAAAACTGCTCACTTCCGCGACGGACTTGGGTTGCCTCCAATCCACTACGGCTTCGACCTTGGCGGAGTCTACTGCAACTCCTCTTGTTGATACAATATGTCCGAGGAAGGCCACTTAACTCAGCCAAAATTCACTCTTGCTGAATTTGGCATAAGCTGATGTTCCCCGAGCTTTTACAATATCGTCATGAGATGCTTCTCATGCTCTTCTTCATCTTTTGAGTAGATGAGAATGCCATCGATGAAAACAACCACGAACTTATCCAAGAATTCCATAAATACTTTATTCATCATATTCATAAAATAAGCCGGGACGTTAATCAAACCGAAGGACATTACTTTAAACTCGTACAATCCATATTTGGTTGTGAAGGCAGTCTGGGGATGTCTTCTGGCCTGATCTTCAGCTGATGATAGCTGGATCTTAAATCAATCTTGGAGAAGATGCTTGCTCCTTTTAACTGATCGAAAAGGTCGTCGATCCTGGGCAGATGATACTTGTTCTTGATCGTAACCTCATTGAGTGATCTGTAGTGTACACATATTCTCATACTATTGTCATTCTTCTTGACAAACAGTACTGGTGCTCCCTATGGCGATGAACTAGGTTGAATATAACCTTTGCTCTGTAACTCTTCAATTTGCTTCTTTAATTCTGCTAACTCATTGGCAGGCATTCTGTAGGGTCGCTTTGAAATTGGAGCAGTCCCTGGGAATAGATCAATTAAGAACATAATGTCCCTATTCGGTGACATGCCGGGTAATTCCTCAGGAAATACATCCGGATATTCCTGCACCACTGGTATATCTTCAAGCTTCACTTCCTTTAAACTGGTCAGAATGGAACTTTCTCCAGTTGAGGTGGGAGGTCTGAATTCCACTTGAATTCCTTGCTCATTGGTGAGGGTGGTAGACCTATTGGTACAGTCTATTTGTCCTTGATTCTTGGCTAGCTAGTCCATTCCGAGAATCACATCCAAACCTTGAGAGTGCAAAACTATTAAGTTTGCCGAGAAGGATACTCAGGATATTTCCAAGGTAAGGTTTGGGTATAGGGAACTAGTCCTTATTTCCAAGCCCGGGGAATGGATTATCATAAGGTTAACTAAGGGAGAGATATTTAACCCATATTTTCCCACAAACTTATTTGAAATGAAAGAATGTGAAGCTCCTGAATCAAATAAGACTGATGCTGGTATTGAATTGACAAGGAACGTACTAAGGACAACATCCGGTGCATGCTAAGCTTCCTCGGCGGATATGTGGTTTACTTGGCCCTTCACAGACTGATTCTTAGCAACAGAGGTGTTGCTGGTAATTGGAACTCCCGTCTTAGGTGTAGTTGGAAGAAGCTTCTTAGGACACTTATTGGCAAAGTGCCCCTTTCCTGGCAGTGATAGCAAGTAACATCTGATATATCCTTCTGAGGCTGACCTCCTGAAGAGGTATTGTGGAAACCGGAGTTGTTAGGGTGCTGTGCTTGCATAGGTGCTCTGGACGAAGAAGATTGAAATCTTTCATGCTGAGGTGGCTGCGGCTGAGCAATGCGGGGCTTGGGAAAACCCCTCGAGTTGAATTTCTAGGCCGCCATTCGCCTCTTGCGATTGTCCATTTCCAAATGCTTGCCCTCTTGATGAATGGCCTTATTTACCAGCTGCTGGAAATCTGAATACTAAGACGAATAGAGAGATCGTCGTTGAGGCCTTCTAGGAAATGTTCCTGTTTTGCTTCATCATTGGCCACGTCTTTTGGAGCATAATGGGCCAACTGGTTAAACTTGTGAAGAAACTCGGTAACTGAGCGGTTGCCCTGCTGCAAAGAGCGGAACTCCTCCTCCTTTAAAGTCACCATACCCAAAGGAATATGTGCACGGTGAAAAGCCTGCACAAACTCATCCCAAGTGATAGCCTGGGCATTTGCGTGGCATTGAGTGGAGTTGTCCCACCACTCTGATGCGGGCCCATTGAGTTGGTGAGAGGCGAACATAACCCTCTCACGATCAGAGCATTGGGCGATGTCCAGCTTCTTGCCTATTGCCCTTAGCCAATCATCCGCGTCCATTGGCTCTATGCTGCTGCTGAAAGTCGGGGGACACATCCTCATAAACTCTGAAATATTCGTCCTCGGATGATGTGGAGGTGGGGCCTGAGCTGCTGCTGCTGCGGTGGCTTGAACACTCTGAGCATTGTTCAAGGACTAAGCAAGAAGGTCAATCAAGTGCGTCTGGTTCGTCATCATCTGGCGCCAGTCGGGTTCTTCTGCCGGTGGTGGTGGTGGCTGCGGGATTGGGTCGGCTTGATCATTCCCCTGGTTCGCCATCATCTAGCACCAGTCGGGTCCTTCTGCGGTGGTGGTGGTGGTGGCCGCGGGATTGGGTTGGCCCGATCATTCCCCTGGCCGCTAGCACTTTCCTGCGAGTTGTCACTATCTGCTGGATCCTCTCAAGGCTTAGAAAAGAGAAAAGAAAGAGAGCACTAAGGGGAAAATAGGTCTAAAATAACCCAAGAACCAAACAAACACAAGACAAAGAGCAACTTTTCAAAATAGTCTTTTATTAATTTATTTCATTAATCAATTGTGATTGTCACAAAAGGAATTGGTAGCTCACAATTCGCGTCTAATGGAAATACTAAGGACAAAATCTATGGGGTCATAGGCGTGTAATCTGGGGTGTTATTGGTACTAGCGTTGCCTGCCTTGTAGTGGGCTAGTTCCTCTTCTGCTGCCTCTAGCCTCTCTTGGGTGACACGTAGTTCATCCAAGGTGCGCCAGTAGGCATGCTCCATAGCCATCGTCAGGTTCACCTGATGTGTCAGCTCTGGAAAGTCTTCATCTCTGGTCGAGCAAAAAGTACTACCGAGCTGGGTGGAGACGTGCATCGGGTAGTAGTGAAATCCGGTGCCGATGAAGCGGTGGTCGTAGATGTAGCGGAGTCGGTGAACGGCTTCTCTGGCAGCGTCTTGGATACCCTCGGGGAAGGTGCTACGCTGCATCGGGGCGTCGAAGATATGAAAGTCCGTGTTAGGCTGCAGATTGGAGCAGAGTATCACCTCTACCCTACAACGCTCTTGAGTGCCCACCGTGTATTTGTACCCACAGTGCACGGGCCTCTCCTAGAGTGCAGATCTCGCATCATCCTCCGTGAGTGTTGCGACCGTGTCCAAATAAGATTCTATGAGAAATGACGTTTGGTGCTTCGGCCATCTACAAATTTTTTTGAAAAAGAGAAGGATTAGTAACCATTTTAAAGAGAAAGGTTGAGTAAGGATTCAGAAAGACCAAGGTATTTTTAGTTTTCAAAAATAAGTCCTTAAGAGTTTTATCCATTCTAAGGCTATGACCTTCAGTCGGTATGGCTCTGATACCACTTTTGTCCAACCCGGGAACAAAGGATCCCCGATTCTGTGTGTTTCATGCACTAGTCCAGGAATAGTTAGTGTACACAGTCAAACAAAAGTGATAGCAAAATCATATCATACATTTATTAATTGATAATCAGAGTTTATTACAAATTTGAGTCTGAGACCAAATGAAAAGAAACAACGAAAAGCAAAATAAATAGGTAGGTCACACGATTCACCACAAGCAATCGTCTGGGGGCGTAGCCTAGTCGTCCTGATCCTCACCGTCTTGATAATAATCTTCACCTGAATAATTTATTCAGCAAGAGTGAGCACAGCAACCGTGCCCAGCAAGTTACACATAATAACAGAATATAATGCATGCAAGATAATGTCATCGGAAGGTTTATATGGATATTTTGCATAAAGCTGCATTTTCTAGTTCGAATACAATTACTAAGTTCCAAGGCAAATTTTTAAGTTATAACTAAAATCAAACTTTTATTTATTGAGTTCTCAATTATCAAGTGTAGGATAAACCTCCATACACAACTGGTGAAGGACCTTTGAAAATTCCAGAAAAATGCAGGGAAATAATTAAATTTTATTTTTTTAATTGGAAAATGAAAATTGGGCTGTTACAACCTCACGGCCTTCGCTGTTGTCCTTGTGTATCTTCACCAAGCCAATCAATGAGATAATGCTTGTATTCTTCTTCTGTGTACAAGAAGGAGCATCGGGATGTCCATACAAAAACAAACCACGAATTTTCCCAACTAATTGAACAAAAAAAATTCACAACTAATTGAACCATAAACTCCGCCGCTCCGGTACTGCCCCCTCCTTACTCCGCTGCTGCCACACTCCGCTACCACCTTCTCTAGGGTTCGGTCGTAGAAGGATCGAGGAAGAGGACTAAGTCTAGAGACTAGCTCGAGTAGATTTGGTCTGGTTTGACTGGATTCTCACAAGATCACATTGGTAGGGGCTAAACAAAAAAAATAAAATGTACAGGGGGTTTTGCGTTAATTTTCATAAGTCACATGAAGTTCGCCTGCATGGCATGCCACGCATATGAAATATGCCTGCATGGACAGATATGATGGACTGATAACCCACTTAAGTCAAATTAGTGATCTAGATGTGCATTTTGAAAGTACAGTGACCTGGATGACACACTTGCACAAGTTGGCCATGCATTAAACTCTTATGTTTTTTCTAATTTTTTGTAACATATAATTAGAAAAAGTAATGGTCAAAGGCGTGTATTGGAGACTGTGTTGATGTCCAAAACGACAAGTAGAAAAGAAGAGGTAGTAGTAATTAGACTCTACATATGTGATCCACCTGAATATCTCTTTGGTGATGGTGAGAACAGTCTCTATATACAAGTGCTTCTAATTGGCTGGGGCCATAAATGCCCATATTAACATCCATGAGCCCCACCAAGTTTTGGACCCCCACTTGTATAGATAAACTGGTTTAATATATCATTAACTGAGGATGATCAGCACTAAGATGTAGTCCATGCATTATTACAAATGTAGAGTTTAGTTACTAGAATAATAACTTGTGATACACAAATCCAAAATTACAAAGATCTCCCACTTGGAACACACGAGCACTAAAAATACTAATCCATGGTATCGTGTGCTTTTTTATTTGCTTGCTGCAGAGTAACTGCTACACCTTTTTTTTAATAAAAAGTTCTAGTTTTTTTTAAGAAAGGGAAAAGGAAAACTCAGACCTTTACTTACCAGCTAAACTTGTAATCGGTATTACTTATTAAATTCAGTAGACACTGTAAAATTTTGTTTACGTAACCATTGAAACATCATGTTCCTCCTATACCAACAAATAAAAAATGTACATTACCACTGACAGTACTGAATGGGTTCAGGGTCTCTGTGTAAAAATGATTGCTGCTGGTGCTGAGCATACTGCTGCGGTAACAGAAGATGGTCATCTCTTCGGATGGGGCTGGGGACAATATGGCAACTTAGGTCTCGGTGATCGCAACGACCGCTTAGTCCCGGAAAAAGTTTCTTCTGTGGAGGTGAATAATCTATTTTTTTTGTGTGTCTTTTCAGCTTCTTCTATGTTCTTATCATCTAATTTCTTGTAGGGAGAAAGGATGGTGCTTGTTGCATGTGGATGGCGCCATACCATCACTGTGTCCTCCTCTGGTAGCCTGTACACATATGGCTGGAGCAAATATGGCCAACTAGGGCATGGTGATTTTGAAGATCACCTAGTTCCACACAAGTTGGAAACCCTAAAAGATAGCTCCATATCTCAGGTACTACTACTACTGCTTAATAGCCTCCCATTATGTTAATATACAATCTACTTAATGGAACTTTGAAGTGCAAAGAATATATGCAATTTTGGGAGGAAGATTTATAAAACAGATGCTTTAATTTTGTGGTATAGATTTCAGGTGGGTGGAGGCATACAATGGCACTTGCATCAGATGGGAAACTTTACGGATGGGGGTGGAATAAGGTGCCTACTATTTTTCTCTGCCCCTTGTTTGGTGCACTGATTCAACCATGGCACCAATCTAGCTTTCATCAAATAATTTTATTGATGAACATCAATACTGAAAATTCTCTAATTTGGTAATCATCATTCTTAATGTGCATGAATGTTGCTCACGTATGATGAGATTCATGGTCAAGACTTGCTCCTTTGCAACAAAATGGAAAAATGAAAGTAGGAGATTGACTCTCTTGATCATGCATCTGTAAAAATTCTCACCACTGTACCATAGAGCTTCTCTTAGGTTTTTCATTTGCTGTTTTTTCCCTTTTTATGCTACCCTTTCCTGTGCCTCTAGTGCACCTTACTACCACTACCATTCGCGGTACTTGCCTCCACCATCAGACTATCTGTCATGGGGGGCCGGGTTACTGTTCACCCGTACTGTAGCACCACGCACTATTCATGTCGGGCCCCACGGGTGCATTAGTAGTTAGGAAATAGAGATAGAATAGTTAGTTTCCTTATTAGTTGGGTTTTCTTCTTTACAGATGTATTCCATCTAATACAGATAAGTTTTCTTTAAAATAGAGATTGTTTTTTAGAGGTCAAGTCGGGTCGTCCCTATAAAAAGGATAGCATGTATCTATTATCAAGGAAACAAGAAGAATTAATCTAGTCTCCCTCTTAAGGTTCTATCATCCCAGTCTATAGTCTAATCTCTTATCCCATAAAGTCGACGTCGTCCGGCCTTCTTCCTGGCGGTGTTTACCCCCTATGATCTAAGGATCATTACATTTGGTATCAGAACAGTCGATCCCTTCCCATGACTTCTGCTGCCATAGTTATGGCAACAGATCAGACCATCAGACCTGCCGTCGAGTCGTTGGCCATGATAAAGGCTAACGCCAATAAAATGGCCATGAGTTTCAATGACAACGACAAGAAGATGGCGGCCATCTTCCTCGACATGCATACCACTTTGGAGAAGATGATCGTGGCGACAGCAGTGAAGCCTTCCACGGCGGCGGCGATACCTTCTGCAGAGATGGTGACGCCTTCCACGGCTGCGATGGAGCTACCTCCAGCAACTACGATAGCTGTCACACTTCCACATTAAGCCGTGACACTGCCGGAGCCCGTTGCAGCCCTGCCGAAGTCCATCGTGGCCACCGTGGAGTTGTCAGGGTTGTTGCCATGCCTGCCGTAGCAATCGATGAGTTTGCCGCAACCACGCGTGGAGACAATGATCTTCAAGAACTTATGTCGCCATCGCAACCTCTCATCAACATGGTGTCACCTAGGGCTTTAGCCATGGCCGCCACCACAGCTCGAGGACGAGCTGTCGCGAAAGGAGAGGAGTAGTTGTGATGGGTCTGGCTACTGTTCACCCATGAACAGTACATGCGGTACTGTAGCACCGCGCACTATTCATGCTAGGCCCCACGGGTGCATTAGTAGTTAGGAAATAGAGATAGAATAGTTAGTTTCCTTATTAATTGGGTTTTCTTCTTTACAGATGTATTCCATCTAATAGAGATAAGTTTTCTTTAAAATAGCGATTGTTTCTTAGAGGTCAAATTGGGTCGTCCCTATAAAAAGGATAGCATGTAACCATTATCAAGAAAGCAAAAAAGAATTAAACTAGTCTCCCTCTTAAGGTTCTATCATCTTAGTCTATAGTCTAATCTCTCATTCCATAAAGCCAACGCCGTTCGGCCATCTTCCTGGCGGTGTTTGCCCCCTATGATCTAAGGATCATTACACTATCAGAGTGCCCTACCCACCACTTCAGCATGCCACCAAACACCACTACCAACTCCCCGATCTTGTGGGCTTTGAAGCGTGAGTGTTATTTGCCAGTATTTAAGGGAAGAAAATGAAGTAGGAGTCTATGTCATTACTCTGAATTTTAGTTTCGAGCAAGTTGTAATACACGAGAATCAGTTGGACTTCTATTCCTGGCATGCTTAAACAATTGTGCACCAATTACCTCCATGATGGTTGTATCTTATCGCCACTTCCGCTGATCCTGCCTCGTATTTTGAATATGTAGTTTGGACAGGTTGGCGTTGCAGATAATGTAGATCACTGCTCCCCCGTACAGGTCAATTTTCCGGACGAACAGGTGAGTGATAGCATGCCTTAGAGGAGTACTAGTGCTCAAACTTTTGCTCAGATAAATTCATTGCATGGTGTAGTTTTTCACCGCAGTGTTTATGATCAAACCTGTTTCATTGATTCATGTGGACAAGGATTCAGTCAATTGACGTTACGAGTTTCCCATCTTCAGTCTCATTTATTTACGGGCACAATTGCAGAAAATTGCTCAGGTTGCTTGTGGATGGAGGCATACTCTTGCTCTAACAGAAAATAAGAATGTCTTCTCATGGGGAAGGGGTACCGGTGGACAGCTTGGTCATGGTGAAATAGTCGACAGGTAATTCACCTAAGGTATTTAAACATATCTGAAGGGCCAGCTTGCTTTCCTAACGTATATATAATGACTGAATCAAGAAAATATCACGGTTCATGAAGGAACACACCCAAGATGATCGATGCCTTAAGCTCGGATGGATCTGCTTGCAAGAAGCTGGAGTCATCAAAAGCAGTTCCAATGGCAGGTTTGCATTTACATGACTACATTTCTTAGACAGACAGACAACTTACAGCATATCTTTGATGTTTTCAGCCAAAGTTTGGGTCTCACCATCGGAGCGATACGCCATCGTCCCTGATGAGAATGTGAGCTTATGTCTCCTTTTGAAAGATTATGCTCTTATCGAACCATTTCAATCAAGAACATGTGGATCATTTGGTAGGATTGTAACTGATGGATCACTCCACATTTCCTGTTTCTAGGTTCCTAAATCAGGTGAAGGTATTCCCGGTGGCAATGGAACGAAGAGAGTGCGTGTCTGAGCATATGTTCTTCTTCCGCCCTTCTTAACCTTAGCAGTATACAATAACCTTGGGCAACCTTCTCCTTCACCATCTAGTATATATATGTTGCCCAGTCTTAGTGCATTGCTTTCTGCCTTTAAGTACCATTGAGGCCATATATGAACTGTAGTGCCCCGCCTTGAGCTGATATGATGTTTGCCTGCAACCACTAGTAGTAGTACCATGGCGAAAATAATCAGTATAGCCTTAGCTGAACCCTTGCAGGGTATTGGAAGCTAAGCATCAATTAAGTTGAATTGGTTTTGTTCCTGTTGAAAGGTAGTACATCATATATGGATGCTTGTTGGACCGACGTTTTAGCTTAATTTATAGTATAACATTTGGTCAGTTGCTGGAAAGAGCATGATGATTGCGATATGTACAGGCCTACAGGGTGAAATTTCTGTTGATGAACTTAAATTGTTTGGGTTTGAATTTTCTTTTCTGAAATTCTGCTGAGAAAAGGAAGTAAAAACCCATACAAAAAAGGTAGTATCATAATGGAACTTGGCCAAAGATATGCAATACTTTGCTGTTAATACTCTATACAAATAGAAGTCCATGTATCATCTGATCACCTGGAGTTCATCGTTCTTGGAAAATTAACAGAACTTCTACCAAACAACTTCTCCAGAAGATACACATGAACTTGCTAACAGAAAGCAAACATCAGGGAGTCAAACTCAAAACTCAACACAACCATTTGGTATGTAGGATTTTCGTAGGAAACCCCAAATCAAGTGAACGTGGATGTTTCATTTCCTGCAAAATTCCTGCGTTCCAAATGGGGCCTTTACACTCTTATGCGCCTACTGCAGGTGCAGCTTATGAACCATAGGAGAAAAAGACACTCTTCAACATCAGAGAGAATTTAAAAAGCTTTCAATATAAATAAAAGCACATGTATATGAATGATCCCTTGATCACCTGGACTTGTCTTTCTTGGAGAAGATGCCTCCAACCAATGAGATCCCATTCTTCTGCTTCTTGTGCTGTTGCTGCTTGGCCTTCTTGCTGTTCTTCACCTTCCTCTCCTTCCTTGCTCCCAAGTCATCCTCAGTCATCTTGATGGTCAGTGCCTCTGACAGACTGGGCAGATACTCAAGGCTCGCCATCCACTCCTCGGCCCGGCTCTCGTCCCACCGGTCGCTGCGAACCCAGCCATCGTCGTCTTCTCCGATCGCCACGCCGACGACAGCTAGCTCCTTCCCTTTCTTGAGGTCGGAGAAGATGGCTAGGCCATTGCTGAACTGCACGCTGATGCTGGACACGGCCATCTCCATCTGTGACTGCCTCTGGTTGAGCTGCACCAGCTCAGTCTTGACCTCTGCCAGGTTTGCCTCCAGCTTGTTCAGGCAGTCCAGCATTATGGATGATGAGGAAGGAGCTGGAGGCACACCGAATTTGGAGCTGGATTCACTGCTTGCGTCGGAGCTGCTGCCGCCGGCGACGCACCACTCGGCGAAGACCTTGACGGCCTCCCTGACCGACTGGAACGGCCTGGAGGTGTCGATCTCGGTGCGGGCCGTGGCAGCAGCGATCTCCATGAAAGAGGCTGCCGGCAAATGGCAATGCAGGTGAGGAGATGATGGATTGATGGGAATGCAACAATGTGAGGGATGAAGTAGACATGTGCGTTCTTTGTTTTGTCTTTGCTTCTACTTCAAAAACCAACCGGAGTAGCAGCAGAATACAGGCCTTGTGTCAAGGTCAAGTAAAACCGGTAGAGCGGAAAGAAGGGGACTTGTCACCAAAGGCAGGAAAGGCTTTTATAAGAGTATGTACAATGCAGGTGTTTAGAGAAGTGCTTAGCAAATAAAAACTGTTTTTCTTGCCATGTAGGATAGATAAGATGCTTATTTTGTAACATCGATGCTTGATTAGACACCGGTGCTTAAGAGGTGCTTACGTATATACTATATATAATTAATAGATAATACAATTATCTAAACACCTACAAAAGAGATGCTTGCATCGGAGGAAATGACTTTTACATAGATGCTTGATGACATAGCTATATTCTCTTTCTTTAAGTACTCGTATATAAGCAATTCGCATTGGAGCAAATGCTGGAGCAGACAGACAACACAGTTGAGAAGGAGCAACAAAAGTGCTAAACCATACATACCTATGGAGTCTCATGTATGAATAAGCCAACTGCCATACACAACCAGAGTCAGATGGTAAGGATGGCACTTTGTACAGCACACAATCTTACAGTCTTTCATTCACCAGAAGGCAAGGAAAATAATCATTTGCAAGGTTATTTCACAATGTACGCAGGGTTGCCGCACAGACCAAAGAAATGCATCTGCACCAGGGCAGCTTACTAATGGTACAAAAAGAAGAACATGCTCCAAGATGTACTTTACAGCAATTTAACAGACGCGCAATCCATTATCTGTTCCAATATGTACTTTACGGCATAACTGAATAGGTCTAGATAAACAGGATTTTGCAACGTAAGCATAATAAGAGAAGTTGCAAATATCAGCTATGTCTGGATATTGAAAGTGATTGTAGCAAGTAGCAACTGGTATTTACTGCCCAACAATCCATTCTTTACTATTAAGGTGCGAGAATATAGAGCACGGTCCTTCTCATGAGAAAAGGACGGGAAATACAACCATTCCTGGTGGAATTATCAGGTATATCAAATGATATTACATCACTAAACGGCTACGACACTTGTCAGGCTCGCCATAAAGGCATAACAACGAGAAGAAAAGCTGACCGTGATGCCCAAAACACCGTGGGAAATCAATCTAGTTTAATGGAATTCTCCTTTCCATCTCAAAAACGAAAAATTGAAGGTTATAAAATAAAAAAGAAACTTAGTACAAAATAGGTAAGGGCGTACCCTGCAAAAGAAATACAATGATTAAATCTTCAAATAGAATGATGTGCTGCCAACGTTTGATGAATGATGATAATCTATCAGGCAGCACACTTGATATGCAAAATGGCGCTTTGCTTTCATCAATGGCGCGACTGGTAAAAACGAGGTCGGTTGGTGAACGTCCGACCATTGGCTTTGACAAAGCGTGTGATGCCAATGCAAAGACCAGCCCACAGAAGTGACAGCAATAAATGGCCAACGTCATTCCGGGCTGCAAAGATATTGCAGTAGAGTTAGTTGTATACAATTCGCATGAATCGATGTATAAATATGATTCCAAACAGCCTGGAGCAGTTGATAGTTTGATAAATAATTGACACATGGATTAATCTCAATTTTACGAACTATGAGTATTGTGTTCTCTTCACTAGTCAAAATCAAGAATGGCTGTAATAAATATCTAAAACATTTCAAAACCCTCAGGAAAAGTTCTTGGCAACTGGTACAGTTGAAGGTATGTACTTGAGCCCAGTGAGCTCAATCATACAGATTTGCAGCAAAAGCACAACTCTTCCATTAATTCACTGAAACATGAAAAGGATTGGATGGAACCTGTCCATAACCATAAGTGGATTTTGGCCCTTTGATTGCGTTGCAAATGAATATTAATGCATACTCCTTTTACTAGTGCAAACAAAATACCAAGATATCAAATTGAGCAAAAGCCACTTTGCAAAAGGATGAGCCTAAAGCGACTAAAGCTTGTATGAAAACTGTTCTTTTATTTAGTACACATTAATGCGTAGAATCAACAACAAATGTTGCTGCTTGTTATAATGAAAGTAAACCTTAGGAGACCACTAATTAGTACAAATTTATTAAAAACACCCCCTTACCTTGTCTTAGTGACATCATCATGACTATAAGAGCTCCCAAAACCAATGCAAAAGCAAGGCGGAAGGACTGTAAAAGGGAAACTGCACAAGTAAGAGTCTCGTTCTGTTGGGAAAAGATATGAAACACATTTTCATAATTGATCCAGCTATTTCTCAAACATAACAATAATATTAAAGCGAATACTGAGTGATTGTGTATGCACGTGTCCCTAGTCACAACACACCCAGACACATATCAGACAAAATATGAATCCTTTCAGAGGAAACCAACACTAGAATACTGAAAGGCATTCCCAATTAGCAATTCACAATGTGACATAATCACAAGCTATAGCATTCCTGTAAAAAAAATACAAACTGTAGCAAATTTTTACCCACCGCATAACTCTCTAGAAGTCCTGCTTTGCTTGGAGCTGCCATGTCCCGACTAACAGACGTGATGTAATGTCCTTGAAGAAGATCCATTGCATCCTATAAAAGACAACACATAAATAATGAGGCACCGCAGCACCCTGATTCAGATTTTTTTTTTATTAGAAGGTGCATTGGAAGAAAGTTGAACAAATGTTGTCTGCAATGCATGATGTCTGTAAGATTGTAGAGACAGGAGCAATATGAAACATTATAGAGCATGCTTTGTTTGGTCAACAAGGCCTTATTCAAACATAATAATGCACTTATAATACCTATGTTCCGTGTGCCCAGCAAATTGCACAACACACATGACATCAGTTCCTCTTACACTAATGCAAATCCTTACCACTTGAATCAATTATAGTCAGTAACAACTAACAACACCATGTAAGTTGCTATTTATCATAAAAATTCCCAGCAGTTTCTGGCTTAGCCCCCACTGCAAGAGTTGCATTGGTACTAATCTATCATACAAAACGGCAATTACAAGTTACCAAGGTAAGCTATCGAGAGTAGTCATTTGGGGCACCATCAAAATGATGAATCGACGAAGTTTCAAATGTGAATTCATGTGGGTACTCACATAGTTACATGTATGCAAAGTCAGCTGTATACCTGCTTAGTCCCATCTGCAAAGTTGTTCAAGTAGTATCTAGCAAGTGCATTCCGAAGATCATTTAGAATTCCCTGAGTAGTTCGCTTCCCATAACTAATAGACAAAAACAAATGTAAAATGTGGGTAATTAATGTATAAGAAATAACAGCTTATCACCACTGTCTTTCGTTGTAAAAAATCCAATAAAGAATAAAAAAGATCATAAATTATGCACTAGTAACTTAGGAGAGTGCCAAAAACAAAAGCATACTACTTAATAGTTAATAGTACATTCTGTCAGTCTCACGCAATTCTGTTTTAGGCCCTTTTTCACTGATTGTTATTGACATGTTGGCAAATAGACACTACACAAAAGGGTATTCCATTGCCACAACGTGGAGATTTTGCACCACAAGACCAGTAAAAAGCATGTCAGTTTTACAGTAGCACATTATCTGGGTGAAAATGGTGTAGAGATTCACTGCAAGAGTGGCTCAGCTGTGAACAAAATCAAGGTGGCAAAAATTACTAGTATTCTTTTTCTTGTTCTAATATAAAATTGGAATAGTTCCTAGTCTTGCTGATAAAAAGGGAGAAACTATCATTAGTAATAAATGAAATGCACTTAACAATAAGAATGATGCAAATTTCGTTCTATAAAAATTACCGAACAAAATCTCCCTTCAAAGCAGGAGTACCAGAGTACTGAAAGCTTATTTCATCTCCATGACTGGCCCACACTGAAAATTGGAATTATTTCATTCCAGCAACATTTTACATAGAAAAGCATGAGAAAAATAAAATGACTAAATGAGAAGAACCCAGGTTACTGAATATATGCATAATACTTACAAACTTTGTAGTTTGCATCAAAAGCTGGATAATTGCTTATTGCATCATTAGCACTGAGAACCCCTATTCGTTGAAGTTGGCTTTCCAGAATTTTTCTCCCAATCATGCTCTGTTTAGTCATTGTAGAGATTATCAGAGATCAGTTATACTAGTGAAAATTCAATAAAGGGACGGAAAATAAAACATAAAAAGAGTCCAAAACTGAAGGAAGATTAACATAGAAGTACAGTACTTTACAGTTGATCTAGTCCACTTGATCTGCAATTAGGTGGAATTGAAGCAACATTCCCAGTAGGCATGGGATCTTACGAGTTATCTCACGACCCTGGGATTGAGATCGCAACCGGTAGCTGTGGGAGACAGCAGGCCTTTGCTTGGCCGGTGGTCTACCACGGGGTTTTGGGGCCGTGCCGTCGGAGTACAACGCAGATGAGAAGGAGGTGAGAAAACAGAGAAGGGGATGAGATAAATGAGGCTTTATTCTTGCTTAACTTCAACCAATGATGCGGCTGCCCATCTTCTAGGATGGATCGGCCCCTAATGGCTAACACAAGGAACTAACTGATAAATCTTATATCTAACTGAAGCAATCAACTAATCTTATCTCTTAAAAACAAACTAACCGACTGCCTAATACCGCCGCCTTCCTCCTCTTGCGCAGCTGGTGCCCTTGGTGCCTAAGTCTGCCGGTGACGTGGGCCCCTTCGGCTGTACCGAATTCCCCACATGACAAGTTACTACATCAGTTAATATGTTCTGTTTTAGAACAAACCATAATGAAACCAAACATGTGGCCCAACTTAAACCAGCTAATCAATGTAGATCATGCCACTCCTAAAGGTACAATAATGCATACACAGTGTACCAGTTTGGAGTTAATTTAAATAAGTCCATTGAGATTTGAGACAGTACACACTACAAAAAGACCAGTTATGCCAAGTTCTGAATCTGTCTGACAATGTGACTAGGTTGTAATACTGCAACAAAAGAAGGAAGAATGCCCCATTGTCCAAGTAACATATTTGGACTATTCCATATAGATTTGAAAAGACAAAAGGGAAGCCATTGGAAAACTAAAAAAAAAGTTGTTCGATAAACTAAAGCCCACGTGACTGTAATGCTGCAGCAGAGACAAATTAATTGATACAATAATGATGCTATCAATACCTAAATTAAATTTGATCTACATGTGATAAAACTGTACTTGGAAGTTGGAACTATGTACCTGAGTAACATTGGTGCGATCTAAACAATCGACACAGTTTGTTCTGATCGTGCCAGTCTGCTCGTCAATTTTCTCGCCTTTATCATTCAAAAGGAAGTACCTGTAACATAGCATTATTAATATGACCATGAGAAGGAAAAACACCATATGACGGAACATAGTATATAGATGTACAGAAAATTTCAGATCTAGAACATTTTTTCTACCTATTTAAATAGAAAGGGAGATCCAGAACAGCTAGGCAAGACAATGATAACAGTATGACTAACACCACTGACTAGAAGCAATTCACTTTTCCTGCTCTGCCAGGACTGTGGACAAGAAACAAGTAGCTCTTCAATGCATCTGTATTACAATACTAGTGCCTCCAATGCTCCAAGCCTCCAACCAATATTCAAACCTCATAAGTGGAGTAGAAAAAGAATCATTGTATGCTAATCACTAGCACAAGATTGTGGGTATGAGGGCATCTGCTTTTTAAAAATTGTAAAAAAACAAGACTCAAGCACCATAAATCGACTATGTTAATTTCAGTAGCAAGTACTGGGAACTGATCAACAACTAGCAATAGGCTAGAAAGTACATAAAAAAGAACATATAGTTAAGCAATTGCAGAAAAAGAAAAGAAACATATGCAATGGAAGAAAAGTAAAATCAAAATACATGTACAAAAATGATTGCTAGTATGTCATGGAACACACTATTATATCTTCTAGCAACATACCTATGTTTCTTGAGATAATCTTCAATTTGATCATACAGCTGAGAAAGGCGCTCGAAGTGAATATGGCCACAAATTCGATGCAAGTCAAAATGCACATATCTGCGAGACATAGGCATATATACATACTTAGCTACAGTAAGACACGATAGGAGAACTCTACAATGGGGGCAAAACTGCAAGAGAAATTGTTACCTTACATCTTCACTGAGAATAGGTTCAATAGATTTTGCATATAGTTCACGGAGGCGCCCTTCACCACCATGCTGAATATAGGAATTGAAAGGTAAAGGATGAACTTCACATCAAAAACAGAATGAAGTCTATAAACTGGTATCATTTGGAAAGAAGATGCAAAGGCATACTATATCTGAAAGGCAAATCTTTCAGTAATAATTTCAACACTTTTTGAACAAAATCACTAAATCTCTATGCAACATAAGCTGAAAGGAACAACTTAGTTCCATTTCAAGGAATAAAATATGCTCAAACAAAGTAGCATGCAAGTATGCAGAATGAAAATGCGAACTCAATCCTTAATGAAGAATTTGAATCTTATTTTGTAAACCAGATAACTTAAATAGGAGCAGAACCCATACATGATGGCATTTTCCGAAGCAAATACTTCTTAGTTTCGAAAACCAAAACACTGAAGTGAGTTCAAAGCCCAAGAGCACAGTACTTACTGTATTGACAAGATCAACAGCCAAGACAGCTCCATATTTCTTTTGTAAATTGTGAAAGTGCCGCTCAAGTACACGAGGCTGAAGAACAGAGGTCCAAGATAAATTCAGACGAAAGAAAACAGTAAACCTTGGTTGCATTGCAGATCAACAACTAGCTAAGCTACGTTAGGAATATATACAGGTTCATTGAAATGTATAGTGCTGCTATAGCAACAAGGCCAACAAAACAAAACAAGGCGTAGGTTGAGAGAGCTCACCGCCTCCTCTTGTCTAACAATGTCAAAGCTAGGTTTATATGTCAAATCAACTATCTGCTCCCACAAGAATGGCATAGAACCTCGAACCTACAAAACATATAATTTTGTTGAAGTATTTGAAGGTGGTCAAATAAATGATCGTAACAACCAACTCATGAAAACTGTCCCCACACAAATAAAAAGAAAGGAAACCAAAAAGGAAAAATAAAGAGGTTGTTTTCAAATTGTGTAAAGAAACCTACTTGTACATAGGATGATGTAAACCCTTTAGATTGCATTATCTGCTCTGATTCAACGAAGTTTGCAGCATAACCCTCAAGATCAGCTCCTCGTCTCCACATTCGAGTACCTTCATTTTTAAACAAAAAAAAAGGCTCATGAACTATTATTGGACCATAGGCCATTGAATTTCTCAAAAACAAGAAGTCAGGATGTAACTAAAAACTGATAATATATAGTAAAAACATATTTAAGTAATATTAATAAAAGGAAACTTGTGAGCAAACTTATTTTGATGCCTAATAAGCCTTACCTATCCTCCGTGTGCACCTACGTGCAATCAGAGTTACGTTTACCTTCTCTGACCTGACTTCTGCATGAATATTCTGAAAACCTCATATTTTGTTAAGTTGCCACAACTCACATTATCATAAGACCCTAAGGGAAAGGTGAATCAGGTTTTACTAATAACAAATCTTATATCTCCGGTAGTGACATAGTTAAATTGTCATGGTAATCCAAGGATACTGCCTTGAATGACTGGCAATAGGTACTGGTCCAGCTGTCAAGGGAAAAAGAAGTAATCAAAATACTTTGCAAATATCGATTCCCAAATCCCTTAAAACTAGAAAATCTAGTAAATGATAAAATTAATCTTACCTTGTTCCCAATCAGAGGTTCCAACAAGTAACTGTTCCATAGAAATCTTGGTTCTGCCTGCAAAGTATGAGTACTTAGAAAAGCACAAGAGTTTTGCTTTTACATGTTTCACACTACTGCACATTTAGTACAAGCAATTCTTAAACACTGAGGCTCAATTTGGCGGTGCTAAATTGCATTTTGCTGCACTGTGTGTTTGACTACGCAAAAGTTTATGACCTATTTTATAAAGTTGAAGTTCAATAAATTTCTTTTGCGATGTGATTGCTTTGTTTTTGTACCCGCATCATAACAGTTTCAATTAGATCTTAAAATACTTACTGTCCATATTGGGAAATGCAGAGAATAATTGTACAACAATTACTTAGGATCAGTTTGCGATTTTGCAGCACAGAAATATAGTCATCAAGAATGGCACACCGTGAGCCTATAGTGCAATAAGACAGTAGAAACTTTGTTGTGCCAGAATCTAAAATGTAAAGTCAACAACACTTGAAGACGCTACTTCTTCCTGCCAGATCCATCTTACGGACAATGTAATAAGAGCAGCTGGTGTAGATTTTTTTTTAAAAAAAAACTACTAGTGCACATTTGATGGTTATTAAGGCGGTAAGATGAGGTGAGGCGAGGCGACCCACTCCCCTCACACCTTTTAAGCGCTAAGGCACGAGGCGAGGCGACGCCTTACGCACCTCCTAAGGCGCTAGCAGCTGGCGTTGATATATCCAGAACAGTGCACTTGATATTACACATATCCAAATCTATGGATGCATGTGGCATTGTTGAGCTAGCTCCTCATCATCAGCAAGCATGGTTTCCAACAAGTAATATATCTGTCTGTGTGCATTGCAAATGCAACTGCCAACTGGCATGTAACCCTAGCTATCCTGAGGAAGAAAAGAGAGATTGAGTACCCTGCCTGCTAGCCCTGCCCCGCCTGCCCAGCTGCCCCCGCCTCCTCTTTTACCCTGCCCGACCGAGAGAGTTCTTCTCCAGTTCGCTTCTCTCCCTCCCTTTCTATTATTCTTCTTCAGCGGGGAAAGAGCGGCGAGCGGTCGTGCGCATGCCGCACGCCACGCCACTGCCGCTTCGGCTTCGCCTACCTCCCTCCACGCCCCTTCACCCGTGCCACCTCCTCAGTCCTCCCTCAGCGCCGGCCCATGCCGCCTCCTCTAGTCCTCCCTCCTCACGCTCCTCCTCTGCCTAAGGCGTCGCCTCAAGCATTCCTGACGCCCTATGCCACCATAGCGACGCCTCCGTCCTAAGGCGGACACCATAGGCATGCGCGGCAAGGCAGGGCGACGCCTTAGCACCCCGGCTGTGCCTTACCGCCTGGTGTCGCTTAAGCGACGCTCAGGCGACACCTTAATAACCCTAGCACATTTAGCAAGCTTTAGTATTTTCATGCTCAACCACAAAGTAGCCACAATCTACCACTTTTTTGGACTGGAAAACTAAAGAGAACAAAAATTGTCAAAGCTCTAGTGTGCGAACTATGTTCATGCCTTCGTGGTTTGATCTAACTTCTGTTGGCAGGATTCTGAGCAGCATGTTACCAGAATTTGTAAGCAGAAGTAGTGTCTGGTCAAAGTTAAAAGTTCAGGTGCTAGAATGGCAAAGTACATAAATACAAGTGGGTCATATGCAATTTCCTCTAACTTCTTTGTAAATTGATGTTATCCTATCCAAAGCTGCTGGACTGTCTATGTCCATGCATGAATGCATGGTAATCAATTTGTTCATTTATTTATAAACATAAAAACCATTTGCTCGATACATATTAAATTTGGAATTCTGATTAGATGTAGTTTACTTGTAGGTTCATCTTTCTACATCAGATGCGTAAACTGATAGCTAAAGATGCAGCAGGCAGGAAGTAGCAAAGATGACCTGATACTACATGTAGCAGTAAAGGATAAGCAGCAAAAGATCACATATTATAAGAAACAATGGAGAAAGATTAGGCCTTCCATGTGTAAGAACTAAGAAAACTCTAGAATTAGAAATGGAGAAGGAAGCGAACCTGTCTCCAAAGAGGAAGTGATTTGAACTCATCACCTAGATCATATAGCCTCTGTGAACTGGAATAGAAGGGAAAAAGATAAGCATGCCAATTACAGTGACAACAGGAGAACAAAAGTCAATGAAAGATGACAGCATGTGTGAGTTATAGAAACTAATAGAGAGAAAAAAATGCAGACTACTAAATTAGCTGAGCCCACATAAATATTCTATTGCAAATTCTCTGCATTAAAAAGCTAAATAATTCAACTATATGACACAAGAATGTAACTGACAATGTTTAACAAGTAATATACCCACGTAAGTGCTGTTTCAAAAATATATATACTCACGTAAGTGTCAAGTTAATGTCATAGGAGAAGTAGAGGCCTAGGGTCCTCTCCGCAGCACTCAGGAGTTCCGAAAATTCCGTTTCCACTTTTTTCTGCCAACAGCTTACCATAATGTTTAAATGGAATATAGATGGAAACAATATAACTGGGAACAAATAATCATTGTTAGACCTGCTCTGCAGAAGAAGTGCTATGTGAGTTATTGCAGGGCAGAACTTTTAATCCTGTCACTTTAAAAATTGCATGTCCCAAGTAGGATCCCACACAATCACGGTCTGTGATCACCAGAAAATATGACCCAACTGCAAGTTTGAGCACTCCAATCACACCATACACTGTTCGAACTTTAGGATTTGTAGAGGAGCTACGTGGTGGCAGCTCTTCAACTAGATTCATTGATCCATTGGCCCGGCTAACTGACAGATATAGGTCAGCAAGACCATCAATTGGTTCAAATATATAACGGTCTGCAAACTCCCAGAGTCTGAGTCTTGTGTGGAGTTTAGATAATGGGCTTGCGTCATTTGGCCCATCCATGATGGGATACCCTGAAATAACAATGGTAAGTCTAATGAACACAACAACCATACGGTAAGAAACTCATTTGGTGAATTGGAGTACTTGTCAATTTGATCCTCTTTAATTTATTCAATGGGCTGAGATGCTATCACACCCTTATAATTAGCAAACTTTACACCCCCCCCCCAAAGTCATGGAGGTTTCAAAAAACCACCCCCGTTACTGCTTTTGTGGCAAACACCTAACCAAGTATTGTTTTGTTTCAAATATACTTCCAATGTTACGATTTTCATTAAATTTCAACCAGAAACATCAAAATTTTGAAAAGGCAATCATTGACACATTGTCATGCATGCCAATGACGGTTGCTTTCCTATTCTACTCTCTTCCCCTTCCTTCGTCTATTTCTCTTCTTTCTATATCCGCTGCTATATCTACATCTCTTTCCATTATCTACTTTTTTTCATGAATATGACTAGCAACGTAGGCTCCACGTGTTATTAACTGTTTTTTTTCAAGTTGTGTAACATGTTCAGATGGAAATGGAAAGTTGGTAGTGTTCCTGAAACCACAAAATACTTGTGGGGAGGTGTTTAGCACAAAAGAAGTTGCAAGGCTGTTTCTATAACTAAGATTTCCTCTAAGAAAATCAATAACAATAGAAATGTCAGGACTGTAGTCGAAAACTTGAAATCATCAGGGCAAGCCTTTTGGAATCATGGAGCACAAACATGAGCAGCAAGACTCCAACTAGAATAGATAAAGTCAACCTTCGGAATGTGCAAATGTAAGATGGCTACGACCGTTGGGACGGCTGGACAAGTGGCACACAGCGGAGCAGGGCAACACATCTTTGGAGGCAATGGGGTAAACATGTCTCTGCCGGAAAGGAAGAGATCTACTGCCCTGCACCCTGCTGCTATTAAACCGACGATTCGCACAGGGCGGAAGGGCAGAAAGAATGACGCAGCAGCCTGTAACTAGGGAACCACAGCAGGCAGCCATTGGCACCTAAGCACGAAGGTGGCATTGCAGATCTTGGGTCATGAGGAATCTGAATGTGACCCTGATCCTATAGGTTAATTTTGGAGGAGATGGATCAGAATCAGGTAAGCTGAGAATCAAACAATAACCAACAAATGACAGCATCTAAGAGTATATTATAAGAGAATTCGTAAGGAAAAATTGATCTCCATTCCACAATCTGCCACAGAAAAGAAAAATACGCGGCTTCTAATGGATCACGACTCCAGACAAAGGCATGCAAGAAATTATTTGCAACTTTTGATGAGACAAAAACACCGTGGCATCCGCACCGCCTAATCCTACCCTATTTGTCGGAACTCCAACTGAATGAAGCACAATCCAGGTATCATCATTCATCAGGAGGAATCCCGCCGGCGTACGAACCTCGGGATTGACCGGAAAGGTCTGCCCTCTATCTGGTTGGTAGGCTGGCGTTGGCGGTCGATCGCCGATCCGGCGCCGTGGTCGGTCGCCTGAGCTGAGCGGGGCGTCGACGGCGAGGCGCGTGTGGGGGAACGAGCGAGCGAGCGACGGAGTCCTCGAGGGAGGCGATTTGGAGTTGAGGGGCGCACCGCACAATCTGTCCGTGTCTGGGACCCAGGCTCAGGCTGCGGCTTGAGCGATGCGATTGAGGTACATGGGCCGGAAACTTGCCAGGCAGATGATCTGTCAGCACTTGTACATGGGACGGAAATTTGGCGCATGGGCCACGTGCCACTAAGGCTTTGTTTGGCGAGTTCGGAAACTAATCCATATGAAGACAATACAAGAGGGGATTAATCCCTCTCCTGTCATCTAATCGTCAACCAATCCTCTTCTATCTATCTAGGAGGGGATTAGAGCAAAGGTTGATTGTTTGGATCATGATTGGATTGGAGGGGATAACACCTATTTAATTTTTTGAATTTAAAAGTTGTCGAAAAATTCAAAATAAAATCAATATAAATGAATTTTAAAAACCCATAAAATTCGAAAACATCATAAAATATTCCAAAAAAATCGCAATAAAATCAATAAATTGCGAAAAATAATATAGAAAAAATTCAAAAATTAGTCTAGAAAAATCTAATATAACCAGAAATTTTCGAAAACAATCCAAAAAAAGGAAAAAAAAATCATAAAGTTCAAATAACAAACAAAGAGTTCAACGAGACATTATGACAATTCATGAAGAATAATACTAGATAGTCTAATGTAATCACATAGCAATAACAAGTAACAGTCATAACAATAGTCTATAGAGAATCCAAAAAATCAGAAAAAAATCTACAGTACATCATTCCGAGGGTCATCCACAACCTAGCATCTGGAACATGAATAAACTACAGTACCACATATAAATCCATAGCATCTGGAACATGAATAAACTGCAGTGCAACAATATAAATGCATTCACCATTCCAATGGCCATCCACAACCTAGCATCAATCCATAGATTACATTGTACATCATGAACTTAGATGCTCTCAAAAGTTAGCAAAAAGAAGTACCACTACTTAGACGTCTTGCAAACTAGAGCACTAGCTGGACATAGAAGAAAACCTTCTCAACATGTTCAAACCAAGTAAGTTTCCACTCATCTCCATGATGTCACTCTTCATTATAAGCCTGACACACAAAAGGAGTAATGGTTAACTGCAGACGATACTACGAGTCGAAGGCAAAATGTTCTAGTTACATATAGATAGCTTAAATGCTAGCTTCAGTGTACATTATTTTCAACATTTGACAGTACTGTGTTGTCGCTTCAGTGCATCCAATTAAACACCAATTACTTGACACATCTCCCCAAAATTTCGAATGGACATTAGCTTCAAAGGCACAATCATTGCTGAAATTAACAAGTGAGAGCCTTGAGGTTCTAAGCATAAATGCATTATTTATGTGGGAGAGCATGAACATGAAAAATCCAAGTTTCTCCTCAAAACTGACACCTCTACTGCCTTTCAACAGTTTCTACTCTCTAAGATAATTCGCAATTGTCCTAAAGACCACTAGCTTCATACGGAATGCAACTCTACAGTCCATTTCATGTCTTCAAGGATTTCCTTAAGCAACTCCCTACCAGGTAGCCTGGACGTATGCCTTGGTTTTTTTTCACTTTGTGTACTAGCAGACAATAGATGTAAAGTGGGCAAAACAACAAACATCATGTCGTCATCCTCTTCCCTCCTCCTTTTAGTTCGAAACACCCTTCTCGAACCCATTGGGCCACAAAACACAAGTCTCCCCCTAAGTCTATGCATATAAAGAGATCTTACATGATGCAAATAGTACTCATACAAGCATAGACTCATACAAAAAAAAAACACAAGCACGATCTCTCCCCCTTTGACATCAAGCACACAAAAAAAAGGAAAAAAGGGTTGCCCAAAAGTCAGATGCTGGCGTCGGACGCGTAGTCGTCATTATAGAGCTGAACTATCGCAACAGACTCGCTGGGCTGAGGATCATCAGTAGGAGAGCCAAGAACAACAAGAGTGTGCTCTGAGGATACAGGAGAAGTAGGAGCTACAGTAGATGGATGCAGAGCTGCTGGAGACTGTTGAGCTGCCGGAAGAACGTGTAAAGGAACTTGAGTTTCTAAAGCAGCTATCTGGCTGAGATCTCTCTCCTCCTCTTGATCAACAAAGTGCTCGGTCTGAGAAGAGGAATAGTCAAGAACACGGCCAACCAAAGCACTTGTAGAAGAAAAAGGAGCTGATGAAACCAAAGAGTCAACAAGTCGGTGAAGATCGGTTGGAAGCTGTGCACTCGGCGACTGAGTTGCAATAGGATCTACTGCTGCCGTTGAGACTGAGGCCGGTTGTCGCTGAAAAGAAGAGTGTGAATGAGCAGGCAACAGATTCGGTGCTGGAGGAGAAACACTTGAAAGATAAGGATAAGGAATGAGCTTCTTGAGATCCTCATCTTTTCCACTAGGGCGACCAAGATTTGTGACATTCTTGCCCTGTTTCTTAAGAAGCGACTGAACATATTCCCAACAGCAATTCAGTTGATCATTTACCATCCAAATGGCTCTAGTTAGGTTTTGTTGCTGAAGGCGAATGTCTCCACAAAAAGTGATGAGAAAATTTCGGAGAGAAACATGGTCATTATGTTGCATTTCCAACTGTTTTTGAATGCGGTCAATGGCAGCTATTGTACCAGAGTTACTTGCCTCATAATCGTAAGCGCCAGTTCTAAACCTCTTCGCTGAAGGGACTGCTGAAGGTAGATCGTCAGCTAGATCAAAACTTGGATCACTGTCATCATCATCATCCAATTCAGCATCTGAAAGTGGATCCCGAAAGTTAAACAATCCATGTGGCTCACGATGATCAAAAGGTAGAGGATCTTGGTATGTAGCATCATCAGCTTTTGGATCTAGTGGAGGAGGAGGAGCACGCTGTCTAAGGCGTTTATCCTGAGGAGACAAAGCTTTGTAAGAAGCAATGAATCTGGGATATTGGTCATGAGTTAACTGAGGTATCCAACGTGCATTGAGAAACATCTTAACAATGTATGGAGCAAAAGGAAGCATGCGGTTGGTGGTTTGATGGCATCCTGCATTTCCTCAACCATTAGATCAATGAAATCTATTTCCTTATCATCCATCAAGTAATACAGCAACCAACCCATAAGAGCACTAATTTCCTCTCTAGATCCCTTCCTTGGCAAAATAGTGTATCGAGTCACACATAAGGTAACAAAAACCTCATGAGAAAGCTGTGCCTGGACCTTCCAATTAAAATATTCAGCATCTGGATCTAGATACATGTGTTGAATCAGCTCAAGAGAAGGTGGTACACCATCTGCATGACCTCTACGACCAGTGGGAAAAAGCAAGATTGTGTAGTGAGTCGCCACCAAGAGTAATGCCAAGAAGGTTTGACATATCTTCGCGATCAAGCCGGCGGCGCTCACTCCCAAACATGAAGGAAATGTACTCTCGGTTGTCAGGGATCCACAGAGTGGCATAGAATTGGAAAATGATATTGTCTAACCACCTCATTGGTTTAGTCTCAAGAAGGTCTGTGAGACCGCGGGTAGCTGCAAAATGAGGATAGATGTCTGTGCCATTTGCAAACTCATTGCTAGCTTCCCAGTCAATCCATTTGTGATTTCGGATTTTGTTATGTTTCTCAAGAATGACTGCAATATCTTTATGCACAACTGTCCAATACAAGTTTGTCCTAACTTCTGTGATCTTCTCTCGCTTTTGAGGGAACCATTTTGATTCTGCAACTTTCCTCACTTTTCTCATCTTTTCAGCCTTGTATGTCGAGTAATCAATAGTAGCATATCTGGCATTACGATTTGGCTCAAGTGAAGGAAGAGCCACACCAGTGAGACATCCTCTAGGACCTACTCTGGGTCTTGTTCGCCTTCCATCTTGTCGGCTTAAGGTTGAGCGACCACGAGACGAAAGAGTAGCTGTCTCATTGATTGGGGTATGAACTGAAGGTGACTGAGTGATGGCAATGCCCTGCTGTCGAGGTCAAATATTGCGCTTTGGAGGATCTGGACTTGCCTTCCTTTTATTTTTGCCTTTGTCCTTCTGTTCTTTCATCATTGACCTCACAGTCCAATATTACAAGCAATGCTGAATCTCAAGCAAGCAGGAAACCAGAGGAGGACATCTGAGAAACAAATCCCTTTTAAGCACAAATTATTGTAGCCTCTGTATAGTCACTGAAGCAACACCCAATTTCAACACACAAGTTGTCTCAATCCGACTGCCACTGACCCTATGAACCACAAACCGAACCAAAATAATAAGCAACTAGCCACAGCTCAAGAACACACTATGGCCTCGGCTCAAGAACATGTAGGAACCAAACTCACCGGAGGGAGATGCGACAACACGGCTGGAGCCGAAGAAGATAACTTGGGCGGCGGTGGCGGTACAAAAAACAGCTGACACAGAGAGTCCCTCGCAGAACTGAGCACAGCAAGCTGATGCGTGCGAGGGGGGAGTCTGTTTTGGTGGTCGTCGGCGACTGCGAGAGGCCGACAGCGAGGAATGCGGTGGAGGTAGCGGCACTAACCCATGGCGTTACTGCACAGGAGCAATCGAATGGGGAAAAGAGGTGAAGACCGAATGCTAGGGATTTTGACTGAGTTGGTAAAGCCTTGAGAGAGATAGAGGAAATCAATGACTAGGATTGAAGGAAATTAGAATAAGCGGCTAGGATTTGAACAAACAAAGGGGTAAGAATAAGTGGCATCCAACGGCTAGGACAGATCAAGAAGGATCTAATGGATGAGAAACAACCCTTAAAGACGAAGGGGTACGAGAGCATCTGAACCATCCATATTAACTTAAAAAGGATCCTTCGGTTCAGATAGAAAACAAAAGAGGTAAGGAGCTAACTTGAAGACCCTATGTAACAGATGATCCGATAGGAGCAGATTGTTCATATATCCAGATGATCCGGTCCTTTAGGATGATCCGAAACATTCGAGTAAGAAGAGAGGGTATTTTAACCTGAGAATATTGTGTTCTCCCATGGTCCAAAATTGCAACAATCAACATAAACATTAATTGGACATGGTTAAACGTTGAATAAGATCTAGAACACCAACTTGAGACATTTTTGAAAAAGATATTGCTATATGCATATAGTTTTCCAAAACACTTTTTTTTAAAAAAAATGTGAACCAAATGAATTTGGGTTTGAGATCTTTGGTAATGTATGGGCCTAATTTTGTGCCACCATGAACCAAGATATGGAAATATCCGGCTCAAGTGACTTAGACCCATGTTATGCTAGAAAGCTCACAGTTAAGCACATAATAGAATTTTGGTAACTTTGTCAAACTTATTTTTAAGATGTTGGCCAATATAAAGTATTTGAGAAAGCTCTTGACCAACCTTTTTCTTTCAAGATATAATTTTTTAAATCATAATTTTGGACATAAGTTTTTTTTAAGCAAATCATTTTTTCTTTTTATGATGGAAATTTTTGAAAAGAAAAACATTTAGAAAGCATTTGATACAATATAGTACATTTGCATGAGAAAAGCATTTTTCAAGATGCATCTAGCAAAGTATTGATTTGATCACATTTAGGATTGCAAGAATACATGCGAGGTATAATGCTCCCCCTTAATGTGATATTCCCATTTGAGCTCACAAAAAAAAGAAGCAACTAAGACACAAAAACTACAAACAACTAAGCAAGCAAGGCATATAAATCACATATGAATATGACAATATATTACAAGAAAAGTGAATATGATCATGCAATGTTAGAGGAATCTATGATATTTAACTCACTCCTCAACTTACAAAAGTGGGCCTCATCTAAGGGTTTGGTAAAAATATCCACAAGTTGATCCTCGGTTCGGACATGGCTTATCACAATGTCACCTTTTGCAACATGATCTCTAAGGAAATGATGCTGGATATCAATGTGCTTTGTACGCAAGTGTTGAACCGGGTTATTTGCTATTTTTACCGCACTCTCATTGTCACACAATAGAGGCACACTTTTGAAGGTGATCCCATAGTCTAGAAGCGTTTGCTTCATGTACAATATTTGTGCACAACAACTACCTGCGGCAATGTACTCCGCTTCGGCGGTTGAAAGTTCAACCGAGTTTTGCTTCTTTGAAGCCCATGAGACAAGGGATCTACCTAGCATATGACATCCCCTCGAAGTGCTTTTACGGTCAATTTTACACCCAGCATAATCAGAATCTGAATAGCCAAGCAACTCAAATTTTGTACCTTTGGGATACCACAAACCAATGCTAGGGGAGTGTTTTAAATATCTAAGAATTCTCTTAACCGCAACTAGATGCAATTCTTTAGGGGAAGCTTGAAATCTAGCACACATACAAACACTAAACATGATATCAGGCCTAGATGCGGTAAGGTAAAGCAAGCTACCAATCATTGATCTATATAGTTTTTGATCAATCGGGGTACCTCCCACATCTAAGTTAAGATGTGTGTTTGTAGTCATAGGAGTCTTGATAGGCTTTGCATCTTCCATTCCAAAGCGCTTGAGGAGGTCCATAATATACTTTTCTTGAGAGATGAATATGCCCTCCTTCAATTACTTAACTTGAAATCCAAGGAAGAAGCTCAACTCTCCTATCATATTCCCAATTCACACAGCCACCATGTCACACAGTTTCCACCACTTGCCTCAGTCTAAATCCTTTCCCACCCAGTTGGTTAAGTGCAACACATGCCATAATAGCACACAGTACACACAGTTTTATCACATAGTTCCATAGTCACTTAATCAAGTTAATAATTGCAACTTTATATGAACAGATGATTCGTGGCATGGCTAAGCAATCTAATCGCATCTAACCAACCCACGTTGGTGCTACAATATTACCAACTAAATAAACCAATTTCGGGTGACAAAAGATTATGACATATCAATTAGGCAAGGAGGTTATAACAAATTGGATTATTAACTAAACCCAAAAGCATTTAAATAAATACTTAAAGTAAATGCAATAATTTGAATCAAAGTAATTTTAGAAAACTAGGATTCAATATGATCAAAGGTACAACTTGCCTTGCTAGCAATGACGATCTTATTTAACTTTAATCTTCTACTTCCTTGATCATCTGCTCCTTCTTGATCAACACTTCTCGCAGTATCGATGTCTACTCGCAAACAAGCAAATAAACCAAATAAATAAACAACAGAGAGCAAATAAACTCCAAAAAAAACTAAATAATAATCTCAGAATAAAAGATATTGAATTCAGATGAATTAGGACTTTGAATGAACTCAATCGGAGTTCGGATTGAAAGGATATGACTCTCGGAAGAATCACAAGAAATGATAAAGTTGCGAGAGAAAAGAATATTCAGAGAATATTCCTTTTGATTAAATATAATGAGTTGAAGGCTTACAAGTGGGGTCCACTGGTAAGTGAAAGAGATCAAAGGTAGCGAATGACATGTGGGACCAATTGGATTTCGGAAATTAAATAAATTTCCGAAAAAGGAACAGAGGATGATAGGTGGGACCCACTGGATAATTGAATTTCTAGAAATACTATAATTCTAGAAATAAGTTAAAGGGAAAGACAAGTGGGCCATTGGTCTAAGGATCAGGTCCACGGAGAGATGCTAGTCCATGGTGGACCAAGCTCATGGCTATGGTTGGCAAAGGGTTTGACTGACATGCGGGACCCACATGTAAGAGAGGGAACTAATCTAGGGTTTTTGGATTGGAAGATGATATGTGGACTGTTGGTCCATAGGCCAAGTCCTCGAGCTAGGGTTTAGGTTCACGGTGGATGAGGTCCACAGAACAGTACCGACCTGCGGAACTGGCTTGACATAAACTTGATTCGCGTGAGCCAAGTCTATACGGTTTGGTCTAGGGTTTGGGTTACGGGTATGCCACGTGGGCGGCTTAGGCGGCGCAAGGTGGCGGCTACGTGGCGTGCACGGAATTGATGACGGGGACGCCACATAGGACGACACACAAGCACAAAGGCTTTGATGGCTGCCGAATAGGTGACGACCAGGCGGATGACAAGGCGTGTTGACGAGGTAATGTCATGGCATTGACCATTGAGCACAGGAGTACATCCCGATCGCCACAGAGAAGAAAAGAGGACTTGAGCAGGGCCCTCACGTAAGAGAGACACCGCAGTGGGCAGCCATGGCCTTCTCGGGTCGATGTCAACGGCAACGAGCGGTGACCGGCTGGACTCCAGTGAGGACGAAAACAGGGTGAGGGTGCTGTCCTAGAGATGGAGAGAGAGAGGGCAGGGCCCACACGGAAGGCGCACAGAGGGGGCATGCTGCTGCCAATTCTTGCACACGGTCACAGGAGATGGCAAGCAATTGGAAGAAAGAATTAACACAAGGGAAAGATGATCTTTGGCCTCACATCATTGCAGGAACCAACATATGAGTATATACACACAGGACAAATAGAGGCATCAACATACATGAACATGAACATGAACAGGGGCACGAGCACAGTAGCTCACCAAGCTCACCGGCCATGGCAGACAGGGGAATGTCGGCAATGGTGGTGTAGAGGGCTTCCACGAGATCAACGGTGGCAGCGGTGGCACTAACCGCGGTGGTTCCAGCGGGCGCGATGTAAGATCGAGGAGGCCGACTAGAGGGGGGGTGAATAGGAGGTTTTAAAACTTCTTTGGCTAAAACCGAGTTTTATGCGGAATTGTAAATCAATTCGGTTTTGCACAATTAAAGCCTAAATCAACTAGTCTTTACTAAGTGCACCAACAATACAAGTCTATTGAAGAATATAGCAATTAAACATATGACTTGAGCAATTCAATTCTAACAATGGTGAATAGCACAATAAACTATTGCAATCATACACAATGAATAAGCAATTTACTACAAGGTATATAAATCGCACAATGTAAAGCAAGCATTCATACACAATGAATGTAAATACAATAGTAAGGCACAAAGAGAACAAACCACAATGACACGTCGATGTTTTACCGTGGTGTTCGGAGACTTGCCGGTCTCCCCTAATCCACGTTGAGGTAAGCCCAAACCAATTGGACCGGCTCCATGAATTAAGCCAAACACCTCAATTCCACTAGAGGTAGCTCTTTCCCGCTCCGGGTAGGTGAGCTCCAACCTTCACAACACGCGGGGCCTTCTCACAAGCTTCTTGAGAAGATCACCGGTCCACGACGCCTCCACGCCGTCTAGGTGTCGGCAAACACCAAGAGTAACAAGCCAAGCCCCTTGCTTGACTCTCACCACGTGCAACGAATGCACAAGCTCAAGTGGATACGAAATCCACCTCTAGATGCAACACATGCAACTAGAGACCTCTCTCCTTGCTCACAAGGTGCAACACATGCACAATTGAGAGGAGAGGCTCACACTAGCTCAAGAGAGTGAAATGGGATGCCAAAGGTTGCCTCTCAACCGGCCAAGGGGGTATTTATAGCCCCTACACCAAAAACTAGCCGTTGGGAGACGAAACAGCCAAAAACTAGCCGTTCTGACCTCGGGCGGTCGTATCAAGACTCACAAGGGCGGTACAACTGTTCTGGCAGTCGTCATCACAACCCAAAAATCAGCACTGCATTTACACTCGGTAAAAAGGTCATAACATTTGACTCGGATGTCGGAATTGAGTGATCTTGGACTCTATGGAAAGCTTATTAAGAGGGCTACACAACCCTCCTATTTGATTTGATCTCAAACACATTTTATCAAATCAAAAAGCACAACTCCAAGAGCCACTACCATGGTCTAAGTCCAAAGAATTAGCAACAAGCAATCTTAGACCATGCCAAGGGAAAATACATGAATCCCAACAATTTGCAAAACACATTTGCAAACTTAGATCATGCCACAAGATGTAGGTACATGGACTTCAACCATTTGCAAAACACATTTACAAAGTATAGTCACATGCTACAAGGATTAAATGCATGAGCATCGACTATTTGCAAAACACATTTGCAAATAATAGCATCATGCCATGGTGTGCTAGAGCAAGTGAGATTGAGCTATCAACACATGATGAGACTCAAGCTACTAGACAAGACCCCTCTTAATAGTACGACAACCTATACTAGCAATCCGGTCTTCCAACCAAACACCAAGACCAGTAAAAGACTAGGAACACATCCTTAGCCCTAGCTAGTCATACCTTTGCCTTGAGCATCTTCTTGAAGGTTAATGATGCACATCTTCACTTCAAGTCCGGGTCATTGTCTTGACATGCATCAATCCATGATATATCCTTTACTTGACCTCAATCAACACATGATGAGTCTTCTCTTGACTTGATGATCAACTCATGATCATCTCTTCTTCGAGATCTTGATATGCATCAACACATGATACATCCTCTTCTTGAACCTTGACTTGATGACGATCAACTCATGATGCCATCCGACGTCTCCATTACCCTGGAACATAACCTATTCATCCAACTCATGGAAAATGTTAGTCCCATAATGATTAACATCAATTACCAAGATATACCTGCAATAATGCTTCTAAACAAGCCGTTAAAATCTCGGACCGGTACTACCGCCAACCAAGTTACGGTATTACCGCTTGGTCCGGCCAGTATCAAGACTGAAGGAGCGGTACTACCGAATCTGCAGGTTTCAATTTGTTTGAAGATTACAAGCATTCGGAATTTTGTACCGCCATATAAAAATCGGAATGACCGCAGTTTGCATCGACCGCTCCCAAGCGCAGAACGTCCGATTTCAGATTGAGTTTTAGAGCGATTTGCATCGCTCGCTTTTTATTGAACCGCCTCACAAAATTGAACGATCGCACATCGAGACGACCGATTGTCACGGGCGGTACGACCGATTTCCATAAGGGATTCTGAGGCAAATTGCATCGTTTTTGGTTTTCTTGAACCGCCAACTAAAATTCGGAATGATCGCTATGCGACAACCGCTCAAGGGCGGTCGTTCGCTTGAGCACTTAGTTGGTCGTTCCTTCAAAATGCTTGATACTACCGCCAAGTAAAGTCTGGTCATATCGCACTAAGCGGTACGACCGCAAGTATAGCTGCGGTACTACCGATTTTGGACAGAAGCACTTAACACTTTTCAATTTAATTTCAAGTTTAAGTTCAAATGCATGCATGATCCTAAATTGATCCAAAGGGCACAAGAACATGTTATCAAGCTACTAAACACAATCCCTCTATTGTCATGCATTTCCATTACCATGTCGCCATCCATAAACTGGGACTAAGCCTTTAAACATCTTAGCACACACGTTAGTCCCACAACACAATTGCAAATAATTGAATGTAGATTGGTATGAGTATATAAGCACTACACAAGTTGTATATACTCATATGAATATATATAACTACACAAGTTATATATAATCAAAGGATATATGAGCACACATGTCTCATATACACACATGAATATATTAACTTCACAAGTTATATATATTCAAGGATATGTGAGTACGCATGAACTACACAAGTTATGTTATACTCACATATAAGTATATTTAGACTACACAAGTCTTATATACTCACATGAATATATTAACTATGCAAGTTAAATATATTCAAAGGATATGTTTCAAAGTAAAGATCCCAAATATGTGTGGAAACAGGAATATGGATCAATACTCATGAAACCTCAAAATATAGAATGAACTCCCCCTATATGTGTGCATACATGAATATGTAATGAAAACATATGCACATATTTAGGTTAACCTTTTGGTGGAGTTCAACCTATATTTTGGATCCAAGGAATGCAACAAAATATAAGAACTATAAAGTCGAATGCATACCTCTTTTGTTCTTTATCCAAACGAGACTAATCATGAGATAAGGCAAATAGAAGAGTTAGTCTCATAAATAGATTTGTCATTATAAATGCATACCTGTTTGGATTTTCCTTCTGTTTATCCAATGAATTTGATTTGTCATTAATCACATGCATGCCTTCGTGGTTTTCACCTTTATATCCAAATAAGACTACACAATATGTATATCAATGAAAGTGTTAGTCGCACAATTAGATTTGTCATTAATCACATGCATGCCTTCGTGGTTTTCACCTTTATATCCAAATAAGACTACACAATATGTATATCAATGAAAGTGTTAGTCGCACAATTAGATTTGTCATTAATCACCAAAACTCTATTAACACATAATGGCGGGTCTAGATCCTTCACGCGACAGGCGGCGGCAGAAACCGAGGTGATGAAGCTTCGGTTGAAGGACCTGGGGACGACTGCGAAATAGTAGCGACGACGCGGCTTCGACGAAATGGGGCGGCGGAAACCGGCGAGGTAGGAGAAGGGTGCGGGAGAGACAAGGTACCTCACCGGTGATGGTGGGGACGGGGACGAGCTCGGATCGTGGGCGAGGCGACAGATGAGACCGAGGTGACGGCGTCGGTGTGGAGAGGCACGTGCCGGTTTTGGAGGACCCGGCGGCGGCGACCGGAGCTGTTGAAGATGAAGTGGATGCGGCGCTAGGAGACGCGGAGGTTCCCACGACGGCGGCACACGGAGGAGGAGGCGGCCATGGATCCGGGGCGGCACGGGGCTTCCATGGTGAAGAACGGCGGCGAAGACTCGGCGTCGGCTTTGGAGAAGAAAGCCACGGGCGGCAGTCTTGGTGGCTCTCCAAGCGGCGGTGCGACAAGGGCGTGGCGGATGCGCTCGGAGGCGGCGCCGAGTTCGAAGGAGACGACCTCGGCGGCGGCGATTGGAGACCTCCTCGGCGGGGCGACTCGGCACATTGGCGGCGCGAGGCGAAGAGGGAGCGCGAGGCACGAGGCGGCGCTCATATAGCGCCTGGGGAGGCATGTGGCACTGACGCCCAAGGAGGGCGGCGGCGGTGGTTGCGGCAAGCATGGCTGGCATGTGTGACTGCTGTCAAGACACGCTGGGGCGATCGCTTCTTGCTAGCAAGCGCCAGTGGAATTAGGGTTAGGCGGCGGATGTGGGTCGCCTGGCCGAGGAGATGGCTACCGGGGGCAAGCGAAACGGCCGAAAAGGGAAGATGAAATGGGTCATTGGCCGAGGAAGGGAATGGAGTTGGGCCGGGTCCAAAGGATTCGGTCCAACAGAATTGAGATTTATAAATAGATTTTCTTTTTAGAAAATAGCCGAAAATCCAAATGGCAAATATAAATTAGCAATTGCACTCTGAAAATTTTTAGAAAATTCTAGAAAATATATCCAAGCACATAGAATCCAAATAAAATAGTTTTGATAATAGTTGATGTTGAGATTAATCAAATTAAATTGTTTTTGATTTATGAAAGTCCCTTTTAAGCTTTATTAATTCAAATAAAATTGGTGAAATTTTCCAGGGACCTAAACTAATCAAAAGATTTTTGAAAACCCAAATTTTGGGACGTTACAATCATTAATTACCAAAACAATTTTTAGGGGCCTAGATGCTTTCAACAAGGTAAGACTTGTAGCCAAGGGCTATACCCAGAAAGAAGGTGGGGATTATTTTGATACTTACTCTCCTGTTGCCATAATAACCACCATTCAAGTGCTCATTGCATTAGCTGCTTTCCATAGTTTTCCGTAATGGAAAGTTTGAGGAAGAAATCTATATGGAGCGACCGGATGGTTTTGTGATTTCTGGACAGGAAAATAAGGTGTGCAAATTAATCAAATCCTTGTATGGCCTAAAGCAAGCACCTAAGCAATGACACGAGAAATTCGATAAAACTTTAACATCTGCTAGTTTTACTATGAACGAGGCAGATAAGTGTGTATATTATCGTTATGGTGGGGGTCAAAGAGTGATTTTGTGTTTGTATGTCGATGAAATACTTATATTTGGGACAAACACTGTTGTTACCGACGAGATCAAATCTTTTTTGCCTAGATCTTATTAGTTAAGCTATTATAATATTCTGTAGGGTGTCAAGATTTTCCTATGTTCTTCCTATACCCAACCAAACGACTATCTTCACAATTTTCTCGTGTCTTTCAATCCTCTGTTTTCATCAGCATTCATTTCATATCCCTGTGTTTATTCCTATTCCCGTGTTTTCATTTCCTGCGTTTCAAACGAGCCCTAATAAGTTTATATGATATGATATATCTAGTAGCCAATAGCCAAATTAAGCACGGATACATATACGTGTTGCAGTATATGTGTTTATGATTAGTTTTGTGAACTTCGTCTATGTATGAAGCTGTGGTGGCTGAGGACATGGGTAAATGAGGTGGTTGTGCTTGTTGGGTCTAATTTAAGCCCACATTACTTTGGCATAGACAGACTACACGGCTGGCAATTAAAAGTTCCACTTTATCTCCCACCAAATGATCACCTCAGGAATTAGTAACATATGTAGTATGATTCATTCATAAGCTAAAAGCGTTCAAGAGAGGGAAAAAGTTGGCAATCAAAGCAACTGTATGACATTTTGTTTGAAAGGCCTTTTCTGAATAAAAAATTACACCAGCGCTCGCGCTCTTTGACAAGCTAAATTCGACCTTATTTGGCGTACGTAAATTGTTATGATGCTACAACAACAAATCTTAGCAATGAAAAATACATATGAACCAGCGATTCTGCTAGTAAACCTGAAACTCAAAACAAGATTCGCTGAACTCTGTCCTGAAACTGCCTGCTGCTAATCTCGCTACCGAAAACACCTAATTTGAAGCTCCCCAGTTTCCTACAAAAACACACATGTTTTAGGCGTAGATTTTTTTTTTTGGCGCGTAAAGCAAACCACAGCAAAATGCAGGGGTCTTGACAAATGTAATATCTTGATCTATACGCACCTTGATTAGTGATTGCAGATTTACAGTTCATCTTTAATCGACTCTGATGCTGTTGCTTCCTCTACCGTGTCATCAGTCTGAGCCACCCCATCCTCTACAGCAGCTTCGCCAGGTTTGGAGCCCTTGTTCTTGGTGATAAAATCGATGATTTCCTCGGCTGTCCTCCCGCCGTCGTATGACAGGAGATTCCCACCGGATGAGTAAAGGTACATGGTTGGATAGCCCTCAATTGTGAAATCTGACGGTATGTCGTTGGCAGTACCATCCTACAAAGCCAAAGGAACTGAGGTGAATGGAAAGAACATGCATTGCTGAAATGCTGAATGAAACAATATCAATATGAGCTTCAGACATGGCATGGATTTTGTGATCTTTGATAGTACCATCTTAAGATGAGTCTATTATGATATCTAAAGATTAAATTCATTCTGAGTTACCATATTTTCAATCATATATAGCACTGTGAGCTTTCTTATTATCTTACAGATGCCTGGCATCCTGGTTGCAGAATATGCACTTCAAAACATGCATTCTCTGCGTGCTTATCATAAACATACCAAATGGAAAGCAAAACCAGCATGATCCAAACAATGAAGAAACAAAGTTCAGTCATTGTCATAAGGTAGATTACCATCTTTGCTATGACCACATCTTCATCATTTTGCAACGTAACTGCAACTTCGTCCAAGATTGGGGCCAACTTCTGACAATGCCCACACCATGGCGCATAAAACTCAAGCAGAACTGTAAAAATAAAAGGAGAACTCATGTCCTGATTATGTGAACAAGAAAAAAAAACAGAAAAGGCAATGAATCAAACATCATGTAGACCATAACTTAAACGCATCTAATAACAGCGGTGACTACATGAACTTAATATAAGTTCACCAAGCAACCGGTTGGAGTGTGTGAAGATTATGTGTATGATCCTAATCTTAGTGTATTGAACAATTGGAATAGGTGTTGAGGTGTTTGGGAGAAACCCTCGGTTTAGCGGAGTGTCACTGACTGTCAGGTCATAGACGGTCTAACCGGCCCTGTGGGCGGTTTGACCGGCCAGAGGCCGGCAGTTAGACCGGCTAAAGTGGCATTCAGACCGGCTAGGGATGAAAAGTGGAATTTCGGGGAATGCGATCAAACATTTATGTGGGAGTGTTAGGAGGTGTGTTTGCACTAGGTTTCATGTAAAATGGAGTTTCAAGGCAAAACTAGATAGAGTTTTGCCGAAATATCTAGAGATGGTGTTTTCTAGTTCGTGGAAAAATTTCAGGAGCGGTCTGATCGGCCGTTGGCTGGCGGTCAGACCGGCCAGAGGGAGTTCATGCACCAGGAAGGTGTTGAACTTTGTCGAATTGGCCAAAGTCATAGGTATCAGTGTATAGGTGTTGCACGATGCATGTTTTAGCTAACATGGGTCAAGTTGCGAGGAACTTGTGCTCAGAATCGATTTTTTGGTCTATTGTTGTGCAGGTGGCTTGGTATCAACTACGGTCAACGACAAGAAGGATCGGGACTAGGCTAGGAGAGCCGAGGTCCAGAGTGACCTAGGATGCCGGTTGAAGTGGTTGAACACAAGCATATCACAAGATGGACTAGAATGACCGAACAGGTAGTTCGGTGTAACAGGTTACATCAAGTGGCTTGGGGGTCGGTGTAAGTGCTATGGTGGTTTCGGTGGGAGTCGGATGGGAGAGACTTGCCAACATGAAGAGAGTCATTGATGAACATACGCGTGGTGAAGCATGGGATTGCTTCACATTAATTGGACCTGGCCTTTGGAGAAGGATCGAGAAGGGGTATTTTGGTATCTTCGCTAAAATACCAGGTTGGTGACCTTAAAGAAACCGCGGCGCGGGATGACACAAAGGAGATGCTATTTAGGTCAAGAGAAGATGAAAATCACGAAGAGACGAATTCGGGAGACCCGGCTCATCATCCGCTTTGAGAAGTGTGCGTGAGAGTAGACCCATTTGTGTGTGGGCTTAACGAGTGCCCGATAAGGTTTTCTCTCTAGACCTAGCCTCCACTATAAATAGGGAGGGTGCAAGATTTGCATCTCCATCCATCCAAGCCTTGAAAACCCTAATTTGTGATTTAGGAAAAAAAAAGAAGGAAATAGATGAGACTAGGGTTTGAGAGAGATGGATTGAGATTGAGTGATCAAGTATGAGCTTTTGTCTTGCATGGTAGAGTGGTTGTAAACCTACAATCCCTCTAATCAATCTAAGCAAGATTGCTCCTAGATGAGTTCTATCTTGTTCTTGTTCTCTCTTTGATGATTTTGGGATTTTTGTGTTCCAAGAGTTTTGATTAAGTCTTTTGCTGTGATTTAGCTTGCTAGTACTTGTGGGATCTGATCTAAGGTCATCTTGACCATCTTCCACCCACGAGCAAGCTTTTGGATGAAGTTTTGATTTCCCCTAGTTTTCGTGTCTACTTGACCTCATTCAATAAATTCGTGGAACCTTGGCTCGATCATATCGATCATTGATTGGAATATGTTCTTGACCTTCTTGATGAGCTATGCCTGAAATATCAAGGGATTTAGATCTCGGAATCAAAAGTTAGCTCGATTTGAGATCGTTTTGGGCTGCTGTTCCTGTAACCAACGGTGAGAGCACTCTCCTCAGCGGTCAGACCGGCCATCGCGAGGAGTGAGTTGGGGGTAGTTTACCCTTATGGGTTGGTTTGATAGGGAGTTGATCCTTTTTTATCTTTTGATCGTTGTTCTTTTCTTCAACAAGTGGTTTCTTTGGCTTTTGGTATTTTCTCTTGTATCTCATTGTATCATATTGCATTCATATGAAAAAAAAATGATGCATTGTAACATAAGCTTTACTGCTTGAACTTTTAATTTGATGAAGCTTTGCTTATTACCCTTGTTGATGTAGCTAGCTTTTGATTGATGCCATGTTATAATTTGTATGATTGTCTTAGCTTATTTACTTGCTTAGCTACTTATTGATGCCTTGGCATGTGCCTTAGAGCTAGGAGGTCTAGGTTTAATATTTAATTTCACAGTGATATCAAAATTTAGCTATGTATGAGTTGAGTCATGCTTTTATGTCTTTTGAGATCTTGTTCATGCCTGTTGAATACTGACTTGGATTACTTAGCTTATCTTGAATTTGTCTTGACCTTAAAAGAAAATCTTGGACAGTTCATGGTTTTTGCTCAATTTCAATGCTTTAGGGAAAAATCCATTGTTTTCACAAAAAAACATGATGATTGTATCGTGAAAATAAAAGAAAGAAAAAGAAAAACAAGGGAGTGCTTGCAAACGGTTTGTTACACGCCTAGAGCACTCCTAGCTCAAATAGTGGTATATTACACCCCACTAGAGCTTTTTCATGCTAAAAATGTCAAATGTTTGCTCGCAAACGGTATGTTACACACTGAAAGCAAAAGCTGAAAAATTCAATGCTTGTTTCATTATCTTGGATTACATGCTTGCTATGGCTTGATTCATACTTTTGTAGTCTATATGATTACCCACTAGTGATTTCAGTTATTCACTAGACTAGATGGATTTTCGTATATGTCTTGAGGTCAACTTGTAGGTGTAGCTTGCTATTCATTGATATGCTAGCTTTCATATTTGATATGTCTTGTGCATTAGAAGTTTCTAGCTGATTCATATCGGGTAATCTCCAAAGTTTTTTGTGCTAAAAATTGAAAATAAAAATGAAGTTACTACATTACATTTCGTACATGCTCTTTCTCATGCTTCTTCCTTGCATCATAGAACTGAGAATTTTGGATAAGTGGAAGGCGTGATTCCTTGATGACCCTATTGTCAAAGGGAAGAAAATGTGGTAAATATCTTCAAAATAGGCTTTGCATGCATTCAAGGGGGAGAAAATGAAAAAAAAAATCAAAATTTGGTAGATCATAGCGAGGGGGAGCATCTCATATGCATTCTTGAGCTCTATTGCCTATTTATTGTTTTGCTTTGCAAATTTGCATCCTCATTATGATCAAAGGTCAAATTACAATTGTTCTTTCATATGGATCTTGAGTGAATTTTTTATGACATCTCTGGATTTGAAGCTTTCATGCACTTCGTTGCCTCTACTAGTTTGTTTTTGCATTCCTCAACTCAACTTGGTCATTTTCATGACTCTCTTGCTTATGGACCAAGTTTTGGCTTTGCGCAAAACCGAGCGAGAGTTTTTCAAAACAACATCTAATTTGCATTTTTGGGTAGATTGCCAATGTTTTTATCAAGGGGAGAGATTGTGGAGATCATGTGTATGATCATAATCTTAGTGTGTTGAACAATTGGCATATGTGTTGAAGTGTTTGGGAGAAACCATCGGTTTAACGGAGTGTCGCTGATTGTCAAGTCATAGCCTAGGGGTGGCGGTCAGACTAGCCTAAGGCCGGCGGTTAGACCGGCCAAAAGTGGCGGTCAAACCGGCGGGGGATGAAAAGTGGAATTTCAGGGAATATGATCAAACACTTATGTGGGAGTGTTAGGAGGTGTGTTTGCACCGGGTTTCATGCAAAATGGAGTTTTGAGACAAAACTAGATAGTGTTTTGCCGAAATGTCCAGAGAGGGCGCTTTCTAGTCCGGTCAGACCGGCCAGAGGGAGTTCATGTACCGGGAAGGTGGTGAACTTTGTCGAATTGGCCAAAGTCACGTGTATCAGTGCATAGGTGTTGCAGGATGCATGTTTGGTTAACGTGGGTCATGTTGCGAGAAATTTGTGTCCGGAATCGATTTCTTGGTCTATTGTTGTGCAAGTGGCTTGGAGTTAACTACGCAACGAAGATCACGAAGAGATGGATTAGGGAGGCCGGTTCGTCCTCCGTTTTGAGAAGCATACGTGAGTATAGACCCGTTTGTGTGTGGGCTTAACGGGTGCCCGATAATGTTTCCTCTTTAGACCTAGCCTCCACTATAAAAGGATAGGGTGCAGGATTTGCACGTCTATCCATTAAAGCCTTGGAAACCCTAATTTGTGATTTAGAGAAAGCTGAGGAAATAGAGAAAGCTAGGGTTTGAGAGAGATGGATTGAGATTGACTTCTCAAGTATGAGTTTTTGTCCTACACGGTGGAGTGGCTATAAACCTACAGTCCCTCTAATCAAATCCAAGAAAGATTGCCTCAAGTTGAGTGCTATCTCGTTCTTATTCTCTTTGATGATTTTGGGATTTTCTATGTTCCAAGAGTTTTGATTAGGTCTTTTGCTATGATCTAGTTTGTTAGGACTTGTGATCTAGTTTATTAGGACTTGTGGGATCTAATGTAAGGTTATCTTGACCATCTTCCACCCACGAGCAAACTTTTGGATTAAGTTTTGATTTTCACCCTTTTTCGTGCCTTTTTGACCTCATCCAAGAAATTTATGGAACCTTGGTTTCATTCGTCTTGATCTTCAATTGGAATAGGTTCCTGACCTTCTTGATGAGTTATGTCTGAAATATCAAGGGATTTGGATCTTGGAATCAAAAGTTAGGTTGATTTTAAGATCGTTTCGGGCTGCTGTTCCTATTGGTGATGGTCAGACCGGCCACCAGTTCGACCGGAGCGGTGAGACCGAGCCAATCAAGGCGGTCAGACCGGCTGAAGGGTTTTGAGCTTGGGGTTTTCTGGTTTCCACACAAGACTTTCGCTGTGATCTTGTGTCTATGATCTTCATAGCTACTGGAGTGATAAAAAGTTGAATACCGAGGTAATGAAAAAAGATAGGTGCTCCTAACCCACGCCTCCCCCTCGCTTATTCAGTCCAACAGAGTGTAAAGAACATACCATTCTTGCCAGAGTTGAAAAACACCTCACGAAGATTGTCAGCAACAACAATCTTAACAGGTTGATCGTTAACCTCCGGAACTGGCTCTGTCCTAACATGCGGTGCCAATGTACCATCCTACATGAGCAAACAAGGGTAGACTCAGGTGAACTGAAAAGAATTCAACAGAAAGTAACCACCCTTCACAAAAATAATGGAACTGCAAAGCAAAGATCTTAAAGTAGAATCAAGACTCAATAAAATGTGAAGTAGTAAGACAAAAAAAAACAGCAGATAAGGACATAGAATCAGTTAAGAAGTAGGCCTTATTACTGTATACTCCTTCAACCAGGTTAAGATTTGATCAGGCTCCACCGTTGGCTTGACATACTTGGCAGTAGGTGCTTGTATAAAAATGATGGGCACTTCACTTTCTTTTAGCCCAAAATACTGCATGGTTTGCATTGGAAAGTGACAAGATGAGTAATAATACAGGTCTCAAGTCAAAACAGTGTTAAGTTTTCGAGAAAAGGAAAACAACCTGGAGAGCACCCTGGGAGGCAGTAACATCACCAATCAGAAAACTTATGTTCTTTGCACCATATTGCTTTGCAGCTTCATAGAATTGAGCCTTAAAGGCCTCGATTCTGTCATCACTGAAGCTCAGAAAAAGCATAGCCTGTGCAACCAGGTTCAGAGAGAAGTTCATCAGACGAGTGAAATACGAAGGAAGTAATATCTACGTGTCAAAATGTATGACTCCAGCAGCACAGCAAAGCATGTAATTTATTCCTACAAATAACAGATATATTTGCAAGCAGAAAGACCGTCAAGGAAGCCTCCATTCTTCTATCTAGCATGGAACCACCCACGATTGTAATTGTGAAGGATTCGATACGTACTTTGGCACCGGTATTGTCGAAGTATTTGAGGAGAAATTTATGGTTGGTTGGATCAGTGTCAAAGGTAACTACTGTAGGGAAACTAGAAACTTCAACAAACTTCTCTAGTGCATCTTTATCAAAATCCTGCAAAAGAAAAAAAAAGAAAGGAGCGGTGTCACTGAAGAAAAAACATCATAACGTTTACAAGTAAAGGAAGCAATTTATGCTGTCCCTGTGATCCATTTCTTCATTTCAAAATTTCAACAACGTATATGCTAGTCCATTCCGTACATTGACCCTGACCAAAGCAGCCTACAATCCTAAAAGTACACAGTAATCAACAAGTTTGACAAACTTATAGCAATGAAAGATACCTGGGAGTCAACAAAGAGCTCATCAAACGGTTTGAACAACCGAACGAGAGGCCCTCTGACTGTCTGGTCACCTCGCGGAAGAACACCGGCATCCAAAGTGTGCCGGAAGTCGTAGTCCGCTCTCATCTTCTCTGCCACCGCCAGGAAATTCTCATACTCACCACCACCAAATTCTGGGAAAACTCCGACCTGCAACACAAGTTTCAGGCAGATGACATGTACAAAATCCCCCGCCTCCTTCCTCGTTAACAGTACACATGCATGGGATGCAGATTGGGCAGAAGCAGAACTTACGACGACCACACCCTTGTCACCGATCAAGCTCGCCGCATCCTCCACGGACCTGATCTCGACGGACGCAGGGCCGACCTGCTTCTTGAGATACTCCACCATGCCATCCGCGTCCCTCGGGCCGTTGTAGTCTTGCACGCTGCTCCCTCGGTTCCTCAGGATCTTGAGAGTGGGGAACCCCTGCACGTCGTACCTGTCGCCGAGGTCCTTGTTCTTCTTGTCGTTCGCGTCGACCTTGGCGAGGACGATCGCCGGGTCATGCTTGCTCAGGATGGAGGCGGCCTTCTCGTACTGCAGAGTAACACAGGGCAAGTGTTGTGTTGCTAGCAGCACATTGCACACAAGAAGAGCAATCGTGATTGAGAAGATTTGCCATGGTAGAGAATTAGTAGTACCTCTGGAGCAAGTTGCTTGCAATGCCCACACCTGTGGATAACAACGATAAAAAGGCATTACGGTCAATACTCACAAACTAGAATCGAAACAGAGGAGGAGAGACGAGAGATTGCTGCTACCAGGGGGCGTAGAACTCGACGACGACGAAGTCGTGCCTCCCCACCACCTCCGAGAAGTTGCCGGCGTCCAGCGCCAGCACCGCCTCTTCGGCCCCTACAGAGCAGGTGTAGGACGCCAGCAGCAGCAGCAGCGCCAAGGGAAGCAGCGGCGCCGTAGAAGCGGTGGAGCTTGCCGCCATTGCTGGATCCTGATCTAGAGACGCCTCCAGATCGAGGACGAGGAGGCGGGCATTTAATGGGGGCGGGAAGCGCGTGCTCGTGCTCGTGCTCGCGAGGGGCACGGCGATGTGGGCGGGCGGGATCCGGTGAGGGCACGTCGATGCGGTACAGCTCGTGTGATGAGACGCCACGTCGGATCCTCCAGCGTTGTTTGCGCTCTTCAGCTCTCGTCAACTCCCGCGTGGACTAAACACAAGGTCCTTCCATCCTCAATCTTCGAGTAAATTGCACTTTACACCGTCTAATTCAACTCTAGTTGTATAAACACCACGGTTAGACTTCATTGGCACATAACAACCAGGTATTACAACATTGCATTGCACTTTGCATCGGGCCTTAACTCCAACCGAGTCAAACCCGGGTTCCTGACAAGCTGGCCTCGTCGGCATGCGCCACGCGGGAGGATGAGTTGGACATCCAACCTGGCAAGAGGGAACAGCCACCTCATTCGCGTCTGTGGTGCCTGCAAGCAAAGCCAATCTGTCAGGATCTCGGATCCTACCCTATTTCCCGATGACATATTACTAGAGCTGTTCGTAGACGGTCCGGTCCAAGCTCGACCCGAATTTTCTGGGCTTAGGCCTTCATTTTTGGTCCGAAGCTCGGAAAAACCCAACAATGGCAATAAAAAGTAAAAATAATAATTATATTCTCGAAATGAATTAAATATTAAATTTTATTTAAAAACATAAAATAATACCATTTTATCGGAAAACCCAGTTTGTAGGCTACGCCAGGCTGAGGCCTACCCATTCAAAGCGGAGCTTTTCCAAGCGCGGCCCGATCCGACCCAGGTTTGAACAGGTCTACGTATTGGCATATTGCCTAGTATTATGTGCAAAGCAAGTCTAACCGTGGTGTTTGGCGAATCAAATTATGTTGTGAAAGTACATATTATTGTTTATCTTTTTATTTTAAATTTGAAATGCGCGTTAGTGACACTAATCAGAAGAACCAATTCCTTTGTCTCAAAGAAGAAAAAAAAGAAGTATCAGTTCCTCACAAAATTACTAAGTACCTGTGTGTTCTCGAAAAACAAAATGACTTCTTGCACGCTAGGTAGCTTATTGAGTTGGCATAGCATGTGGTGAGTGGTGACAAACTATTAACTTAATGGTGTAAACGGTTGTTCCAATTGTGCTTATAGAATAGTAGCAGCATCAACTTGCGCTGCATGAACAAACTGAGATTGGATCAAAACTAAACTAAACAACGAACTGTTGGCTAGACCACTAGAAAAACTGAAGTGAACGACTACAGAAGGTCCACTTCATTTAGCTATTACTTCAAAAAAAAACTATGTTGCATATGACTTGAGTTATACTTGGTGCGTGCAGCTACCAAAGTAAGAGTACAGCAGATTAAATGAAATTTTGCTCTAGTACACCATTGTACAATGCTACTTGAAAGTTGAAAACAGTGCAGTCAATATACCTTTCGTTGCAACACATAATGACGAGTTCTATGCGTTTACTCCCTCCGGTCACAATTATAATGTAATAGGTTTATAAAACATAACAAAATTATACTTTGATGAAAGTTCTCTTCGAAACAAATCTATACATACCATTTTCATTTGTTCAACCTAATTATTGAAAAAGATATCGATTTTCAAAGTTTAGAAAGTTTGACTGCACTTACCCCAAAATGACATTTTTTTTTGTGACCGGAGGGAGCAGCAATTAGCAAGAAACTTCAGGCAACATCTACAAGTGGGTTACATGGGTACAAACAAAACATTGTTCTCTGGTAAACAAAAGTATCAGTACATGCCACACTGACATTGACATGTTTCATCTGTAGTGCCACAGCAGTGGGGGAGCGAATGCCAGTCTCATTGCATCCTGCTTGTTTGTTGGACAAACTCATCTTCTTTCATGTACTTCTCCTGCACTTCTGCTGTTGTAGCCACATGTCAAGGAAAAAACAAATGTGCAAGTACTTGGGATGGATAATGATGCATTAGGAGCATTTCATGGCCAATCAAAATGACCAAGTCATACAGTGTGCCTGCTAAAAAGACGCCCTCAAGTGTAGTTCTCTTGCGATCTAGTAACCATATACTCGCCACAAATGCTATTCAACATGTGTGAAACTTATCTAGGCACAGCTTTGTTGGCATGGCATGTAATTGTTAGATATGTGCATATTGTAGGGTGTTCTTTGTATAATTGTATACCCTGTATATTTTATATATTGGCCTTTTTGCCCATTGGAATAGATAAGCTATATTTAAACATGGTACCAGAGCAAGGCTAAGGTTAGGGTTTAACGGTTGCTGCCGGCTATTGCCGGCCGCCGCCACCGACGTCGAGCCTTCATCTCCTTCTACCCTCCTCTGCTTCCGCGCAAGCGCGCAAGGTCCTCTGCTCCACAAAATCCCCGAGCGTCGCTAAAGTCCTCCTGCCGCTGGATCATGTGCTCTGCCACCGGAATCTCCCACGCTGCTAAAGACCTCCAGAGTTTCTCAGGCGCTGCCGGATCCCGTGGTCGATCCTGTTAGGGCCTCCCGGCGTCCTCTGCCTCCAGCGCTGCTTCGTCTTTCGGTCGTCATCGAGGTCGTCTCGTCCGGATCCGGTTGGTCAGACCGTGGCTCTCGGATCCGTGCCTCCTCCGTGTCGCCAGCCTGCAGCCCCGATTCGACGCCACTGGCTCCGCGCTTTCCTCCATGCCGCCAGCCGCCACCTCGACGCACGACGCCCGGAGCTTCCCCGTAGCACCCGGTGCGTCCGAGAGAAACAAAACAAAGCCGGGTGGCTGTGTTTTGTTTTAATAGGGTTTTTTTACTAGTAACTAAAAAAAGGAAAAAAAGAAAGAAAAGAGAGATCTGGTCCAGTAGTGATGGTTTCTGCTGAAGGCTCCTTCGCCATCCCGCTCCCTCCAGTTCGGTTCGACGGGATGAACTTCCGGGAGTGGGCTGTTCACCTGAGGATTCATCTCAACAGTCAGCGTCTCTGGGGTTATTTCACCGGTGAGCAACCCTGTCTGCCTCGCCTTACACCGCCAGTACTACCCGCTCTCTCCGCTGGTGTGGATCAGGCGGTTCACGAGGCCGTCAATGCTACACTGGAGGAGGCCTTGGAGCTCTACTAGTCTGAGCTGCACGTCTACGAGCGTTGGTAGGAGGCTGAGGCTTGTGCGACCGCCATTCTGGTGGGTAGCATGCCTGTAACCATCTCCATGGATGTGGCGGAGCTGCCGACGACACAGCTTATGTGGGAGCGCCTACGAGCACTGGCAGGAGGCTGAGGCTGGTGTTACCGCTATTCTGGTGGGTAGCATGCCTGTAACCATCTCCATGGATGTGACGGAGTTGCCGACGACACAGCTTATGTGGGAGCGCCTCTGAGCTCACTACCAGCCGACGAGTGATGCTATGTATCTCTCAGTCGTGCACTAGGCGCATTCTCTTCAGCAGCTCGATGCCACCGTGGATGACTTCTACCAGAAGTTGTCTGAGGTATGGCGTCAGCTTGATTCTCTGGGGCCAGATGTTTGTCGGACCTTTCCCTGTTGTGTGCAGCTCCGCGCTCACCAGGAGACTCACCGTCTCTACGAATTCCTGACGCGTCTCCGGCGCTTGAGCTTGGTGGAGGCCCTCACCTGTGTGCATGTTGAGGAGACTCGTCACCGTAACATGGCTTAGATCCAGTCTATCTTATCTGCTTCAGCACCTGCTCCTTCGCCGTTTTCTTTAGCACCGACCGTGATCCCTCCCTCAGCTCCTCCGATGGTAGCTGCTTCTACTGTGGGTCTCCACTGCACCTACTGTCAGCGTGACAACCACAGTATCAGGATTGCTATAAGCGGAGGAGGGACCAGGGTCGTCGGGGTGGACGTCCCCCGAAGGGCTTTGGAGGTTCCTCTCACTCAGGAGCTGGCGCCTCTCGCCAGGGCTCTTCTGGTGACGCCACACAACAGCTCCTCTCATTACTTCAGCGCCTAGGTGTCGGCTCGTCCTCAGACTCCTCGGATTCTGCTCGTCTGGCTCCTGCTTCTCAGCAGTCTTCCTCGCCTCCGCCTCATCCCTCGTCAAGTATCTTGTCTCCGTGGATCTTGTACTCTGATGCATCTTTTCACATGACACCAGATTCTACCTATCTTACTTCCGTGCGTTCCACAGATTTTCCTTCCACTGTTTAGACTGCAGATGGTACCTCTCTTTCTGTTATAGGCCGAGACACCCTTTCCACTTCTTCTTTTTATGTTCCTGTAGTCTCATGTTCCTCAGCTTACTTTGTAGCTTATGTTGGCTAGTCAGATCACTGATCACGACTGTCGTGTTGTTCTTGAGTCTGACCCTTGTTGTGTTCAGGACCGCCGCACGGGGACTCTGCTTGGTATTGGCCCTCGGCGCCATGATTCGCAGCGTCTTTGGGAGCTTGACTGGCTTCATCTTCCTTCCGCTGCCTCCACCAGCCAGTCAGCCACTACTATTACCTCTGGTCTTGCCGCGTCCTCCACTACCTCCTTCGCTCAGTGGCACCATCGTATCGGTCATCTCTGTGGCTCGCATCTATCGTCTTTAGTCGGTCGTGGTGTTCTTGGGTCTGTTTCTAGGGATCTCTTTACATTGTATGGGTTGCAAGCTTGGCAAGCAGCTGCAGCTCCCCTATCCATCTAGTGATTCTATTTCTACTTGTCCTTTTGATCTTGTTCACTCTGATGTTTGGAGTCCGGCTCCTTTCGTTTCGAAAGGGGGTCATCGCTACTATGTGATCTTTATTGATGATTATTCTCATCATATTTGGATCTACTTCATGTCCTCTCGCAGTCAGGTTCTCTCTGACGAGGATTAAAACCTCTGTATATTGTTTTAATACACAATAAAAGACCATACGTCTTCATGGTCGTAACCCTAAGGCTAACGACCTCACCGGTCGTAAGGATTCCAGAGGTTACATAAGGGTACCTGGCCTGACAAGATCTCAGACGTAGCCTCCGACTGTAATCGCTTAAACGCTATGAATTGATGTTTATAACTAATCCGAATATATTCTTATCGTATGATGAATATAGCATGTCAGATACTTCATACCACACGGTTAGATAATCTTAAAGACATCGACAACAACTACCAGACGGTTTGATGTCTCTCGCATCGAACTGTCACAGTAGTTAGACACATTGTTAATCGGCACTAAGCCTCGACTCGACCGCAACACTTCACCAGGGACGCCTCTCTAGGAGTAATCGCACACCCTTCTAAGTTACTTAAGCACGAAGCACAGAAGACCAAAGGGCGGAGAGCGAAATATCAACACAAGTTCTACAAATCAAGAGGCAAACTGAGACAAGCAAGATAGCAATCTTCATATCCAGTGTAATTAGGATTAGTCCCTAGTCAGGTCGAGAGCACCCCCTTTGTAAATCCAGTTCATATCAATAAAGAGCGGCCCCATTTTTTCCCAGGAATTATTGTGTCATTTTCCTCTTTCATTTTCATAAGATCGGTGATTCGATCGTCGACACTCTCTATTTATCAGATGTTAGCCACCATGGTTCGCACTCAGTTTGATTCGATCATTCGTGTGTTTCGTGCCGACTCTGCTGGTGAGTATCTATCTGCCGCTTATGTTGTTTTCTCACGAAAGGTGGCACTCTTCCCAAAGATTTTGCCTCGGTGCTCAAGCTCGTATCAGTTGTCTCGAGCACAAGCATCGTCACTTGCTTGAGACCGCTCGTTCCTGTTGCTCACATGACCACCGTTCGCACCCTCCTTGCTGTGGCTTCTGTCCGACAGTGGCCCATCTCTCAGTTGGACGTTAAGAATGCTTTTCTCAATGGCGAGCTGCGTGAGGAGGTCTACATGCAGCTGCCCCTGGGTATTCTGTCCTTGATTGCATGGTGTGTCGCCTTCGTCGCTCTCTCTATGGGCTCAAACAAGCCCCTCGTGCTTGGTTTGACCGCTTCTCCTCTGTTGTCACTGCTGCCAGCTTCTCCGCTAGTGATCACGACCCTGCCCTCTTCGTCCACACCTCTCCTCAGGGCTGGACACTCCTTCTCTATGTGGATGATATGATCATTACTGGAGATTCTCTCAGTACATTGCCTTTGTGAAGGAGCGTCTCAGTGAGCAGTTCTTGATGTCTGATTTAGGTCCGCTTCGTTACTTCCTTGGGATAGAGATCACTTCTACGTTTTAGGGCTACTATCTCTACCAGGAGAAGTACATTCAGGATATCCTTGCTCGCGCTTGTTTCACTGATCAGCGTGTGGTGGATACTCCGATGGAGCTTGGTGTTCACCTTCAGCCTACTGATGGTGAGCCTCTTGAGGATCCCACTCGCTACCGCCATCTTGTCGGGAGCCTCGTCTACCTTGGGATCACTCACCCTGACATATCTCACCCGGTTCACATCCTGAGTCAGTTCGTCTCTGCTTCCACTCAGCTTCACTACACTCATCTTCTTCGTGTTCTGCGATATCTTCGCGGGACCATCACTCGTCGCCTGTTCTTTCCTCGCACTAGTTCTTTGCAGCTTCAGGCGTACTTTGATGCGACCTAGGCTAGCGATCATTCTGATCACCGGTCTCTTTCTGCCTATTGTGTTTTTCTTGGTTCCTCCTTGATTGCCTGGAAGACTAAGAAGCAGACTACAGTTACCCGTTCGAGCGCTGAGGCTGAGTTAAGAGCCATGGCGTCGTTGACAGTTGAGATCACCTAGTTTCAGTGGCTACTTGAGGATTTTGTTGTTTCTGCTTCTGCATCTACTCCTATCTTATCAGATAGTACTGGTACGATCAGTATTGCTTGAGATCCTGTGAAGCATGAGCTCACCAAGCACATTGGAGTGGATGCTTTATACATGTGATCGTAGGTGCAAGACCAAGTTATTGATCTTCAGTATGTGCCTTCGGAGGTTCAGTTAGCATATTTCTTCACCAAGGCACAAACTAGAGTTCAACATAGGTTCTTTCTTTTCAAACTCAGTGTGGTTGATCCACCATGATTTGAGGGGGGTGTCAGATATGTGCATATTGTAGGGTGTTCTTTGCATAATTGTATACCCTGTACATGTTATATATTAGTCTCTTGGTCCATTGGAATAGATAAGCTATATTCAAACAGTAATGACATGACCCTCAAGGGGGTCTAACGCTGTTCCATATTGTCAATACTTTATGCCTGTACATGCCAGAGAAATGATTTAAATAGTGCACTGCTAGAACATTGAAGATAGCACACAAGTAATGGGAGATAAGAGCCTGGTTTGAATAAGTTACTAGAAGACGCAGTGAAGGATATCTGTAGTAATCCCAGTCAAGAGGTGCTGCTGCGATTTTGCTGAACTCAACGACACTGCTGTCTATAGAAGAAAATATATAGCCATTGCTCTTGTCAATCAACTTCACAAGATTGCCAACACTTTCCTTATCCTAAAAGGCAAAAAAAAAAAAAAAAAAAAACCCAGTAAGAACCAAGACACCGAGGAACTGAATTGAAATAATCAGGTTTTTACCAATACAGACCTGGATGTCCAAAGTTGTAAAATTGACTAAGCTAAAATTGTCAATCACATCACATAGCTCCTTAGTAAGTTTCCTGTAAGCAGATTGAATAAAAAATGTTATAAATGATCCTAAGTGTAAAAATAGCACATCGTAGTTAAAGCATGCAGTCAAAGCATAATATCACCACCATTGCAGGTTTTGCTCTGAATGATTAAATGATTTCACGGTTACCACATTTCAGGGTTCATAAAAGGTGACAATGCAACAGTAAGCCAGTAACTGATTTAAGATGCATGAAGGATGATCCTCTAGCAATTCCCCCCAAAATACAAACATCAGATGCATCCGCAACTCCTGTGTTTTGTTTTCCACTTTGCCTCAGTGTACATCTGATTAATTACTATCTTCCAAGAGCAGGGTGTGTTAGATATTTGTGTAAGTACATTAGTTGCAGCTTAAAACTGGTTTCCTCAATGATTTTTTTTTTAATAAATAGGTACTGCGTTTGTATTTCATAATTTTTCCAAGAGAATTGGAGATGCCTGCTTAATAATATCAACTTCGACCAAGTTTAAAGCTTTCAATAGGTGTTACATGGATCTGGTCCCGGAGCCCAGTGCATAGTGTCCCCTCTCAATGCTACGGCGCCGTCCTAGAGCCCGAGGACGAGCGCGCCGCCACTGGGCTTTCCCCATCTCAGATCCTCTCGGATCTGGTTTGCACTGGCATTGCCAAGTCGTCTCCGCCAGATCCGGGTTCGGGGTCATCTTCCCTAACGAGCTTCTTCATCGTCTATGTTGTCTCCTCAAGCTCGACCCCACCGCCGTGGGCACCATCGTCGAGAGCGTCCTAGGGTGGTTCCCCGGTGACCATGTGGTCGCTAGGGCCTCCTCCCTCACCATCGTCGAGAGCGTCCTAGTGTGGTTCCCTAGTGACCACATGGTCACCAGGGCCTCCTCCCTCTCTGCTGCCTTCCCCTCCGATGGTGGCGAGGAGGACCGCATCAGCGTGCTCCCCCGACGAACTCCTCCGCAACATCGTCACCCTCCTTGTCGTCGCCGCCATGGATGCATGAGCACCCAAATTTCAGCTCTCGAAAGCACGACGCATACCGGCCGATTTCGCCGAGGTCTCCTTCGCCGTGTGCTTCGGATCTGGCATCGCCCGACGTCGCCCGATCGGACTTCGGCTGGATTGGCTTCATCGTCGCCGGGCCTCATCACCATCGGATCCGGTGCTGCCGCTCCAGGATCCGAGCCGTCGGAGCCCCCCTTGACGCCGCCTCTCAATGCTCTGCTCCCGGTTGGATCTAGCGCCGCTGACCCGGATTTGCACTACCGACTGCGCTGTGGCACCTCTGCAATGCTCCCAGCTGGATCCAACGCCGCCGGTCGTTTCCCCGTCGCCGGAGCTCATCTCCTTTGTCGCCAGCTCTTCGTCGGCCAGATCCGGTCGGATCCATCGATGTCGGCCGTGGATTCGGGCTTCCTCTTCGTCACTAGTCATCTTCGTCACCGGCACTAGCAGCAGCAGTTCTTGTCACCCTTCATCGCTTTCCTCCACCAAGCTGGTCTCCACTGTCGTCTTCCTCGTCGGCGGGCCTGGATCAGAGCGTTGCTCATTGATGCCGAGCTTGTTTCTGTGACACCCTGATTTTCAGAGCCTTTTTGAAATTTTCAAAATAAAAAGAACCATTTTGTTTTGATGAGAATTCAAAGCTTAACCTGAAGTTTTATAATGGATTTAAGTTGACTAACTCAATCTTCAACTAAAATTTCCTTGAAGATTTGTTGAGTTGTTGGAGTTTTGAGGATCTTTCCTTCTCTGTCCATCTTTTGTCCATCTCTGGACCAGACCTCCCTTCGTCTGGGATCTAATGGTCCAGATCTCCCCTTCGTTTGGATCCAAAGGTCCGGACCTCCTTTGTGTTGTCCCCCTCTAGTCCAGACCTCCTTGGGTCTAGATCTCCCAAGTGCTTAGACCTCCCTGGGTCCAATTCTCCCTCTCGGGTTTTCTCTGGCTTACAACCTCCCCAAGCCTTCGCCACCCTCATGTGCATCTGAGTTCCTTTGGAGTCCTGTTGAAGCTTTTTGTGTTTACTTGGACTTTCCTTCATCGCTTGTATCCTTGAAACCCTCTCTGGAGGTTCTCTTTGGCACCAACCCGGTAGTACCGCCCGCACCTTGCGGTGCTACCGCTTCTCAGGACCTCCTCCTTGATCACTTGAACCTCCCCTTACCTTTATTGGACCTCTCCATGTCCTCTAGGACCTCCCCTTACCTTTATTGGACCTCCCCATGTCCTCTAGGACCTCCCCTTACCTTTATTGGACCTCCCCGTGTCCTTTAGGACCTCCCTAGGTCCTCCAGGATCTCCTCCTTGTCTATTTGCATCTCTATTGATCGTGAGTCGTCCGATTTGCATTGGACGGTTTGATCTGGGTGAGACATCCGGATGGTCCGAACGTTCCACCTCCCCGAGGCTTAGATCATTCTCAAGGCTCGATCGAAATCTAGCGGTCCCGACCTCCCCTTGTAACTGACCGCTAAGACCTCCCTTGTAACTGGACCGCTAAGACCTTCCTTGAGATCTTAACCGCCTGCATTCTCCTCCCTTGTAGATCTCGATCGTTAAGACCTCCCTCGAGATCTTAACCGTCCCGACCTCCTCCTGAAGATCTCGCCGCTAAGACCTCCTCCTTGGAGATTTTGGCCGCCCGCATTCTCCTTGGCAGATCTCGATCGTTAGGACCTCCTTTGGAAATCCTAACCGCTCGGACCTCCTCGGATTTGATCGACGGCTCTAGACCTCCCTTGCGGATGAGGATCTCCTCTTACCTTTGCGACCTCCTCGCTTGTAATTGATCTTGACCGCTGGACCTCCTTCCGGAGATCCAACCGCCTAGACCTCCTTGCGCGAGGGCCTCCTCCTTACCCTTATGGACCTCTTCTTTGAAGATCCAACCGTCAGACCTCCCTATGGGTGAGGATCTCCTTGGTTCACCGCTGCACCTCCTCAATGCCTTCAGAGACCTCCTCTCATGGGTCTTGTCGCCCCCACCGGGTAGTCACCCGCTTTTTTTACCTTTGATCTGTCCTTGGGCAGAAGTCTTCACCGATTTAATGCATGTTGTATCACATTAAATGCTCTTACTTTTACAGTACTCATGTCATACCATTGTCACATTCCTTGCCTACTCCCATTGTCCTCGTTACCAACTCCTGTGGACCCATATCCTGGGTCAGGTGCTTGGGCTCCCGCTATATATAGTTTGGGAAGTCCTCCTTTCTCTCTTTCTTCTCCATTTCTCCTCTCTGTCTCAACCGAGCACACCTTAGACCTCCCTCCAAGTTCTTGGACCTCCTCTCCTGAGTCCCAAGACCTCCTCCAACAAGCTCATTGGACCTCCTCCCGACCTCTTAACCTCTCTGTTGGTTTTGTATCTAAGTTTATTTGAAGTTCTTTGGGATCTTGTTTGAGCTTTATTGAATATTTGGTTTTCACCGTGTAGATTATCAAGACCGGGTAGAACCAGAGTTCTGTGAGGGAGAGGAAGACGCTCAAGACTTTGAGCAAGGCAAGTTACACTCTTGATCATGTTGCACCCAATACTTCAAATTACTTATGTCGATTTCAAGAGTGTATGCATACTTACTTTACTAAGTATTTCAATGCCTATCTTTCAATTCATAGTTATGCCTACTGCTTGGTATGACCACTGTCCATGTTGAATCAACCTCATCGTCACCCTAGATAAAATTTGGTTCTTGCAATAGTGAGGACCCGAAGCTTTTGAAAAATAGAATGCTTAGTATTGCTTAGACCAAAATCTTGATTTGGGAGTTTTGACCAAAAATATCACTTGATGAAATAATTTGGGCTATGGCATTGGTGTGCCATGGAGATTTCGGCCATGACATTGGTGTGTCATGGGGGTTTTACAAATGGCCATAGCATTGGTGTGCCATGGAGGTTTGAAAAGCAAAGTCAATGAAAAATGGATTTGACTTGGGCGAAGCTGGTTGTTTGGTTGGTGCATGTCTATGCACGGGTCGTGATCCGATGCCCTGTGGTTGAGGTTTGTCGCCAAGTCGATTAAGGACCGGTTCGAGACACCACTTGCTAAGCCTATAATGGACTATACCAAAATTGTGCAACCAAATGTCTCCAAGATGGGCGTGGATCTGCTAATTAATTTGCAAAGCTCTATCGTGGTTTATCCTGTTGATGCGCGGTTGTCATGTTACGATCGTTGTAGTCCCACCTAGCATAAGAGGGCACCCCATTAACCCTGGGTTTCTATCCAAAGCGAGGATCTCATAAACCTTAATGTGGGTAGATCATGGTGGAGCAATGCATTGTAAAGGCCTTTGTCATGTACTCTAGACCTCTCACCAAAGGAAGTGTGAGGTGGTAACGACGGATGCCAAGCAAACTAGAGAATTCATGTCATGCGGGTAAAGTGTACAACCTCTCGCAGAGTGTAAATCTATTTGAATAGTCAGTGTCCGCGGTCATGGACATGCCGCAATGTCACTCAAAGTTAGCTCTTGGTTTTGGTTTTCAAAAGAATTATGAAATTGGTTTTGGTGGTTTAACCAAATTGGGTTTAGGCGGGAAGCCATGTGACAGGAGGATACCCTTCACCATCTTAATGATGAATGTTATCCAACTGAAAATGGATTTGCAAAAATGAAATTTAACTATTGTAACCTACTTTGAAACTTAATACTTGTATTTGAAATAAAATTGGCTTTATGCAAAACAACCCTAATATGCTTTCCCTTGATATATCCCTATGCATGTCATTCTGTTAATTGACGGGTGTAACTTGCGAGCACTAGAGTTGTGCTCACTCTTGCTTGATTCATGAATCGAGCAGTGAAGATTACTATGATGATGAAGATGACCAAATCAATTAGGCCGCCCAAAAATACCACCGTGGTGTAATGGGTGGACACTGCCTTTTGGTTTTTTTTCATTGCTTTGTGTGCTCTCGGTGCTGTCGGAGCTTGTAAGCAACCCTTGTAATCAAACCTCCTTTTGTTGTTAATAAAGTTGTATGGATGTTTTTGCTGCCACTTGCTTGTCAGTGAGAACTGGTCGATGATTCTTGGGGACCGCTTTGATCGCAGTGGACTTTAGGCTCGCCCTAAGCCCCATGACCTCCTCAGTTGGCTCCTCCTGACCTCCTCGAGTAGCGCGTGAAGCTGGGAGGTCTCGAGGTCCCTGCCGGGACCCCAGACCGGTGGTCTATCTGACCTCTGGGAGGTTCGAGGTCCCACCGGATGTCCTCTCTGACGCCCCGAAGTCCTTACGGACCTCCCAAGAGGTCCCGAGGACCTCTCAGACGCCCCTGGGGTTCCTTGATTCTCCCAGAGGTCCCGAGGACCTCCCTGGTGTGCCTGGCCGGTCGCCATGCCACGGATCGAGTTTGGATTCATCGTCGTCGGTCACCAGCTCATTAGCTCCAAGGTTGCCTTCATCATCTTCGTACTCCACCACCACCGCTGACCATCATCGACCTCTATTCATCCTAGTGGTGGCGGGGAGCAGAAGAAGGAGCAATGCAAGACTAGCAGGCAAAGAACCGATCTCTCCATCACCGGCCATCGTCTTCCTCGATTTTGAACTCTATCGTCATCGTCAGCCTCTTCGTCATCACCGGCCCATCTCCATCACCAGCTCCTGTTGGAGCTAGCTATCTTCGTTGGCTTCATTGTCTTCATCGCCCATCTCCATCACTAGTACCCGTTGGGGCTGGCCTTCTTGCCGGCTTTGCTGTCGTTGTTGCCCATCTTCATCTCCAAGCTATTGCTCCGTTCCTCTTCTTGCCATCTAAGACTCATCTGCGTGGCTATTGCACCGCTTCGGTTTGCTCACCCAATCAAGACCCTACCATCTTCTTCACGGACTAGGAGCCACTGCTCGCTTCCTTGTCGCCACTTTTGTCACCCCGCCCCAGTACTCTGCTCCCGACTTATCGTTGTTCTCTCACAGAGCACATGTTCTTGTTCGTTCAGCTTCTATTGGGCCTAGTGGTCTGCTACTTGGGTTGTTCGTGTGCTACTGCTTGAGACTTATGGTGCTAAATTGCTTTTGGTGTTGGCCGGCTGTATGCTGTGAGCTGCTGCTGTTGGTGCTTTTGTGATCACTGTTGCTAGTATCTTAAGTCTATTTTCCTTTCATTTCCATCGAGTCCATCCAAGTCTGTTGCATCTCTCTCTTTGAGTTCGTCGAAGCCATGCCAGTCCATCAAATTCTTTGTCGATCAGCCGATTGCTTCTTCCTTTTCGGATTGCCGTGGTCCGTCCATTGGATCGAGTGTGGTCACCCCCATCATCATCGTTGTTGATGTGACTTTTCCCTTTTGGTCCTCTCTTGTAGCCATCCTGCTACACATCTTCGCATAATTGCGACTCTTGACCAAAGACCTTCTTTGTCGTCATCATCACAATTGTCTCTTCGTCTTTGTTTTTGTCATGCGCCAGATTCGACACCGTCACCTCACTTCTTGGGTGGGCGGATTTGATCCGTTGTCTTTGCCTTCACCGGGCGCTAGATTCGACACCATCACCTCACTTCTTGAGTGGGCAGATCTGGTCCGTCATCATTGCCTTCGTCGGGCGCCAGATTCGACACCGTCACCTCACTTTTTGGGTGAGCGGATCTAGTCCGCGTCTTCGTCTCTATCTCTCTCTTCATCGGCTTGATTTGACATAACTCTCTATTCCTGTCGGTTTCAAGAGTCGCATGCTTCGACGACATCTTCAAGCCTGGACTTCGGATTTATCTTTTATTTTAGTGTTGTCATTTTCAAACTCAATGCTATTGCATACGCATTGAGTTTGAGTGGGGGTGTTAAAGGTAGTAGTGTAATGTGTGGTAGAAGTGTAATAGTCATGTAAGTGTTAGGGGTAGTTATGAAATTGTAGTCTAGTCTAGGGTTTCTCTCTTGTACACTATATATTGCCCCTTAGGCTCGGCAATACAACGAACTATTCAGCCATTATTCATCTCTTCTCTCACAAAATTTAACAGCACATACCCTTTACAGAGGCAGTAAAAATAGGTGTTTGCTGTTCGGAAACTTACCTGTACTTGGCAGAACGAGGATCTTGATCAAGATGGTATTGCAAATAAGATAGCTCTTGGACATCGGTGTAGAAGTCAAGGTTGAATGCTGCCAATCAAGAAGATGACTAACTACTATAGTAGAAACATTTACTCAATTAAAATCTGCTGCAGACAAGCACGATACCTAAATTTCCATAGTTCTCAATGAGGTCAATCTTTGACAAAACATTGATCTCCAAGTGTAACATTGTTGACAGTGAAAGAAGCAAAGCACTCACATACTTCCCAGGATCACAGCATAAATGGGCATCGACAAGGTGCACAGCAGTCAGCTGCAGAATACCAAGAAAAAACGTGGGTAATGTAATTCATTAGCATTACAATGAATTCTGAATAGAATTGAAAACAGGTGTGTACCCGCAAGTCTAGCTTTTTGATGAGTTTATTGATAACACTCCTTGCATTTGAGTGAAGGAAGAAAAGTTCCACTTGACCCGGAAAATCAAATAACAGATAGTGATCTGCAGTAACCATCAAACTTAAGCAAGTCACATAGGGAAATAGTACAATTTGAGCAGTATTAATGTGTAGCTACTTCACTATCCCTCTACTATGGCTTTGATCTTTCAGGAATAGCTCAATAAACAGCAGAGATACTTTGTAAACAAACTGAAACACAATCCTCAGAATAATGCAATCCGGGATTCCAGATTGTTCAAAATTCTAATTTGGAATTGCAAAAGGTTCCGTCCAAGCTCATAGCAAAGTGAGTTGACCATCTAAAAGGCAGGTCCATTGAGATTGGTGACGTATTAGTTTTTCTCTGATTGCACCATAATAAATTCTTTTTTTAAAATAAAATGTTAGTATATAGGGCATGTTTGGTTCGAGGCCTGAGAGCCGTGCCTGAGAAAAAGTGATGCTTAAAAGTAGTCTGAGAAGCAGATGATTTTTGTCTGATCAGGCAAGCCTGGAGATGTGGCGTTTGGTTGGTGATACGTGCCTGGAGATAGAAAATACGCTGTAACTAGAAAACGCATAACAAGATATACGCCTCCGAGTGTAAAACATGATGGGGTAAACTATGTTTTGTTGTTTTTTAGCAGCTAGCCGATTAGCCCTAGTGTAGTATAGTAAAACACATGATCTTTGTGCAATTCCATATTTTAAAAAACCTATTTTTCAAATAAAATTTAAATTTAGAACACTTGATTTCATCGATTACCTAAATAATTTTTTATATAATTTCTAGTTTTTTTAGCATGTCTAATTAAAAAGGAGAAAGAAAGAACTTGAGAGAGAGACAAGAGACAGCAGCCTGGCTCTAGGCATTCGTTTTGTACGCCTGAGCGTGATGAAAGAGCCTGGCTCAGGGAGGTTGCCAGGCCTTCAACCAAGCAAGCCCCAGGCAGCCCTCCGGCTTGCTCCTGGCCAGGCAGACCCTCGTCAGGTCTCAATCCAAACATGCCCATAACCACTAACCATGGCTGCTTTAGGAGATCTCCATTTTTATGTACTGACGGATACAATTTTTTCTCAAGCCAATCAATATTCTTCTCCAAGTAATCCATGCAATACACAAGCCCTGACATAGAGATCAGCAACATAGTATAAGTAACCATAGAAACAAAACCAATGGGGCTTGATTCTTGAACACCGGGCCCAACTCAAAGAGAAAAGGATACGGTAATGCATCGTTCGCCGGGTCGAGATTAACTACCACAACTTTCCTGCAACCCAACAATCAAGCACATGAACTTTTGAATTAGGCAGGCAAACATTTGGCACAGCTGCAAGTAGAGGAGCTCTGCAAGCATTAGCAATGATAGTCAATGCGAGCAAAACTATCCACCTTGCCTCATTCTCCCAATCTTTACCTCCTCGTCAGAACAGAGCCGAGATGCTTAATTTAAACTCCACCCACAACTTCTAGCACCAGCAATCTATGACACTATTTGAAACTAGCAATCGAGTTGAGAACCAAGGGGGGGACTAATCTTGCTTGCCATAGTTACTAATCGAATCACACAGCGCATCCGAAGCGGTAATAAACTAGACCGAACATAACACAAGGCCAAGCGTTTAGCGTTGCAGCAAGCAACTAGCACTGGAATTCGCGAAACAAGAAGATAGCAGCTTGTGATAACAGAAGAGAGCAGCTTGCGATGGAGCACTAGTTAGTCAAGAGCGAAGCCACAGTAGTACGAGCTACCTGCCGACGAGGGAGAGGAATTGGGACATGCCGTTGCAGTAGGTGGTCTTGCCGGAGCCCGGCGGCCCGATCACCACCTGCCCGAATACCATATCCTACCCACCTGCGGGCGCGGGACAGGGTAGGGTTTTCGCCGGAGATGGCGGTGTTGGCAGCGCCGGCGAGGCGACGAGGGTTCTAAAATTGCAAGGAAAGATAAACAACGGCTTTGCTTGCTTCTACTTGGTCCACCAAGGTTTTTTGGTTGCTTCTGAGGGTCGCTGGGGATGCGGGTCGTGCAGTCTCGGCCCACTGTGACCTTCGGCCCAGTAATACTTCATCTTATGCGTTATGCACTTATGCGCCTCCTCCCGCCGCTCGTCGCCCACCCGCCGCCATGGCCCCCGGCGCTTCCTCCGGCCGCCGCCGTCACCGTCGCGGCGGTGCTGCCCCTCCTGGAGCACGCCATCTCCGCTGGCGACGTACGCCGCCTCGGCCGCGCCGCGCACGCGCTCCTCGTCAAGACGGCGCTCACCCGCCACACGCTCCTCTCCAACCGCCTCGTCGCGCTCTACGCCGTGCTCCCCTCCCCGGCCGACTCCCTCGCCGCCTTCGCCGACCTCACGCACAAGAACGCCCACTCCTACAACTCCCTCCTCGCCGCGCTCTCCCGAGGCCGCGCCACCCTCCCCGACGCCCTCCATCTGCTTGACGAAATGCCGGCCTCCGCCCGCAACGTCGTCTCCTACAACACCGTCATCTCGTCCCTCGCGCGGCACGGCCGGGAGGCGGAGGCCCTCCGCGTGTTCGCCCGGCTGGCCAGGGACAGGTGCCTTGGGCCGGAGGTGGCTGTCGACCGGTTCGCGGTGGTCAGCGTTGCGAGCGCGTGCGCGGGGCTCGGAGCTGCGAGGCCGCTCCGGGAGATGCATGGGGTGGCGGTAGTGTCGGGGATGGAGGTGACTGTCATTATGGCCAATGCCATGGTGGACGCCTACAGCAAAGCCGGGAGGGTGGAGGACGCGAGGAGGGTGTTCGACGAGATGAGCTTCCGGGACACCATCTCTTGGACGTCCATGATTGCAGGGTACTGCCGGGCGAAGAGGCTCGACCAGGCGGTGCAAGTGTTCGACATGATGCCGGAGCAGGACATGATTGCATGGACGGCACTCATCTCTGGGCATGAGCAGAATGGGGAGGAGGAGGCCGCTCTGGAGCTTTTTGAGCGGATGTTGGGTGAGGGGGTAGCGCCAACCCCATTTGCCCTGGTGTCGTCTCTGGGTGCGTGCGCCAAGCTCGGGCTTGTCGCGCGTGGGAAGGAAGTTCATGGCTTCATCTTGCGCCAGAGCATCGGTTCAGAGCCTTTCAACATTTTCATCCACAATGCCCTCATTGACATGTACTCCAAGTGCGGTGACATGGAGGCAGCCATGGCAGTGTTTGACCGGATGCCTGAGAGGGACTTCATTTCTTGGAACTCCATGGTGACAGGGTTCTCGCACAATGGCCAGGGAAAGCAGTCGCTTGCCATGTTCGAGAGGATGCTTGAAGCTGAAGTGCAGCCAACCTATGTCACTTTTCTTGCTGTCCTCACGGCTTGCAGCCATGCCGGTCTAGTCTCTGATGGCCGTCGGATTCTTGAATCAATGCAGGAGCATGGTGTTGAACCAAGGGCTGAACACTATTCCACCTTCATAGATGCCCTTGGTCGGAACCACCAGCTGGAAGAAGCAAGTCAGTTCATGAAAAGCTTGTCATCCAGGATTGGTCCAGGCACTACTGGGTCATGGGGGGCTCTTCTTGGCGCATGTCATGTTCACGGCAATATCGAGATTGCAGAGCAAGTGGCAGAATCCCTCTTCCAGTTGGAGCCTGGGAACAGTGGTCGCTACGTCATGTTGTCCAACATTTACGCAGCGGCAGGACAGTGGGACGACGCACGCCGGATCAGGGCGCTCATGAAGCAGAAGGGCCTGAAGAAGGATCAGGCTTACAGTTGGATCGAGGTGCGGAGTGCAAAGCACATGTTCGTCGCCGATGACACATCTCACGGTCAGGCAAACGAGATATACGAGATGTTGGATAAGCTTTTTGATCATATGCGCGTTGTAGGGGATTCTGTCGAAGACCAGCTTGCTTTATGTTGAGGGAGACATACCTTGCATCAAAGCATCGCTCCGGCTTTGCCTCAGCATCGTTGAAATGGCAAAGCGTTACAGCTTCTGAGGCAGGATGCGGCGAAGGAGCTTCAGAAGCTGGAACACTTTCATAGCCCAAAATTTTGTTTATGTGCAGTCTTTAAGGCTGCAATCTTAGCAGAACTCATATGATCTTAATCTGTTTTGGCTGTTGCGATGGCATTTTAAAGTCCTTTGCAACGGTAGTTTCCAACTCCACGACGAACTCGATGATATGGGGCAAATTTACTCATCTTTTTTATTACGATTACAAAGAAAACGTACATGTACACACACGTGAGTGCGCTCCTAAGTACACGCCTAGTTTGGTACACTCGCGTGTGTGTAAAGGTGGACACCAGAATTTGAACCATGCTGGGTGAAGTCGTACACTCACAACTCCACTATCTCATCACGAGGTGGTTCTCAGTCTATGCTATAATATAATGTGGCCCACTTGATGGAACAACTAACATGGATGATGGATATGACTATTTTAGTTCTCTAAGTTATTATATATAGGAAAAAGTCTATTTTCCAACTGAACTTTTCAAAAAGTCCAGAAAACAATCTTGAAGTCGAAAACCAGACAGTAGAGGGCCTCGAAGTTTGCAAACCGGACAAAAAACTCCCACGCCGATTCCACCCTGGTTTGGGTGCTGACGTGGAGGTCCACCTGGACCCGGTGCTGATGAGGCTATGTTTATAACACGCAGGCGGCCTTGTTTTTTTTTCCCTTTGCTTTGCACAAGGCTTTCGTGGAAGGGGAAATCCAATTCGTCCCGAGAAACCCTAGATACAGAAATTGTGTTGGCACAGTGGATGGCAACCTCCGGGAGCTCAAGCATGTCGCGTCGATCGGTTGCTTCCTCAGTGGTCGGCGGCGGCGATGGGAAGTTTTCCTCCCCAATAAGGTATAGGGAGGGTCCGCTTGATTATGAGCCGATCGTCTGTTGCAATTACGGGGCAGAAGTCAGCTAGATGGGTCTCTTAGAGTGACGCGAATCCTGGGAGGAGGTACTTGACCTACGCGAAGGCTCGAGTGAGTGGAATTCGTCCTGTTCCGTGGTCGGTGAAGCGTGTTCTTGTGCAGCTTGTTTGCTTTCTTCTCAAATTGGGGCATGTTCTTGTGTTTGTGTAGGTTGGGGGTTGCAATTTTTGGAGTTGTATGATCCGGAAGCAAGTGATTTTGTTAACCAGAATTTGTTGGATTTGTGCGACTGCGTAAGGGTTTTGAAGAAGGAAAACAAGGAACTGAAAGCATCTGCTAGCGATGAACAGGCCAAGCTCGATGTTTTTGTGGTTGCCAAAGAAGAGGCATGTCCTGAATTGAGGAGAATTCTAGTTGCAAAATCGGTGGAGTGCGCTGATTAGAGGAGAATTGTGGTCGAAAATGAGGCTGCAGTTGTTCATCTTAGTGATAGGGTCAAAATGGTAGAAAAGGATAGAATGCTGATCATCTCAATGCTTGCACGTACTTTCCTTGTTGTAGTTGGCTTAATGTTCTGGTAGTAACATTGTCTGGAATGGTAGAAAATGATAGTGATGCTCTGCTAGTAATGTTGTAAGTTTGTTGATGTAAGTTGTGGAACTGAATGTTCGTCATCTTATAAAAGTTCATTGGAATGGGAATGTCTTTTTGAATTTCTTGTCAGCACCATCTTACAAAAGTTGAATAAGTAACATACTGCATAAGTTTAGCCAGTTACAGACAAGTTCACTGCATAAGCTGGTAGTAACAGACAAGTTCACATACTGCAAAAGTTGCATAAGCATAAGTTCACCGCATAAGCTGGAAGTAACAAGTTTACATACTACAAAAGTTGCATAAGCACAAGTTCACCACATAAAGATGGAAGTAGCATACAAGTTCACATACATGCGTAAGTTTAAGAAATCCTAAGCTTAAAAAGTTCACATACACAATACATTCTTAACATAAGCGTAGTTCTGCCAGTTCACACACACATTGTCAGTACAGACTTTCACTGTTTGTTGTCGATCGCATCACTGGTGGACATCAGAAACTTCGGTAGAGTTGTGGACCTCTTTTTTGGCCATCTTGCTTGCTCTTGCTCTTGCTTTGACTCCTGATAGGGCTATAAAACCTCTCCACTGCTTCTAATTCCTTCATTTTCTACTTTGGTGTTCCATTCAAAATACTCACTTCCTTGGAGCCAGCAATGGTGCAGTCATCGTCATCCTATGCTCCTGGAGACATTGCCTCAATCTCATCCTCGTAGTCACTATCTTCCTTCTCAGCTTTATCTTCAGAATCCTCTACAGCTATTGGTGCTTCCACATATATTGTGGCAGCACCGCCTTCCACAATACAATCCGATGTTGTCTGGCATGGCTTGTCCACCTAAACCCTCAACCCATCTCCCAAATCTTTCCCTAGGAACAACCAATACAGTAACATCCCTTCAACAACATCACAGTGATCCTTGAGGTGTCCATTGATCTCTGGTAGTGACATCTTGTCATGTTCTATGTAAGACATTCCCTCCGACCCACCATAGTAATGCAACTCCTTCCCAGCATGCATAAACTCGTCATTGAAGTGAAATCTAAACGGAAGAGTGTCCACAACATCCATCCCTACATGCATGCAACGAGGAAATTACCCCTACACGATAATCACCAAATCCCCAGAATTACCGCTTACACACAAATCCCCAAATCCCCGGAACCCTAAAATGCCAAGTCGGGATTTTAGCAACGCTAACCTTCATGATTTTACAGCAGATCCGCAATGGCCTTGCGCTATTGAACTATCAACCCCCTCCAATGGCTCGTCTCTACCGTCTACGCAACAACAGTCGCTGTCTCCCTGCCCGCACCACCACCAGAGCATAGTGCAGAGGAGAGTGAGAGCGAGGGACTTGGGAATGAAGCAGAGGAAAAAGAAAAGTTTGGGCCGCCCGCGTGTTATAAACATAGCCTCGTTAGCACCAGGTCCAGGTGGACCTCCACGTCAGCACCCAAACCAGGGTGGAATCGGTGCGGGGTTTTTTTGTCCGGTTTGCAAACTTCGAGGTCCTCTGTTGTCTGGCTTTCGACTTCAAGGTTGTTTTCCGGACTTTTTGAAAAGTTCAAGGTTGGAAATACATGAGATCTGGTTCCATCGCGAGGGTTTAAGAGCATCTTTAGTGTGGAGTTTTGGCGGTATCAAGGATTTCTGGTGCCGGTGCCAAGCAAAACTCAACATTAGAGGGGGAGGTACTAAGGGGCAAAAAATTCTTGGAATTGTTACCCCAACTTGTTCGGGTTCCAAGCAAATAAAAAACAGTCTTGCTATTTTTAAGTCGTCTAAAATTTTCTTAAGTTTAAATCAATTGTTGTAACCATTGGATTTGTGTAGAGATTGATATGTCATATGATTGGATATTGATCCAATTAGAGCTGGCCAAACGGGCCGTGCCTGATGGGCCGGCACGAGGCATGACATCGCTGGTCGACACCTGCCCAAGACGCAAGACGATAGCTCGGATCGTGTTTCTAAGCCGACACCCGAAGACGACGCCCAAGACAAAGACGCAAGATTTAATAGTGCCGTCGTCAGTGTGCACTCAAGACTAAGACTACCTGTTAGGGCACTATTAATCGCTTTTAATATACATATATAATTTTATTTTTATTTATTAATATTTATATGATTTTCTTTCCATTTTTAATACTTATATGGTTTTATTTTGTAGTTTTTAAATTTTATATAGTTCATTTTATAAGTATATATAAATTTATTTTGGTTTTTCTATATATATATATATATATATATATAAGGATTGTTTTTCAATTTTCATGTCTTATGAGCTAAAAGACACATGTTTTAACGAGCTAGCTATTTGAACATTAATAAAATTCTATTACATTTTCAATATGGTTGTCTCATTGTTTTTCAATTTTCATGTCAACTTCTGAATTCTACACATTTTTCTAATTTTTTGGAATTTTTGGAACTTTTTGATTTTTTTCATTCTCAAGGCCAAATGGGCTAAACGGGTTCTATTTGGCCCGATATTAAACGGTCGTGCCGTACCCCAAGACGGCACGAAGGGCGATGGGTCGTGTTCGGCCGACACTACGGCTCATGGGTAGGCCAAGACGGCATCTAACAAAGAGTCGGCCGAAATGGGTCGTCTTGAATGGGTAGAAAGCCATTTCACCCGTCTTGGCGGGCAGACACCATTTGGCCACCTCTAGATCCAATGGATAAAAAATGTGACTTATGCTTAAGAAAATTTCACCACCTTATGAATAACCATTGGATTTGTGTAGAGATTGATGTATCATATGATTGGATATTAATCCAATGGATAAAAATCGTAACTTATACTTAAGAAAATTTCAATCACCTTATAAATAGGCAATCCCAATAAAAAAACTAATGGGTAGACATGTGAGTGAAATGAGGAAGAGAGGGTGGGAAAAAGGTAATATTTTATTTATTTACAAGTCCCACTTTAGAGGCGATGCGAGGGTTACTAAAACACGGAGGGAAAACACAAAGTTAGCAATGGAGTGACGCGGTATTCCTTAGCGCTGTATAGGTACTAAGCACTTTTTTTTCGGGCAACTCACATGAGCTTTATTAGCTTAAAGCAAGATCACAATCATTAGTGACTACATGCCTGTTTGGATCCTTAGCCAGTTAGCCTTGCCAGCTAAAGAGAGGCAAGGCTAGCCTTACCGGCGCGAACGAGCCAAATTGGCTCTCCGTCGTGGGCAAGGAAATCCCTGCCAGTGCGAGCAAGATTCCCCGGCAAAGCTGCTCTATCAAACAGCTATCCTTGCCCGGCGAGACGAAGGCTAGGCGAAGCAAGAGAACTAAACGCCCTACATCCGTAAGCAAGACAGGAGTATAGTTCACCAAAGTGCCAGAACATTTCGTCGAAGAAGCATGCTTCGCGCAGCAATCAGCTGCCGAGTTAGCTTCACGACACATATATACCTAAAACACACAAGAAGAAAAAAGGTCTTGCCAAGTTCCTGGATCTCATGCCATAAACCCGCAATCTCCGAGCGTTGTTCGTCACTGGAATTCAACATATTAATCAGGCTCCGGTTATCATACTCGAGCACCACCACATTGCGGAGACCTTTCCCTGTTCGCCAGCACCAAACCATCACAGGCAGCGAGGGCTTCTATCGCCAGCACATCTGTGACAACGCCATACCATTTCGTGGCAACAGGGGGCGTGAATTTCACGGGAAGGTTCGTGAGGTAGTTAATAGAATCAAATTTCGCCAGCACAACTTTTTAGTGGATTGAAGTTGACAACAAAGCTTCTGAAAATACTTATTCTATGGATAGATGAAATAATTGCATAGCTTCTTTGAGAAGCTTTTTAAGAGGATAGGGTGCTAATGTCAATGGTGATTATAAAAGAAATAAGAAGAGGGTATTAGAGCAAATTAAAGATTTGGATACTCTGAATGATAAGAGAGGTTTAAGAGTTGAAGAATGAAGGCAGAGATACCAGTTGGAGGCTGAGCTGGAGCAAGTTTTTGAGCTAGAAGAGAAACACTAGCACCAAAGGGGTTATGTGAACTGGTTAATTTAAGGGGATGCTAAAACTGTATTTTTTCATAATTGTGCTAATAGGAGGAGACGGAAAAACTACATTTTTAGTTTGGATCATGAAGGGGTTTCTATTAAAGACAAAACTGGTCTCAGGGATCACATTTATGGGTTTTATAAGAATCTGTTTGGCTCTAAAACTATCCGGGGGGTGAGTTTGTCTCAGGAAATCTGGAGTAGAAGGCATAGAATTTCTGCAACTGACAATGAGTTCTTGACCCAGGACTTCACTGAAGAAGAGGTTTGGAAAGTTATCAAAGAGTTACCTTCCAATTCTGCCCTTGGTCCTGATGGGTTCCTAATGAATTTTACAAAGAGTTTTGGAAAGTAGTCAAAGCTTAATTTCTGCACTTGGTTAGAGATTTTTTTTTAAAGGAGATCTTGATCTGAAGAGACTGAACTATGGGGTCATTACTCTTATTCCCAAATTACAGGAAGCCAATACCATTAAATAGTTTAGAACTATCAGTCTTTTGAATGTAAGTTTTAAAATTATGACAAAGATTCTAGCAAACAGACTGGGGAGCATTGTGGATGGTCTAATTAATGAAAGTAAGTCCGCTTTCATAAAAAATAGAAGGAATAAGTCTGTTTTACTCCTTCCAACTATCAGAAAAGTCTGATTTCTCCCCTAAACTACAAAACCGGTCATTTAACCCCCCCTAACTTGCGAAATCTGGTCAAAAAACACCTCAAGCCGGTTTGAAGGGTGGCTTTGCACACGTGGAGGGGGGAAAGTCATCTACTAGGTGGGGCCCAACCGTCATTCCCTGTTTAACACACACACGCGCACGGAGGGAGACAGAACCACAGTGCAGAGAAGCAGAGGAGGAGGGAAACCGGCGGTTCGTGCGGTGCTCAACACCGGCAGAGGAGGCGACAGAGGCGGCCATGTGCGGGCAAGATGGCATCGGGAGGCCGAGGCGGCCCTAGGGGGCCTTGGCGGCATAGCTCTAGGCGACTGATGGTGGGCTAGAGGTGGCGTGGCATGGCGACGGCGGCATGGCCATCATGGCAATGGCGCTAGAGGGGAGGAGTGGAGGAGAAGGGGCGCGCATGAGCACCGACAAGTGGAGGGGAGCTCACCGCACTGACGGAGGGGCCGAGGCGGGCAGGCGGCTCAAGCTATGTGAGCCCGAGCCGGCAAGGCAGTCCGCCAGGAGACACCGTGACCGCACAAGGAGAGGAGTGGTTAGTGGCCGGCATGGTATGAGGAAGGGGAGAGGGTGCTCGGGGCAGAAGTAATTGGGGCGGAGATCATCGAGGGAGGAGCGGCAACGAAAATGGCGGATGTGGCCGGGGTCGATGAAGAAGACGACTCCGACAGGCTCCTGTGGATGAATGGAGGAAATGGTAGAGGGCAATCGCTCCTTTTGCTCTAGGACGCGGGGTGATGCAGTCAATCCGGGGAGGAGGTCGCCGACACGGCAAGGGGAGGTGTGGGCGTTGCGACGGCTGTGAGTGGCGCGTGCGCGCTCGGGTCTCTCTCTCGGTTGGGCTCAATGGAGAAGGGGGATAAGGAGGGGATGGTGGAGGAGGGTGAAGCCGAGGAAGGGATGGCCAGGCGGCTGTGCGGCCTTTATAGATGTGGGCGATGATGGTAACGAGGCCAGCATGGCGGGCGATGCACTCGGTGACATGGGCGTGGCGAGCTAGGGTGCGGGCGAGCCAAGAGGCCGGAGGCGGTGGAGGCAGGCAAGCAGGCGAGCGGTAGGGCACGGCGTCAGGCCGACGGCCAGAGGAGCCAGCGAATGGAGAGAAGAATGGGGAAGAACAGGGAGGAGAGAGAGAGAAAAGTGGCCACGTGCATGCTGACTCGGACAAAACCACCCTTCAAACAGGCTTGAAGTGTTTTTTTGATTGGATTTCACAAGTTTGGGAGGGGGTGGTTAAATAACCAGTTTTGTAGTTCAGGGGGGAAACCAGACTTTTCTGATAGTTAGAGGGAGTAAACTGGACTTATTTCAAAATAGAAATATTTTGGATGGGGTGGTTGCCCTACATAAGATTTTGCATGAGGTTAAACAATCCAAAGAAAAAGGGGTAATCTTGAAAATTGAATTTGAAAAAGTTTATGACAAAATCCATTGGGGCTTTCTGGAGGATGTCATGGTGAGGAAATGTTTCTCTGATCTTTGGATTAAGATGGTCATGAGCTTAGTCAGAGGGGGGAAAGTAAGCATCAACATTAATGGGGAGATGGGTCCTTTTTTCAACACTTATAGAGGTCTTAGACAGGGTGATCCTTAATCTCCTCTCCTTTTTAATTTGGCTGCCGATGCCCTAGCAGTGATCATTGAGAATGCTCAGGAAAAAGGATCGATTAGAGGGGTAATCTCTCATCTGATCCCTGGGGGTGTGCCTATTCTTCAGTATGCGGATGATACGGTGATTATGATAGAATGTGAGAGGGATTATCTGACTAATCTGAAGTTCTTACTCTATTGTTTTGAATGGATATATGGTTTGAAGATCAATTATCACAAGAGTGAAGTTTTCATGATGGGGTGTGAAAGTGAAGAAGCATCTAATGCGGCTGGTATTTTTGATTGTAAATTGGCTTATCTTCCTCTCACTTATCTTGGTATTTTGATTGGAGATCGACATATGGGAGATAAAGCAGCAGAGTGTGTTATTTCTAAATTGTGGGAAAAGGTTAGATAATTGGAAGAATAACCTTTTATCATCTGGAGGAATGCTTGTGATGGTGAATAGTTGTTTGAGTGGGGTGAGTCATAACAGAATAGATACTATCAGATCTCGGTTTTTTTGGAGAGGTCCTAGTGATAAGTTTAAATACCACATGGTGAATTGGGAGGCGGTATGCAGACCTAAAGATTTTGGAGGCCTAGGGGTTATAAACACTAGAATCATGAATGATTGTCTGCTAGCTAAGTGGATTTGGAGGATTTACAATGGTACTAATAAATTATGGTTCAGAATTATTAAAACCAAGTATTTTCCTGAGGGGTGCTTTAGAGATGCCAATCCTTTAAAGAGCTCTCAATTTTGGAAAAGTTTGTAGAAAGTTAAGTATCTTTTTTTACAGGGGGTTAGGTTCCAGATTGGGGATGGCTATAATACCTCTTTTTGGACAGATGTGTGGATGGGGGATTGTCCTTTGAGGATTCTGTTCGACAAGCTTTTTAGGATTTGTCAGTCCCCAGAGGTTAGTGTGGCTGAGTATGGTTCTGATCAGGGGTGGTGTAGGATTAAGGATAACCGACTAGAGAGGGGGTGAATAGGAGGTTTTTAAACTTTTTGACAATTTAACAAATTTGGCCAATTAAGAATTCTGTCTAAACAAGATACAATTCTAACTAAGAAAACAACACAAGATAAAAGCTAGAATTGTAAATGCGGAATAAGTAAAGATAAGAAATAACCACAACGACAAAGGACTTTTTCCCGTGGTATCGAAGACTTGCCGGTCTTCACTAGTCCACGTTGAGGAAGCTTGAACGAATCAAGCCGGCTCCACGAATTAAGCCTCCCTCGATCACTATGGTAGTCTTCCTCTGTCCCGGAGATGGCGAACTCCAAGCCACTCACAAACTTGCACCGGGCCTCTTCACAATCTCCTTAAAGAGATCACCGTGCTCCACCGCCAAGGCCGTCTAGGAGTTTGACAAAACTCCAAGAGTAAAAAATCAATGACCTTCGCTTAACGGCGCTCAAGTGCAATAAGATCAATCTAGAATGAGTAAATGCACTTGAAAGAACTCAACCACCTCACAATGAATGCACAAGAGGAATTCTGAGTGTTGAGTGAATGCTCAAGGCTCTCAAGGCTCTAGGGATGTTAAATGAACACTAGCTACTCGTCCTTGAGCAGGTGAGGGGGTATTTATACCCCCACCAACAAATACTAGCCGCTGGGACGAAATCCCCAAATTTCAAATAATTGCGGTACTACTCCGGCTAAGGGCCGATACTCATCGCATTCTTTGTCGAGCTCAGAATGGTTATAATAGAGGCATTAAAATGCTCTGACATAGCCGTTGAAATCGTGGCACGGTACTACCGCCAACTATCATGCAGACAACAGCTCACGCCGGCCGTATCATTATAAGTGCTTGATACTACCGCTCCAAGTAAATTCAATCTCAAATTAAAAACACACTTCTCTGGAAAACATATACCGCTCCATTAAAATCGAATAACAGTAGTGCGGTAGTACCGCTCAAACAACGCCGTACTACCGTTCTCGTGGTTTTGTAAATCTAGCCAAAATGGAGCTTCTCAGAGTTTTTATACCGCCACAAAACAATCGAATAACCGAGGAACTGTAGTTCCGCCAATATTTATGATTACCGCTACGTAGTAGCGACTAGAGAACTTAGCAAATTCAAACTAGACACGGGATGGCTCAGATCAATTGGGCGCTCGACCACCTTTTAACCATACAATCAAGGACGGCCCGAATGTTTCACTAGATACCGCCAAGTAAAATGCGGTACTACCGCCAATGGTAGTTCCGCTTAAAACGCCGATATTACGTACATCGAAAAAAACACCAAGTCCAAAACGTGTCTCACCGTTTTTTATGTAACGCTTTTAAACAAAAGGAATTATCATGAGCGGCATTTCCGCTTAACTTGCGGTACTACCGCAACCTGTAAAAATTTAGACAACAGACCGAAATGAATCGCCACGGGATGTTTCAGATTCATTGGGCCATTCGCACCACCTTTTAAATCGTTAGATCCAGGTGATGTTCGGACGGTCCGATCAGCCCACGGTAGTACCACCAACTAATATGCGGTCATACCACTCAGCGGTAGTTCCGCCATTAAACCTCCGGTACTATCGCTTGTGCTGTCAATTTTCAGAAAACTTTCCAATTGAAATCCAGAATCAAATTCAAATGCATGCATGATCCTAAATTGATCCATAAGGCACAAGAACATGCTATCAAGCTATTAGTCATGATCCCTCTTAATAGTACGATATTTAACCTATAATCCGGTCTTCCAACCAAATCTCCTAAGATCGGTAAAATACAAAAAGATCCTAGACTACTTGTACATTGACCTTGAGTCATCTTGATCTTCATGTAGTCCTTCAGCATGCATATTTATGTCATCAAACTTACCAATGGGACTTAACCTTGTAAATACTCAATAAACACGTTAATCCCATATTCACATATTATCATTAATTACCAAAATAATTTTTAGGGGCCTAGATGCTTTCAGGTGGTTGATTCATTTTCTTAGGACTTTTGGGGAGGAGGAGATGAGACAGTGGAACCTTTTGAAAGATGTTATTATGAACATTAACCTCAATAGGGATAGGGACAAAACTTTTTGGTGTTTTGAGAACAATGGGTTGTTCTTAGTCAAATCTCTTTATAAGCAGTTGGTTTTTCTTTTTTCTTCGGGGGGGGGGGGGTCACTTGCATTAAGTATCAACGTTTGTGGAAAAGTAAAATTCCCCTAAAAGTAAAGATTTTTATGTGGCAATGTTACCTTAACAAAGTACCATCTGCTGATCAGCTGAAGAAAAGGGGGTGAAAAGGAGGTGAGTCTTGTGTTCTTTGTGGTGAGAATGAATCTATTGACCATATTTTGTTTTCTTGCGTGCATGCAAAGTTTGCTTGGACTTGTATGAAGGAGGCGAGTAACTGGGAAAGATCACCCACTTCTCTAGATGATTTTTAGTATAACTGGCTAGAAGGGAAGGGGGCTAATTCTTATAGGGAAATTTTGATATATGCCATTACAGAGTGTCTAAGTCAGAGAAATTCCACCGCTCATTTCGAATTTTGAAAGACGCCACTAGAAAGCTTGGAACATCCTACAAATGCCACTAGTATACGTATTTTGTCTGTATTAGACCAAATTGCCCCTATCTTCAACCTCCTCACTCCTCACACATGTACGCTTTGATCCGATCAAGGGCGCTCGCTCCTCAGCGGTCACAAGGTGTAACGTCCCATTTCTCTTAGGTTCTTGCCCAGTTTTCAAAATAAAAGTAACCATTTGCTTTTGATGAGAGTTCAAAGCTTAACTTGAGTTTTCAAAAGAGCTTTAATTGATTAAACCAAACTTTAACTAATTGGTTCGGTGCCTAGGCTATTTATTTGGAGTTTTCTCGTTCTCCCTCTTTCTCTCTGTGTGCCTTCGTGTTTGGTTTTCTCCTTTCCAGACCTCTTTTGTGTCTGGAACTCTTTTCTCGTTCTCCCTCCCTATTTCTGACCACCCCGTTCACCTCTCCACGTTCTTGTCAACTCCTGAGTCCATTTAGGGTGCCCTTGGCATCCTTTTGATTTCCATGTGCCCGCCGACCTCCTCTCTGGACCACCTCTGAGATAGGACCACCTCTCTGAGATCTTAGATCTTAACCGCTCAAACCTCCCCTTGTTGAGATCTCGCTGTTAGGACCTCCTCTCGAGATCTTAACCGCTCAAACCTCCCCTTGTTGAGATCTCGCCGTTAGGACCTCCTCTCTCGAGATCTTAACCGCTCAGACCTCCCCTTGTTGAGATCTCGCCGTTAGGACCTCCTCTCGAGATCTTAACCGCCGCATCCCCTTGTTGAGATCTCGCCGTTAGGACCTCCTCTCTGAGATCTTAACCGCTCGCACCTCCCCTTGTTGAGATCTCGCCGTTAGGACCTCCTCTGTGGAGATCTTAACCGCCTCAGACCTCCCCTTGTTGAGATCTGGTGTTAGGACATCCTCTCTGGAGATCTTAACCGCTCGCACCTCTCCCTTGTTGAGATCTCGCCGTTAGGACCTCCTCTCGGAGATCTTAACCGCCGATTCCTCCCCTTGTTGAGATCTCGCCGTTAGGACCTCCTCTCTGAGATCTTAACCGCCGACCTCCCCTTGTTGAGATCTCGCCGTTAGGACCTCCTCTCTGGAGATCCTAACCGCTCGAGACCTCCCTTGGTTAGATCTCGCCGCTAGGACCTCCTCTTGGAGATCTTAGCCGTCCTGGTCCTCCCTTCATTGGATCTGAAGGTTCCGACCTCCTTAGGTCCAAGACCTCCTTAGCACTTGGACCCCACCGTTGGCTCCTACGGTCGAACTGCTTAAAGCCTTGCCTTCCTCACCCAAGGGCCGTCCGATGTTGTTCGGATGGCCCGATCCTAAGGGCACATTCACTTGGTCCGAACGTCCCCTTTCCCTCCTAGCCGTCCGATCTAAATCAGACGGCCTAGTCCCGCTGACCCGTTCGCTCGGTCCGAACGGCCCCTTTGTTTTGTGCCATCCGATCTGGATCTCGACCGGCCTTTCCTCGCGATCCTTGCCTCCGCGACCTCCTTGGTCTTTGAGATCTTGATTGTTAGACCTCCTTTTGGAGATCTAACCGTCAGACCTCCTGCATCTTTGATCGGGACCGTTAAGGTCCTCTCTTTGAGATCTTGATCGTTAGACCTCCCTTTTGGAGATCTAACCGTCAGACCTCCTCAAGATCTTTGATCGTGACCGTTAAGTCCTCCTCTTTGAGATCTTGATCGCCCAGACCTCTTCTCGCTATTTTGCAAGGACCACCCCTAAATCCTTGCGTGTCTTTTTTGTAAAGACCACCCTCCTAGTTCAGAGAATCCTTTTTTATCAGGACCTCCTCGCTGTGAGCCTTGTGGACCTTTTGTCCCTAGGATCTCCTTGCGTTGATTGTTTTGAACCTCCTGTCCAGGACCTCCCTTCGAGTGTTTTGGACCTCCTGTCCAGGACCTTCCTTCGAGTGTTTTGGACCTCCTGTCCAGGACCTCCCTTCGAGTGTTTTGGACCTCTTGTCCAGGACCTCCCCCTTGAGCGTTTTGGACCTCTAGTCCAGGACCTCCCTGTGGTTGTTCGCAGAGACGACCCTTGCGGTGGGGCCACCTCTTTGACCAGTGGTGCACCCTTTTGAGTGGCCCCACTTGCCAGCCTCACACAACCTTGTAATTATTGCTCTTGTCTCAGAACTCTGTGTGCATTTAATAGGTGTCGGGTCATATTAAATGCAGTCACATCTGAGGTACCTTATTTTAATTCTTTAAGGGCAAGCCCTGCCCTAGCAGTCCCGATTGCCAACACGTCATTGAACCTCTTTCTTGGTGCACTCCACCAACTCTGGCTATATATAGCCTGGGTGGGCAAACTCTTGCAACCTTTTGCTCACTTGCCCACCTTGCTCCTGCTTTGTTCGCTCCTGGCTTGTGCTCGGAGCTTCACCAAGAGTGAGCCGCAGGAGTTGGCATCTTCTCTGGAAGACCTCCTTACGGTTCTTTGCTAGTCTTTTGCTTAAAGGCCACCCTCTCTTGCCTTGGACCTCCCTGGTTGTTCTGGGCCGCCTGTTTATCTGGTTTTGGTTAAGTTTTGTTTAAGTTCTTTCAGTTTTCTTTTGAAGTTCTTTGGCATAGTGTGGTTTTGCTTATTTGGTTTTCTTGCTAACGTAGATCACGAGTTTGAGGAGATCTTGGACCCGCTCTCTCTCAAGGCTCTCCACCGCTGACCAAGGCAAGCCACGACCTCCTTTTGATCATTTTGAACCTAGTCTTGTAAATGTATTTTGGTTTTACTTTATCATGTATGGCTATGTTTATAAGAAAAGGTTTGGGCTGTAGTTACTTTCCTACTTGCTGTTATGCCTCCTTTGTTCTTTGCCCCTATCATGTTGTTATGTTCACCTTGTGAGCCCTAGGATGGTTATTTAGTTGGTATTTCTTGTTATTTGCCAACATGGGGTCGTAGGTTATGTATTGCTTCGCTCTAGAAATCGTGGGACTGTGAATCATGTTTCAATCCTAATAATCTTGACTAATGAACTATGGAACTTGTGGTCGGTGCCATCGTTAGCGCGCCTAAGGCGTGATGCCTAAGTTGTGTTGGACTGTGGTGAGAGGCCACTTTGTTAAAATCATTGTGCTAAGACTGGGTGGTCTTTTGGCATGGGTAATTACAAAAGGTTTTGCTGAGGCAAGAAGGCAGGGAGTGAGTAGTGGGTGCTATGCACATCTGGGTTTGTGGAAGTCTTGCCTTAGCACAATTAAGGACTTAACTTTGTATCTATTGGTCTGGGCAAATCAGTGCAACCACCAGATCATTTTATGGGGATGGTTTGGGCTGAATAATTAGCAATGAGGTGTCTTGGGGCTGTTGTGGTGGAGCGTGTGATTCGTTGGTCCAAGAGGGGGCACCCCATAACCCTACGGATTTCTAGACCACAGGAGGGGATTCCGAAACCTTAGCGGGCAGCCCGAGTCAGTTCAAAGCTTTGTAAAGGCCTTACCGCGCTCTCTATACTGCTCACCTTCAGAAGTGAGCAAGGGTGACCGGAACCCGTCCCGCTAGAGAGATCGTGGATTGTGGGTAAAGTTGTACACCTCTGCAGAGTATAAAATCTATTCGAATAGCCAAGTCCTTGGTCATGGACATGCTCAGTGAAATGGTGCAAGGGGTAGTTGTTTCAAAAATTTGTGCCACTAGACACCTCAGCGAGATGCCTTGGTTTTGCTTCGAAGAGACCTTGGCCGGCTCCAGAGGGGTCAGGGTTGGCTCGGGTAGTGGTCCAGGGGCTGGTTCGGACCTCTGGAGTGGGTGCTCTAGAGTGGTTTTGGGTGAGGACCTGGTCACGGGTGTGACCAGACCTCCCCCATTTTTGTTGTGGAGGTGAGTTGGTGCTCACTCCACTCTTTCAAACATCAAATTTATTATGTACTATTGTTTTACCTTGCTGCCTTTCAATCTATTATTGTTATTATTGTCAAAACCTGGCTTTGCGCAAACTAACCCTATAGCTCTCATTTGGTAAACCCTTGCATGAATATTATTGCATAATTGCTCCCTGTGACTTGCTGAGTACATTCAAAGTGCTCATGGCTTTAAGCCCTGTGTCAAAGCAGATTACGAAGATGACCAAGTGCAGGGCAGTGCAGACCTCTTTGAGGAGGAGTTCTTCGACGATCCAGCTGCCTAGGACATCCTCCACCCGATAGCCTGTGGTGCTTGTTGGATGGCTTTCACGTGCTTTTGGTGTTGGAGCCTTAGAGCTCCTTGTTGCCAGTTGTAAGTCCTTGTTGGTTTTGTAAGCCCTCAGTGGCAGACCTCTTGTTAACAAGCTTGACCATAAGGTCCTGTTATATATTAAGTTAATTTGTCTGCTTCATCTTTGTGTGACCTCGTGGTTGTGATATTAGCTTGTGTTCTTGTGTGAGCTAGCTTCTGTTGTCTTGGGACTAGCTCGGATGCACAGGGGCAGGACCTCCAGGAGGTCCTACTAGACTTAGCCTGGGAGGTCCTGTCAGACCTTTATAGTGATGTACCTGGAGGCGCTACCGAGGGGTTGCGGGCCAAGACCTCTTTAAGACCTCCTGGGAGGTCAGTGGCGGGCCAAGACCTCCAGGAGGTCCTGAAGACCTCCTGGGAGGTCCTGGCAGACCTCCTCGGGATTGCACCGAGCGGTGCTACCACTCCTCTCTGTGGTGGCACCGCAGCGCAAAAAAAAAATGGTCCTCCCAGACCCTTTTGCGGCATATCACAGGGTGGGTTGTCACAGGTGGTATTAGAGCCCTGGTCGGCTGTAGGACGTGGCCATAGGTAGAAAGGTCGATTTAGTTTTGACTCAAAAGTTATTTTCTAAAGCAAATCAACTTAAAATTTGTTTGGTGGTTCTTTCCTTGTTCTGGTTCTATGCTACCCTTAATTTGTCTAAATCCTTTCTCACCTTATTCTACCCCAATCTTAACTCCTCCTTAGTTCCATAATCTTGTCTCTGCTGGAACCTCGATTTTAAGTCTAACATGACCTCCTTGCCTTTATAATTTCCATAGGGCCGACTGTAGTAAGGTTAGGGTTAGTGGTTCTAGTCTGAGTCTCGCTTAGCTTTGGTCTCTGAGACCTCTGTTTTGAAGTTTTGTTGCCTCTTTGTGGCCTCCTGGCCTTTTGGTTCTCCCTTGGGTTTAACCAAGTCACCCCTAATAGATGATCTATCTTTCTCTCTCTGTGCTCACTTATCCTGATGCTTTATCCCTCTTACCTATTATGCTTTCTTTCTTACCTATTAAACCTTTAGAATTTTGTCCAGATGGTGTAGACTCGGCAGTCCACAAGTCAGGGTGAGCCCCCAGAACAGTTGCCACCACCTCCACCCCCTCTAGTGGCAAAGAATGCATTCGGGTTTTGGGCAATTTATGGCAACACAAGCCTAAATGATGAGCTCTATGATGTAGAGTATGAACCAAATTATGGCTCAACAAAGCCAGACCACCAATGCTTTACTTGCCATGATGAGCCAGAATAGTCAAGCTACAGCAGTGCCACCACCTCCACCCTCAGCTCACCATTAGTCAAGGCTATCAGAGTTCATGAAGACGTGCCCAGCTACCTTTTCAAGTTCCCCTGAGCCCTTAGATGCAAATGACTAGCTGAGATCAACAGAGAAAAAGTTGGATATTACTCGCTGTGAAGATAGGGAAAAGGTCTTGTTTGCTTCACATCAATTGGAAGGGGCTGCAGCTGAATGGTGGGACATATTTTGTGCCTCACATGTCAACCCCAGAGGATCACTTAAGGCGAATTCTCAGAAAGATTTCGCCATTCTCATGTTCCCGATGGGAAGGTAGAGATGAAAAAGAATGAGTTTAGGATCTCAAGCAAGGCAGCATGTCAGTGAGTGAGTATCTCACTAAGTTCACACAATTGTCACGTTATGCCCGCGAGGATGTGGCTACAGATGATGCTCGCCAAAAACGCTTTAAGCGAGGCCTCCATCCCAGTTTAAAAGTTCAAGTTGTTGGCAACGACTACCCTGATTTTCAGCATATGGTGAACAAGGCCATGCTCATTGAGGAGTCCCGAAGAGAACTTTCTGTGTCTTTCAAGAGAAAGGTGCCACCCTCCAAAGGCCCAACAAAGACCTCCCCAAATACCCCAAAGCTTTTGTGCAAGATCAACACAAGCGCCAAGGACCTCCCTGACCTCCCAGACCTCTCGCTAAGTCCTCCCGCCACCTGTCCCTACCCAACAGATCCTTGGCAAAGACTAAGCCAACCCTAACGACCTCCACAAAGAATTTGGGATCACTGCTTCAAGTGTCACCAAGTGGGGCATTTCGCCAATCAATGCCCATCAAGACCGAGCAAGCCAAAAGACCTCTATTTCAGACCTCCCTCGGCCAAGGCCTCCCGTGCCGCAGGACCTCCTCAAGCTAGGACCTCCCAATCTTTTGGAAGGGGCGTGTGAACCATGTTGCAAGAGAAGAAGCTCGGACCTCCTCGGATGTGGTGCTAGGTATGTTCCTAGTAAATTCAAAGGCACCGCAGCTTTGTTTGACTCGAGCTTCCCATTCGCTTATTTCTCGGATTTTTACCGCAAAGCACCAGTTTGAAGTTGTTGTTTTAAGTCTACCTTGTTGGTTCAATCCCGGTTCGAATTAAGCACGAACCGTGGTTGTCCACAAGTTAAAATGGTCATAGAAGGAGTAGAATTTCTAGCCAACCTTATCCTTTTGGACACCAGGTCCCTAGATGTGATCTTGGGCATGGATTGGCTAGCTGACCACCATGCAATGTTGGATTGTAGTGATAAAAGCATCTCTTTGACCAGCCCTAGTGGTGTCACTGTGAAATTTTCAGCCTTCTCAGAGAAGCTCCAAGGAGCCCTATCTTGTAGTGCTCTAGTTTGAAGATGTCCCTGTTGTTAAAGATTTTGTGGATGTGTTCCCTGATGATGTTCCCCGATGAGCTCCTAGGAATGCCTCCAGACAGAGACCTTGAGTTTGTCATTAACCTTGTTCCAGGGACCTCCCCTATCTCCAAAAGTCCTTACAGATTACATGTTGATGACCAAGTGGAGTTGAAGAAGCAAATAGAAGACTTGCGAGCAAGGGTTTTATTAGACCTAGCTCCTCACCATGGGGAGCCCCAAAGATTTTGTGCCCAAAAGGATGGTACACAAAGAATGTGTGTGGACTACTGAGCCCTTAATGATGTCACCACAAGAACAAGTATCCTTTGCCAAGAATTGATGATTTGTTTGACCAATTGAAGGAGTCATGTGTTTTCAAAGATAGATTTGAGGACAGGATATCACCAACTCAAGATCCGAAAAGAAGACATCCCAAAGACTTTTTTCAACTAGGTATGGGTTGTTTGAGTTCACTTCATCATGTCTTTTGGGCTGACCAATGCCCCCGCTTATTTCATGAATTTGATGAACAGAGTGTTCATGGAGTACCTAGACAAGTTTGTCATTGTCTTCATTGATGATATTCTTGTATATTCCAAGAGTGAAGAGGAGCATGCCAGGCATCTCTTTTCGGTTTTGGAGAAGCTGAGAGCCCATCAGCTCTTTGCTAAGTTTAGTAAGTGTGAGTTTTGGCTAAAAGAAGTGGTCTTTTTGGGGCATGTTTTGTCAAAGGAAGGAGTATCTGTCAACCCTAGTAAAGTTCAAGATGTGCTCAATTGGGAACCTCCTAGCTCTGTGCCTCAAGTCCAAAGTTTTCTTGGTATGGCAGGGTACTACAGAAGGTTTATTGAAGGCTTTTCCCGAATTGCAAGACCTCTAACTCAGTTGTTAAAGAAAGAAAAGAGTTTCTTTGGACATCGACAGAACAAAGCTTCCAAGAGCTCAAGAAGAAGTTGACCTCTGCTTTTGGTTCTTCCAGATGTCGGGAAAGATTTTGAAGTCTATTGTGATGCATCAAAACAAGGACTTGGCTGTGTTCTAATGCAAGATGTAAGAGTGGTAGCTTATGCCTCAAGGCAGTTGAAGCCCCATGAAGCTAACTACCCTACTCATGACCTAGAGTTAGCTGCTGTGGTACATGCTTTAAAGATTTGGCGCCATTACCTCATTGGTAATAGGTGTGAAATTTATACTGACCACAAAAGCCTAAAGTACATCTTTACTCAGGCAGATTTGAATTTGAGGCAGAGAAGGTGGCTAGAGCTTATTAAAGACTACAAAGTGGGAATTCATTACCACCCAGGTAAGACCAATGTGGTGGCAGATGCTTTGAGCAGAAAAGTTTATGCCAATACATTGATGATCAAGGAGAGCCAACCTGCTTTGCATGAACAATTCCTGAAGCTTAGGCTTGAGTTAGTTGAGGAAGGGTTTTAGCGACTCTGAAGTGCAACCTACCTTGCAAAAAGCAGATCAAGGCAAATTTCAAGATGGAGATGCTGACATCCAAGAAATCAAGGTCAACTTAAGAGAAGGGAAAGCTGCAAGGTTTTCTAAAGATGGACAAGGTGCGGTTTGGTTTGATAAGAGGCTCTGTGTGCCCAATAACACGGAGCTCAAAGAAGTTATACTTAAAGAAGCCCATGAGGAATTGTATTCTATACATCCAGGAGCTACAAAAATGTACCAAGACATCAAGGAGTTGTACTGGTGGCCGAAAATGAAGAAGGAAATAGCAGATTTTGTGGCCAAATGTGACACTTGCCAAAAAGTTAAAGCTGTACACCAAAGACCTAGAGAACTTTTAGTGCCTTTACCCATACCCGAGTGGAAGTGGGAAGAGGTCGGGATGGACTTTATAACTGGTCTACCTCGTACCCAAGCTGGTTTTGATTCTATTTGGGTCATTGTGGATAGGTTAACCAAAATGGCTCACTTTATTCCCGTGAAGACTACCTATTCTGAAGACAAGCTGGCCGAAATCTACATGGCAAAGGTTGTATGCTTGCATGGAGTCCCAAAGAAGATAGTCTCAGACAGAGGAACTCAGTTCACCTCCAAATTTTGGCAAAGGTTACATGATGCCTTGGGCACAGACCTTAACTTCAGCACAGCATACCACCCACAAACAGATGGCCAAACCGAGAGAGTTAATCAAGTCCTTGAGGACATGCTGAGAGCTTGTGCTCTGGAAAAGCAATCTAGTTGGGACAAGATATTGCCATATGCAGAATTTTCCTACAATAACAGCTACCAAGCGAGCCTCCAAATGTCCCCTTTTGAAGCTATTTATGGGAGGAAGTGTAGAACTCCTTTGTACTGGACCGAATCTGGTGAAGGCCAAGTTCTTGGCCCGGACCTGCTGAAAGAAGCCGAAGATCAAGTGAGGTCAATAAGGGAGAAGTTAAAGACTGCTCAAACTCGGCAAAAGAGCTATGCAGATATTAGACGATGAGACCTAGCTTTTGTCCCCGGGGATCAAGTCTACCTCAAAGTATCACCTCTCAAAGGTATGCAGCGGTTCAGAGTTAGTGGGAAGCTTGCTCCAAGATTTATTGGATCTTTTCCAATTCTTGCTCGAAGGGGTGAAGTGGCCTACAAGTTGAACCTCCCTCCTCAGCTTGCTGGAGTCCATGATGTGTTCCATGTGTCACAGTTGAAGAAATGCTTGCGAGTGCCAGAGGACCAAATGCCTTTAGAAGCTGTGGACCTCCAAGAAGACCTCACTTACAAAGAGCAACCCATCAAGATCTTGGACGTGTCAGAAAGAGTTACAAGGAGCAAGACCACCAAGCTGTGCAAAGTACAATGGATCAACCACTCTGAAGCCGAAGCAACATGGGAACGTGAAGAGGATCTCAAGAAGGAGTTCCCCCACCTATTCCCTAGCTCAGCCTGAATCTCGGGGTCGAGATTCCCTTAAGGGGTGAAGGTTTGTAACGTCCCATTTCTCTTAGGTTCTTGCCCAGTTTTCAAAATAAAAGTAACCATTTGGTTTTGATGAGAGTTCAAAACTTAACTTGAGTTTTCAAAAGAGCTTTAATTGATTAAACGAAACTTTAACTAATTGGTTCGGTGCCTGGGCTATTTATTTGGAGTTTTTTCGTTCTCCCTCTTTCTCTCTGTGTGCCTTCGTGTTTGGTTTTCTCCTTTCCAGACCTCTTTTGTGTCTGGAACTCTTTTCTCGTTCTCCCTCCCTGTTTCTGACCACCCGGTTCACCTCTCCACGTTCTTGTCAACTCCCTGAGTCCATTTGGGGTGCCCTTGGCATCCTTTTGATTTCCCTGTGCCCTCTCGGACCTCCTCTCTGGAGATCTTAACCGCTCAGACCTCCCCCTTGTTGAGATCTGGCCGTTAGGACCTCCTCTCTGGAGATCTTAACCGCTCAGACCTCCCCCTTGTTGAGATCTGGCCGTTAGGACCTCCTCTCTAGAGATCTTAACCGCCAGACTTCCCCATTGTTGAGATCTGGCCGTTAAGACCTCCTCTCTGAGATCTTAACCGCTCGACCTCCCCTTGTTGAGATCTCGCCGTTAGGACATCCTCTCTGAGATCTTAACCACTCGCACCTCCCTTGTTGAGATCTGGCCGTTAGGACCTCCTCTCTGGAGATCTTAACCGCCGACCTCCCTTGTTGAGATCTGGCCGTTAGGACCTCCTCTCTGGAGATCTTAACCGCTCAGACCTCCCCTTGTTGAGATCTCGCCGTTAGGACCTCCTCTCTGGAGATCTTAACCGCTCAGACCTCCCCTTGTTGAGATCTGCCGTTAGGACCTCCTCTCTGAGATCCTAACCGCCGCACCTCCCCTTGTTGAGATCTGGCCGCTAGGACCTCCCTCTTGGAGATATTAGCCGTCCAGGTCCTCCCTTCGTTGGATCTGAAGGTTCCGACCTCCTTAGGTCCAAGACCTCCTTAGCACTTGGACCCCACCGTTTGCTCCTGCGGTCGAACCGCTTAAAGCCTTGCCTTCCTCACCCAAGGACCGTCCGATGTTGTTCGGATGGCCCGATCCTAAGGGCACGTTCACTTGGTCCGAACGTCCCCTTTCCCTCCTAGCTGTCCGATCTAAATCAGACGGCCTAGTCCCGCTGACCCGTTCGCTCGGTCCGGACGGCCCCTTTGTTTTGTGCCATCCGATCTGGATCTGACGGCCTCAGCCTTTCCTCGCGCATCCTTTCCTCCGCGGACCTCCCTTGGTCTTTGAGATCTTGATCGTTAGACCTCCCTTTTGGAGATCTAACCGTCAGGACCTCCCTGCATCTTTGATCAGGACCGTTAAGGTCCTCTCTTTGAGATCTTGATCGTTAGACCTCCCTTTTGGAGATCTAACTGTCAGACCTCCTCAATCTTTGATCGGGACCGTTAAGTCCTCCTCTTTGAGATCTTGATCGCCCAGACCTCTTCTGGCTATTTTGCAAGGACCACCCCTAAATCCTTCTTTGGTCTTTTTGTAAAGACCACCCTCCTAGTTCAGAGAATCCTTTTTGATCAGGACCTCCTCGCTGTGAGCCTTGTGGACCTTTTGTCCTTAGGATCTCCTTGCGTTGAGTGTTTTGGACCTCCTATCCAGGACCTCCCTTCGAGTGTTTTGGACCTCCTGTCCAGGACCTTCCTTCGAGTGTTTTGGACCTCCTGTCCAGGACCTCCCTTCGAGTGTTTTGGACCTCTTGTCCAGGACCTCCCCCTTGAGCGTTTTGGACCTCTAGTCCAGGACCTCCCTGTGGTTGTTCGCAGAGACGACCCTTGCGGTGGGGCCACCTCTTTGACCAAGGTGCACCCTTTGACTTGCCCCACTTGCCAAATCACTCAACCTTGTAATTATTGCTCTTGCCTCGTAACTCATGCGCATTTAATAGGTGTCGGGTCGCATTAAATGCAATCACATCCGAGGTACCTTATTTTAATTCTTTAAGGGCAAGCCACCCTAGCAATCCGTTGCCAACACGTCATTGAACCTCTTTCTTGGTGCACTCCACCAACTCGGCTATATATAGCCCGGGTGGGCAAACTCTTGCAACCTTTTGCTCACTTGCCCACCTTGCTCCTGCTTTGTTCGCTCCTGGCTTGTGCTCAGAGCTTCGCCAAGAGTGAGCCGCAGGAGTTGGCATCTTCTCTGGAAGACCTCCTTACGGTTCTTTGTTGGTCTTTTGCTTAAAGGCCACCCTCTCTTGCCTTGGACCTCCCTGGTTGTTCTGGGCCGCCTGTTTATCTGGTTTTGGTTAAGTTTTGTTTAAGTTCTTTTAGTTTTCTTTTGAAGTTCTTTGGCCTAGTGTGGTTTTGTTTATTTGGTTTTCTTGCGAACGTGTAGATCACGAGTTTGAGGAGATCTTGGACCCAGCTCTCTCTACTGAAGGCTCTCCACTGCTTGACCAAGGCAAGCCACAGAGACCTCCTTTTGATCATTTTGAACCTAGTCTTGTAAATGTATTTTGGTTTTACTTTATCATGCATGGCTATGTTTATAAGAAAAGGTTTGGGTGTAGTTACTTTCCTACTTGTTTGTTATGCCTCCTTTGTTCTTTGCCCTATCATGTTGTTATGTTCACCTTGTGAGCCCTAGGATGGTTATTTAGTTGGTATTTCTTGTTATTTGCCAACATGGGGTCGTAGGTTATGTATTGCTTCGCTCTAGAAATCGTGGGACTGTGAATCATGTTTCAATCCTAATAATCTTGACTAATGAACTATGGAACTTGTGGTCGGTGCCACTGTTAGGCAGCTAAGGCAGGATGCCTAAGTTGTGTTGACTGTGGTGAGAGGCCACTTTGTTAAAACTGTTGTGCCAAGACTGGGTGGTCTTTTGGCATGGGTAATTACAAAAGGTTTTGCTGAGGCAAGAAGGCAGGGAGTGAGTAGCGAGTGCTATGCACATCTGGGTTTGTGGAAGTCTTGCCTTAGCACAATTAAGGACTTAACTTTGTATCTATTGGTCTGGGCCAATCAGTGCAACCACAAGATCATTTTATGGGGATGGTCTGGGTTGAATAATTAGCAATGAGGTGGCTTGGGGCTGTTGTGGTGGAGCGTGTGATTCGTTGGCGCAAGAGGGGGCACCCCATAACCCTGCGGATTTCTAGACCACAGGAGGGGATTGTGAAACCTTAGCGGGCAGCCCGAGTCAGTTCAAAGCTTTGTAAAGGCCTTGCGCGCTCTCTAGACTGCTCACCTTCTAAGTGAGCAAGGGTGACCGAACCCGCCCCGCTAGAGAGATCGTGGATTGTGGGTAAGTTGTACACCTCTGCAGAGTATAAAATCTATTGAATAGCCAAGTCCTTGGTCATGGACATGCTCGATTGAAATGGTGCAAGGGGTAGTTGTTTCAAAAATTTGTGCCACTGGACACCTCAGCGAGATGCCTTGGCTTTGCCTCAAAGAGACCTTGGCCAGCTCCAGAGGGGTCAAGGTTGGCTCGGGTTGTGGTCCAGGGGCTGGTTCGGACCTCTGGAGTGGGTGCTCTAGAGTAGTTTTGGGTGAGGACCTAGTCACGGGTGTGACCAGACCTCCCCCATTTTTGTTGTGGAGGTGAGTTGGTGCTCACTCCACTCTTTCAAACATCAAATTTATTATGTACTATTTTTTTACCTTACTGCCTTTCAATCTATTATTGTTATTATTGTCAAAACTTGGCTTTGCGCAAACTAACCCTACAGCTCTCATTTGGTAAGCCCTTGCATGAATATTATTTCATAATTGCTCCCTGTGACTTGCTGAGTACATTCAACGTGCTCATGGCTTTAAGCCCTGTGTCAAAGCAGATTACGAAGATGACCAAGTGCAGGGCAGTGCTGACCTCTTTGAGGAGGAGTTCTTCGACGATCCAGTTGCCTAGGACGTCCTCCACCCGACAGCCTGTGGTGCTTGTTGGATGGCTTTCACGTGCTTTTGGTGTTGGAGCCTTAGAGCTCCTTGTTGCTAGTTGTAAGTCCTTGTTGGTTTTGTAAGCCCTCAGTGGCAGACCTCTTGTTAACAAGCTTGACCATAAGATCCTGTTATATATTAAGTTAATTTGTCTGCTTCATCTTTGTGTGACCTCGTGGTTGTGATATTAGCTTGTGTTCTTGTGTGAGCTAGCTTCTGTTGTCTTGGGATAGCTCGGATGCACAGGGGCAGGACCTCCAGGAGGTCCTACTGGACTTAGCCTGGGAGGTCCTGTCGGACCTCTCTAGTGATGTACCTGGAGGCGCTACCGAGGGGTTGCAGGCCAAGACCTCCAGGAGGTCTTAAAGACCTCCTGGGAGGTCAGTGGCGGGCCAAGACCTCCAGGAGGTCCTGGCAGACCTCCTCGGGATTGCACCGAGCGGTGCTACCACTCCTCTCTGTGGTGGCACCGTAGCGCAAAAAAAAGGTCCTCCCGGACCCTTTTGCGGTATATCACGGTTGGTCGTCACACAAGGCTACGGCGGCGGCGGCAGCGGCATGGGGAGGCGCAGGTACCTTACCTTCCTGGCCCTCGCCGCGACCTTGGTCGCCTCCTACCACCTCCTCGCGTCCACCCCGTCATCGCGCTACCACGAGCTCTTCCTCACCCTCGGCTCCAATGCCACCGCCAAGACCTCAGCGCTCACCCTCCACCCCCACATGGCGGCACCGAGGCCAACGCCGCCGCCGAAGTACGTCCGCACGCGCGCTCTCCTCCCTCTCCTTCCCCACCGTGTCACGCCTCACTCCGTCCTCCTCTCTACCCCATCCACGCTCCCTCTCCCTCTTGGGCGCCAGCCGCCCGCCATCGCCTTGGCTGTCCAGAGACATACCTCGGCGACCCCTCGCCGAGGCGGCGTGAGGTCATCCCCCTACTCGCCTACTCCGCCTCGGCTCGCTGCCGCCGAGGTCGTGTACACCAACTCGACTACGGCGCAGACTACGCCTACCTCGCCTCTCGCGGCGTGGGCGTCGTCGGAAGGTTGCACTCATGCGATCTGAGGACATCCATCTGCGAGGACATGGTGCGTAACAGCATAAGCCGTAGGCGCCGCCCTGGGCGATCGTGTACACCGACGCCAAGGACTTGGCGGCACCGGGCGAGGGGAAGCGGAAGTGGTTCCCCGACGCGGTGGTGCCGCCGCCGATCGTCGCAGGTGGGGACCCTCTACTACGGAACGGGCGACCGACCACGCCATCAGGGCCATCGTCGCGGCGGGAGGATCGCGAGCGATCAACAGGAGGAGCTGGATGGGAGCGACGCGATGCCCGGCATCCTGGCGCTACCGCTATTGGCGAGGGACGGGGAGATGATCCAAAAGGCGATGGGCGGCCCAGAGAGAGGACATCGGCGGTAGCTCGAGTAGGGAGGCTGCGGCAGTTAAGAGAGAGAGAGAGAGAGAGAGAGAGAGAGAGAGAGAGAGAGAGAGAGGAAGTAGGCGGCGGTGGTGAAAAAATGGCGAGGAGCGAGTGCCCTGGCGTGGGGAAGAAGACGGAGGCAATAACGTCAATATTTATGAAATATGTAGATCAATGGCATTTCTATGAGAAAAAGATGTTTTCAATGGCATCTTTCGAATATCGAAATGAGTGATGGCACTTTTCTGAAACGGGCACTTTGCAGTGGCATTTATCAATTTTTCCCATTTTTATAAGGCTACTTTGTTTAGTTTTGCAGCTTTCGCCTGGAATATTTAGAAATTTAGGAACAGTATGGCGATTGAGAGGAAATTTCCTAGGAATCCTATGGATGTGATTTTCAAATTTATATCTTATTTGTAGCAATGGAGGGTCCTCACCAAAGGGTTGGATAGAGATATTTTGGAATGCTTTCTAGAAAGGTTTGAAGACTGGAGATCATCCTCCTGTTCGACAGCAGCTAGTTGATCTTTTGGATGTAATAGTTAGTTTGTTTGTTGTTATAGATCTTCTTGCCTCGCTTACGGAGTTTAGTTTGCTAGTCGTTATTCTTGTTAATTTGGTATCCTGACATGCTATGTTTGTGTGTTTTGAATTGTAAGAACTCGCTTTGTGTGCTTTCTATAAAAGCAGGGATTAGTCCTTTTGTCAAAAAAAGAGAATCAAATTTAAACGCCACGTGTCATGCTCTGAGAAGGGTCCTCAGAGCATCTGACCTTGTATGTATAGGACCAAGGATTAAAGAACCGTTACCGGGCAAAATCCCGTTTGGAGCCTGGTAACGGTTACCGGCCGGTAACCGGAAATCCCGTTGAAAAACCGGCGAAAATTCGCAAACCAAATTTTGAACCCTAGTTTTTGGAAACCGAATCGGTCCTAAGTATCGCCTCGCGATGTCGAAAAAACGTCCAGAAAAACCAAAAACCGACCTGAATTTTGAATTAGAAAATGTTTAATGAAGTGCATATTTAGCTCATACAATACGTAATCTAGCATATTTAGCTCATACAATATGTAATCTAACATATTTAGCTCATATAAAGTGCAAACCGGCCAAAAACAATAATTCAAGCATATTTAGCTCATACAATACGTAATCTAGCATAAAATAGGTCTAAACCAACATAGAAAGTGACGAGAGAAGTTAGAAATTCAAATTTAAAATTTAATTTTTTGGCCTGTTATTGTTCACCCGTCGGCACCAGAAAATTCGGTTACCGGCGATAACCGGTAGAGATTTTTTTCCCTAATTATTTTTTGAGTGTGTGGGCATGGGAAGTGTTGGTCAGTTTTTAATGATCGATAAAGCTCGTCTCTGCTATTGTTGTGGTTATCTAAGATACCAGCCCTCCACATCATCAGCAGGATGGTTTCGATCTCTACTGGAGGAAACACCCTGGAAAGTATAGCCAGAGGGGATCGGTTTGTCTTGGCTTTCATCTACTGATATCTGCATGATTGTTTACGTGGTCTCTGTCTCATTTCGACTAAAACATCGAATTGTTGCCAAAACAAGGTGTCTTTACTGAATTAGTAGTTAAAAAAAACTGATGTAGAGGGATAAGACTTATTCCCTCACACAATGTATTTAAGAAGGAAGGATCCGAACTCGGGTTAGCTAGCCCCCTATCTGTGGTACTAACCAACTGACTCCAGAAAACTTCTCGAATTAGTAGTTAAGGAAGGAGGAAGAGATGGCGCATCATTTGCATCTGGACTTGTCAAAAGGGGCGGCAGATGTGCTGGCTTGGCTGCTCTCATCATGGGAAGCGGCGGCGGCATCATCCTCACATCCTACGGCAGAAGCAGAGGGCGTGGAGGAGATAAGGAAGCTGGAGAGGAGGATGACGAGGATTTGGGTGATGTTGGAGGATGCGGAGGTCAAGTGGGATGCCCAAGACGCGGCCGCAAAGCTGTGGCTCAAGGAACTCAAGGACTTGGCCTTCGACTCTGAGTTTTTTTTCTTCTCATTTAGCACGTTTTTAAAGTAAAATAGAAAAAAAAATAACTCACCCATACGAATGAAATGGCAAAATGGCACTACTACCGAGCGAAAACGCTGCGGCAGGTGGTCTACCACGTACCTAGACCGTGGTAGGCCCGTTGCTACTAACCTAGTCCGCAGTAGGTCGGCACGAGAGGAATATGTGCATGCGACCTGCTAGGGTCTGGGTGCGTGGCACACCTCCCGCCAACGCAACATTTTCGCATGGTAGGGCCCATTTTTTGTCATTTCGTTTGTGGACGTGGGGGGAGGGGAGGCTATTTTTGCTATTTCAATTCAAAATGATAGTGGAGAAATTGGTGAAGAGTCAGAAAGAGACAACCATGAAATCGACTCAACGGTGGAAACAGGAGGGGCCGAATCTCGATAGAAGAAAGGTCGAGATTCGTCAAAGACAACGTCTCGTGAAATCCTGATCCGTCGAGCAGAAAGATCCCAACAACGATAACCCTTATGCTCAGAACTGTAACCAAGAAACATGCACTCAACTAACTAGGCCGATAGTTTAGTGCGTTCACGAGGCTGCAGTAGAACAAAACAAGTACAGCCAAAAACACGGAGGTGAGTGTACTGGGGGGCTCGAGAGTAGAGACGATCTATAGGACTGACACCCTTAAGAGCAGTGGAAGGCTGCATATTGATGAGATATGCAGCCGTAGAAACAACCTCAGCCCAGAACTGTGGTGGAACATGAGAGGCAAGGAGAAGAATGCGGGCAGTCTCAATCAGATGACGATGTTTGCGCTCAGCAACCCCATTCTGAGCATGGGCACCAGGATAAGAAGACTGGTAAAGAGTGCCCTGCTCAGAAAGAAACTGTCTAAAAGCGCCAGAACAGTACTCACCAGCAGAATCATAGCGAAAAGTACGGATAGGAGAATCAAACTGAGTACGAACCATCATTGCAAAGCTACGATAGATCGCAAGAAATTGACCACGATTAGATATAGGGAAAATCCATGTAAAACGGGAATAATCATCAATGAAGATCACATAAGATTTATGCCCGCCTTTAGAGATAATAGGCGCAGGTCCCTATACATCTGAATGAACTAAATCAAAAGGGCTAGAAGACAAGGACTCACTAGAATGATAAGGAAGTTGTAGCTGCTTGCCCAGTTTACAACCCTGACAAAACATGGACGTGTCAACAGGAACACGTCCAAGAACACCCTGACGAACTAATGAAGAAAGACGAGACCCACACAAGTGACTGAGCGATGATGCCACTCGCAAAAACTCGGAGGTGGTGGCGGGTGGCGATAGATGTAGAGGTGATAGGAGCAACTGAAGTGGACGGAAGGTGGAGGCGGTCAAGAATGTAGAGACCACACGATCCCTATGGCGCGCCGATCCCAAATCTTGTCCTGTCTGCTGGTCCTAAACAAAGCAGTGTGAGAGTCAAAACCAACCCTACAGCCGAGATCAGTGAGCTGACCCACTGAGAGAAGCTGCATGGTAAGTTAAGGAACATGAGAAACAGCTGGAACAAAAAAAAATCTGTGGACAAAAGAGTGCCTCTGATCACGATGCATGGAGAGTATCGTCGGTACGTCTCAACCAAGATAGGAAAAATAGGAGGTCCTACGGAAGTGAGAGATGTGAAGTTTGGTGTCATGTGGAAAGAGCCACCAGAATCCAGAACCCAAGAAGTATCTGGAGGAGACATCTGAGCTAGACTAGCAGAACCTGTTGAGCTGAGAGAGAGCTGCTGAACTAGAGCCTGGCAGAACTACTAAATAGAGTCACCTCGCCGAGAAGATCCTAACGTACTGGTCTGTCCTCCTATCGAGGAAGGGACTCCCTGCCCTCCCTTGGAGCGTCCAACTCCACGCCTTATTCCTTTTTACGCACCGCACAACGCCGTAGTCGTGCAAGTTCTTGCAATAATTGCATTGAACCCCGTTGGTGCAAAACAGAGCGTAAACAGACACACGAGGAGGGATCAGTCGTCGAAAGCAAATGATCGGTCGCGGTCGAAGAAGAAGGGGTAGTAAGCACAAACAAACAAATTGTGCTATTAACTCATGGCGAAGCTCCTCAAAGACAAAGTGTCGAAAGAGCCTCGGTCGCTTGGATCGCGGTGAGTGGCTCAGCGATTGAGCCTTGCTGGCTCAAACTCGACGAATCTGTGAACAAAGTCATAAAAGGCGGCGATCACGATCCGCTTCTACACTTTATGACACTCCTAGCAGAAGCGGAGAAGCTTGCTCGTCACCGGTACCGAGATCGCGAGCTCGGAAGAAGTCGCCGACGGAGGAGTCCTCTGGCGGCGTCTCCAACTCACGCCGCGAAAAGAACTGAGCATCGTTGCTCTGCTGGTATCGCTCGCGCAAGTACTCTCAGATCTGACAAGTGGCGCGCAGACTAACAATATCTGGCTGGATGGAGTCGTCGACACTGACCACTAGGAAGGCGCGAACACGGGCCTCGTTAGCACACCAGCGCTCAAAAGCGTCTGTGGCATACTGAAAGGCCTCATCAGCAGCAGCAATAGCGGCCTCTGTCTCCTTTTTGGCAGCCTCATCTTCTGCAGGAGGTGCAGAAGTAGGCTGTTTGGAAGAAGGCTGAACCGGCGACGGCGGACAAGGTCGGACACCAATAGCATGTCCCCAGAGGCAGAGACCATTGAGCGTGATCTCTATAAGTGAAAACCACAACCTGTAGTTCGTTCCATTAAGCTTTATTCACGAGAATGGGATCGCAGCTGATGGAACAGAAGTCATTGGTAGGCGGCGCTAGACGGCGCGGTGACCAAGACAATGAAGTCTAACAGGTGGCGCTGGACGGCGCGGCAGTTAGAACGACATTTTTTTTTGCTCGGTTAGATCAAACCGATTAACTGGGTCGGGCCTGCTAGCCGAAGGGGCTCACGCGCACGTGCAGGGGGAATAGGTTTTTCCCCCTGCTGGCGGCGGCTCGGCGGCAACAAGAGGCGACGGTGGCAGTGGCGGCGGCTTGGCGGCAACGGCGGTCTGGTCGACGGCCTCGGGTGGCCGGTGGTTCACGGCTAAGCGCATGCGGCGGCGGGCGAGATGGCGACGGAGGCGGCGGCGATGGCGGCTGGCGGCTTCTTGCGTTAGGGAAGGAGGATCGCGTCGGGCGACGGCGACCAAGCGAGATGGCGACGAAGCGCGGCGGCAAGCAGCTGCGGCGTCGGGGTAGGCTCGGCGGCGGTCGGGCGGCAATGATGTCGAGCGATCATGCAAGTGGCTCGTGCAGCACAGAGATGGCTACCGTATGAAGCGCGGCAAGGCGTCGCGGCGCGATGGATGTGGCAGCGGAAGAAAAAGCTAGGTTAGAAACATAGCTTTGATACCATGTTATGAATATTGTGTGTATTCAAGAGGACCCAATGGACAATATATATAGAGAGTACAAAACGGGTTGCCATATGCAGATAAGAAAATATAAATAGAGTCCTATTCTAACAATTAAATGAGAAAAAAAAGTAACGAGTCACATGAAGTGGTGGGGGAGTACTGGTACGAGGTCACAAGATGTGGGATGGAGGCTCTGAACCGCAAGCGCAAGCGTGGGGAAACAGTAAGTGAAAAGGCAAAACTCAAAGTCTAGTGCTAGTATATATATATGATGATATACCTTAGGTTTTGGTATTCGATGATCCGAGAATAAGATCATTGGTTGTTCGTACTTGTAAGGAAAATTTGATTCCTTATATTTTGATACATGATTGTAATGAAAATTTAACTCCTTGAGTTTTTTTATACATGATCAACGTTAAATTTGAGAAACCCATGTGTTTAATGATGAAAGGATTGGCAGCTCTGTTGACATGGCCGCATGGGTCCATGTATCAACGAACTTCGATGCTGAGTCCTAACAAAGAAAACGGTCCCGGCGTTTAGCGGAAAATATTCAGAATACAACGAGAGCAATGTAGACACTTTTTAAGCTGCGATATGTGAAAGATGTCGTGCATATGTGAAAGTTGCGGTGGTAACTCTAGTTGGTATGTCATTTTGCCTTTTCTTTCGACGATTCGGTACGGTCCGATGTACCTGTAAGGGTACAGATAGACTACGATAGCAACAAATCAAAATTTTCTACTACGTAAATCAGGAAGCCAGGCAAGTAGATGATCACAGATCGTTACCACCAGACGCGCAGAGCAGCGGAAGAAGGATTAGAGCAGCTTGGTCCAACATAGAGCGTGTCGATGTAGTGGTCATAGTCGATCGTCCAGCGTCGAGTATGTCGGTGCGGTGGTCGTGGTCGATCGTCTCCTCCAGCGACCTCTGCAGTTCCTTATGAAGATCGCGGATCGTCTTCAAACGCAACAACAACCGCAGTAGCGCCTCTACGGTATCCACATGTCCAGGGAAGGAACAACTATACGCCAGTGTGCTAGCACCAAGTCGCACAGCAGAGCTCTCAGGAAGATGGCAGCTAGAGTTTCGATGGAACAACTCAACTCACGACTTTCGTGTGTCTTGTCTGTTAGGTTCACCTCTCTCCTAACATCATCATGCATCTCCTTATATAGTGCTTGTGACAGATCCTATCCGAACACGTTTAACGAGTCGTATCCGTACTGATTTGTTCCAACCCATTAAGTGTGTGACCCTGTAGGTTCATGCGTAATCGGTTGTGACTCGGAAACCTTTTCCGACCACGAGTCGTTAGCGGTTCCTAGCAGGACACAACGATTTTCGAATATACACAAATTATATCGGACGAATCTTAATACAATATGATCTACGACCAGGTCCTCATCACTTACGATCATGTCTTATCTCTATACGACCAGTTCATATTTGGTCACGACCAATTCGTAACTCCTCACGACCATGTTTCGACCACTCTGTGATTACGTTCGACCAGTCTACGACCAACTCGTATCTCCATACAACCAGTCTATAACTAATCGATCTAAGTGACCTACTCATGTATTCTCCCTTTGCCTCACGATGTCTGGTTGAACTCCAGGTGAGATGTTGTGTCATCCATGTACTGTTCAATACTTTCTCGATCGAGTGTCGGATATCTTCACGTGGTCGAACACTTCAACCACTAGTGGCATGGCCGTGCACTTTCTTTATTTGACCACAACGAGGGGTCCAGAGACATCTCTCCTATTATGTTAGGAGAGGCAAATCTCATATCCGACCAGTCACATTCCTCCGCATGTTTCATAGCATACCCGAAAGCTACCTTTATAACTACCCAATTACTAGTAGCGATTGGCAACCCATAAGAGTGCTATTACACATGTAGAAAACCATGCTGATCTCAGGTCTATAAGGATTATACATCATCATTGCTTGAGACCAACTAACGACACATAGAATCATAACAATCTCAATAGTGTCTCAAGGTGGGTCAATCCAACCCCATGTTCTCTAATACGTGTTCACATTATTGATTCGATATCTCTATATCCATGGCCGGTGAAACATGGTCATCAATCAATATATGTGCTGATCGATAGAGTTACTGGTGTTCTGACCAGGGATTCATTTAGAACGACATCATATAAGCTAAGAGTTTCACCAACAAGTCACACACTTGTTAATCTTCATAACCAATGATTCATTCAAGGAACAGGATAACATATTATCTAATGTTATGAACATAATGAAATATAATCATCTCTATGATTGCTTCTAGGGCATATTTCCAACAGTACCGTGTCGGGACCCAAAATTACAATTCTGGACCCTTTGTGTTTAATGCACTAGTCCAGGATCACGCTAGTGCACGCAGTGTCAACAAAGGTGGATATCGATCCACACAAGCGAATCATAGCATAAACGATAATTTGATTAATAAATAATGGTTTGACCTCACGGTCGAGTTTACAATTATTAAGCCACGTAGGGCTAACAGAGAAATAAAGCAGCGGAAACAAAAACGGCAGCGGTGTTCCATCGATTCACCACAGGCAACTGACTGGGATCTAGACCCCACAATCAGGCACCTTCGAATAACTCCTCCTCAAATGCTGGTGAAGACTCCTCCTCTTCTGCTTGATTTATTTTAAAGCAAGCGTGAGTACACACCATACTCGCAAGTCACACCACAGAAATGCAAATATACATGCAAGCTTATTACAAGGGAATGGCATTTTGTGCTTATTTTGCAGAAATGCAACATTTGCAATTGAATACAATAATAGATTGAAAGCAGGTAAAACAAATAGACAATAATAATAATTTTAACAGTTGATTTCACAAAGACACACACAGCCTAACAGATTATTCACATAGCTATATGATTTAGATCACACAGCTCCCTTCCCACACAGTTTTTTTAAAGATCTACCCCTCGTGTGAAATCCCCGAGCATTGTCCATGATCATGACGCGCTATTCAATAGATTTGTTTACACTCTGCAGAGTTTGTACACTTTACCCACAAGATACAATCAAGTTGCAAGCACTAATCGTAACAAAGTATTTGAAACTTCATCCTAACATAGATGCTCGATGTGCTTATGTCATACCAAACCATACACAATGTATGGTACAACACACACCGATTGGACAGGAAGCGGCGAACCGTCATGATGTGACTACATGGTAGTACACACCCCACCCTATTCACATAGCCTAACCTACCGCCTGAGCAATCCATGCTAAGAATTCGTATCTTACTATGCTAGACCCGTCCCATAACAGGCATGTGGTCGTACAGAGGGCTCAGCTTCAATGGCGCACAAAGTTCAGTCCTTAAATGACCGAGGCAAGACTTCCATTGTTCTAACTAAGGCACACAGATAAATATGATACCTGATTAATATTCCCATATCACATAGCCACCATGTCACAGTTCCTTCCACTTGCCTCGCCTAAACCTTTTTCCCACCCAGTTGATTTTAGTGCAACACATGCCACAAGGACACATAGTGCACACAGATTATTACAAAATTACATAGTCACTTAGTCAAGTTAATAATTGCACTTTACATGAATAGGTGATTCGTGGCATGGCTAAGCAATCTATTCGTACTAACCAACCCACGTTGGTGCTATAATATTTTACCAACTAAATATCAACTAGGGTGACAAAGGATCAAGGCATAACAAGTTACGCAAGGAAGGCATAACAGATTGGACTTAATAGCTAATCCCAAAAGCATTTAAATAATTACTTGAAATAAAATGCAATACTTTGAATCAAAACAATATTTGGAAAACTGGGATTCAACATGGTCAAAGCATGACTTGCCTTGGAATGGATCTAGGAATTGATCTTGGTCTTGATGTGTTCCTTCTTCTGCAAATCCTCCCGAAACGTCGAAGTCTACTCGCAAACGAAGCAAACAAACAAAATAAATAAATAACAGAGGCAAAACAACTCCAAAAATAAAAATAAAAATCTCTATTAAATAGATCTTGATTTTAGACGAATTTAGAAATTTGAATGGGTAGATTTGGAGTTAGGATGCAAAAGTTATGAGGTTTGGAAGTTGGAATCTAAAGAAAACCCTAAAATCAGAATTACATGAATTTCCCGAATTATTTCTCAACAGAAAAATCAGAATATTGCACCAGCATGACGTCAGCCCTGGGAATTTCGGAAAAGATAAATAAAAAGAAAATCCTGACGCGTGGGACCCACACGTCAGTGGCGCGGCTCACGGTGGATCAAGTCCACCGAGCCTCTGGATCTGGTCGGCCGAGGTGGCGCACCAGCAAGACGTGGCGCCGACGCGGCGGCGCCACGCACGTGGGCGACTGCTTACGCGTGCCACGGAGGTTAGGGCGATGAGGTGGACGCTGACGTGGGCGGCGGCGAGGCGGCGCCGACGGGAACCAATGGCACGGCGAACGGCGGCGTCTCACTGGTGGCGGGTGGAACAGGGAGGTAGAGGGTGCGAAGGGGATCACAATGAGGTGCTCACGGGTGCTTGAGGACAACTGTGGCGACCGGCGGCGAGGTAGAAGCGGCGGCGGCTTTGGGCTCGGCAGCGGCGGCGCTAAGGCGGTGCTCGGCAAACGAAGGTGTCCTCAGGTTCCCCTCGCTTTCATGCGATGTCGACGGTGTAGGCGTTGAGGCTCCGGCGACTTCGGGCTCGTCGGAATTGCTCGTCGGAGTAGGTGGCGGCGAGATTGAATCTCCGAGCTCTAGTGGCGGCTAGGTCTGCGGCCTTGACGAGGCGGCTAGGGTTGGGTGAGGCGTCGGTGGCCTCCCCTTAAGTATGGTGGCGTGGGAGAGTCCAGGCGGGCGCCTAAAACGGCAAGGGCGCCTCAACAACCTCCGTGTGAAATCGGAGAAGGAGAACGATGTGAGGTGGGGCCGCTTGTCGTGGTGGGACTCGGGCGGCCTTGAGTGAGAAAGGCACGGTGGGCCGCGAGTGCAAGGCGAGATCTAGCCGTCAACTCAGATCGGACGGCTCACAAACAATGTGACGTTCGGACCGCTCAATCGGCCATCAAGATCGGGGCGTCCATTTGCGATCAACGGTGACATTGCCCGAACGAAGAAAACACGGAAGGAGAGAGAGGCCGACGGGTGGGGTCCGCCTGTCGATGGGAAGCGGTAGCGTGACAATGTACTGCATCTTTGGGCGAATGTGAGAAAGAGTGGGTTTAGGCCCAAAGACTGTTTTGGAGATTTTAAATACTTTTTCTTTTTAAGAAAATACCAGAAATCCAAATAAGCAATAGAAATTAGCAAATGAACTTGGAAAAATTCTAGAAAATTCTAGAAAATATATCCAAGTACATAGAATCCAAATAAAATAGTTTTGACTATAGTTCATGTTGACTTTAGTCATATTAAATGGTTTTGTTACTCAAGGTCCAATATTAAGCTTTTAAATTAAATTCAAATAAATCCAAATGGTGAATTTTCTCTCTACCAACTATTCAAAGGATTTTTAAAGCTTAGAAAAATTGGGATGTTACATACCGAGATGCTACTTTTCCATAGACTTGGAAACGGCAGATGCCTCGCAGCGGTGAGACTTTGAGATAAACATAATCGTTTACTTAGAAGCTTAGCTCACAGCGATGATGATGGGGATAACTCTTTTGTCGTGATTGTGCTTCCTTTAAGCGTCATTTTATCGCGTCAATGTGCTCTTGTGCTTCCTGTATGATAGTTGGTCCAAAGAATTGTCTCTCGCCGACCTCGAACCAGAATAGGGGTTTTCTGTACTTTCTCTCGTAAAGTGCTTCAAATGGAAACATCTGAAGACTTGACTGGAAGCTATTGTTGTAAGAAAACTCTTCAAATGCCAAGCATTTCTCCCAATTCGTGCTATAGGATAGCATGCAAGCTCGTAATATGTCTTCCAAAATCTGATTTGTCTCCTTTGTTTGACCTCCCATTTTTGGGTGGAAAGCCGTGCTAAAGAATAGCTCAGTACCCAACAATTCATGTATGCTATCCCAAAATCTTGAGGTGAACTGAGGGCCTTAATCGGAGGTTATTGTTTTTAGTACACCATGCAGCGGACAATAATCCATATGGAATCATGTCCATTTTTGGTCTTTGGCGGTCCAGTTATGAAATCCATGCCGATTTCAACCCATTTCCACTCGGGAACATTCAGAGGCTGAAGTAAACCTACGGGCCGCTGGTGTTCCTCTTTAACACGTTGACACACGTCGTACATGGCAACATGCACCGCGATATCCTACTTCATACTGGGCCACCAGAACTGCTTTCGGAGGTCCCGATACATCTTGGTACATCTAGGGTGGATGTAGAGTGGTGAATTATGAGCTTTCTGAGGATTAGGTCCTTGATATCGTGATTATCTGGGACATATATCTGTTGTCCGCACATAACCACTCCATTTGGGTTCTCAGTGAACTCTGATTTTCTACCGTTCTGCAAGTTGTGCTTGATGTCGGCAATAATTGGGTATTTGAGTTGAGCAGTTTGAATCTGGTATTCGAGAGTAGGTTAGTGTACTAGAGCAGCAACATAACCTTCCTCGACCACTTCTAAGTTGAGCTTTTGGAATTCTTCATGCAACATCGGTTGATTTGCTTCAATTGAAGCGTTCATGCAGTGAAGTTTCCGGCTGAGGGCATCAGCTACAATGTTGGCTTTACCAGGGTGGTAATGAATGCCTAAGTTTTATTTCTTGATCAATTCAAGCCATCTTTGTTGCCTTATATTTAGATCTGATTGTGTGAAGAAGTACTTCAGGCTTTTATGATCAGAGTAGACCTCACACTGATTGCCGATGATGTAATACCTCCAAATCTTGAGAGCGTGAACCACAATTGTTAATTCCAAGTTATGAGTTGGATAGTTAGCTTCATAAGGTCACAATTGGTGTGAGGCATAAGCCACTACTTTGCATTCTTGCATCAGCACACAACCGAGGTCGTGGCGGGATGCATCACAATACATAGTGAAGTCTTTGCGTATGTTGGGCGGAGTAAGCACTGTGGCTATTGTGAGTCTTTTCCTTAACTCATGAAAGCTCTCACTACATGATGCTGACCATTCGAACTTCTTCTCCTTCTTCAGAAGTTTTGTCATTGGTCTTGCAGTCTTGGAGAAGTTCTCGATGAACCGGTGGTAATATCCCACAAGACTGAGAAAACTTTAGACTTCTGGAACGGTGTGGGGCTATTTCCAAGCTAGGACATCTTGTACTTTTCTCGGGTGCACTGTCACACCTCCTTCAGATAAAACATGGCCTAGGAATCCGACTTCCTTTAGCCAAAACTTGCACTTGCCGAACTTGGCGTACAACTGATGCTCACGTAGCTTTGCGAGCACCAATCGTAAGTGTTGCTCGTATTCTTCTGCGGTCTTGGAATAGACATGAACATTGTCGATGAAAACCACCATGAACTAGTACAAATACTCCATAAAAATCTTATTCATAAGATTCATGAAATTTGTAGGGGCATTGGTGAGTCCGAATGATATTACGGTGAACTCGTACAAAACGTAACGGGTGGTAAATGCAGACTTCGGGATGTCTTCTGGTCTGATCTTGAGTTAAAATATCCAAGCCTCAAATCAATATTGGAGAAGACACATGCACCATTCATTTGACCGAACAAGTCGTTAATCCTTGGGAGATGATATTTGTTATTGATGATGACTTCATTTAATGATCGGTTGTTGACGCACATCCGCAGACTGTAGTCTTTCTTCCTTATAAACATCATGGGGCATCCCCATAGTGATGAGCTAGGATAGATGAATCCCTTGTCCAATTTCTCTTTGAGTTGTTGCATCAATTCAGCCAACTCATCGGATGCCATTCGATATGGTCGCTTGGACATAGGTGTTGTCTCGGGTATTAAATTGACGACGAATTCCATGTCACGATCCGGCGGCATTCCTGGCAATTCATTCGGAAATACATCGGGATGCTCACATACTACATGCACCTGAATAAGCTCTGGGATTGAGATGGAATTGGTTGTGGACTGCTGCGATGGAGCGGCATAAGTGGAGACGAAAACAACACGTTCCCCGTCAGAGTTGACAAGAGAGACGACTCTTTTAGCACAATCGATTAATCACTGGTGTTTGGCTATCCAATCCAACCCTAGTATTATATCTATCCCAGGTGTATCTATTATGATGGAATTTTCTTTGAATTCTATCCCATTGATTTCCATCTGGACTACGAAACAACCAAGTTTTGTCTGCATAACTGATCTAGGGGAATAGACTACCATGTTAGTTTCTAGGTGCGTAGTATTGTAGGGCAAATTTCCTTGATATGAATGAGGAAGAAGCTCCAGAATCAAATAACACCAATGTAGGTACGAAGTGAATGAGAATCATACCCATCACCACATCAGGCGATGCGTCAGCCTCTTCGGCGGTTGTATGGTTCAAATGGCCACGTCCAAAGCTTTGTGCCAGCTTGGGGGCTTGCTGCCCTCCTTGACCTCGTGCGAGGCCCTGTGGTCATTGCTGGAATCCAAGAGGTTGAGGTTGAGGCGTTGGAAACTTCCTCTTCGGGCACGCACTCGCATAGTGCCCGCGTTCTCCGCAGCCATAGTAGGTAATGTCTGTTGCTCGGTTTGAGTACCAAACGACTGTCCTCCATGGTTGTACTGCTGAACTGTGGCTGGCTGAGGGTGAGGACCTTGGGCATGGAATCTTGGAGGTGGCGGTGCCGAAGGATGCGTGTTTGAGGGTTGCCAAACACGGGGTCTTGGAGTACCACTACTTGTTGATTTCTGTGCAAACCACTTACGCTTGTGGCTTTCCACAACTGCCCGGGTGCTGTCTTCAACCCGAATTGCCTTGTTGATTAGGGCCTAGAAGTTGGGGATGTCGTGGGCAGCGAGTGACCACTTCATCTCGTCATTGAGGCTTTCCCGAAAGAGAGCAATTTTCCTCCCTTCGTTTGGTATCTCAGACGTAGCACAGCGGGCGAGGTAGTTGAAGCGGTGGAGAAACTCTATCACCATCGGGTTCCCCTACCAGAGTTCACAGAATTCCCGCTTCTTGATATCCATAATGCTTGAAGGGATATGGGCATTACGGAATGCCTCCTTGAAAGCGGCCTAGGTGAGAGTCTGGCCCTCTGGAAGGATGGCCTGATGATTCTCCCACCAGGCAGCTGCCGCGCCTTGCAGCTAGTAAGACGCGTACAACACCTTCTCCTTGTCATCGCACTGGGCAATGACCAATTTGTTCTCGATGGTGCGGAGCCAGTCATCGGCGTCAAGAGGATCAATTGCTAAAGCGAAGGTTGGTGGCCGAGTTCGCATGATCTCGCCCATCCTGGACGATGGTTGGCTTGCAGCAGCTCTGTTCCCTCCAGCAGCAGTGCCGAGGGCAGTAGTGTTCTGCACCAGTTGCTAGAGAAGTAGGGTGTTTGTTTGCCGTCCTTGTTCGATCATGGCGAGCACTTACGCCATGGTGGGTGATGGCGGCAGAACTTCCGGTTCTTTGGTGGCAGCAGGCTAAGGTTGCTCAGCTGGCACCGTCGATGTATAAGGATGCAGCGAGTTGGGTTGCGAGGGTGTAGAGACCTCGCTCCCTGGTTGTTGTGACTTGGAGGTAGCTCCCATCGACATGAACTAACGAACAGAGCGGGTTACTGGCATCTTATTCATACAAAATGCAGTTTAAACAAATGTGCATAAGACGAGGGGGAATAAACACAAGTTAAGCGTGTCGGCAAGTATCACCATCCCATGATAAACTAACTTATCTAAACTAAAAATATGCACGTTTTTGAACCTTAGGGGCAGCAGACATGAATTTTAACATGATAGTCAAATTTTACATGGCGTTCATGCCTGTTGCTTTTACATTACAAAATAAGTAACTAGAACAACACAAGTAGCAAATTACAATAATTATACAGCAATATTATACATAACTTCAACCTACAAAATGTCCAAAAGTGCTCACGCTAAGTCCTACAAGTGAGCTTTAGACTATCTACCTCAGTCTAGTCGTTTGACGGTGGTGACTATTTGCAAACGTGCGGAGACATCGGCCGCTAGACTGGATGTGAATGATGGGCTCCGATAGCTCCTCGGCAAGCACTAGTATGACATCCTCTCTGTACAGTAGCTCTCGTGAGAAGAGCCCCTGGGCCACCATTGGTGCGATGCTGTCCTCGAGCAGGGAGATCCTCTAGCGGGCCTCCAGCAGCTCGCAGGGTACACCACAGAGGTACCCATCGAGAGACCTCACAAGAACGGCGAGGTGCAGGTGGGGAGTGAGGAACGGTCTACATTCCACTCGGTAGGTGTGATCCTCCTGATCCACCATCCAGGCAGGGAAGTGGAAGAATGGATCCTCCAGCTCTGGCAGCTCATGTCGCAGGCATACGATGGCGACATAGGCCGCATCGTAGAGCGACATCAGGGTGGTAGAGCCCCTCCCGTAGTAACAGAAGTTGGGATCTCCAAAGTGACGTCCTTGGATGAGAACCTGGGTGAGGTACTCAGTGGACGCCGCACTGGAGGGCATGCTGAAGACCGTATATAGAGGTGTATGCGTCCACTCCACGTGCCGAAGCATCACCCAAAGGGTGTGCTACAGGGTACCTTCCTCAAAGGCATTGGTGCAGTATTGGGGTTCCCAGTAGGTGGTCATCTACATTTTTAGAAAAGAGAATTTAGTGAACATGTAAATAGAGACATGGATAAGAAATGACACTAGACAAGAAAAGAATTTTAGCACATTTTTCTTATTCATTCTTTATGTTATTTAACCAACTCCTATAGCTCAAAACTCAGGTCATACTACCTATTGGTATTTATATACTATTAGACCTTCATAATAGCAATCAATTTAACTCCAAATGAGGGTAGGAGGGGTTTAAAGAATAGCACATTACATCATTTTTCAGCAAGTACTATATTCTAAAATTTTGGGGAAAAATTCATCTAGAGTGACATCCTTTTTAGTTCAAAGAGGAACGTTCAAAAGAGCTTTGTGTATGATGTTTTAAGGACTTTTTCAAAATATTTTGGCTCTGTTTTAAGGTCATAAAAGTGTTTAAAAACTTTTATTTTTAGAGAGCACCCCATCTCTCAAATCTACAATTATTTTGAATAAGATGAGAAGAGATGACCAAAAGAATGACTTTGGATAAGAGGAGAATGCTAAGAGAGATAAGAATTAGCAAAAACTCCTAAATTTTTAGAATCATTTCTATGATTAGATTGAGTTGCATTTTGAAATCTAAGTCCTAGTCTAACGGCCATTCTATCTAGGGCTTGTCCTACAATCAGTTTGGCTCTGACACCAAGCGCTGTCAGACACCCGGGTGTGGAATACCCAAAAACCTTATGTGTGTACTGTACTAGTCCCATGATCAATGGCTAGTATACACATTCACAAAATTTGGCATTCACATCCATACATTCACATATACAAAGTAAAGCAAAGTGATACTTAACTTAAGCGATTACAAGTTATTACATCCATGGCTGACTGGCCAAATAAAAGTAAGTACCAATAGAGTATCAAAATAGTAGCGAAAGAATAAAAGTAGATAATTTCCAGTGGCATGCCCATCCAAAACCCAAAGGCAACTGACAAGAAACAAATCCTAGATAGACCCGTCACCGAATCCTCCGATTCTGGGTGCGAAGAAAGTGTCGTCTGGCATAGGCTCTTCCTCATACTCTGAACAACAATGTAAGCAAGACTGAGTACAATGCGTACTCAGCAAGACTTGTAGTGTATCACAAAGTTTATGTAAATGCAAGGCTAATCAAAGAGGAGGCTCTATGCTACAAGTTAATTTGCATTAAGCATATTTTATTTGCAATATTCATAAGTAGTACTTTGCAACGGGATTTGAAGGAGTAGTTAAATAGACATAGGACAATAACTAAGTAATTGAATGGATAATAATAACAACAACTCGCAATCCTCCTCGGCTATGAGCAACATTTCATTTTAACAAAAACTTGCAACCCTCCTCGGTTGCGAGCCACATTTCATGTTCAGCCATAACATGATAGTTAACTCAAATAAAAACCCACAAGTCATTGGCCCATGTTTTTCTAATAAAACGGTTTTTGAAAATCAAAACTAAACCCATACCGTCTACACTAAGCACGCTTATGACCGTGAACACAACTATTTAAATAAATTTATACTCTACATAGGTGTACAACTTTACCCATAGTACATGAATTCTCTAGTTTGTTCGGCATCCCTCGATACCACCGCTCACTACCGTAGTTAAGCGGTCTAGAACATGTGTCGAAGACTTTACATCACCTAGTCCTACCCTTGCACTAGCCCAGCGAATGAATACCCTCACTTCACCTAGGTTTACACCCCTGTCTCAGTGAGGCATTCGCAGTTATGTCAGAAGGCTTTGGTCCCAACGCTTTGGTGAAGGGAGCCCCTTCGAGCATGCCTACATCAGTCATGTTCGCACTCTATAGCCTACCTACGTGCAAGGCTAGTTTTCAATGGATTAATTAGCTAAGCCCGTCCCATACCAGTACATATGATTGTACGCTTAGGTCTTAGATTAGAGTTGTTGGCGTTCTGTCCTTAATTGACCCAGGCGAGAATCTCTCCCTATCTATTAGTGAGGTACACCCCTTACTCTTCTCAGAATATATTATAACTCACCCGCGTTGAAAACCATATTTTGCATTTTTATTTTTATACAAAATAACAGAGGTACACCCCTCTGGACATTATTCATAAACTCTCAAACTCAAGTTTTTCATATTGTCCTTTTATAGCTTTTATGGAAAATCTATCGCTCTATTAAGCAATTGTGAGATAATCGTACTCAAAACTCCCAAATGACATTACATATTGTCTAACCCATAATCTAATGCTACAACAGTAAGACATCAATTTTTCAAGGAGATATATGCATCGAATAGGATTTACAACTATCGACTTCCCAAACATAGCATTTTCATACAAAACATACACGCATGCAATAATAGATTTTGTAAAAATAAATACAATAAGTAAAAAAATAGGATCAACATTATTAAAGAGGGTGCTTGCCTTGCTCTTGTTGTTCTGAATATGAGGATGGTTGGTCGTCGAAATATTCATTCGAGTAATCAACGTCTATTTCAAAAAGAGCCAGAAATGAATTAAATAATGCAAAATAATCCCAACAGTAAAAAAAAATCCAAATATTTTTTTGCATATTCAGGTATATCATGATTTTATATGAATTTAGAAAAAAAGAATAAACTCATTTCGAGTTTTTATGCAAAAGTTATTAGGGTTTCAATTTGGGTTGGTTTGAAAATCCTGAAAAATAAAAAGGGAGGGAGAATTTATCTCTCTGACAGGTGGGACCCGCTACCTTTTCTTTTTCTTTTTTGATATATTTTCTAACAGAAAATGCTCAGTGACTGACAGGTGGGTCTAAGTGTTTTCTTTTCTTTTTGTTTCTTTCTAAAGGAAATCATTTACTAACGAGTGGGACCCACGTGTCATAAACTAGGTTCCAAGGTTCGAAAAATCAGACCTAGGCATTGCCTAGGTGCCGCCTAGTCGCTCGGTGGCGACCTCCCGCCGTGATTTCTTCAAAGTCGGCGAGCTAGGTGCTGAGGTCGCCTAGTCGACCCTGGTCGGTCAAAGCGGGCCTGGGCGGAGCTCGGCGCAGCGGGCTTGGGTGGGCGCCGAGTGGCCTGGGTAGCCACCGAGATGGCGCTGGGCGTTGAGCTGATGGTCAGTCTGGCCTTTCGCGCCACTGAATTGAGCTCGTTGCCGGTCGATCTTGCTTGTCCTATCACCAATCGGCACCGACGGTGGCCTGAAGAAGCATCGCAAGGAGGAAGACGAACTGGGATTTTGGTGGGTTTCTGAATGGAGAACGAAAGGAACGAAAGGAAAGATAGGAGAGAAAGATGAGCTTCGAAGATTGCTCATGGAGAAGATAGAAAGCTGCAGCTTTTGAGTTGTTAATTACTTGTTGTCTTCTTTTGATAGAATGTTGTAGCTTTTGAGTTGTTTATTGCTTGTTGTCTTTTTTTTATTTGACTTCCAGCTACATCCAGTAGCTAGCACAGTAGCTAGTGACTTGCAGCCAACACAGTAGCTAGTAGAGCTAGTGACTTCCAGCTGGTTGAGTATAGATTTTTTTTTTGCACATGAAGCTCTTTCACCTTCTGTCGCTACTGTTGCTAGTCGGCCGCCCAGCCTCTGCCTAGGCACTAGGCGCCACCTCGCTGCCCGACTAGCACGTAGCGATTTTTAGAACCTTGCTAGGTTCATACCAATAGTGTGTGGACCGAAGTTCATGTGCACAATGCATTACAGGTCTGCAGGTCTCTGAGGTGGTATGCAGTGCATTTAATCTCTTCGGGGACCGCGAGTCAGTGACTTGCAGTTATAACCGGTTTTTAATTACCCGCATTAATTGTTTACCGGGCCCACACATCAGTGAATCTCAGTAGCCATTAATTCAACGCTAAAAAATGATTAAACCCTAAGGACCAAGATTTGGTTCATTTAATTGCGCCCGCACAGTGTTTGTTCGGTTTAGACAAAACAGAGAGCGCTCGACGTTGGCTTCCTATGCTCGTCGCCGATGAGCGGAGCTGAGGCGATTGTCGGGGAAGCCCAAAATGGGTTACCCTCATCCTTGCACACCTAATGGTGCCGACAGCGAGGCCCACTATGGCCCGTAGCGACGGCACGTAGGAGATGAGTGGCGGTGGCATTCGGACTACCATGCCAACTACGAAACATTGTCGCTCTTGGCTAACTAGTGAGCACCCGAGCAACTAGAGGTCGTGGGGAACTTACCAAAATGAAGAGGGTCACCGGAGATGGATGGGGAGAGGCTGGCGGCGATGACCAGCGGTGGCGAGGGGAGCTCCACTGGTGCGGCGATGACCTGAGAAAGGAAAGACGCAATGAACCTCCGGGGAAGCTCAAGGAAGGTAAGGAGATGGTCAGAGAGGGATTAATTCGACTGGGTCTCACCGGAGAGGAGCCTTTGGTTGCTTTGGCGCTTCTGGCAGGAACAGAGGAAGAAAGGAGAATCTGGTGGTTCCTGTGGAGGAAAAGAAAAAATAACATGGGGTAAATGCTCCTAGCATATCTTTTTGATCTTGTGTGCATGTGAGAACCCGGGGTATTTAACTTGTAATACTTAACCATCCAATTGGTCCTAGCATTACAAATCAAATAACCTAACTCTCGGTGCAACATGTACCTCCTAGGACAACGGTACACATACACCTCACAAAATCAAGCATCAATTCCATACACAAGTTATTACAATACCATGTCCTTATAATTTACAACATGTTAAACATATGAGTTCAGGTTACAGCAAAAGGGCCGACTGGTCAAATAGCATAACAGAACATCAAGTTTACAACAGAAGAATGAGCCATAAGATGGCAGTAAAATAAAGCCAACCAGTTTGCCCTTACCCACAAGGCAACCGACCGGAAACTCCGAGCTAGTCGTCAAAGTTGTAGTCGTTCTCACACTGGCTCACCCCTTGGGGGTCAACCTCCTCTACAGCATGGACAATGTAGCTGAGTACAAAGTGGTACTCGCAAGACTTATGAGCAAAAGAAATATATAGATGCATTCATGTATCAAAGAAAGGCTACTACACTAAGTAGTTTTCAGCATAAAGCAGATTTTCTTTGCAATAGAGTAATAGATTGTAAAGCAATTTGTCCAGACTATTTTTATTCTTTTAAATAAGAGCGAGACAATATTTATAGACATAATTAACATCCTAGAGGTGACTTCCCAACAGCCACAACAACATAGCACGAATTGCCCATTTGTACCACCCGAATTCAAGTTTTATCAAAATGTTATAGTCTAATTCTTGCAGGAAATAACCAAGCGTGTCCATAACCTAGGACGAGTCTATTTAAATAGTTTGAAACTCTGCAGGGGTATAAAACTTTACCCACATGTCAGACCGCTCCTTATGCCAAGTTATTTAGCACACTTCCTTAGGTGTGCCGGCAGAGCTAAGTCCTACGAGACGTTTTCCAATATAATGCATTAACTATGAGTCACCCGTATGATGGAAACCATACATTGTGTCAGAGTCATCGGTAAATCTTCGGACAACTACCCTTTGGTTAAAGCCTCAGACAATTACCAATGCCCCTCGGTGTGGAGAACCTTGACGGGAACCCACCCCCCGCACACCCAACACACACACAACATTTTTTTAACATAACACACACACACCCACCACCTGCGACTCGGAGCTAACACACGCCAAAGTACTAAGTCAAGAGGGGTTCAATATGTCCCTCATGTGGTTGCACGCAAAGGTGCTTGGATCAACGGCACAAGTAATTCGGTCCTTGTTGACTCGGGCACCAAGCACATACCCAAAAGCACACCATCCAATCAATGTGTCAAAGTCTAAAATATTTGATTTTTAGTTTTAGTTTTCCAAATGCACTTACATACATGAGTACCCTGACCATCACCGAGGCGATGATCCCTAGACTACCATTCTAAGCATTGTTAAGCAGTACTGACTCAGATACAGTATAATACGACCATAACTCATCCACCGAGCTCTAATTCATCGGCGGGGATATTAACCTAAGTTCAGTGGCAAGGGATAACATTTGATTACAAATCATGCAACTACTAGGATTAACTACCTCTAACGAAAAATTAATCATCAATTAGAACATGAATACATACAGTTGCAAAACAAGATAATTGTACTGAAAATAGTAGGATCAATATGATCAAAGGGGGGGGGGGGGCTTGCCTTGTTGAGGATTGTCCAAGTGCTGTTGAGGATCACTCTCGTAGATAATCGAATCTTCGTAATCTATCGAACGAACAAGAAAAACGAATAAGATCGAATAACACCGAATATAACCAAAATTCAAATTCATCCAAAAAGTATGAAAATTACACATAATGTAGAGTATGATTTTAGATGGTTTAGTTATGCATTTTCAAGGTTAAAGGAATTTCTAGAGTAAAAATAATTCTTTTCTAAAATTTAAAACATATTGAATACTTTTTATATGCAGATTGAGCTAGCCCTAGCCATTAAGGATGTATTTAACTAAGACTTCAACTAGAGCCCAAAACCTAATGGATATATCTTTACATAATGACTCTTTACATAATGGACAATGCAGCTGAGTACAAAGTTGTACTCGCAAGACTTACAAGCAAAAGAAATATATAGATGCATTCATGTATCAAAGGAAGGCTACTACACTAAGTAGTTTTTAGCAGAAAGCAGATTTTCTTTGCAATAGAGTAATAGATTGTAAAGCAATTTGTCAAGACTATTTTTATTCTTTTAAATAATAGCGAGACAACATTTATAGACATAATTAACATCCTAGTGGTGACTTCCCAACAGCCACAACAACATAGCACGAATTGCCCATTCGTACCATCCGAATTCAAGTTTTATCAAAATGTTATAGTCTAATTCTTGCGGGAAATAATCAAGCGTGTCCATAACCTAGGACGAGGCGATTCGAATAGTTTAAAACCCTGCAGGGGTGTACAACTTTACCCACATATCAGACCGCTCCTTATGCCAAGCTATTTAGCACACTTGCTTAGGTATGCCGGTAGAGCTAGGTCATACGAGATGTTTTCCAATATAATGCATTAACTACGAGTCGGCCGTATGATGGAAACCATACATTGTGTTGGAGTCATCGGTAAAGCTTCGGACAACTACCCCTTGGGGTAAAGCCTCAGACAACTACCGATGCCCCTCGGTGTGGAGAACCTTGACAGGAGCCCACCCCTGCACACCCAACACACGGAGAACATTTCTTTTAACACAACACACACACCTACCACCTACGACTCGGAGCTAACACATGCCAAAGTACTAAGTCAAGAGGGGTTCCATATGTCCCTCATGTGGTTGCACACAAAGGTGCTTGGATCAATGACGCAAGTAATTCGGTCCTTGTTGACTTGGGTACCAAGCACACCATCCAACCAATGTGCCCAAGTCTAAAATATTTTATTTTCAGTTTTAGTTTTCCAAATACGATTACATACATGAGTACCCTAACTCAAATATTTAGAGTGATGATATACTGACCATCGCCGATGCGATGATCCCCAGACTACCGTTGTAAGCATTGCTAGCGATCTTGACTTCGAATCTGATATATCGACCATAACTCATCCACTGAACTCTAATTTATCGGTGGGGATATTAACCTAAGTTTAGTGGCAAGGGATAACATTTGACTACAGCTCATGCAACTACTAGGATTAACTACCTCTAACGAAAAATTAATCATCAATTAGAACATGAATACATACAGTTGCAAAACAAGATAATTGTACTGAAAATAGTAGGATCAATATGATCAGGGGGGAGGGCTGCTTGCCTTGTTGAGGATCATCCAAGTGCTGCTGAGGATCACTCTCGTAGACAATCGAATCTTCGTAATCTATCGAACGAACAAGAAAAATGAATAAGATCGAATAACACCGAATATAACCAAAATTCAAATTCATCCAAAAAGTATGAAAATTATACATAATGTAGAGTACAATTTTAGATGATTTACTTATGCATTTTGAATGTTAAAGGAATTTCCAGAGTAAAAATAATTCTTTTCTAAAATTTAAAACATATTGAATACTTTTTATGCGCAGATTGAGCTAGCCCTAGCCATTAAGGAAGTATTTAACTAAGACTTAAACACTAGAGCCCAAAACCTAATGGATATATCTTTACATAATGACTCTTTGATTTCTATTAATCTACTAACCTTATGACTATTATCATTTTAGTATGATCTAAATCTGTATTTGTACTAGAAATGGTCACAGCTTACTTGGTTATTTTTAGTTAATATGTAATTATCTAGGTTAACCATCTTACATAATTTAATAATTACTTAATTTATTAAGTTATTATCATTTTGGTAACAACCTACATGAATCACCATAGCATACTTTTTAAGTTGGTTTGTTTGTTAGGTTTAAGGCTATACATATACTTGATCAATTTGAATCATCCTAAATCCTGGATTTGAACTTGTAAGGTGCTGAAGGCTATGACAAAAACTAACAAACATTCTACTAGTTAACCTTTGTTAGCAATGTTCCTGAATGACATTAGCTCCAAAAACATTTCTAATTTCCCATATCACCTTCTAATTGAACCTTGATCACTTAAGCCAAGGAAATTGGCTTTACTGACTAAACCTATCTGACAACTGATCAACCAAAAACTGACTAACCAGTGAATGCTAACTAATACATCCAACAAGAAATCACCTAAATGACTTACTACTCTGAAATATTGTCGGACCCGGGAGTAACACCCCCAAATCCTCTGTGCATTTCTGAACTAGTCCCATGATCAGTAGCTAGTTCACACAGTAAATAGATATGGTAACATCCATAAATCGCATAATTATATTAATAATCAACAGAGTTTGTTACAAAAGAGGCTTACAAGCCAACAGAAAATAACACAGCGGAAGACGAAGAAGACGTAGTGGAGTCCAACTAATCTGCCACAGGCAATCGACTGGGGTAGCGGCCTAGTCGTCAAGATCCACACCGGTATCGAAGTCCTTCTCCTATTAAATTTGTTTTCATAAAGCAAGTATGAGCACAACTACCGTGCTCGCAAGTTACACCCGTCAAATAACAGAATGACATGCATACATGGATATCTCAAAGGAAGGCTTATTGGTTGAATTTGCGTAAAGCAACATTTTCTTTAAATACTTTTACTAAGTTCCAAAGCAGTTATACAATAACTAAAATTCATTTTCTAAAACAGTTTTATAGTTGGATAATCTTTCATCAACAAGTGGTGAAGGATACCCTCCTATCACAAGGTTTCCCGCCCAATTCCCATTTGGATAGAAATCATTTGACAAATCAAAACCAAAGCCTAACTTTGAGTGGCTTTACCAAGCATGTCCATGACCGTGGACACGGCTATTCGAATAGATTGACACTCTGTAGAGGTTGTACAGCTTTACCCACATGACATGAATTCTCTAGTTTGTTTGGCATGGCCAATGCCACTGCTCACTACCATAGGTAAGCAGTCTAGAGCACGTGTCAAGGCTTTTACAATGTGCCATTCCACCACAGTTCCCCCTCGCTAAGGTTTCGCATCCCCATTTGGATAGAAATCCGCCGGGTTCGTAGAGCCCCCTCTTGCGTCAGGTGGGAATGTATAAAAGTAGGTCGTGAGAGACACCCACACATCCGGATGGAACAACCACAGTGGAACATTGCAAATTAGTCAGCCAGATCCTGCCCATACAGGACATGTGGTAGTACGATTGTGGCTTAGCAAGATGCGGCTCGAAGACCGGTCCTTAACTAACTTGGGCGACTTCCAATAAAAACCCTGGGCCTCAACCCTGACCAGGTTGAACCCGTGAATAAACCTGCACCCACCAACCATCCATTTCGCCCAAGTACAAACCAACTTTTCCTTTTTGCTTTTCAAAATCATTTACAAAATCTTTCATGACAAACCAATGCCATAGACTTTTAAACAACATTTGATTTTTGGTTGAAATTCCCCAAATCAAATATTTTTGGTCTAAGCATGGCTAAGCATCAATTTTTTTTCAAAGTGTTCTAGTTCATACTATTGCATGAACTAGATTTTCATCTAAGGTGACAAGGTAGGTTTATTTCAATGGCAAGATTGGCAGTACAAAGGATTTAGGCATAACTATAATTTAAAACAGGGATTTAAATTAGAATGTATAGAAATAAGCATGCAATAATAATTTAAAAACAGAATTTACATAATTTGAAATAATGGGATCAAATATGATCAAAGGTATAACTTTCCTTGCTCAATTAGTTTCTTTCAAACGGCGTCGAAATCTGACTGTCCGAAGTCGTCGAAATCTATACGCGAAAATAAGCCAAATTCAAATAAAATTCAAATGAAGATTCAAATAAACTCCAAATCAAATAATTTTAGTTTATTTAGCTAGATCTTGAATTTATATGAATTTAGAAATTTGAATCGACGAAAATGGAGTTCGGATACAAAAGATGTGGGTTTTAGAAGTTTTAAAACAACATGAAATGATAAAATTGGATTTTCCCGAATTCTTGATTTATTTTCCTAAAGGAAAATCTGATTTATGACGTCAGCGGTGACTGTGTGTGGGTGTTGCACAAGGGCTGACGTGGCCTTGCCACGTAGGCGTTGAGGTGGCATCGCGGTGGCGATGCCACGTAGGCAATGGCCAGCGGCGGCTCGGCGTCGAGCTTGCCGGCGATAGGGGCTACGGCAAGCTCCGGCGAGGGCGGTAAGGGAGAGAGGGGAACGCGGTGGTTCTAGGGCTTACCACGGTGACGGTCAGCCGCAAAGGAAATGGCGGCGGTGAGGATTTTGGCGGCGGCGCAAATGGGCTCGAGGCGGCGGTGGAGCTCTAGCGGTCTTGGGCTCGGGTGAGTGCAAGCACCGGGTGGGCGGTCGCATGAAGATTCCGAATCCGGGGTCGGTGGTGGCAAAGCGACTTGGACGGCGCTGGCGTTGAGGAAGTTCTGAGTCTCGGCGGCGCGGAGAAGAACTCGAATTGCCGGCGCGATTGAGAGGGAGAGAGAGAGAGAGGGGTCTTTGAGGGGTTTTGGTGAGGAGGAGGAGGCGCACCTCATGCTCCCTTTTATAGGGGCGGAGGGGGGCCAGGAGAGGGAGATCATGGGGTGGCTGTTTCTTGCCGGCATTAATGGCGGCAGTGAAATAAGGAGTAAAGAAGAGGGAAACGAGTGAGGCGAGAAACGTGGGATTGAATGCTCTTGAATGTGCGTGAAGAGGGGGGGGGAATGCGGCAGCGAAGGAGCTCCACGAAGCATCCATGGCGGGCATGTGCGGCCGAAGAACAAAGCAAGGGGGGAGAAGAAGAACCCAACATGTGGGCCCGCGTCAGAAAGGGAAAGAGTGAGGGGAGGCTGGCAAGTGGGCCCGCCATATTGGTGAGAGGAGAGACGTGGGAGAAGATGGGCCGTGAGGCTGGCGCACATGGGCCAATGGAAAAAAAAGGAAATGGGCCAAGGGCAGATTCGGCCCAAACACAAATTCCGGAATTTAAATGATTTATCAATTTAAATAAATCGGTTAAATCAAATTAGGCTTTTGAAAACAGTAAAATAAATCCAAAAATTCTAGAAAAATACAAAGAAATTTCTAGAGTTATTTTGGACTTAATAAAATCATTTCCAACTTAAAGTTGGCTTTTATTTTTGCAAATAAATTATTTTAGCTTTAAAATAATTAAGAAAAAGCCTTTAAAATTCCAAAAATTCTAGAAATTAAATTAAAATTTATTTTTCAATTCTAACTCAAATAAAACTTCAAAAACTTTAATAAATTTTACTTTTGAATTTTAAAACCTCGAAATTCAAGAAAAGCAATAAAACTCTTTCAAATTTCAGAAAACCAACAAAATAATAACTTTATTAAATTTTATTTTGGTAACAGCACTTTGGGATGTTACAAATATGCTAACTTGCTACTAACTGACTGCCCTTTAATTGCCTAATCTAAACACTAATTGATCTAGCAAAGAACAAGAGCATGCTTAGCAGAAAATGCTACAGATCATAATCATCCACTAAGCTGAACTCTAAGCTAACAATACAGTGTTGCTATACACAGAAACTCAAAATCAACACAAGGAGGGAGTCGACTCAGCACAGAGGAGGCCAGGGGGATGGCTCGGGCCTGGCTTCGTTGGCAGTGAGGGGGTCATCAGCAGCGACTAGAAGGGTGAAACATGGAACCGTGAGGGAAGGACGGTCCAAGGAGTGGTGGCGTCGCCGGTTGGGCGACACCAAGGCGTCTAGGTGGCAGTGTGTGGTGACTGGCCGTGGGAGGGGAGATAGGGCGGCAGTGCTAGAGTGGGAGAGGAAGAGGGCTAGCGTGCGCATGAGCTCCGGTGAGGTGGTAGGAGCTTATCCACGTGGTTGGCCGGGGAAGAGGAGGACCCAGGTGGGCCGGCATTGGAAGCTCGTGGCGGCTCAAAGGGGGTCACAGTGGCGGTGGTGCTGCGTGGAGGGAGGGCTTGAATGGATGGCAGGGGAAGGTCAGGGGAGGTGTAGAGGTGCTCCCATCAGGTTTAATTGGGTTGGGACTCACCGGATAGGGCACAGAGGTGCCGGCAGTGAAATTGGCCGGAGCGAAGGGAGACGGGGTTGGGGCGAGCTCCGGTGGAGGAAGCACAAAATCGACAGAGGGGAAAACTCCCTGAGTCCCTAGAACACGTCACGGCGCGGTCGGTCGTGGGAGAGATCCTCTGGCTTGTCGGAATGGCGATGGTGGGCGCGGCGGCTCTGCGGTCGACGCTGCTCAGTAGTTTCTTCGGTGTTTCTTTTGGTGAAGAAGAGAGGGGGAGGAACGGGGATGACCGGGAGGGGCGCTAGGCGAGCTCGAAGTTGCCTTTATGGGTGAGCGATGGCGGTCAGCATGGGCGAGCGAGGAGGCGTGGGCCCGGATGGTGAGTGAGAGGGAGATGAGCTGGGTGGGCTAACCGGTTGGGTCAAACTCGGTAGATGGGTTTGGTTGGTTTGACCAAAACACAAGAAATTTGACCTAGGGATTTAAACTAGCAAAACAATCCCAAAAATTATGAAATTTTTAGGGAAGTTTCCTGACATAGAGTAGACCGTTGTGGAATTTTTCTATGGTTTTTCAGGCAATACACTTTCCTAAAATAAAATGTACCATTAGGTTTAGGTTTACAACAAGCAATGCTTTAGGTTTTAAAAACACCAAACTTTTGAATGAAAAACCAGAAAAATGCAAATGACAACAGGATGCAACAAAAGTTTTAAAAATATCATATTTTTATACATTTGGAACACAAACCATACTTGGGATGAGATTTGGGATGTTACAATGCAACGTTTGTTTAAGGCGGCTAGACTTCTCTCCTCATAGCTTTCTTTCTTATCCTTTGCTTTCCCTCTTCCCTAAAAAACCTTTGGACAACTCAAACCTAACAATACACATATGGGACTTGAAGGACGAATTGATACTTCAAAATTCCGAGCAACTCAAGACGCCTGAACACGAAGCCAACGTGAAGATAGACTCTCCCTATCTCTTTCTAGCCTCACAATCGAGTCACCCTATACTTGTCTTTCTCTCTAGCCTCTCCGAATCTTGGGGACGAGATTCCTTTAAAGGTGGGTAGTTTGTTACATCCAAAGTTTTGTTACCAATTTAAAATTAATAAAATTATTATTTTATTGGATTCTCTAAGTTTTAAAAGAGTTTTCATGTTTTCCTTGAAATTTCCTAGATTTTAAAAGTCAAAAGAAGATTTATTGAGTTTCTTGAATTTAAAGTTCAAAAGAAAATCTAATTAATTTATTGAATCTTCTAGATTTTAAAAGGTTTTTCCTATTTTCCATAAACTAAAAATAATTTATGTGCAAAAATAAAAGCCAACTTTAAGTTGGAAATAATCTTATTAAGTTCCAAAAATAAAATCCCAACTTTTTGGGCCTTTTTGAAATTTTCACAATAAAAGGGACTAGTTGAAAATTTTCTGATTTGTTAAAGCTTAATCTGGAATTTTAGAAATTAAAACAATTTAATATGAATAATGAAACTTTAATTAAATTCAAAATGAGTTTATTGGTCTTTCTCCAATTCTTTTGCTATTCTTTTGTAGTTCAATTTAAGTTATTTCTTTTCTGTTTTCTCGAAAGTTCTTTCATTTGTTGAAAAATTTAATTTAAAGTGGGGATTTCTTTTGAAGCTTTAAAAATAAAAATAATCATTTGGATTTTAGTGGATTAAATAAACCTTAAATTGAATTTTTGAATGAAAACATTTTAAATGCCTAAAATAACTTCAATTAAATCCAAAACTATTTTATTTTGCCTATTCAGGTTCCAAAGTATTTTATAAATTTTTCTTGAATTTTTGGATTTATTTTAATTTTTTGGACTTTCTTTCTTTTCTTTTCTTTCTCCTCGTGTTCTTCCTGGGTCTTGCTGTCTCCTGTTCTTCTCTTTCATCCCGAAGCCAGTGGGTCCCATGCTGCCTGCCCTTGCTAGCCCATGCCCTAGCCCTTGCCCATGCCGCCCCATCCCTCTCCCGATGCCCTGCCGTCCTCACCCTGGCCACCCCACGCTGCCCCCATCCCTCCCCCATGCTGTTGCTACTGTTGCACGTTGCCAGCACGCTTAGCCACCAGCTCCTAGTACTGCTCCCTCCTCCCTTCCTTTCCTATAAAACCGAGTAGCACAACTCCTCTTCCCCCTCTTCTCCTTCCCTTCCTCCTCCCCTCTCTCTTCTTCTCCCACTGCAGCTCCCCCCTTCCCCAATCGAAGCTTCCACCTGACCTCCTGTGCACGTCGGCCGTGAGCCACCTCCTCCATTCTCCCTCTTTGGTGATCGCTTGACCAAGACAAGTGTGTCACGGTGTGCTCCTCGGCTTCCTCTTCCTATCGCCAGAGGTCGCCCTTCTCTCTTTGTAACACCCTAGCTATTCGAAAGCCAAAATGTTACCTAAAGAATCTAACATACAACCATAATGCGGAAGAATTTAAACAATATCTCATCTAATGACATAAAGAGATCAACATTTAATAGAACAAGACATGAATATCATCTGAATCCAAATAATTATAACAAAGGAGTGATCAAGGATCACAGGCAGTACTTAATCAACCATAACATAGAGAAAGATATCATCCACCATCTAACTTTATTTATTACAGTTCATCACTTAACGAATTAAAGACAGAAACCAAATCATATTATTGAAACTTGAATATGGTGAAGTGAATGAATAGTACGTGTCTACTCCCTCCCAATAATGCCATCATCAACAATCACCTAAAATAAACAACAAAGGCAAGAATGAGTTCGAGACTCAACAAGTACAAAGAATAATTGGACATACAATAAATATGAACAAGACAACATCATTAAAGAATATGAACATAGCACCGAAAGAACATATGAATGAATGGAATGGATAGATTGAATGTAATGAATGGACTGCACTCCTGCTTATACTGGTATAGCTAGTGACACACCCGTCGGTGTTCACTTAGGCCCGCATTTAACAAAAGGCGGGGATCCAAAGCCCGTATGAAGAACGTTTCATACGGGAGTCCAAATCTGCCCACATTGGAATGGTGGGTCTTACGTGCCCATACTGGAATTGATGGGTCTTTATAATCCACTCCCGTGGATGAAACATGAACAATGGATGTATGGAATGATCTATGAATAATGAAAGGCATCATCTCTAAATATGGAATAACGAATATGAAAGGAACATAAACATTGAATCTTCTCATGGATCATAGAAAAACACAGTGTGAACATCAAGCATTCAGCATTCACTAGCCTTAAGAATATTAAAGTACTTGCCTTCCGTTTTGCGAAGCATTTTGAGGTAAGACGGTTGGTGCTACACTCGAGATCCCCCCTCCTACACAAGTTAAATACATGAATAAGGAACCACATGATCCGGAAATCAATCTAAATGCTTATTTGCAGTATCCTAAGCCCAAGATTCACAAAGTCGATCTACTCTATTAAACCGACTAACTAGCAGGACAACAAACTGAATGGCAGTACTAAATAAATCACAACTATTGATCTGAGACTCGAAACGAGGTGAGCTCAGATCCTTAGGAAACATAATGAAAATATCTACAAAAGTCTAGTTGGCGAGATCTCCCAAATCAGCCAAAAGAATATGCTAACAGGTAGATAAAAGTATAAGACAGATTCTGTCTAGACGAAAAAGACAGCAGTAAAGAACAGATCACAACTTTTGATCTACAACTCCGATTATGGTGTTCTTTAACATTATGGAAAGGTTATAAAAATTTCTACAACAACCTAGCTGGGTGGAAACCCTGAATCTGCCATTATCTTAATCATATTTTAAAAGACAACTTGATTGTTCATTCTCGTCAGGAATTCAGGACAGCAGAAAAGATCATACCATAACTTTTGATCCGTACGTCAAAATTAAGTGTTCTTGGCGCCTACGGAAAGGTAAGAACAATACCTATATATCTCTAGGAGATGGAAATCTCCAATTCGGCCTCTAAGAATCCGAAATTGGCCACGCAACAATCTGGACAGACCTGAAAGTCTAACGACAGCATTTCGATCCAATCCAACTAATCGAATTAGCATATAATAATCATCAAACAACAAAGAAAGCACTTCATTACCCTTGAAGACTCACAAGAAGACGATGATCCTCGAAGAAGATCCTCTCCTAGTCCCTTCTCCTTCCTCTCCTTCTTGATCGGCAACCCCGCAAAGACCTTCTCCTTCCCTCGCGAATGGCCGGCAGCAGGGGGTGCAGCACCAAGGGGCAGGGAGGGGCGGCACCAATGGCAGGGGGGTGGCACCAGGAGCAGCAGGGACGGCGCCAAGGGGCAGGAGGGGTGGCGGCTTGGGGAGGAGGAGTGGCGGCTTGGGGTGGGGAAAGAGTTTGGCCTAGGGTTAAGGGGGTGGGGCGGCTTGGGCTTGGGCCTTGGGGCGACTCCCCCCTTCTTGGCCCACACATGGCCAGCCACTAGGCTATTCTAGCCTTGGCCGGAGGCCCAGGTTCCAAAATTCCCGCAAAATCCTTGAATTTTCAATTAATTCCCTCACCCGATTAATCTTCTCTCTAATCGATAATCGGGGTATTACACTCTTGCTCTCTCCTAGCCGCAAACGAAGCTTTTCTGCCGTTGGCTGAAGCACCTTCTTCCCTGCGTTTCACCACCATCGTTGATCCCCAGTGACGTTGTCACTGCTATTATCTTCACCTCACGATGTTCTACGTCGTGCTCCCTTCCTTTTCCTCGAAGCACCCCTGGTTCACCAGCGCCGCCATCTCTCCACCGCCGGCCTTGCGCCGCCTCCCCAGTTCCCCCTCTCTGATCATGCATTCGCTACGTCACCAACATCACGGTGTGCCCCTCGATCACCTTCTTCCATAGCCGGAGTTTCATCCCCTCCCTCACTTTCTCCTGGGCGGGAACGCGATTATCCCGTCACCGACCGAACCGCCTTCCACCGCCATTCCTGGCACTGTCGACCATCCCCCAGCGACATCGTCTCCACTGTTGGACTCTCTTCGTGATGCTCCCCTCGCCTTCGCCAGAGCATCGCCGGAGCACTATCGCTTCCTTGTGCCCCGAAAACGTTTTGTGCGCCGCCGCCGTGCCGAACCTCCGCCGGGGGTTCCACCACAATCATTGGGTCTGCCTCGCTCCTAAGAATCCATTTTGCTAGTTCGCCGGCTGCCCTTCCCTTTCCCTCACTGATGCCATCATTTTTGCTCAAGCTGTACTGTTGATGTCTGCATTTTCTCTGTTCATTGATTTTCAGCATTTCATGTGGTCGCAAACTTCTGGATATTCATTCTCCTTCTTACTAACTCAGATTTTGTCGATTCGTATATCTAAATTCATTTAAATTCAATATCTTTCTTTCGCTACTAATTTTGTAATTTTTGGATTTTATCTAAATTTGTCTTGTTTTTTGCGTACAGATGTCGATGACTCCGAGAAACCTGAATTATTTGAAGAATCGGATTTCGACGCCATTTAAAAACAATAACTAAATAAGCAAGGCAAGCTACATCCTTTGATCATGTTTGATCCCAATACTTTAAATTATTTAAATTCTATTTTAAATTATTATTGCATGCGTATTTATATTCAAGTAATTTAAATACCTTTCTTAAGATTTATAGTTATTCCCAATTCCATTGAATAGCCAATTATTGTCAAAATGGGAAGTAAGGAGGATCATTCTGAGTATGATATATATATTCTGGAGATAGAAATAGAAAATTATGGATTATTAGAAATACATGATTGTTGGATACTAGTATTATATCATTGTTGATTATCGGAATACGTCATTAGCGGATTACTAGTATTGTATCATTGTTGATTATCGGAATACATCATTAGCGGATTACATCTTAGTTAGATCATAATATTATATCCTTGTGGGATACTCGGATTATATCTTGTTGTTATAGGATTACGTTATTGTTGGATTGATGGATGTTTGATTCTAGAATTATACAATTATTGATTCTTGGATTATAGGATTGAATTATTGTAGGAGATTGAATAATAGAAATGCAATATTGACGGATGTGAATTATAGAAATAGATCTTGGATGGATTATAGGAATACATCTTTACAGATTTAAATAGATTTTAGTAATTATTGAAGAATTAGTATTGATCTATGATCAAGAGGAGTATTTGGATTTAGACAAAATCTCAGTTGAATTAAATGGATTATTCATAATTGTCGGAGAATTAGTATGGAGACATTGATCTAGTATAGTTGGTGATTGAAATACGAAAAGGATGGATTGTCTTAATAAGTCATGATGTGGATTTGGTGGATTGGTTGAATCAAGAAGTATGTTTAAACTTTGTGGAATTGGTGGGGGAAAATTGGTTATATTGGATTTATGGGATATGATTGAATAATTGGATTTAGAAGGAATCTTAGTGGGAATAAATGTGATATTAGTGAGTGTTGGAATTGTTGGAGATTGGGCTATTGGAATATACTAGATTGTTGGAAATTGGATTATAGAATTATAGTATTGTTGGATTTTAGGTGCGATGGTTGAATTATAGAGAGAATTGATGAAATAGGTGGAGTAAATTGAGTAGTAGTGTTTGAATGATCTACGGTTGTTGGTAGACTAAAGTACGTAAACAAGGACGGGGTAGATCAATAGATATAATAGATTGATTTGGAGCTTCTGATTGTAATATTGATGGTTGACTTACTGATCTTAGAGTTAACAATTCTTGGACATCAAACCCTCACACTTTGTCACCCTAGATAAAACTCTAGCCAATACAATAGTATTGACAAGATGCTTTTGTTGATAAATATGCTTAGACAAAATTTAGACCAAAAATATTGAATTTAGGGAATTTAGCAAGATGTTCAACTATGATTTAACATGATGTTGTGGTATTGCTTTTACCATAGAAATTTTGGAAAATGATTTAACTTAGAAAATAAATAAAAATTGGTTTGGATTTGGGCGAAATAGATGTTTAGATGGTGCACGTTGATGCACGAGATCGAGTCATTTCTATGATCGAGGCCTAGGGGTTATTTTGGAAAGTCACCCTAATCAATTAAGGACCGGTCTTTGAGCGGCATCTTGCTAAGCCCCATCGTACTACCACAAGTCTGAAGTGGGTAGGACTAGGCTAACTAATTTGCAATATTTCACTGTGGTTGTGCCATCCGGTTGCGTGTGTGTTTTATGATCTACTTTTATGTATTCCCACATGGCGCAAGAGGGGGCTTAAATCCGGAGGGTTTCTATCCAAAGGAAGTAAAACATTAGCGAGGCGGGACTACGGTGGGATAGTGCATTGTAAAGGCCTTGTGATAATCTCTTAGTCGCACACCTTCGAAAGTGTCTGAGTGGACAGTATAAGATGATTATCTCTTGTGGGTAAAGTTGTACAACCTCTACAGAGTGTAAAACTATTCGGATAGCCATGTCCACAGTCATGGACATACTATGTAACATCCCAAATTTCGGTCTTTTTAAAAAATTATTTCAAAACAATTAATTCAAAGATTTGAATTTGAAATTTGAGTTCCTGCTAATTCAAGAGTCTTTTTGAAGCTTTTAAAATAAAATGAATCATTTGAAATTTATTGGTTTAATTTAAAGCTTAATTTGGAATTTCTGAAAATAAAAAACATTTTTAATGATTAAAATAAACATCAATTAAATTCAAAATTATTCTATTAAATCTATTTAGGTTCTAAGGATTTTTGTGGAATTTTCTTCGAATTTTCTGAATTTATTTTATTTTTGGTTTTTCCGAATTTTCTTTTTTTTTTCCTTTCTTTATTTCTTTCTCTCGCCTACCTTTCTTCAAGCCTTGTATGTGCATGCATTGTTTAGACAGTGACGTTTGGACAAGTCTGAAGTGTGCCAAACCAAATCAGTTTTTTTCCTTTCTTTATTGCTTTTCTCTCTCCTCTTTAATCTTCTTCCTCCTGTGGCTTCTTCCTGCTCGTGTACTTCCTTCCAGAGCCGAGCCGGCCACCAACGTCTTCCCATGGCCGCGCCTCCCCTTCCCCAGCCACCGCCACAGGCGCCTCCCCTTCCATGGACACCGCCACCCATCCCCACCCCCCTCCCGCGCCCCAAGTCGCCGAACCGAGCCGCACCCGAGCTCCATGGCCATCAATGGCCGTCGGCCATTTTTCTCCTCATTCTCTGCACTCGTCCAACCAAAATCAATCCCGTTTGAAGAATTAAGACCGCACTAACCTCACCCACATCATACAAACATCAATTATATGTTTCCTCCATCAATTGCATTCAATTTGGCCGTTTCTTCCCGTTCTTCTTTTACAAACCAAAACTGAAGCTACTACTACAAAACAAGCTATACAAGACTCCTCATCATAGAGGAACCGTCTGTGTTATACTTATCACAGATGGTTCGAAAGGAACTGTCTGTAATACGTAACTATCACAAACGGTTTATAACTAGAACTGTTAGTGATAATTCACAGACGGTTCTTAATAAGAACCGTCTATGATAATCTCCTTATCACAGACGGTTATTAATAAGAACCGTTTGTGATATTCCGGCATTATAAATATCCGGTCTCGACAGACCCCCTGCCCCTAGCGCCTCCACCCCCTTGCGCCACCCTGCTGCCTCCTCCCCCATTGCACTACCTTAAAGAGAAGGAAAGGAGGAAGCTAAAGAGAGGAGGAAGGGAGGAGAAGGAGAGGAGAAAGGGAAGAGAAGGAGAAGGTGAGGAATCTCGCGGTTTATTTGGTATTTTCGTCGTGAGCTCTGAGGGTAATGATCTGTAACCCTTTATATTTGCTCTAGGTTAATCGCTAATCAATTTAAGTATGTTTGGTCAATAGGAAGAATATGTACTTGTGGTTTATTAATCTAATTTGATACTAATTTGTTACATGCGTAGCGTAGAGGGACCGAAACTGGATGTATGGTGAAAACCGTGTGAGTGAAGAGTACATTAATAGTGTGTTTACTTTTAGAAGAGCCGCTGAGTAAGATATGTTGAAGAAGGGGATAAAATTTATGTACTGTCCATGCATTGATTGCGGTAATCTAAAGATGTTTAACAACCTGGCGCAGATCGAAGCGCACTTGATTCGAAGAGGTTTTAAAAAAAGGGTATACATGTTGGACCAGTCACAGTGAAGAGCAGATTATACAGGAAGTTAATAATGACGATATATGCCAGATGTGGACTGTGCTTTTGATGAGGATAGGTCGCATGATGACATTCTGGATCAGATGCTACGCGATGCAGAAGGGAACTACAGTGAGAGAGAGTTTTATAAATTCGAGGGCTTAATAGAGGACTCGGAGAAACCTTTGTTCCCTGGCTGCAAGTCGGAATACACAAGGTTGTAAATCGTGCTTGAACTGCTGAAATTGAAGGCAGGCAATGGTTGGTCCGACAAGAGTTTCACGGCATTGATAGGTATCCTAGTGGACATCCTTCCAGAGGAAAACGTGTTGCCCATCACCACCTACGAAGCAAAGAAGGTTCTTTGTCCATTGGGAATGGAAGTAGAAAGAATACATGCATGTCCGAACGATTGTATCCTCTACCGTAAAGAGTATGTAGACATGCATGTATGTCCCGTGTGCAAAGCATCCTGATACAAGCGTAAGAATACTGCTAAGGTGAAGCAAGGACCTCCTGCTAAGATGTTGTGGTATCTGCCCGTGATCCCACGTTTGAAGCGTTTATTTGTGAACTGAAAGGAGGCAAGATTGCTGCGTTGACACTCGAAGGAGCGTAAGATAGATGGAAAGCTAAGACACCCTGATGATTCTGCCTAGTAGAGAAAATTCGATCAGAGCTTCGAAGAGTTCGGTGTGGAACCGAGGAACATAAGGTTAGGGTTGAGTACAGATGGAATGAATCCTTTCGATAACATGAGCAACCGACATAGCACCTGGCCCGTGAATCTATGTATGTACAACCTTCCTCCTTGCCTGTGTATGAAGTGAAAGTACATTTTGATGTTACTACTTAACCAAGGGCTGAAACAACCTGAGAATGATACTGATGTGTACCTAGTACCATTTCTGGAAGATCTTGTGACACTGTGGAATGAAGGGGTACTAGTATGGGATGCGTACAAATGAGATAACTTCACTTTACGTGCTATGTTGTTCTGCACCATCAATTATTTTCCTACCCTTGGTAACCTGTCAGGGTTCAGTACAAAAGGAGCCAAAGCCTGTCCGCACTGCTTAGATGGTACGGAGAGTGTATGGCTAAACAACTCGCGCAAAACTATGTATATGCGTCACTGTAGGTTCCTTCCCAGGATTCACCCATACCGCAAGATGAAGAAGCAATTTGACGGAAATAAGGAGGACGGTTCAGCTCCAAGGGCTTTTAGAGGGAAAGAGGTCTATGATATGGTTAAGGATATCGATGTTGTGCTTGGGAAGGGGTGTAAATTAAGGACCCATCAGAAGAACATATGGAAGAAGCGGTCAATTTTTTGGGACTTGCCTTATTGGGAGCACTTAGAAGTTCGCCATTACATCGATGTCATGCACGTGGAGAAGAATGTATGTGATAACTTGATTGGTCTCTTAGTGAACATTAGTGGCAAAACAAAGGATGGTGTTGACGCACAACGTGACTTGGTTGGTATGAACATAAGGACCGAGTTAACACCAAAAGAGACCGATAAAGGATGAACGTACCTTCCCCCAGCTTGCTACACTCTATCCAAGGCCGAGAGAAATGAACTGTGCCAGGGCTTGCATGGTGTGAAAGTTCCGTCCAGTTACTCCGCCAGCATTAAGAAACTTGTTTCTATAGAACATTTGAAATTAATTGGTTTGAAGTCTCATGATTATCATGTGCTGATGACCCAAATGCTTCCTATTGCAATTAGGAGTATCTTGTCGAACAAGATCCAAGTGGCAATCTTGAGGCTGTGTTATTTCTTTAACTCAATTGCTCAAAAAGTCATCGATCTCGAAGGACTAGATGCTCTACAGACCGAGGTGGTGACGACTCTATGTCATCTTGAGATGTATTTTCCTCTGTCATTTTTTGATATAATTGTCCATCTCATTGTTCACCTTGTGAAAGAGATAAAGATATGCGGCCCTGTGTTCCTACGTCATATGTACTCGTTCGAGAGGTACATGGGAATTCTCAAGTCCTACGTATGGAATCGATATCAACCGAAGGGCAGCATCATCGAAGGTTATGCAACCGAAGAGGTCATTGAGTTCTGTGTCGACTACATGGCTCAGGTGGAACCGATAGGTGTGCCTCTATCTCGTCATGAGCAGAGACTAGAGGGTATCGGGACCATCGAAAGGAAATCAATCACTCCCAATCTGGATACGTACGCTCAAGCCTATTTCATGGTCTTGCAGCACATGACCCAAGTGTTCCCATACATCGACGAGCACAAAGACATGGTACGCCAACAGAATCCAGACCGGTCGGAGGTTTGGATCACGAGAGAGCACAACCGTCGGTTCAACGAATGGTTAAAGGTGCGATTCACTGGGAGGTCATCAAGTGATGATATGCTGCTATGGTTGGCAAAAGGGCCAAAATTTACAATTTGAACACAAAATTTACAATTATGACATGGCAAGGATACGACATAAATGGGTACACATTTTACACGACATCTCAGGATAAGAAGATCACAGTCCAGAACAGCGGTGACCATATAGATGCATTTCACGAGCAATTCAATACCGCCGGGCCACGTGGGTTGAACTCCTACTATGGGTTCGTAGAGGAGATTTGGGAGCTTGACTACGTACTTTTCAAGATCCCCATGTTTCGATGCCATTGGGTGAAACTTCCGTAAGGTGTGAAGGTTGACAAGTACAACGTCACTACTGTGGACCTCAAACGTGTCGGATACAAGGACGAACCATTCATACTTGCTAAGCAAGTTGTTCAAGTTTTTTATGTAATAGAACCGGCAAATAAGAACCGCCACGTAGTTCTTCATAGAAAAAGAAGGATTGTCGGAGTTGAGAATGTCGTGGATGAGGAAGAGTACAATCAATTTGACGAGTTGCCTCCTTTCGGAGACGGCATCAGGCTTGAGGAAGAACCCAGAGAGGAAGCTAGCTATATGTGCATCGATCATCATGAAGGGCTATATTTTAATTAAGAATTTATTCCATTGTAAGTTATTCCTTAACATGAGACATGTCAATGTGGACTTGCCATGTGTTATGGACTTGTAATCTCTTATTTTGATGTCAATGTGGAATTGTCATGTGTTATGGACTTGTAATCTCTTATTTTGATGTAATGTGGAATATCAAAATTGGTTTCACTTGATTTGGAGTAGAGTTGAATTAGATATGAATAATTGAAGTCAAATGAATTATGGAACCAGGTTCATGTGCTTTATCACATAGTAGCAGTAGCATATTTGAAGTCAAATGAATTATGGAACTAGGTTCATGTGCTCTATCACATAGTAGCATATTTTGAAGTGTATTATGGAACCAGGTTCATGTGTTCTATCACATAGTAGCATATCACATAGTGGCATATCACAGATGGTTCTATTATAGAACTGTCTATGATATGGATCATATCATAGACGATTCTATTATGAAACCGTTTATGATTGCGCACAGACGGTTTCATAATAAAACCGTCTGTGACATCCCTTTATTAAGTAGGGTACCACTAGGGTTTGCGCCCTTACTCATCACTTCCCCTCCACAACGCCTTACTCCTCACTCGCTCGTTCGCCTCCCCACCCGAGCGCACCCAACCTCAATGCTGCCGCCGCCATCGACGATGCCCCTGCTGCTCCTCGAGAGCGACTCCCCCTAAAGCGTAGCTTCCTCTGCATCCCGTCGCTGGCGGATTGGTTGAGTTCATTGGCGTGGAGATTCTTTTCCCATCGGTGATCTCGTGGCTTCCTTCGGTTGAATCTTTTCTTGCGCCATTCTGTGTGTGAGATCTGGAAGGACCACTAGTGAGTTGATTGAAGTACTTGTGATCCTCTTGTCTTGGTCTAATCCGAGTGAGGTAGTCAGATTTTGCTCTTTGTGGTGCTCTATGAAGAGGGACTCTTCAGCCAAGTGTCCCTGGTGACTTGGTGGTTTTGATTACCACCGAATCTGTGGGTATCATTGTTTATCTTTTGTGCATCCCTTGTGTATTTTTGTGCTGTACTAGTTCATATCTAGAATTGGTACTGGAAGATATTGTAAATTGGAGCTAGTGGGTTCGGTTGAATGCTATGTGATGATTGTCAAATCTGAAATCAAAGTGGTAATAGGAACGATCATGAGCTGAAACCTTTTGCTTTCTGTGGTCAGTTATATTTAGTAGCTTTGTTACTTTCTGGTTTTCAGTTCTATCCAAAGGTAAATTATCCTTTTATGATTAGTGAGCAAGTTGATGTTCTGTGAGATATTTACATTGGTATTCTTAATCTGTTGATTAGACTAACTGTTAAAATATTCTTGTGAATTATCTTGGCATCACTTGCTCTGTTGTTCTGTTTTAGAATAGACTATATACTGCTTTCTTTGTGATATTATTCACATTGGTGGTCTTTAGATAATCTGTGGACAGAAAGTTTAATCTGCTACTTTGTGATAAATTTGACATATTAAATAGGAAAGCTGTAGTTTAAGCTCAAGATCTGTTTTGTAATTATTAAATTTGATTGGTGAATAGATTTTGACTGAGGGCTGAGATTGCAAAGACTATGTCTTATGCAATTAGCCAACTAAGAGCAATCGAACAATCTAATTATCTTAGCTTTATGTTGATTTTGGTTGTTCTCATAATGTATATGTTGAGCATATTTTTTCTTTTAAATGACATAGAGAAATTTCATATGTATATGCTAATTTGGTCATTTAAACTATGTTGGAATCATTCTTTAATGTTTGTTAAATATGCTGGAATAAATTTTGATTGTTTGCTAAAACCGCATTTTCTACAACAGTTACCTATGCATTTTCTACAATAGTTACCTATGTCTATATAAAATATATATGTTTCCAAGGGAAATTATCTTTGAAAATAACTAGTGGATATCAACTTGCAATCCATTTTATTTAAACTCTCAGCGTTTTGAATTCTGAAATTTTAGTTCATTGCGTATGTAACTTATATAGATAGCAAGCAAGCGAGATGACGTCTACACCGTCTTCGCAGTCGGCATCGACGACGTCGAATGCGTCTGGATCTCCGACGGAAGTGGTACGTAAGCGAGATGGCAGAGGAATATCAAAATTGCCTACGGGCCGAATGACCATCACGGAGGTCAGTGCCGTTGGGGTCCCTCTAAGTCCCAAGAAAGCAGCGGCGAGATTGCGGACCATCTGCGGGATATTTGGAAGGGAACGGGTCCCCATCACCACACCAAGCTGGAAGTGTCTGACGGATGTAGAGAGAGGCCAAGTGTGGATTGAAATTTCAGGCTCGTTCACTATCCTAGAAGCAGACCAGGCACGCGTGGAATGGTAGGCGTTGCTCACGATGGGACACGCGTGGAGGACTTCAAGAGCCCGCTTGTCACAAAGTACGTTAACACGGGTCGGACTCCCTTCACGAAGTATCAATTCTTGTCATGGAATATATGGGACGTCTTTCTGTAGATGAAGACGACGGCCGAATTTTAGGAGCAAAGTGCGGTGCACAAAGCTCTATAGGCACAAAAGACTCACCCCACAAACTCGGCACCGCTGGGTATGCGGGTAAAACCCCAAAATGGATGGTGGAGGACCAGAACGCAACTCAACCATTTGCTGAGATCACAGACGAACGCGCTCGAAGCTGGTTAAGTGTGAGGGCATCAGCCACGTCTTCGGGCGGCATCTATTTCACAAACTCGGCAAACGAGGCAATGTCCCATCGTTTGGTAAATATGTCGAACTATCTAGTTGTTAATAAGTCCATAACTTCATAGTGTCTGTAATAACATGATGACCTCTTGCAGCATGCATTGACTACCGATTCTTCCCAAGTCTCCTTCCAAGCAGACAGGGAGAAGGATATACTATCTACGGCCCTAGAAAACAAGGAGCACCCGGGTTGCATGCGAGGCCTTGGGGTTTACGTACCTTGGAGGGATGGATTCCGAGGCGACTCCGACATGTATAGGAGTAGGAAGAGATCCAAGGCTGAGCACGAGGACCGGTTGGTACAGATGCTTACTGCAAAATTTCAAGGACAGATAACAAGAATGCAGGATCAAATAAAACAACTCCTCAACCAGTTGCAAGCCGCCCTTGTTATTTTGGGAGCTAGTCCTCCTCAACATCGAAGTAGCGTCGCGTCCATGCATAATTCTAAACATGATGACGTCCAATTACCTATTGACAACATCAAGGTAATGTACATCTCTGGAATGCTCCAAAGATAGACCTATAGGATGCCTTAGCTAATTGTGTATCGTTTTGTAGGAGCCGACGCCCTGCAAGCTCCAAGTGAGGATGGTTGGGTCAATTTCTATTGAGGCTGGGCGGGGGATGGTGTATCCATGCTAGGAAAGGACAGTGCAATACGGTGCCCAGCTAGTGTAGGGTTACACCAAGGTCCAGGTGGACATGGTACATGACAATTTCATGGCCATCTCGCTGGAGATTCACCCAAACAAAGACATCAGAACACTAGGGGATGCTATGCACACTTTTATCCAGTGGCCCAAGAAGGACATCGCCCTGGACCTTGCAGTGCCGCGATCTCGACACGACCATTCCTCTCCAACAGGACCCTCAGTGACTCCACCTTAACCTTCGCTTCAGAAGGCCACCTCATCGATTCCCGTGGAGAAGACACCGAAGGAACAAGAAAAACATGCCGTGGTATCGGTTCCCGAGTCGTCTCACAGGAAGACGTGTAGCGGGCAAGTCGTTAAGGCCAAATCAAAATTGAAGAACATTAAGGCGCCTCCCAAGCCTGGGAAATACTCCCTCGGAAGTCTGTTGTGCCCTGACACAGTATTAGGCTCGGCTCGGCTCGCTCAGGCTCGATTGCAAAGTGAGCTCGGCTCGTCTGGAGCACGAGCCAAAAGGATGGCTCGGCTCGGCTCGGAAGGTGGCTGGAGCCAGCTCGAAACGGCTCGCGAGCCTGCGAACATAATACACCCAGGAGCAGCAGTGCATGCATACATCCAAATTCAATCAACAAAAATGACGATCAATACATCCATTCAATCAACAAAAATGACAATCAATACATCCATTCAATCAACAAAATCAGTACATCTATTCAATCAACAGACGCCGTGGAGGAACCGGGTCCCAAGGAGTCATGGAGGGCGTGGAGCCGGAGGAGTGGAGGACTAGGGTCTGGGGCGGAGGACTGGGCGGAGGCTGGGGCGGAGGCGTGGATCTGGGAGGAGGGGCGGCGGTGGAGGTCGGGGCGCCGGAGGAGGATAGGGCGGCGGCACGGAAGATCGTGGGGAGGACGGGGCGGCGACTTGGCCGCTTGGAGGACCAGAGGAGGGAGGACGCGGGGCGGCGGAGGAGGATAGGGCGGCGGTGCGGAAGGCCATGGGGAGGACGGGGCGGCGACTTGGCCGCTTGGAGGACCAGAGGAGGGGAGGACGCGGTGCGGCGGAGGAGGATAGGGCGGCGGTGCGGAAGACTGTGGGGAGGACGGGTTGGCGACTTGGCCGCTTGGAGGATCGGAGGAGGAGAGGACGCGGGGCGGCGGCTTGGATTTGGAGGACCGGAGCGGGGAGGACGCCGGGCCGGCGGGTGGAGATGGGGGAGGCGGCGGTGGTGGGTGGAGATGGGGGAGGCCCAGCCGGTGGGTGGAGATGGGGGGGCTGCGGCCTGTGGCGGCGGGTGGAGAAGATGGGGGAGTGGGAGGCGGTGGGTGGATGGAGGAGTCGGGTGGGGGAGTGGCCGAGTTTGGCTTGAGAAGAAGAAGGGCGTTCAGGAGGACGGCGTAGCGCAAGGAGACCTGGGCCTTCAATCGTGGGCCGAGCCAAAAAGCTCGCCGAGCAGCTCGCGAGCCCGGCTCGAGCTCGGCTCAAAATTTCACCGAGCCAAAAGGTGGGCTCGGCTCGGCTCGAAAATTCACGAGCCGAGCCGTGACGAGCCCGAGTCGAGCCACGAGCCTCGAGCTATTTTTCCAAATTTCTACATGAGATAGCCCGCTACCGAATAGGTTTTCGTGCTTTGCATGTCCGGTAGATGCGAAGACCAAAGAGAAGGGTGCGATCATCGAATCATCATCGATACGGCGAGCATTTCTTCCACAACAACGCCCACTTCGCCGGGCTTCAATGACTTATTCACCTGCTCAACCTCAATACCTCGACGCCGCTTCTACGATCTTTGCCGACACTATAAGTGTACAATCAAGTTCTACATTCATGTAATACTGATAAATATCACAACTCATTGCTTATGTATAGATACATGATAAAAAATGCCCAGGGATGGCGAGAACCGGTGGGTTTCCTCGACCCACATGTGGTCTCTGAGCAAACCATCGCCGAAGACACATCCTACGTCGTGAAATACATAACGACGGGATTGCTTGCTCAGGACGACAAGGACTACATGCTGGTGCCCTACAACCAGAAGTAAGTGCTTCACTACTTGCTATACAAATTTCATTTGTAGCTTATATGCAGCATGAACTTAGGTTTAATTACTATAGGGACATACATGAGTATGTACGACTGGATCCTTTTAGTCATTGTACCAAAGAGGAATAATGTAATATACCTTGATTCCCTACTCAGCAAAACCCACGACTTCACCTTTGAGGAAGGAATACTCGACAGGTATGCTCATTTCCTCCATACATAACTCTATTGTAGTCTTCCTTCATTTGAAATGGCCAAGGATGACTTTTTTGGAATCATATAGGTCGTTCAGTGCCTATGTTACCGAGGGAGGGCCATACAAGGGATCGAGCGCCACACTGCAACACAAGAAGCGATTTTCAGTATGAGCTACAACACAATAATCCTATAGCACACTTTGTAATAATGTTTCTCGAACTGACTATACCTATATATGTAATTCTATTTTTGCAGTGCCACCAGCAAAAACAAGATCACCTATGTGCATTCTACGTTTGTTGTCATATGCAACAAATCATGGGTGCTAAGACGAATGATCCAGAGGTTTGTCAATCTCGCAATAATTATTCCTAATTATAAATTTAACTATATATGCTTACTACTTTACTCCTGCTAGCGACAGGGCATGATACTCGATTTAGATTCATCCGCTATGACCGAGATCTCGAGAGTTCGAGGAGCGCTATGCGGCTTCATTAAGACAGAGATCGTTAACACCAGCGGAGAGTTTCACTCCGTCGACACCGCTGAACGACCTTCAAACAATTGATTCAATTGTAATTCACTTTGGGTAGTTGTAATTCAATTGTAACTATAGCGACAATACTTGAACATATTCTTTTGTAATTGATTTTGAGTCGTAAATGATCACTTTGAGTTGTCAACAATTGATTCATATGTCGTCTATCTATTTTCTGCTTGCTTGTTTTCAGAGGGCATGGCTAGCAATTTCTGAGGCTAGCCAAAAATATATAAAAAAAAGTTAGTTTGGTATGACGAACTATCACAGACGGTTTCCACTAGAAAACGCTGAAGAACTACTATCACAGACGGTTTCCACCAAGAACCGCTCGTGATATGTAAGATATCACAGACGGTTCTATTTCTAAACCATCTCGTAATATGTCGATATCATAGACGGTTAGTAAATAGAACCGCCTCAGGATATCTTACATATCACGACGGTTCTTAGTGAAACCGCTCTGCGTGATAGTAGCCCTTCACAAACGGTTTCCACCAAGAACCGTCTGTGTTGTGCCTATCACAGACGGCTCAAAAACCGTCTGTGATAACACCTGTTATCATAGACATACAAATTCAGATGGTTCAAAAACCATTTGTAATGACGGTTCCGAACCGTCTGTGATGAACTTTTGCGTAGTAGTGAGCTTTATTCTCCAGGCGTTTCCCGTCAACTCAAGTGTCCCCTTCGCATTATAAAGAGAGCATCACGTGTGACCATCTCTCCTTTTCGATTCACCTCAAACACCACCGCTAACTCCCTTTCGTTTGTTTGAAACAAGCGACACCACCCGGTGTCTTCTTGAAGTCCGGCGACGTCGTCTACGCATTTGTCAGACCCCCGGGCGTGGAATACCCGTAGATCATATGTGTATACTGTGCTGGTCACAGGATTAAAAGCTAGCACACACATTCACATCGTTTGGCATCATTTCCATACAATCACATACTAAAGTAAAGCAAAATGGTGTAATCTACTTAAACTATTACATCAGTTATTACAACAACGGCCAACTAGCCAAATAAAAGCAGTTATCAGAGTAAACAAAATAAATAGCAACGGAAGACATAGTAGTAGAAGCAAAAGTCCAGCGGTGTGCCCATCCAATCCCACAGGCAACCGACAAGGAAACAAGGCCTAAGTAGACCCGTCACCGAACCCCTTGGTGCCAGGTGCAAAGAACTCATCGGTAGGCGTCGGATCGTCTGCAAATTCTAAACCAACAACAATAGCAAGATTGAGTACTTGTGTACTCAGCAAGACTTGTAGTGTATCACAAATGTTATATTAGATGCAAGGCTGTCAAATGCATGGCTCTATTCTACAAGTTCTTTTGCTCAAAGCCAAGTTTATTTGTAAGAATCATAAGTAATAATTTGCAACGGAATTTGAAAGAGCAGTTTATGAAAGAGTAAGTACACACTACTATAGAAATGCTAATACTGGACGCCTAATCACATACGGTTCATCGAAACCATCTATATTAAACACAATCTCAGACGGTTTTTGTTTACCAACTGTTTGTGTTATTCTCCGCGCTAAAAACCGTCTGTAAAAAGGTCATATCACAGACGGTTCATGTTTAAAACCGTCTGTGAAGTATCACAGACGGTTCTAACCAAAAACTATCTGTGATATTACCCAATATCACAAACGGTTTTTTGTCAGAACCGTCTGTGATACTTCATAGACAGTTTTAAACATGAACTGTCTGTGATATTACTACATATCACAGATGGTTTTTGTTGAAAACCGTCTGTGATAATTAACTCATCATAGACGGTGCAGTGTAGATATATAGCTTCCCAACAGAGTCTTCTTGATCTCCATCTCTGGCGCTACGGTAACCGCGGGAGATCTCCAAGCCCGGTGAGTCCATCGCCACTCCGTGCCCGGTTTGAGTATCGCCTCACCTCATTGAGCCCGCTCGTGTGGTCCATTTCAGCTATTGTCACCGAGGAGCTTGCGGCATTGCCTCTGTGCTCACCGATCGACGACCAGCCGCCTTGGACCTTCCCCGACTTCATTGACACCTTCCTCGTGATCGAGGTGAGCTATTGGAGCATAAGCATCCTTTAATTTGAGTAGTTTCAGACGTTTACGCCGAAATCGCTAGTGAAGCCCATGGCGCTGCCACGGGACATCACCGTCGGTTCGCCTCAAGTGACTTTAGGGCCCCAAGCCACGACTATTAGCAATGCGATGTCACCCTAAGCCCAATTTGAGCTTCAAATCCTACTGTTTGAATCATTTAGTTAATAAACTAACGAGTCTATGACATGTGGGACCGCCATAGATTTTATAAATAAAATCAAGAAATAAAAAATGAGTCACTGACAAGTAGGGCCCACATGTAAGTTAATAAAATACGAAAAAATGTAAAAATAAAAAAAGCCACATTTAGTTCAGAGAAAAATACGCTTTCTCTGTTGGAAAGCGTAATTAAGCCTTAGAAAATACGCTTTCGAAGTCACCCTTTTATTTATTTCCAAGGTTTTCAATACGAACCGTGTGATGGACCGAAGCTAGATGTACGCTGAGAACCGTGTGAGTGAAGAGTACATTAATGGCGTGTGTGCTTTTACAAAAGCTGCTGAGGAGGATATGTTGAATAAGGGGGCGGAATATATGTATTGTCCATGCATTGCCTACGAGAATATGCAGATGTTTAAGAACCGAGCGCAGATCGAAGCACACTTGATTCGAAGGGGTTTCAAAAAGGGTTATACACGTTGGACCAGTCACGGTGAAGAGTATATTATATAGGAAGTCAACCATATGCCACCGGATGATGTCGATTGTGGTTCCGATTCGGATATGCCACCGGATGAAGTCAACGATGACAATCTAGATCAGATGCTTCGCGATGCAGAAGGGAACTGTGATGAGAGGGAGTATGTTCAATTCTGGGGCTTGATGGAGGACTTAGAGAAACCTTTGTTCCTGGGCTGCAAGCCGGAATACATAAGGTTGTCATCCGTGCTTAAACTGTTAAAATAGAAGGCAAGCAACAATTGGTCCGACAAGAGTTTCATGGGGCTGTTAGGTCTCTCAACAGACATGCTTCCGGAGGAAAACGAGTTGCCCAAAACCACCTACAAAGCCAAGAAGGTTCTTTGTCCATTGGGAATGGAAGTAGAAAGAATACATGCATGTCCGAACGACTGTATCCTCTACCGTAACGAGTATACAAACATGCATATATGTCCGATTAGTAACGATCCCGATACAAGTGTAAGAATCAATCAGATGACGACGAGGGAATCGAGGTGAAGAAAGGACCTCCTGCTAAGGTGGCATGGTATCTTCCTGTAATTCCCCGTTTGAAGCGTTTTTTTGCGAACCCAAAGAATGCAAAACTACTGCATTGGCACTCAGGTGGCATGATATTTATGTGTGCCTAGCACCATTGATGGAAGATCTAAAAATACTGTGGATTGAAGGGGTACAGGTATGGGATGCGTACAAACGAAAGAACTTTACTTTACGTTCCTTGTTGTTCTGCACCATAAATGATTATCCTACCTTTGCTAATCTGTCGGGCCAGAGTACAAAAGGGGCCAAAGCCCAGTACTCACCGCTTAGATGATACCGAGAGTGTGTGGTGAATCACTCACAGAAACCGTACATGGCATCGTAGGTTCCTTCGGAGGGCTCACCCATACCGCAGGATGAAGAAACAATTCGACGGAGAGAAGGAGGATAGTTCAGCTCCAAGGCATTTAAGCGGAAAAAAGGTCTATGATATGGTTAAGGATTTAGATGTTATGCTCAGAAAGGGATGTAAATCGAGGACCCGTAAGAAGAACATGTGGAAGAAGAGATCAATATTTTGGGACTTACCTTATTGGGAGCACCTAGAAGTTCGCTACTGCATCGATGTCATGCACGTAGAGAAGAATGTATGTGACAGCTTGATTGGTCTCTTACTGAACATTCGTGACAAAACAAAGGATGGTGTCAATGCACGGCTTGACTTGGTTGATATGGACATCAGACCTGAGTTAGCACCAACAAAGACCGATAAAGGATGAACGTACCTTTCCCCTGCTTGTTACACTCTGTCCAAGGCCAAGAGAACTGAACTGTGCCGGTGCTTGCATGGTGTGAAAGTTCCGTCCGGTTACTCCGCCAACATGAAGAAACTTGTTTCGATGGAAGATTTGAAGTTAATTGGCATGAAGTCTCATGATTGCCATGTGCTGATGACACAAATGCTCCCTGTTGCAATTAGAAGTATTTTGCCGATCAAGGTCCGAGAGACAATCATGAGGCTGTTTTATTTCTTTAACACAATTGCTCAGAAGGTCATCGATCCCGAAGGACTAGATGCTCTGCAGGACAAGGTGGTGACGACTCTATGTGATCTTGAGATGTATTTCCCTCCGTCGTTTTTCGATATCATGGTTCATCTCATTGTTCACATTGTGAGGGAGATAAAGATGTGCGGACCTGTGTTCCTACGTAGTATGTACCCATTCGAGAGGTTCATGGGAATTCTCAAGTCCTATGTACAGAATCGATCTCGGCCGGAGGGTAGCATCGTCGAAGGTTATGCAACCGAAGAGGTCATTGAGTTTTGCGTCGATTACATGGCTCAGGTCGAATCGATAGGTGTGCCTCGATCTCGCCATGAGGGGAGGTTCGAGGGTATCGGGACCATCGGAAGAAAAGTAATCACTCCAGATATGGATGCGTATGCCCAAGCCCATTTCACGGTCTTGCAACACATGACTGAAGTGTCCCCATATATCGATCAGCACAAGGACGTGCTTCGGCAACATAATCCGAAGCGTCCGGATGTTTGGATCACGAGACAACACAATAGACGATTCAACCAATGGTTGAAGGAGCGACTCGCTAGGAGCTCATCAAGTGATACGCTGACATGGTTGGCAAAAGGGCCAACATTTACAGTTGTGACATGGTGAGGATACGACATAAATGGGTACACATTCTATACGCAGGCTCAAGATATAAAGAGCACTAACCAGAACAGCGGTGTCCGCATAGATGCATTCAGTACCGATGGGCTGAGGAGTCCTACTATAGGCAAATAGAGGAGATATAGGAGCTCGACTACGTGCTTTTCAAGATCCCCCTATTTCGGTGTCGTTGGGTCCATCTCCCACAGGTGAAGGTCGACAAGTACAACGTCACTACCATGGACCTCGAACATGTCGGATACAAAGACGAACCATTCGTACTGGCTAACCAAGTTATTCAAGTCTTCTATGTAACCGACCGGCAAATAAGAAGCGCCACGTAGTTCTTCATGGAAAAAGAAGAATTGTCAGAGTTGAGAATGTAGTGGACGAGGAAGAATACAATCAATTTGACGAGTTGCCTCCTTTCGAAAACAGCATAAGGGTCGAGGAAGAAAAATGTGACGAAACTAGCTACATACGCGTCAATCATCATGAAGGGCTAATTTTTAAAGATTAATTGAACAATGTGTGTATATGTATGTTCTGATGAATGGTTAATTTTAGTTAATTGATTTGTACTGTGAAATGGATGTGATTGTTTCTGAAATGAATGTGAATTGGATGTATATACATGTACTTGTTGTGTTTTCTGCTTGTTTCAGAGGGCATGGCTAGCATTTCCTGAGGCTAGCCAATAAACAGAACTAGATTAACCAATATAAAATAATATCATAGACGGTTTGTAGATTAAAACGTCTATGCTTATATATCACAGACGGTTCATTGGTAAAACCGCTCAGGATACAATATATCATGCATTTGTTGTTGGTTAGAACCGCTCGAGATACATCATATACCATAGACGGTTGTTTATTGGAACCGTCTGTGATACATCACATATCACAGATGGTTCTACTTTAGAACCGTCTATGATATTATGCATCATAGACGATTCTACTTTAGAACCGTCTGTGATGTCCATCCCTATTTATATTCGGACTCTAGGGTTTGCCCGCGCCCCCCACTAAAACAATTAAGTTTCTCAACTCCTCGCTCCCTCCTCCCCCGAGCCCGGCCGTCGCCGCCGTCCTCGACGCCGCGTGACTCCTCCCCCGAGCCCATCGATGTCGTCCTCGACCCCGCCTCCTCCTCCAGCCCGGCGCGCCTCCTCTCCCGAGCCTGGCGCGCCTCCTCCCCCGAGCCCGCCGCCTCCTCCCCTCCCACAGTTCAGCCGGCCTCCCCTTTGACGCCGCTTGCTCCAGATCGCTTGCTCGCTCAGATTCTCCTCGACGCCCAAAGGTAACCAATGCCGAGTTGCCGACCCCGACGCCCCTTTCCCTCACTCTTTCTATCAATAATCTGTCATGATGTCATGCTATTTTAGGAATTTGTATTTGTTCTAGTCAGTTATTCATATGATATTTGTTTTGATACTGCTACTGGAATATATTGCAATGTGGTGTGGTGGGCTTGAGATGAATGCTCTGTGATGATAATAGTCTTGTACTGAAATTGTTTTGATAATCGTGTTTGAACTTGAGCTCTAATTGGAATGCTTACTCTACATCTGATAGCAATATCAAAATGTTAAATCTTAGCTTTATGCTGATTTCATTTGTTCACATGATGTTTGTGTTGAGCATATTATTCCTTTTAAATGACTTGGAGGATTTACATGTCTATGTCAATTATCCCAATTATTATTAATTGGTGTGTATACCCATACACATAGAGATCGAATCTAATTGGAATGCTTACTCTACATCTGATAGCAATATCAAAATATTAAATCTTAGCTTTATACTGATTTCATTTGTTCACATGACGTTTGTGTTGAGCATATTATTCCTTTTAAATGACTTGAAGGATTTACATGTTTATGTCAATTATGTCATTGTATTGGTCCTAATTTCTTCCCTACATATCCCAATTATTATTAATTGGTGTGTATACCCATACACATAGAGATCAAATCTTACGATAATATGTTCATGCATGTCAGAACTTTTATTTCTTGTGAAGATGTCTTCCGCTCATTCTTCGTCATCACCGCCTCATGTGTCTGATGATGCACCATCATCTGGAATATCCAACCGCGGTAGAAGAAGAGGAATATCGAAAAGGCCCGCGGGCCGATTTACCATCACAGAGGCCGATCAGTCTGGGACCCCTGTCAATCCTCGCCGAGCAGCGTCCGCATTCCGGAGAACGGTCGGAATCGTTGCACGGCAACGGGTCAACGTCACCTACGATTCGTGGAAGGAGTTTACCAAACAAGAGAAAGATGTGCTGCTGACGGATATTCTCAAATCGTTCGAGATCCTGGAACAACACGAGGACTCCGTGCGATGACACGCGTTGCTACAGGCATGCAAAGCATGGAAGAACTTCAAGAGCACGCTTATCAAGAACTACGTGGAGAAGGATTTGACGCCCTTCCACAAGTATCCGTTCTTGGAAGAGACCTGCGCTGAGTTTGTGGCGAAGAAGACGACAGATGAATTTAGGAGTGAAAGTCGCAACTGACACGGCCCTCCGGGCAAAAAACAAGCACCCCACGCACTCGGACCGGCTGGGTATGCGGGTAAAATCTTGATATGGAGGATCAGACCAGAGGCAAGCCGTTCGAATGTCTCCCCGTCATTTCCCGATATCACTAATGTGCACGCCCGGCAGTGGTTATTTGGGAGGTTACATACCCTGCCTACGGGGGAAGTCTCCTTTCCAAACCCCGCAGACCAGGAAGTGTCCCAGCGCCTGGTAAGATATCGAACTACCTAGTTTGTAATTACTCCATAACTTCATCGGAAGTGAAATGACATGTCGGGCTATTGCAGGTAACGTTGAGTGCACAATCTTCCCAATGCTCATTCCAGGCAGACAGGGAGAGAGATATACTCTCTACGGTCCTAGGAAACAATGAGCATCCGGGTCGCACGAGAGGCGCTGGTGTATATGTTACATGGGCAGAATTGTTCCAAGCGGACTCCGGATCATACCAGAGTAGGAAGAGAGCCAAAGCCGACCGCGATGCAAAGCTACGAGAGGAGATTCGTGAATCCCTCAAAGATGAGATCACTGAATCCCTCAGAGATGAGATCGATGATCGTGTCAGAGCTGCGATGCAACGGTTTGAGGAAAGGATTAGGGAATTACAACTCTCAAATCAGTTGCAAGCCCCTGCCCCTACTCTGGAATGCTCGAGCCATTGATAGGCCTATTGGAGTAGCTAATTTTGTATCGTTATGTAGGCGGCTATGAAGTGCAAGCTCTAAGTGAGATATGCCTCTGTTGCCCTAGATGCTGCTTGGGGCCAGGTGTATCCATCCAGTGTCGGGGCTTTAGTGCACGGTGCAAATCTAGCGCCGGGTTTCGCAAAAGTGAATGTGGACGGTGTTTGTGCCAATTTCGGGGCCATCCCGCTGCATATTCCCCCAAACGATGAGGTCATGACTCTCGAGCAAGCCGTTGGAACATTCATCCAGTGGCCCAAGGGGGACATCTGCCTGGAGCTACCTGCTCTAGTGTCAACTTCATGGGAATGTCATACAATCCAGATCAAGTCCACGGAGCCGATCGCACCGGTTACCTACACTGACGCGGCAAGGGCCCGGTGCATCAAATGCATCTACACCTCGTGCTCAGTCGACTCTTGTGAAGTCGACCTATACAAAACGAGGCAGCAAGGGCAAATCAAAGACGATCGACTCCTGTTCTGATACCCCCTTCTTGCCGTTGGCCCGGAAATTCGTGCTAGGCGAGCCGTTGGTCGAGTGGTTAGACAACCCTACCCTAGGACCGGCTTGCACGACATTGCATACATGGTACATGGAACAGGCCAACAAGCCGGCTAAACAACGATGCTCGGGTGTCACCGTCAAGTTCAAGGAGGATCATTTTAACCACATGCTTCAAGACTGTGTCTTCACGGTGACCTTCGAGGACTTGTTCTGTCTCTTCAACCTCGACGAGCTCAACGTCTCACTCATACGATGCTGGATACGATAAATGTGTACAATCACGGTTAATGTTCGTGTAATACCGATAAATGTTATATATAACTCCTTGCTTTTTTATATAGATACATGATGTCTGATGCCGAAAGAAGGAATTCACCGATATGTTTCCTCGACCCACACGTGGTCTCCGAGCAAACCATCAAGGCGAATGCAATATTCATCGAGGATTACATTATAGAGTTTTTCCGGGCTCACCGCAACAAGGAATACACACTTTTTCCCTACAACCAAGAGTAAGTGTTGCACTACTGGCTATACTTGTTGATTTGTACTTTATAAGCAACACGAACTTAGGTTTAATGACCATGGTGACATACCTGTGTAGTTTCCACTGGATTCTAATTGTAATTATACAAAAACAGAAATGAGTAATATACCTAGATTCCCTAAAGAGGACCACTCACAACTTCATAGTTATCCGGAATTTAATCAACAAGTAAACACATTTCCTCCATAGAAACTCTATTGTAGTCTTTCCTTCCTTTGCAATGGCTAAGGCTAACTTCTTGGAGTCACGTAGGGTGTTCGACGTGTTATATGCTAGAGGAGGGAATTGCAGGGGAAGGTCACTGCAACATGATCTAACTTTCCCGGTACTCGCTAGCTAGCACACATTAATCCTATATAACACTTTGTAGTAATGCCTTTCGAACTAAACAATTCTATTTTTGCAGTGCCACCAGCAGCCATCGGGCCGCAACGTCTGTGGATACTATGTTTGCCACAACATGGAACTACTCATCGGTTCCGCGATCACCAATGATCCTGTCGGACTCGGGAACGAAAGATCCCGAACCCTCGTGTTCATACACCACCAGATTTCCGTACACAGCTACAAAAATGATAACATAACCAAGTCTCGCATTTCATTAATAGTAAATCAGAGTTCAATACAATTGGGCATGAAGCCAAATAAGGAAGTAAATAACACAGCGGAAGTAAAAGAAAAAAATAGTAGTAGGCGAGCGATCCGCCACAGTAATCGTCTGGGGCGAGCCTAGGCGTCAGTGTCCTCACCGCCCTGATAGCGATCTTCTCCTCAAATTTTGTTGCATAAAGCAAGCATGAGCACAACTACCGTGCTCGCAAGTTACACCCAATATGGAATTTGTAATGCATGCATAAGGTAAAACAAAGGATATTGGCAGGGTTATTTTGCGTAAGCAGCAGTTTTAGTTCAAATAATCCTAATAGATTGCAAGGCATTTTCATACAGTATTTAAAATCATAATTTAAATGACAATTGAATAATGTGGATAACCTCCAAGAAAGGTGATGGATATCCTCCAATCACAATGGCTAACCGCCCAATTTTCCCACAGGACTAACCATCCTGAAAACATCTGTTGAAACCATTTTAAAACCAAAAACAAGGCTAACTCAAAGTGGCTTTGCTAGCATGTCCATGACCGCGGACGCGGCTATTCGAATAGTTTCTCCTCTGCAGAGTTTGTACAGCTTTACCCACACGAGATAATTTGCTCCTTGTGTCGGCCAATCCACGCTTCCTAAGGCGTGTGACAAAGCAATTATCACGAGGCCGTTACAATGATCTACCCCAAAGAACTCATGCCCGCTAAGGTTTCGCTTCCATTGGACTATCCATCCTCCGGGAGCCCCCTCTTGCGCCATGTGGGACTACTGTCTATCCAACACCCACTCATACAAAATGGCACGAATATCTACGAGGTATCCCAAATTATTAAGCCAAGTCTTGCCCAGACAAGACGTGTGGTGGTACGGTAAGGCATAGCAAGATGCGGCTCCAAGACCGGTCCTTAATTGACTTGGGCGTCATTCAAAATCAAACCCTGGGTGTTAATCCTAACCAGATTAAACCGTGCATAAACTCTGCACCCACCATTCATCCGTTTACCAAGTCTAAACCATTTTAGCATTTTATTTGATTAAACCATCTTTACAAAATTCCCTATGGTAAAACAATACCATAGGTTCAAGTTTAAACAAATTTGAAATGATTTGGCTAAATCCTCCCAAAATCAAAATCATGGTCTAAGCATTTGCTAAGCATTTCCAAACAATTTATCTATGGTGACAAGGGATGACATTTCAATATTCAATATTGGCCATACAATGACAGTTGGAATATCTAATCATTTAAATAGGAATTTAAAATACTTGAATAAAAGTATGCATGCATTTAATAATTTGAAAACTGAATTTAAATAACTTTAAAATATTAGGGGCAAGATGATCAAAGTATAACTTGCCTTCGCTGAAGTCTTGAAATTCTAATTCTTGGAAGAATCAAATTCCCTAATCGTAAGTAATCTAAACGTGAAAATACGACAATCAATTGAAATTCAAATAAAGACAATACAATAGTTCAAACTAACTCCAAATAAAATAATTATATTTTATTTGGCTAGATAACAATTTTATAAGACTTTATAAGTTTGAAACATTCAATTTAGAGATAGGAAAATAAAAGATATAACTTTTACAAGTTTAAATCCTAAATTTGCAAATTAAATAGTTTAATTTAAAATAACAATTTAAACTAATTCTAATTTATTAAGCTAGATAATCTTTTTATAAAATTTTAGAAACTTAATTCACTAAATTTGGAGTTTGAAATTCAGATGATATGAATTTTACAAATTTTAATTTAAATTTGGAATTCAAATGGATTTCTAAATTCCAAGACAGAACTAGACTGAACTCCAAATTGAATAACTATATTTTATTTAGTTAGATAATAATTTTCTAAGATTTTAGCAATTTGAATCATCTAATTTGGAATTATGGTTCAAAAGATATGAATTTTACAAGTTAAATTCCTAAATTAGTGGTTTAAATTATTTCAAATTCAAACAGACAGTTTAAACCTATTCCAATTCAAATTTTTATATTTTATTTAGCTAGGTATTAATTTTATCAAATTTTAGAAATTGAAATCACCTAATTTGGAATTAGAATGCAAAAGTTATGAATTTTACAAATTAAATCCTAAATCTGTGATTTAAATCAATTTTCTGAATTATTTTTCTAAAAGAAAATCTAATTATTGCGCAAGGTGACGCCAGCAGTGGAATTTCGGGATTTAAATAAATGAATAAAAACAAAACTGACAGTGGGCCCCTTGTGTCAGAGACACGGCTCACGTGGACTTAGTCCACGGGCTTGGCTCACGGGTGGGGGTGGCACGCGTGTGCGACGTGTGCGCCACGTCAGCGGAAACGGCGACGTGGCGCCTACGTGGTGCTTGCGTGGCGCACGCGTGGCAAGGCCACGCGATGGCGGCGGCGCCAGCTGGGACCTAGGGTCGCCGAGCTCTGACGCACGGCATGCAAGGTGAGATGTGCGAAGAGAGAGAGATCACGGGGTTTAGGCCACCCACTCGGCGAGCGAGGGGAGGCGGGCGGGCGAGGAAGATGCGGCGTGAGTTGCGGCTTGACGGCGAGGATGCACTCGGTGGCTCTCCGAGGGTGGCGAGGCGCGCACCGAGTTCGCGGCCGCGGCGATGGAGATCGTGGCGGTGGCGGGGGCGCGGGTCTCGGCGGCGGCGGAATCGAGCTCAATGCTACGGACCGGCGGCGAGGAAACTCAAATTCGGCGAAGAGGGGCACGGAGCGAGAGTGGGTGGTGGCGTTGGCGTCGGTGGAGTGAGGGCTTCACGACGCGTCCTTTATAGGAGTCGGGAGGTCCGAGGCGCGTGGAGGAGGTGGGGTAGTGGCGCGGCGGTTGCGGCGTCGACGTGGGAAATCCGCGAGAAGAGGGGAGAAGGTGGGGCGAGGCGGTTGGAGGCGCCGAGTCGCGGCGCGCACGTGTCGAGGGACGCGGAGGTTGGAGCGGCGATACTGGCTTCGCCTGTGAGCGAAAATGGCGAGGCGGCTTGACCGCGCGAGAAGAACGCGGGAGAAGATGACGCGGCCGTCGGATTTTCCATCCGACGGTCGCGGAGAGAGGTGGCGTGGAGCGATGCGGGCCATCGATGGGCATCCGATGGTGGAGAGAGAGAGCGCGGTGGTCATGGGCGTTGGATCTAAATCCAACAGTCCATCGCTGATCTTGCTTGGGGTCGGAGGAGAAATGGGCGAATTCGCCCAAAGGATTTTAGGATATTTAAATCGGTTTCCTATTTTAAATACTCGAGGTTAATTCATTTAGGCTTTAGAAATTAGCGATTAATCCCAAAAATCCTAGGAAAATTTACGGATGACTCGAATTATTCGGACTTAAATAAAATAATTCAAACTTAAAGTTGATACTGGATTTTGAATTGAAAATTCTTTTAGCTTTCAACAATTTAAACAATAGTTTTTAAATTGCAGCAAATTCACCAATTCAAATTAATTTTCAACTTAAATCAAATTTGAAATTTTGGGCTGTTACAGATCCTCAGGTTTATCAACAATTATTTCATATATACTTACCAATTTATATAAGCATGAATTTAATCTTCCTATCGACGGAGTTGCGACCATCATTAAATCGTGTTGGAACAGAAGCGAGCTCATAAAAGTTCGATCACACCTTGCGTCATTCTGAGCAATCGGTCATAAATCCAGATGGGAGTTTCCACAGTGTAGATTGAACTTGATTGGGATATATTGAACTTAATGGTACATGTGTGTAAATTAATGTACATTAATGGTTAATTTTAATTAATTGATTTGTGAATTGGATGTGCTTGTTTATGAAATGAATGCAAATTTGATGTGCTTTTGAAATGAATGCGAATTGGATGTGCTTGTTTCAGAGGGCATGGCTAGCATTTCCTGAGGCTAGCCAATAAACAGAAATAGATTTAGCAATACAAAAGAATATCACAGACGGTTTTAGATGAAACCGCTCAGTGATAATCGAAAATCACGAGCGGTTTGTAGATGAAACCGCTGCGTGATAGGACTATCACAGACGGTTTCATCTACAAACCGTCTGGATTGTCGATATCACATACGGTTTCATCTACAAACCGCTGCATGATTGTCGCACTATCATGCACGGTTTTGAGTTAATAATCGCTCGTGATATTATATATTACGAGCGGTTTGAAAACCGCTCAGTGATGACCTCATGTCATTCTTGACCCATAAACTCGAGATAGCTCATGAAATCGTCTGTGATGACGTTTTTGAACTGTCTGTGAAGGCCTTTTCTGTAGTAGTGACAGGACAGTAGGTAAAATAACTGAACAAGTAACAACAAACACTCACAACCCTACTCGGTTGTAAGCAAAAATATAATCAATATTCCGCCATAGAAATGGCACTGACAGATTCATGTTCAACCATAGAAATGGCAATCCTGCTATAGAAATAGCAAATTAGTCATAGAAATGACAATCCGCTATAGACATAGCAACAAAGCCATAGAAATAGTAGTTAACTCAACAAATGAAAAACCCCGTGTCATTACCCTACTCTTTTGTGACAAAACAGTTTAGAAAACAAAGCTACCGCCATACCAGCCACACTAAGCATGCTCATGACCGCGAGCACGGCTATTCAAATAGTTTATCACTCTGCAGAGGTTTACAACTTTACCCATAGTACATGGTACTCCAGTTGCCCGGAATATCTCTATATCGTTGCTCACTGCCGAAGGTAAGCAACCTAGAGTTCGCGACGCAGCCTTTACATTATCTAGTCCTAACCTTGCACTAGCCCTGCGAATCATTATCCTCATCCGTCGGGATAATAATAATAATAACACTGATAGTAACAAAGTAACACATCGGATGAGGAGCCTTACTCACCCAAACAGCACCCGTTGAGCAAGTTCCTCACTTCGCCCGGATGGAAACCCGTCGAAGTGAGGCATTCGCAGTTGTGTCGGCATTACCGATCCCTCGGCAATGTGCGCACTACTTCTACCTACTATCATGCAAGGCTAAGATTTCGATAACCTAGTTAGCTACGACCATCCCACACTAGCACATATGGTTGTACGATTAGGTCTTAGACCCGGATTTGCTGGCTTCAGTCCTTAACCGACTACGAGCAAGATCTCCACTCTAACTACTAGTGAGTTTCAATCCTCACTTTCTCAGAATACAACAATAACTTGCCCGTGTCTAAAAACTAAAGTTTTCATGTCATTTTCATATAAAATAATAGAGGTAACTCCTCTGGACATTTTACAAAATAATCCCAAATTCACAAATTAACATATTGTCCTCTAATCAATTTTTCAGAAATTCTATTGCTCTAATTGCATTTGTGCAATAACTACACTCGAAAATTCCCAAATAACATCACATATTGTCTAACCCATATTCTAATGGTTACAATAGTAAGAGATCGATAATCCAAGGAGACATATGTAGCAAGTAGGATTTACACTATCACTTTCCCGATAATAGCATTTTCATACAAACATACACGTATGCATAATAGGATTTGCAAAACAAAGTACAATAATTAAAACACTGGGATCAACATGATCAAAGGGGGTGCTTGCCTTGCTTATATTGTTCAGATAACCTTGATCCTGTTTAATGTTCTGATAATCTCAATCCCGTTGGGAGTGTTGTCCCATCACAGCGGCAGAGTCTAACTACGCAGATTACGATTAAATCCAAGAGCGTCTGAAAATAACCAAATGAAATCCAATAAAAACATATTCAAACCAAATGAAACACTTCAAATAAGACTAAACATATTTATCGCCATCTTGAAAGAAGGGAGTAATTCAGATGAGGTCAAAACATACTCATCTGGAGCTGATGAAGGAAATACTACAGACAAAGTATATCAGAGGGGTTGATGAAAGAAATACTTCAGACCAAAGTATAACCAAGGAAGCTGATGAAGGAAATACTACAGACAAAAGTAGATAATCCCACGGAGAGAGAATGTTTGTAGGAACATTCCTCACTAGCTACCTAGGTGGGAGAGATTACCTGATTAGGTAATACTCTTTAGATCTACTTTCGGATTACTAATCATCTGATCACTGGGGACGGATGACAACGGACGACACCTAGAGCCTAGGTGATGTTGTTTTCCTTAACAGGTCACCTAGTACTCACAAACACTTTCTCCAGGCATTCTATGTATACATCCACGATGATCATACAGTCAAAATCAATCCTCTTATATGCTTTCATGATTATTTTAGTTAATCATTAACTGACTTGATACCGGTTTATTGAGAGTTTCTTAACATGACTTGCATAGAAGGTCCAGCTCATGTTAATGATTATTTTTGTTATTATTTCCTATTTATCAAGGAAATTCCATGATTTAAGTGTGTCCTTTTTATAGTCATTATATGACTAAGCTTTATGCTAAGGTGCAACTATTTCTGGGTTATCTTCCAACTGAAATATATACTAATGATTTTTAATCTCTAATTGCCTTACCATATTTTATTTTATTGACCTAGTGTTACTATAGATATTAACATAATCACGGCATAAGGGCCTACTATTTGCTTAGCTAACCACATGCCATGACATACATCCTAATTAGCTTTACCCTTTTAGGTTAATTGATAATGGCTAATTCACTCGATATGATTTTTAATTAACTTGTCCTTGTATTTAACATGGCCTTAGTTCATTGTTTGTTTTTGAATACTCATAACAATGGTTGTCTGCAGATTGGGTTGCTACTGCTAGACAAAAGTTCGGTGGTTATTTGGATTAATAAAATTCCTAACCATTTGTTTTAACCATGTCATTTACCTACTGTTATTTTTAATTACTTTCAAGTTCTCTTTTCTGTTCTTACAAAAAGGAATTCTGTCCCTACTGTTGTGCTGCTAGTTAGCTTATCCTCAAATATCAAGCTTCAATTTGGTCAATGTATTTGAGTGGCCTAGGTAACAGCTACCATATTTGGTAGTAATAGATGATCTGTTTTGAGTTAACATCTAATTCCTCTTATTTTATTTTACTAATCACTTAATTTGGGAAAGGACTTGCTACCTTGGGTTTATCATTGCTAACCACCCTACAAATTAGCTCCTAACCAGTCCTTCAAATAAATTGGCCTACTGTTGCTTAGATATCCCTATTCCAATTATTGTCAATTCCTTTTAAGAATAGTATCTTAGTCAATAGATTACCATCAAATGTTGTTGTCCAATTTTAAGTGGAGGACTACTGACAAAATCTGAATAGCTAACTTCATACCTGTTTTTCAGGTTAGCTGGCTCCTTACAGATCAATCTCTAATGGCTCTCTAATCCAACAAAAAAATTCTTCCCTACTTGCATCAGAAGGTCATTAGTATATTTGCCAATTTTGGTCATCTTGGCTAAAGAATTAGTAACAGTTCTAACTACTTGTATTAGCAATAACATTAACCCTCTGTTACTTCGAGTTTGCATCTAAATTACTGCTCTGTTCTTTCATCCAGTTAGAGGAATCTTCTGAGTAGGAGTGCTTGTCAACTAAACCTTCTCAGAAATTTAGAGATTCATTTGTTGATCATTTTTGAGTGATCAAAAAGTTCATTCAACAGATTTATGAACCTATGGTCATTTCAGATTTTCACCTAAGTACTTAACTAAGCACTTCCCTGTACAGACAACACAGAGTATTTCTGAAATGAAGTGATAATCCTCATAGAAATCTTTAACCTTCAGATTTGCTAAATCATTTAGGTAACCTAAAGACATTTACAACGTTTGATAGCAGTATTTGTTTTGACAAAAGAGTTTCACTTACAAAGCATTTTTCTGCTCATAAGTGTTACAACAGGAAACTTTCTGAACTTCCTTCAACATTTCAAATTACAATTTGCTAATCCATTTGAGGAACCTAATTGACAGCCATCAGACTTGTTAGCAACCTTTGGGTTTGCTTCATACGTGAATCTCATGTTTCAGTGACAGAAAGGGAAATACACAGAGACATGGGAGACAGAACAGTGGCGACTCGGGCGTGGTTCTTCCTCGTTGCCTCATCACTAGTGAAGACAGATACATCCGACCTGATACTCTGAATGTATGCACACAAAGAATAAATCTTATGAGACTATTGTACTAGTTTGAGTGTAAAAGCTACCTAAAATATTATCAAAGATCAAACCTCAATATTCTTCAAAGCCGCCCTCACGGCGTTGGATGTAGCCGCCCTCACGGCTCCTGCTCGCTGCCGAAGGTGACGAAGCCGAACCTGCGCGACCTCCCGGTCTCACGATCGTTGATGATCTGCACGCGCCGCCATTACCGAGTCAAAAAACTCAAGAATTCGTCACCATACTTGCAGATCTACCACAGGAAAAAAAACATCTACTACACACAATTTCAACAGATCTGACTACTTTTCTCAAAAAAATTTAAAAAAAGATTTCCCGACAAAAAAAGTGATTTTTATGCATGTTAGTGTAAGCAACCGTACCAGGTCTAACCATTCAACTATTGGGCAGTGGGCTCAAAATCATTTGATTAAAAGCTCATATTTCTACAAGTTATTTATCAAGGTATTAGAATGCACTTAATTAGGTGCATTAAGGTGTAGAGTTATTCATGGTTGTTTTATTATAATATATTTGATAGAAAAACAAGCTTTTGAACCTATTCTCCTGCAGTTATTTTCATCCAAGTAAAATCCCGTTATTACTGACTACTAATGTACTTTCGTACTCTTTTCAGGTTGGTAAAATGACAACAATCAACAGACCGAAGAATATGTTACTGAATTTACTTAGCTGTAGAGCACATGGAATTGTTGATGCCTTCCAATAGACTGCCAAACAATGTTGTGCACGAACTTGCAAAATTTTAGAGCTATAGCTGTTGTCAGTTGTAACTACTCATGCCAGTTGTGTATACGAAACATATACTTTCTTATGCTATTTTCTTATTCTGTTTGTTATGAAGTAAAATGGTCAGGTTTCTTTGTAAATTAGTGTGTAGGATTGGTGGCTTTCTACCAATAACAACGCACAAGACTTCCTAATTTTGGGAAGGAAAGCAATTGCATACTCATATAGGCAGTGATTATTCATGAACACAATCACTGAGCATCATATTAATTTGATAATACTATTATTCATGAACACAATCACTGAACATTCACATTAATCTAACTGTCTCCAAATCCTATTTCCATTAATCTGGAGAACAACTATTGCGTCAGATTCCAAATATCAGAACAAATCAATCCCAACAGCTCAGTTCACATGAGTTCTAGTAGCAAGCATTGCATCATACTGTGAGTTTTAGGTCATAGATGTGGCTTACCTCAAAGATGTCGAGGGTGGACTGCCGTTGCGGAGGAAGATGCCGAGGGCTGGGGGAAGGTAGATGCCGAGGGCTGGGGGAGGAAGAGCCGCCGAGGGAGGAAGAGCCGCCGAGGGCCAGGGGAGGAAGAGCCGCCGTCTGGGAGATCACGGAGGAAGATGCTGAGGGCGGGGGGAGGAAGATGCCGTGGGCCGAGGGAGGAAGAGATGCCGAGGGCCGAGGGAGGAAGAATCGCCGTCGGGGAGATCCCGGAGGACCGGGCCGCGGAGGAAGAGCCGCCGTCGGGGACGAGTCGCCCACCACCCTGGCTAGCTACGAACGGGCGAGGGGATGAGCACGGGCTGCGAACGGGCGAGGGAGGCGAAGTGGTTGGGGGAGGCGACCTAGTTGGGGGCGGTGAAACGGGCGAGGGAGGCAAGAAGGGTTGGGGGCTACGGGTTGGGGGAAACGCGTAGGGTATATCAGTGGCAATTTGTGGGTAAATAGTCTCAACTTCGATGAGTATTTTGTTTTCCTGATCTATAGCTCCCTACTTAGAGCATGGTTTTACCTGCTCCTACAAATTGTACTAGAGAGCTGCTCTACTTCAAGTTGCTCCAACTCCAACAGTTTTGTGGAGTTAGCCCGTTTGGCATAGCTCCATCTACTCCAACTAAGAAGCAGGGAGTTGGAGCCATATCAAACAGGGCCTATGTTTCTTGGATGAATTATCATTTATAAAGATTCACAAGTATGTGACTTGTTGGTGAAGCTTTTTATTTGTTGTATAATATTATTCTAAGAGATCATTGGTCAGGTGTCACTAGTTGAGATACTAATGACTTATAGATCAACACATATATTAATTGATGACCACGTTTCACCGGTTATAGATATGTGGATATCGAATCAATAATGTGAGCACATGTTCACTTTGAGATTGTTATATTTCAATGTGTCATCACTTGGTTTCAAGCAATGATGAAATATAATCCTTATACCTGAGATGAGTATGGTTTCCAACATATGTAATAGTATACTTAGGGATTATCAAATGCTACTTCGTAACTGAGTAGTTATAAATGTAGCTTTCAGGTATGCTATGAAACATGCGGAAGGATGTGACTGGTCGAATATGAGATTTGTCCCTCCTAGCATAACAGGAAAGATATCTCTGTGGCCCTCGATGTACTTGGATAAAGGAAGTGTATGACCGTACCACAAGTAATCGAAGAGTCGACCACACAAAGTTATTCATCACTAGATCGAGAAAATATTGAACAGTCCTTGGATGATATATATCTCACCTGGTGTTCGATCCGATATCGTGAGGTAAAAGGAGAATACACAAGAAGGTCACTTAGTCTGACCAGATACGAATAGGTCATATGGGAATATACATTGGTTGTGAGCTGATCGTACATGATCACAAACTGGTCGGCAAACTGGTTGTGATCAGATGCGAACTGGTCGTGAGTGATAAGGATCTAGTTGTAGATCATATTGCATAAGGTTCGTCCGATATATTTATTATGTGTATTCAAGAGTCGCTATGTTTTCCTAGGAACCGCTACTGACTTGTGGATCAGAAAATAGTTTCCGGATCACGACCGATTATGCATGAACCTATATGATCACACACTTAATGTGTTGGAACAAACTAGTTTGGATTGCATCCATTAATGACTCTTTATAAGGGGAGGCGTGACACTTTTAGGAGATGAGCACCACTCACCGAAACTCTAACCGCCACCTCCCCGAAGGCCCTGCCGTGTATGCCTGTCTTAGCACACTGGCGTACGATGTTCCATCACTAAATTTGTGGATACTGTAGAGGCGTTGCTACGCTGATCGAGGACGATCACAAGCCTACTGTATCAACAAAAACATGATATCTCTTTCAAACTAGCTATGAAACCCTTTGAACCTGTCATTTACAAATGACAACCATTATTCACATTTTTCAGACTTGTGGTTATCCATAAATATGGTAAGAGATAGAAAACAAAAGACAGCGGTGCTGTGGGCCGTGCTGATTATATTACCTCTTTTGGAATAGTAGCTGAAAATAATAAAGTCGTCTTTGATGTGGCAAGCTATCAACAATCTTCTCTATGTCTTTACGGAAACCCAAATCTAGCAAATGATCAGCTTCATCCAACACAAGCAACTTCAATCCCATCGAGTGGACAGAGAATGAAGATTTGTTTTCAATGTGATCCGGCAGCCTACCAGGTATAGCAACTAAAATCTGGAAGGGGAAGAAACACAAAATACAGGTCAAGCTAGCAGTTGAAGTTTTACGTTGATCTTTATTAAGTCAGTAAATGTTACAAACCTGGCATGGATTAGACTCTAAACGCCTCTGATCAAGCTTGAATCCAGTACCGCCAATAAGAGATTGAACACCAATTCCTTCATTTTACTTCAACAGAACATTTGCCTCAGCTGTAAGCTGGATGGCAAGCACTCTTGTAGGGCAAAGGACAAGGGCAAATATTGGTGACACTCGATGATTTGTATGGCTCTTCATATCACACCGGCGTACCCATGCGTACGGCATGCCCATGTTATTACACCGGCGTACGGCGTTCCACCACTGAACTTGTGGATATAGTAGAGGTGTTACTGTACGAGGACGATCAGCAAGGTATGTAGGGAACGCGAGAGGCTGTTGGGGGAGATGATCGGCGGCTAAGAATATTAGATGATCGACTACTTTCACTACATTGACACGCGTGACGTTAGACTAAGCTACTTCAACTCTTCTTCCACTGCACTATGTGTTTAGTGGTAACGATCTATGATTTTTGATTTGCATGACTTACTAGTTTACACGGTAAAATTTTGAATTGTGCGTTAGTATAGTCTACATGTATCTCAACAAAGACCACCAACAATCGTCGGTCGTCACGGGTGATGTAGACATGCAGTAGCAAACCATGAATTGACCAGCCCCTCACTCAGCCCCCTTTTGCCCTGCAAGACAACTGAGCAAAGGGAATACGAGGGAGGAAAAAGAAGTCCGGAGGCGTATCCAATCTCGGCTTGCTCTGATTCTCCACCACCCATCACCGTCACCATTCAACCCAGGCCGGCTTGCAGGACAGGCGGTGCCACCAAGCTCATCCTCGACCGCTGCTGCTGCGGCTGACACACACACATGGAGGAAGATAGGGCAAACCAGAGCCTCAAAAGTGGGCGACCCACCATCGCCAGCACATGCCGATCGATAGAATCCAAGGGCCAAGTAGCCAGCATACGCTGCATCTGCACTGCACTGCATTGCCTCTTTCTTTCCAGCTCTTCTGGTGCAAGACCTGCAGGTTGCAACCACATCCCAATCATTCTTCCATGTCCCTTCCCCAAGTCGGCGAGGCAGAACGTGTCCACGAGGGATCCGGATCCCCTGCAGCGGCGAGCAGTGTTTCATGAGAGAGCGAACGGTGCTCCGCTGTAGTACCATAGCAACAACGGAAAAATACGGCTGCGAAAACACTGTAGCAGCAATACTGTATCGCTTTGTCTTAGCCTTTGATTTTTAACTATACATTATAATTGACTCCTTCGATGCAAAGCACCCCAATCCGTCCACGAGACCATGAGCCGCACAGGCATGCTGTTGGATGATGGATGAATCATGAATCCCTTTGCCAAACACCATGTGGCCGCGTGCCATCCTGCAGTGTCCATATATACCTCTGGTTCGAGTCAAACAGTACGAACAGCACTACGCTCCAGAGAACTGGGTTGGTTGGTTGATGAAATCAATCACTTGGACAGCAGTGGCCTGGAACTTGGTATGGGATGCTCGAAACTTTCACGCGAACCTCAATCTTAGCCATCCAAGGCCTGATTGAACGGCTCGCGTGCTCGGAAAAAAACATGCTTCCAAATTGTAAAGGCGTCATTCCTTAGAGATTTGCAAGTTCTGAAAAGCTTTTGCGTAAGGTTACGGACAAAAGGTCTAGCTAGACGCAAAATGAATGATTTCAGTTGAATCCAGGGGACACCGCTTTGGGTCCGTCCAGCTTCCTATAGATGAAATTCAGTAGCTAAGCTGTGACTATGGTCCATATGGATAACACCCTTGCATGATTTAAGAGCTTCTGGAGGTGTGCATTATGCTAAACATTTTGAGTCACCTTTCGCCAATGCAATGATGGTATGTTGCAATCTGTAGACCATGGCCTTCGGCAGCTGCCAAGCCTAGTGCAAATCTACCAATTCAGAACTACTGTAGTCTGTTTTCTTTTTAAACTAATAGAGTGCTCGTGCATTGCAACGGAGCCCAAAAGACAGTGATATATATTAGTAGACGAGATCCTAAACCGCATAATAAACATCAAATTTCTTTCACACACATATAAACAGAAACATTAATGATGTCTATTGCATCACCGACTACTACAACTTGGAAATTGAAATTTTGAGATCATACATTGTTTACCTTTGGAAGTTAAAGTTGATGTCGGCTTCCCTTCTCGACGTTATGTCCATTTCCAGCCATTGCTGGCTGACAAGGACAAGGGCTATGCGTTGATGGCCAACTTCTTCCACCTTAAACCCAAGCCATGACTTGGTTCTTACGACCATTGACTCTCTGTAGCCCTCGTCAGGTACATTGCGGCTAGGAGGTACGAGGCTGGGGGAGAAGGTGGTGGCGGTATCGCGGTGGTAATAAGCGAGGTGGAGATGCTTGCTCAGCTGGCGCGGAATAGGAGGCGGCAGTGGCGCAAGAGAGGATTAGGATGATGAGGACACGGTGCGGTTAACTCGAGACGGCGGCACGACAATGGAAGAACGCTTTCGTCCCTACCTCTTCCTCGAGTGCCATCGCTGCCTCCCCTCCCTTCCCCGGCGCAACCGCTTCTCCTCTAAGGTACCGCCTCCTCCTCTCCCCCGCGGTGTCTTCTCCCATCCCCGACACCGCCTCCCCTCCTCGTACCTCCTCCTGTTGCCGACGCTACCTCCCCACACCGCCGCCTCCTACGCTGTCGAATCCACTCATCTTTGTGCACACCGTTGTTGCAACCCGCAAACTGAGTGACAGAGGGGGTCGGCATCAAGGTAGTTAGGATCGCGATCCAAGTCTTAAAGTCTTACGACTCTACGAACCCACGACAGCCTGTCGATCCAAGTCTTACTACCGATCCGATCCTACTCAAGGTCGGTAGGATCGCGATCCTACTCTTAGAGTCTTACGGTTCTACGAACCCACGACAGCCTGTCGATCCAAATCTCACCGTCGATCCTACTCGTAGAGACTTAGGGCAATTTTTTTAGAGGCCGGGCTTTGCGATATTTTGTTTTAGAGCAAAATTTGTTGATATTAATTTCGAGAATGAAACTATAAATAAACAAGGAGCATGCAAAATATTGTATCGATGTGGTAATGCTAGTACAAATATCTATATTATGGCATGAGCAATCTTGAGCTTGATAATGATAAGCTCTTTTTATTCCTGGAGTATGTCTAGCTACTTTTAAGGAACATGCAAGTGGTAAACCATATAACAATCATACAAACTTATAGTATAGATGTTAAATATGTGTATTTTTACAAATCCGTAGAATCGCCGATTCTACGATTCGATACTACGATTCGATCCTACCGGAGGCAAATCGATCCGACTCGGGATCTCGACTCTGACTACCTTGGTCGGCATCTCTGAGGCACAAAGCAAATGCCTGATGGGCGCAGGTAGCGAATCGCGGCATGAGACAGGAAGGAGTGGAACGACGATGGATTTTGGTGTGTGCATGTGAAGAAGAAGTGGAGCGGCGACAGTTTGGGTAGTTGCGGAAGAAGTGGGGGTATGGATACGTTCGTGAGTCATGGGGGATGGTGGGGCTAGACCTTATCCTTATCAGGTTGTTTTCCACATGTTAGTGCGCATCGATAAGAAATTTGGGAGGGGTGGGAAAGGCCAACCGTACGCACGAGAGAAAGTACATCGTCCCACTGCGCGGGGGTAAACTTCGTCTTTATTATTTAGGTTATGTCCACATATTGGTGTGTCTCGATAATGAATTTGAGAAAGGTGCGAGAGGCCAAGGTACTGTGCGCACGAAAGAAATGACATTGTCACGCTGTATAGAGGTAAACTCGTCCTTTTATTAGTTAATATAAGATAAAAACAACATCTACACTCTGCAGAACTACCATAGAATGTTAGCACATAAGAGCAGCATCTTCAGAATTACAAAACCAAATAGTCTAACGTTTAGGTTGAGCTGGTTCATCACCTTGGGATCATATGCCACATCTACCTGACATCCCCAGAGCTGCAAAACCAAACAGTACACCGCGCGTGCGCATCTGACGGAAGCAAATTCTTTGGGGGAGGGCCTCAGAGTGAGGCCCCTCCCCCACACCGTTGGATCCTCTCTCTCACCTCTTATACTGTAGCAAATGAAGGGTAGATACGAGGAGCCTCTCCTGAGGCCCCGTCTCAGAAGATTTATTTTCCGCATCTGACCATGTGCAATTGCAAACAATCCAGTCTTGCAATGTGGACACTCGATTGGTCGCAGAACTGCATCATCATTACGTCACCGGGCGGATGGTGCCAAAGAAGCCTCCTGCGCATGGCAAGTGGGCCCCCCTCGGTTTGGGGATTACGTTGCCCACGTGTACTGGCATCCCCAGCACCGGCTCCAGTGGTGGACTCAGCCTAATCTTACGTGCTCTGCCATAAGAAGCACAGCATGCATTCTTCTTTTTCTTTTTCTTTTCTTCGGCGGACGCTTCTCTCCACTTCGTGTTGTATCACTATTTTTCTTCCTTCTGAGTTAAAATGACATACAAAACTTTTACATGTTCTTAACAAAAGGAGAAGAAGAGAGGGCCTGGAGACACTGTGCGACAGTCTTGCGCACTTGCTGGAAGATTCGGTGTCCATGATTATACTCGTGAGTTTCATGAAGATAAGCATCTTTCAGGCTATTAGACAAGTAGCTAAGGACATTACCGAACTACTTAGCAAGTCCCCTTTACCTTCTTTCTGTTATTTTATTCCTGAAATCAATAGGAACCCCCGTGTCCCTATCATAATCCTCACCATTATGAGATGGGTATACTCCCTACCAAGATAGACAGGAGTGTTACCACTTGAGCTGCAACTAGTTGGGATCCAGATCCTCTGCTGTAATGCAGAAGATCACCGTGCGAACAGCAACATGAGAATATTTACCGCATCGATTCCACTGTAGCAAAACACTGCAGAAAAACACTGTAGCTTTGATATGTACCTTTCGTTTTTTTATCAGACGATGGATAATGCTTTTTAATGCCATACACTATCGATGCGTTAAAACCTTCAATGCGAAAGATCCATTTCCAACTAGTTGACGATGAGTCTATCCACCAACTGGCCATTGTCTAATGATGTGTTTGGTTAGGTAAACCAAGATGAATGGAATGGGATGGTACAAAATGGATGGAACCATCCTGTATAGGATGGTCCAAGTATTATGTTTGGTTAGTAGGATGATACACTACGTGAATTTGTTTGGTTGAGTGAACCTCTTCTGTCTCCCAGTGAACATACCTCCAACTGGGGCCCACCTGTCATCAAATGCCACAGAGAGAGACTGAGACAGAGAAGAGAAGAAACAGGGGAGGTGGCCGGGCACTGATGCCGAGGCTGGACGCCGGCGAAAGAGGTGGCAGCGGCGGCTGAGGTGGTCAAAATGGGTTGCACGGTGGAAGGCGACCACACGGGTGGTGGCATTGTGGCCGGATGAGCACGAGAGCGGGCGAGCGGTGGAGCCCTACGGCCGGTGTTGGGGAAGGAGAAGGGGCGACGGTGTTTGGGTGGATAAGGGGTGGAGCTAGGGGGAGCATGAGTACCAGGGGGATATTGGGGACTCACTGGAGCCGGTGCTGGCGTGCGGGGAGGAGCCGTGGTGGCTTGGCGTCGGAAGCCCCAGGCGGCGCGGCTGGCACTGGAGAGGAGGGGAGCTCGGGTGAGTGATGGGGGAAGGTCTGGGGAGGTGAGGGGGGTACTCCTAAAGAAGGGAATCAGAGGGGAGATCACCAGAGTGGAAGTGGTGACGGCGACGATGGTTTTCAGCTGGAGCGGGAGAAGATGGTTGCGACGCGAGCTCCCATGCTGGAATCCCGAAATTGACTGGGGGGAAATACCCGTGGTGTTGCGGAACAGGAAGTGACGCAAACCAAACGACGAGGTCTTTACCGGGGTGGCCGGAATGGTGACGTGATGGCAGCGGCCAGCGCGGACAGCGCGACATCGCTGGCTCAGGCCAGCTCGAGGAGGGAGCAGAGGGCATTGTGGGCTCGGGCCGGCTCGGGGAGGGAGCACAGCTCGCCGGGGCGGCAGCGTGGCCGGAGCATGCCGGGGCGGCAGTGAGTGAGCGCAAGCAGCTCTAGTGGACGAGGCGGTGCTGAACCATGTGGTTTACTCGTTTTCTTCGAACGAAATGGTTCGACATATCAGTCGAATATTCTCTTTCGTTGAATGAGTTGATCCTGAACGTATCGGTTCAATTCATGCAACCAAACACGTGAACATAGCTATATTCTGGTACCGGGACTATTTCATTTGCTCAACCAAACACAGCCTAAATCATCGTAACAATCCCTTCTTCGGAAGACATGCTTGCGATAATTACTATGCCTGCCAAGACAAATAAGCATTCTACCAGTTGATTTATGAATAATTTGAAATGATTGATGCATCCCTTTGACGCAGCACTATGCAGATAAAGAAGAAGAATGGGGACGACAAAATTTTGGTTGCTTATTCTCCAAGTGATGCTCTTGTACGTTGTCACAAATCCACAAAACTGAGCAACTTGCTGGCCGCGATATGTATAATAATAGCTACGGTCAAGGGGCACAAAGGAGCATGGTTTGAGAAGGGTGACGCTTGCATGACATGAGCAAGAATGCAACGGTCAGGGCAAAATAATAGTAGTATAAAACATGCACACTATTGGGAAGCTGGCGTAGTTCTGTAACAGCTCCGTTTTTTTAGGACCGTTAAACCTTTCACAACCGGGCTAGGATGTACAATTGTGAGGTAGTAGCATCTCAAGCAAGTTTCTAATTACAATAAAAATCAGACTTTTATTACATAAGATTAAGACTTAACAGCTAGTTTTAACTTGACACGGGCATCCAAGCCCAAAGTTAATATAATACAAGATAAAAGAATTTCAAACCATAAGCACACTTGAGCGCGGTTGAGACCTAATAGCAGTAGTCACTGTCGTCTGTGGGTTCACTAAAATCCTGCTCATAAGGATCCTCTGCATTTTTTCAGGTTTCCTCTGTAGAAGTTTTGCAGATATTGCAAGAATGAGTACTACTATCGTACTCAACAAGCTACATGGAAATCGTAATTAACTACATGCTAGGATTATCAAAGGAATGGTACAGTTTTACCCTAACAGGTATATGTGGATGCATTTTGTAATTGAAGCAGTTTATCTTTAGAACAGTAAAACAATAATAAATAATAACATCAGAGGTTTCTCAACAATGGCCCAAACCAACTTAACATCTCAAAATATCTACTTATGCCTTGCATATTGGAATCACCCATTAACACAGCTTCATTAACCGGAAGCACGACGTATTCGAATACCATTAATTATACACTCTACAGAGTTGCTCAGCTTTACCCACAAGATATCTCAAACTCATACTGTTAGATCAATATACACGCAACATGATAGCGTGCGACTGAGTTAAGATAACAAAGCCTTTTTTACTGCTCATCCTTTTTAGCCTCTACCCGGTAGGTGATGGACCATACAGCCCTTAGGAGACTCTACCGGGCACAATGGATCTAATGGCACAATGCTGTCGGCATCTACCGTTGTGTAGACCAGCTAGTGTTCCTTTAGGCCCACTCCTGTCCCACTCTAGTTTTTGTAGATATTCAATCGGAAGAGTAGTGTACTAAGCCAGGGAGGAATCACCACACATGTGGTTGAGCAATTTTCTGTGTCTGCTACTTTGGCACAAGGTTCTTATCCTTACTTGTCTCTAGTAGGGAAATAGACTGACAACTAACTCGTGGCTTTCCACCTTCTTGGCCCCACCTTCGACTCACTTTTAACACAAATCTATTGGGTTGTCCAACTTCCTGGGCTCAACCCTCAACCCTCCTCCAAAAACAACTAGCAACGGCCAATACAGCTTTTCAAGATTATAAACACATTTGTGGCAAAGCTACTTATGTAGCTATCATTTTATGTGAACTTATCAAGGTGAATATGGCTTACAAAGGATGTATACTTGTCAAGATGAATATAGCCTACAAGTGCTAGGTGGGTTTGTTTGTGAGGTAATAGAATTTATCTAATTATCATGGCATTCAAAAATATTATTTTAGTATTTAAAGTAATTGGCACAAATACAATAATGAAAGTAATATTATAAATATATGAATTATAGGCTCAAAATGATCAAGGAATGTGACTTGACTCCTTGCACAAATTATTCTAGATAATGGTCTTGTCCGGCATCTTCTGGAGTCTAGTCGTTGAAGTCGTGACCCAACGCGAAACAAAATAAAATAATCCAAATAAAATCTGGCTCGACAAGGAATGAGTTGGGAACAACATGCAAGTAAAAAAATTCAAAAAGAATCATAAAGAAAGGTGGTGTGGGAGGGTAGTAGTTTATCTAGTGTTTGATTGGACTGAATGGAGTTGAGAAATGGATTCACGGGTTCAAAGCAGTCGAAATGAGTATAAGATGTCAAATTAGGGTTTTGAAGGCGAATAGTGTCAGATAATGAATAGTGTTGTTTTTACTATTTATGTACGAAAAATGGTTTATAACCAGTGTTTGGGCTAATAGGTTGGATATTGAACATTAATGTGTTTACTGTTTTATGAAAATGAACAGTGATAAGCTTTTTCGGGTGGTGAATAGTATTTTGGTTATGAACAGTAAAAGGCCAAAAAAGGAATGAACAGTACTCGGGCTGAAATAGTGGCAGGCCTTGGAACAGTATTAGGCCAAGCCCAATACCTAAATGGGCTAAAGCCCAAATGGCCAAGCCATAACGGCCCAGCTCCCAGGTAGCTTGAGTCGCGCGGCCAAAGGCCCGCGCGCTCGCCCGAGCAGAGGAAGTGGAAGGGCGGCGGTGCTCCGGCGGTTCCAGCGGTCGGCGGGGAAAAGGGTGGTGCGGTGAGCACCAGCGGGCGATGGGGATCACAAGGGTGGCTTTGGTGGAGCGGGGGAGGCTTTGTGGTCGCTTGGCGGCATGGTGTGTGTGGAGGAGGAGCTTCAGTCTTGTGAGCTCCGGAGGAAGGAGGTTGGGGAGGTTAGGGAAAGAAAACGGGGTGGCAAGGCTGTGCTAGAGCCGGGGTGGGGAGGGAAGGGAAGCTAGGGAGGTGGCGAATTGTACTGCTACCCATCGGGGAAGAAGAGGATGGCGGCGATGATTTCTTGAAATTCGGCCAAGTCTTAGAGGAGATAGGGCGATTAAGTCTTTGAAATGAGGATAGGAGTGAAGGCAAGCTCGCGGTGGGCTTTTTATAGTTGGGAGTGCGGTGGTGGGAGCAGGGAGGCGGCGAGGTGGATAGGTGGCCGTGGAAGGTGCTGGGCGGGCAAGGTGGTGGTGTGGGGGTGGTGTGGCGGTGGGGATGTGTGACGGCATTCAAGGCAAGGCAAGGTGGCGCATGTGCTGGCGGCTGACGACAGCTTCGTGAAGGACGGTGGTGTGGGGGAAGATGACGCGAGGAGGACAAAAGGGGTGGCGCACGGGGGAGAAGGCACCTCCGGATTGGGGAAAGCGGAGAGGCCGGAAAAGGAAATCGGGAATGGGAAGGAAATTTCTGAATTGGGCAAGAAAACCGAAATAGCCGCAAATTCAGAAAGTTTTGAATTTTTGCAAATTTTGGGTTGTTTCAATTTCCTTGTTCTAATAGCATGTTACCTTTGCCAAGAAATCAAATGATCTACAATTGCTACGAACATAAGCAAAGCCTACCAGAGACATAACAAAGAGTTGACACTAGACCTGCAGTAGATTCAACTCCACTTGAGAGATACTACAATCGAGACTTGAGACAAGGCAACATGGATTCGACATGATACCAAATGCCTATTTTTCGAGATTTTTTACTGTACATTGTACTAGAAGCAAAACCCATGAGTGATAGTAGAAATAAAATCTGATCATCAATTTGTTAAGGGTATTGTAGACTTTTATGCTCTAAAAATAATTTTTAAGGGTGTCATCCACTTTTCCTTGAACATAATCTTAACCCCTTTCTCGTCTTGTACGGGTGTTGCCGTTGTGCGCCACCGCCTCGCCTCGTACATGTTCGTATCGTCTTTAAAGTAGCCTTCAACCCTCGTGCCTTGTTCTGGCCCCTCTAATATATATATATATATATATATATATATATATATATATATATATATATATATATATATATATATATATATATATATATATATATGCACTCTACTACACACAACGGCAGACAGTACCGCGTCATAATCCAACAAATGTCTCCTCATAGTATCATTAGTTCCATCCACAGAAGAAATAAAGAGGGAAAGAAAAGTGTAGCACATCCGCACCGCGCCCCCCCCTCCTCTCTGTACACATATGCTCCCTATAAGTACCACTCAGAGCTCAGTCACCAGAAGCAGCAAGAACATCTCTTCCCATTTAACCTCTTTACCTCGTCTGCTAACCTGCATAAACTGTTATAGGCTGCACTGCTAGCATGGGAGGGGCTACTAACCTGCCTCCGGGTTTCCACTTCTTCCCCTCAGACGAAGAGCTCGTCGTCCATTTTCTCCGTCGCAAGGCCTCCCTCCTCCCATGCCACCCTGACATCATCCCAACAGTACTTCTGCACCGCCATGATCCATGGGAGCTGAATGGTGTGCAGCTACACTCAGTACTGTACATTCTCATCCACTTCTACAACTGTTATGGTTAATATTGATTCCTGACAGCAATTACCCTTTCAAGGCAAAGCGCTTCAGGCTGGGAACCAGTGGTACTTGTTCAGCCATGCAACACAAAGTAGGACTTCACCGAATGGGTACTGGAACACCATCGGTGCTGAAGAAGCAGTAACAAGTGGTGGTTGTAATGTTGGCCTGAAGAAGACGCTCATCTTCTCCATTGGAAAGCCTTTCGAGGGCATCAAAACCAACTGGATCATGCATGAATACCACCTGCCGGATGGAGGCTGCAGTGCCAGCGGTATCCTCACCTCGACTAGTTCAAGCTCTCACAGGAAGTTCCTGTCCCACAAGAAGAGAGGTCACTCAAGCAAGGTGAGTAATGTTGCATATATCATCTTGCTTCTCGGCAGTCAACAGCTTAATCACATATAACAACTAACTGACGTACAAAATCAATGCCTGGATGATCATTACAGGAGTCCAACAATTGGGTGATATGCCGAGTGTTCGAATCAAGCTGCGGTTCACAAGTGAGCTTCCATGATGAGGGCACACAGCTTTCGTGCTTAGATGAGGTGTTTTTGTCGCTAGATGACTATGATGAAGTGAGCTTGCCGAATAATTAGAATTCTATTCAGTAGAGACGACGGCAGGTCCTATGCCTATCAAACCATTTAATCAACTACGACGGTGATATTTACATAAGCTGTTGCATTATGGACGATCAAATGGCCTGATAGCAATTGAACCCAATCCGGACTTCCTAGATCATTACCGTGTAATTAATTTTCCTCCAATGAGTAAGAAATATTGAGCTTGTGTCTGTTAACTGTGGCATATGTGTGAAGCAAAACACATGTCTCCTAGATATGCTTTAAAAGATCAGCAAATTTTCTTGAGCATTCGGTGGTTTACTTTGGCTCATGAGGCACGTGCTTTGGACCATCTTTCGATATAATCAAAGCGTGCACCATCCAGCAGCTCGTGGGTTAGGACTGATGTCAAAATGTGGCTATAGGGTTTGTGCAGTTGCTTGTTTGCCTCCTTCCTCTCCAACTTATCTTGGTATCTATGTGGACAATGGTCACTACCGGAGACGGCTTCTTTGCGAGTGTCCCGACTTTGCGAGTGCTTTTATCGGGCACTTTCGGCAAAGAGGCTATTTGCCGAGTGCGGATAGAAAGAACTCGGCAAACATCGGCACTCGGCAAAGAGATAATTTGCTTGCAGTCTGAGCACTCGCAAAAAATTACACTCGGCAAAGATCGGGTTTGCGAGTGTCCGAACACTCGACAAACCGAACACTCGGCAAAGGGCACCACCGTTAGCTATGGCGTACCGCCGTTAACCCTTTGCGAGTGTCTTCTCTGACACTTTCGGCAAAGAGGCTCCTTTCTTAAGTGTCATTCCCTGACACTCGGCAAACCATATTTTTTTTCACTTTTGACCTCCAAACTTTTACTGCGATCCTCATACAATACAGGTACTCCATGTTCCAATGTGGCACATTTCTCGGACTTTTCTATATTTCTTTAATTTATTTCAATTAATTGAATTTTCTTGGATAATTCAAATTATAAGCGCTAGTCATTGAATAATGAAAAAAAATGAATGGAAAAATGGTATTCATGTTATTTAGTATAATGTGAGGCGTAACGAGAACAGACCACCAATTTGAACATCTTGTTCACGAAACATGACCACGAACTTGCGGTCGAGTTGTTTTTAAATTGTATAAAAAGCAAGCGAAGTCGAAAATCATGAAACTTGGGAAGATGTCATGATATCATATGTGGAGGCTGTGATAAAAATTTGAGAAGGTTTAGCGCAAGTTGTCACGTCACGATGCTTGCAAGCCGAAGAAAAGCGAAGAATACGTGACAACTGGAGATTCTTGGTTTGCAAGCATCATCTTATTTTCTTGTGTTTCAAATCAAAGTTTGAGGTCAAAAGTGAAAAAATAGGTTTGCCGAAAGTGTCAAAAATGACACTTCGGAAGGAAAGTTGTCGAAAGTGTCGAGAAGACACTCTTCTTTGCCGAGTGTCATGAGAAGACACTTTCGGCAAAAATTTTAAATTTTTTAAAAACCCTCTTTGCCGAGTGCGGATCGGGGCACTTTCGGCAAAGGATTTAACCCGCCGGCGTTGCCGGCCCAGCCCACCGCACACACACACACACGCGCAGCTCAGTGCCAGCCGCGCCGCCCGCTCAGCGTCGCCCGCGCCGCCTCCGCGCCAGCGCCTCCGCGCCCGCCGCCCGCCCGCGCCTCCGCGCCCGCCACCCATGCCCGCCGCGGCCAAGCCGCCACGAGGAGGAGGAGAAAGAGGAGGAGGAGGAGGAGAGAGGAAGAAGGAGGAAGAGAAGGAGGAGGTCCTGCATCGCCATCGACTCCTCCTGCTGGAGCTCCCTCTCCCAAGGTAAACCTGCAAAGCACCCTGTTATTTCCCCCTTCAATTCTTCTGGTTGTTAGCATTTGCAACGATGACAATACAATATCACCATTAGCTTGGATCTGTTATTGATTGGTGATGCATGCTGTGCGAAAATTACGTGTGATTGGTTGTGCATTCTGAGATTCACGTTATCTTGAACGTGCGAATGTTTTCTCAAATTCATTTCTCTTCAGAAACAAACGTAATTGATGAAGTGAACTCCGTATTAGACACTACCCATTGGATACATGTTGAGCTCTGCGCGAGTTAAATAGCTTCTGGTGATAATTGTTGCCAACTCGTGGTTTATTGAGGCTAAAAGACACAATGGTGTTGATATCCTTTTGTAGCTTTGTTCACCTTTATATCTGTGAGTAATATTATGACCCCATGTCTTGCAAGACGCTACAACACCTTGAGGTTCTTTGTTCGTTAATACACGCTACTATTGTTCTTTTATAATGGTAGTTTGTACATTAGTATCCATTCTTGTAGCACCAAGCTATCAAACTATCTTGTTCTTGGTGAATTAGGGAGTGATTTTTGCATAAAAAGATTGATCTGCTTTAAAATTTGGATTGTCCGAGCTATTTGTTTATGAAAGGATTTGTCTAGTTGAGTCAAAACCTGAGTCACCTTAAACTAATTTGTTTATGAAAGGAAGAAGGAGGAAGGAGGAAGGAGGAGGAGGAGGAGGAGGAGGCGCCCCGGCCGCCGTTGCCACGTCCCCGACGCTTCCCCAGCCGTCGCCTTGTCCACCGGCGCCTTGGCCCCTTCACCACCGCCGCCCTACGACGCCCACTAGGTATGCCATACCGCCGTCGTCGTCGTAGTATTACTAGTAGTTGCGGTAGTAGTAGTGGTAGAGTAGCAGTGGTGGTAGTCTAAGTAGTCGTAGGAGTGGTTGTGACATTGTTATATATATGTGGTTGGATATAATCTTGTGCATGTCGGCCATCGTGCCGTTCATATATATGTGCATGTCGGCCATCGTGCCGTTGGTTTTCTTGCAGGTTTTGGAAACCTCACCGTGCAGGGGAGGTGCTGCCGAAATTTTGTATTGACAGTTTTATGTTTCTTTTTTTGCAGAGAAGAGCCAGTCGGAGCGGCGCCGGAGTACCTCGGCGACCCCGATCGCCTTCCTCGCCCGCTGGTCTGCACTGCGCGTCGCCTCGCCCTTTGCATCGACCGCCACGGCCCGCTTAGCTGACTCCACCGCCACCCTAGGTATAACCCCTCTTTCCGTATCATGGTCGTAGATCACGTAACCCAGTTAGGCGTCTCCCGTTCGAAAGAGATACGGTTGGAAATATGCAGATATTTCCATATCTAAAACCGTATCTGTTTCGAATTGTCCACGTTTTTGGACAGCACGCGGATGCGTAGGTGGGGTTAGTTTCCATGGTCTGCTCCGATCCGAGATAGAGTTTCGGCATCATCTCCCTGTTGTTCTCCGGATACACACTCTCCCTGGCAGGACGTGTATTTGGAGAACAGTGAAGAAAATCTTCCAAATTGCCTCGAATAGGAGTAGAGCATGAAACTAACCTCATCTACGGATCCTCGTGTGGATTAGGACCTATCCTCACCTATTAGATAGTAGGAACGTCGTGTAGATGCAATTGATGTTTATATTACTGCCGCTATATATGTTAGAGGATGGAGGACCGTGAGTGGATGTACACGGCGCGCAAGTCGGTCAGTCACCAATGAATGGATCGACAAGACCGATGCTTTCTTGGAGCGGGCATTTGGCGTGGCGCTAAAGGAAGCGAGTAAAATTTGCTTTCCTGCGAAGAAATGTGCAAGCAGAAAAGACAAACGAAGAAGGTCATGGGGAACATCTTTGGAAGAATGGATTCTGGCAGACTATACCCGTGGGTCTACCATGGTGAAGCCGATCGTATGAGAGAGGAGGTGGTGAGACCACGCGTCGAGGATTATGATGCTGATGCCGGGGTAGCAGACATGTTAAATGACTATCACGAGGCACGTTCGCTGAAGGACGTACGGAGGAGGAGCCAGAGGCAACCGCAAAGGCGTTCTACGACATGTTTGCAGCAACACGAAACCCCTTCACGGCGGACAAAGGTTTCTCAAGCTGGATGCCATTGGACGCATAATGGCGTTAAAGTCGATATAGCTAGCCCGAGTCGAGACGCCTTCGATGGTATGTTGGCGATTATTGGCGACCGCTTGGAGGGTCACCTTCGCCAAAGAGCATGCACGAGTCACGAAACTCCTTCATGCACTTAAGATGCCGTATGAGCAGATACATGCTTGCAGAAGAGTGCGTCCTATTTAGGAGCGAATCGTGGAAGCAAAATCTTGTCCAAAGTGTAAATCATCTAGGTTCCTAGAGGTAGATTCGGTGATGGCGGAAGAGGCGACTTGACATTCCGTGACAATCCTATGGCACCTTCCGTTCATCTGAGGATCCAACGGCTATACATGACCGAGGAATCATGAAAACAGATGACATGGCACAAAAATGGCAAACGATACAATCTGACGAGATGGTACATGCATCCGATGGTGAAGCATGGACCCACTTTGATGGCATTCATCATGAGAAAGCTAAAGAGGCTCGTAATGTGCGTGTTGCCGGCAGCAGATGGGTTCAATCCTTATGGAATGATGGCTGCCCCATACACATGTTGGCCCGTGTTCGTTATCCTCTCAATCTCCCCGGTATGCTTTCAACGACGAGCGTATTCTTGTCGTTGATAATTCTGAACACGGGGAATAATATGGGTGTGTTCATGGAGCTGTGATTGATGAATTGGTCCGTGCTTGGGAGGAAGGAGTATGGACATCTGATCGAGCTACAAAGAAAAACTTCAAAATGCATGTTTGGTACCACTACTCCTGCATGACTTCTGGCGTATGGGATATTCTGCTGGTGTGTTCACGGAAGTTCCCATGCCCGATATGCAAGGAAGGTCCGAGGTTCATTTGGTTGCGAGAAGGTGGCAAGTATTCATCGTTCGACAAACATCGGCAATTCCTCCCTCTTGACCATGCATTGGGCAGAGACATCAAGAACTTTACGAAAGGTGTCGTAGTGACAGACCCTGCACCACCGATAATGACTGGTGCCGCGGTTCGTGAACAGATAGATGGTCTCGTGGTCAATCCAGAAGGTGGTTTTGTGGGATATGGTGAGCAACATATGTGGACTCATAAGTCGGGCTTGACTCGGCTCCCCTATTTTGATGACCTTCTCCTTCCACACAACATTGATGTAATGCACACTGAAAAGAATGTTGCCGAGGCACTTTGGGCAACAATCATGGACATTACTGACAAGTCAAAGGACAACGTTAAGGCTAGAGTGGATCTGGCAACGATATGCGATAGACCAAACCAACATATGAAGCCTCCTAGTCGCGGCAAGACATGGAGAAGGCCTAAGGCCGATTTTGTCTTGAGCAAGCCCCAAAGGAGGAAGTACTAGAATGGATCCAGACGTTAATGTTCCTGATGGGTATCACTAATCTGAGGAGGGTGAACTTATCTACTATGCGAGTCTTAGGGATGAAGAGTCATGACTACCACATATGGATTGGCGGCTTCTTCGGCGATGGTTCGAGGCTATGTCCTGAGCATGTCGGCTAGTCTTTGGCGAGTTGAGCTATTTCTTTTCGCCACTTTGTGCCAAGGAGTTATCTCGGACCGTGATTGCTTGACTTGGAAAGAATGGCACTTGTGTTGCTCTGTAAGTTGGAGAAGATCTTTCCACCCGCTTCTTCAATCCGATCAAACATTTGATTTTGCACCTCCGTGACGAGGCACGAATGGGGGCCCGTGCAGGCCGTTGGTGTTATCAATCGAGAGATGTCTAAAGGTTCTTGAAAGAAATGTAGAAATAAATGCAAAATCGAGGCTTCCATTGCGAGGCATACATTCCGGAGGAGGTGGCGAACTTCACAACAACATACTATGGTAACAACCTCCTAGCGTGCATAATCCACCCCTCGTTACAATCTTTGGCGAAAATGAATCGAACCTCGGCCTTTTCCGAGGGCAACTCGGAAGCGCAAGTGCATCGACCCCCAAATGCTGCAAAAAACTCGTCGTGGACATGCATTACGAGGCGCGCATCCAGGCCGTCGTAACTTACCACGGGACCGTCCTTGGAACGAAGGTCACCAAAAGGGACGCAAGAACCATGACGCCGACCGGACCAAGACTGCAGTAAATGAGTAACATTATCTCGATTCCTTTTGAGATTAAGTAGGCTTAATTTCATCTTCGATATGTCATGTACTTGATGGCTGTAGATGATTCCTTATTGCGTGCCGCGCGATCCCCGATCTTTGAGAACAGATGGTGCACAAGTGGTGCTCACGCGAGTGGAGGAGACGCACAACTTGTGCCGGAGCGGCGTTTGATGATGCCGTGTAGCACACCATCAAGGTAGCCGCAACCTCGTGAGACTGTGAGAAACATGGGTGCAGCGAATTCATTTATTTATTCTAACGCTCAATTGCATGATTTCTAATCATCTTGTTGCTTTTTCTCGCGATCGGCGTCACATGGTGGCCACCCTTGCTCCATCTTCAAGGCATTTGCTATGGCCCACAAGGGCAAGGCGACGTCCGGCGTCGACTACAACCCGGAGGATCGGGCCCGAGGTGTCTGACAATGCGACCGTCCACAACCGCCTTAGTGAGTACACATCGATGGCAAGGGAGGTCCATGGGCGAGTACGATCCGAGCACCGAGGACCTTGATGGAGAAGTTGTCATGAGGGTGGGAGGAGGCAAGAAGCATGGGCGATCTTGGATTGGCGGCGCGCAATCGACTCGGCCGCTACTCCCGGCTCTCCCAGATTCGAAAGCAAGCGGACGAGCACGAGCCCGACCATACGACCTCGGCGGGACACTTCACACCACCGGGTGGAGGCACTCGAGGTTATTCTGGTTTATTAAATGCGTTCATTGGTTTTTTCATACCTTTCCTTTGCATTATTGTAACATTGGGGTGAATATATTGTAGGCCCATTTGGAACAAGAGAGGAGGATCTGAGGGATGCATCTGAGGCGAAGATGGAGAGGGTGGAGGCCGAGCGGGAGGCCGAGCAATGGAGGATGGCGGAGATTCTTGATACATGCAAAGTCTTGGCGCCGCTTCTGGTGTAGCTCCGCCACCTTCGCTATTCGCTCCACCTCCACCTCCTTACTATTCTACTCCTGTGAGTATAAATGTTTTAGTTTGTATGTTCATGCTTACGGTCAAACCTAGTGGAGTATGAAAGTTTTATTCATGTATGGTATATATTTATCTTGTCTCACACATGCAATCTCTTCTCCTTTGTGCGAGAATCAATCGGCGGGATCGAGCGATCCTCATGCTTCGATGAATCCTTCACCAAATCAGTCTCATTGGCCATCTTGGTGATACTACTTGTGGTTGTTAATGGTACTTCTATTTGCAATTATGGTTGTAGATGATGGAGCACTTGGATTACTTGTGAAGTTATTTGTGATATATTGTGAGACATGTGACGTTTGTGATATATATGTGGTGTTGGTGATATATATGTGGTGTTGATGATATATATGTGATGTTGATGATGTTTGTTATATATATATCTTCTGTTTGTTTGGATGGGATGTAAAAAACAAATAAAAAAGGCTGTTTTCAGTCACTTTGCCGAGTGCAATGGCCATGACACTCGGCAAAGTGACCACTGAACATGCTTTCTCGAAAGTGCCACGGGCGGGCACTCGGCAAAGATGGCCTGCTTGCCGAAAGTGTCCTCCGGTGGCACTCGGCACAGACGCCCACCTTTGCCGAGTGTTTGATTCAATGGCACTTTCGCAAAGCGAGACCTTCTTAGAGTGCTTGACCTTGACACTCGGCAAAGACGTCGTCCGCAGTGGCGCTTCGCCGTCACGGCGACTTTTCTTTGCCGAGTGTCGATTAGCACTCGGCAAAGCCTTTGCCGAAGTGCCCATAAAGTGCACTCGGCAAAGGGTCTTCTTGAAATAAACTGCTTACCAAGCGCCCTTTGCGAGTGTAGCACTTTCGGCAAAGCCTTCTTAGAAGTGTATATCGACCTTTGCCGAGTGCACGAGGCACTTTCGAAAGAAGTCTCCGGTTGTGGGTGTTGCACCGGGGTTTTGATTACGGTTTTAATTTTTTACCGGGAGCCACTGGTAGAACCAAAATGACCAAAAATTGGAATTTTTCGAAGTTAAAATGAAAAAAAGATAAAATTCAATTTTTTTGGGCCGATTTTGACCGGTTTGGATTTTTACCAGGGTACCGATAGAATCAAAATTACCAAAAATCTGCTGGTAATAAAAAAACCTGGTTGCACCCACAAAGAAAAGGGGCATCGAGATGCTTTTGTCTAACAGAGATTAAGACAAGTGAAGGTGGGTGGAGCTTACGCAAGCATATTGCCATCTATGTCATCAATGGGATGAGCTCTAAAGGTCATGTGAGTCTACATACGTGCTCGCAAGGCAAGCATGCGTGACTGCGTGAGGGAAGTAGAGCTCCCATGAACTCACCAAACTTGCCAATTAACCAGTTATAAGGTGGACCCTGCTAAAGTTTCCAAACCCTGATTGGTTGCTCATTGCCTAATGGATGGCTTTAGGACACTAATAGTGGGGCAGTGGCTATTCAGTAACTTTAGATACTCAAAAGTCTTGACAAATTGAGAAGTTTACACTTGGAAATGCTACGATATAATTAATGCACGTACTAGGGGGAGTTGTTAATTCACCTATTCATGATTTCAGATGCATGCCCTATCTTTTCCTGTCTTGAGAACCATGATGAAGGCCCAACATATATAAGTGAATGGGGACACTTTTGGAAAAACAGAAACAAAAGATCAATTATAGTAAGCTAGTGGTCTATATGTGTTAATGATTACTCTGACAATGTAACAACATTTTAGCTCAACAGAAAGTTCAGATACCGGCAATTGACAACCGGATATCAAGTTTACTATAACCCCTAGTTCTGTATATGAAGCAACATCATATACATATTACATACATATAACATCTCATTGTTGAACACTGATGCCACTTTGATTGGGCCAAATATGATGAACAACATTAGTCCTTGCAGAAACAAAAGATAAGCCACCTAAAAGGTAACCATATAGGATTGGAGTTTAGTTGTTCTCTAACATGGCATCGTATCCTAGATGCTTAAGTTTGACCAGGCAAAGCAATAACAATACCAAAATGCAAATCTAGAAGCACCAGTGCAGTGATTTTGAGGTTTGAACTGACCATTGTTGAAAATTGGCCCATATGAGTGAGACCCTTTTTTTTCTATAATTCTAAAGCATGTATGGTTTAGAACCATATTGCTAAGGCAAGATGAAGGTGACCAATATATAAGATGGAGTCCTTGCCACTCATTGAAATATGTGACACATGGATGAGGGTGGCACGAGGAGGGTTTTGGCTAAACACACGCACGCACACGCATATTCGCGTGGAAAATCGCGTGACTTGTGACTTGATGTGGCACACCACTTGGCAAACCAAGTCTACCTTATTTTTGCTAAACCATGCATCTCTCTCTCTCTATTTGAATGTGATTCAAATGTTTGAATTTGAGACTTTATTGAGTGTTGATGACAGACAGTTATTAGTGGGTAAATGGCTAGTTAAATGTGTCAGTTATCAGATAGTAAATGACTATTTAATCAGGTCAGTTCACAGTCTGCATTTCTATATCTATGCCTAGATTCGTCCTGAGCATAGTGCGTAGAACCATTGTCTCCATTTCTTGTTTTCTTCCTTCTGCAAACCTGTGCTATTGTATTGCGTCGTCTGAACCTCATCGAATCTTCTTCTCGGCGTGCACCGTGAAGAAGGGGAGTGGTATCTTTGAGCCGTTGCTGCCGTGAAGACCTGCACAGGGGGGGGGGCAATAAGGTTTCTGGGCAGCGCACATCTGCACGATTGCTCGCTTCGCTGATTCATCTACGTTTCTGCACTGCATCGAGTCTACGTCTGCGCTACTTCCTGTCCTTTATCGGATCCATTAGTAAGTCTTTTGTGTGACTGATTGACTTGTTTACATTCTATTTTTGCATATATTGCGAAGTACAATGAGTTGCCTACTGTTAGTACTAATTCATGCATCATTAGTACTGATTTATGCATCATTAATCATTTGCGATATTTGTCTTCTATTAAAATCTAGAATTAAAATATTGCCCTCATTTTCAACATTCGAGAAACCTTACTGTCAACTTTGTTGCAATACAGCAATGGCCGGTGTTTCTGATGCTATACAACCTGAGAGGTTTTCTAGTCAGAATTTTCGTAGATGACAGACTAGAGCCAAGTTCTGGCTCATGTCTTTGGGGCTGTGGTGGGTAATTCACTCGTAGTATCCATTTACGATTGATCAGTTTATGCAGTTCGAGAATGCGAAGAACACTACTCTTGGCTGCATTCTGACCATTCTGGCAGATCAGCTCTACGATGTGTATATGGACTATAAGTCTGCCACAGAGTTGTGGGATGGACTAGAGCACAAATATGTAGAGGTAGAGGCAGGTCGCTGGCTCTATATGTGTGAGCAATTCTTCGACTTTAGCATGGATGAGGCTAAGTCCATAGTTGGACAAGCTCATGATCACCAGCTATTGGTTGGTAAGATTGTGCACCTGGGCTGTGTGTTGCCTCCTAAGTTTGTGGCTGTGGCTATTGTTGCCAAACTTCCTGTTTCTTGATGAGATTTTGCCACTAGCTTGAAACACAAGAGGGAAGAGATTTCCGTAGAAGATCTCATTGCTACCCTCGATGTGGAAGAAAAGGAAAGAGCAAAAGATGCACCCAGCACTTCTGGTCAGAACAATGCAAATTTCATAGAGAAAAAGACTGTTGCAAAGAAGTATAAATCCAACAAACGGAATAAGACAACTAGATTTAAGAAGAAGGAAACTGAGAAAAAGGATTTGAGAGACATCACCTGATTTGTGTGTAGAAAAGACGATCATATGGCGAAGGACTATCGCTTCCGCGAGAGCAGAGATGGCGAACAACCAAAGAAGAAGGCTATCAATGTGATCATAGACGAGGCCTCGACTTCAGGAGGGTATGGTAATTCTCCTGTTGTTCTTTTAGCATGTCAATCCACTGATAGGTGGGTTGATACTGATGCTAATGTTCACGTATGTTCTGATATTTTCTTGTTTTCTTCTTACCAAGCAGCAGGGGCTTCCTCTGTCCTAATGGGAAACATGTCACATGCTTCTGTTCTTGGTGTTGGCACGGTGGATCTGAAGCTTACTTCAGGGAAGATTGTCCACTTAAAGAACGTGCAGCATGCTCCTACAATAAACAAGAACCTCATTAGTGGTTTTGTCCTATGTAGGGACGGTTATAAGCTAGTATTTGAGTCAAATAAAATTGTAATGTCTAAGTTTGAAAATTTTGTTGGTAAAGGCTATGAGAGCGGAGGCTTATTCCGCCTAAGTACTTTAGAGTCTTGTTATAATTTGAATGTTGCAACTAGTTTAAATAAATGTGAGGTGAATATTTGGCATTCTCGTTTCTGTCATATTGGTTTTGATAGTATTGCTAGAATTTCCAGATTAGATTTAATTTCAAAATGTGAAATTATCAAAGGATCAAAGTGCTAGTCATGTGTGCAAGCAAAGTAGCCTCGCAAACCCTTTAAGGGATTAGAGGACGAAAAGAACTTGGTATCAATAGATCTTGTTCATTCAGATTTGTGTGAAATGAATGGATTGTTGACAAAAGAAGGCAAAAGATATTTTCTAACTTTTATTGATGATGCAACACACTATTGCTATGTGTATTTGCTAAAAACTAAGGATGAAGCTTTAAACTACTTTAAGACTTATAAGGCCGAGGTTGAGAACTAACTAGAGAAGAAAATAAAAAGACTGAGGTCTAATCGTGGAGGAGAGTACATCTCTCATGAATTTTTCCAATTCTGTTCTGAGCATGGAATAGTCCATGAATTTACACCACCATATTCACTCCAATCAAATGGGGGTAGCTGAGAGGAAAAATCGGACACTAACAGACTTGGTTAATGCCACGTGTATTTCTGCACTAGTCCCAGATCAGTAGCTAGTGCACACAGTGGAAACATTGTTGATAACAAGTTCGAATCACGAAATAACATTAATAAACAACTGAGTACCAGCCTTATGGCCACTTATTACAAAAGAGATCAAAAGACCTTGGGTCTTACAGCAGCAGAAACAACAAATGATAAACTTTGAGTGGTGGCCCATCAAATTGCTCACCAGCATTTGACTGGGGAGCGCAACCTAGTACTCGGGACGCCCTTCATCAAAGCCACAGACGAAGTAGTCATAGTCGTCCATGGCATCATTGAAGACTTCTGAGATTTGTTTTGAGTGTAGCATGTGAGTACATAAAGTACTCCGCGAGTCTTGGGAAAAATGCATATGCATAGCTTTAACAATTGAGCTTATATGGTTCTTTTGCAGAAAGCAATATTTTAAATTTAAACATATTTCATAAAACACATTTGACAAATGAAGATTAAATAATTAAAATAATTTAAACACTAATAGAGGTTCTAGCTACCAACCACTAGTATCAAAGCTCTAGCCGCCAAGGTTTAAAGGATAGGGCTCTAGCTACCAGAAAAACTACCCGAGAGTCCCAACTGCTCCCGAGTTCTCAAAGTTTACTATTTTGAAATCAAAACCAAAATCTACCATGTGAAAACGCACCTTACTAGCCCTTAACCTTGGGAACGGCTATTCGAACAGTTTTACACTCTGCAGAGGTTATATAGCTTGACCCACACGAGATAATCAACTTATAATGTCGGTCATGACACGCTTCCTTAGGTGTGCGACTAAGCGATTATCACAGGGCTTTTACAATACTTTATCCAAACATTAGCCCGTCCGATGAGCTTAATCTCAAGTCATGAACGTCATTTATCATCGACCTAGAGCTCACTATTGTGGGGGATAACCTACCCGGACATGGATGTCAATTACCATCGCCCAACACAAGCCCCAATAGACATGGACGTCAATTACCATCGTCTGCACTACCCAAGTAACTCCTATCATCTACAGTCTGCGGACGTAATGCTAGAACATAGTAAATTATTCATCTAGGTCATTCCCATTAAGGACATGTGGTTGTATGATATTGCTCAGTTTGGAGAGTCACAAGCGTCAGTCCTTAATATGACTTGGGCGGAACTTAACACAATATAAGTTCTCGTGCTCTAGCTACACCCGCTTGATCTTACCATTCGCCCAAGTCTAAACATATTTTCATCATTTTATTTTATTTTCCAAATACTGACATTACCTAATGTCATACATTTTCCAAACTAAAGCATAACATGTAATAATGGTTTCCCCCCTAAAAGGTTGAACAAGACCGAAAAGCATGTCTAAGAAATTCTACCGTGTATAACTATGCCACAAACTTGTAATCAATATTGCGGAATTTCTATGCTAGGGTTACAAAGGTATAGGATAACAATCATCGAAGGAAGTTATTAATAATTTTAGATTTAACTATCAACCTACAATTTAAACTCATCATTTTAAGTGAAATAACAATGCGTAATACTTTAAAACTGAAGAGAATATTTAAAAATTATGGGTATAGAATGTTCAAAGGAGACTTGTCTTCATCGTAGGTTGAGGTTACTGTGTCTGGTTGGTGCAAATTGAGGCGGTGCCAAGGCGATCGGCAGATGGCGCGAAATTTGAGAAAGGAGGATGGTGCCGGTGCTCGGGAGGACACAGAACAGACAGAGAAAAACAGCCAGAGGAAGAAGATGAAGGAAGAGAGAGAAAAAGAAAGAAAAGGAGAAAGAAAAGAAAACCCAAAAATTCCAAAAAAAATTCGAAACATTCAAGAAAATTCCACAAAAATCCTTGGAAGCTGAATTGATTGAATTAAATAATTTTGAATTTAATTGAAGTTTATTTTAATCATTTAAAATGTTTTTTATTTTCTAAAATTTCAAAATAAGCTTTAAATTAATTCAACAAAATGCAAATGATTCATTTTATTTTTAAAGATTTAAAAAGGATCTAAAAATTGGGATGTTACAAACACCCCCCCTCAAACTGGCGATCAGAGTTAGCATAGTGAATATCTTGTTTTGGTTTTGACGAGGATATAATAATCCTCATTTTATCTTTTATCTATAATTCTTATTATAAGTAAATATGACGTCATATGGTCCCTGAGTATACCCCTTAAATGTTATAAGGGAAGAGCCTACTGGGTGGTCGTAAGTTCTTCTACGACCACCCCCATAGTCGTAAGTTATGCTACGACTACCCTATAGTCGTAAGTCTTGCTACGACTACCTCATAGTCGTAGGTTCTTCTACGACTAGGTCAGCTACGACCACCTTATGATCAATTAAACCTACAGACAAGTGGGCCCAATTGATTAAGGGATTCAAACAGTCAACATACGTTGTTGCTCTGCCAAGTAATAGCACGTAATGCTCCATTATCTCTTGTATATAGCTATTAGGCGACGTGGAGGAGTTAATCGCGGTGATTACTACCAACGTCGCGAATTCTGAGGATGTGATGAGGCGCCGCTTCACTGAGAAACCGCCGCCCTTCACGTACTATATAAAGGCGGCAATCAGAGAAGGAAAAGGCGGATCGAATCAGGCCATCAGGAAGACAAGCACTACCATCTGTAATAGTCTTAGTTTTTCCCCTGGTTGTTCAGAATACACTCAATACCATACACACACAGGAGTAGGGTTATTATTCTCCCCGGAGAAGGCCTGAACTCATATAAAATCCCGTGTCAATCTCTGCGTGATTTCATTCTAGGAGACCCCCCGAATCAAACAATCTTTACGTAAGTTCGGTTCTAAAACACCGACAGTTGGTGCCGACCGTGGGGATCTTTCGGTAATCTCTTGTCAACATACTCTCTGTTTTCCAAATCTCATGCACTCATGGCGGAGAATGGAACGAGGAGAACTGGTTCGACTTGGCAGATTACGCAAACGTCGACATAGATGCCGGTTTTGATTACGAGCCGAGTGATGACTCATCCAATGGTATTGCTGCCTCCGGTGATCTTCCCGTAGACCTAGGAGACAATGCGTGATGGAGTTGAGGAGGATCCATATCCCCACAACAAGACGCGTCCAAGAGAGGAATCTACCCTCTCAAAGGACAAGGGTCAATCGACCAGACTACACCTGTGGACTCACAACACGACGAGAGTTTTACCTCGAATGTCCGAGTCCGCCTAAGGCGATCCGACTTGCCGAGGCAAGTTCTCGAAGCCACAATTCGAGACTTCACCAAAGATCTGGTGATTCTCTCTCCGGATGACGCCAGAGAGAGCGGGATCAAGCATGCTTTTCCCGCAAATTCGACCATCTCTCCAGATCCCACCCCGCCAACGGAGATTATAACCCGGAGTTCCCCTACCGGAGGGGATTACTCCAAGTCGCCAGATGGTGTCTTTCGACTACTCCTCAAGCGGGGAGGCCTTGAGCGCAAGTGAGAATCATCAACGGGAGGTCTTCGTCCTTCCCTCAGATCAAGGTCACTCTCCTAGAAACCGAGATGGAGACGCTCCCCGAAGATCATGCACTACGCCCCCTCATGGCAGTGGCAAGAACACCACCGATGGCGGACACAACCAACACCTTCATGAACGCGAAGGAAATCCTCGACATACTCGCACTTCATTGAGGCAGTCTCAAGAGTTTGACAGGGAAGATCTTGAAGCTACTCGACGAAGGAAGATTGCGGCCCAGAAGAGTTTACCTGGGCGCATTCAATATCGGTCAGAGGAAGCTCAAGAACTCCAGCACATCAGTGATTTGCTCGAGAATCCAACTCGAGAGCTCGCCCGAGCGCCGGGGTATGACCTCTTCGTTAAGGAGATCGCACAAAGGCTTCGGCCTACGATGGAAAAGCTAGAAGCACCTCGCCGACATCATTCAGGAAATCGTAGCAGTACGACTTCTTCAGCTACCAGTCGATCGATCATATCACCACAAAGGAATCGACGCAACAAGAAGTCGATCGATCTCCTACTCAAAGAAATGTCTTTCGAGCGATCGATGATCAACAAACCCCTGAGAGGTGATCGCCACCATACCGACATGGGAATCTGCGAGAACGGATGAACTACGAGGAGTATTCCCCTCGTAGGACCGAGACCTATTACAGGTCAGGTCAACCTATTACTGGGTATCGTCGAGTACGACCACCTGATGATTTCAACCCTTCTTTTCTACAAAGGAGGCGTCAAGAAGTTATTACTGGATGTCGGGCATTCTCGCCTGATCTTCGAGTTGTTCGCTGGCCACCTCGCTTTCGACCAGTGAACATGGAGAAATTTGATGGATCCCAAAATCCTATCGAATTTCTTCAAATCTACACAACAGCTGTCCGAGCGGCAGGAGGAGGAGAACATGTGATGGAAAATTACCTTCCAACTGCGCTCGGAAGGTGCCGCCGATCGTGGTTATTGAACCAACCACTCGAGTCGATTCATTCTTGGCAACAGACTCTGCGATCTTCTCTCGGCAAACTTTGTGGCACTTACAATGCGCAGGAAGGAGGACGACTTGCACCGATGAGACAGAATGACAACGAGACCTTGCGCCAATTCATCAAGCGCTTTAGTCGGGTTCGTAATTCAATTCCGAAGTTTCGATTCATCTCATCGGGCTTTCAAGCAAGGAGTCCGCAGAGAAGAATAACGAAGATATTGCTTTAAATCCGCCTACCACTGTCACTGAACTCTTTGAGATGGCTGATCGATATGCGACTGCCTTTGAGGCGGTCGAGTGGAATAACACAATCGATCGAGAAAACAATACCTCTCGAGAGCCAAAGATATTGGTAAGAAGAAAGATAAGAAATCAAAAAACTCCAAGAACAAGGCGAAGGGTCAAAAACTCCAAGCCAGCAGTTCCAAGGAGGTCTTGGCTGTGAATGATAAAGAGCCACGCACCTCCAAGCCACAATCCGACCGAGGCAAAGGTAAGCGCCCCGATCGAAAAAATGATAAACCTAGGTTGTGTCCTTTCCATAAAAAAGAGGGACAGACCTTGAATCGCCGGGTCTTTCAACGAAAAGCTTGAAGACTACTACAGCGAGAAGGACCCTTCCTACTCTCGGCGGGTGTAGGACAAACGAGTGGTCATAAGACTTCAAATGACGAGGAGGAGATGCCGTTCCAGGATCCGCAACACACCGTCGAGCACATCTATGGAGGATCATCGGCATATGAATCAAAGCGACAGCTTAAAGCTGCTGAGCGTGAGGTAAACTCCATAGATCCTCCTCTTGTCAATAAATTACGAAGTGGTCGAAGTTACCATCTCCTTTGAGAAGGGTGATCGCTCGATTTCCGACTTCGACAGTCGGTATCCGATCGTGGTCGAACCCACCATCAACAATTGTCGGGTCAATCGAGTTTTGGTTGATGGTGGCAGCTCGTTAAATATTTTATTTACGAGTGCCCTGGACGAAATGCAAGTACCGAGGACTAAGGTAAGACCGGTACGATACTCTTTCCATGGAATCGCATCGGATCTTCGCCAAACCGATTGGTCAAGTTTCTCTTCCTTTAACATTTGGTTCACCAAGTAATTCCAGGACAGAGAAAATCTCCTTTGATGTGGTTGATTTCGATACGGCATATAACGCCATACTCAGACGACCAACTTTGGCAAAATTCTTAATGGCTACTCATTATGGATATCAATGTATTAAGATGCGAGTCCCAAAGGAGTAATCACAATTCATTGTGACAAGAAGATGGTGCATACTGCGATCGCCGATCCTCGAGATGGTTGGACAAATACCACCGAGAAGAAAGTCGACCTTCGACTAGCAAGTCGGCCTAAAAAAGCACCAAAGCCGAACGACAAGGTCAAAGAGGTTCCTCACGACGCAGGGAGCCCTCGAAGACTGCTCGCATTGGAGAAACTTCCGACCCCAAATAGGAAGACGCCTCGTCGCCTTCCTCCGAGCTAACGCAGATGTCTTGGCGTGGCAAGCATCCGACATGCTCGAGTCCCGGAGGTGATCGAGCACAGGCTAGCTTTACGGCCGACAAAGTACCGTAAAACAAAAATTACGAGATTTGCCCCGATCGGCGAGATGCTATTAAATCGAAATTGGATAAGCTACTTAAAGGGCTTTATAAGAGGGTCAACCACCAGTGGTTGGCTAACCTGTAATGGTTAGAAAGTCAAGCGGCAAATGGCGTATGTGCGTGAACTTTACCGATCTTAATAAAGCTTGTCCAAAAGACGATTTTCCTTTACCTCGTGTCGATCAATTGGTTTATTCTCTGCGGGTTGTGAAATGTTAAGTTTTTAGATGCATATTCGGATACCACTAGATCAATATGTGTCAAGGCGATGAAGAAAAGACGCATTTATTACACCATTTGGTATATTTTGCTATGTCAAAATGCCATTTGGTCTAAAAAATACGGCGCTTCTTTTCAGCGCTTGATGCAAGCAACTTTTTCATCTCAATTAGGCGAAATCTAGAGGCCTATGTTGATGATCTAGTTGTTAAAAGCATCAAGAGACTTAATCATATTCTTGACCGCAAGAAACATTCGACAACCTCGTAAAACATCGCTTAAAACTCAATCCCGAGAAGTGTGTGTTGGGATCTCTTGAGAAAGTTACTTGGATTCCTAGTATCTATCACGGGAATCGAAGCAAATCCCTAAAAGATCAAGGCCATTCTCCAAATGTGCCTCCAACCACAAGGAAAGAAGTTCGAAACTCACTTTGGGTGCATGGCGGCTTTAAGTCGTTTCATCGCAAGATCGGGAGAAAAGGACTACCTTTCTTTAAACTTCTAAGGAAACACGAAGGTTTTGAGTGGTCGAAGAGGCAAACGCCGCCTTTGAGGATGTCAAGAGGTACCTTCTGAGTGCTCTTATTCGGTCTCTCGAAACCGGAAGAAACGCTCTTAATTTACCTAGCGCCACGCCACAGGCGAAAGCGCGATCTTCGGTCGTAGAACGTGAAAACGCATAACGACCGCTTTACTCGTGAGTGAAGTTTTACACGGGCCTAAGGAGCGTTACCCTCAGGTCCAAAAGCTTCTATATGCCCTCCTCATGTCTTCGAGAAGCTCGCGGCATTATTTTCAGCGCACAAAATAGTCAGGTTGTCGAGTTTCCCTTGGGAGCGATCCTCCGAATAGAGAAACAATGGGACACATGGCAAAATGGTCGGTCGAACTTGGGGAGTTTGACATCCATTTCGTGTCGAACAATGTTAAATCGAGATCTTGGCGGACTTTGTCGCGAATGGACAAATCTGAACTGTTCAGGATCCTCGATCTGATTCCCGACTAGTGGATTTATGTACTTTGACGGGTCGCTTACTTTAAGTGGCTCGAGGGTCAGGTGGTCTGGTATCTCCTACCGAGAGACCTTAAAGTATGCCATACAATTAAACTTTCGTGCCACTAACAACGTGGCGAGAATCTGAAGGTTTGCTAGGCGGCATACTGAACAGTAGCGCTCTCGATTCGCCGACTACTCGTGAGAGGAGACTCTCAACTAGTCGTGAATCATGTCGGAAAAAAGTACCGGTGCTCTAACCCGACAATGTCTCGTACTTATCGGAAGTCGTAAGCTAGAAAAGCATTTTTAGGTTTCGAGGCACAATTCATCCTCGAAAGGATAATTTCCTCGCATCAGCTTGCTCGAATAGCTTCTTCCGATCTGAAGTACCAAAAGGAGTCTTCTTGGAACAACTCAAGAAGCCTCTCAGTCGATTTAACCGAGACACCTCCTATTGAGACAAATTCTCTAGAATACGAGGATACATGGATGGCACCCATCTATGAATATCTTCGAAGGGTTACAGACCAAGACGATCTCGAGGCGGATCGCTTCCCAAAAGCCAAAATGTATACTTTGGTTGAAGGAGTCCTCTATAAGCGAGGTACTCAAGGGGTGCTCATGCGATGCATTCCGTAGAGCGAAGGATTAACACTCCTTCACGACATACATGGTGGCATCTGTGGAAATCATGCTTCCTCTGAGCGGCTGGTCGGTAAGGCCTTTCGACAAGGTTTTCTTGCCAACAGCCCTTTATGATGCTAAAGAGTTGGTTAAAAGTGTGTCGATGCGGTTTCATAGCGTAAATACACCAACCAGCTCGGGCATTACAAACAATACCTCTATCTTGGCCTTTTGCGACACAGGGTCTCGATATCCTAGGACCGTTCCCCAAAGCTCCGGGAGGTTTGAGTTCCTTTGTGGCTATTGATACGTTCACAAAATGGATTGAAGCCAACTCGTATTTCGATAACAACGAGCGGCAAAACGGTTTATGATGAGATCGTAATTACTCGATTTGGAGTATCGAGTCGAATAATTACGAGATAATGGTAAGCAATTTTCGAGCGCAAAATTTCGTGAATTTTATGACGAGTTGGGTACCAAGTTGTGTTATGCTTCATGGCCCATCCCAAAAGTAATGGGGCGATCGAGCGCAAACGGCCAAATAATGAGAGGAATTAAGACTCGAGTCTTCAACCACTCATCAAGCGCCGGGGCTTGGGTACAAGAGTTACCCTCCGTATTATGGGCGTTAGAATGCGACTACCAATCGAGCTACAGTGAAACACCATTTTTCTAGTCTTGAGTGAAGCCATGCTTCCTCGGAACTAAAGATAAGGTCAACACGAGTGAAACTTTCAAAGACTCCAACCAGAACAACTTCGAGCGGATGATATTAATCTACTTGAGGAAAGGAGAAACCAGCCTTAATTGCTCAAATAGCTACCAACAAGCCCTACGCAGATACTACGATCGTAAGGTCCAACCTCGCAGCCTTGCTGTAGGTGACTTGGTATTGAGGCTCTGCCAATCCAAGTCTAATCGGAACAAACTTTCTCCCAAGTGGGAAGGTCCTTACACAGTGGTTGAAGTTACTCGTCCAGGGTCGGTACGATTGGCAATGGAAGACGGCCAGGTTCTCTCGAATTCTTGGAACATCGACCAGTTACGCAAGTTTTATGTGTAACCAATCATTCAGACAATAAAGACTCAGGTTCTCTCTACCTCTATTGTCTTACTTTTGAGTTGTGCTTTCATAATCTTTCGACTATATTCCAAACACTCAGTTTCCTTTACACTGGTCGAAAGGCAGGTAACATCAACTAGTCGAAGCCTCTCCTCTCTGCATGTGGTCCTGCCCACTAGAAGGAGCTTCCTAGTATTGACTCGTTACTCACTTTTGCCGCCAACACAAAGAGCTCGGGTTCTATTTAGTCGAAATATTTTTGAAAGCCTACTCCTTTCACCTTAGATTATTTCTTCAGTTCTTTTGAAAAATATTCTAAGCAGAGTGCACTTTTTTAGATTTATTCAGCTGCCTTTGGTGTATTCGATTCGTCTCAATTAAGTCGGAGGAAGAAACACATCTAGTCGAAGTCTCTCCTCTCTGCACGTGGTCCTACCCACTAGAAGGAACTTCCTAGCATCGTTCAGTTTCCTACTCTTGATACCAGGACAGACTTATCGAGTCCTCCAAAGAAGGGCGAATGAATTTTTTGAAGTCCTCTGGATGTTTGTTTAACTCAAGTTGCTGTTCTCGATTTAATTAATCTAGTCGGAGATGGTGACATCACCTAGTCGAAGACTTTCCTCTCTGCACATGGTCCTGCCCACTAGAAGGAACTTCCTAGTGTCGATTCGTTACTACTTTTTCGACCAGTGCATGACAATCGTAACCAAAAACTACAAGTTAACCAAACCTCTCTGTTTTCAGAAACCCTTTTTAACACTATTTAATTAGTTTGTCTAAACAAACTAAGCAAATAGTCGGGGGCTAGGATAAAGTTATTAATTTGACTTCATTTCTTAGTCTTTCATTCGTTGATTATCTTTTGAGTTACTAACTACTCGACAAGATGATTTGCGTGAAAAAGATGGATTACATAATACATCGACAAAAGCTTGTTTTTCCACATGTGTTTGTTACAAACTACTCAAGAGGGAGAGCCCAACGCATCTCCTCCAAACCTTTCCGCCAATCGATTGCATTTCTTCAATCGAGACGACTTGCTTCGCTTGAGCGATCGAAGTCGACCGATTGGTTGAACATTAAGGTTTGGGTCATGAGCTTTAAGTTTTGCCAATGCATAACTTATCGCAACCGACCGCCTCCTTTATCGATTCAAATTTTGGTTGGCCTTCGAGGTGGTCATCGGTTCTTACAAAGTCCCGACTTGTTCCCCAATTGTACTTACGTGAGCGACCATCGTATCATCTTGAGGAGCTTTTCCTCGGTATGTAGCTCACTAAGTACATTGTTCAGAGCGTGACCTTTGCTTTGAAGATTAATCTTCATTGTCTACATCTCTGTTGGGTGCGAGTCGAAGCCTCGCAGAGTTGTTTGTTTTCGACCGCTTGCTCAAAAGAATAAGACCGGTCAAGCAAAAATAAACTTCTAGAGGAAAAGAAAACAAAAATAATCACAGGTAAAAGATTTCCTTACCTGCTAATCGAGAATCCAACTTCTTGATTTCTTCCTCATGGGAGGCAACGGTCTCAGCATGCTTCTTCTCCCATGATCTAATGTCCTCGCATTTGCTTTAGCAATGCGACGATCTCGATAAATCATGGTTTTATCCACGAGCTCATTTTCGACCCTTCCCAGCTCACGATCCATTTCTAGAAAAGAAATAAGAGTGAAAAAGGAAAGAACTCAGTAAAACCGCAGGTAAAGAGTTACTTACCTGATCGTAGGGATTTTAACCTCGTAATTTCTTCATCTTTCTCTCTTCGAGATACGAGAAATCTCGCTAATGACGAAAGTTTTATCTTGGACTTCATTCTCGAGCTTTCTCATATCATCTTCTTTTCCTAAAAGAAGTAATGATCGAGTAAAGATCAACAACATAAGCAATCTTAAGTTCAAGACTTCTCGTTTATCCTTTCCGTGACTTTTTGATTCTTGAAATTAGCTTCTTTAAGCTTCCTCGTGAGAAATTCTACTTTCTCCCATAGCTTTCGACTCCTCTTTTTGATAATCGAGCGAGTCGGCTAGAGTCTTTTTCGCCGCTTTTAACCTTGTAAAGGTTAAAAGTGGACATGAAACATTATTAAATTGGTTGTAAGCTCTCCTACAACCATTGATCCATCGTAAGTTCTTCTACGACTATGGATCTAGTTGTAAGTTCTCCTATGACTAAGCATCCGTCGTAAGCCTTTTACGACTAGTACCTAGTCGTGAGTTTTTCCACGACAAACCCTCGTAAGCACTATATAAGTAGTCAAGTCGAAAACGACTATGAAAAATAGTGACTTACCACCTCTCGCCTGCTTGCGAGTTCCTCTTTCTGTCGTCAGACTCTAGAAGTTGTCGGTGATATTCACCGACAACGGCAATTTGCTCTAGAGCTTTACGCAAAAGGAAAGACAAGAAGAAACAAGGGAAGATCACATATATAAGTATTCTTAAATACTTACACTCATGGTTGATCGAGCAAATATCGAGTAAACCAACTTTGGATGCTTCACTTTGTTCACTCTATCGACCGATCCCACCAAACCTTCTCAAGACGCTCATTGTCAAAAGTGTCCCCTCTATTGGGAATGTCTTTGGGATGAGGGACTCGATGGTGAGATCTAAAAGTAGAAGACCCTACTATGGAAGCAGGGTCAAAGAAATCAGAATAGAAGTTGAAGTATTCCTCATCTTCTGATTCTGAAATTGCAGCATCTCTTTGGCCTAATAAAAAGGTACCTTGGCCTTGTGGACTTTACGCCTGGGAGGTTCTTCGACCTCCTCGGTCTCCTCAGCTGCAGCCGCTTTAGTCTCGGCCTGCTTTGTGGGGTTCTCCCTTGCCCTTACAGGCCTTGCGCACAAGAGGTTCTTCATCCTCCTCAACTTCAGCTGTTTCGACCTCGGCTATTGTTGCGAGCGTGTGTGCCACAGACCTTGCCGAGGACTTGGTCGAAACAAAGGAACTTGAGCTCGGTCCTCCCATGTCGGCGACTCTTGTAAGTCGACGCTTTTTTGTCGGAGGAGATGAGCCCTTGTCCACTGTCGCCCCTGCGCCAATGGTCACCAGTTCGACCTCTTCGTCGTCCCGATAGTTTTCCATGCCTACTCTTTGTAAAAAAAACAGAAAAAGAAGAATCAATGACCAGTCGTAAGTTTTTCTACGACCAGTATCCAGTCGTAAGCTCTTCTACGACATATCCCGATCGTAAGATTTTCACGATCACTACCTAGTCGTAAGTTCTTTCTCGACTATGAAGTCCTAAGGATAAAATCAACTTTTGATTACCTTTAGGCGCTCAACCTTTTCCTCTGCGAACAAAACCACAAGGATTTGAGGAACCGCCATTCCGGTGGCGGGGCTTCTCACAAACGAAGTTTGACTTCGAACGTCAATCTCGTCAGGAAAGATCTGTATAAAATGTATAAAGATACTCGTTAGACAATTAAGAAGAAGACCAAACCGAGAGTTAAGTCGAAAAACTACTTACCCTCCTCGTAGTCACTGGTCGGGTCCTTATTCCCGTGTACCTCCACATAGGAGGTACTTTCGTTTCTTCAAGGGCTAATTCGACGTGTGATGAAATCCTTCACCACATGCCATCCGGTTAACCCCTCTGCTTTCAAATCCTTGATGGCTTGAATATAGGGGGCAATCCGACTGATATCCTGGGGAATCGAATCCCAGGAAGCTTTCTTTTCGGCAGCCTTCCCCTCGAAGGTAAGGCTGTCTTCGGAGGTGACTTTCCAGTAAAACCACCTCTTCCTCCACGACGGCCACGAAGACCTGGTGAACATCTGAATGTACTCCCTCGACTTCCCGTCATGGAGCTTCAGACCATGACTTCGGCTATTCGACTTTTGTCGAGCCATTCCGTAGAAATCTTGAAAGAGCTCAAGGTCATTTGGAATTCCTGTGCACGCCTCACAGAGATACACAAATACGCTCAGCATTGTGATGGAATTGGGACCAAGGTTCACCAATTCCACCTCAAAAATGCTCGAGTATAAGTGTAAGAAAGGGGTGAGCAGGCAATCGTAGACCACACTCACAGTACGCCTCGAAGACGGGGATTTGTTCATCCTCCCCGGCGGCCATTCTTTGCTTATGCACGGGAACCACTCCACGAGAACTCTCTCTGGAATCTTCCCAGCGTTGACAAGGGCTTGCATCTTCGCCATATCCATCTCCGACTCGGCCTACTCGGAGACCCTCCCGGCCATTTCTCTCAGAAGGGGGAGATTCTTGATTGAGTTGGTGGCGGAGAAGACAAGAACTTGATGAACAGTGGGATGATTTGGGGAAAAGTGTGAACCCTAAGTCTTACCCCCGGTAAGTATTTATAACCGCGTGCCTTGGGCCGGAGGCGTGGTATTCCAAAGGTTGCCACCGTCTTGGGAACCGCTCCAACGGATAGGCTAACGGGTGTTGTTTGAAATTCCCCAACGTGTCCGTTCGAGAAAATCAGGTTTGCTTTTACACCTCAAGCGAAATTACTTCCTTGGTTAGATTCTTTTTAACCAAAGGAAATGTTAATCGGAAAGGTTTTTCTTCCGATCACCATGCTACGACCAACTCGTGATCGTAGAAATGTTCTACGACTATTTGATAGCCATAAGCAATTTCCTTGACCAAGCATACTTCTGGTCAAAGTAGTACACTAATGTCGAAGAGTTTTTCCTTCGACTATCTTTCTACGACCCTCTCGTGGTCGTAAGACCATCTATACCTTTACCAAGTAAGTTGCTTTCACTTGAAGCTGGGGGGCTAGATGACGAGGATATAATAATCCTCATTTTATTTTTTATCTATAATTCTTATTATAGGTAAATATGACGTCATATGGTCCCTGAGTATACCCCTTAAATGTTATAAGGGAAGAGCCTACTAGGTGGTCGTAAGTTCTTCTACGACCACCCCCATAGTCGTAAGTTATGCTACGACTACCCCATAGTCGTAAGTCTTGCTCGACTACCTCATAGTCGTAAGTTCTTCTCGACTAGGTCATTTACGACCACCTTATGATCAATTAAACCTACAGACAAGTGGGCCCAATTGATTAAGGGATTCAAATAGTCATCATACGCTGTTACTCTGCCAAGTAATAGCACGTAATGCTCTATTATCTCTCGTATATAGTTTAGGCGGCGTGGAGGAGTTATCGCGGTGATTACTACCAACGTCGCTTTCGTTACGAGGATGTGATGAGGCGCTTCACCTGGAGAAACTGCTGCTCCTTCACGTACTATATAAAGGCGGCAATCAGAGAAGGAAAAGGCGGATCGAATCAGGCCATCAGGAAGACAAGCACTACCATCTATAATAGTCTTAGTTTTTCCCCTGGTTGTTCAGAATACACTCAATACCGTACACACACAGGAGTAGGGTTATTATTCTCCCCAGAGAAGGCCTGAACCTATATAAAAATCCCCGTGTCAATCTCTCTACGTGATTTCATTCTAGGAGACCCCCCGAATCAAACAATCTTTACGTAAGTTCGGTTCTAAAACACCGACAGGTTTTCCCTTTTGAGGGCATCTGTAGGCGAAGTGTCCTAGTTCATCACATTTGTAACAGGTAACGTACTTCCATGGATGGGGACTTTCAGGACGAAAGTGGCTCATGTCATCATTATTAGATATTTCTAGTGGTTGGATCCTTGGTAACTCATCGCACAGACACTATTCATGAGTTGTAGGAGCAATGGCTGAGGAAACATTGTTATTGTTCATCTGCTACATTATCTGTTGCATTAGTTGGGTTTGGGTGACGAAAATCTAATTCAAATTCTGTAGTGTCACTGCTAACAATTGTTGGTTGCTTTCAATACTGGCATTGAAGGTGGCATTAGTGTTGACACCGACTTTGACATTGGATGTTTTATTTTTACCGTTGCAGTTGATGTTGTTGCTAGCCATCTGAAGTGGTAGTTGAGATTAGAGGAAGACAAGGGGAAAATCAGGGACGAGGGAAACTAGGGAGGTTGCAGCAACTCACCAAAACCGAATTACTTTGCAAAAACCAATGCAAATCGTCTACTCGATCGATACTTTTAAGCTGAGGAAACGACTCAATATACAAAATGAGTATTGGTAAACTTAGACTATATGGCTTGCTTGACATCACATCTTTTGCTCGCGGTCTTTGATGATTCTTGCATGTTGTCCTTGAATGGTGGAAACGATGATACTTTCTTGATGGATTCATGTCTTGTGGTCTTGAACGTAATGGTAAGAAACGTGCTGACTGTCTATATACATTTACAGGGGAAAGAGGATCCATTTAACATTATAAAATGGTGAAGAAAGAACAAGGTAAGAAAGAATACCATGAAGAGGGTAAGAATAGAAAGATGACCAAAGATGATGAGAGAACAATTTATTTTTCTTGTTATAAAATAAGTTTTGAAGTTTTCCAACTAACGGTCGTTCTAACTAGGTCACGACCTACAGTTGATATGGCTTTGATACCACTTTGTAAGGACCCAAGAGTAACACTCTCAAATCCTCTGTGTTTTCTGAACTAGTCCCATGATCAGTAGCTAGTTCACAAAGTAAACAAGAATGGTAACATCCATAATTTGCATAACTTTATTAATAAATAACAGAGTTTATTACCAGAAAGACTTACAAACTAACAATAAAGAACACAACGGAATACGAAAAAGAAGCAGAAGAGCCCAGCTAATTTGCCACAAGCAATCGACTGGGGTAGTGGCGTAGTCATCGAGATCCACGCCAGTAGCGAAGTCCTTCTCCTTTGAACAATATTTTATTAAGCAAGAGTGAGCACAAACAACCATGCTCCGCAAGTTACACCCAATAACAGAATTATAATGCATGCAGAGATATATCAAAGGAAGGCGTAAGTGGTTGTATTTGCATAAAGCAATGTTTTCTTTTCAAATATATGTACTAAGTTCCAAAGTAGTATTCTATAACTAAAATTCATTTTCTAAATTCTCAAGTTTTATAGTCAGATAACCTCCATACAAGAGTGGTGAAGGATACCTTCCTATCACATGGCAAACCGCACAATTTCCTAGTTGAATAAACTATCCAAAATCATTTGATAAAGTCTTTTGAAATTTAAACCAAATTCTAACTTTGAGTGGCATTGCTAGCATGTCTATGACCATGGACACAACTATTAGAATAGTTTTACACTCCATAGAGGTTGTACAAATTTACCTACAAGAGATAATCAATTATAATATCCGTTTGACACACTTCTGTAGGTGTGCGACTAAATGATTATCACAAGACTTTTACAATGCGCCATTCCAATCGTAGTTATGCCCGCTAAGATTTTGCTTCCTTTGGATAGAAATCCACCAGACTTAAGCCCCCTCTTGCGCCATGTGGAAATATATAAAAAGTAGGTCATTCAGACACCCACACAACCAGGCACAACTACGGTGGAATGTTGCAAATTAGTTAGCCAAGACCTGCCCACATAGGACATGTGGTAGTACAATGGGGCTTAGCAAGATGCGGCTCGAAGATCGGTCCTTAACTAACTTAGGCGACGTTCCAAAATAACCCGTGGTCTCGATCATATAAATGAATTGATCTTGTGCATCGACATGCATCATCCAAACATCTATTTCGCCCAAGTCCAAACCAATTTTTATTTATTTTCCAAGTTAAATCATTTGCTAAAAGACGTCCATGGTAAAAACAATACCATGGCCTCATTTTAAATCATAATTGAGCATTTGGCTAAAGTTCCCCAAATTAAACATTTTTGGTCTATGCTTTGTCTAAGCATCAAGTTTTTAAACAAAAGCATCTTATCAATACTATTGTATTAACCAGAGTTTTATCTAGGGCGACAAGTGTTGTAAGAATAATTTAGTCACACCGACAGGGCCCGCCTTGCAGAAGACAAGCGTGCAGACCAAAGAAATATTGTTGTACTCATAAAAGACTGTAATACCCCTCGATTGTACTCATATGATAGCTACCTCCTAAGGGTATTTTGGTCATTTGTATAGGCTTGGGAGCGTATAAATACCCTATGTATCCCTCCTTTCAAGGGGGCTCTCTTGAGCAATAAAGAAGCACATTAAAACTGGTGAGCCCTCGGGGGCTCCCTCTCCGGAGGTAACCCCCCGTTGGCTCATCGATAGGAGTAGGGCGGTCCTCTCGGACCCCCGAACCTGTATAAATCCCCGTGTCATTTTTTACCCTCGTGGACGATGGCCTGACAGACGGTCAACGTCCACCCCCTCACTCGTGTTTGGTTTTTACACCTACAACATTGGCGCCGACCGTGGGGACGTAGCTAATCGATGAAAGGCTATGTCTCCTACCAAAAAATACTCTAAGTCCACGAAACCTCCTCCGGCTCTGGAGGGCAATGATCTCGTGGATGACCCATCCGCTCTTTGAAGGAGCCCCAGCCGAGCACCCTCATCGGAGATCAGAGCTATCCACCTCGGGATGGCAACGTCCTACATGCCCTGGGGCCCCCATGCGCATCCTCCCTTGTGCGAGTCGATGCGAGGTCCATCCATGAGCGAGCAGTTCAAGGCACCCTCGCAGCCAGAAGGCTAAGGATTCTGAGGCCAACCATCACCCCCGGGACGCATGACGTTCATGCGACACGAGCGATGAAGGCTCGCTACGAGGCCTGCCCCCAACGCGCTACTGTTAGGGGACAGTCCCGGCATATAAATCTCGTATGGGCTCTCAAGACACTTTCCCTCCAGGGGATTTCACCCTTGTGGTGCGTAGGGCGTACGACCTCTACGGTCTCCCCTAACAAAAGTCCATGGTGGCTTGGGCGTCCGTCGCCTCCACCATGGCGGCTCGTGTCCTACTAGCCCTAGGGCATGAGCGACCACCCTCGTGGTGCGTAGGGCGTACGACCTCCGCGGTCTCCCCTAACAAAAGTCCATAGTGGCTTGGGCGTCCGCCGCCTCCACCATGGCGGTTCAGATCCCATCGCCCTAGGGCATGAGCGACCACCCACGTGGTGCGTGAGGCGTCGACCTCCGCGGTCTCCCTAACAAAAGTCCATGGTGGCTTAGGCGTCATCGCCTCCACCATGGCGGCTCGTGTCCTACTAGACCTAGGGCATGAGCGACAACTTTGGCCCAATACCGAGTTGATGGATGTGCTGAGGACTCGTCCCCCTTAGACTCGAGCCACGCTACCGAATCGACCTCTGGGTCCCGCACACCTAGCTTCATTGCCCATGAGGGTTAACCACTCTCATGCATTCGATCATAACAAAAACCCACATACGGGGTAAAAGGGCTTCATTGCCCTCATAGTTCGGTGCCCCACGACTTAGCCTCGTGGGCGCCACCGGTGTGCCCATGACTTACTATCAAGGGCACACGTCCAAGGTGCCCATGAGTTAGCCTCATGGGCACCTCCAAGTCCACTGGGGGGCTACCATCCCTAGTGGCCATTCGGTGCCCCACGACTTAGTCTCGTGGACGCCCCTCCGATGTGCCTATGATTTAGTGTTGTGGGCACACCTTCAAGATACACATGAGTTAGCCTCATGGGTGCCTCCAAGTCCACTGGGGGCTACCACCCCTATGGGCCATTTGATGCCCCACGACTTAGCTTTATGGGCACCCCTCTGGTATGTCCATGACGCAGCCTCATAGCTCAAATCATCTATCGTCGACCTGGCTCGAATATTAATCAAGGACTATCATGCTCGCATAAGGCTATCACCTTGGAGATCTTAATATCTAAAGTGATGGGACTCTACTTGTCCCACGGCAACGACTTCGATCAATGCTCATGTCAAACTAATGTTATCTTGCTACAAGAAATAAGTGTTGATCATTCCCTCTTTCCTGCAGAGATGCTCGTGTTATCTACTTGTCCCTGCAACGTTTCTAGATCGAACTGCGGTGATTCTGAGGAGTTCTACTTCGACAACTCTCATCAAGCTGTGGAGCAGGAGGAGGACAACTTCGCCTACTTAGGCTTCGCTTCGATGCACCGTCGGCCTCGAAGGCTATGCCTCGGCTCGGCGGCCTCGCGTCTAACACTTCACCTGCTTAGGCTTCGCTTCGACGCACCGTCGGCATCGAAGGCTATGCCTCGGCTCAGCGGCCTCGCGTCTAAGACTTCGCCTACTGAGGCTTCGCTCCGACACACCACCTGCCTTAAAGGCTATGCCTCGGTAGGGTGGCCCTACATTCAGTACTTCACCTTTAGGACTGGAGCAACAAAAACCACCCCACACGAAGGGCCAACGAGAATCGGCAATCCGGTACCCGCCCTCGCGTGAAGCACTCACGCTATATGAAGCACAAAATGAAGATAGCCTAGTGGACATAGCAATATGCCTCTGGTCCTCAAGATCAAGCTCGCAAAATGGGATTCGAGCACAAGTCTTTAGGACGATTCCTCGACCTCCGTGCCTCGCTATGCGTCGATCCAAAATTTGGCTAAATATCGGGCATCTACATTCCCGCATACAAGACCAAAATGTTGCCAAGATACCACCAAGAAGCATATTCGCTCAACTGGATACAAGACCTCAGCATTCTTCTTTGCCCCTCAGGCGCCCTAACAGACGCCCAAGGGACAAGGGGCTAGTGTCGAGGAATCCTACCACCTCCCGCCTAAAATACTCTATACTTCGACAAGTCTCACAAGGGGCATATGTGAGCCTTTACTCTAGGCGCTACAGCCACTTACATCGAAGTGGTTCGGGCTTGCTGGACCACATGCCTCGGCGCTCAAGGCGTCCGTCGCTACTCCAAGGCTCGCGCCCGACACCTCACCGCTCCAAATGCTCTCGCATCCCGTGAGTCGTCAGAGCAATTCAGAAGAATAGAACAACTCACACATGCTATTCAGAAGCACTCATACACCCGAAGAACACCCAAAACAGAGAAGTGTTTTTCGACACAATATCAAATCACCCCTGCCAAAGCCCATCCCACATGACATAGGATGACTGACACCCTTCGGAGAGAGGCACGCGGCTCCAATCCCTCTGGAGCGACTCCATGCAGCTGCCGAAAGGCCACCACCTCGCCTGCTCCGCCTCCGGCTCGGCGGAGCCCCAGGCCTTGGCACGCCTTCGTGTACCTCGGGGCACCTCGCTCATCGCCTCGGCCCGGCACCTAAGGTCCTCGCCTACCATGGAAGCGCCGCCATGGGCGCCACGCTTGAGCGCCTCGCTCCCGAGCGCCCTATGGCCTAAGCGCCCCCGCACGCTTGCACGTCCTGCGGCGCCCTCGCGGCCTCACGCTCTCGTGCACCCGCGGTACTCTCGCCCCTTGCGATGACCTCTTGCGCCCTCGCGGTGCCCTCGGGGCCTCGTACCCTCGATCCCTCACGATATCAAGCCCTTGCACCCTCGCGGTGCCCTCGGGGCCTCGTGCCCTTAAGCCCTCGCATGCTCACGTGCCTCGCACCTTGTCGTCTTGTAGTCCAGCCTCACCAGAGTGCTGTTATCCGCGTAGAACTGGCTCGCCAGCTCCGGGGAGTTCGCCAAGATATTGTAGTAGCCCGCCAGGAAGTAGGAGCCCACCTCGGAGGCGAGGGGGTGGGCGCTCTTGTTGTTGGTTACTAGCCTAGTCCAATTGAAGGGCTACCCTTCTCGCAAGAGATTTGTTCAGACTATAGTTCTTGCTCCCCAGCCGGATAGGTATTTTGTATTCAGCGATATCTTTAAGCTCATATGACGAGTATGACGACCACTACCAGGTTGCTGATTACAGCTATGCTGACAACATACCCCGGATGGATGTTCCTAATACCATGACCGGAACATCATCTGATTAAGTGACTGAAGAACTCGAAGTAAACGGTGTTGTAGCTCCTACTGATATTGAGGAAAGGGATACTGTTCTTATTTATGAGAATCATGAAGTGCAGCAGCAAGATCCTTTGAGTTTGGGGTCGGATCGTGATGATACTCCTTTTGAAGAGCATACTCCCTCGTACCCCAGATCAATAGACATTAAACAGGATGCACCTCTTGCTGCTGCCCACCCTCCATCCGTACCTACCCCTGAAGAAGAGTCTGTGGGAGAACCCCCTAAACAAACATATGCTTCAGTGCTGCGAACAAAAGGACACGCTGCCCATCAGGTTATTCACTCCACTCCTCTCAACAAGGCCATGACGGGGACTGCAGAGTCGCAAGTCGCAACAGGCAGGAAAGTTAACTCAGCAGGTGCAGCTTGTCCCAGTACCAGAAAAATCCAAATTCATGCACAACAGCTAAGAGCATTCATACACAACGACTGCCAAGAGCATTGATACACTATAACTGAAAAAAGAAAAAGAAACAAAAGGCAAGTGTCTTCTGAAGCAGAAGTGTTGGCCGCTGCAAAGTGCCAACGCAAAAGGGTCACCCAACTCGGCTCGAGGGCGCCCTGGCAAAACTAACAACGCCCTGGCAAAAGGAAAAAGGGGAGACAGCGCCCTGGCAGTTTTGTTACAAGCCCAACAAAGACAAGCAGTCATACACACTACACAAGCGCTTCGGCAAGACCACGCCTTATGCTCCAAAAGGGCAAGAAGGCCTGGCGCAAAGACCACGCCTTGCGCCACAGGCAAAGTGGGCAAGTAGCGCCCAGCGAAGAAGCGCCAAGACACACCAGCCAGACACCGTAACGCCCTACACAAGAACGCCCGGCACAAGGACGCCTTGGCAACAACGCCCTGCACAAGGACGCCCTGGCACCAACGCCCTACACAAGAACACCCCATCAACTCGAATCAAGAACAAGGGAAAAGAAGGAGAACAGGGGGGCTCGCCTTTCACGGACTTCATGCGAGAGCCTCGCCCGGCGACGGAGCTGACCTCAGCCGGCGGATGTGTGGAGGCAGCGGTACAAGTCCGTCCCACGGACTTCGCCGCGCTTCGGCCATCCTGCGGTTTAGGCACCAGCAAGACGGACGCCATGCAGCTCGGACGTGCGTTAGCGGTGGATGCGGATGACGGTGCTCCCCTTCCTCGCCGGCGGCGACGACGGCGGACGGGAGTGCCTCGACGGCCGACCTGGCTGCCGGCGGCTCGTTCTTGAGGAACATAACCTCCCCGTCGGCGACGAGCACCTCGTATGCCTCCCGGTTGGAGGTGTACGCAAAGCCCTCCTCGGAGTCGGTGGGGGCAGGGAGCAGCACGTCGCCGAGCACCTCCCATTCAGTTCGGCGGCTCCACCCCGGCGCCGAGGCTGACGCGACCTCCTCCCAAATAACTCGCCGATTGCGGTGGAGGCCTCAAGCAGCGATCCGACTCGTTGCCGTCCAATTGGAGGCGGCCCCACGGATCGAGGCCTCGTCGCCATCGTCGTCGTCCTCGGAGAACCCGAGGTGGTCGGGTTTAAGCGCGACGAAAGCGTCGTAGAAGAGGTCGGCTCCATGGAAAGGAGCCGCAGCGGACTCGGTCGGACGCCGCCGCCGACGCGGAGGAGGCCGACGGATCTGGCGAACACCAAAGACAAAAGCGACGCGGCCGAGCGGGAGGGGACCGGAGGCGTCGACGGCCGGAGACGCCATGTCGAGCCGGGAGAGCAAGAGAAGCGAATAAATGGAGCCTGGAGAGTGCGAGATTGGGTTGGGGAGAAAGAAGGCCAGAGCTTCAGCCGCGAGAAGGAAGCCAAGAATGCCTTTGGATGAAAGAATGCCTTTGGATGAAGAAGCATCTGGCATTTTTCACGAGAAGAAAGGGCACTCGGTTGGAAGAAGCCTCTGGAGAAAGTTGAGAATCCAATGGCTAGCCAAGGTCGTAACGATATGGCAACAATTCGTAACACTTACATTTTTCAAGTGCCCAACCGACAGCTGGGCATAATATGATATTTTCAGAGCGAATTTTCAGACGCAACCATAATTCAAATCTTTCAGTATTCTCTGAAATATCAATCTCTGTACGAAAAGCATGATTCAAGACTGCCCCTCTGGCGTTCCTCCCAAAACGCCAAGGGGCAAGGGGGCTAGTGTTGTAAGAATAATTTAGTCACACCGACAGGGCCCGCCTTGCAGAAGACACGCGTGCAGACCAAAGAAATATTGTTGCACTCATAAAAGACTGTAATACCCCTCGATTGTACTCATATGATAGCTACCTCCTAAGGGTATTTTGGTCATTTGTACAGGCTTGGGAGCGTATAAATACCCCATGTATCCCTCCTTTCAAGGGGGCTCTCTTGAGCAATAAAGAAGCACATTAAAACTGGTGAGCCCTCGGGGGCTCCCTCTCCGGAGGTAACCCCCCCGTTGGCTCATCGACAGGAGTAGGGCGGTCCTCTCAGACCCCCGAACCTGTATAAATCCCCGTGTCATTTTTTACCCTCGTGGACGATGGCCTGACAGACGGTCAACGTCCACCCCCTCACTCGTGTTTGGTTTTTACACCTACAACAACAAGGTGAGGGTTTGTTGTCCAAGAATTGTCAATTCCATGATCAGTAAGTGAACCTCCAATATTAGAATCATAATCTCCAAATGAATCTATTATGCCTATTGATCCACGACGTCATTGTTTACATTATTCCACCAATAACTACAGATCAACCAAACACTACCTATTCGATTAACTCCGCCAAACTCATCAATTCTCTACAATTCAACTAATGGACCTGAATTCTATTCATAACTTACTATAATAATCCAACTTCATCCTTTATTCATCACCTAAACTTGATCATCTTGTCAAAATTAAATTTCCAACAACCCAATAATGATATATTCCAATAATCCAACAAGGATATACTTCTATAATACAACAAAGATGTATTTCTATAATCCGATAATCATGTATTCATATAATCCAATCTCCAACAATAATCTAATTATATAATCCAATATCCAACAATCGTATATTTCTATAATCCGATAATCATGTATTCATATAATCCAATCTCCAACAATAGCCTAATTCTATAATCGATATCCAAAGAATAATGTATTTTTACAATCCAATATCCATCAATTATATAATCCTATAATCCAACAAAGATATAATATCATAATCCCACAAAGATATATTGCTATGATCTATCTAGGACGTAATCGATAATCAAACAATGATATAATCCTAGTATCCAACAAAGATAAATTCCTATAATCCTTCACGATCAATAGGTATCCACACATATACATTTGTTTCCTCTAATTCACGAAGTGTCATATAATCTTTCCTATTTCTAACTCTAAAATATATTACACTCGGAATGATTTTCCATACTACCTATCTTGACAAAAAAATTTTGGCTATATAAGGAATTAGGAATAACTATAATGCTTAAAACAAGAATTAAAATTACTTGAATATAAATACGCATGCAATAATAATTTTAAAACAGAATTTAAATAATTTAAAATTTTGGGAGCAAATATGATAAAAGGATGTAACTTTTCTTGCTCATTTAGTTGTTGTTCTTTAAATGGTGTTGAAATCCGATTCTCTGAAGTCATCGAAATCTACACATGAAAACGAGCCACATTCGAATAAAATCTGAATAAAATCCAAAAATTATAAAATTAGTACTATTGGAGAGATTATGAATTTATATGAATTTAGCAATTTGAATCGATGAAATTGGAGTTCGTATGAAGGAGAACGAATGTTCAAAAGTTTGAAAATCACATGAAATGATGAAATTGGGAATTTCCGAATTTATGGAATTGTTTTTCTAAAGGAAAAAAATATTGCGTCATGATGATGTCAGCTAGGGAATTTCGAATTTCGGCCAGGATTTTTTTCAAAGGAAAAATAGCTTGAGCCACTGACATGTGGTCCTGGGTTTTGTGGACTGGGTCGAAGAAATTGAACCTCGGTCCATGGTGGATCGGGTGCTGAAGGGATACGGGTAGGCTACACTAGCTGGTAATTCAAAAATTTTACCATGTAAACCAAGAAGCCAAGCAAGTAGATGATCACAGATCGTTACCACCAGACGCGTAGTGCAGTGGAAGAAGAGTTGGAGCAGCCAGGTCCAATGAAGAGCGCATCGATGTAGTTGTCGTAGTTGATCGTCCAATGTCGAGCACGTCGATGCAGTTCCTTGTGAAGATCGTGGATCGTCCTTAAGCGCAACAGCAATTGCAGTAGCACCTCTACGGTATCCACACATCTAGGGAAGGAACACCATACACCGGTCTACTAGCACCAACTTGCACGGTAGGGCTCTCTTGAGAAGATGGCGGCTAGAGTTTCGGTGGAGCAATTCATGTTTTATCTCTCTTCTTCCCAATAGCCTCAAGCATCTTCTTATATAGTGTCCATGATGGATCCTATCTGAACATGTTTGTTCCAACCCGTTAAGTGTGTGACCCGTTAGGTTCATGTGTAATCGGTTATGACTCGAAAGCTCTTTTCTGATCACGAATCGTTAGCGGCTCCTAGCAGGACATAACGATTCCCAAATACACATGAATTATATTGGATGAACCTTAATACAATATGATCTACGGCTATGTCCTTATCACTAACGGCCAGCTCATATCTCTATACGACCAGCTTATATTTGGTCTCGACTAGTTCCTAATTCCTTACGACCAAGTTTCGACCACTTAGTGATCATGTTCGACCAGCCTACGACCAGCTCGTATCTCCATACGACTAGTCCGTATCTGATCGAACTGAAAGACTTGGTCATATATTCTCCCTTTGCCTCACGATATCTAGTTGAACTCTAGGTGAGATGTTATGTCATCCATAGATTGTTCAATACTTTCTCAATCAAGTGTCAGATAACTTTACATGGTCGAACACTTTGACCACTAGTGGCATTGCCATGCACTTTCTTTATCTGACCACATCAAGGGGCCCAGAGATATCTCTTCTATCATGTTAGGAGGGACAAATCCCATATTCGACCAGTCACATTCCTCTGTATGTTTCATAGCATACCCGAAAGCTACCTTTATAACTATCAGTTACGGAGTAGCGTTTGGCAACCCCTAACTCACTACTCCAAACAGCACTTTTCCCCACGGTCGAAAACCATCAGCAAAATAGGAAAAACCGTCAGGTTTTGTTTTCTTGACGGTTAACCATCAGGCAAATCCCCTCAGGTCTAGGTGGTCGGGAAAATTCAATTTGTCTGACGGTTCACCGTCAAGAAAAATTTTGTCGACGGTTTTCCCAATTTTGTCGATTTCGTTTTGCGAATCGCCCACAAAAAATTTTGTTGACTGGTATTAACCGTCAAAAAATAAAACAGCGGTTCTTTGCATTCCGTCAATAAAATAAAACAGCGGTTCTTTCATTCCCGTCAATAAACTAAAACAGCGGTTCTTTGCACCGTCGAGTTCGCGTGTTTGGCTCACGGGTCCATTACCGTCAAGAAAATAAAACCTGACGGTTTTTGCCCGTCAGGTTTCGAGTTTGGCCCGCCCATGAAATGCATTTTTTCAACTGGTATTAACCGTCAAGAAAATTAAACCTGACGGTTCTTTGCCCGTAAGCAAATTGTTTTTTCCTGAGTGTTTAACCGTCACCAAAATGACTCCGTGGTTGTCAGCAAAATTATTAGCAGCCAAGATAGTGCTAGCAGAAATTGTCAATGACACACTAATATTTGATTCATACACATCCATGCATCATATAATCCACAATACACATCGATATGCATCATATAATCCACAATACACATCCATACATTAATCCACACACAAAATAAGTTGAAGCTTAAACAAGCATCATTTCAAGCCCAATACCATCAATTAGTTGATCACATATACACCATAATACTAATATTATGCTTCAGTTTGTGTCACCTATTACAAAGGGCAGAACACAAACTAGATAATGATACCTACTTGACACATATAACTTGAAGCAAAATCATTGATTGCTCCAACACCACAGTGTAGTTGGGATGCTATTTTGATGGCGCTTACGTTGCCGTAAAATACACAACCAAGACCATATTGCTGCATCAATTTGAATGCCAAGAAGATCTGATGTTCCATGTGCATATGGAGTGACCTGGGCTATTCCAAAGAAAATAGTGTAAGGTTGTAAGCTCAACCATCCAATTAAATAAGATTACCTTAGAAACATATCTAAAATTGAGCTTCACTATATGAATTTATGTCTCTAAAATAATATTGAATCTCTCATCATGTTTACATTAACAAGCTCAATGCGAACAAAATGACCTTTATTAACTGGTAACTACTTGAATACCAAACTAGTGATAACTATTTGTGAACCTAGCTAACATTGGGGGTGGGGCAATATTAGCTAACAGCGACACACTCTTGTCAGGACTTGCTGATATTTTGAGAAATGGGGAAATCATTGCATGCATGAACTATCATCACTTTTCTCCTCCTTGTTGGCGAAAGAGTCCATTCAAAAAGTATGATGTAAATAAAACTGAATGAGCCAAGAGATAGCACCTCAATGCATGGTACAACGCCTTTTGTTACAGATATTGTGTCTCCACCAAGAGGATATCCCACAACAGTTACTAAATCCTAAGATAAACCATAAAAAAATGTCAGATGGCAACAAAAAGGTATATCGCATATCATCCAACATCAACTAAATATTAAGAATTCCTGCAAATATAGATACAAACAGTATAATGAATTCCTGCTTCATTTGCAGGAGAGTGAAGAACAACTTGAGCTCCAACAGAGATGTTTACACCATTGGCATGTTACTAGTAAGTACATGTTACTCCATCAAACACATCTGACATCACAAAGATAATTACCTGAAGGCATGGTAAACGACCAAGGTGAAGTGGCTCTGTTCCTCGCCAGAACTCTTCATTCTCGACGGAGAGCAATGCAAGGTCACACTCAATCCCCTAGCTAAAACCTGTGAATCAATTTATCAGAAGACATTATACCAAGAAAATTTTGCAAAACGTAAGCAAAATCATAACTAACAAACAGCAATTCTTATTTCCAATGGTTACGAACATTGAACAACAATGTAAAAAAAAAATCTTATTTTAAAAGATGCCCACAAGCTTTTCTAACATTAACTCTTACCACCACCATATTTGCTAACTACAATATGGATACAACAATTTCTCTATAAAAAATTTCTAAAATAAAACTCTGTTACAAGTGGGGACAACCATATGTATTTACAATCATTTTCCATTGTTAGACAATTAATCATCATAAATCATGAGAATAACAAAAAGTGACTGTCACATGAACATAAATTACTTTCCTTTTTATTATGTTTTTAAGAATTCATAAGTCCCTAATGTGGAGACTCCAATTTGGAGACATATTGTACCAAAAAAAATATAATACCAGAAGCAGTACCTAGCACACACATCAAGTTCTCTTGCTAAACTATAGATTAACTAAAATAAGGAATAGTAGCCAGAACAAGCACCATTGACAGCCAGGGCGAATATTATTGAGGCCCACCTTAACAACATCATTAAATAATTTGTCCTCTTCAAGATCCTCCAAATCAGCAACCTAATACAACAGCATAGTTACCAGAAGATCATGCAACCTTTACTATTCAATTGCAACATTGAATTGAATGCATGACAAGTTTACAGAAGGAAGGTTCTGTTTTCTAAGTGAACTTAGGTGAGGGTAGTGTTGACATAGCTGACAAGAGGGACAAACCAGGAACTATATTGACACAAGTAGCAAGCTTATCGCTGATGATGCTTTGTGAAAGCTTCTTCCCCGCAGTAGATATCCTTTTAAGACTACGAAAGCAAAACCCAGAAATAGATGCAATAATAATAACACGAAACAAAAGCAGCCTGCACAAAATCAATTTTGCAGACACTGCAAATGGGCACCTAGCTTTTGTAGTCGGTGATCCCACAAAGCGCACACCAAGTGACCAATCCAAACCGGCGAAGGCAACATTTCGCGAACCCCATCCGAATCTGGCGCCTTCCTTGTATCTAGCAAACAATTAGCATCATAAACTAAGAGCGAGAGGAAAGAGGGCTACCCGAGGAAGGGAGGTGGTGGTGGGAGAAAGCGCACCCGTCCTATAAGGCGACGGTGGCGCGGCAGTGCCGAGGAATGAGAATCGCCCGGCGATAGGTGAGCGGCGCCACACCAGAGCAGCAGTCAGCGGTGGCGCAATGAGGCGGACGGAGGAGGAGGGCGGCGAGGGCTCGAACAGCGCTGAGGAGGAGCTTCGTCGGCGTCTTGTCCCCCATGAAGCACCGGTGTAGGTAGGCTGCAGCTCTAGCAGGACCTCACGAGCTTGTACGCTCATCCGAGTGTCTCCTTGGCTCCTCCACCGGGCTCCTCGTCTTGGCCGCTTGCACCGATTCTTGCCGGGCGTGAGCTGCCCATCGGGAGGAGAGAAGGGCGGTGGCTCGGTGGTGTAGGTAGAGGAAGAGGAGGAGGGCGCGCTTGGCTCGAGAGGAGAGGCGCCAGGGGTGGCGGATTGGGGATTGAGAGCTAGGGATTTGAGGAGGAAGAAGATGCTTTGACTGGTACAGGACAAAGGAAGCACTCAGGTTTTTTTTATGTGTGCGCGCGCGCGACATCAATTTTTTGCGCGCGGCATCAAAAATTTTCACGCGAACACAACTTTTCTGACGCGTGAAGTGCATGAATTCCCAAACAATTAACCTAACGGTTGTAACCATTAGGAAAATATATTATATTGACGGTTTTAATTTTCAAAACTAGCCCCCATTCGGTATAAATTGCATATTTAGCCCCAATACAGTGCACGTACCGCGGTTCCTGGGCGCGGCAGGCCACCTACCCCCGGTGGTGGGCGCGGTAGGTGACCTACCCTTGGCACCAGGTGCGGCAGGCCACCTGACCCGTAGGCCAGGCACTGGACCAAGGAGTGCACAGGGGCTCGGGCCGGAGAAGCGAGGGCTTGAGCCGGGCATAGACGGCAAAGGACAGCGCGGGCTGAGGAGGCGAGACCCAGGAGCGGCACTGGGAGGTGGTTGGTTGGGCTCGGACCTCCCCTTGACAGATCTTGACCGTCTGACTATCAGGACCTCCCCTTGTTAGTTCCTGGCCGTCAGGACCACCCTGTGTTAGATCTTGACCATCAGGACCTCCCCTTGTTAGATCTTGGCCGTCAGGACCTCCCCTTGATAGATCTTGGCAGACCACCGCTTGTTAGATCTTGACCGTTAGGACCTCTCCTTGTTAGATCTTGGCCGTCAGGACCACCCCTTGTTAGATCTTGACCTTCAGGACCTCCCCTTGTTAGATCTTGGCTGTCAGGACCTCCTCGAACCTCTAAAATCTCAGTCCTATGATCCCACATGCTGCTGCGTGAACCCTAGCTGCATATGTGCGTGCCACTACAACGACAGCCAACCACGTCCGAGGCGCCCCACTGCACAACACTCTATGTGGATAGCGTGAGACACCTTCTACCATTAGGCACGACCGGAGAAGGTTGTACCTCCGTACTTGTAACAACTAAAACCTTTGGTTTGTGTTTCAAATGTATAAAAGTACGAGCTTTTTAAAACTTTTGTAATATATCTTGAGTATGCATATGGTTTTATAAAGCTTGTGCACAAATTTTAGCTTTTGTAAATTTGCAAATCCTTGTTCATTTGGAACCTTAGCTAAAGCTTCTAATAAAAAAGTGTTTCATGCTTGTAAACACCCATGGGAACATGTACTTGGTTTGTACTTGGTTTCAAATTTTTGTTTCCAAAATTCAAACTTTTGACTTGAAATCAAGATTCTATTTAATTTCAGAAAAATGTGTGTATTAAAGTCTCTGGAAATAATTTTGTAAAATACTAGATCAATTATCATGAATTAACATAATTTTGTCCAAATTTTTAGAAGTTATTTTGATCTCATTAAAATTCTAGATAAGTCTCTAAAACAGATTTAAAAAGGAATTTAAATATGGCAATTAAAATTTGAATTTTGCTGAAGGGGTACTATTCCCGTGACCAAAATAGTAAACCTTGACGGCCGGTGTGGGCCCGTCAGTAAAATTGGTGGCCCGTCTAAAAACTCGGGAAATCATTTAATAACAAATAATTTCCAAAAAATATGAAATTTTTCAGAGGGGTCACCAGGGTGATCTGGAAGCTAGGAGAAATTATCCTAGAGGATGATCACAAGATTTGCTTAAGGATTTTTCAAAGGTTATGCTTCCATCAATTGAAACATTGGTCTTTGACTCTGGCATCACAAACCAAATATCCCGCGCCTCGGTGAACATGTACTTTCCAGAATAACAGTACACATACACCTCACAAAATATAGAATCCATTCCATACACAAGTCATACAACACTAAGTCTTCTTTTACATCACAAAAGCCAACTGGTTTGCCCTTACCCACAAGGCAACCGACCGGGCCGCCAAGCTAGTCGTCCTGCACGGAGTCGGTCTCACAATAGTTAACCCCTTGGGGGGTCAACCTCCTCTGCAACAATTAAGCAATGCAATTGAGTATAAAAATGTACTCGCAAGACTTACATATAACAAGCCTATACATAACTACATGCAAGCTGATTCAAAGGAGAAGCCATAGGGTTCATTTAACGCAGAAAGAGAAAATGCAAGTCTATGCTTGTGTTGAGACCGGGGAAGTATTTTTATCAAATACTAGATAATTTATCTTGAATAAAAATGAATTCTGTCAAATTTTTAGAAATTATTTTGACCTTAAGAAAAATCTTTGTTCTTTAATTAAACCTATTCTGTAAAAGTATTTATTTAAGTATTTTAAACATAGAACAGTGGTTTTGAAATTTTATCTGGGATATATATCATCCCAGTAGCCTCTCTGAAAATGGATGGTTCTGATTGAGTGTGTCGTTTGGATGGTCCAAACGGCCCACCCAATGAGGATGGTCCGATCGAGAATGCACGGGTCGAACAAGAGACGCATGCCTATCTAGAAGCTCTTCGTAATGAAGCTCCCCGTAGTAGTGACGTCTTTCAGAACGTTCCAACCGAGCGAACGCCCGCGAGATCCGGGAGGAGGAACGCCGCACCGAAGAGCAAAACGAGCGCATACGTTGGGAGATGAAAGCTCATCTCGAAGCATGCAGGCGTAGGGAGTGCGAGGCTCGCGAGAGAGAGCGCGAGAGAAAGAGGGAAATGGCTTTTATTTGGTGAGTTCTTTGATCTTCTTGTTGGAGTTGCTTTACTTAATTGTGTTCTCCTCGAACGTGTAGATCCCGGTTTCACAGAAAAGTTCTTGGATCCACGGCCTCATCAATAGAAGCTTCCCAGTTCTTCACCGAAGGCAAGTCATAGACCTTGATCATGTTGAACCCATCTTTGCAAAAATGTATATTGTTTTAACTTATCATGCATGGATATTTGTATACAAAAGGTTTGGGAGTAGTTATTTATACACCCTCTTGCCGGTAAGACATCCTTGGTTATTTGAGACATATATGTTGACATGTTTTCTTGACATCCATAGGATAGGCTATGTTAGTTGGTCTCTGTTGTATACCAACATGGGTACGTCTTGTGCTTAGCCATGCTGTAGGTTTTGATGGTTGCGACCTCATGATCCTTAATGTTGAATATGACTACCGAGCTATGGAACCGTTCAGACGGAGTGAAACTCTCCGTCGGTGTTAACGATCTGCATTTTGATGAAGGTGAAGAGCGCTCCTCGAACCTCCGAGATCTCGGTCATAGTAAATGAATCTAACGTGTGGGGCCCACGGCGTCAGCGACTCAAGCGTGAGCGTGACACAGCCTGCCTCGGTCGGGTGCGGGTTAGTTGATTGGGTCTAACCAGCTATCGAGTGGAGGACATTCCCTAGAATGCTTGGTCATCAAAGTAGTCCTCATCGTAGAGCAAAAGGGTGCTCGTGAGAGGTCCTGAGTGGTCTAGATGGGTTCACGCAGGTGCTCAAAGGAGATCCAAAGGAGGAGGTCCTGAGGAGTAGATCCAACGGAGGAGGTCCAAAGAAGGAGATCCAAAGGAGGAGGTCTTGAGGAGTAGATCCAACGGAGGAGGTCCAAAGGAGGAGATCCACCAGAGGAGGTCCAAAGGAGGAGAAGGTCCTGGCCACAAGGAGGTCCTGACCACAAAGGAGGTCATGGTCAACAAGGGAGGTCTTGGCCACAAGGAGGTTGTGGTCAACAAGGGAAGCCTTGTCTCCCTCTCATTTTTTCATCTTCCTGCACACACGCGCAAGTTTTCATCTTCCCGCGTAAGTTTTATTTCCCATGTGCGGAGCAGGCATGGCGCGGAGAAGACGAAAAAGAGATGAGAATGACATATGGGTCCGGGCTGTCAGTCTCAGCGATGAATCAAAGCAGCTTGGTCCGAAGAGTTATCTTGGTTAAAAAAATATATAAAAATAAAATCAATTATTTAATTTCTTGGTTTTAAAGTCAAAAAGAAAATTTATTGAGTTTTATGGATTTTCTTTGAATTTAAAGTTAAAAAGGAAAATTTAAGTAATTTCTGAAATTTTCTGGAATTTTAAAAGCTTTTCTCTAATTATTTCAAAGCCAAAATAAATTATCTACAAAATTAAATACCAAATATAAGTTGGAAATATTTTATTTAAGTCCAAAATGTCTTTGATAATTTCTGTGAATTTTGCTAGAATTTGTTGGATTTATTTTGCTATTTTGTAAAGCTATTTTGTTTTACCAGATTTTTTTTAATTGCTAAATCAAATTAAATACTCAATCAGTCTTTGGGCCTAAACCTCCTCAACCCAACCCAAATCCCATGCGTGCAAGACCTCCTCTCTCGACAATGAGACCCACCGTCGGTCCTCACCTCCACCACGATGCGTGCATATTTAACAGCAACCAATCTCAACCGTTAGATCTAAATCAAACGGCCTAGTCATCCCGCTTCAATCGCTTCGCCCGCGCGTTCCATCTCCAAACCCTCCAACCGTTAGATCGAAAATGAACGGTCCGATCTTGATGGAGCGTTCGAAACGGTCCGAACGTTTCAACGAGGAGGACCGTTCGATTTCAATTGAATGGCCCGATCTTGATATCATCTTCAGACGGTCCGAACATTCAAATCGGTGTGGACCGTCTGATCTAAATCGAACGGCCCGCTCAGCCCGCTCCTCCCGCGCGTTTTAACTTCAATCCATTTCGACCGTTGGATCAAGATTTAACGGTTCGATCAAGATTAGATGTTCAGACGGTCCGAACGTCACAATTAATGTGGACCGTCCGATCAAGATTGGACGGCCTCGATCAAAGTTTCCGTTCGGAGCAGTCCAAACGTCTCAACCATTATAGACCGTCTGATTTAAATCTAACGGTCCGGACACCACCCGTTACTTTCCTATTTCTTTCCTGTCGCTGCCAAGTGGGGCCCGCTCAAGCCACGTCACCTTCATCTCCGTTCAAGCTTTTCGCGTCCGCCATTTTCGCCGATTCGGAGCTTTCCAAAAAGCCATCAAAACGTGAATCAATTCCTTTGATTTCGCATGCGTTAAGCACCCCGCGTCAATCCACACCCGTCACGGCCCTCTCCCTTCCATCTCTGGCCCCAAATCCCGTTGATTTCGCCATTAACGCCGCACGGCCTTCGTGCTCTCCATGCCACCTCGACCACGCCCGCACCCTATATAATGGAGCCCTAGGACCGCCGTAGCCTCCTCATCTTAGTTCCGCCACCCACATAACCCCTAACCCCTCGAGCTCGTCGGAATTTGAAGATCTTCGCCGCCGGCCAAGGTTGCTTCAAACTCCGATTGCGTCGCCGTCAAGCCCGTTCCGCCCCTTTCGTCCACACCTCTGGCTTCGCAACATCACCGTGAAGCTCGTGCGTGCACTCACTTGGCTTGGGGATCACCGGAGCATCTACTTCGCCGTCGACCGAACCTCACCACTGCCAAAGCTCGTCGCCGATGACCAAAACGCTGTGCCCCTTCGCCGCAAGGTATAGGACCGCGTTCAGCATCGTTCCCTCATTCTTTTGAGCCCACCCTCGCTCCTCGCCGTGGCGCGTAGCACCGGCGAGGCTTTCACCGGAGCTCTACCGCTCACGGGCCTACTTAACCCAACGGTTGTAACCGTCAGTAAAATGTATTTTACTGAGAGTTTTATTATAACCGTCAGGAAATTTGGAATTTTCCCGAGGGAGTTAGTATTCCCGTGACCAAAATAGTAAAACTTGATGATGCGTTCTTGGGCCCGTCGGCAAAAAATTCATAGCCGTTAGGTTTGTTCTGCTTTCTAGTAGTGACTGTACTATTAGACATGTAGGAATCCATGCTGATCTTAGGTCTAAGGATTATACATCATCATTGCATGAGACCAACAGACGACACATAAAATCATAACAATCTCAACAGTGTCTCAAGGTGGGTCAATCCAACCCCACGTTCTCTAACATGTGTTCACATTATTAATTCGATATCCCTACATCCATGACCGGTGAAACATGGTCATCAATCAATACATGTGTTGGTTGATAAGTCACTAGTGTTCTAACCAGTGACATCTGACTAGGGATAATTTTACAATGATATCACATAAGTTAAAAGAGCTTGTAACGTCCCAAAATTTGGTTTTGCAAAAATATTTTGAGTAGTTTAGGTCCCTGGAAAAAATTTCACCAATTTTATTTGAATTAATAAAGCTTAATTGGGAATTTCCTAAATTCAAAATATTTAATTTGACTAATCTAAACATCAATTAAATAAAAACCTGTGTTATTTGGCTCCCTTGTGTTCCAACGAATTTTTTGAGATTTTTTTCAGATTTATTTGCTATTTATTTGGTCTCCTTGATTTTAGGCTCTTTCTTTATTCCGAAAATCCTTCCTTTTTCTCTCTCCTCTCAGCTACTATAGTACTGTACATGGTTACTATTCATCTTCGATCCCCTGCCGAACAGCAAGAGTACAGAACCAAACTATTGCTCCCGTGCATATCTCATATTTCCAAAAATCATATCTCCCTCTACGGTGCATATAAAAGCAAATCGTTCGCGTCCAAACGTCCGTCTTGATCTCCTCTCCCAATCCCCCAAATTGGTTTCCCTGAATCGATCTATTTTCGTTGCCATTGGTAAAAAACCGAGCTCCAACCAAAGGTCTTCTCCGACGAGTTGCGCCTTCATCCGACATTCCCCGGCTGAACCATTTGCGGCGTTGTGTTCGTGTCGTCGTGTTCTACGTCATGCTTCCATTCCCTTCGCCCGAAGATCACTGGAGCACCATCGGCCATGTTGAGCCATGACACTGAAATGTGTACGTCGAGTGCCACTCCTCCTCGGTGAGTTTTCCAAAATCCAATTGCGTCACCTCATGCCCCTCATCAATACCTATTTTTCTCATCTTTTGGATTCAAGTTTCATCCACCGTGCATCGAGAATCAAGCATTCTCTCCCCTCTTGTACGCCTCCCTTCTTCGGCCAATTACTCCGCAACCGTTGATCCCCTGCCTTCAACTCCACCACCGCTGGGTTCGCATCGCCGTGTTCTACGCCGTGCTCACCTCCCTTTCTGCAAAGCATTGCCTGAAGTGGTACGCGCCCGTGAGGCCACCGCCGTTGCCATTCTTCGCCTCGCTGCAAGCGCATGGTGCCGATTCTTGATGTCTGGACCGCGTCACCACCTCCGTCTCGTCGTGGCCATTCTGTTTTGCCCATTTGTTGGAGTTGATTTGCCTTTGTTTGTCGTCGACGCCATGACCCATGAACTAGCCACGTGCTCTGTTCCTATAGCATGTTTTTGGTTCGGTTCCTATTGATGCATTCTGTGCGTGTCATGTCAGCCGCACCTCTATCCTCTACGCTTATTTTCTCTGTTCTTTGTTAATCCTTTCTATCTATGATGATAGACCCCATGTGTCATGCAAGAAAATATATTCCTTCCCATTTACATGTGGACCCCACATATCATCCTCCCAATTAAAAATCCTAATTATTTTCTCTCACTAACATGTGAGTCCCGCATGTCAGTCAACTCTTGGTAAACCCTAGTTCATGAGCTTGGTCCACCATGGACTAGCATCTCTCTGTGGACCTAGTCCATAGACCAGTGGCCCACATGTCAACCCCTAATTCTATTTTTGGGAAATAATTTAATTCTTGAAAAAAATCATTTTATCTTATTGGTCCTACATGTCACTCTCTCTACCTTTTTCTGGAATTATTTTAATTCTAGAAATTCATAAATATCAGCAGGTCCCACCTGTCATACACTTAGCCAATTACCAATATTTACGAAATAGAATATTCTGGGAATATTCCGTAGACCCCACATGTCAGTTTCTCTCACCATTTTCCTTTTTCGTCATTTCATGTGAATTTCAATCTTCCGAGAGTCCGTTCTTTCTCATACGAACTTCGATTGAACCCATTCAAGTTTCTAAATTCATATAAATTCATTATCTACCTTCCAGTACCATTCAATGTCAATTTGGAGTTTATTTGATTTGTCTTTTTGAATTTTGTTTATTTTACGCTTTTTTTTCTTGTTAGACGTTGAAGTCCTGGAATCATCCAAAGGAGCTGAAGATCAAGGAAGTAGAAGATTGAAGATAAAATAATATCATAATTGCTATAGCAAGGCAAGTTATACCTTTGATCATATTGAATCCAGTTTTCAAAAGCTACTTTGATTCAAATTACGGCATTCTACTTTAAGTATTTATTTAAATGTTTTTGGGTTTAGTTATTAATCCAATTTATTATATCCACCTTGTCTATTGTTATGTCATAATATTTTGTCACCCTATTGATTCATTATTTAGTTCGTATTATTGTAGCACCAACGTGGGTTGGTTAGATACGAGTAGTGTGCTTTGCCATGCCACGAGTCATCATTTCATGTGAGTTGCAAATATGAATCTGACTAAGTGATTATGGAACTTTATGATAAAACTGTGTGCACTGTGTGTCATTACTTGTTGGTGGCATATGTTGCACTTAATCAATAGGGTGGGAAAAGATTTAGAGTGAGGTAAGTGGTGGATACTGTGTGACATGGTGGGCTGTGTGAATGGGAACGTTAATCTGTGTGGCATAGTTAGAATTTGGAAGTCTTGCCTTGGTCAATTAAGGACTTAACTTTTGTGTGCCATTGAACTAGGCCTTCGTACAACCACATGCCTGATGGGACGGGCCTAACTTAGTAAGTTATGGATTCTTGACATTGATTGCTTAGGTAGTAGGTTGGGCTGTGTGAAAGGGTAGAGGTGTGTACTACCAGGTCGTCGCATCGCGGGACGGTTCGCCGCTTCCCTGTCCAACGGTGTGTGTTATGCCAAAGCACTGTGTTTGGGTTGGTATGAAGGTAAAGCACACTGGGAGTAGCAATATTTGAGAAGAAGTTTCTAAAAGGTTTTGTTGTGATCAGCTCCGTACAAGTTGATTGCATCTTGTGGGTAAAGTGTACAACCTTTGCAGAGTGTTAAACAATCTATTCGAATAGTCATGTCCACGGTCATGGACATACTCGGGGATTTCACACGAGGGTTAGATTTTCATAAAACCAATTGGGAAGGGACAGTTGTGTGATTTAAGTCATATGGCTGTGTGAAAGAATTTGTTTAGGCTTTGTGTCCTTCATGAAAATAAATTGTTAAATTATTATTATTTATTTTTTTTGAATTACGTTTTCAATCTATTATTCATATTCAATTGAAAATATTGCATTTCTGCAAAAGAACCACAGAAGCCATTCCTTTGGAATAAGCCATCATGTATACATTGCATTTTATGGTATGACTTGCGAGTACGGTTGTGTGCTCATGCTTGCTATAATCAATCAACAAAAGTGGAGGAATTGTCAGTCGGCAAGGTCTACTTCAAGGATCATGGACAACTAGATCGCGCTACCCCAGCCGATTGCCTGTGGGCATATGGATGGGCTTCGCTGAAGTTATTCTGTTACGTTCCGCTGCAGCTTAATTGAGCTATTCGCCTTCTGAGGCATTAATTGTAAGCTTTGACCTTAAGGTCTTTACTCTGATATTTATTGTTATTTGCCTATTTATTAGTCATCTTTGTATATGGAAATGATATTTTATCGATGTTGCCACTGTGTGCACTATCGTGATCCTAGACTAGTGCAGTATACACAGAGGGTTCAGAATTGCATTTTTGGGTCCCGATAGGGCTTCACCAACAAGTCACATACTTGTCAATCTTATAACCAATGATTCATCCAAAGAACAGAATAATATTTATTCAATAACTCATAAACATAGATGTGATACAATCATCTCCATGATTGCCTCTAGGGCATATTAGCAACAGGTGCAAGGGAGGACGTGGCGGCTGCCGCGCAAGCAATGACTGGGCTTGACACGGGGCTACCACATGGCCAAAGGTGGTGACATGGCGACGAGGTGGAGGTGATGTGGGCGACCACATCAGTGAAAAGCCGGCGGTGGCTTAGGTGCGGAGCTCGCCGACGCTATGTGCCACGGCGAGGGTCGGTGAGGGCACCAAAAGGGAGGTACGAGTGAGGCAAACCTAGTGCTTGTGGTTCCGGCGACGAAGCGCAAGGAGATGGCCGGCGATGAGGAGAACAAACGATAGTGGCGACGGCGGTTGATGGCGGCGGCAATACTCTAGTGGGGCTCCAGCGAAGATCGAGGGGGCACGGGGTCGAACACAGCGAGGCGAAGCTAGGGGTGGAGACAGTGGTGGCGAAGGACCTTTGACGGCGGTGCAATCATCGGTGGAAGAAGCTTCGACAGAGTGGTTTCTATGGTGAAATACGATGAGCACAGAGGGAGAGGGAAGAAGGGAATGGGGGAAAGGAAAGAGGTGGAGGGGCGCATGGAGCTGTTGGAAATATGCCCTAGAGGCAATCATAGAGATGATTATATTTCATTATGTTCACAATATTTGATAATATGTTCCTTGAATGAATCATCAGTCATGAAGATTAACGAGTGTGTGACTTGTTGGTGAAGCTCTTTTTAACTTATGATGATGTCGTTCTAAAAGTATCCTCGGTCGAAAGTCACCGGTGGAACACTAGTGACTCTCGACCAAAGACATGTATTGATTGATGACCACGTTTCACGGTCATGGATATAGGGATATCAAATCAATAATGTGGACACGTGTTAGAGAACATGGTGTTGGATAAGACCCACCTTGAGACACTATTGAGATTGTTATGATTCTATGTGTCGTTAGTTGGTCTCAAGCAATGATGATGTATAATCCTTAGACACGAGATCAAGATGGTTTCCTACATGTGTAATAGCACTCTTAGGGGTTGCCAAACGCCGCTCAATCGGGTGGTTATAAAGGTAGCTTTCGGGTATGCTATGAAACATGCAGAGGGATGTGACTGGTGGGATATGGATTTGCCCTCCTAAACATAACAGAGAGATATCTCGGCCCTCAAGTGGTCGGATAAAGAAAGTGCATGGCCATGCCCTTTGGTGGTCAAGAGTTCGACCACATAAGGTTATCCGATACTCGATCAACAAAGCATTGAGCAGTCCATGGATGACACAACATCTCACAGGTTCAACCAGATATCGTGAGGCAAAGGGAGAATACATGAGAAGGTGGCTTAGTTCGACCCGACTCACGGATTGTCGTATGGAGATACAAGCAAGTCGTGATCGGTCGAACGTAATCCGAGTGGTGAAACCAAGTCGTAAGGAGTTACGAGTTGGTCGTGATCGAATCTGGCCGGTCAGATAGAGATAGGACACAGTCGTAAGTGATGAGGACCTGATCGTAGATCATATTGCATTAAGGTTCGTCCGATATAATTTGTGTGTATTCGGAATCGTTATGTCCTCGCTAGGAACCGCTTCGACTCGTGGCGGAAAGGGTTTCCGAGTCACAACCGAACTACACATGAACCTAACGGGTCACACACTTAACAGGTTGGAACAAACCAAGACGAATCTGATTAAATAGCGTGTTTGGATAGGATCCATCACGGGGCACTATATAAGGAGATACATGAGGCTGTTGGGAAGATAGAGTTGGACGTGAGTTGCCCTACCGAAACCCTAGCCGCCATCTTCTTGAGAGCCTCCCCGTGCGATTTGGTGCTAGCACACCGGCGTACGGTTGTTCCTTCCCTGGACGTGTGGATACCATAGAGGCGCTTCTACGTTGTTGCGCTTAAGGACGATCCGCGATCTTCGCAAGGAACTGTGGAGGTGCTGGAGGAGACGATCAACCAACGAAGACGCTGGACGATCGACTACGACCAAGACATCGACAACTCTCTTCGTCGGACCAGTCCGCCCGACACTTCTTCCGCTTGCTCTGGCGTCTAGTGGTAACGATCTGTGATCATCTTTTGCTTGGCTTCTGGTTTACGTGGTAGAAATTTTGTTTTGTCGCTATCGTAGCCTACCCGTATCCCAACAGCAGCTCCCTTTTATAGGGGCCAAGGAGGAGCGGCTGAGGCGTTGCATAGCTCAGCAACGGTCAGCTCGGAGCGACATGAGCGAGCGCGCGGGCGGTGTGCCAGGTAGCACGAGGCAGGGAGTCTGAAGTAGAAGGATAATAGAGGATATCGCTTTAAATCCTCCATCTACCATCTCCGAGCTCTCCAAGATGGCCAATTGATATGTGACTGTTGCTGAAGCAGTCAATTGGAACAAAATAATCGATTGAGAAGACAAAATTCCTCAAGAAGCAGGAGAAAGTAGCAACAAGAAGGATAAAAAGACAAAGAAATCCAAGAACAAGACTAAAGGCCAGAAGCCTCAAGCCAACAGTTTCAAGGAAGTCTTGGTTGTAAGCGATAAGGAGCCTCAGAGTTCCAAGCCACACTCCAATCAGGGAAAGGGCAAACACCCTAAACGAAAGAGCGACAAGCCTAGGTGGTGTCCTTTCCATAAAAAGGAAGGACACGACCTTCGCAATTGCCGAGGTTTGCAACGAAAGCTCGAGGACTATTATACCAGCAAGGGACCGCCTCCTACACTCGAGGAGGTAGGACAGACAAGTGGTCGAAAGCAGTCGAATGACGATGAGGAGATGCCATTCCAGGATCCAAAGCACACCATCGACCATATTTATGGGGGATCTTCAGCATACGAGTCAAAGCGACAAATTAAGGATGTCGAACGCGAGGTAAACTCCATAGACTCTCATTTAGTCAATAAATTACCAAAATGGTCGGAAGTTACTATCTCTTTCGAGATAGGTGACTGTCTGATCCCTTCTACTCAACCAGGTCGGTTCCCAATCGTGGTCGAGCCCACCATCAACAACTGTCGAGTAAATCGAGTGTCAGTTGATGGTGGTAGTTCGTTAAATATTTTATTTACGAGTGCCTTGGATGAGATGCAAGTACCTCGGACTAGGGTAAAATTTTGTACGATACTCATTCCCTGGGATCGTACCAGGGTCTTCGGCCAAAACAATTAGTCAAGTTTCTTTGCCTGTAATGTTTGGTTTTCCAAACAACTTAATGGCATATAAAATCTCGTTTGATGTGGTCGATTTTGACATGGCATATAACTTCATATTCGGACGACCAACTTTAGCTCGATTCCTAATGGCTGCTCATTATGGTTATCAATGTCTTAAGATGCCAGGTTCCAAAGGAGTGATCATAGTTCGTTGTGATAGAAAGATGTCGCTTACGTGCGACCGTCGATCCCTCGAGATGGTTGGCCAGATACCAACTCGAGAAGCAAGCAAGGCGCAGCCTTCGACCAAGCAGTCGAAGCCTAAAGCTGCACCGAATCCGAACGACTAGGTCAAAAAGTTCCCCTGGATCCAAAGGAGACTTCGAAGACTATTCGCATCAGGGATACTTCTGACCCCAAATAGGAAGACGCCCTCATCACCTTCCTCCAAGCTAACGTAGATATCTTTGTGTGGCAAGCATCCGACATGCCCAGAGTCCCTAGGAATGTAAGATCGAGGAGGCCGACTAGAGGGGGGGGTGAATAGGCGGTTTTAAAAACTTCTTTTGTTAAAACTGAGTTTTATGCGGAATTGTAAATCAATTCGGTTTTGCACAATTAAAGCCTAAATCAACTAGTCTTTACTAAGTGCACCAACAACAAGAGACTATATAAAAGATAGCAATCATACAAATACAAGGAATGTAAATTGCAATATAGTAAAGCACAAAAATGCAAACCACGATGACACAATGATGTTTTACTGTGGTGTTCGGAAACTTGCCGATTTCCCTAATCCACGTTGAGGTAAGCCCAAACTAATTGGACCGGATCCACAAATTAAGCCAAACACCTCCGAGGTAAGTCCAACCACTTGGACCGGTTCCAACACGAACCAACACCTCGATCCACTAGGGGTTGCTCTTTCTCCACTTCGGAGATGGCGAGCACCAAGCCACTCACAAACGCCCGGGTCTTCTCACAACCTTCTTTGAGAAGATCACCGAACCATGACGCCTCCACACCGTCTAGGTGTCGGCAAACACCAAGAGAAACAAGTCAAAGACTCTCACTTAAATGAATCAAGTGTCTAAGCTCAAGTGGATACTCAATCCACTACCTAATGCAACACATGCACTTAGGGTTTGCTCTCAAAGCTCACTAAGTGCAACACATGCACAAAAGAGAGGATAGGGCTTGCTCTTAGCTCAAGAGAATAGAATGGGGGCTCAACTGCCCTCCCATAACTGGCTAAGGTGAGTATTTATAGCCCACACACAAAACTAGCCATTGGGGGAAAAGCTGCTGAAAAATCAACACGAGCAGTAGTATCGCCATTCATCGGCCGGTACTACCGCACCTCCACTAACACACAGTAACAGCTATAACAAAACCCCTGAAATAGTCATTGGAAATGCAGCACGGTACTACCACCAAGTAATACGCGGTAGTTCATCTCTCCGGTAGTTCCGATCCACAACCGCGGTACTACTACTTCCACTCGAGGACCAAAAGTTGTCCTTACTGGAAATAACGTACCGCTCACAAAATCAGATATACCGGGGTGCGGTAGTTCCGCCAAGCAAACGTGGTACTACTACGACATGGAAGTTCCGCCACCAAGCTCCGGTACTACCGCACTCAGGGTTAGCAACCAATCTCAATATGGTGCCTTACTGGAAAAGACGTACCACCAACTAATCTTCGGTCCGACCGAGTTGCGGTAGTTCCGCACCACAACTGTAACATCCTAATTTTTCGCACCACCTTGAAGCTCTAGCGCCATGTCTATTTGAGTTTTAGGGTTCTTCACCGCCATCGGTTTTCTCGAATTCCACCACCACCGGTGACGCGCTATCCGTGTGGAGTGCACCATTGCCTTACCCGTCACTCGAGCAACCTCCAGAGCCCTTCACCATCGCTGGAACACCACCCGAACCCTCGTTCGACAAAACTCGAGATTGCTCCGCCGCTTTGAGCTCACCGCCGGCCACCACCGACGTCTTCGACCACCCGTGAGTACACCCCTAGGATCGCAATAACATCCTCTGCCTGCTAGCACCACCCACCACCGGTGAGACGCCGCCGTTCACCATTGCCTTCGGTTCCCGAGCGCTGCCGCCCTCGCCGTCGTCCACGTCAGCGCCAACTTCGCCTCCGTCCTTGCGTGTCGCGTGCATGGTGCCATCTCAGCAGCCACATGGGTGCACGTGTGCCAGCCCAGCCACCCCGGACCTAGCCCGGTTCGGTGAACCGAGTTCACTGTGAACCATCTCTATGACATGTGGGGCCCACATGTCAGAGATTTCTTTTTATTTATATTTTTTCGAAAATCCTTTTGCTGATGTCATCCTTGCGCATTAATCCGGATTTTCTTTTAAAGAATAATTCGGTTAATTCTAAATATCCAAATTTGGGTATTTCTTTTAGATTCAAACTTCCAAAGACCATATCTTTTGCATCCGATCTCTAATTGAGCCCATTCAAATTTCTAAATTCAAGATCTATTTATCTGAGATTTTTTATTTAATTTTTGGAGTTTGTTTTGCCTCTGTTATTTATTTGTTTTGTTTGTTGTTTCGTTTGCGAGTAGGCGTTGATATTTCGGGAAGGTTTGAAGAAGAAGGAGCACCTCAAGATCAAGATCAATACCTACACCTATTCCAAGGCAAGTTATACCTTTGACCATGTTGACTCCCAGTTTTCTAAAAATTACTTCGATTCAAATTATTGCATCTAATTTAAGTAATTATTTAAATGCTTTTGGGTATAGTTAATAATCCAAATTGTTATAACTTCCTTGTCTGTTTGATATGTCATAATCTTTTGTCACCCTAAATTGGTTTATTTAGTTGGTAATATCGTAGCTCCAACGTGGGTTGGTTAGATACGACTGGTTTGCTTAGCCATGCCACGAGTCATCATTTCATGTAAGTTGCAATTATCAACTTGACTAAGTGACTAAGGAACTATGTGATAAAACTATGTGTACTATGTGCTATTACTCATTGATGGCATGTGTTGCACTTAACTAACTGGGTGGTAAAAGATTTAGACTGAGGCAAAGGGTGGATACTGTGTGACATGCTGGCTGTGTGAATGGGTATATTAATATGTGTGGCACAGTTAGAATTTGGAAGTCTTGCCTTGGTCAATTAAGGACTTAACTTTGTGCGCCATTGAACTGAGCCTTACTGTACGACCACATGCCTGTTATGGGATGGGCCTAACTTAGTAAGTTATGAATTCTTGATATTGATTGCTCAGGCAGTAGGTTAGGCTATGTGAAAGGGTGGAGGTGTGTACTACTAGGTAGTCGCATCGCGGGACGGTTCGCCTCTTCCCTATCCAACGGTGTGTGTCGTACCATCCACTGTGTATAGTTTGGTATGATGGTTTGTAAGCACATCGGGAGTGTCAATGTTAAGATGAAGTTTCTGATACGTTTTGTTATAATTAGTGCTTGCAACACTAGTTGTATCTTGTGGGTAAAGTGTACAACCTCTGTAGAGTGTTAAATTAATCTATTCGAATAGTCGCGTCCGCGGTCATGGACATGCTCGGGGATTTCACACAAGGGGTAGTTTTCATAAAACATTTGGGAAGGGAGCTATGTGATCTAAGTCATATGGCTGTGTGAATAACTTGTTTAGGCTATGTGTCTTTGTGAAATCAAACTGTTAAAATTAAATATTGTTTATTTGTTTTACTTTGTGCTTTCAATCTATTATTCGTATTCAAATTGCAAATGTTGCATTTCTGCAAAATAACCACAGAAGCCATTCCTTTGGAATTAGCCATCATGTATAATTGCATTTCTGTGGTATGACTTGCGAGTACGGTTGTGTACTCATGCTTGCTAAATCAAAATAAAAAGAAGAGGAGTCATCGCCTGCTTTCGAGGAGAAGTTCATCGAATGTGCTTGATCGTAGGGTCTCGATCCCAGTCGGTTGCCTATGGTGAATTGATGAGATTCCACCGAAGTTTGATGTTCCGCTGCTATTTATTTCATTGTCAGCCCTGCGTGGCTTAATAAGTGTAAACTTGACTATAAGGTCAAAACCCTTATTTGTTAATCAAATTACTCGTTTATGTTATTAATCGCTTGTGTGGATCGATATTCACCTATGTTGATACTGTGTGCACTAGCGTGATCCTAGACTAGTGTATTATACAAGAGGGTCCAGAATTGTATTTTTGGGTCCCGACAGAGGTGGTATCAGAGCCATACTGACTGTAGGTCTCGACCTTAGTTAGATCGGCCGTCTTAGAGAGTCCAAATTATTTTCTAAAGAAAAATTAACTTGCAAGATTAATCGAACTGCTAAACTCCTCTCTTGTCTTTCTCGACTCAACTATTGCTAGAATCTTTTCCTCTCCTCGCTGTTTTAACTTGGTTCCTACCCTCTTGTCTGTTTTGATAGATGCTTCATACCTACAGTGAGCGCAAAGGTGGACTTGCCACAGAGCTTTGGAAGTTGCTGCAAACACTCGGAGGCTTCGATCGCCCAACGTACTATGGCAACGATTGGGTGGTCAACAGGTGAGATCGTGGAGTGATCTGCCGTCTGACAGTCTACGCCAGAAAGAACACTAAAGCCAGCCAGCTATTGAACATCTCCGTCAAAAGGATCACCTTCGCACAAGGAATCCAGGAGTCGTCACGCCTGGCCGTCCTCAGAATCTGCAACATCTACGTGTGAGAGCTGCAGAATACCGTCTTCCATTACCATCCCAGATCTGCAGCAGTGGATCTAGCTGCTCGTTATCCGTCTACGGATGGGGAAGGCAACGCTACAGTGGTGCACCTTGCCCAGTTCGTAGCTGCTCAGGAGGAGTCACTGGAGTTGGTCACCGCCGAGCTGGAGTGCGCCTACGAGACCTTGGAAAGAGCCGAGGAAAGGATCGCCGTTCTAGAGGGAGCTCTCTACGGTCAACACGAGTCTGAAGAGGAAGATCCTAAAGAGCCAGAAGAGCCAGAGGAGGATCTAGAAGAAGATCCCGAGGAAGATCCAGAGGAGGTCCCAAAGGAGCCAGCAGAAGCCGCAGAACTAGAGGAGCAGTACCGCACTGCACGAGAGATGCTGTTCTCTTTGCACGATCCGGCATCAGACCAGTTTATGAGGATGCCACTCGGTTCGAGTCTCTGAAAGTGAGCGTCGCCTTGGTCGTGGAGGCTACCTTAGCAACTGAGTTCACTAAATTTTAGTTTGTTAGGCTTAGCCAGTTTTAGATTTGCAGAGTCGCCCTTTAGGTGGTAGATTTCGTGCTTAGGTTCGTCCTATTTTCTTGTGTGCAAGTGTGAGTTGTAAAGGCCCTTAGGCATTTATTGCAGCCATACTAAGACTGTATTAATAAAGGTATTTCATTTGAGTTTCTTGAGATGTGTTTGTTGGGTTTAATCTATCCCCTCGATTAGTTCTTAACTCATCTTGTGCTTGCTACCTTATCTAACCTATGGAGCTTTACCAGATGGTTCAGACTCGTCAAGCTGCTGCAAGTGGTTCTGGCACCTAAGCATCAGGAGAAAATGAGCAGACCCCCGCAGGAGCAAATATGCCACAAGCACCCCCTCTTGACTTGCAGAACTTTGGAGCCTTCATGGCAGCACAAACACAAATGATGTACACTATGATGAATCAAATGCAAGCTATGAACAATCAGAACCCATCGCTCATGGTCATCAGGGACAATCTAAGCTTACTGAATTCATGAGGACTCGCCCACCAACCTTTTCTGGGCATGTTTCACCAGTCGAAGCTGATGATTGGCTTCGTGTTATTGAGAGAATGCTGCTGATCACTCAATGCAGCGACCATGAGAAAGTCTTGTATGCTACTCACCAAATGGAAGGCATAGCTGCCGAGTGGTGGGAGAATTTCTGCGCAGCGCATGAGACACCGTAAAATATCACTTGGGAAGAGCTCTCTGCAGCCTTTCACCAGTACTATGTACCTGAAGGGATAATGGATCTGAAGAAGGATGAGTTCTGTGCTCTCAAGCAAGGAGCTATGTTGGTAACGGACTACCTGAATAAGTTTTCTTAGTTAGGTCGCTATGTTGCAAAGGACATCGCCATCGACAAGGCTCGTTAAAGTTGCTTCTTGAAGGGATTGAACTCAGGACTGCAGGTCAATCTGCTTGCCCACACTTTCCCAGATTTCCAAGAATTGCTTAACAAGGCGTTGGTCATGGAAGACAAACACAAAGAACTGGAGGACAATCGCAAACAGAGGTTGGTTCAACAAGGAAGCCATCAGTCACAACAGCAGAGAGCAAGGGTAGTGCCGCAGTAGTTTAATCGTTTCCCACCGCAGAATTCTTTCAAGACGCTTTGCCGCCTTGACACCTCGTCCAAATTGCTCGTAATTTTCAGAACCAACAAAGCAATCAACCCCACCCTAGGGAACAACCGGCAGAATGATCAAAGAGTGTGTTACAATTGCCGTCAACTAGGGCATTTCGCCAATCAGTGCCCACAGAAGGGAACAATCACTCCAGTGCACTTCAACCTTGGAGCTATACCAACCAAGACCCCAGCATAGGGCAACCAAGGAGTTTCTCAAGCTACTGGTCAGCTAAGAGGAGCATCGCAATCAGTGGGCAGAGGTCGTGTCAACCACGTCACTCTAGAAGGAGCCCAGAAAGCACCGGACATGGCAGAGGTCGTGTCAACCACGTCACTCTGGAAGGAGCCCAAAAAGCACCGGACATCGTACTGGGTAAGTTCCTAGTAATTCAGTATCTGCATCAGTTCTGTTTGATTCTAGAGCTTCGCATTCGTTTATTTCTGGAGTTTTTGCAACTAAGAATAATTTGGAAGTTATGCATCTTAAGCATACTCTGTTAGTCCAGTCGCCTGGAGTAGAGCTAAGTTCTAAAGTGGGTTGTTTAGGGGCTAAGTTACTCATAGCTGGAGTTGAGTTTCTAGCCAACCTAATTGTTCTAGACACCCAAACCTTAGATGTCATTCTTGGCATGGATTGATTAACCAAGCACAAAGCTATGCTAGATTGTGGCCGAAGAGCCGTAACAATTGAGGATACTAAGGGAAACAAGGTAGAGTTTCTAGCTACCTCAGTGCGTGATGGACATCTGCTAGTCAATATCCTAAAGACCATTGCTTTGGAAGATGTGCCTATCATCAGAGAGTATCCAGATGTGTTTCCGGAAGAATTACCAGGAATGCCACCAGATCGTGACATCGAGTTTGTCATCGATCTAGTGCCAGGAATAGCACCGATCTTGAAGAGACCCTATCGGATGCCAGCCAATGAGTTAGTAGAAATGAAGAAGCAGATAGAAGAACTTTTGGAGAAAGATTTTGTGAGACCTAGTTCGTCGCCTTAGGGAGCACCAGTTTTGTTTGTCAGAAAGAAGGATGGAAGCATGAGAATGTGCATTGATTATCGATCTCTCAATGAGGTAACAATCAAGAACAAGTACCCATTGCCCTGGATAGATGATTTGTTTAATCAAATGAAAGGAGGCAGAGTGTTCTTGAAGATCGATCTGCGATTAGGTTACCATCAGTTGAAGATTTGTCCTAAGGATATACCTAAGACCGCTTTCTCAATGTGGTACGGACATTATGAGTTCTTAGTCATGTCCTTTGGTCTGACTAATGCCCCTGCCTATTTCATGAACATAATGAATAAAGTATTCATGGAATATTTGGACAAGTTTGTAGTTGTGTTTATTGATGACATTTTGGTTTACTCCAAGTCGGAAGAAGAGCATGCTGAACATTTGAGATTAATCCTAGAGAAGCTCAGAGAGCATCAGTTGTATGCTAAGTTTAGCAAGTGTGATTTCTGGAAAAAGAAAGTGGATTTTCTTGGTCATGTGATGACAGCCGAGGGAGTGGCAGTTGACCCCGGTAAAGTTAAGGCAGTATTACATTGGGAACAGCCCAAGACGGCAACTCAGATTCGCAGTTTCTTGGGAATAGCAGGATATTATCGCTGTTTCATTGAAGGATTCTCAACGATTGCTAAGTCTCTTACGCAGTTGTTGAAGAAAGAGAAAAAGTTCACTTGGACCCCAACTTGTGAAGAAAGCTTTCAAGAATTGAAGAAGCGTTTGACTTCGGCCCCAGTGCTGATTTTGCCGAATATTCGCAAGGACTTTGATGTCTATTGTGATGCTTCGCGTAAGGGATTAGGATGTGTCCTGATACAAGAAGGAAGAGTTGTTGCTTATGCGTCAAGGCAATTAAGGCCTCATGAAGAGAATTATCCTACCCACAATTTGGAATTAGCTGTCGTAGTGCATGCTTTAAAGATTTGGCGTCATTACCTTATCGGTAACTGATGTGAAGTTTACACAGATCATAAAAACCTGAAGTACAACTTCACTCAGTCAGATCTAAACATGAGACAGAGAAGATGATTAGAGTTGATAAAGGATTATAATCTTGGAATCCATTACCATCTCGGTAAAGCCAATGTCGTTGCAGATGCTTTAAGCCGTAAGAGCTACTACAATGTTGTGGAAGTAAAGGAGGTTTGTTCAGAACTTCAAGAGGAATTTCAGAAGCTGAAGCTAGAAGTGGTATCTGAAGGATTTGTAGCCAGTCTGGAAGTGCAGTCTACTTTGGAGAAGCAGATTCGTGAAGCTCAACCGAAGGATTCAAAGTTTTCAGACATCAAGAAGAAGATGGCAGAAGGGAAGTTCAAAGACTTCACCATAGATGATCAAGACATATTGTGGATCAATGGACGTATCTACGTACTAGATGTTGATAGTTTGAGGCAGCTAATTTTGAAGGAAGCCCATGATTCCAAGTATTCAATTCACCCTAGTAGTACTAAGATGTACCAGGAAGTTAAAAATAAGTTTTGGTGGCCAAATATGAAGCGAGACGTCACAGAGTTCGTTGCCTTGTGCGACGTGTGTCAGAAGGTTAAAGTAGAACATCAGAGACCAGCAGGTCTGCTGCAACCTTTGAAGATTCCAGAGTGGAAGTGGGAAGAAATTGGAATGGATTTCATTACCAGTTTTCCTAGAACTCAATCGGGTTACGATTCAATTTGGGTAATAGTGGATCGCTTGACTAAAGTTGCCCATTTCTTGCCAGTCAAAACCACTTACTCAGGAGATCATCTTGCAGAGCTGTATATGTCAAGGATTATCAGTTTGCATGGTGTGCCTAAGAAGATAGTGTCAGATCGAGGATCCCAGTTCACATCTCGTTTTTGGTAGAGTTTGCATGAGGCCTTAAGGACTCACCTGAATTTCAGTACTGTGTATCATCCCCAGACAGATGGACAGACTGAAAGGGTTAATCAGATATTGGAGGATATGTTGAGAGCTTGTGCTCTAGCAAATGCTACCTGCTGGGATAAAAGTTTGTCGTATGCGGAATTCTCATACAACAACAGTTATCAAGCTAGTCTGCAAATATCACCGTTTGAAGCTTTGTATGGTTGTGCCTACAGAACCCCATTGAATTGGTCAGAAACGACTGAACGTTCGGTTTTTGGCTCAGATATTATTCAAGAAGCAGAAGAACAAGTGTCTATGATCAGAGAGAGATTGAAGATAGCTCAGTCGAGGCAAAAGAGTTATGCTGATAATCGTCGACGTGATCTCAGCTTTGAGCTAGAGGATTTTGTTTATCTTCGAGTTATGCCCCTCAGAGGTGTGAAAAGGTTTCATGCCAAAGGGAAGCTTGCCCCTCGGTATGTTGGTCCGTTCAGATTTTGGATCGACGTGGAGAAGTAGCTTCTCAGTTGGAGTTGCCGCAATCGTTAGCATGAGTACATGATGTCTTTCATGTCACTCAGTTAAAGAAGTGTCTTCGCGTACTAGAAGAACAAGCCTCGTTGGAATCAATTGAACTGAAAGAAGACCTCACTTACAAAGAGCAGCCAGTCAAGATTTTGGATGTCGCGGAGTGTCAGACCAGAAGCAAGACAATTCATTTTTGCAAAGTTCAGTGGAGCAACCACTTAGAAGGTGAAGCAACGTGGGAGCGTGAAGAAGAATTGAAAGCCGAGTTCCCTAGCCTTTTCTCCAGCTAGCCTGAATCTTGGGGTCGAGATTCCTTTAAGGGGGGAGGTTTGTAACATCCTAATTTTCTGAGCTTTAAAAATCCATTAAATAGTTAGTAGGGAGAAAATTCACCATTTGGATTTATTTGAATTTAATTTAAAAGCTTAATTATGGACTTTGAGTAACAAAACAATTTAATATGACTAAGGTCAACTTGAACAATGGTCAAAACTATTTTATTTGGATTCTACGCGCTTCGATATATTTTCTTGATTTTTCTAGAATTTTTCCAAGTTCATTTGCTATTTTCTATTGCTTATTTGAATTTTCAGTATTTTCTAAAAAGGAAAATGTATTTAAAAACATCAGAACAGTCTCTGGGCCAAAACCTTCTCGCCATCTTGGCCCGTTTCCTCACGCAGCCCAACCCGACCCTTGTCCGTGGCCGTTCGATTGGATTTGGGCGGTCGGATCAACGCAGCCGCTCGCGGGCGCTCTCGCGTCCGCTGACGTGTGGGCCCGCCGAGCCTTCGTCCTCGCCGTGTTCTTCTTCACAAAGCCAGTGTTGCGTCCACCATTGTCACGCCTCCGAGCTCCATCCGACAATAGCGCAAACGGCCCCGATTCTCCGCGCGGACGCTTCCATCTAGAAGCCTTATCCCTCCCGCACCCATTTCACTTGAATTCAAATTTCGAATTCATCTCTATCCCTGTTTCCTCGCGCGCTCGTTTCAAGCAGTTTGATCTCCGTCACCCTCTTCCACCTTGAAGCTCTAGCGCCACGACTATTTGAGTTTTAGGGTTCTTCGCAGCCGTCAGTTTTCTCGAATTTTGTCACCACCGGTGACGCCCTGTCCTTGTGGAGTGCACCATCGCCTTACCCGTCACTCGAGAAACCTCCAGAGCCCTTCGCCATCGTCGGAACACCACCCGAACCCTCGTCCGACAAAACCCGAGACTGCTCTGCCACTTCGAGCTCGCCGGCGGCCACCACCGACGTCTTCGACCACCCGTGAGTACACCCCTAGGATCACAATAACATCCTCTACCTCCTGGTACCACCCACTGCCGGTGAGATGCCGCCGTTCGCCGTTGCCTTCGGTTCCCGAGCGCCGCCGCCCTCGCCGTCGTCCACGTCAGCCCCAGCTTCGCCTCCGTGCTTGCGTGTCGCATGCATGGCGCCATCTCAGCAACCACGTGGGCATGCGTGTACTAGCCCAGCCACCCCGGACCCAGCCCAGTTCGGTGAACCGAGTTCACTGTGAACCATCTCTATGACATGTGGGGCCCACATGTCAGAGATTTCTTTTTATTTATCTTTTTCCGAAAATCCTTTTGCTGATGCCATCCTTGCGCATTAATCCGGATTTTCTTTTAAAGAATAATTCGATTAATTCCAAATATCCAAATTTGGGTATTTCTTTTAGATTCAAACTTCCAAAGACCATATCTTTTGCATCCGATCTCTAATTGAGCCCATTCAAATTTCTAAATTCATCTAAATTTAAGATCTATTTATCTAAGATTTTTTATTTAATTTTTGGAGTTTATTTTGTCTCTGTTATTTATTTGTTTTGTTTGTTGTTTCGTTTGCGAGTAGGCGTTGATACTTCAGGAAGGTTTGAATAAGAAGGAGCACCTCAAGATCAAGATCAATACCTAGACCTATTCCAAGGCAAGTTATACCTTTGACCATGTTGACTCCTAGTTTTCAAAAAAATACTTCGATTCAAATTATTGCATCTAATTTAAGTAATTATTTTAATGCTTTTTGGTATAGTTAATAATCCAAATAGTTATAACTTCCTTGTCTATTTGATATGTCATAATCTTTTGTCACCCTAGATTGGTTTATTTAGTTGGTAATATTGTAGCACCAATGTGGGTTGGTTAGATACGATTAGTTTGCTTAGCCATGCCACGAGTCATCATTTCATGTAAATTACAATTATCAACTTGACTAAGGAAATATGTGATAAGACCGTGTGTACTATGTGCTATTACTCGTTGATGGCATGTGTTGCACTTAACCAACTGGGTGATAAAAGATTTAGACTGAGGCAAGGGGTGGATACTGTGTGACATGCCGGCTGTGAGAATGGGTATATTAATTTATGTGGCATAGTTAGAATTTGGAAATCTTGCCTTGGTCAATTAAGGACTTAACTTTGTGTGCCATTGAACTGAGCCTTACTGTACGACCACATGCCTGTTATGGGACGGGCCTAACTTAGTAAGTTATGAATTCTTGACATTGATTGCTCAGGCAATAGGTTAGGCTATGTGAAAGGGTGGAGGTGTGTACTACTAGGTAGTCGCATCGTGGGACGGTTCTCCTCTTCCCTGTCCAACGATGTGTGTTGTACCATCCACTGTGTATAGTTTGGTATGATGGTTTGTAAGCACATCGGGAGTGTCAATGTTAAGATGAAATTTCTAAAACGTTTTGTTATGATTAGTGCTTGCAACACTAGTTGTATCTTGTGGGTAAAGTGTGCAACCTTTGTAGAGTGTTAAATTAATCTATTCGAATAGCCGCGTCCGCGGTCATGGACATGCTCGTAGATTTCACACGAGGGGTAGTTTTCATAAAACATTTGGGAAGGGAGCTGTGTGATCTAAATCATATGGCTGTGTGAATAATTTGTTTAGGCTATGTGTCTTTGTGAAATCAACCTGTTAAAATTAAATATTGTTTATTTGTTTTACTTTGTGCTTTCAATCTTTTATTCGTATTCAAATTGCAAATGTTGCATTTCTGCAAAATAACCACAGAGGCCATTCCTTTGGAATAAGCCATCATGTGTAATTGCATTTCTGTGGTATGATTTGCGAGTATGGTTGTGTATTCATGCTTGCTAAATCAAATCAACAGAAGAGGAGGAGTTATCGCCTGCTTTCGAGGAGGAGTTCATCGAAAGTGCTTGATTGTAGGGTCTCGATCCTAGTCGGTTGCCTGCGGTGAATTGATGGGATTCCACCGAAGTTTGATGTTCCGCTGCTATTTATTTCCTTGTCAACCCTGCGTGGCTTAATAAGTGTAAACTCCACCATAAGGTCGAAATCCTTATTTGTTAATCAAATTACTCGTTTATGTTATTAATCGCTTGTGTGGATCGATATTCACCTATGTTGACACTGTGTGCACTAGCGTGATCCTGGACTAGTGCATTATACACAAAGGGTCTAGAATTGTATTTTTGGGTCCCGACAGCAACCCCGGTCATACCTCAGCGTGGTAGTACCGCCAACAACATGTCGATACTACGATCTTCCTGAGAAACACATCAATTGGTATCCAAAACAAACTCAATTGTAAAACATATTTGCCAATTGATGAGTGATGCAAATAAAGGTTAAAGGCAAGATTCTTAACAAGTTGCAAAATACATTTGAAAACTTTTAGATTCAATGCCACAAAGAATAAGGTATATGGACTTAAACCATTTGCAAAACGCATTCGTAAACTAAGGTCACATGCTACAAGGATTATGCATGAGCTCCGACTATTTGCAAAACACATTTGCAAATATTGGCAATATGCTAACGAGAGCTAGAGCAAGCACAATGAGTTATCAACAAATGACTAACTCAAGCTACTAGTCAAGACCCCTCTTAATAGTACGACAACCTATACTAGCAATCCAGTATTCCAACTAAACACCAAGACCGGTAAAAGACTAGGAACGCATCCTTAGCTCTAGCTAGTCATACCTTTGCCTTGCACAAATACTTGAAGCTTGATGACGCACATCTTCACTTCAAGAACTAGGACATTGACTTGATAATCATCAACACATGATGATTTCCTTTACTTCAAGTTCTTGACTTGAATATGCATCAACCCATGATGCACTCTTTCACTTGACCTCCATCAACACATGATGGGTCTTCTTTTGACATGATGATCATTTCATGATCATCTCCTCTTCTTGAACATCATCGACGCACGATGATTTCCTTTTCTTCAAGATCTTGATATGCATCAACATATGATGCATCTTCTTCTTAAACCTTGATTTGATGACGATCACCTCATGATGTCATCCAAAGTCTCTATCATAATGGGACATAACCTATTCATCCAACTCATAGAAAATATTAGTCCCACAATATGATTGTCATTAATTACCATAATATACCATTAACTCATAATGGTGGGACCAGATACTCCAATCTTTCCCTCCTTGGTAATTGATGACAACCATCACAATAGCAAATAATTGAATGTAAGGTTATATGAGTATATATGAACTACACAAGTATTGTATACTCATTTGATATGTTTCAAAGTAAAGATCCTTAATATATGTGGATAAAGGAATATGTATCAATACTAATGAAACCATAAAACATGGAGTGAACTCCCCCTAAATGTGTGCATACACAAATGTGCTATAAAGAACATATTCAAGTTAGACTTTTTGTGGAGTTCAACCTATATTTTGGATCTAAGGGATGCAACAAGATATAAGAAATGATGTTAAATGCATACCTACATGATTTTCACCTTTTCATCCAAATAAGACTACACAATAGGTATATCAATAAAAGTGTTAGTCTCACAAATAGATTTGTCATTAATCAACAAAATACTCCATTAACTCATAATGGCGGGTCTAGATTCTTCAAGGGAGTTAATCGAGCATAGGCTTGCTCTACGGCCTGACAAGAAACCCGTAAAACAAAAATTACATAGATTTGCACCTGATCGACGAGATACCATCAAATAGAATTGGACAAACTACTTAGAGTAGGTATTATAAGAGAAGTCGACCACCTAGAGTGGTTGGCTAACCCTGTAATGGTTAGGAAGTCTAACGGTAAGTAGCATATGTGTGTAGACTTTACTGGTCATAATAAAGCTTGTCCAAAATATGATTTTCCTCTCCCTCGTATCGATCAGTTGGTCGACTCTACTGCGGGTTGTGAATTATTATGTTTTCTATATGGATATTCTAGTTATCATCAGATTAGTATGTGTTTAGATGACGAAGAAAAGACCGCATTTATTACAACATTTGGAATATTTTGCTATGTCAAAATGTCATTTGGTCTAAAAAATACTGGCACTTCTTTTCAACGCTTGATGCAAACGACTTTTTCACCTCAACTAGGCCAAAATTTGGAATCCTATATTGACAATCTAGTCGTAAAAAGCATCAAGTGACTTAATCATATTTCTGATCTGCAAAAAACATTTGACAACCTCAGAAAATACCATTTGAAACTCAATCTTGAGAAGTGCATGTTTCAGAGTGTCGTCAAGAAAGTTGCTTGGATTCCTTGTCTTTGCACGAGGAATCAAAGCAAATCCTGAAAAGATAAAGGCCATTGAACAAATGTGTCCTCCGACCATGAAGAAAGAAGTCCAGAAACTCATAGGATGCATTGTGGCTTTAAGTTTTTTCATCGCATGACTGGGAGAAAAATGACTTCCTTTCTTCAAACTTCTAATGAAACATGAGGAATTCGAGTGGTCAGAAGAGGCTAACAATGCCTTTGAGGATGTCAAGAGGTATCTTATGAGTGCTTCTGTTCTGGTTTCTCCAAAATCAGAGGAGACACTCTTAATATATCTAGCTACGACGCCACAAGCAGTGAGCGCGGTACTGGCTGCTGAACGTGAGAACGTTCAACGACCAGTTTACTACATAAGTGAAGTTTTACACGGGCCTAAGGAGCGCTACCCCTAGGTCCAAAAGCTTCTATATGCCCTCCTCATATTTTCGAGAAAACTACGACATTATTTTTAGGCGCACAAGATAATTGTGCCGTCTGAATTTCCCTTAGGAGTGGTTCTCCAGAACAGGGAAGCAGCGGGATGCATGGGAAAATGGTCGATCGAACTTGGGGAGTTTAACCTCCATTTCGTGTCCCGAACGACTATTAAATCCCAAATCTTGGGAGACTTTGTCGCTGAATGGACGAATCCTGAACCTGTTCAGGATCCCTAGTATGATTCATGTAACCAGTGGACGATGTACTTTGACGGGTCAATTATGCTAAGTGGCTTGGGGGCTGGGGTGGTCCTGGAATCTGCTACAAGAGAGACCTTAAAGTATGCTATTCAATTAAACTTCCTTGCCACTAATAACGTGGCAGAATATGAAGGTTTGTTGGCTGGCATACGAGCAGCGAAAGCGCTCGGGATTCGATGACTACTTGTGAGAGGAGACTCTCAGCTAGTCATGAATCAGGTTGAAAAAGAGCACCAGTGCTCTAACCCGACTATGTCTCGGTACTTATCAGAAGTTAGAAAGCTTGAAAAGCATTTTTACGGTTTCGAGGTATAATATATCCCTCGAAAGGATAATTTTCTCGCTGACCAGTTAGCTTGAATGAATTCTTCCCGATCACCAATACCAAAAGGAGTCTTCTTGGAATAGCTCTAGAAGCCGTCTCTGGTCGAAACACCAGAGACACCTCCTACCGTGAGAGGAGACTCTCAACTAGTCATGAATTAGGTCAGAAAAGTGTACCAGTGCTCTAATCTGACCATGTCTCGGTACTTATTGGAAGTCGGAAAGCTTGAAAAGCATTTTTACGTTTTCGAGGTACAATATATGCCTCGAAAAGATAATTTTCCCGCTGACCAGTTACCTCGAATGGTTTCTTCCCGATCACCAGTACCAAAAGGAGTCTTCTTGGAACAGCTTCAGAAGCCGTCTCTGGTCGAAACACCAAAGACACCTCCTACTAAGACAACCTCTCTAGAATATGAGGATACCTAAATGAATCCCATCTATGAGTATTTTCAAAAGGGTACAATACCCGATGATGATCAGATAGTTTATCCCGTAAGGCTAAAATGTATACTTTGGTCGAAGGGGTCCTATACAAAAGAGGTACTCAAGGGATTCTCATGTCATGCATATCGTAGAGAGAAGGATTAAACCTCCTTCACGACATACGTGGAGGCATCTGTGGAACTCATGCTTCTCATAGAGCGTTGGTCGATAAAGCCTTTCGACAAGGTTTTTACTGGCCAACATCCCTTCATGATGCCAAAGAGTTGGTTAAAAAATATGTACAATGTCCATTTCATAGCAGGCAAATACACCAACTGGCTCAATCATTGCAAACTATTCCTCTTTCATGGCCTTTTGTGACCTGGGATCTCGATATCCTAGGGTCGTTTCCAAAAGCACTAGGATGCTTCGAGTTCTTTTTTGTGGCTATTGATATGTTCACAAAATGGATCGAAGCCTAACATGTGACTGGGATAACAATAGAAGTAGCAAAACGGTTCATGATGAGAAGTGTGATTACTCGATTTGGTGTCCCAAGTCAAATAATTATAGATAATGGTAAGCAATTTTCGAGCGCAAAATTTCAAGAATTTTGCAAAGAATTGGGTACCAAGTTGTGTTATGCCTTTGTCGCCCACCCACAAAGTAATGGGGCAGTCGAAAGTGCGAATGGCCAAATTATGATGGGAATCAAAACACGAGTCTTCGACCAGCTTGTAAAGCGCTCGAGGGCTTGGGTGCAAGAGTTACCCTCGGTATTATCGACAGTTCGTATGACTGCTAGTCGGGCCACCGGTGAAACACATTTTTTTTCCTAGTTTTTGGAGCCGAAGCCATGCTTCCACTAGAACTAAAGATTCGATCGACGAGGGTCAAAAATTTCAATGACTCTACTTGGGAACAACTTCGAGCGGATGACATCACCCTACTCGAAGAGAAGCAGAATCAAGCCTTAATCCATTCAACAATCTACCAACAAGCCCTGCGCAAATACTATGATCATAAGGTCTAACCTCGCAGCCTTGCTGTAGGTGACTAGGTGTTGAAGAAGATTAAATCCCAATCTAATCGGAACAAACTTTCCCCCAAGTGGGAAGGTCCTTACACCGTAGTCGAAGTTACACGACCAGGTTCGGTACGACTAGCAATGGAAGAAGGCTGAATCCACTCTAATTCTTGGAACATTGACCAATTACGTCAATTTTATGTGTAACATCTCATTCTCTCAATAAAGTTTTATGTTCTTTCAATCTTTATTGTCTTGCTTTGAGCTGTGCTTTGATGATTTTTTGATCATTTTGAAACACTCAGTATTTCTTTACACTGGTCGAAAAGACGGTAACATCACCTAATCGAAGTCTTTTCTCTCTACACGTGGTCTTGCCCACTAGAAGGAACTTTCTAGTGTCGACTCGTTTCTAACTTTTTCTACCAACACAAAGAGCTTAGGTTCAACAAATATGGTCGAAATATTTTCAAGTCTGCTCTTTTTACCTTAGTTTATTTCTTCATTCCTTTTGAAAAATTCTCTAAGAGGACTATACTTTTATAATTCGTTCGATTACTTTTGGTAAACTCAGTTCGTTCCAACTAGTCGGAGAAAGACACAACACCTAGTCGAAGCTCTCCTCTCTGCATGTGGTCCTACCCACTAGAAGGAACTTCCTAGCGTTGTCCTGTTTCTAACTCTTGCAATAAGTGCAAACCTATTGAGTTCACTGGAAAAGGTTGAATGAATTTTTAAGGCACTTTGAAGGTTTATCCCACTCATGTTGATGCTCTTGATTTGATTATTATGGTCGGAGAATGTAGCTTCACTAGTCGAAGTCTTTCCTTTCTGTACGTGGTCCTGCCCACTAGAAGGAACTTCCAACTATTCATATGTTACTAACTCTTGCAGTAGAACATGACAATCGAGATCGACAACAAAAGTTCGACAAATTGCTTTTCAAGCAAACCCTTATATACTCTATTTACATAGTTTATATAAATAAAATAAGCAAATAGTTAGGGGCTAGGATAAAGTTATTAATATGACTTCAATTCTTAGTCTTAGATTCGATTTCCTTTTTCTATTTCATTGTCTTATGAGTTACTAACTACTCGACAAGATAATTTGCAGGAAAAAACAAATATATATTCATAAACAAAAGCTTGTCTTTACAAGTTCCCTATTAAAAACTACTCGAACGAAGGAGATCCTATCTGCATCTCCTTTGTGTCCTTTTGGCTGACTTGCTTCACTTCTTCAATCAGCCGTGTTGCTTTTGCTTCAGAGCAGTCGAAATCGGCCTCGATTGCTTCAAGATCGAGATTATATTCATGCATCTTAAGCTTTGCCAAGGCATAGCTCACTGCACTTTCGACCACTTCTCTGATTGAGTCAGCCTAGTTGGTCTTCAGAGTGGTTATCAACTCTTGCAGATTTCCTACTTGTTCTCCAATGACACTCTATGAGATATCATGGTGTCTTCAAGAGGAGTGACCACATTAGCACCAAGTTCTCCAAGTACATTGTTAAGGAGAGAGATGTTGTCTTGAAGGTTGATCTTCGTCGACTTCATCTCCTCCTGACTACGAATCGAAAATTCTTGGAGTTGTTTTATTTCGACTACTTACTCTATAAAGAGTAAGACTAGTCAGGACAATACCTTTTAAAGGTTAGTCAACAAAATCGGTTGTAGGTAAAGAATTTCTTACCTACTAATTGAGAGTCAAGTTTCTTGACTTCTTCGTTATGGGAAGCAGTACTCTTTGTGCATCGCTCTTCCCACAACTTTATGCTCTTATCTTTTTCTTTGTTGATATGAGTAAGCACCAAGGTCTTTTCTCTAGACCCGGCCTTGAGGTTACCCAAATCAACCTCTTTTTCTAACAATGAAAAGAGTTAGGAGAAGAAAAGAAAGTCATTAAGATAAACAGTCCTAAGTTCAGAACTTACTGTTTATTTTATCCTACAACTAGCAAGTTGCAGATTTTGCCTCCTAAAGTTCCTTCAGTAGGTCTTCTTTTTCCTCCCTTAGCTTCTTCGCCTTGACTTTTTCATAGTCGAGTGAATTAGCAAGGGTCTTTTTGTCACTCTTAAACCTGCAAAGGTTAAAGCCGACATGAGAACTGGACAAGTAGTCAAAATACAAAAGACTACATATGACAGTAACTTACCACCTCTCTGTCTGCTCGTAGAGTTCAGCTTTTTGCTATCATAGCAACATAAGTTGTTTGTTGTATTCACCAATAGTGATAATTTGTTCCAAAACTCTCTGAAAGAAGAAAGACAATGAGATGCAAGGAAATACCAAATATGTAAATGTTTGGTATCAAGTACTCACATTGATAGTTGTTCGAGCAAACTTGGCATACACCATCTGGTGATTTTTAAGTTCGTCGATATCTTTGACTTTGTCCCACCATATTTCTTGAAGACGCTCGTGATAACAAATATTACCCCTATTAGGAATGTCCTTAGGGTGTGAGACTCGGTCGCGAGATCTGAACGAAGAAGATCTCATGATGGATGTTGGGCCAAAGAACTAGTTGAAGTACTCTTCCTCATCTTCCTTGTTGATTGCATCAGCAACTCCTCCTTGAGGACCAGGAAGAATGTCTTCCACGACTTCTTTCCTGGCACGGTGGTCGGAGGTTCCTCCACCATCTTGATTGGAAGCTTCCGGTGATCGAAGGGCCAGGTCCTTTGTCCAATTATTGATATCCTCAATAACCGGCCCGATCATCGCAGTGACCGGATCTTCCGCCATCTTCGCCTCCGCTGCTACGATCATTCCGGTAGTTGCGGTTGCTTTAGCGGTAGTGCCTTCCTCTACCACAGAGATGGTGGTCGATCCTTCGACCACCTCCACTGTTATCTCCTCGATTGCAGGAGAAATAACAATAGGCTTCTCAATGGAAGTGTCTTTGGGGGTTGGAGGAGCAGGACTAAAATTCTAGAAAAAAGCAAAGATATCACGTTGTGAAAAACAAAAGGTAAATGTTGTTCTTATGCTTTTTATTTTACATACCTTGGCTTTCTGGTTTTGATGGTGAATCCAGAAGAGACCTTCCCTGAGAAATGTAACACCCTAGCCATGCGGAAGCCAAGATGTTACATAAAAGACTAACGTACAACAGCAATACGGAATAATTTCAACCATTTTTCAAACAATAATATTTTAACCAAATAGAACTAAGACATTTCTCTCAAATCTGGCAGAACCTCCTTTGTATAGATGACTATACCGGGGATTCAAACAGTTTAATATAGCATCATTCAACAATCAAATCATCCAATTTAACGAATCATCAAAGGACATCCGGGATAAACTAAACAACTATAGCATAATCAATGGGGCATCTATAATCTTCTAATCAACCCTATTACAAATTATTGAGACTCTACTAAACCAATTAATTTCAACAACTCAATAAACCATCAACCAGACATTCTAATCCATCAACGAGAATTAAATGAACTCAATCAACGAATGAATAAGAACATAAATGGATCACCCATGACCACAATTAAAACAACCACCACGAAGGTTGGTCACAATCTGAATCTAGAGCAATTATCAAGAATAGGAATTGCGGCTAAATGGACTAGGTTATTCATTGTGGTTAGTGATTATGTGACGTGCACCAAGTCTACCCCTTCCCATGCATGTCATTTGCCGAGAGGTACCTAGCAAGCACAACATAGCAAGTGTGAGTCCACAACTCAGCAAAGTGCAATAGCAAATCAAACAATAGCATCATAAATAGTCAAAGGGAATAAAAAATTCTATCAAGAATAACAGTATGATATACCACAAACCCATCTCTTATGATAGCATCATAAGCAGTCAGAGGGAACAAACAATCCCACCATGAACACAACATTATATACCACAACTCCATCTCTTAAGCAGAAATGCAATGAATATGCCATGAATGCAAAATACTTCACTTCTTTGCAATTACCGGTAATACCGAGTATGTATCGATCGATACATACCCTAAGCATGTGCCCTCTAGGCACAGGGATCCAAAGCCCACACTCCACGAGTGTGGGGACCAGGCCCGTCCAATGTAGGATGGGGATCTCAAGGAAACAGCCCTTGGCTACCACGTAGTCCAAGATTCAGAAATGAACATGCAGAAATGCAAAGGCGCATGTCCATTATCGTTATCATGATTCATCATTAACAAGGTAGCCTCATTGCTCACCTTGTCCCATCATTCTTGCCATCAACATATAACCATTATCATGCAAGCATCTCCATATAAACATTAACATGTACGCATCATCATGTAACCATTAGCATGCAGCATCATGTAAACATTCCCAAGTAGTAAGCATCGTCATTAAACTATAGCATTTAGGCTCATCAACATTACCAAGCAACAATCAACAACAATCAACTATAACATTCACCAAGTAAATAATATGACAACTCATTAATAATACTTGCACTTGCCTCAACCATGAGACAGAAGCCAAAAAGGGCGAAACACTCTAGCACCGGGGTTCACCACCACCTAGTAACCAAAAATGATACTAGGCATCAATCAACCATGCATAACAAGACCCTACTCGCAGCGTTCTACATCGAATTCCCGTAACCCATGTTTAAACACTTGACCTACTCAAGCTAGACAACAACATATTTAGAACTTCTGCTCCCTTTATTACCTGTTTTATACTTCTAATGAGCGAAAAGCATAAATGTGAAAATGCCAGGCCAAATGTAAACCCCAATCGAAATTGGCAGAAGGTATCATATTCTGCAAGACTGTGACTAGCTAAACTAACATGACTGTAAGAATACTTAAGAATGGCAAATCAGGCTAAATTTAAGGTGTGTTGTTTGGCTACCTAACCCTTCATACTTGGAAAAAGTAAAAACAAGACTAGTGTAACCGTAGTTACCAAACTTGGAACCAAGAACAACTCAAATAAGGTCATAGTATATTAGTATCAAGCAATCTAGAACTATCACCTACTTATTTGGTTGTCCATACCTTACAATAAGATGACCAGTGCAACTATAATAACCAGCTCAGGTGTCAAGAAAAAAATAATCAAACAAGGCCAAGTTCAGGAGCAATCTGATGTACTAACAAGTTTTTGACATACATTTCATAAACAGATACATCACAAGAGAGCACTAAAGTGCAGGGTTATAAATTAGATCACTTGCAATTGATGGTTGCACCATTGGTCATTACTAATCCTCAGGTAATTTATTGCTAGATAAGAACATCGGCTTAATTAAATTAGCACGACCAGTCACACCGACGCGGATGCAAAACAATCGGGACCCATCCGAATCCAGCAAAGATACGGTGTGATCAGATTAATTGCAAAGGCATAAGAGAGGCAGCACGAGTACCCGAACCGGCAGTGAAGGAGGACAGGGTAGCCGACTGAGGCCCCCTACTCGCGGTCGCGGCCCTGGTCCATCCCGGTTGGCGTAGAAGAAGTCATAGACGAGTCGGTGGAGCGCGTGCGGGTGCTCTGGCCGCAACACCCCCTCCCCCCGCCACTACTGCCACCCACACGGCGGCCGCGTCATCGGCTGCCGAGGCGACGACGGAGTGGAGCGCGGCGAGGAATGGGCCCGCGTGGGCAGCGGTGAGCCCGGCCGCCTCCACGTCACGTGACTGGATCTCCCCCACGCTCCCCCTCGCGATTGCCGCCATGACCTGCCGCCTCGCCTCCTACTCCCCTCAGCCCGCCTCCCCGTCTGAGCCTGAGCGCCAAGGAAAAGGGAAAGGGTGGCGGCTGCTAGGGGAGGAGAAATGGGGAGGCCGGAGGCCGGGACGGCAATGGCACCGAGCCACCCGTGAGGCCGGGGTGCAGCAAGGGCCAGCGGCGCCATGGGAGAGATAGAGAGAAAAACATGATTGGGGGGGAGACCAACGGGGCGATGGTGGCGGCACAGGGATGGGGTTGGGTTAGATAGGGTTTTTTTGGCCCCCTCTACTCCCTTGCTTAAAATCAGTGGCCTGGACCTTTCCTTCTTGGGCTAGACAACCGGCCTCTCTATTGGGCAATGGGCCAAAGGCCACCTCTAAAAATCTGAATTAATTCCTTAATTTCATCCTCTAATTTGTCAAGAACTCAAATAATTAAATGGGGTATTACAAGAAAGGTCTCTTTCCCTTCTTCTCTTTGACTGCCTCAATCTTCACGACACTTTCAGCCTTTCGGGGGCTCTCGGTGTTGTGAAATTGGGAGGTCTGGGCTTCTTTGACCATGTCTAGTTGAAGATCTTGTTGAGGGTTTGGGACCTCTACGACTATGTCTGGTTGTAGGTCTTGAACGAGAGCTAAAACTCTCACAGCTTCTCGCCCCTCTTGGTGATCGAAACTCGTTTCGATCGCTTGAGGGGAAGCACTTGCCTCGACCATAGGCTCTGCTGATGTAGCAGTTTCCTTCATAAAATACACAAAACTCTTCCAGTTCTCTATTTCTAGTTACTTGACAAAGCCATGACAGGCACAAAGTAATAAAGCCTTGTTGTCATAGTAGAATGGTATCTTGGTCTTGGGGGCTTTGGGAGTAGGCAATTCGACCGGCCCCCTTTCCTCTACAGTGGCCACGTCTACAAAGAATTCCTTGGCGGGACTGGTCGAAGGAGGAACCGAGCTCGAGCTTTTGACTTGCTTGTCGACGGCCCTCATATGGAGGCGCCTCTTGGCTGGAGGAACTTTGGCTTGCTCTGACCCCGCTTCGACAGCCTTCCATTCAACCTCTTGGTCGTCTTGGCGGTCTACCTTGCCTACTTTCTACAATAAACAGAAAAAGAACATCAACTGATGGTCAAAATCTATGACTACAGAATCCTACTTTCTACAAATCAACTCTTGATTACTTTTAGGCATTCTTTCCTATCTTTTGTGGACATAACTGCCAGGATTTGAGAAACCCCTATCATTGTGAGTGGCGGAGCTTTCTCACAAACGAGTTTGACCTGGACGTCAATCTCTTTTTGTGAGAGATCTACCATGGTAAAAGAAATTATTCAACAATAAAGCTCTAAATTAATCAAAAAGAGCTGAGTTGAAAGTTTACTTACCTTCCTCGAAATCTCTACTCGAGTCCTTGTTCCTTGAGTACATCGACATGGGATGTGCTCATTTCTTCAGATGGCTGATGTGGCACGCGATGAAGTCTCCCACCACGTGCCATCTCGTAAGCCCCTCTTCTATCAAGTCTTTGATGGCTTGGATGAAGGGGACAATCCGGTCGAGCTCACTTGGGACTGAATCCCAAGAGGCATTCTTCTCAGTAGTCTTGCCTGTGAAGAAAAGGATGTCATCGTTGGTCATCTTCCAATAGAACCACCTCTTCTTCCATTTCGGCCATGACGACTGGGTGAACATCTGAATGTACTCCTTCGACTTCTCGTGTGGAGCTTCAGACCACAGCTGCCTGCGATTATGGCTTGTCTGCTCATCTCGTAGTAGTACCGGAAGAGCTCCAAGTCCGCATGAATCCCCAGGTAGGCCTCACACAGGTACACGAACACACTCAGCATTGTGTTAGAATTGGGAACAAGATTGACCAATTCCACCCCAAAGTGTACGAGTACCGGTGTAAGGAAGGGGTGAGCAGGTAATTGGAAGCCGCATTCACAGTATACTTGGAATACTGGAATAGTGCCTTCTTCACCTGAGGGCCAATGTAGCCCACCAGCTTTAGCCCACTTTACTAGTTTCTTCTTCGGGATCTTCTCGGTGGCGATCAGAGCTTTCATCTTCGTCGTGTCCATCTCTGATACCGCCCACTGAGAAGTAGCTCTGGCCATCTTTTCAAAGTATGGTTGGTTTGGAGGTTGGCAATCGAACATGATCGCACCTCTCCTGCCTACCCCTCATGCAAAGCTAGATCTAGCTAACTTAATTAGCTAAAGCCACCCCACCATAGCACTATGGTTTTACACTTACACTTAGGTCAGATATACTAGCGTTCGGTCCTTAATTGACCCGGACGAGAATCTCCCCTATCTACAAGTGAGACTCCTTTCCCACTTTTTCAGAATATAATATAACTCGCCCACGTCCAAAACTAGGTTTTGCATTTCATTCATATACAAAATAATAGAGGCACACTCCTCTAGGAATTTTTTATAAATCTCCCAAATTCACATTTATCATATCGTCCTTTTATACATTTTTAGGAAGATCTATCACTCTATTTAGCAGTTGTGTGATAATCGCACTCATAATCTAATGGCTACAATAGTATGGAATCAACGTGTCAAGAAGACATATGCAACTAATAGGATTAACAACTACCGACTTCCAAATATAGCATTTTCATACAAAACATACACGCATGCAAATAGGATTTGCAAAGCAAAGTACAGTAATTAAAATACTGGGATCAATATGATCAAAGGAGGTGCTTGTCTTTCTTATATTGTTCATAGAGTGAGGTTGCTTGATCGTTGATAATCTTGCTCGCGAATTACAGCGTCTATTTGAAAGAACCAGAAACAAAACACAAATGGAGAAATAAATCCAACAGTAATCAAATCCAAATATTCTTAAATATTATTACAGAGGGTGATTTCAGATGATTTTAGCAAAAAGATCCATTTAATTCTGAGTTTGTATGTAAAAGTTATTAATGTTTTGATTTGTATCGATTTGTTGTTGAATTGATATGGTTTTATTGAGAGTTTCTCACCATGACTTGCATGGGAGGTCTAGCTCAATTTAATAATTCCTTTTTTTTATTATTTTCTATTCATCAAGGAAATTACATATTTTAAGTGTGTCCTTTTCATAGTCTTTATCATGACTAAGCTTACACTAAGGTGCAACTATTACTAGGTTAACTTCCAACTAAAATATATACTAATGATTTTTAATCTCTAATTGCCTTACCATCTTTTATTAACTATCTCAGTAACCTGCTGCTACTATTGGCATCATTAATACCTTGGCATAAGGCCTACTATTGTTTAACTAACCACATTCCAAAACTTGATTTCTAATTAGTTTTACTCTGTTAGATTAATTGCCATTGGTTAATGAATCATTGTATTTTCTAATCAACTTGCTTTGGCAATTGCCATGGCTCTATTTCACTATCAACATTTCTACTATTGTTCATCCACCTGTTAAACAATTGCCTAATGGAAGTGTTCTCTTGATTAATTAGGTATTTGATGGTTAACACTTAGAGATGGTTGACACCTTATGGCTCACTGTCATAGCGATTTATCTTTTACATGAGTCCTAAATGAATTCACTCCTTTGAGTGCAAGGCTATTAGCTCATTAATTCTTTTACTAACTATACAATTAACAAGCTACTGCTAGTTTGGAAAGTTACTAACTAATTACCAAACTAATTATCTAATTAACAACTCTTAATCAGTTTTCTAACCGATTTTTAGTTGTAGGTGTGACCTATTGTTGTTTTTAACAGAACCTCTTAATTTACTGAACATTATCCATTTCTATCAAGAAAGATTAGCTTTATTTAATCAGTTCACTAATTACTTTGTTAACTATTCAATTGACTGATGGAGGTCCACTATGTTATTTGGAATGACAATTCTCATTACTTGTTTTTCAGATTTAGTGTGTTCTCTTTAGATCAATCTCTAATAGCTAACTAAATCCACATAATCTCCATTTACATGCATTGGAACTATCAGTGGCTTTACCTTATTCAGTTGTCCCCCAAACAACTTCTCTGTTCAGACATTCTAACATTGAGATGAATTCTGCCATTTGAAGTATCATTTAACTGATCTTCTTACAAATCAACTACCCAATTATTAAGCAAATTTTTGAGAGATCAATTAGTTATCACAGCTCTTAGCTAAAAGGCCTAATTGAATTAATAACTTTCTAATTACTTGTTTTATCAAGGTCACTAGTCCATTGTTACTTCAGTTTTTCATTTAGTCTCCTTCCCTGCTCATTCAACAGACAACACAAATATTTTTTAAATGAATTTCTACTATCTAAACTTCTCTCAATTTCAATCTTCAATTTTGTTGATCCATTTGAATGATCCAAATGACATTCACAATATTTGTTAGCAGTGAGTAGTTTGCCTTACAAGTGGGTGCTCCTAACAAATTCAAATTTTCACCTTCTTAGTTCAACATTCATTCATCAGAACTTCTTTTCTGAACTGGAGTGTTACTGGTTACTTCCTTCAAATATCAAATTTCAAAAGTGGTCAATTTATTTGAGTGACCTAATTGACATTCAAAATATTGGTTACCATTAGATGGTTTGTTTTATTGTGGGTTCTACTGACATTTCAAATGAATCACCTTTTCTGTTCATTTGGCTGTCAAGGTTACTAAGCACCGATAAAACATCTATAACTACTGAATTTTCCCAAAAACTAGGGTTTCGCCAAACGCCTCGATACTATTGTCAATTATTCATCACAATGAGATTAGAAGCATATCCCCATGACATCCACACATTCATCGTCATATAGATAGCATACACGTGCGCCGTTGCTCTTGCCCTTCTTGTTCATGTGACTTTTTCTCTTGTCTGCAACACGTACATCAACCAATACTTGATTACCCAAGGATGAAGATTCCGATGTCTTCTTCAAAGACTCCACCTCCAATAGATATGCAACTATCTCATTAAAGTTGAGAGTACTTCTCCTGACGATAATATTCATCATCAAATACTCCCATGATGGTGGTAGAGATGACGCTAGTATGATGACCTTGTCGTTTACCTCAATTTTCTCATCCATACTTTGCCCTATACAATTCTTCTAAGTTACTCCATAATTTCTTCAGTGAGCTCTCCTTGATCACTGAGTACTTTACCTCGTCAGAGAGACATGGACGGATTGTAATGATAGCCTTCCGTTCAATCACCTTCTAGTCTTCATCAAATGTCTTTTTTTATTTGTCCTCTTCAAGAGCAACAATCAATCCTTGTTAGATAAGAAAATACTTCACCACACATTGCCACATGTTGAAATTTCTTCCACCGTCAAATTTCTCTACTTGACTCCACATTGTTGATATCGCTCTTAATTTTGTGCTTCCTGACGCTTTGCCAGCCTTCTCACAAATCATATTAATCCGGCCTTGGCTCTTATACCACTTGTTATACTCATAAAGAGAACCAAAATAACGGCGACAAAGCAACCACGACGAGAGAGAAAGATTTGGCAAAGCCGACTGTAAATTTCTTAAGCATGACATCAAAATAGTAAAATGGATTGTTGCTCTCTCACAACTCTCTCGAACCTTTTAGGAATATCGGATCCTTGCCCTCTACAAGCATATAGTGCTAAAGAATAACATAGCATCTAATCCTCTCTTGCACCCTACTTTGGATGAGATCCTTGCTTGGTTGCATCTTGCTTGCTTGGGATCTATGGACACACATCATGGCTTTATATAGCCCTCATCCAGAGTAAAGTAGGAATCCTATTATAAAGAGAAGTGGGAATCCTAATCCTATTAGGATTTATTTCGGAATTCATATAGCACACCTCTCCAAGTCCTAAAGATATTGGATATAAGTCATCCTATCTCAACACGTACAAATCATACTAGGTTGCAATCTTTAATTTGCCATTGGCTTCGATTAATTTCTTTTTTTAACCCAATGGTAGGAGCTCTGCAATTCACTAAAGAAGAGAGAATTACAAACAACATCGCCAAAGGGGAGATATCAGTACCACCAACACCCACAAAGTGGGAGAATTTTTTTTTAAATAATCTATTTTTTATTCGAAATATCAAAAATATGCCAACGATATTTTTTTTTACAAAAATATACGTCTGTCGCCCAATGGTTGGGCGATTTCACTCCTGTCGCCATAGGGTTGGGCGACTGGTTCCTGTCGCCATAGCGTTGGGCGACTGAAACCAGTCGCCCCACCCTCTTGACATTACGCTTCTTGATCGCCTAATAGCCAGGCGACAGGAACTAGTCGCCCAACCCTATAGCGACAGAACCGATCGCCCAACCCTATGGCTATTGTGAGCTCCCACATCCTTTTGCCTTTTAATTATTGTTTAATTGAGTTGTAATGAATATTACATTTTGTAGGTTAATTAAATTTAGCAAATCTGATTATATCATGTTATTTATTTTGAAAATAATAGTGTTGTCACGATGTTGGTTGCTCTGCTTTGTTATTTTCAGAGAATATCATGGGTACGAAATTTGTCGGACTCGCAATAACATTTTGTGATCGTTGTATATTGTTGTAGTCTTGGTAAATTTCGTTGAATTTTGTGAGGACGATTGAGACAAGAATGATATGTAAATACAAAGGTAAGTGATATTACGATGCGCGAGGGAGTCTCTCCTCGATGAAGTCGTCTGAACGATATATCGTATGTAGGCACGTAGTCGATGTCGCATTTTATGAAGCTTATACGAGAATATGAGTGAAGGGCCGAAACGCTCATTGTGATTATGAAGATGGCCTAAAACATGGAGGATTCAATGTCGGTGCGAATGGTTCTTTCTCGATTCCACTAGAAGAGGCATACTTGCAATATAGTCTTGCTTTTGATGGGTCTCCGGAACCGTAACTACATTAGAGTCCGCGTGTGGAAGCATGTTACACGTAGTCACATGGCATGATGGTTCGCTAATTGCTTTAGTCATCTCTCGTCGAACTTCGGGGCGAAGGATCCCGAATTCTCTGTGTTCATACATTAGTCGGGATAGCTAATGTACACAAATAAACAAAAGTGATAATCAAAACATATCACGCATTTTATTAATATTTATTCGAGTTCATTGCAAAGGGCCCGAGGCCAAATAAAGTAAAACACAGTGAGCGAAATAATAGTAGTAGACCCAACGATTAGCCACGAGTAATCGTGCTGAAGCGCGACCTAAGCGTCAAGATCCTCACCGTCTTGATAGATATCTTCTCTGAATAAAGATTATTCACAAGAGTGAGCACTACTACCGTGCTGCAAGTTACACCCAAGATGGAATTGATATGCATGCATAAGGTAGACAAAGGATATTGGCAAGGTTATTTTATGTAAAGCGGCGGTTTTAATTTAAATAATCATATTAGATTACAAAGCCATTTTATACAATAATCTAAATCACCATTTTAAATAACAATAGTTTATTGTGGATAACCTCCATAAAAGATGATGGATATCCTCCAATCACAATGGCTACCCGCCTAATTTTCCCACAGGACTATCCATCCCGAAATTATCTGTTGAAATCATTTTAAAACCAAAAACAAAACTAACTCGAGTGGCTTTGCTAGCATGTCCATGACCGTGGACGCGCTATTCAATAGTTTTACACTCTGCGAGTTTGTACAACTTTACCCACACGAGATATTATACTCTTTGTGTCGGCCAATCCACGCTTCCTAAGGCGTGTGTGAGCAAACATCACAAGGTCGTTACAATGTTCTACCTCAAAGTACTTGTGCCCGCTAAGGTTTCGCTTCCATTGGGTGACCGTCCTCAAAAACCCCTCTTGCGCGAGATGGGAAAACTGTCTCACCCGACACCCATACATACAACATAGCACAAATAACTAAGAGGTATTACAAATTATTTAGCTGTGTCCCGCCCATACAGGACATGTGGTTGTCTGATAAGGCATAACAAAATGCGCTCAAAGACCGGTCCTCAATTGACTTGGGCGTCATTCAATTTAAACCACAGGTCTTAATCTTAACCAGACTAAGCCTGCATAAACTGCACCCACCATTCATCCTTTTAGCCCAAGTCCAAACCCTTTTGATTTTATTTCTATAAAACCATCTTTACAATTTCTCTATGGTAAAACAATACCATAGTTTTAATTTTCAACAAATTTTATTGAGTTGGCTAAAATTCTCCCAAAACATAAATCATGGTCTAAGTATTTGCGAAGCATTTGATTATTAAACATAATAATTTATCTAAGGTGACAAAGGAATGTCAAGGCAACATCCAAAATTTGGCATACAAGGATAATAGGAATAACTAATTATTTAAGCAGAATTTGAAATATTTGAATAAAATTATGCATGCAATTAATAATTTAAAAACTGAATTTAATTAACTTTAAAATAATAGGGCAAAATGGTCAAAGTATAACTTGCCTTCGTTGCGATCGGAAAATCTACGTCTTGAGAAGTATCAAATTCCTAATCGCCAAAGTCTAAACGTGAAAATAAGGCAAATCAAATAAAATTCAAATAAAACTCAGAAATACAAAATAAACCAAGTCTAAATATAATAATTTTATTTTATTGAGCTAGATAATCAAATTATAAAATTTTAGAAATTTGTTTCACTAAATTTGGAGTTAGGATTCAATTATTATGAATTTTACAAATTTTAATCTTAAATTTGATATTTAAAAGAATTCAAAATTCTAAAACAGAACTAAAATGGACTCTAAATTGATTTATTATATTTTATTTAGTTAGACAATAATTTTCTAAAATTTTAGCAACTTGAATCATCTAATTTGGAGTTTTAATGCAAAAGTTATGAATTTTACAATTTTTAATCTAAATCATTATTTAAACAATTTCTGAATTATTTTTCTAAAGAAATTCTAAATATTAGCATGATGACGTCAGCGATGATTTTCCGAATTTAAATGAATTTGAATTAATTTTTCGACAAAGGGGCCCAGTGACATAGGCTCGGCTCACATGAACCATGTCCACGGAGCCCTAGCCCCGAGGGTGTCTTGGTGTGGCGGTATTGAGGATGGCGTGGCGCCACGCTTGCCACGTCGGACCCGGGCTGAGGTGGCACCTCGTTGGCGCCGAGGTGGCGAGCCTTGTCGGCTTGACGGAGGCGAACTCGGCAACACCCTCGCCGACGCCACGCACCACCGGCGAGGTGTGAATGGGCGCGTTCGAGAGAGGGAGACGCCGGACACGATGCTTACCAAATTAGCGGCGACGTGACCGAGAGACTTCGGCGGCGTTGAGGTTTTAGCGGCGGCGGCGGCGGCTTATGGTGGCGAAGATGTTCTGGCGGCGCTCCGACAAAACGGAGATGGCGGCGAGTTCGCGATGAGTCAACGATGATGAAGATGACGGCCACGAGGACGTGGTGCCAACGAGTCGCCGGAATCGAAGAAAATTCAAAACTTGGCGCGCGGTGAAAAATCTCCAAATTCCTCAAGGTGAGAACGAGAGTGAGTGAGTGGTCGCGTTGGATTGAGGGAGCAAGCGCGCACCCGTGCTCCTTTTATAGGGCTTGAGGCGATCGATAAGACAGAGATCGTCGTGGGCTTCAATGGCGGCGGAGAGAAGTGGAGATTAAAGAGGGTTAAAGAGGGGAAAACGGAGTGAGTCTGCGCGAGAGGCGCTGGTTTGATTAACGCATTTAACGCGAGAAAAGGGGTAGTAAAGTCTTGGCGTTAAGGCTTGAGTGAAGGGCGGCCATGGCGGCGGTGAGGCATGACGCCATGAGAAGATGGCGGGGAAGAAGAAAGGTCACAAGCCGTTGGATGCGGATCGTGAGGCTTGGAGAGGCGTGTGGCGTGGTCACATGTTTGTCAGTCCGATGCGAATCGTCATTTGTTGATGAGTTAGTTGTGTGGGCAGCAGAGAGAGAGTTGGGCCGAGGCTTTCGCCCAAATCTTGTTTAGAAGTTTCTTTTGTTTTTCTATTTAATTTAATCCTGAAATTTAAAATAGGCTTTAGAATATAACAATTAACATCCAAAAATTCTAGAAAAATTCACATAAATTCTTAGAGACATTTTAGACTTAATAAAATTATTTCCAACTTAAACTTGATAATAGATTTTGTAGTTAAATTTATTTTATCTTTAACTAATTAGGAAAAAGTTTTAAAAATTTGAATTTCCACAAAAATAAATAAATTTTAAATTTTCTCTGAAATTGAAATTTTGGGCTGTTACAAACCTTCCCCCTTAAAGGAATCTCGACCGAGATTCAGATTTGACCACCAGAGATGGGGATACTCTGCCTTAAGATCTTCCTCTCGTTCCCAGGTGGCTTCACTTTCTGGGTGGTGGCTCCACTGGACTTTATATGATCGGATGATCTTGCTCCTGGTAACACGCTCTGCGACGTCTAGAATCTTGATTGGTTGTTCTACATAAGTAAGGTCTTCTTGTAGATCAATACTTTCCGTAAGAGTTTGATCTTCCGGCACTCGAAGGCACTTCTTTAGTTGTGACACATGAAAGGCGTTGTGTCTTTGAGACAAGGAGGTTGGCAGTTCTAACTGATAAGCGACTTCACCTCTCTTTGCCAAAATTTTGTAAGGGCCCACAAATCTGGGTGCAAGTTTTCCTTTAGTCCGGAACCTTCTTACTCCTCTGAGTGGAGTAACTCGAGATAAACAAAATCTCCTATTTCAAAGGTCAATTCTCTTGACGGTTGTCGGCATAACTTTTCCTCATCGGGTTTGAGCTACTTTCAAACGTTCTCTTATTGTTTTAACCTTGTTCTCGGCTTCTTTGATTAATTCGGTCCGAAGAATTGGTGCTCTCCTACTTCATCCCAAAGGAGTGGAGTTCTACATTTTCGCCATATAAAGCCTCAAATGGAGACATCTCAGAGACTAGCTTGGTAGCTATTGTTGTACGAGAATTCGCAAAGGCGATTCTTGTCCCAACTTTTCCATAGTCTAAGGCACAGGGCTCAAGCATATCTTCAAGAACTTGGTTGACGTTACTCGTCGACCATCCGTCTGAGGGTGATAAGTCATCTTGAAGTTGAGTCTGGTTCCTAAAGCTTCGTGAAGACTCTTCCAAAATCGGAAGTGAACGAGAACCTCTATCGGAGACAATCTTCTTAGGTACACCATGTAAACAAACAATCTTGGCCACATATAATTGACTAGTTTGCTACTCGATAAGTGGTCTTGATTTGGAATGAAATGGGCCACTTTAGTCAATCATCAATTATCACCCAAATGGAATCACATCTGTTTGGGTCCTAGGAAATCGATAATGAAATCCATACCAATTTCTTCCCACTTCCATTCAGAATTGGTAATGGTTGTAACAAACCGGTGGTCTTTGATGTTACTGCCTTAACTCGTTGACATACATCTGGCAGGCAACAAATTCAGCGATTTCTCGCTTCATCTTGACCCACCAATACTTCTCTTTCAGATCTGGTACATTTTGGTACTTAGGGATGAATGGAGTAGGGTGATTCATGTGCTTCTTTCGAATTGATCGTTTTAATTCCTGGCGATTAGGCACAGATCGATTTCCGAACCACCTGTTCCTTGCTCATCTTGAGAGAATCTCAGGGCTTTGCCTCTTCTCATATTCTTTTGATTTCTTTGATGTCTTCGTCTTCTAACTGTTTTTCTCTAATCGACTCGAAGAGTGGGTTGAACTTCCAAAGCATTGACACATCCTTGATTGACAATCTCTAGATTTAGATGCTTGATTCTTCATACAATTACGGTGATTCTTGAACCAAAATGGTATTGCACACGCCTTTCTACTCGGGCATCTGCAACTACATTTGCTTTACGGATGATAATGAATTCCAAGGTCGTAATCTTTTATCGGCTCTAGCCATCTTCGTTGTCCGAGGTTGAGTTACACCGAGTAAAATGTATTTCAGACTCTTATGATCCGTGAAAATCTCACGGTGATTTACCAATGAGATAATGCTTGATTTTGAGCATGCACAATTCTTTGCTAACTCAAGATCATGAGTCGGATAATTTCCTTCGTGTGGTCTTAATCGGCGAGATGCATAAGCCACTACTTTGCCTTCTTGCATAAGTACACATCCAAGTCCTTGACGGGATGCATCACGAAGATTTCAAAATCCTTATGAATATCGGGCGATAACACCGTGCGACACTAATCTCTTCTTGAGTTCTTGTAAACTCTTTTCACAGGCCTCTGTCCATTCAAACTTTTCTCCTTTTTGAAGTTGAGTCATGGGTCTTGCTATCTTGGAGAACCCTTCAATAAATCTGCGGTAATACCCGCTAATCCAAGAAACTTCTCACCTCTGAGACAGACTTGGGTTGTTTCCAATCCATTCTGGCTTCAACTTTGATGGATCTCTGCAACTCCTCCTGTGACACAATATGTCCAAGGAATGCCACTTGACTTAGCCAAAATTCGCACTTGCTAAATTTGGCATAAAGTCGATTTTCTCTCGAGTTTTCCCAAAATTATTACGAGATGATCCTCGTGTTCTTCTTCATTCTTTGAATAAATGAGAATGTCATCGATGAACACAACCACAAACTTATCCAGAATTCCATGAACACTTTGTTCATCATATTCATGAAATAAGCGAGGCGTTTGTCAAACCGAGCGACATCACTTTGTGAATTCATACATCCATATCTAGTTGTGAATGCGGTCTTGGGATATCTTACAGTGCGATCTTGATTGGTGATAGCGGATCTCAAGTCAATCTTCGAAAATACACTTGCTCCCTTTAATTGATCAAGCAGATCATCGATCCTAGGTAGCGGTACTTATTCTTGATTGTCACTTCATTAAGTGATCGTAATCCACACACATTCTCATACTATTGTCTTTTTCTTGACAAATAATCTGGGTGCTCCCCAAGGTGATGAGCTTGGCCGTATATAACCTTTACTGCTTTTAGTTCCATTATCTGCTTTCTTCATCTCTGCCAACTCATTGGTAGGCATTCTATAGGGTAAGCTTTGAGATTGGGGCGGTCCACAGGACTAAGTCAATTATAAATACTACGTCACTGTCGGGTGGCATCTTAGGAGTAGTTCATCGGAAAAACATCAGGAAATTCTTGTACCATTGGTATATCTCCAAGCTTTAACTCTTTCAAGTTGGTTAGAACGATCTTCCTCGGACTAGTCTTGGGCTTGAATTCCACCGAGATTCCTTGCTTATTGGTAAGAGCAATAGACCTATTGGCACAATTTATTTGTCCTTGATTCTTGGCTAGCCAATCCATTCCAAGAATCACATCAAACCTTGAGAATGCAAAACTATCAAATCTGCTAGGAAGGTTACTCCGATATTTCAAGGGTAAGGTTTGGGCAAAGATAACTAGTTCTCATTTACGAGCAGGGAGTGAATTATCATAGGATTATCTAAAGGAGATAGGTAACCCATGTTTTCCCACAAATTTATTGGAAACAAAAGAGTGCGATGCTCAGGAATCAAATAGAACTAATCTTTGATCTTGAATTGATTGAAACGCGTACCAAGGGCGACATCCGTCTCGCTTGAGCTTCCTCTGCTGATAACGTGGTTCACGTCCCCTTAATTATCTTTCGGATCGCTAGGCTTTTGATTGCCACCGTGGCTGGAACTCTGGTCTTGGCCTAGCGGTGGTGCACCTTGCGACTTCTTAGGGCATCTGTTAGCATAATGCCCGTCTCGTTCTTGATGAAACAAGTCACTCCGATTCTTGATGAAATCGATTCTTCTCTTGAGGCCGACCTCCAGTTGAGTTACTCTGAAGCCTAAAGTATTGGGGCGCCGTTGGTCTTGGAGCTCGAGGGTGGAAGATCGAAATCCTCCTGTTGTGGTGGTGGGTGTAACGCGAGGCTTGGGTTGTCCTCGACATTGTACTACGGCGGCCATCCTCGCTTGCAGTTCTCCATCTGCAGATGTTTGGCCTCTGGCTTTATTCACTAACTTCTTTGGAAGTCGGTGTAGTCATTGGAGACCAGTGGTGAGATCTCATCGTTTAAACCATCCATGAACCTTTCTGCCTTTCTTCATCACTAGCCACATCTGCTTTGGGGCATAGCGAGCAAAATTGGTTGAATTTGTGCGGTATTCACCTTTGTCTTGGTTGCCTTGTTTGGCGCTGTGGAACTCTTTCTTCTTTAGGGTCATTATCGGCGGGAATATGTGCATGGCGAAAGCTTGTACAAACTCATCCCAAGTGATAGTTTGTGAATTGGCATGGGTGATCTTGAAGTTGTCCCACCATTACAAGTGAACCATTGAGTTGGTGAGAGGCAAAAGGACTCTCTCACGATCGATACATTGAGTGATATCCAGTTTCTTCCGATAGCACGGATCCAATCATCGGCATCCATTGGCTCTGTCTTTCTTTGGAGAAGGTCGGTGGGCGACACGCATAAATTCTGCCATGGTCAATCTTTGTGCGGTGGAGGTGGTGGTGGTGCTTGAGTGGTCTTTGCTTGGTTGATGTTAATGGGTGAGCTAACGTGTCTATCGAGATGTGTCGATTGGCCATCATCTGGCGCCAATCGAGGCCCTTCTGGCCGGTGGAGGAGGTGGTTCTTTGGACGGGGTTTTCTGTGTCTGCGTTTGGATTTCCTTGGCCTTGAGTGCTACCATTGCCGCGTGGTGTGTAACCATCTGTGGAATCTTCTAAAGACTCGTAATAGAGTATATAAATAAAGTTCTAAGGAATAATATTTTTAACAGCCCAAGAACTAACAAGCACAAGACAAAAGAACCAAATTTTGCCAAAATAGTCCTTTTATTATTTTATTTTATTGTTTGATTATGGCTATCACAAGAGACATTGATAGCTCATAATTAGCATCTAACGATCATATGAGATCTGACTAAGGTGTAAGAGGGTATAATCGGCTGCAAGTACTACCCTCTCTGCCTTGTATATAACCACTCTTCTTCCATTGCTTTCGGCCTTTCTTACGCATCTAGCGGTATTACGAGTATTACGCAGCTTCATCGAGTGTTCCCATAGGCATAATCCATTGCCTTAGACAGTCCACTTGGTGAGTAAGCTCGGAGAGTCCTCATACTCACGCAGATCGAAAGGTGCTATCCAAATTTAGTCGGAATGTGCATGGGGTGGTAGTGAAACTTCGAGTCCTCAAAATAATTGTTGTAAATATGGCGTGGCGACGTGTTGCCTCTCTGCTGCATCACGAAGTCCATCAACGAAATTATCACGTCTCCTTTGGGCGTCGAAGATGTGGTGGTTTGTGTTTGGTTGAAGGTTGGCGTGAAGGATTACTTCAAGTCTCCAACGCTCTTGGTTCCCCACTTTATACATGTACCCTTGATAAGTTGGTCTCTGTTTGTAACCTAAGTGTTGCATCATCTTCCATAGAAGTGCGACCCGGTGTCCGTGAAAATTCCATGGGAAATCCGGGTTGGTTGTTGACCATCTACAATTTAAAGAATAAGATGAGTTGATAACCATTTTAAAAAGAAGTGTTGAGAAGACTCTTGAATAGACTCAAAATATGTTTAGTTTTTGAAAAATAAATCCTTAAGAAAATTCTAAGGCCACGTCCTCGATCGATATGGCTCGATACCACTTTTGTCGAACTCGGGGCGAAGGATCCCGAATTCTCGTGTTCATACATTAGTCGGGATAGCTAATGTACATCAAACAAAAGTGATAATCAAAACATATCACGCATTTTATTAATATTTATTCAGAGTTCATTACAAAGGGCACGAGGCCAAATAAAGTAAAACACAATGAGCGAGAATAATAGTAGTAGACCCAGCGATTAGCCACGAGCAATAAATGCTGAGGCGCGACCTAAGCGTCAAGATCCTCACCGTCTTGATAGATATCTTCTCTGAATAAAGATTATTGACAGAGAGTGAGCACTACTACTGTGCTCGCAAGTTACACCAAGATGGAATTGATATGCATGCATAAGGTAGACAAAGGATATTGGCAAGGTTATTTTGCGTAAGCGGCGGTTTTAATTTAAATAATCATATTAGATTACAAAGCCATTTTATACAATAATCTAAATCACCATTTTAAATAACAATAGTTTATTGTGGATAACCTCCATAAAAGATGATGGATATCCTCCAATCACAATGGCTACCATGAATTTTCCCACAGACTATCCATCACGAAATTATCTGTTGAAATCATTTTAAAACCAAAAACAAAACTAACTCTGAGTGGCTTTGCTAGCATGTCCATGACCGTGGGCGCGGCTATTGAATAGTTTACACTCTGCGAGTTTGTACAACTTTACCCACACGAGATATTATACTCTTTGTGTCGGCCAATCCACGCTTCCTAAGGCGTGTGAGAAGCAAACATCACAAGGCCGTTACAATGTTCTACCTCAAAGTACTTGTGCCGCTAAGGTTTAGCTTCCATTGGGTGACCGTCCTCAAAAACCCCTCTTGCGCGGATGGGAAAACTATCTGCAGAACACCCATACATACAACATAGCACAAATAACTAAGAGGTATTACAAATTATTTAGCGAGTCCTGCCCATACAGGACATGTGGTTGTCTGATAAGGCATAACAAAATGCGCTCAAGACCGGTCCTCAATTGACTTGGGCGTCATTCAATTTAAACCACAGGTCTTAATCTTAACAGACTAAGCAGGTGCATAAACTGCACCCACCATTCATCCTTTTAGCCCAAGTCCAAACCCTTTTGATTTTATTTCTATAAAACCATCTTTACAATTTCTCTATGGTAAAACAATACCATAGTTTTAATTTTCAGCAAATTTTATTGAGTTGGCTAAAATTCTCCCAAAACATAAATCATGGTCTAAGTATTTGCGAAGCATTTGATTATTAAACATAATAATTTATCTAAGGTGACAAAGGAATGTCAAGGCAACATCCAAAATTTGGCATACAAGGATAATAGGAATAACTAATTATTTAAGCAGAATTTGAAATATTTGAATAAAATTATGCATGCAATTAATAATTTAAAACTGAATTTAATTAACTTTAAAATAATAGGGGCAAAATGGTCAAAGTATAACTTGCCTTCGTTGCGATCTGGAAAATCTCGTCTTGAGAAGTATCAAATTCCGGAATCGTCAAAGTCTAAGCGTGAAAATAAGGCAAATCAAATAAAATTCAAATAAAACTCAGAAATACAAAATAAACCAAGTCTAAATATAATAATTTTATTTTATTGAGCTAGATAATCAAATTATAAAATTTTAGAAATTTGTTTCACTAAATTTGGAGTTAGGATTCAATTATTATGAATTTTACAAATTTTAATCTTAAATTTGATATTTAAAAGAATTCAAAATTCTAAAACAGAACTAAAATGGACTCTAAATTGATTTATTATATTTTATTTAGTTAGACAATAATTTTCTAAAATTTTAGCAACTTGAATCATCTAATTTGGAGTTTAATGCAAAAGTTATGAATTTTACAATTTTTAATCTAAATCATTATTTAAACAATTTCCTGAATTATTTTTCTAAAGAGAATTCTAAATATTGCGCATGATGACGTCAGCGATGATTTTCGAATTTAAATGAATTTGAATTAATTTTTCGACAAAGGGGCCTAGGTGACATAGGCTCGGCTCACATGAACCATGTCCACGGAGCCCTAGCAGAGGCTGTCTTTGATGTGGCGTAACGAGGATGGCGTGGCGCCACGCCGCTGCCACGTCGGACCGGGCTGAGTGGCACCTCGTTGGCGCCGAGGTGGCGAGCCTTGTCGGCAGGAGGCGGAGCTCGGCAACACCCTCGCCGGCGCTTCGCACCACGGCGAGGTGTGAATGGGCGTTCGAGAGAGGCGGACGCCGACGATGCTTACCAAATTAAGCGGCGACGTGACCGGAGACTTCGGCGGCGTTGAGGTTTTAGCGGCGGCGGCTTATGGTGGCGAAGATGTTCTGGCGTTAAACAAAGCGGAGATGAGCGGCGGGTTAGCGATGAGTCAGCGATGATGAAGATGGCGGCCCGCGAGGGCGTGGTGCCAGCGAGTCTTGCCGGAATCGAAGAAAATTCAAAACTTGGCGCGGTGAAAAATCTCCAAATTCCTCAAGGTGAGAACGAGAGAGTGAGTGAGTGGTCGCGTTGGATTGAGGGAACAAGCGCGCACCCGTGCTCCTTTATAGAGGTGGGCGATCGATAAGACGAAGATCGTCGTGGCTTCAATGGCGGCGGTGGCGAAGTGGAGATTAAAGAGGTTAAAGAGGGGAAAACCAGGCGGAGTGAGTCGGCGAGAGCCTTGGGTTTGATTCTTGCATGACAGCGAAAAAGGGGTAGTAAAGTCTTGGCGTTAAGGCTTGAGTGAAGGCGGCCATGGCGGTGGTCTTGTGATGAATATGAGGAAGATGGAAGCGGGGAGAAGAAAGGTCTAAAGCCGTTGGATGCGGATCGTGAGGCTTGGAGAGGCGCGTGTGGGCGTGGTCACATGTTTGTGTCGATCACGAATCGTCAGTTGATGAGTTAGTTGTGTGGGCAGCCTTGAGAGAGAGAGTTAGGCGGAGGCTTTATTTAAATCTTTTTTAGAAGTTTTCTTTTGTTTTCTATTTAATTTAATCACGAAATTTAAAATAGGCTTTAGAATATAACAATTAACATCCAAAAATTCTAGAAAAATTCACATAAATTCTTAGAGACATTTTAGACTTAATAAAATTATTTCCAACTTAAACTTGATAATAGATTTTGTAGTTAAATTTATTTTATCTTTAACTAATTAGGAAAAAGTTTTAAAAATTTCAAATTTCCACAAAAATAAATAAATTTTAAATTTTCTCTGAAATTGAAATTTTGGGCTGTTACATCATCCTCGCTACTACTACGGTACATTGTAACACAAGCATCCGGACCATGTAAGTATACATGCCTTTAGGGGATAGTAAAAAACATGGGGGTAGGACGTAGGACTACTACGTAATGACCTGACCTACTGCGTGGACCGGGGCCATTTTCCCTTCCTTGGCAGCTCGGCGTTGAACTCCTCGCTGGCCTTCCCCTTCCCCTTGTCGCGGGAGTGTCCACGTCGGGCTGGTATATCGAAGTCGTCCATATCCTGCGATTCCTTCATGTAAGTACACCGTATATTTAAAATTGTAAGGAGGATTTACATTCTTCATAACTCACGTCGTCAATACGGATTACGCCCGGGCGACCGGATACGCTGTGGCGGCCGGGCTCAGCCGCATGAGCCTTTCCCTTGCCCTTGTCGCGGGACTGTCCACGTCGGGCTGGTATGTCGAAGTCGTCCATGTCCTGCGATTCCGTGATGTAAGGGCACCGTGTAGTGAAAATCGTAAGAATGATGTTAATTCTTCGTAACTCACGTCGTCCATACGGATTACGCCCGGGCGACCGGATACGCTGTGGCGGCCGGGGTCAACCGCATGAGCCTTTCCCTTGCCTTTGTCGCGGGACTGTGCACGTCGGGCTGGTATGTCGAAGTTGTCCATGTCTGCGATTGTATAGCGGATGTAAGTGCACCGTGCAGGAAACCTTCGTAATAAGAATGTAAACTCTTCATAACCGGCGTCATCGATATGGATTACGCCGGGCGTAGTATCTTGGGCTCCTTCGTGCCTCCTCAGCGGTCCGATGCGTAAGGTTTCCACCGCACGAAGTTCTTGGCCCGCACCGGTAGTTCAAATGTGTACTGGCGGATGAATGCCCTGTCGTACATCTCCGGGCCGTCGATCCACTGGAAGAAGTGGCAGCGCATCTCGGGCTGCCATTACGTGGGGATGAAGTTAAAAATTTAAGGAATTGAACGTTGGGAGAGGAAAATCGATACGCGCGAAAGAAACACTTACGAGGTGATGCCCGCATGTGTAGTACGCCCGTGCAATGTGTGTGCAGGTGTGTGGACTGAATGATCTCTGCCGGTTCGCCACACACACACTGCAGGATCGGAAAACGTGGTGGTACTGGAGCATCTTTCATTGATTTATCTGGGTATTGTAGCTGTTCCCTCTTCTGCTTGAGCCACTTTTGCTTATTCAACAACCTCGCGTAGAAGTTTGCCGAAGAGTCCATAGTTGGGTATGTGTTGTGTAGTGTTGTGGAGAGTTGGGTTTGGTTCAACCCTCTTTTATAAGCTCCATGGTTGGCATGGTGTGGTTAATTTCATGCAGGGTAGAGTGTTGTCAAGTCGATGCGAAAAGTCGGCGAGGCATAGTGTTGTCACGTCTTACTTTGCAAGGAGAAGTCATGGCTTGCTTTATGGAGTGTTGTCTTATCGGTCCGAAAAGTCAAGCGAGACAGAGTGTTTTCACGTCTTTCTTCTGAGTCTTGTCTTTTCGGTCTTAAAAGCTGGCGAGGTGGTCAGGGTTGTCAAGTCGATCTGAAAAGCGTAACCCTAAACCTAAACCCTCCACTGCGTAAAGCTGTCTCGTTTGGTCTTATCACTGCCCAAAGCTGCACCGTGTGGTCTTCTCACTGTGCAAAGCTGGCCCGTGTAGTCTTGTCACTGCGCAAAGCTGTCTCCTTCGGTCTTATCACTGCGCAAAGCTGGCCCGTGTAGTCTTGTCACTGCGCAAAGCTGTCTCCTTCGGTCTTATCGCTGCGCAAAGCTGCCCCGTGTGGTCTTCTTAGTTTGCAAAGCTGCCCCGTGTGGTCTTGTCACTGCAGAAAGCTGTCTCCTTTGGTCTTATCACTGCAAAAAGCCGTCCCGCTTTGTTAGTCTCCCCCCGCGGGCCTATAAAATGCACGCCCCACGTTAAATTACGACCGATCGACCCTTCAAACCGTAGAAGGAAGAACCTTCTCCGTTTCTGATAACATACGATGGCGAGCGCCGAGGACCCGATCCAACCGGGTTCACCAAAGCGGGACCTTCTCCCCGAAAGGATGGAGGACTTCGGCCCTAACCACCGGTTGATGCCGAACAAGCGTGTTCAACCTAAGTGGCCGAAATACGGACACGGGGAGGACGCTATCGTGCAGGCCATAGACGGCCCTTTCGATGGTGGACGGCGTTTCTTTCGATGCCCATACTCTGGGGTAAGTAGTTTTGTTTATGTTACTGGTAATACATCGTCCATACTAACCGTCCCTTGTAGTAGATGGCGAAATGCAACTTCACTCGCTGGATCGATCCTCCCCATGAACGACCTGTTGTGCGGTACCTGGATGTATTGTGGAACCGAATCTTTCATTTGGAGGCACAAATTGACGATCTGAACGAGCAAAATGGCGACCTCCGCCAACAGATGCAACGCGAGAGGGGCAATGAGGAGGTCGTGAACATAGGAAGTTCCTATGATCCCGCATCTTTCTTTGTGCCAACCCTAGTTTGCATATGTGCGTGCCACTACAACGACAATGACCACGCCCGAGGCGCCTAACCGAGAACACTCTATGTGGGTTGCGAGAGGCACCTTCTATAATTAGGGAGGGGCGGAGAAGCTCGTACGTCGCAAGTGTCCCCTTCCGTATGCACTTATGTTGAATCTCATGAAGCATGTAACTAAATGGTGAACGCGTTATTGCGGTTGCCTTTTATCGAGTTGACATGTTGTATCGATGTGTTGCAATTACGTTCAATCTCGTAACGTATGTAAGTGAATGGTGGACGCGTCATTGCAGTTGCCATTTATCGAGTTGGCTTTTGCATCGAGTAGTCGTGTGCATTAAGCTATAGGCGTTGATATGCATTGAACAAACATGCATTATATGAAAGAGTATACACAAGAACGTAAAAGTAATGCAGGCATCATATATTAAGTGCAAAATTAAAGTATCACATAAAGAACAAATGTGCGGCCGGTCAATCAAGACGGCCCTACTAACCCCCAACCGCACCCCCCCATCCCTTCCCGCGTCATCACCGCCCAGTCCACCTCCGCGTCCTCCCCTACGGGCTCGCTTTGGTGCCTTCCTCTGCGCTGGGTGTCGGGGCCTCGGCCCCGATAGGGTAAGATGGTCTGGAGCCCTGATCTGATGAGGACCGAGATGCGGCAAAGGGGTGGACAACACTGGGTGTTGTGTGGGTGCTGGCGCACCGAGAAGCTGTGAGCCGGACAGAACCTCAGGGGGTGTGGGCTGAGGTGTGGGCGGTGCCGGGTCCTCATCGACCAAAAAGTCCTGCGCGTCCTCGTCCAGCTCGTCCACGTCCTGCGCGTCCACGTGATGCGCGTCCACGTCGTCATAGGGCAATGTACCTGCACAGCAAAATATTGTTAGTTAATAAAAAAACGTGAAGCGTGCTGACCAGGAGAGACGTGACGTACCCTCGGCTAGCGCCATGGCGTGTACAAAGCTCTCCACACGGAAAGGTGGCACAACGTAGTGCGACGCTGCCGGTGTCGGACGTGCTCGCTTTCGAGCTAACTTTGGTCGAGTGCGTCGATGTCGGAGGTGGTCTGCTCAAGCCCGGCTGGTCGAGGCGCCTCGATGTCGGAGGTGGTGCTGCCGAGCGGCTGGTCGAAGCGTCGATGTCGGGCGTGGTCTGGTGACCCTCCCTTTCTTTGTCTTCTTCTTTGGGCCGGGCGGCGACGGACGGAGTGTGGACGGTGGGCGTGCCAACCTCCGGAGCACAGTGCACGGCAATGAGCGAAAATCGTCCACACCGCTGCCGAAAAGCAGCGGAAAACTCAGGCCGTGTAAATCGCGTGTGCCCTCCACACCTCCGTGAACCTTTGCGGCCGAGTCGCACTCGTCGCAAGCTCGACAACCATGCCCGCCTACATCGAAAAGAAGACACGGTGAAAAACGTAATGGCGGATAACACAAGCGAAATTTTGGAGTTGCACGTAGCGTGCGCGTTGTGCGTCCCGCGCTAAATGCATGCGTGTCGGTCGGTCTTGGGGACACGTGGTGCGGGCTCGTCTGCAGCGAGCACGAGCCTGGTACGTGTCTGCGGAGCATACCAGCGAATATACTCGTCATAGCTTGTGTGGTCGTAGGGGATATCCTCCTGCACACGGTCCTGTAGTGCGTCCTCCCACTGCGCTACCCACGGGCCCATCCTACTCCCCGATTCGGTGCGGCGGACTCCTTCCTCATCAAGGCGCAAGACGTAACATGTAGTTAGCAGTCGTGTGTAAGAGAGGACAACAAAAACAACTTATGTATGCCGATTACTCACGAGTGCACGTTCTCGCACCGCACACCTAGCGATCGGTATCGAACTCGCCGGGCGTAATCGGCTGGCGCATCACACGATGCGCCCGTAGTCTCCACGAAGGCGTCGAAGACAAGCACCTGCTGGTCGCCAATACTCTCGGTCTACTTTGCCTCGCAAGCAGGGCGAGGACAGTGGGGAGCGCGAAAGTAACTCTGAGGCGAGTATGGCTCCAAGCGGTGAACGTCGTCCGCCGTGAGGCGGTCGAATTGCTCCACGAACGGCTCTTACGCCCGTGTCACCTGCACGTGCGTCTTGCGAATCGTACTGCAACGAACACAGCATATTAGGTAGGACGATCGGTAATATGAAAAATTAGTCACGGAAAAGAGTACGTACCCATCGCCGGCACCAGAGAGAGCCCATCGTCGGCCGGTCCACCTCGTCTGCGTTGTACATCTCCGCCCGTGACGGTCTTGTCGTCAACAGGCCGTCCCGAGGCTAAAGCGCTCAAACAACCACAAGCGCAGAGGGAGAGGACACCCGTGAGGATGGAGTTCGATCTCGACTCGAGACACGACGCACAAGCCGCGATAGGTGGTAGCAAATGCAACCAACCCGGCTGATCTGGGGGCCCTCACCGTCGGCGATAATACTGGCGTCTGCTGATGAGCCTCACGTCGGCGGTGTCGCCGCGGATCGCTGTGAACAAAGACCCAACCAAACAGCCACAACAAGTACGCCTCCAGGTGGCGTGACACCTGCTGGTCGTCCGCGTGAGGGTCCATCCGCTCGACATGTGCACAACGAAAAATATAGTAAGACCCCTTTACGGAAAGGACAGCGCGACACTACCAACGAGCACGGTGTGGAACACGTGCGGAGCTGCGACAACCACCGCAAGGCGGCCGTGCCTCTGTGCCTCCGGAATGATGTAGTACCGGCCGCCAACACGGTGGGAGGACTCCTCAAACGGCGCCAAGGTCCTCGCGCCAGCTTGTCCGGAGGCTCTCGGAAGAAGGCGGCCTCCCGCGATAGGGAGGCCAAGAAGCAGGGAGACGTCCTGCAGGGTAGGGGCCATCTCCCCGAATGGGAGATGGAACGTGTGAGTCTCTGGTCGCCACCGGTCCACAAGAGCTGTCAGCAGGGAGCGATCGAACGGGAAGCGTCGTGACTGCTCTGGCCCAGCATGGACGTCTCCGTCGTCGCCGACCGCGGGTGGTGCCGGCTCGTCCTCGTCTGTGGCCTGCACCATCCGGGCGATAGGTAGTAGACCAGCAGCGCTCAACCTACGAAGGAACAAAAGGTAAGTACGAAAGGTACGGTTCGCGAGAAGATAGTGTGGACGTATACTAACCTGCCTGTCCAGCGTGGGTCTAGCCTCCAGGCCACCCGAGGTGTCCGTGTGCGGATCACCCCCACACCGATCGCGTCGGCGGCCCGTGGGATGAGGGACCTGACGCGACGCACGATGTACTTTCGGTCGATCGCTCCTCCAGAGGCCAAAACTCGGTCGGATCCGTGAGCCATACACGCAAAACAACTTTAAGTTAGCAAATATGCGGAAATAAAACATCGAGTGTAACGAATGAGTAAATTTAACTTGCAAACAAACAAAATCAAAAGAGTACAAAAGTACAACACTTAAATAAACATTACGTGCAACATACGATACATGTCTTACGGCATTACGTACATCAAATGAAAATTGGGTAGTACCAGAACAGCTACATAAACAATACAAAGTACAAATGACAATGTACACTGATTTGCCATTTCGGTCCCACTTTGCACACCGGAAGAAGTGCTAACGCAAACCATAGCAGTGCCTACTCCTCAGCTGGTGCCTTGCATCGTCTGGCTGTGTGCCCCTCAAGCGCGATGCGCGGCGTCTACCGCGCCTCGCTTGTGCCGTCCATATCATTGGTATCTGACGACTCTGCCGACGACCCTTGCTGCCCTTGACATGTCAATATCCGAATCCGATCCTATTTGCAATATCCAAGGTGGCGAAGTTACCCACAACCACAAGCCCCTAAGCTCGCCGATCCACGCTGCACCACCCTCTCCTTCAAGAAATACTCGGACACAAAGTTCAAAGGGTCCATCGCCTGATCCGCATGCGGCGAGCACATGAGAGCATGGCTTGTGTAAGACTTGATTTGTTACACGTCTGGCTAGGCTCGTTGACATGATCTCCAAGGCATACCTCGTGGGTGACAAGAGAACGAGCCGTCCCAAATCCGGCTCTATCCGCGCAAGAGCGTCGAAGCGATGCTCCATATTGCCCATCACGCATACCGCCGTGTGCGGCGCCCTTCGTGTCTTCGCTGCATGTATGCCGTAATCTTGAAATCACGGTGTTTGAGGTTCGTGGCATGAAGTGCGGCATTTGCATGCCTCTCCTGAAATACCCGATTGTGCGTCGTAACACCTTCCACGATGGCGGCGAGGGCCGAAACGAAGTCCCCTAAGAACCCGGTTGTACACCTCCGCAAGGTTAGTGGTCATTATGCCGTACCTTGCCCCGTCCGTGTCATCAAACAGAGACCACTTGTCCAATGGTGGGCCTCGATCCAATGGGAGAAGCACTCGATGTTCCTCGAGGTCCTCTCCTCCGGACCGGCGGTTCGAGACTCTGTTCCTTGGTTCCTCGTGTCCACGTGTTTCTGCTTGTGTTAGTCGGCGGCGCCATAAGCGTCAAATTTATATTCTTTCTTACGCATAGCCACCTCTTGAATAGCTTCACCAAGGGTTGCTTCGAAATTCTTGAAGAAGTTGGCCCCAAATGGTGAATACACCATCTACTCGTCATATCCGGCCAAGGAGCGGCTCCTCCGGTCTTCTGAAGTTTTTTATGGCCTTGACATCCGGCGTGCCGATCATGAATCACGCACACACCAGACAAGCTCCAACAACTCCCACCCTCGGATGTTGAAGGAACCACAACCACCGTGGAAATTCTCACCTTCGACAAATGCGATGGCCAATGGCGGAATTTGATTGTTCCGCTCAGCGCCTATGGCGATGAGATCTGCCCTTGTATTTCTCGGTCAAAAAGTCCGTCAAGCGAGATCACGGGCAGCATATGCCTAAAAGCCTCGATCACGAGGGATCAAGGCTCTGAAGGCCCTATGCATTACTAAAAACCTCGCGAATTTTAGATGGCATGTCCTTCACAACAATGTACGTGCGGGTTTCTCTCTGCGCACACCTCAAGCATACGAGGAAGGTTGTCGACGCCGCCTCAAAAGATCCAAACCGTCTTTCCATAGCCTTCGCTTCGCGCGCCACGCCTTCCCATAGCTGATCTTGTACTTGAATTTCTTCTCAATAGCCACCATAATGTGCTTGGCCTCCATATCCTTCTTCTCCACTATCTCTCCATACATCAAATTAGCTATGAATGTCGGCGTTATGTTACGATGTTCGCACAAAACACTGCTGAGCATGCACGAAAAGCGGCTCCACCTTCGAGACAATCGGTGAGTCTCATACTTGGTCTATGCGCGTGCACTCGCCAAGGACAACCGGATCGCCGCATTTGACGGTGTCTTGCTCTTAGCTAGATTTGACGACCAAACGTCCATTGCATAGACATAGCCCACGGCTTAATGGCATCCTGCAAGGATGTCTTATCAGCAAACATGGAGTGCAACCGAACCTCCGTGGCATAGTACTCCCACGGCGATTCGTGCTCGTCGTGCGTACATAGACCCTCAGCGTCAAATCTGTTCCATTCCCGGGGGATGGGAGCTCCGTCCTCATCGGAACTGCCCTCGTCGTCTTCTTGTAAAGCTTCCTCTTCAGCCAAGGCCATCCGGTCATCGCTTTCCATTTGATGCAATATGTAATCCCTATGCTCTCCTTCATCGCCTATCCTGTAGGCTCACCATGTGGTGCCCGATCTTCCTCTCCTATATGTACCGCGTCGGGCTCATCACAAGCAACATTCTCTGAACTCTTCAGAACCTGACCCTCCGGGTCCTCTTCTTCACCAACATGCCGGGCACCCGAGTTGCTCGCAACACCCGGATGATATCCGGCAAGGGGGCCCTGCACAGCTTCTTTTGGGCATGGTTGCACAAGTATCACACACTCATATCCACGGCGCCGACATCCTTCTATAAAGCCCTTCCACATCGCCGTCGCAGCAGATCTTCTCAACTCCCACCGATGTTCGTGGAAGACCGCTCCAAAGCCCTTGTATGTCGATCTTTGCACACCTCGGGGTTCAAAGAGAAGTGCGGGTCGACCAATGCTTCACATCTTCGATTCGTGCATTCTCGCCGTCCGGTGTACCAGAGTGGCTTGCTGAAAACTGCTCAAGTCAACACCGCACGGACCTTCACGAACGGTGCCAACACCGTAATGCACTTTCAATGTAGTGGGTACAGGCATGACTTATTGTATGGTCGCAAATATTTCCAACATTGCAATTAGTCACTCACAACGCATACGACATGCAAGTATCGCTACATTGTAATTTACATTTGTAAGGCCCTTCGCCTATAAATAAACAACTACACGACAAAGATGATCAAGACATCATTCATTCCCTAAGGCGAGAGGCAATGAGCGTGTGATACGATATTGATTCAATCTAAATACCGAGCTATTCCATAGCGCACATTATCCGATTCGGACGCTAACTTGCAACCCGAAATGCTACAAGTGGCATCCCGGTCTTCTACCAATTACCTAAGTCAGTTAGTTCATACTAATTTACTTCTACTAATTAGTTTATACAAATAATTCATCCTCCTTATGCTGCTTTTTTCGGATGAAATTGAATCGGTTATTATATCATGGAAGCATGCACTACATGATAGGGAATATTAACTATGATTGTGCTTTAACTGTTGGTGTTGGTATTGCTGAAGTTTGCGCTCTAAGCAACTGCGATTCAAAATAAACTTTTAGAAAACTAAAAGATTAAGTGAAGGCTCCAGAGAAGATTCCCATATTGAAAGGTGAGATTACTGGACCCCTTCAGTCCTTCAATTTCAGCTGACCAGTCCAAAACTCAATCCAATGAATCCATGAATTGCTTATTTGTTTCCTTAAATATCAACCAACATTGCTTATTTGTTTCCTAATTTTTTAATCATCTTTTACCACAACCCGGTTGGTACCATTCAATTTCTCTTATTTATGTTTCACTGTAGCAGCACAGCCAAATTCTAATGCCTCGACAGCAGTGTGATATCTTGCTAGATTTTTGTAACTGAGCATATCTATAGAAATATTTGGTAGATACATAAGGACGTTTCATATCTATGCACCTTGAACAATTCAAAAATCAAAACTACATTATATGAAATTAAAATTATTATTTTTCAAATAAGATATGAAACTGAAATTCCTTTGTAAGAGAATTTACAAACTGAAATTCTACATATAGTATTTATTTTGATTATGACTTGAATGCTTACATTTTTGGAATTTGATACATTAAGGAAAGTATTGCACTAGTACCGTATTGGAAAAGTTGAGACTCTTTAACTTGTGCATTGTTAAGGATATAAAATTGTATTAGTCTAGCATTAGTACCGTATTGTGTTTAGTTTGGGTTTATGTGTTCCATGTACATTTGATTTAATATATAAATGCATCAATTGCTTCCCTCAATTCATAGCATGCATAAGCCATTTAAGCTTTTTAATAGAGAAATAATTTAAATCATCTAATGCAAAACAGCCCTTAAATTTATCTATAAGTATCCTCTACCTCAAACAGACTCTTAAATTATTGTCACATTTTAGGAGTCAATAGATGATTTCCTAAACATGCATAAATCCAATGGATTGCATGAATCCTGCATCAGAACTTGATCGGGTGCTAAAAAACTCTACTCTCATTATGCTCCAGTGTTACCTTTTGTTTCCAATTTGTACTGCGTTTTGGTGAAGGCCACTGTAGTTGAATGTCCGCGCATCTATTTATTTTATCTTATTACTATGCGCTTGGTGTTTGAGGATTTTCTAAAGTTTTTTATCGCTTCTACTTACATACAAATCAACAAATCTACTTTTTTTTTCCTAACTATAGTTTTCTACGAACGCTACTTATACCTAGTATTTTAACTAACTAAATACCTACTTAAAAATTACAGTACAAAATAAATCAAACTTACCTCCTCGCAATCCAAGTTTTTCTTCTCTTCTCCCTCTCCCTCCCCCTTCTCTTTTTTCCTCCCCTTTTTCCTCTCCTCTCCTTCTCTTTTTTCCTCTCCTCTCCCTCTCTTGTCGCCGAACTGTTTACGCTCTGCCGAAACGAATCGCCCGGGGGGACCGCGCGGGTGCCTATATAGGCCATCCAGTCGCCGCACCGTTCGAACATGCAATACATCTTGATCGCTCTGATTGATCCTATCGCTCGCTTAACCGTGCGGCGACTGTAATAATAACGTCAACCGCTCGCCTCCTGTGCAGTTTTAAAGCCGAACGGTTGGGCGACAGGCTTGCAGTCGCCCAACCGTTCGGCGATAGGAGCTCGTCGCCCAACCATTGGGCGACAGACGTATATTTTTGTAAAAAAAAATATCGCTGGAATATTTTTGATATTTCCAATAAAAAATAGATTATTTAAAAAAAAATTCCAAAGTGGGAACACTAACACCCGGGACGATGCCCCGCAGTTGGAACTCCTACCAAAGCAACACATGCTCCAACCAGGCTTTGATTAATTTCAGTACTCAAGACTAATCACTCTGATGAAAAAAGCTTGAACTGAATATAATGGAACCACTGACCAATATGTCTTCAGCAACTCCTCGGGTACGTCTTGCCTTCTGCTTTCGTGAAACTGTGTGTGACCCGCGCTATGCATGTGCTCACCACCACGAATCAAGATATGAGTCTCTTGCGTGACTGCTTCCATTTTTTGTAACTGAAGATCGCTTCGGCAATACTTCCAAAGGGAGAAAAAAACACCATGATTCTTGACTGTTACGGTTTGTAACTTGTAAGGGGATGATTCAAGTATCTTTTTCGAGAGCTATGATTCAAATATTCTCATATCTGGTTGAGTACACAGATACACTCAAATATTTTTCTCCCAATGGGAAATTCTACTTCCCCTTTTCTTTCAGATAATGTGGAAATTTCTTCAGAATCTTACTCTAGTGTATGCCTAGATCAAACACAACTCCTATATGATGTTTTTCGTATGTACATTGTCAACTTGTGAAGCAGTTCTCTTCCTACCACCTACTTGTCCCTCGTACACAGTGACATTGGCAATCAAACAAGAAGTCAAGAACTGAACATGCAGACATCCTGAGTCTCCCAAAAAAAAATTGAAGTCCCTGAACGTGGCCATTCCTTTTGGGCCAATGATTGGTCCTGGCCTCCAGGCAACAACAAGTCATCTCAAGGGCATAGCCGGCCTTAAACATCACAAGAGGCTGTGTAGAGAGGGACAGACGCTGTCCATGACTCCATGTTGCTGCTGTCTGGGCCTTGAAGCATGACAAGGGGACAACCACTATCAATGGCCTCCGACAGTGAGCATCCTGGATATCTGGCTAGCTAGCACCATTAGCATGGAAGCAGCAGCGTTTCTTGATTCAAAGTAAGAACAAACAAGGTCCATGCATGAGTATTCATGTCCAAGGCAAGACGCAGGAATTGATGCATATGCTACTCTTACGGTCTTACCTTGCATGGGCTGATGGGCATGTCAGTGATTAATATTCAGTAATAAAGAAGCTAATTGTTGATGTCCTGAAATTTGTCGCTACTCTCCACGCATATATGGAGCTTGACTGAATAAGTACATCCTGGAGCGGGCACACACCTAGTGGCAAAACGGCAGATCAGCACCATGCATGAGGGCTAGCTCCTTTCTCCCACACAAATATTTCAGCTCTGCTGCTTACTGAGTTGTTGCTATTGCCGCCGCACATGAACGGTGCAGCCAAGCATTGAGGCCATCTCTGCTGTGGGCTGTGGCTGTGGGTGGTTGGACTTGGAGCTGGGCCTAGCAAAAAATAAAAAACAGTGCACCTAAGCACCATTTTTGGCAATGGCAGGTTCGCGTCGCAGCTCCCAAATGGGAGCAGGCAATGGCCAAATGATGACGAGGAGGGGAGGGCCCTTCGCGTGATGGCGACGGTGACATAGGAAGGAGAACCAAAAAGGAGAGGAGGAGGTTTAGTGGCGTTCCAAGACAAGGCTAGCTACCTCCCAAAGTCTAGTTCTTGTGTGGCGCTGTGTCATCCCCCATTTGTCCTTGTTTCGAGCATCGCCGGGATCGGGTGCGGCACGTCGCACGCGCCAGAAAGTTGAGTTTCTAGCAAACTCGGTATCAGTATCAGGGTTCAAAATATCGGCTGATAATCGCCAATTTTTGTTTTTATCGGCTCCCCCGATAGGAATTCAAACCGGGTTCAAAAAATCCGGTTTGCGTGAATTTTGTTTAAAAAAATCGAATTTGCTTGAATTTTGTTTGAATTTGATTCTTAGATATTTATAATCCGAAAAAAATGAATTTTCCATTTTTGGCCAAACCTACCCGGCAAAAAAAACTTGCCAGTTAAAAAAACACTGGTGGGTATCGCTTCTTCTCTCGAAGGCCTACCAAATGTGAATCTTTTTTTACAGTAACACCGGCCTCGTCGCCGCAGCTGGCACCATAAGATGAACAAGTGCAGCATTGATCAGTTTCAAAAAAAAAGTTCAGCATTGCCTCATGCGTGCAGGCTTCTGAATTAGCGGGCAGTGCAGCGAGTGAAAACGGTATATATGTTATGTGCCGCCTTTGTTCTTGCCTAATGCAGCTAGCAGATATATATGGTGAACGTTGTAGCCGATCTGTTGCAGCATTTCCTTCAGCCGAGTACTCTGATATGCTGAATAGGCAATGTCAAAACCAGGGTTCAAAAACACGGCGAAAACTGACCGATTTTTCAAAAATATCGGTTCTATTGGGTACCCTAGTAAAAGTCCAAACCAGCGGAAAAAAAAATCAGATTTGCTTAAATTTTATCAAATATAAGAGAAATGCACAATGCTTTGGTGGTATAACTTCCCTAGCCATGGAGACTGCTGGTCATGTATTCTAGTCTTCAAAACTGCATTTTTTTATCTTTTTTTTTTCATTTTAACTTCAAAAAAAATCAAAATTTAATATAAAAATCCAGCCGAAATTTTTCGATAATCGGTACAATCTGTAACACCCCGCTCAACACGGAGCCCAGAATGTCACTAAACTAACCTAGCTATCAATTTTAACAATAAGTAACACTAAATTATAGCAAGCATATCAAAGATGAAACCCATCCCCGGGTCACAATAATACAAGGATAACAATAAAGAAATAATAGATAATTAATTCATAAGAAGTATGCCAAAATAATAAACCAAGATCAACGCAAAACCAAACCAATCAAGTATATTTAATGAATAATCAACTAAGGCTAAGCAATAATATACATTCCTAATTATAACTTATCACACTAATAAACTGTCTCATGATCAATAATTTTTTGTAATTGAGTGAGTGACGTGATTCCAAGTGTGTGCTAGCCCTTCCCATGAGCAACGTCGTCAACGATCATCTAAAAACAATAATATAGTAAGGGTGAGTCCACGACTCAACAAGCACAATAATAAACAACGAGTAATGCTTAATCAACAGTAAACGATATCATCATCAGCGTCAATTGTTTCTCTTTTTCTTTATTCTCATATTCAATCATTCTGTGCATCACTATGCTACGTGTCCATATGTAACACCCTAGCTATGTGGAAGCCAAGATGATACCTAAAAGACTAATATACAACAACAATACGAAATAATTTTAACAATATTTCAACTAATAACATATAAAGATCAACATCCAATAGAACGAATGAAGGAATTTAATCTAAATTCAACAACATAACACAAACTCTAAATATCCAAGCATACTGAGTCAATTAAGATTATCCTATCAATAAACTATTCAAGGATTACATACAGTTATTGAATCAACCATAATCATAAAGATGGATAACATCAGCCATTAACCTCCATTTATTACAATCCATTATTTAATGAATGAAAGGTAAGAACAAGCTCATGTAATTATAAAGTGAATAATATGAAGTGAATGTAGTATCCGTGACTATTCCCTCCCAAGAATGCTGTCATCAGTGTTTACCTAAAACAAATAAACACGGCAAGAATGAGTCCATGACTCAGCAAGTACAACAGAACAATACTGAATAAGAACATAACAATCACAGAATAGAATACAAATGTAGAATGGCTGAATAAGAACATAGCATCATAGAATAGAATTTGATTGTGGAATGGATAAATAAGAACATAACATCATAGAATAAAATATGAATGGCAGAATGGCAGAAACCATATAAATGAATGAAATGCATGATCTCCACTTCTGGTTATACCGGTATAGCCAGTGAACACCCGTCGGTGTTCACTCATGTCCGCATTATCCAAAATGCAGGGATCTAAGGCCCGTATGAAGAATGTTTCATAACGAGGATCCAATTTGCCCACATTGGAATGGTGGGTCTTACATGCCCATACTGGAATTGATGGGCCTTTACATCCCACTCTCGTGGGTGAATCATGAACAATGTATGATTGAATGAATTTATGAAATTGTAAGACGAAAACTCAAGAAGCATGATTCACATACATCGAACAAAATAGAAATCAATGAAACCTACTCACAGACCATAGTACTCAGTCATGGCATGAACACAAAACACTATGAACAACAACAGCCGTACTTTACACAATGTACTTGCCCATATGGGACTTCACTACCCACTTCCGTGGGTGAATATGAAAGAAGGAACGGATGAATATATTGAACGTAAACATATTACCAAATAATCATGGTATATCAATTATGAAGGGAAACAAGAAATACCGAAATTACCCATTGCATATTCACCAATTAAGTGGAACAAACAACAATCAAGACAATACAATTGTACTTGCCTTTCGAACTCCGATGTGTTAGGAGGCAAGGATGAAGCCACTAATCTTGAATTCCCTCCTCCTACACAATTTAATTGCTTGAATAATAAACAACGTGAATAGGACACTACTCGCAATGCCTAATCTCATATTCCTAAACCCAAGGTTCATATAATTGCTCTATCCAAATTAACCGACAGTCTAGTAGGACGTTAAACTGGACAACGGTACTAAAAACATCATATCTTTTGCTCTGAGAATCGAAAAGGAGTGATCTCAGATCCAATGAAAAGGTAACAAAATCCTTCACAATAGTCTAGTTGACTGAATCCTCTAATTCGGCAAAAATCTTAGGCTAACTTTCAGATGAAAGTCTAATCTATAATCTGTCTAATAAAATTAAACAACAGTAGTATAAATTTCATAACTTTTGATTAGTTTAACCAAAATCCAAGATTTTTGTCATTATGGAAAGCTAAGAATATAACCTTTAAAAGTATAGTTGGCATGATACTCAGATTTTGCCTTTAACAAAATGTGGCACACAGATCAAATCTACTGTCAAAACCCGACATACAATCTGAACAGTAAAATTAAAATGTACATAACTTTTGTTCTACAGATTCAAAAAGGGTATTATTTAATAATCTGGAAAGATTATCAAAATTTCTACAACAATCTAGTTGGGTGGAAACCCTCAATCAGCCCTTAACTTAATCATATTTTAAAAAACAAAGTGACTGTTAATTCTCGTCAGCCTTTCTAGACAGCAGAGAAGAATTCAACCTAACTTTTAGACCACAACTCAAAATTGATTGATCTTTGAGTCTACGGAAAGCTGAGAACGAATTCCACATAACTCTAGGAGATAAGATCCTCTAATTCAGACTCTAAATACATGAAAATAGTCGTACAATAAACTGGACAGAATCTGATCTAATCGCAGCAGGATTTCGATCCACTAAACATAATCAATTTCGCATCTACTATGATCCAACCAGCGAAGAACATCAATTGTTATCCTTGTAGAACCACAGGAGATCGCTGATCGAGTCCCACAAAGAAGTCCTCCTTCCACTCCCTCTTCCTCCCTCCCGATTGAATGGCAATCCCGCAGTCTTCCTCTCCTTTTTTCACGCTGGCCGGCAGCAGGGGGCACCAATGGTAGGAAGGAGCGGCACCTAGGGCAGCGGCGGTGCCCAGAGTAGGGAGGATGGTGGCTTGGGGCAGGAGGAAGGGGAGGTGGCGGCTTGGGGGAAAGGAAAGGGGAAGGGGGCGGCTGCCTTAGGGTTTAAGGCGGGAGGGGCGCATGGGCCTTGGGCCTTTGGGGTGCCTCCCCCCCCACCCCCATTGGCCCACTCAAGGCCGCCCAAGATGCAGCCCTAGCTTGGGCCGGAGCCCCAAGTTCCAAAATTACCCCAAAATTTCTGAAATTAAATTAATTTCCCTCTCCTGAACAAGTTTCTCTCTTATCGATATCCGAGTTATTACACCATATGCACTTCTTTCGCGTATACCGGTATAGCGTGAGTGAACACTCGCGACAATGTTCAGTCCCAAGCCCGTCCTCCTCAAGGATCGGGGGCCTCCTCCACTCCTGTGGAGTTGTGATCACCATGATCACCTTCTCATATGCAATGATGTTTATGAATGCACAATTATTCATAGATTCATTATTATTAACATTATTCAACATTCTCATATCCATCAATACGAATAAAATCATGACCATTCACATTCCTTGCAATTAAATAAAGTAAAAGCACAAATAATATAATGGTAATGAGTGATAAAGAATACAGCGATCAACCAATGAACACTATCCACCATGCACTTATCTCTTTATCCATGTGAAGTTGGATAGCGAAGTGGCGGCAAAGCACAAGAGACCACACTCCCTGGACAAACAATTCAAAACACATCTCAAAATCATAATATCACAACACCGACACTTTATTCTAACCGTCATCGCACTTCTTCACCAAACCGACCCATTTAACCCAAAACTACCGGACGTACTACCCGCTGTCCTAGTAATAAAACGGCTCTAACGTATTCATCCGAACTCCAAATTCAACCATCTAAGACTTTTTGGAATCCCCACAAAAAAAACCTACAATTTTCTAGTTATAGCGAACCTCTGATTCTATCACGTTTCTTTACCCGAAGACCATTCCAGAATCTGTCAGAACAGTTCGTTTCACAATTTTATATCTTTAATTCTAAAAATTGAAAATATTTGAACTACACCAGTTCTAAAAACTACACAAAATTTTATACATTATTCAAGTTGTCACCATAATTTAATTTTACCATCTACTATATGAAACCGGCCTATCTTCACGACGTCTACCAGCTACATCTAGATTCTGGACAGCGACCTTCCCGATGCCATATGTTTTCGTTCGCTACTCCGATTTTAATGATTAAGACCTTCCTAGAAAGCTAAAGATACTATCTAACTTTTCTCTAATTAGACCAACTTCTGAATCTAAGCTTAAATACATCGAATCGCCCCCGCAATGTTCTACGTCTAACCTTGACGAACTAGGGAATAACAAAACATCGATTTCCTATGACCAAACCAATATACAACGTGAATAAACACTAATATAGGATCAAACTAGGGATTATTAGATTGTTACTTTAACACCCCAAAATTTTGGTTTGTTTTGAAGTTTTAAAAATAAAAATAACCATTTGGATTTTTTCTGTTAAAGTTAAAGCTTAATTGGATTTTTCAGAGTTCAAAAACAATTTAACATGAATAATCTCAACATCAACTATTGTTAAAATTATTTTATTTGGATTCTATGTGCTTGGATATATTTTCTAGATTTTTCTAGAATTTTTCCGAATGCATTTGCTATTTTCTAATTGCTATTTGTCTTTGCTGCTATTTTCTAAAAAGAAAAACTAGTATAGATCTCAAAAATTGTCTCGGGCTCAATTTACTTCTTTGGCCCGACTCTTTTTCCGATTTAGCCCAATTCCCTTTCTCTTTTTCCTTGGCCGCTGGCTTTTCTCTATTGGCGCCGAGGCCCACCCAAGCTGGCACCTTGGCTTTCCCGTGTGGGCATGGCCCAACCGAGTGCCGGCCCATTTTCCTCTAGTGTGCTTTTGCCTCCAAATCTCACTTGCTTTCCTTTTTCTAGTTTCGCTGCCCATGGGTCCGCACAGCACACGTGTGCTTCTCCTTCCTTCGTCCTCGAGTAGAACTCTTGTTCTCGGGTTTGTGCCGAACGGCAAGCAGTAGTCGTGCTCCACATGGACTCCTCCCATTCGGCCCTATAAAAAGTGCCGACCATGTCAAAGCCTCTGTGCTGCCATCCTCTCTTGAAACCCTAAAACATTGGCCCGATTCTGTTTTTCGTTGCGTCGCGATCGCCAAAGGCAATCGGCCACTGAAGCTTCACCTCCGATGAAATTCACCACCATTGGTCCATCTCTGGCCACGTCGTCTTCGCCATCGGGACCGCATCATCATGAGCTTCGCCGTGCTCGCACTATCCTTGTCCCAAGATCGTCGCCTCGCCATTTTTGTTTTCATCATCAAATTCGGCCGTCACCTCCATTGTCAATCTACAACTTCAGTGAGATTCTAGCCCTTCCACGCGCGTCAAAGTGCGTCCCAACTCCTCATCCGAATCCCCACTTCCTTGTGCTATTTCCATCACCGAATTGCCGCCGCCATGATTCTTATTCGGCTCTGGTCATCCTCGAATGGCCGCCGGCCTGGTCGACATCCGGTTGTTTCAAGCCTATCTCTGTGATCCTCTTGTCCTCCCCGTCCCGATGCTCTCTTTTGTTCTCACCGGGCGCCATGTAAACGCCAAAAGCCGCCATGATCTGAAACTTCACCACCACCAAGGTCGCCTCCACCACCACCTCGTCACCGATGAAGCTACACCACTGCTACCCAAAGGACCGTCATGTTCTCAGGGTCCCATTTTGGCATCTCGCCGGACCTCCCTTATCGTCGGTTGCCCTCACCGCCATCAAACCCGAGCGTCGGCCAGGAGCTCCTTTACCTCTGTTCTCTCTCTCGTGTTCTCTCTATGCTAGCATGGCAGCCACCTTAGCATGCCAAGTCAGCATCCACCTCAACCCCTTGCCCCTGTGTCATACCATGTGGCATTCCATGTGGCGCATGCAAATCCCACCCGAACCAAAAACCAGTAAACATAGTCCACTGTACACCATCTCTTTGACCAATGGGTCCCACTTGTCAAATTCAATCTCCTTTATTCTATTTGGCTGAAAATCATTGATGATGTCAGCATGACCTAATTAATTGTTTTTCCTTCAGAGAAACAACTCCCTAAATTTTGAAATTCTGATTCTATCATTTCATGTGAATCTTCCAAAGCTCATATCTTTTGCATCCGAACTCCGATTCAGTCCATTCAAATTTCTAAATTCGAGATCTATTTATCTGAGATTTTTATTTAATTTTTAGAGTTTGTTTTGTCTCTGTTATTTATTTATTTTGTTTATTTGCTTTGTTTGCGAGTAGACGTTGATACTTCGAGAAGTTTTGAGCAAGAAGGAGTACACCAAGATCAAGATCAATCCCAGGATTTATTCCAAGGCAAGCTGTAGTCCTTTGATCATATTGAACCTATGATTTCAAAATTATATTGTTTTATACAATTGTATGCTATCTTTGTACAAATTATTTTGGGATTAGCTATTACCTGATGTCATTATACCTCCATTGATTATTTGAATGCCTTGAATCATTTGCCACCATAGCATGGATAATTTTAGTTGGACATATTTGTATCACCGACATGGGTATCATACAAATGCTTAGTTCAACTTAGTTTTGATGGGTTCATTATCACATGTGTCATAATGATTAATCTTGACTTAATGAAATACGAAATTGTGGTGGTTAAAATTTGTGTACCATGACAGGGTGTGTCATTGGTCTTGGTTAAACAAAATGGTTTTCGCTCGGGTGAGTGGATGGTGGATAGTGGGGGTGTTTCAACACGTCGTGGGTTTGTGGTAGACTCGCCTGAGTAACTTGTCATGGACTTAATCTTGTACGCCATTGAACTGGGTCTTAACCGTACAACCACATATCTGGTATGGGACGAACCTGGCTAATTAATTAGTGATGTTTTGATTTGGATCTGTTTGGGTTCTGTACTGGATCAAAGCAGAGCTTTGTAAAAGCCTTGTGATAATCTTTTAGTCGCACACCTACGGAAGTGTGTCAGACAGATATTATAATTTGATTATCACTTGTGGGTAATGCTGTACAACCTCTGCAGAGTGTAAAACTATTTGAATAGCCGTGTCCGCGGTTATGGAGGTGTCGAGGGATTTCACACAGGATGTAGAGTTTCTTATAAAAATGAGTTAGAGTGTGGACGATAAGTTCACTTGATGAATATAATGTTTGTTTGGTGAACAAGTAATTCACTTGGTGGTTTGTGTCGATTGGTGAATTGGAGATTCACTTATCATTGGATGGGTTGGAAAGTGAATGGGAAGTTCGCTGGTTGTTTCAAAGAAATTGTTTAATTATTTATTATTGTTTTCAACTATGCATTTCAATCTATTTATTGTATTTATCATCAATGCTGCTTTCTGCAAAAGAACCATACAGTTAACCTTTGTCAAGCCGTGCATGAATATTATTTGCATACTGTTTCGCTACGGCTTGCTGAGTGCTTTATGTACTCATGACTTTACGCCTTTGTTGATCAATTGAAGAATATCAAGCTGCTCAAGAGTTCTTTCAGAAGAAAGACTATGAAGGTTTTGCGGATTAGGATGCGTTCTCCACTCGATTGCCTGTGGGCATGTTGATTGGTCATTTCAAGAGTTTCGTTCCGCTGCAAGAGTTTATTTGTTTCTTTAGCTCTGTGTGGCAATTTAAGTAAACGTTGACCATAAGGTCCAGTTATTATTATTATTATTTGTTACTTTGAGATCTTTTTAGTTAAATCGAATAAATGGATGATATTTCATCATTGTTTCCTGTGTGAGCTAGCAACTGATCTGGGACTAGTTCAGAATACACAGAGGATTCCTGGATCGTATTTTTAGGTCCTGGTAGTTACCCATGGAAAACCGACGACGATCACAAACGGATCATCAAAATTCTAGCTTCCTCCTTCCTTCCTTCCTCCCTTCTCATTCCTTCTTCTCTTTCTTCTCTTTCCTTCCTATCCTTGCTCCTTCTTCTCTGTCGTGGTAGCACCACAGCCCAGCCTTGCCATCATTTCCTTATCTCTTTCTCTCTCCCTCTCTCTCTCGGTTGCTAGCAAACCTGTAGCCAGGGGCGGACCCAGGACTAAATTTTAGGTAGGGTGGAGTCGCAAGCGTAGACCAAAGTGTATTACCTGAAACCAAAAGAATCAATAAACAAAATATATTGCAATCACACAAATTAGACTACATAACACTAAATAGAATCAACAACTACAATCTGCATGCGAACATGTAAAGATGAAGGTAGAACATAGAAAAATACCTTACAAATAAAGCTTACTCAACAATTTGCCACCAAGTGCTTGTGCTTGAAACTTTGCTAAAATACCTCTTCAAATCCATTTCTACCAAATCAAACAAGCAACCAATGACAACACATTTCAATACTCCATTTGATTTTGACAAGTGAAAAGTAAAGACTAAATATTTATCACTAGACATTTACTATTGGAGCTTTCTCCCGTCTTATTGTCGCCTTGCTTGCTCATCTTGACAAGCCCCCTACCGGCCTTGCAAACTCCTCTTGCTCCACAACTACAATCCACACAGAATATACCCAATTTCAACCAACTACCACAACATATCAAATTCTTAATTTCAAGCAAAATGCATATATATTACTTCGATGTCGGTAAAGGTGCATCATTGGTAAATCCCTAGTCACCACCGGTAGAAGCATCCTTCCAGGCTTCATTTGCAATTGTTGAACAAAATCAGCACAAGAATATGTGTAATGTTTCAGACATTAGTACTTTGTAGATAGCTTAAATATTCGGAGAAACATCTGAAACTTTATTAGCTTCTTGTCAAAATGATCACATGATGAACTATTATACATATGAACTGAATTACTGAAATGTTCAGAGATAGAACTCAAGAAGAGAGAAATATCATACACACCATAGGTTGAGCTCCATAGGGGGAGTGCATTGGGACTGGAGCTGGCCGATGAGCGCCCTGGGAGGCTGGGAGCTGCTGCCGCGTGCCCTAGGGGCTGGGACTGAGCTGGCTGCCGTGCCTCACCTCACCCTTGCCCCCTTGCCGCCGTGCACCCTTACTCCTCGCCGCCATCGCCAGATGCCTCGCCTTGCAGTAGGCCGAGATCGAGCCGCCGCCACATGCCATGCCCCTAGCCACCGCAGACTCGCCTCGCCTTGCCCCCCACATGCCGTGCCACGCACCCTTGCAGCCTTGCTCCCTGGCCACCACGCTTCACCTCGCGGTCGCCCGTTGTCCGCTTAGTTAGGGACTTAGGTTTAGGGGAGCTTGGGAGGATTGAGGAGCACTGACCCTGTGAAAATGAGGAGGCTAGATGTGTGAGTACTAATAGGCTGGCCGGCTAGGCCCAATAAAGCCCACGAGTTCACTCAGCAAGTCGGCAAGTCGGGAGCTCATCCTCCTCGCAGCTATCTCGCTGGAAGCCGATGGGCGATGGTCGGTGCCATGGACGCTGATTGCTGCCTCGGAGAGGGGGGTCTGGCTGGAGGGGAGCTCGGGCGGCCACCCGAGCTTGACTGAAGGGAGGGTCCACCCCTGCCTATAGCCACATGCATGTGCTTATGCAAAAGCAATGCAGCAGCATGAAAGTAGATAACTAGCAGGCCAAGGCATGTAGGTGCTAACTAGCATAGCATGCAGGAGCTAGCAGTGCAGCATGCAAGGCAGCGCATGAAGCAAGGCTAGCAGCACATGGCCAGCAAGGTTATAGGGTAGGGAGCAGCGGCTGGAGTAGCAGGGCATAAGCGCTGAGGAAGGTGGCGTCTTGGTAGGCTATGGGCAGGGGCGGCTAGGGTTCGGCCAGCGTCCTATCTCCTCCTTTAAGTGGCTAGCTTCCCCCTTTGGGCCATGGGCCGAAAGCCCATTTCTCCCTCCAAACTCTCTAAATTTCTGAATTCGTTCTTGATTACTTCCTCTAATTCGTTCATTACTTGTTTAGTTAACTAGGATATTACACAATCGGGTCTATCGGTGACCCTCGGTAAATATACATGAGAAAGTTCTATTAAATCTCTCACCAGCATGTTTAACTAAGTTTTTGTCAGACCCCAATTTTTTGGGATTTGGAATCCTCTGTGTCGAGCTGTGCTATTCCCTGGATTAGTAGATAGCACACACAAATACATTCTTGGACCATTTTTATAACCAAATAAACTAAAGCAGACCTACGGACAGGTCCATATTTGCGACCAAACTTGGTCGAAAAAGGAATTCTGAGGTCTTGAAGAGGTCCTGAAAGGCACAAAGATGTCCTGTAAGAATCCTGAGGAGGTGCTGGAGTCGTTCCGAGGAGATCCTGGGAGGACTTGAAGAGGTCCTAAGGAAGTCCTGTAGCGGTCTTGGGGAGGTCCTGAGGAATACTATAGAGACGTCCTGGGGTGGTCCTGAGGAGTACTGTAGAGTCGTCCTGGGGAGGTCCCGAGGATCATTATAGAGGCGTCCTAGGGAGGTCCTGAGGAGTACTGTAGAGATGTTCTGGGGAGGTCCTGAGGAGGTCCTAAGGATACGACAAAAGGGTATAGGAGGTCCTGAGAATACGACAAAAGAGTATAGGAGGTCTTGAGGGGGTCCTGAGGAGGAGGTCCTGAGGATACGACAAAAAGGTATAGGAGGTCCTGAGGAAGAGGTCTTGAGAACGCGACAAAAGGGTATAGGAAGTCTTGAGGAGCAGGTCCTGAGGATGCGAAGAAAGGGTACAGGAGGTCCTGAGGAGGAGGTCCTGAGGATACAATAAAAGAGGTACAGGAGGTCCTGAGGATACGACAAAAGGGTATAGGAGGTCCTGAGGAAGAGGTCCTGAGAACACAACAAAAGGGTATAGGAAGTTCTGAGGAGGAGGTCCTGAGGATGCGAAGAAAGGGTACAGGAGGTCCTGAGGAGGTCCTAAGGATATGACAAAAGAGGTACAGGAGGTCCTGAGGAGGAGATCCTGAGGATACGACAAAAGGGTATAGGAGGTCCTGAGAATACGACAAAAGGGTATAGGAGGTCCTGAGGATACGACAAAAGGGTATAGGAGGTCTTGAGGAGGAGGTCCTGAGTGGTATGACTATGCTCAATGCGGTTCGTGCTCGGTGCAACTAGTGCTCGTAGAGATAGTGCTCGTATGAACAATCGACTAAATACAAGCACGCAACTTAACATATATATTTATGCATGACAGGCCGTGCGGCTGATTGTTTTACAAAAGAGTCGTGAAACGAAAATCTTACAAGAGTAAGAGCACAGAAACAATGAAAAGGGCGGAAGCAAAACAAGTCACATTAGATCCATTCACTCTGCCCACAGGCAAGCGACTGGGGGTCCCGACCTAAGCTTCATCTTCTTCGGGTGCCACCTCCGAGTGGTAGTAGTAGTCGTAGGGGTCTTGATCGTATGGGTCTGAAAGATTATAAAGGACGAGCCTGAGTACACGACCGTACTCGCGAGCCAACACACAATGCAAATCATATAGATACAGGGCTAGTCAAAGGAAGTTGTAGAGTTCCTTTATTTGCACAAAACTAAGTTTGAAATAGATAAGTAGTAGAAAATCTTGAGGCTTAGCATTTTTAACAATCCATTTTCATAAATGAGTTTTCATTTGTAAAGTACTAGTGGAGGTCCCACCTCCTATACCATTGAGTGGCTCCATCCACCCAATGCTCGGGCTATCCCGTATTTACCAATAGTCCCCGACCAGGCCTTTCTCAAATCCCTAGGGTCCCACCCCAGCCTTCCCTTTTCATCACAAAAGGTTTTGTAAAAATGAAAGCTATATCAAGCAAGTTCTCAGCACCGCTCTTGACCGTGAGTACGGCTATCATGATAGTTTTCTTACTCTGCAGAGTTCGCACACTTTACGCACAAGAGGTAATCATCTTGATATATACACACGTTTCCTTAGACATGTGAATCAAGGGGAGATTACCACAAAGCCTTTACAATGCTCAACCCTGACGCACTCCATCCGCTACACTAAGGTTTCCACCGCCCTGAGCCATGCTCCCGGGAGGCCCCCTCTTGTGCTGTGCGGTTCCTGTAGCTCCGTTCTCCCCCGACTATCCATCCGCATTCAACCCAACAGCGGAGCCATGCTGAGGCGAGTAAATTAGTTTGCCAGGTCGTACCCATTATAGACTTGTGGTTGCACTGTTTTTGCATGAGAGGTCATTCCAAGATTCGGTCTTTAATTGACTCGGGTGTTACATCCGCATACCAACATTCTCTTGTGCCCCCGGCACAAGCCACTCTTTCCAGCCACCCGAGTCGAAAACAGTTTTCAGGTTTTCATTGTTTTGAAAATATTCTTTAGTCCAACATACCAGCCAGGCTCCCAGCCTCGACTGCCCCAAATCACTTTCAAAACGTTTTTAATGATTGTGGTTGGGTAGTTTAATGCCCGCATGACATTGTATCTAAGCAAGGCTAAGCATGACACTTAGATACAACCCTATTTGCTAATATGTAATCCATTATGTCTAGGGTGACAAAGGATAATGTCCAAATTGCAAGGATGGGAAGTTTATACACAATTATTGTTAAGGCATTAACTATGAGCTAAACCAATATAGTTTGATAAAATATAGCAATGCAATTTCATAATTTAAAGCAACATAATTTGCAAAATAGGCTCAATATGGTCAAAGTGTTGACTCGCCTTGGTCGAGGTTCTGCTAATCTTGTCCTAGATCAACCGGAGGTTCTTCAAGCACTTCGTCTTCTATATACGCAAGAATAACCAGAAGTCAAACAAACCCTGAGAAATTCAATTTGAAATCAACAATCAAATGAACTCAAATAAATCCAAATGCATTCAATGAAAGGAAACATTTGGAGAAGAAACACCCATATCCGGAGGTATTGTGACCAGGGGAGGTCGCGGAGGTACTATGAACAAGGGAGGTCACGGAGGTACTGTCACCAGGGAAGGTCGAGGAGGTACTGCGACCAGGGGAGGTCGCGGAGTTACTGTGACCAGGGGAGGTCGCAGAGGTACTGCGACCAGGGGAGGTCGCGGAGTTACTGTGACCAGGGGAGGTCGCGGAGGTACTATTGACCAGGGGAGGTCGCGGAGTTACTGTGACCAAGGGAGGTTGCGGAGGTATTGTGACCAGGGAAGGTCGTGGAGGTACTGTGACCAGGGGAGGTTGCGGAGGTACTGTGACTAGGGGAGGTTGCGGAGGTACTGTTGACCAGGGGAGGTCGCGGAGTTACTGTGACCCGGGGAGGTCGCGGAGTTACTGTGACCAGGGGATGTCGCGGAAGTGTTAAGACTAGTGGGAGGTCGTGGAAGTGTTAAGACCAGTGGGAGGTCGTGGAAGTGTTAAGACCAGTAGGAGGTCGTGGAAGTATTGCGACCAGTGGGAGATCTTGGAAGTGTACGACCTGGGAAGGTTGCGGAAGTGTACGACCAAGGGAGGTTGCAGAAGTGTACTAACTAGTGGGAGGCCGCGGAAGTGATACGACCAGTGGGAGGCCGCGGAAGTGTTACGACCAGTGGGAGGTCGTGGAAGGGTTACAACCAGTGGGAGGTCGTGGAAGGGTTACGACCAGTGGGAGGTCGCGGAAGTGTTTTTAACCGCGCGTAGTCGAATGAGAGAAGTCTTTGACTACACAACAGAAATTGGAAGAAGCAAGGTTCGACTGTGATCGAACAAGCTAGTGAAAGAACCAGAGAAAGAACCGGAAAAACTTTGGCAAAAGAGCAGTGTAGCTCGAATAAGGAGGAGTATCCGAGCCATTAGTAACGTACCGGTACTGAGCTGGGGGAAACGAACTAGCCAGAGCTGAGTCGATCATGGTGGACCACGACAGCGAGAGGAACTCCGCGCTACGTTAGTGGCTTGAGGAAGGAGAGTGGTCTTCAATCTTCACGGTAGCTCCATAGAAGCAGTGGGTGATTCTTCAGGGATGTCATGAAGTGTTCTGGTCAGAGGGGAGGACGTACAAGGCCAACGGTGGCCCCGATGGTGTCGACGGCGAAGGCAGTGAGGTGACGGCGCTCTGCCGAAGTGAGCGCTTGAGCTTGACGGGAGCTCAAGTTCACTTGGAGGAGGAAGAAAGTGAGGCTAACACTGGAGTGGCGAAAAGTGGCACTAAGGGGCTTGGAGCAACTATATATAGGCACACAGCCTGATATGGAGGAATGGTTGGAGTGGTTGGTGCTGTTTGATGGCATGGACAACACAGTGTAGAGGTTGTGATGGTTTTGAGTTACGGGCAGTAAATGCCGAATGACAATCCAAATAAGAAAGTAAAATGCAGTCCTTAAAAGAAAATATGATGCAGTCCAATTACGACTTGAAATAGCAAGCAAGACGTGCAACAATAGTTCTCACATAAAAAGTTTTAAAAATCCCATATTTTTGCCTTTATGAAATTTTAGGCTGTTACAGTTTTTTTAATGAAATCTAGCAAATGATGCAAGATTTCTCGTTTTGAGAGGAGGAGGAGAAGAAGAAGAAGAATCATCTCCTTAAGTAGAACACTAGTCTAATTTGTCCTAATAGGCTTACACCAACACTTCTATCGATCTAAATATCTGATCACTAGAGCTTATCTGAATAGTTCATAAGTGGATGGCTATAAAAAAAAATTATTTGGCCCTATGGTGCCACCGTAAATGCAAAAAATAGCTCCCCCGCTATCGTTTTTGCGAAACTAGCTCTTTGATGAGCGTGGAATCACCGGGGAGCTGACGCGTGTCTCCTTCCACGGTTGCCGAGCACGGCAACTAGGGGTGAGTTACGCGGGCGCGGGACCGAAGCCACCGGTGCTGAAGGGGCTGGGGCGGCCACTTCCCACGGTGGAGGAGCGCGGAAGGGGTGGCCACCTCCTGTGGTGGAGGAGCGCGGAAGGGGTCCCGCGTTCCGGCAGCGCGGAAAGCGGCCGGGACCCACCACCTTTCGCGGTCGCCGCTCATTGCCACGCCGGGAGGGATTGCCGTGGTAGATAGCGAGCTTCCGCGGTCACCGAGCGCGGAAGGAGCCACGCGTCAGCTCCGGTGATTCCGCACTCGTCTGGAGGCTAGTTTTGCAAATACGGTGATAGAGGGACTATTTTTACATTTATATGGCACCACGGGCCAAATCAAAAAAAATTCGGCCATACAGGGCACTAAAGCGCGTGATACTGGCGATGGAATCCGAATCATTCACACCCAGATCCGGATTCTGCAAGCTGCTCTGCTTCGATTCTTATCCCAAGGCATGATTTGTTTAGTCTTGCCTTGCACTAGCTGGATCTCTCTTTCTTGTTTGTTCTTGCACTAGATCACAGACATATCCACATCCACATGGCCTTTATTTCTGTGAAATAACAGTGACACAAAGGTGACTCGCAATCATTTTCAAGGAATTATTCTCTGATGAATCTTGCCTTATGTCAGCTATATGGAATAATCCTTTTCTTTTGTGTCCATACATTTTTCTTTTTGTGACACAATAGCTAATAGAATACAGACCCTTTGTAGGTTTTGGAGATGCTAATTTGATAATAGTGCTATGTTCACTATCAATAGTTTTGCAAAAGGGGAATCTTTTTCAACTGTTTTTATATGCCCTTTTGTACACTATCAATAGTTTTGCAAAAGGGGAATCTTTTTCAACTGTTTTTATATGCCCTTTTGTAAAATTGTTTGTTCCAGTTCTGACACCTTATCATAGATAACCAATATTGTTCTTTCAGTAACGCTTCATCATAGCTCACGAAAGCATGTAGGTTAGGCATGTACTTTTCTCATTTCATTGTTTAGGAAATTTGTTTTGCTTAACATTCCCAGTACAACATGAAAATCCCCTAGGCTGTTTTTTTTTTTGCTTAACTTTTTAAAAAAAATAATAATGCTCAGTTTTTATCAATATATTTTTGTAATTTTCAGCTTCTTCCATATATATCCAACCTTTTGTCTACTTAAGAAGTAGAAGAAATCAAATGATCCATATATATCCAACCTATGATAGTAGGTGGGTTAAAGTGAAGCCACTAAGAAAAACATTATCATTTGCTTTACTCTAACTAGCAGGGTGGCCTGCGCATTTGGACGGCTAAATTTGTTTCGAAGTTTGTATAAATGCTTGAGAATATATTTACGTATCTTGTAGGCTATTTAGACTTTTAAGATATCCTAAACATTGAAAATGACAATAGAATATTCAGGGAAATTACAACACGAGGAACGTAATTGCAGTATGTGTTTTGATGGAAGAAAATCATTGAGTATAATAAGTTGTTAGAGTTATTAGAAACTAAACACTCTCCATCATGCATAGATCATGTAGTTACATACCCCTATTCTTACTCTATTATTTATTTTTTTTCTAAATTGTATGCATGCACATGTACCTCCATTTGATCTCAAGCAATATGATTGATTATGTGTGCGTTAAATTATCTTATTAGTTTACATAGTATAATGTATTAGAGTACCTTACTCATGCATACACCGATGCTCCATGGACAACCTGCCTTGAACTTATCTTCCCTCACATGCCGGCTGCTCCACCAAACCGCGTTACTTCTATCTCTTCTCGCCGTTACAACTTTTTTGCTTCAACCTCCAACAGTAAACCCAAATCTTAATCGACCCCTCTCAGCTGCTACCTCTTCTAACGCAATACTTTACCACATAGTTATCTTCTACTTCTCCCCAATTATTGCTTAATGTTAACCATTGATACATCAACATGCATACACATGCAACCGTCACCGATCCTAGCTGGGGACACGTGTCACGCTCTCTCCAGTGACCCCGAGCATATTCCCGACGGTTGCGCCATCTCTACTCCAAGTTTTTTGCTCCTCTGCCTCTGTACGCCCGCGCTTCTATTTGTGTGGATGCATGATGTTATACATGCTCGACGTCCTTTTCTCTCGTGTCGGTCACTCTTGTTTTTCGATGTTGGCCAACTCAACGTTGTGACTGTCTCACTAACTGTGGTGACCTCCCATCTTTACTAATATCGGTATGTCTAATTTAGTCGTTGTCTAACGATATGGTGAATCTTTTCACCATCGCCGATGACAACATGCCCCTCACTAGTGATGGCACACTCCTAGCTACCAGATGGGCCTATATCGTCTATAGCTTGTCTTCAATGCAAAGCTTCATCTTCTCTCTGACAAGGCTTCCCCATCATTGAGCTTTTTTGGTCATTAACTTCTTCAACAACGCCGACGCTCACTACTTGTCATTGCGACCCTTGGCTCCTTCAACATTGGACTTTCTCTTTAATGGCTCCGACGAGCAGCACGACATTGTCCTCATCTCCGTCGTTGCTGCCTCGGTTCTTCGCTTGCCCATGGGTCAATGTCTTCTTGCAGAACAGATCAATGCCATTGCACTCTTTCGTGGTCTCCTCCGACACCATTTGAGCTATCCTTGTTATAACTTGTATTTTTAATCAAAATTTCAATTATTTTTTATTTTTATTCCATATGAAGCAACAATAGAAATACGTGATATTGAGAACGAACGTGGTGGCTTCTTTTGTGCTCCCCTGACACCATTCATGCCATCATCGTTATAACTTTTATTTTTATTCAACAATTTAGTTATTTTTATGGGAGTTCATATACAACTCAAATTGCTAAATTTATTTAATTTATTCTGAATTTTTATTAATTTATGATTTTATTTTGGAATTCGCATTGAAATCAAATTGCTAGTTTTATTTTATGTTTATTCCGAATTTCAGTTATTCTTTTACTTCCGAATTCGTATGGAAATCAAATTGCTGATTTTATTTTATTTTTATTCCAAATTTCAGTTTTATTGTACTTGACTTGAACTCTATCTTTTAATCTAAACCGTTATAATCTAGACCCATCACGATCGACGGTGTATATCTTTATCTTTTTCTACTGATTCACTTTGAAATTTCTAGCCATTGGGAACAAACGTGATGACTTATTTTGACTCTACTTTAATAAGATAATAGATAGATAGTTATAACAAATTGAAAAATCTAACAAAGCCAAATACATGTGATTATATATATCATATTACAATGACACCAACGATGTTACCTTACATATCACATTTTGCTCCAACTATTGTGGCTTTGTCACACGCAGTAGCACATATTGAGTTGTTCTTTCTTGTCTATAACTTTGCCGTGTAGAGGCAGTGTTATTGCACATATTGGGCTATTCTTTCTTGTCTATAACTTTGCCGCGTATAGACAGTGTTGTTGGTGGCAACTTTCTTACAATAATAAATATACTAGGACAGCAGGCGCGCTGCGCCGTGGTTGTTTCTGGTAGTATTGTGTCATATGTGAGTTGGTACAGATGGTAATGAGAGCAATTTGTATTGAATAGTTTTTTTAAGAGATAGAAAGAGAGATGTTCCCTTTTTTGGTTACTAAGTAGGAATGGTACAAGTTGAGTATTTTGCAATGAATGGGATAGGAGAAATGTCGTCCTCATGATTGACCATGATCGTTTTCACGCTCAACCTGCACATGCAAAGACCAAAGAACATATTCCAAGCACAAGTTCTACAACTTGACCAATATCAGTTCATACGCATACCACACCTTCAGCCATGAATAACCAAGACCCAAATCAACCATGATTTATTCTACTAGGTCTACGACCACTTCCAAGAAATCCACGACCAGTTCCACTAGGTCTATGACCACTTCCAACAGTACCGAGATGAATAGTACTCGGGATGAATAGTTTTCGAGCTACAGGACTCGAAAGACCTCCTTAGCAGGGGTGGTCCTAGAGTTTGGATCATGAGGGACAGATGTTCACAATCATTAGTTAAAGCATTTCATCTGTGTTAACAGCATGTCATGTTTTTTGTATGATGTAACATATATTTGGATGAATGAAAAAGGTGCACTCCATTAGGCAACTTTACATATACCGAAACGGTCGTAACCATAGAAACCATGTATCTCCCATTAGGCAATATTACATAAACTAAAAAGGCATGCACTGAAGTTATGAGCTCCTACATGATACACAAAAATCCTAACAAAAAGAGGCTATTGTCACATGTTTTTACAACATGGACATAACGCCTATAAAATAAGCAGCTGGTATAGCGCATGAAACATAGCTAATGGCCTGGTACATAAACGGTGAGCTCATGGTAATATTAGACCAACGGAAGTTGGTACTACTCATTCAAAAACATCACAATTTTGAACTATCATTCCAACGAACAACGAAATATTGATTGTGCAAACCAAATACACTAACAATGTGGATGGTTAAATTGATCACAAAATTACAAAATAATTCTTTATGTAAGATATTGAAACATGTGCTATACTAATTTCTAAATAGTTCTTTGAAGTCATAAGAACATGCAAACATCAAGTAATAAGAACATGCAAACACCAATCCAAGAACATCCAAGAACACATATGATGAAAACAGCTCATGATACATGTAACCTCTATGATGAACTATCATTGATGAACACTGATCCAACAACACTAAGCTACCCAGTTCATTTAACCATGAACTTATTTTTAACATAAATATCTAATAAATCACTAGACTAATAGCAGCATGATAAAAAAACAACCCAATAGCTTCCACTCAGTCTACATGAAAATTTCATTGAAGACATAGAAGAAACATGGCAAAGAAAAGTTCTTTATATTATTTATTGGCCATATAGAAGTACAATGCACTTTGTGTAAGAAATTACAGTTTACTTTCTTTGAAATCACAAAAAATAGATACTGTAAAATCTCGAAATCTGTGTTGCAAGTACTTTAAAATGGTATTAGTGAACCCATACAGAAATAAAAGGCAATAAAAAATTGTAAGATAGAATGACAAAAAAAATAGATAAGAAAAAAAATTCTACGATTAGTGAACTTCACTAGAGACAAATAGGACAAATAAAATACTTCTAAGTAGACAAAAGATGGCCATGATTGGTGAACCCCTACAGAGATAAAAGACAAGTAGGATTATTCAAAGGCACAACAAATCCTAAAATTTCTGAACACCTAGGGTATGAAGAACCAAGGTTGAAGAAAAATGGTATGAAGAACCTAAGTAGCATGTACTTAGAGCAAAAAAAAGTCCATATACCTGGACAAAACAGGGAGTTGCAAAACCCTTCGAAACCATTGAGGTGTTATTCATCCATACAAAACCAGTAGGAGCTTACCAATAAAGATTTGCTTAACCCTACAAAATAAGTATGGGCCGATGAAGTGCTCAACCATACAAAACCAATAGGAGCTTCTAAGAAAACAAAGCAAGTAGGGAGTTGCTTAACCCTACAAAACCAGCAGGGGTTTTGTAACAACTCAAAATTTGAATGTATTTCAAATTCTTGAAAATACGAAAATTTTAAGCGTAACAGTCATTGATAAAGGTTAAATACAAGCAGTGCAGATGCATCTTCACTATTGCATTCCTTTGTTGTTTTTCTTTGGACCTTAGAGCACATAATTATACTAAAAAAACAAAACTTCTATCTTATGCCCTTGAGCATTCCTTCTTGACTAACAGGCTCAAATACTCGAATCTTTTTTCGCGTGAATACATCAACTTTGTAGGGTACTAATGAAGGCATAGGTATAAAGATTTACATTTGCCCAAAATGGAATACTATTTGAACCTGAATTACACACTTGTTTGTCTTCCATCCAAGCCATGATTCATTGAGGTTGTATGGTTCCAGCCCATGTGAACACATTGATCCCATCATGTACACGGTAAAAATAGGACAACTTTAATGGTGAAGGCAGCTAATAAAAAGACTGTAGAGATGAAGTAGCTGATGCTGAAGATAAGAGCTATGCTGACATATATATGTTGGCAAACAAAAATACGACTCTAAGCTTACAGCGTCAACCTAAACTGTTCGTCGACTGCATATTTTGTAATCTCGGGTCTGGAATCAGGAATACTGCAAGTCCTTCTTCAGAGTATGTCACTGCACACACCATTTCGGTAATAAAGTTCTTGTACATAGAGCTTAAGAGCATGGTACATGCCAAATTTAGAAAGAAAACATATCCAAGGTTCGAAGCATGTAGGCAACAGTGCCAGTCTTATCATATGAACACACAAAAATGGACTCTGAAGCACAATCAAACCTTAAAGGATTAATTCCTTATATGCCACTGAAATTTGGCCTCAATCCCTGATTGTGTCATTGACATGTGGGGTCAGGGCCCACATGTCAATGACACAGTGAGTGGCATATAAGGGATGAGGCCAACTTTCGATAGCATATAAGGAATTAGCCCAACCTTAAACACTTGGTGATTCTGAAATACGGAAAACTCAATATCTCTTTCCCTCCATGCAGGTGAGGCTATGCATAAGCAAGTACAAATTAAAGACAAACAATCTAATTTAATATATAGCAGTGCACTTATTACATCGATAGGTTGGAACTTCATAGAATGAATCATCTTGCTAGCTAGTTAAATTGTTGACATGCCTTCCTCCTGAAAGGAATCAAGATCGTTAGCATTCAGAGACCTCTATTAATCATGTTAATTAAGCAAGGTAGATAACTAAAAAGTATGAAATTATCCAAATCTGCATTAACCTATCAATCAAGAAAATGTAAACAACTAACAATGTATGAGTGCTAACCTTCTTTCAGTTGTTAGCAACAACCACACAACAGATATTGTAGCAGCTATCCCTTAGAAATCTATGCGCAACGAACATGTTGGTTATAAAGATTTGAAGATCAAACAGTGCACCAATATAGTCAGCACAAAATAATTAACAGAATTACAGGCTTTAGGTAGATTTTGAGAGAGATAGGACAAAATCTTGATTACCGCGAACACGAGTCATCCATTTGCCATGTTTGGTAGTTGCAGTAAATTCGAGCTATCCTTGCAGAACTGGACTGCATCATCAAAAAACAAACGAAAAGAGGGGAATCGGTAAAACAAGGACACGCTGCACTATATGATTGGTCTGTAAGCAGAGATCGATACCTACTCATCTCAAAATAGTTTGTGCATTGATAGCAGAGGCATATTCACAAAATCCACAGTTCGGTTTCCCTTGATATTCAAAAACTGGGAGCCATATTTGCATTTGTATCTCAATTTTGAAGCAATGCAACGACCACGAAAAGAGGCAATTGATGAAACATGTGGCAAGCAAAATGGTAAGAATGCTAGCTTGTAAAAACAAAAATGGCTTACCACTGACCTTGTTGGCAGTGCCAGACGATAAGACGGGCTGCATGTCGTGACTTTTGCAAAAAAAAGCAAAAAAGAGAAGACAATCTCAACTAAACAGTGTAGATTTGTAGAAGGAACTCTGTCATCCAGTAGGATTACACCGAGAGATCGTTTGTCAACATCAGCCATTAATCATACCCCAAAAAATCCATTCAGTAAGATTATTGTTGAGGAAGGAAAAATTGATTGGAAGGCACTAAAGAGGGTTGTGTACATAGAGCATCACTAAATTTCAATAGACAATTTAGCTATCATAGTCGAAGCATGGAAATAAAACCTGCAAAAGGCCAAGAATAAGAAACAACAATGGCTATGCCATATGGAAACTTCTATACTAAAAGGTATGCGTTTCAATTCAAAAGAAAGAATAAGAATGGATATGTTACCTGTTTCAGTAAATGGATCTTATTAGATTTTGGCAAATCAAAAGAAGGAGAGCAACGTACCAGGGCTTTTGGCAAAAGCAAAAAGAGAAGAAAATCTCAACTAAACAATGCAAATTTGAAGAAGGGACTCTGTCATCCAGGGATCCATGAGTAAGACATGTGGGTTGCTGATACCCATAAGAGGGCTACATTGATCTACAAGATGAAAGAAAAAAATTAATCTGTAATCATGCAACGTATATCATAATCCCTAGGATTCATGACATGCACAACATATAAGATAAGACGAAGCACAGTGATTACAAAACATTTTGGTAAGCTATTTCCCTAGGATTCATGCCATTCGCGCATGTAAGATAAGGAAAAGCATGATGATTACAAAACATTTTGGTAAGATATTGAAATCTAGCACATCTGTAACAACAATACTTACATAAGAATCCGATGAAAGAGAAGTGATGCACTAGCAGTATTGTATTTTGCAAGCATTTCAGACTAAGAATAGATATATTACCTGTTTCAGTAAATAGATCCTATTAGATTTTGGCAAAGCATTTCAGACTAAGAATAGATATATTAGTGACTACTGCGCATATATCCTTAATCAACATTGCATCAATCACATACAAGTCACACATTCACATAATATTATACATCAGTAATTACATCATAATTCGGTTTACTCACAAGTCTGCCTCTGATGCGAATTAGCAACAGAAACAGATGACCTTGGGTCATTAACAAAAAGAGCAACAAATGAAGCAAAATAAACGATAAAAACCACCAATGGCCCCATCATCCCAAGCATTGCGTGGAGGCTAGAACTAGCATCACTCGTTAGCGCCACCCGGATCGGCGCTAACGGGCATTTCATAAAGATATCCATCCTCACCGCAACAAGAGGTTTATAAAACCCCGAGTACGAAAGGTACTCAAGCAAGTCTTACACAAACTAATAAAAGAAAGTGTTTGTTAGAACCTATACAAAGGAATAGAAAGTTGTATATGCATAAGGTCGACAATGTAGGCTTAAATGGTTCCATTTTATGTAAGCGATACATCTTAACCTCACAGCTTGCTATGTTTTGATAAAGCAATTTTGATAAATTGATTTGGACTAAAACAGTGAGTAAGTACAATTATAAGCATAAACAGTAGCAAAAGTAAGTAACAGGTCACAATTAAATGTGCATGACCACCATCATGCCGAAATGATTCCCAAACCAAACTTAGAGCAAAATCTACACAGGTGACATTAATTCAAGTGTCGTCCGTAACCGTGGACACGGCTATTCAAATAGTTTTATATCTTGCAAGGGTGTACATCTTTACCCACATGACTTAGTTAGCCCGTAAGCCTCCGGAATAATAACACACTGCCTTTGGTGTGTCGGCCGGGTAAACTAAGATTTGGTATTTTTCAACAAGTTAACACTATTGAGTTGGATGACCCATGTGAGATTAATCCCGCTTAACAACGACTTATAGCATATATTCAACCGGGGCTCACATGTTGTACCGAATGCCGACCAACCAATTAAATGCAAACTCGTGTTAGCCACACATATTACAATCATGATCGGGCCCTCAAGGAACGTACATGCGATGTAACACATCTACGCCTTACCCTTCTAAGAACATCCGATATCAATATAAGTTCCACATGGCATACGACACTACCAAGACTTAAGCATCTATGCCATATGAAATCAATACACATGTCCTTACTCTCCAAAGATCCAACTCAATAATACTAACCCTTTACTTAACCAAACAATACCATACATCAAGTGGAAGTACGCTGGGACTTGAATTAAATTGTCGAGTTCACCCTTAATCAACCCGCATAAGACATCCACATTTCCCAAATCTCGTGCACAAAGGCACCATCACTAGCATCCACTTGTCCAGATTTGAATTAATTGATAACAGATTTAGAAGCATTTCCAAATCAAATAAACTGAACAAGGATCAAAGATAAATACAAATTATTTGTTGTTCCCGTGTTTGACAAGTTGCTTGTCAAACACTACCGCTCTATGGACTGCATGGCTAAGCAAAAGTTAAAATTAAATATAATAACATCACAAACTACCTTAGGTTGAGTGTATAGTTAAATTAAAGATGAGCCACAAGTTCAGGTATAACTAACTAGGAACAGGCACAAATAAATTTTTAGAAAGTTGCATGCAACAAAGTTGTCACCAGTATTTTGTAAATCTACAGCTCAAAAGATTAGGCTCAACATGGTGCGAGAGGAAGCTTGCCTTGATAATAGTATATAACCTCTTGCTCAGGTTCTTGTGGTTCAACAAAAGGTTCAACAAACTCGAAGAACCAAAGTGTCTAAAAGAGAATAAAAGAATTCCAATGAACACAGAAAAAGCAGAGAAGCAGATGCATAAAAGAATGTATGATCAAAATGGTAAGGCATGGGTAGCAATATGCTTAAATTATATTTAATTTATTAAGGATAATAACCCAAAGGTACCATCTAATGATACTTACTACCCAGATTTTAGATTTAGAAATATAGCTACAGTATCAGGTTTTAAAGACTAGAATAGGACATTACATGATTAAATTAATTAGCTAGCTCTACTTCATATAATTGAAATATTGCACGTAGCTAAGTATATTAAAGCTAGAGCTATAGATAAGTGTATTTAAATCAGTATTGTGATCCAACTAGTCATTAAATACTTATCATTAGCAATTTAATAATTTGGACTGAGGTTGTTTGGGCTGTCGGTTTGACCAACAACCAAAACAGCAAAGGACAAGATTACCTTTTTCGGTTGGATTAGAAGATTACCCAACATGGAAACTTAAATGGGAGTTAGATTTAGCAGAGAAGTATTTAATAGCATAACTACCAATACTAACCCCCAATCATCTGGTTTAAAAAGACAAAGGATAGATTGAACATTTGTCGGTTTTAGACCGACAATAAGTGACAGAGAAAGAGTTTGTCTTACTGACCAAATTGGTAACTTAGATAATCACAAGATGGTCTACTAATAGTACTAGGGTTCATTTAAGACCTAAATAAGCTAATATACTGATAAAGAAATCTAAAGTTTTTGAAAACGATATGAAAGACCGAAAAGTTAAAATATAAGTTTTTAGCTAAATCAAGATAGGAGCATCACATGAATAGATGAGTGATTCTTGTGAGCTACTGAGGTCCTTAGGAAGCTTAAAGTGATAGAAGCCAAGGTATACTTACCAGCTAGGGTTAGAGGATAAAGGATCAGTTCTGGTCAATAGAAAAGATCCAAGTCCTTTCTTTGATTCTGACCAAAACAAGAATGGTAGAACTAAGTCTCTAAGGATCATTAGTCATATTCTTGCTAAGAAAAGATGGAACTCAACCCACCCAAGTGAGGTTTTCCAAGATGAAGCTTCACAGCTCAAGTTGACAGGGAGAAGAACCACAAGTTCAACCTACAAGAAATGACCAACACCACATTAGCATGAGAGTTAGGTCTTCTTGCGGTTGAACAATGGAAGAAAGACAAGGATGCTTCACTGTGAAGGAGATAAGGATAATGAGCTCCTCCCTGGGTCAACAATGGTAAAAGCTCAGGAGCTAGGGTTTATATAGTGTGGAAGTGCCCAGATCAACCGAGAATTATCTAGAGCTCATGAGGTGGCACTAATGGATAGATATGAAGAGAAAATATCCCTAAATTATCAGACACCACCTCCTCTCCGTGAGAATGGTTGCACCTGCACATGAGGAGGAGCAAAGAAACACCACTTACATGTGGGTCCCATGGGCAATCACAAGATGCAACGCACACAGCAGACTTCAACACACAGCAGCCGTCCGATTCGACATGAGCGGCTGTGATGTAGAGGTGAAAATCATCTTTGCGGTATCGATTGATAGGGACCGTGCGATTCGATTTGAACGGCTACAATGAGGTGGCCAACAACGCTTAAACCCAGATCTCGCAACTGGACCATACGATCTTCCGCGACGACTCGGATCGAGCGATTCTCGTAGTGGTTCGAACCTCCCAATCTTCAAGAGTCATTCGATTTCGCTAACTACCGTGGATCGATGGACATCGTAGTGGTCCGGCGGCCCAATCAAGGATGGACGTTGGATTCAAATCCAACGGTGGCTCACGTAAAAGGTACACGTCCAGGGTTTTCAACGTGATCCACCCGCAGTGGGATCTAACTTTACTACCGAGATCAAGGGGTTGACGGTGGTCCGGTGCCCGCCTAACAGAGCCTCCGATTTAGATTTGATGGTTGAGATTGGATAGGGGTCAGAAGCGGTCCGAACGCCCAATGGATCGTGACGGCCCATTGCGAGATCCAACGGTGGCGAAGTGAGGAGGGTTTCAGAGATAGAGAAAGGATGCGATGCTTGTCGAATTGAGATCCAACGGTGGAATTATTTGTGTGTGTGTGAGGTGGTCCGAACAGTCGCGAATCACAACCGCCGCTAAGAGATCAACGGCTCACAAAGATTGGAGGATAGAGGGTGCGCCACAGAACGTGACTGCCAGCCAGCACTGCTTTGGACTTGACTCGACCGGCCGAGTCGCTCTGAGTTTGGTCCGAGTTTAGACCGAGACCTTTGACCAGATCGCTTTAAATTGTTAAAAGGTTTGACCGGCTCTAAAATATAGCAAATAAATTTGAAAAATCCGAGATTTAGCAAAATTACTATGGATGATATATTCCCCGATAAATTTTAAAATCACAGTTTCTTCTTTAGAAATACATAATTAATTCATTTAAATCAACTAGGGTTTATTTAAAGACAAGTATTTTTCTCGAAAATCAAAATAATTTTTAAAAATTTCATAAAAATTGTTTTTGACCATAATAATTCATCGATTTTTAATTAAAATAAATCCACCATAATACCAACAAAGGAATGGTATTTTCGTTTGAAATTTTGATCAAGTTGGAGTTTGTAATAGAAATTTGGGAAAAAGGTTTGTAACAAGTTGCCTAGATTGCCAAAATGAACAAGAATGACATGAACAAGATTTTTTATTATCAGATATTAGGCCGAGGTCATTCAAACAGAGAAAGGGTTAAGGGCGACGCTAGTGGCCTTGCCAGTGAAATGGGATCAGCGAGGAGGCAGAGGAAGGGCTGGGCGACGCTGGAGGGCAGAGCGATGGCAGAGGACGCAAGGCGAGGGGAGGCCCTGAGGCGCCAGCTGGGAAGGGAGATCGAGGGATAGCAGGGGAGGAAGAGGGAGGGAGAGGCGGAGCTAGCGGAGAGGGGCATCGGTCCTGATCTGACCAAGGGCGACGGCGACGGCATCACCCAAGTGAAGGAGAGCGTCGGGGCAGCGAAAGAGAGAGCAGTGGGGCAGGGGAAGAGGAGCGGCGATGGGGACGGAGCGGAGGGTAGGGAAGCGATGGCAGGGACGAGGAAGAGACAGGAGGAATCGGGAGACTTCTACACAGCACGAGAACATGGTCGTGAAGGAAAAGGAAACAGGCTGACACAACCTGCCCATCGGCAACGCCTACCGGCTGGAGAATGCAAGAATGACTGGCCCACGAGGCCCAGCTACCGACCAACCGGATAGGCGCCCCTGTTCACGGCGTTCGCAGCAAAACACATCGCACAGGCTACGCGTGGCGCCCTATCACTGGAGGACTAAATGTACGGTAGCTTCCTGAGGCCGGCAAACCCACCAGGCTTAATACAATGTAAGATTACATAAAGCATCGAGGATTCACGTGAATACACTCCAGCTATACATGTCATTTCTATTTTGTTGTTTACCGTGTGATCAACGCGACAAGCGTAGAAAATCATGTGACTATATACATATGCCTTGTGATTCTGAAATACCAGCATTGCTGCCACGTTATACTTAGCTGTACTTTGTAACAGAGCCCTGACATTGACACTGTGATTACCTGGCGCTACATGTCGTGTACTATCTATAGCTTTACTCAGGGAAAAACTTATCGGCTGCAGTTTTTTACCGGGGGAGGGGGGGACCAATAAGACCGGTTTTCGCCAAAAATCAGAAATTTCGACCAAAATTTTTAAATTTTTTTTAAAATTTTTTTGGGATTTTAAATTAAAAAAACAAAATTGAACAAAATTCAAGCAAATTCAAAATTTTTTTGGACAAAATTCATCAAAACCGAAAATTTCAGGGCTCATTTGAATCTTACTGGCCCTCGCCGGTAACACCGAGAAAAATTTCACTGGCTTTACTTACCGCACATGTAATACCATCCCTTGTGACTATTGTTTCTTTCCTTTAGGGACAAGGGTGATATTTCGAATTTCCCAAGGGTATGTGTGTATGCCCTTAGCATTTCCAAGGTCTATAACTGAACTCTATACAGTCCAGTCCCAGAGGGAGGAGAGAGAGAGAATCAAGTGGCGAGCATATGTAGAGCTAGCTAGTGAGACCCTCTCTCTCACACACGCACACATTGCCAGGCTAGGCCCATTCCCGTAGTCTTCTTGATTCACACGCACACACCCCTGCCTTTTGCCGTTCCTTTTCTTGATTTGGTTCTTCCTCCCATTCCCATAGTCTTCTCTCTCCTCCTAACACATCCTCCGCATCCCCATGCCACCAGCCTGTTGTCCTCTCCCTCTCCGTGAGATGTAACAAGAGCAAATCAAAACCTCAAGAACCAAGCACACCAACAAGCTAGGAGGAGGAGGAGGAGGAGGAGGCACCCAAGCCGAAGCCAAAGCAAGCAAGCAATCCAAGGACAGGTAACGATTACCAGCAATCACCCACTCTTAAATCTCTCTCTCTCTCTCTCTCTCTCTGATTGCTTAATCTCTTTGCCGATCGATTAGCTAGGAACCTGTGTTGAATTAATACTAGATGGTTTTAGTGATTCCATTTGTCGGCGACGGGCGCCGGCTTGTGCCTCCGTTTTCCTTTCCTTCTTGCTGGTATTTGTTTGTTATTGGTTGGTTGGTTGGTTCTGCTGTTGTATCATGTTGTACTGGGAAAGCTGGCTGGGTGTGCACGATGATGAGGGACATGTACCTTTCAAACCCTGCCCTGTTGCTCCCTCCCTCTATCGTTCTCCTCTCCGTCCGCCGACGAGCGGCTCGCACGTGCAGCCAAATATTTATTTTTGTCGCCGTCGGAGGGGTTAAAGAAAATCATGTCCGTTATGATTAGATGGTAGGCTGGAAGGAGCAGATGCTGTCTGTTTCCCGGAATTCTGGTAAAAAAACCTAATTCGACAAGTGCAAAGATATTTCCATATACATAGCTTATTCCATCATGGGATTGACATGTAACCACGTGTACTAAACATTAGTTGTGTCATTTTTTGGGATTTATGTGTTCTCACTAACATAACCTGTTCAAACCATGGGCCGACGAGCCTGGAAAAGCCTGGCCTTAACTGGGTAGGTCCGAGAGAGGCCCAAAATTTTTTTCTAGTGAAATAATATTATTTTAATTCTTTTTTAGAATATAAACTATTATTTAATTCATTTTGAGAATAAAAATAGCTTTATTTTAATTCTTTTTAGATTATAAACTATTATTTAATTCATTTTGAGAATAAAAATAGCTTTATTTTAATTCTTTTTAGATTATAAACTATTATTTAATTCATTTTGAGAATAAAAAATAGCTTTACTATTTTTATTGCCTTTGTTTGGGCATTTGGGCCAAAAATTAAGGGCTGAGCCCGAAAAATTTGGGCCGGGCTTGGGCCGAGCCGCCGGCGAACCTGTCTAGTTCTCACTAATAAATAGGTTTGCTAGCTTTCTTTGTAAGGCCCGTGTGAAGCCATAAGAGTACCGTATCGCTAATGTGTAATCGGGTAAGAGGCAGTACAGTGTTCGACGTCTAGAAAACCTGGACGGATATGGCTTGAATAGAAGGAATTAAACCTGGACGGATATAGCTTGGTTAGAAGGAATTAAAGAACCAAATGTATTTATACGTCTCTTTTGCTCTATGATCATCTGCCGCTAGGCCAACCGGCAGACAGGAAAATAAGACAAGAAAGTGTGCAGCGAAGGAGGGCCGTGTACCGTCCGATCTCCATCAGATGGCTCTGGGTGCAGCGAAGGAGGGCCGTGTACCGTCCGATCTCCATCAGACGGCCCGGGCATCTGTGACCCGCCGCATCTGCGGCAAGCGGCCATCCTTTTTTGGGAAAGCGTGGGCTCCCCTCGGCCCCGGGCCCACCTGTCGGTGACAGACGGGCTCCACCGAGCAGAGCTGCGTGCGCACGTGCACGCCACGCTCGCGCCACCTGTACGTGTGGACGCGGCTGCCCGAGTGCTTACTTGGTAGGAGCAGAAAGCACGCGATTGCAAATTTGCAATGCGATCGATGCTTCTCTACTGTACTACAATTGGCTAGTGCTCTCCTAGTTCATCAGATGCTTGCGTCTTACTATGAATAAAGAATTAGGAAAATATCCCGCGTTCCAAACGAGACCTAGATCTTGTTGTGCGGTCGTCTTTCTGCGGGTAGAATTGAAGTGATTAATAGCAGGGCTTACTTGAGCGTTTTGGTCTGTTAATTACCAGAAATGGCCAGGTTTTGGACTCAAGAGAGAAAAAGAAGCTTGTTACATTTATCCCGAGTAGTAGTACACTAGTACTACTAGCTAGCTCTCTTGCAATTCTCTGGCCTTCTACTAGCCTTCTAGGCCAATTTGTTCATGTCCTCCTAGTTATTTCAGCCTGTTTTTCTGCCTTCTTTACATGGTTTTCATGTAACAAGGTAGTACTTCTATCATTTCATATTATAAATCATGCTAGAGTCATATTTGTTTTTTTCGTATCAGAAGTTATTCTAACTTTTTGAGATAAAATCCGCGCCACTTTTTCCATTTAATTGCCTTCAGATAATTGCGGAACTAAGCCTTTTAGCATGTATTAACTAGTAATATTTTTTAATCTCTTGAACAGAGATGTTTTTAAAAGAAACTTGTATCAACAACATCTTAAATAAAGAAAGGTTATGTTCGCTGTTTCACCACACTGCTTAATTCTTATGGCAAGAGCTTGAATATATATATATATATACTACTATTACAGAGCCGAGGGAGTAACAAGCACAAGCGTCCAAGTGTTATTTTTCAAACACATGCTCGGTCACTGACATGTGGTTCGTAGGTCTCCTAACTCCAAATAGGCAGCAGCGAAAAATACTTACTCCTACCCAACAGTGACAAGTCACATGAGCGTTAGTAATAGGAAACCCCAAGTGCAGATTAAAGAAAGGTTCTGAAGATTCAGGCACGACGCAGCAGGCCAACCGAAGCCATCAACCAAGCAGGGAGCGAATTCTTTTCATGCCCGCGCACTTGCTCGAGAATCTGACGGTGGGATTAAAGCGCGCCCACGACCACGATTTGTCATTTGTCGCCAAAGGCTTTTCTTTTATCCCCACCCAGTCACACTGACGTGGTTCTTGATTCCTCAGAGCTTATTGTAACACAGCACCGGGTAGCTCTAGTTGGATTCCAGCAATAATTCTGGCCATTGCTTGTGGCTGTTGGTTCTGCATGCACGAGCACATAAAGTATGCATTAGTTTGCCAGGCACTTTGTTCTTCTCCGATTTGCTCAGGCCAAGGAGTATCTTGCTTGTGTGAGGTGATCAGTGAGGGTGCATGAGGGCTATATAGTGCTCTAGACTTGTAGTCTGTGGTCTTAGGCAAATATGGCCCAACCACCATTGTTAATTTGCTAATTGCCATGATCCCAGTGGGTTACTTTTTACAATTAGGAGCAAAACGTTCTGGATCAGATTTCGATCTAGGATTTCATTGTACCCTGAAAAAAGAAAAACAAGTGTTTCCTCTGCAATTCTGACTATTCAGTGTCTGAATTCATAACAAGTTTCAGGGTATGTAAGTACTTTTAGTTTCATGAGGTATATATCCTTGTACAGAAATTGATTCCAAACTGCTGATGACTTTTCAGCAAACTACAGTCTACAGTGCAGTACGGGCTTAGCTTTCAATTGAAGCCACCAAAAAAAAAATTCAGTTAAAGGAACGTTGAAGCTGCGGAAAGAAGAATCTACTGAAAGGTTGGTCTATTCTATTTCTCTGAAGTCATTAATGTTAGAGATATATTATAGATAGAAATATATTTGTATTGTTTATCTGTCTTTTGTATTGTCTTATCTGTATATAGTATGTACCCCTTGTACACCATATATATATTGCCTATTAAGCCTCTGAATATGTACACACAATATTCATAACTTGGTATCAAAACCAAGGTTAGAGTTTCTTACGTAGCCGTCGCTCGTCTTCCGCTGCTCATGGCCCCCGGGAGGAGCTTCTCCGCTCTCGGGGGCGGCCTCTAGCCGCCGCCCGTGCTCTCCTGTTGGACTGCTGTCGTCTCGGGTGTTGGTGTCTTTTTCACCCAGCGCCGGATCTGTCGGTCTTCTCTTGTTCGGGTCGCCTTAATCTGGAGTCGCCATCTTCCATCGCGTGCAGCGCCGCCAAGCCACCCCCGGCCCGGTCCTCGCCTCGGCGCCTGGGCTGCCACCGCTCCAGCTCGGGAGGCTAGGGCGGCGCGGATCCGAGGCGATCCGGTCGAATCCGGGTCTCTCCGTCGTCACCGTCCTCGATCCAGGCATCCCCGTCGCCACTGGATTTGGCCTCTCCTGCTCCGGATACGGCCCCTACTCCTCCCTTCTCGACGGTGCCCGAAGCTCCTCGCGTGCGCCCGATGTCTGGCCCGCCGGATTGCCGTCGTCTGTTGCTCCTTTGCTTCGGCTGCTGGATCCTCTGTTGCTCGAGTGCAGTCCTGCGCAGGCCGGCAGCGGCCGAAACGGGCTCAAGGCGGCGGTGTGGGGGCTCTCGACCCTCCTTCTCCAAGATCGTAGACATCATGCCGCTGTGGGCGGCCGTGGTTGTGTGGGGGATGGGGGTGGCCACCATCGTCGCGGGCTTCTACGCCTTAATGGGGAGCTTATGTTGGGAAGTGTGTGCAAGCATGTTATGAATATTGTGTGTATGTATTCAGAGGCTCAATAAGCAATATATATGGGGTATACAAAGGGTGCATATCATATACAGATAAGACAATACAAAAGACAGATAAGGAATACAAAGATTTTTCATATTTTAGTGTCAACCCATTCCAAATACAATGCTATTACATACGCCTTGCATTTGAGGGATATTCATAACAATTAGATCTTCTTTATAAGGAGCTCATCATTGCCTTCTCTGTTGATAATTTCGATTGAAGTTTCTGCTCTCATGATTCGAAATTATCATACATGGTTTGTTGTAAATAGTGCAGATTAAGCATAAATGCAATGATTATCCCAGCCTTAATAATAATATCTAAAGCATAATTCCAACAATTAATTGACCAAAACAATACACAAGCATGTGAATCCTCCATGTCAATCAAGTATGATAATATGCTTAAGACAATAGATAGAAACAGCACAATTCTCAAAAGTTAGTGAAGTTAAGGTTGCTCTCAGAATAGAGTTTGCAGGAGACTTTAATCTCTGCCTTTTTAACACTTAGTCTATACTCTTCCTTAAATGATTATGATAAGAGTTTCTAATCTTGAGCTCTAAACACCCTTTACTGAACTATTAAAAATTACCTAACTGTTAAAGATCATAGCAAAGACTTCCAGGATTCAGCAGTATATCAAAAGATAACTGAAGGATATCTAGACAATTAACAGTAAAAAGACCACTCTCTAATAATAACTGACCAAGATACACAGGATCAGATATAAACCCAAAAAGGGCTAACAGAGTAATCTGGCTGTAAGTAATAGGTCAATTTAAATCAACAGATTTAAGACAATTATATACCTCTGGAATAACAGAATAACTGGAGTCTAATAACAGTAGGTCTAATAGACAGAAGCAAGTACTCAATAGAGCTCAAGTTAGAACTAATTATCATAATCAAATTCAGTATATGACTATCTTCATCATAGAGCATCAACAGAATCCACAGGTTAACTTGCAATATCTCCAGAACTAGTCTCAAAGACCAAAATTACACAAGTCAAGACTATCAACTAGAACTGCAATGTATATATGCAAGGATCAACCGAACTGTCAAAGAGGGGCAATACTCACTGAATCGGTGGTACTCAAAACCACCAAGATGCAACTGGCAAGGCGTGTCGACAGACACTGACCCAGAAAAACTATCGCCCTGCAACACCGAGCAAAAGACGAAGCAATCGGAGATACAATGCCTCTCTTTGAATTTCGGAATCCACCGAAGAACAAAGCCGAGGATTGGAATAACGCCAAGATCCACCAAGAGATGCCCGTGAGAACACCTCGAGCAAGAAATCAAAAGCAGACTGGAGGAATCACACCGAATCGACCTCACGCCTCAACTAATCAACCAGATTTAGTCGGCTCAAAGACAATCTGTGAGAATCTCCTTCTATCTATCTCGAGAAGAGGAGTCTCACCCTTAAGAAAGGAGGAGAGGGAAAACGAGATCTGCACCACCTCCCAAAGGCCAACCAACCGCGAAAGAATCGCCACCATCTCCTCATACGATGCAATGAGCTAGGAGGAAAATCGTCCCTTATCTCCACCTAAATCGCGTGTAAGGAGAGAGCCTCGAGTTGGAGCTCGTCATTTCAGAGATAGGTCCAAGAGCGGACTTATCACCTCCTCTCTTCCAATGACAAATGGGCCCTACCACTTCTTCCTTTATTTCATTTCTTTTCCTTTTATCAAATGATAAATTACCAAAAGGTCCTCTTGAAACAACATGGTTCACATGATGATGTGTGCATTTCTTTTGCGCTAATGACCTAATGAATCGTAGAGCATGACAGTGCTAGATACCAACTTTGGCTCATAATTCTTTTAGTGGAAAGATTCATTACCTCGGAAAGATGCTGCCTTACTTTGATCCGGAGTACGAGAACTTCAATCAGCGCATCAACCCTCCTCGGTCAGTCTCTAATTTACGATTCATTAGGTCATTAGCGCAAAAGAAATGCACACATCATCATGTGAACCATGTTGTTTCAAGAGGACCTTTTTGGTAATTTATCATTTGATAAAAGGAAAAGAAATGAAATAAAGGAAGAAGTGGTAGGGCCCATTTGTCATTGGAAGAGAGGGAGGTGATAAGTCTGCTCTTGGACCTATCAATTGATAAAAGATGCTCAAAGTCTTGTTTAATATACAGCTGTTCAACGATGGGTACCTTACGGGTTTGAACCCAAAGCCTAGCAACAAGGACTACGACTCTGCACAGACAAAGGAGGACTACGCCTTGATCCAATGTCTTGGTGTGAGAATTTTCGCCTAAGTTACATTCTGTACTGGACGGCTTGCCCTTTTCCCTCTCGGGTTGGGACGTTATGGTCATGTCCCTGTATCTAGCTCATGAGTACTTAAGAAAGTATACCCTTGACTTCCTTTGATCGCGACCTTACGATTATACTCAAGTAGGTGAATTCTTCAGGGAATCCTGTAGGACGATTCCCAAAACCATATAGGTCTTGAATTCATTAAGAGCTATTGCTCAACCTCCCATACAGAAAAGAGCATTGCAGCTAATGGGACCCTTTAGATATGCTCTATAATCCCACACAGTTTGTTGTCCTAGCGCCTAATTCACGGGATCTCCGATCTCCTAGGATAGGTTACCACCAATGTGAGCCTTTACATGGGTATGAGCCCCATTCCCTTAGATGCTGCAAGGATGGCCTTCCGCGCCAATCCTTTGGTGAAAGGATTTGCCAAGTTCCTTTCAGACTGGATATATTCTACAGTAATAACACCCGTCTCTCTGGCATGCCTTACCGACTTAAGTCGTCTTTTAATATGTTTTGAGGACTTTATATTGTCCTTCCTACTCTTTGCCTTAACCAGAACGGTTTGGTTATCGCAGTAGGTTAATACTGATCGAATTGGCTTTTCGGCCGCAGTAGGTCGAAAGGAGTTCTCTAATCCATTACGCCTCTCACAAATTGAGTCTAGAGCTACCACCGGCCTCCATGGTGGATCGTGTAAGGATAGTCTGCTTAGAAGACTTCCACAAACAGCCCCACCGCTAGAGTGAATATATAGCCACTCGTAGCCTTCATGTCATCCGAGTCAGCGATCCAGTTAGAATCACTAAATCCTTCCAAGATCACGGATGGCTGTAATAATGTATTCCCAAGTTAGAGGTCCCTTTAGATACCTAAGTACCCTCTCTAGTGCTATCCAATGATCATCTCTGGATTGGACGTATAACGACTCAATCGCTTCAAAGATATGAGATGTCAGGCCTCGTTGCACTAGTTAAATACATTAAGGATCCTATGATTTGAGAATATTTAAGCTGGTCTTTTCCATGTCCAGTGTTTTTATGAAGCTTAGCATTTGGATCATAGGGTGTGGCTGCTGATTTACAGTCCATAAATCCAAATCTGGTTAGGACCTTGTCCACATAATGGGATTGAGATAGAGTAATCCCATTCTCACCCTTTATAAGCTTGATGTTTAAGATTACATCAGCTTCACCCAGATCTTTCATGTCAAAATTTTGGGAGAGAAAAGACTTCGTTCTATTGATTGCATCTATGTTGGTCCAAAAAAGCAATATGTCATCTACGTAAAGACATAGAATGACACCTTCACCCCCACTAAACCGATAGTAGACACATTTATCGGCTTCGTTAACACAAAAGCCGACCGAGGTCATAGTACTATCAAATTTCTCGTGCCATTGCTTGGGAGCTTGCTTTAAACCATACAAGGATTTAATCAAGCGACATACTTTCCTCTCTTGTCCTTCAACCACAAAACCATCAGGCTGTTGCATATAAATCTCCTCATCCAACTCTCCATTTAGGAAAGCGGTCTTTACATCCATTTGATGTACTTGGAGTTTATACGCGGCAGCTAGTGCTATAAGCACTCGAATTGTGGGTAGACGAGCCACAGGAGAGTATGTATCGAAATAGTCTTCGCCCTCTTTTTGCGTGAAACCCTTAGCCACTAAACGGGCCTTGTACTTTTCAATAGTACCATCAGTCTCGCTTTTAAAGATCCATTTGCAGCCCACTGGCTTGAATCCACATGGGAGGTCCGTAACCTCCCACGTTCCGTTAGCTATAATGGAATCCATCTCGCTACGGACTGCTTCCTTCCAGTAATCCACATCCGGGGATGCGTATGCCTCTGAAAGGGTTCGTGGTTCATCATCCACGGCATAGGTGACAAAGTCATTGCCTAAAGACTTTTCAGTCCTCTGTCTCTTACTCCTTCTCAACTCCAATTCTGGAGCGGTGTTATCCACCCTAGGAAGAATAGAGTGTTCACTTGAACCAATAGGATCAATGACTTCATTTGGTCTCATAGGAAACACATGCTCAAAGAATGTCGCATCACGAGATTCCATCACTATATTCGTAGCGATGTCACTTACCTCGGATTTGACCACTAAAAATCTATAAGCCGTGCTATTAGAAGCATACCCTAGAAAGACACAATCAACGGTCTTTGGACCGAGCTTTCTTTCTTCGGTAACAGCACATGCACTTTTGCAAGGCATCCCCAGGTCCGAAGGAAAGACAAGTTGGGTTTTCTCCCCTTCCATCCTTCATAAGGTGTTTCCTCTTGATTGCGAGGTGGCACCCTATTTAGGACATAATTAGCTGTGAGAACTGCTTCACCCCACCAATAGTCCGACATACCTGAACTTTGTAACATGGCATTAACCAAGTCACATAAAGTTCGGTTCTTCCTTTCGGCTATTCCATTAGATTGGGGTGAGTATGGTGGAGTAACTTCATGAATTATTCCACTCTCTTCACAGAATTGAGAGAAATCATAAGAGACGTACTCACCGCCTCGGTCCGATCTTAACCGTTTGATTTTCTTTTCTAGTTGGTTTTCCACTTCAGCTTTAAAGATTTTAAAGTGTTCTAGTGCTTCATCTTTCGACTTAAGTAGGTAGATATAACAATACTTAGTCGCATCATCTATGAGAGTCAAGAAATATCTTTTGCCACCTTTAGTTAATATTCCATTCATCTCACAAAGATCAGAATGGATTAGCTCAAGTGGAGAGGTGCTTCGCCCTTCAACGCTATGAAAAGGTTTTCGGGGTTGCTTAGCTTGCACACACACTTCGCACTTTGAGCCCTTCTCATAATTATAGCTAGGAATTAAATCCATTTTGCTTAACCGCACAATAGCTTCAAAGTTAACATGACACAAACGTGAATGCCAAATATCATGTAATTTATTGCAATGGGAAACATTAAAAATGTTTACATTATTTGAATCAAGAATAGATAAGCGGAACATGCCTCCGCTATCATAGCCTTTGCCCACAAAAGTACTAAACTTGGTCAACACGAACTTATTAGACTCAAAAACAAGCTTTATTCCTTGCCTACAAAGCATCGACCCGCTAATGAGATTACGAGTTATTGCAGGCACATACAGTACGTCTCTCAGAATGAGTGTTTTGCCTGAAGTAAGCTTCAAGCAAACCTGCCCAATTCCACGTACTGTAGCAGCGGATCCGTTCCCCATCAGGACGGATCCACCACCTTCACCCTGAAAAGAAGAGAAACAAGATCGATCAGCACAAATATGTCTAGTAGCACCTGTATCAATCCACCAATCAATTGATGGACTTGCCATAAAGGCCTTAGGTACATACCCTTCAGAACTGGTATTATCCAGAACGACATTCACCTCGGCCTTGCGGCCCTTATGCTGAGCTGGAGAAGGACCCTTGCCTTTACGATTGCGGCAATGGTTGGCTTTATGGCCAGCCACTCCGCACACAAAGCAGACAATGTCCTCCTTCTTCTTCTTCATATTCTTTCCTTGATGTTTGATTTTGGGCTGATTCTTGAATTTCTGATTCCTAGAGCCACCAGCACTCTTGACCTCCACTAGATGAGCTTGGACTTGAGCCTTACCTTTGCTGTCACCGGCTCTTGCCCACTCCTCGACATTGATAGCTGCTGACAATTCATTGAGTGTCAAGTGCTCCTTTTTATGTCGTCGAGCGGTCACAAAGTCACGCCAGGAGGGCGGTAACTTAGCCAAGATGACATTAACTTGAAACTCTCAGGTAGGAGACAGTCGTACTGATTAAGATCACGTACATGGAGTTGAAGCTCATGGAGCTGCTCCATCACCGACCGTCCCTCTACCATCTTGTAGTTCAAGTATGCAGCAGTAATAAAGGACTCGTTACCATTATCCCCTTCAGAATACTTCTCATCTAATTCGTCCCAGAGTTGTTTGGCATTAGTGAAAGTGACATAAACGTCGAATAGCCGGTTGGATAAGACTGCTAACAACCTAGCTAAGGCTGAATTGTTCGCATCCTCCCACCGCGTCATCTCAGCGGTTTCCAAAGGGAACATTAGAGGAGTTGAAATGACCCAGAAGAGTCTGAGGTCAGTCAGCCATAACTTGGTTTTAGCCTGCCAACGTTTGAAGTTGGCACCGTCAAACACTTCTGGCTTAACGACATCTGACGATGAAGCCATTTCTTCAAATATAGTTTTTCTGGATTGTTGTAAATAGTGCAGATTAAGCATAAATGCAATGATTATCCCAGCCTTAATAATAATATCTAAAGCATAATTCCAACAATTAATTGACCAAAACAATACACAAGCATGTGAATCCTCCATGTCAATCAAGTATGATAATATGCTTAAGACAATAGATAGAAACAGCACAATTCTCAAAATTTAGTGAAGTTAAGGTTGCTCTCAGAATAGAGTTTGCAGGAGACTTTAATCTCTGCCTTTTTAACACTTAGTCTATACTCTTCCTTAAATGATTATGATAAGAGTTTCTAATCTTGAGCTCTAAACACCCTTTACTGAACTATTAAAAATTACCTAACTGTTAAAGATCATAGCAAAGACTTCGAGATTCAAAGAAGATATCAAAAGATAATCAAGGATATCTAGACAATTAACGAAGAAAAGACCACTCTCTAATAATAATGACCAAGATACACAGATCGATATAAACCCAAAAAGGGCTAACAGAGTAATCTGGTACGTAAGTAATAGGTCAATTTAAATCAACAGATTTAAGACAATTATATACCTCGAATAACAGAATAACTGAGTCTAATAACAGAGGGTCTAATAGATGAAGCAAGTACTCAATAGAGCTCAAGTTAGAACTAATTATCATAATCAAATTCAAGATATGACTATCTTCATCATAGAGCATCAACAGAATCCACAAAGTTAACTTGCAATATCTCCGAACTAGTCTCAAAGACCAAAATTACACAAGTCAAGACTATCAACTAGAAGCGCAATGTATATATGCAAGGATCAACCGAATCACAAAGAGGGCAATACTCCTTTGAATCGGTGGTACTCAAAACCACCAAGATGCAATCGCAAGGCGTGTTTACGCATTAATCGACCCGAAAAAACTATCGCCCTACAACACCGAGCAAAAGACGAAGCAATCGGAGATACAATGCCTCTCTTTGAATTTCGGAATCCACCGAAGAACAAAGCCGAGGGATTGGAATAACGCCGCTCAAGATCCACCAAGAGATGCCCCGGCCGAGAACACCTCAGAGCAAGAAATCAAAACAGACCAGAGGGAATCACACCGAATCAGCCTCACGCCTCAACTAATCAACCAGATTTAGTCTGGCTCAAAGACAATACAGCAGAATCTCCTTCTATCTATCTCTGAGAAGAGGGGAGTCTCACCCTTAAGAAAGGAGGAGAGGGGAAAACGAGATCTGCACCAGCTCCCCAAGGCCAACCAACCGCGAAAGAATCGCCACCATCTCCTCATACGATGCAGCGGAGCTAGGAGGAAAAATCGTCCCTTATCTCCACCTAAATCGCGTGTAAGGAGAGAGCCTCCAGGTTGGAGCTCGTCATTTCCCAGGATAGGTCCAAGAGCAGACTTATCACCTCCCTCTCTTCCAATGACAAATGGGCCCTACCACTTCTTCCTTTATTTCATTTCTTTTCCTTTTATCAAATGATAAATTACCAAAAAGGTCCTCTTGAAACAACATGGTTCACATGATGATGTGTGCATTTCTTTTGCGCTAATGACCTAATGAATCGTAGAGCATGACAGTGCTAGATACCAACTTTGGCTCATAATTCTTTTAGTGGAAAGATTCATTACCTCGGAAAGATGCTGCCTTACTTTGATCCGGAGTACGAGAACTTCAATCAGCGCATCAACCCTCCTCGGTCAGTCTCTAATTTACCCCTCTAAACTGCAGAATTTTTCTATTCATTATCCAATATTTCAATACTTGTTAGAAATTGTGCTACTTTATGTATCTAACACAGTGATAATTTTGCAGGGTTTGCATCGACAACAGCACATGCAGCGACTGCACCTTAGTGAAGGTAAGAGATCCTTTAAATTCATCTTACAGAACATTGCTCTCGAGAATCATTTCGATTCACCTATGCACCCTTTATTTGCCTTTGGATTTAGGTCGACAGCACGAACAAGACTGGCATTCTGCTGGAGGTGGTGCAGGTTCTTAGTGATCTCGACCTCGCCATCTCGAAAGCGTACATTAGTTCAGATGGTGGATGGTTCATGGATGGTAAGATAGCCTATGCTATGCATAGCAGCATGTAACACCTATGCTTCAGCTTGTATATCGTTCACAATCTTCTCACAACTTATGCTGTCTGTTGCAACTTGATGCAGTGTTTCATGTGGTGGATAAGCAAGGGCAGAAGGTGACTGACGAGAAGACTATTCAGTACATTGAGAAGGTTGCCAGACTTTACCACCTGTTGTCTCTGTGACACACTGTTTTGTTTTCCATCAATTTTGAGTTTTGTGCACTGCACCAATGGACTACCCTGAAAACTGTAGTATTTGTTCACAGGCATTAGGTCCGGACAGCAACCTGCTGGGTGCTGCAAAAGGCAACTCTTCGCCGGGGAGATCGGTCGGGATGCACTCCATCGGCGACCATACCGCCATTGAGCTGAAGGGACCTGACAGAACTGGCCTCCTCTCTGAGATCTTTGCCGTTCTTGCCCATCTCGAGTGCAATGTCATGGCTGCCGAGGTCTGGACGCACAGGACGCGCGTCGCCTGCCTCGTGTACGTCAACGACGTCACATCAGGCCAGGCGATCGACGACCCGTGCCGGCTGTCGAAGATCGAGGACCGGCTGAGGAACGTCCTCCGAGGGTACGGGGACGATGTCCGGGGAGCTCACACCAACTTCTCCGTCGGGTCAACTCACGTGGACCGCCGGTTGCACCAGCTGATGCACGCCGACGTGGACTTCGACGGCGATCCCGGCGCGCTGGCTGAGGCCGATGACAGCATGGCGATCAGGCCGGTGGTGACCATCGACCACTGCGAGGAGAAGGCGTACTCGGTGGTGAACGTCAAGTGCAAGGACCGGTCGAAGCTGCTGTTCGACATCGTCTGCACGCTGACGGACATGCAGTACGTCGTGTTCCATGCTTCGGTTTCGTCTGATGGGACCTACGGCATCCAGGTAGTACCACTGCACAGTGCACACACCTGAATTTTGGGTCACCTGATGCTGTCTGCATCAGTACCAGCCAGGAAGATTCATGAAACTTTTCTTCAGGAGCTGTATATTCGTCGCAAGGACGGCCGCACGCTTCTGAAAGATGAAGCAGAGAGGGTGATCAAGTGCCTCGAAGCAGCGATCTCGAGAAGAGTATCCGAGGTAAAATTCAGAGCCTTTTTCAACCTGCAATTATGTTATTAGTACATTCAGATTTCGCAGTAGTACTGTAGCACTAGTGAGTGACTAGTAGTGTATTGCTGTTTGCTCCTTTGTTTCTGACAGAAATTTTTTTGCTGAAGTAGTACTAGTGGTTAATAGTGTGGTTGTTACTTCTGTTTCTGATACTGAAAACGATTATGCAGTAGATGCTACCAACTAGTACCATGCTGTTGCTCCTGCCTCTGACACCGGCACGCCTTTGCAGGGTTTCACCCTTGAGCTGTGCGGCAGGGACAGGGTGGGGCTGCTCTCGGACATCACGAGGGTGCTCCGCGAGCACGGCCTGACGGTGACGAGGGCTGACGTGACGACGGTGGGGGAGCAGGCCATGAACGTCTTCTACGTCCGCGACCCGTCGGGCCAGCCGGTGGACATGAAGACGATCGAGGGACTCCGGAGGGAGATCGGGCAGACCGTCATGCTCAACGTGAAGAGAGTGCCCTCCGCCGTCAAGGCGCCGGAGCCGGGCAGCCTGGCCAGGACCTGCTTCTTCTCCTTCGGCAGCCTCTTCGCGAAACTCCGGGCCTGATCGTCCGATTCCGATCCCTTTCGATTGTGCAATTGTCGTCAAAATGACCCAAATAGATTAGAGTAGTGTGGGGGGGTGGCAAGGAGAGAGCAACCACATGTGGCAGATGGCAAGCTCTTGTTGTATAGTCCATAAGGAGCTCTGTCTACCAGGGTCGGAAAAAAAAATGCTAGACTGGTGGTTCTGTTGTGCACTTGTGTGCAATGCAGATTGCAGACTGCTTGTTGAGGTGCATGTGCGTTTGGGTGACGATCTGCTCATCTGAATTGCGTCGTTTTGAATGCATGGTGCTAGAATCTGTACAAATTCTGATCCATCGTCACACTCAGCTAGCTCAACATAGTAGTTGCCGCATGGCGGACCTTAATTGGGTAATTTTGGTTCCTTTTAATGTTCATCAGTGTCCAATGTAGGAGTTAAGATACCATTTTATAACAGTTCAAAATCATCAGTAAAGACACTCTTTCTAAGTGAAGAAACTTTGTCCGGCAGTCAAATTTGTCGGTATGAGGTCACAAAATCCTTGCAGATGTAATACAGTGAGCAGACAATAGTATCAAAAGTTGATTTTTCAAGTTAGAATTTTCCATGTCATTTTGGAATCAGAAAATTAGACTTCCAAAGGCATTTCTTTGTTTTTCTTTTGACAATTTCAAAACCAAACAATTACAGAAGCGCGGCACAATTCGATATAGAATCTATTTCAAAAAACTGAGCAACTACTGTTCATGGGAGAGAGAAAAGGGGAACTCTGAACTGTCGGTCTGATCACCAGTGGCGAAGTAGCATCTACATGTATATCCTTCGGATAAAGGATGGTGATGTATGACCCAGCTGTTCCGAAGCATATATCTGGCAAAGTTCAGGGATCTTTGAAATGGTTTGCAGTGTCTCTGCTTTCTTACGACTCATTTCCGAGGTTCGAAGTCATCATCAACATCGTATGCTGGGTTGCATAAGCATCTAAATAGCCTGCCAATTCCCTGCAACACAAACATATAAACTTATCTTACTCAAGATTCGAATATGTAACACATTTCTATACAATATAAGAGTGTGATGGTTGAACAATTACCTGAGTAACTGCAGGAGTCCGATATGGCACTGTCCGAGCCACATCCTCGTCTGAACTTTCATCTGAGCTGCTGTCATCATCGAGAATGGTCGGTTTTGATGGCCCTGGTAATGCCTCCTTTTCCCTCTATCCATTTTCCAGTTGATCAAATAGTGATGTCAATTTAATTACATTTTTTAAACCTTATGTAGCAATATGAACTGTCTTTAAGAAAAGGTCAAGTACTGCATGTACCTGAAATATTCTCCCGAGAATTTTCAATGCCATTGCACGGGCCTTGAGATCCTCTTTCTTGACATTGTTTTCATGCAGCACCTAAGAAGTCAAAAAATTCTCAAATCAGTTTCATGTCCCAAACTCCTTATCACTAATATCTTGAAGAGAAGATCGGCATGTCTTGCTGCTCATAGTTCAGACAGTACTAGACTACTAGTTATCAATTATCATACTGTAAATTACTAGATATCTCAAAAGTCAAAACACATACCATTTCACAAACATGTAGAAGGGTCACTTCAATATCCACAACATTCAGCTTCCACAGTGAGCTCATCATCAGGTCCTTGTTCATCCTCATCTGCATGTCGACATCCCTCTCGGTGGCGCAGCCGTCCTTGCCACTCTGCCGGCAGGCCTCCTCTTGCAGCTGCAGAAGCTGCAGGGCTCCTGCATTGTTCTTTTTGCCCCCTAATCAGTCAGCAATTATAATGATTACGACAAAACCCGCCTTGCGAAGTTTCCACCTTTGGCTGCTGTGATCTGTGACTTCCACAGGTGGCCCTTGTTCCTCACCCATTCTGCCAGGAATGGAACTCCAAGGTACATGGCCTTCCTGCCAAGCTCCTTTGCAGCTTGTCGGGAGTACACGTATCCGATGGTGCGAAGAATGTCTAGTCCAGATGCTGTCAATGGCATTTGGCAAGATTCAAGTGAAAAGTTTTATAATGGATAGATGAATAGGATGATTTGTAAGGATCAGAATTCAGACTGACAAGTACTGGACAGCCTCTTCGCCTCGGACTCCGCACGGTTAGCGAATCCTTCTTTGTCGCCGTGAACATATTGCGAGAGGAACTCCTTGAGGAATCTAGCTAGCTTTTCCTCTCTTTCCCTTTGCACACCCTTCATCACAATAAAATAGAGTGAAAGCAACCGCATTACATCAAAATTGCAAGTAGACCACAGTATCATCACTAGTCTACCAATATCCCATCTGAAGAAAAGATCAGATTGACATTGGGCATCCAACACAGATGTCTTCCTGTTCAGTCCACTAACCTTGAGCCTATCCTGAAGCTTCTCGGGGTTGTCGTTCTCGCTTGTCAGCTCGGAGGAAGCCATTGTTGCCATTGCAAGATGGCCAATGTAGTCCTCAAACAGCTCGCTCCCGAAAAGAAGGGTGAACACCAAAGTGCCGTCCAGCATGTTCTCCCTGGAAAAATAATCATTCATTTGTTAGAGTGAAGGTTGAATCTCTGCTGAATTACTTGTATCATCATCTTAACTGGGCACCTGGATATACTAGTTTTGCCATAGCCATCATAGGCCTTCCTCTGCAGAGGGTCACTCAGGACCTGGTAGGCCTCTCCAAGAGCCTAATTACACAATCCACAAGAAGCTCAGTCGATCAGGGCACTTTACACACACTACATCAAAACAATTAAACAACGACATACGACTCAGTTTCAATCGTAGTAAGAACCTGAAACTTGTCGGCCGCCTGCGGATCATTCGGGTTCTTGTCAGGATGCACCTGCCTTGCCTGAAGAAAGAAGTGAAATCCAAATCACTAAATCAGTTCAATAAAACATTCCCAATCTCCAAAAAAAAAAGAAATCGATCGACACAAGGACAAGAAAGGCGGAACGGGACCTTGATGTAGTACGCCTTGCGGATCTCGTCGTCGGAGGCGGCGGGGCAGACGCCGAGCACGTCGTAGTACTCTGTTTCCTTCGCCATCGCCGCCGCCGCCGCTGCTGCTCCCTATCCAAGAACACCAGGTGGCCTTGTTCTTCTCCTCCTCTCGAAACAAGAAGCAAGAAACCAGCAGAGCATGGAAGGGAGTGGAAAGGTAGGCGGTCTGCTGGAAGAAGGGAGAAAAGGCGCATCATTCATGGCTCAGCGAAGGAGAGGGAGGGAGTCCCCACAGGGGCCATCTTTCCAGTAGTGCACAGCACAGCGCGGTGTGGCGAGGCAGAGAGGATTAAACAAGTCGTCAAATTCGCCGGGCGGCGCGAGTTGGTGGTGGAAGTGGAACCGGGCATTTTTCTTTCTCCTGGCGCTCGGAGCAGTAGATCAAGAATCAAGATTCAAGATCAAATGCTAGCTCATTGGCGGGTTTTTCTTTCTTCTCTAGATTATTTGCTGCCTTTTGCTTTGATCTCCTGATCGATCCATCCATCTTTTGGTCTTTTGGTGTTGTTTATTCTAATCCATGCCTTTTTCTCTCTTCTTATATGGGCCGGAGAGTAAAAGAACTCTTTGTTATTAGGATTCTTTTTCCGTTCTTCTTCTGTCTTTCACTTTTCTCACTCTTCTTTAGTGGTTGTAAAACTGCTGTCATGAATGGGGTGAATGATTATGGCTTGTGGTCGCCGCATTGTCATGATGGTTTCAGAGTTTCATCCAGAGGAATCAACAGGAAATGCTAGCTAGTTAGTGCATTCCATGCATGCTTAATTGGTTAAGCCATGAGTGTGTTGAGGTATGAGTAGGTTTTCCTGTTCTTACCATATCAATCTAGCCTCTCTCCGATAGTTGTTCAAAAGAGATCATGCGTCTGTTTAGGAGGGCCTAATTTTAACTATGTGCATGTGTCATGTACTCACATTGTCAAACTATAGCTCAATGGATGCATCATGTCAAGGTGAATGGGGGAAAAAATACTGATCTTATGTTTGTTTTCCTCTTTATTTTTCTGCTGCACGCACTGAAGTGGGAATCTTCCTTGATCTTGGTTAACAACTCTTCAGCAAATGTGGACCAGCTCCTGGAAATGTGCAGACATGAAACCCCCAGCACAACACAGCACTGGGCAAAGTGGCTGAGCTAGAGGCAGGGACCAAGTGTTATAAAGGGGTGCATGTGATGTGAGATGCCTTTAGACTGACTAGATGAGCTCAATTCATCATACATGTCTCCTCCATATCCTGCAAGGTTACATGCATGATTTGCACCACATGGTTATGGTACTCTGCTTAGGCCCTCCAGATATTTGATTCCAAGTACTTGAGGTTTAATTTGGTGGCCGCCTGGTCCAACTCACCACAGGAAGATAATGGGAATCAACCTAATTGACTTACCGATTAGGTGTAAATTTACCACTTAACCTTACACAGCTACACTTATGTTAGGTACGTAAGTGTTTGATTGGTTACCACTTACCATAATGGCCCACCTGTCATAGATTTAACGCTTCCTACGTTTTTTTTTTTTTGAGAGAGGGCCTATGCTTAAGTTGTGGTGGCCGATTTGACTGTACCTCCACCAACCTCGTGCTCCCATCCAAGCTGCACGTACGTCTTCAGCGGCTCAAGTCTCAGACGTGGCGACTCGCATGCCGGTGACTGCAACGCACAGCTACCTGCTGCACGCTACTTGCACTCCAGATACTACGTCGCCATAACCAAGCTCCCAAGAGTCTTCGTTGTCGAGAGACATCGCCGTCTACTGAGCGATGGCACCTACATCTACTCCGTCTACTACAGTGGCCAAGCACCGACGAGGCGAAGCCACTCCACTGATATGTCAACTTGTCAAGCACCGACGATGCAAACTACCCTATTACCGGCCACCGACGAGGCGAAGGCAATCATCCCGTCCAACACCGACAAGGCGAACACTCCACAAGGCCGGGCACCGGCGAGGCGAAGGCCACCCCATCAACCCGTCTGAGTCGACAAGTCTAGACATGCATCATCGGACATCGACAAGCCGGAGGAGCATACCCGTTCGAGACAGACGAGGTCGAACGCTTACGACTAAGCATCACCGGAGCGAGGACGTACTGCTCCACCACCACTCCTCCATAGATGACGAGGCTATTGACTTCACCCGCATCACCACGCATGCACATGGAGAAGACGATACTTGAAGACGATGACCATTGCGCAGCTTAATCGGAGGTGTTCCGTAGGTTTGACCTGCGGATGTAATTAATGGGGAGCTTTTCAGCCCCGGGAACCAGAAGACCACGTCACCTATGTTAGATCTGCGGGGCAAGCAGGCTATGGAGCGCAATCCCGTCAAGGAACTGGTAATTTCGCTTTCTCTAACGAATTAATGATGTTAGACCGAAATGACGGCAAGGGGAGGGGTTAAATAGGAGCACTATCTTTTTTTTTTTATCTTAATCGGATTCAACTCAATTTTTACTCCAACAGTTATGAAAACTATAAAGATTAATGAACAAGCACAGCGAAAATCTTGTATTGAATCCAATCGAAACCCCAAAGTACAACAACCAAAAACATCGAAAACTCAAATCAAAGTGAGTTGTTCGGTCTGACCTCCAGTCTGATGAACAGTAAAATCAACATGAAATCAAAACTACAAATCGACTCAACTTTTGATTCGGTGGTCCAAATCCTCTCAAATTTCAATTATAGCTTATCAAGAAGGTCGGCAACATATTCCAATCGACGATTGGGAAGATCAATGCTAAGGTTCCATGAATTTTATAGATGAGGGGAGGGCACAAGAACCTACGAAAATCAAATTTTGATCTAAAAACTTGTTCGTGGATAAAACCTGACCAAGATGATTCTAGATGCATTCCCACATATCACAATAGCAAGATCACAGCAAGAAACCAAAAGAAAACCAAAGAATCACCAAAAATCCAAAAGTCACTAAAGAGATAGCAAGAACAAGAAGAGACTCATATTGGGAACTCCACATCTGGATATTTCTTTTTATAGTGGAGGCTAGGTTGAGAGAGAATACCCTAACGGGCACCTGTTAAGCCCACACCAAACGGGTCTTCACTCACGCACGTTTTTCAAAGCAGATGACGAACCGGGCTTCCCAAATCCATTTCTTTGTGATCTTTATCTTCATTTGACCTAAACCATCTCTCCATGTGCCGTCTTATGCCGTAGTTTAGCAAAGGTCACCAAGGCGATATTTTGGTGAAGCTACCAAAATACCCCTTCTCGATCCTTCTCCAAAGACCAAGTCCAATATTCACAAGGCAATCATATGCTTCCCCACGTGTAGGTTGATCAATGACTATCTTCATGTCGGTAAGTATCTCCCATCTGTCTCCTATCGAAACCACCATCACACTTGCACCGACCCCAGCGCCGCTTGATGCAACCCGTCACACCAAACTTCACGTTCGGTCATCCTTGTCTATTTTGCGCCATGCTTGAGTCCACTGACTTCACTCGGCATCCTCGATCGTTCTGGACCTCATCTCTCCAAGCCTAGCCCCGATCATCCTCGTCATTGACCTCCAAACCTCCTACACAACAATAGACCAATAAATCGATTTCGAGAATAAATTCTTCGCAACTTGACCCACGTTAGTTAAAATATGCATCATACAACATATATGCACTGAAAACTATGAAAATGACCTAACCTACGAATATCACCGCCTTGCCGCCTAGCGAAACAGGGTAAAATCGGTCGATCCAGCCACTCATGGCTTGGCTCGACCGCCACCGGGCTGTTTGACCACCAGCACAAGGACTTAGCCAGATTTCCTTTCTGGAAATCCGAAACATCTTTAGAAATTTAAGAAGAATAGAACTTTTGACTCGGAGCTCAAAATATTATGAGACCAAGTGCAGAAGAATCCCCTCTCCCCACACCCTCTATTTTTGGCCTGGCTCTAAACTCAAAAGTCACCTTTTCGATCGGTCTAACCGCCAGCCTCTTGGCCAAAGCCCTAGCCGGTCTGACCGCCATACATGGCCAGTCAAACCATCAACCAGGCTGGTCAGCCGCCTGAAGCCTAACAGTTTCTGAAATTTATCGAAAACGAGTGTTTCGACAAACCCTCACTACCATTGCCAATTGTATCAATATCCTAACATCATAAGCATATCCCCATGATATCCACAATCTCCCCCTTGATGAACACATTAGCAATTTCCTAAAAATGTAAGTTTGAGGTTTGAAAACGAAAATACTCAATGTGTTCGCGCAAAGACACAATTTGGTCCAAAAGCAAGAAAAAGCAATGGAAATAACTAAGCTGGCTTTAGGTTAGCAAAGGCAAGATAGATGAGACAATAGAGAGCAAAAAAACTTCAATTTCCAAAGAGGAGTAAAAAAAATCTCACTCAAGGTCCATATGAAAGAATAATTATTTAATTTGACCTTTGATCATTGTGAGGTTCCAAGAATTGCAACCCAAGTTTAGAAATGCCAATAGAAGCACAAGAATGCAAATGAGATGCTCACCTCACTATGATCATCATTTTTCAAAAAAAAAATCATTTTCTCCCTTTTCCTCCAAATAGATCCCCTTTTAACATTTTTGTTATATATTCTTCCCATTTGACAATGGAGTCATCAATGAATCACATCTTTCTCTCGTCTAGAGATGACAAATGCAGAAATGAGAAAGAATCATAAGAAAGAGTGTGCATAAAATGCAATGGAGTGGATTCATTTTTTTTATTTACATTTTTCAATTTGTAGTACAAGAAGCTTTGGAGATTACCCAAAAGAACAAGCTAGTATTTCTATTATTACTCAAAATATATATATATATAAAAGCTAAGCTAGAAAGCTCAAAATGAAGCGATGAATTTTTCACAAGTTAAGCAAAGCTTCAAAATTAGCAAGTTCATCAAAACGGATCCTAAAGTGATAATGGTCATATCAGAATATCAATGTGAGATCAAGAAGGTAATAAAGACCATTCTAAAGACAAAAAAAATCCTAAAGTGAAACATTTTGCTCAAGGTATCTCAATCATCCAAATTTTTTACAACAGTTTTCATTTGCAATGAATGTTGACGTTGATTAAAGGTTTATCTTAGTGAAGAAGATCCTAGACTAGGAGTCATCCACAAACTCTTCCTAAGCTTCAACCGGGGCAGCAAATCTTGAGGTTCATGTCAATTTTGATAAGTAGTCCTCATGAGATCGTCTGGATCATCAATCTATCTCCAAGTTCATGTCTTTGACATGTAGTCTCGTGAGAATAGTTTGGCACAATTTAACCACATGAGAACCTTAATACCTTTTTTTTTTGCACAAGAGCAGTTTTAGAGCCACAAAGGAATAAGAAGCTCAAATGATGTTCAATCCTGGATCCAAGACCTAACAAAACAATTTTGACATGGCTAGTGTCACAAAAAGACCACCAATTGTGCAACTACCTAAAAAAAAATCCACAAATTGCAATTTTTAATTCAAGTTATCTTAAAGTTCTAGCTCATCAAGTAAATACTAAGCTACACACGTAAAAGCATGATAATTCTAGCAAGTCAATGAACTAGACGTGGAATTGAGCAAGAATTGAAATACTAAAGCTCAAGAGGGTAATAAACAAAGCTTCATCAATTTAAATGACAAGCAGTAAAGCTTATATTACAATGCATCTTTTTGTGATTTTTCATATGAATGCAATATGATACAATGAGATACAAGAAAATCTCAAAAGCCTAAAAATATCAAAAAGATCAAAAAGTTTAGAAAAAGATCAAGGCAAGATCAGATAAACAAGGAAAACTCAGAAGAGAACCAACTCCCCCTCAAACCAACCCATAGGGGTAAATTACCCCTAACTCATTTCTCAAGGTCGCAAACCTAGTTGGGTGTAAAGGCATGGTGAGAATGTCAGCTAACTAGACCTCGGACTCCACAAACTCTAGCACAATATCATCATTCTCTAAATGGTCTCTAAGGAAGTGATAGAGAATGTCTATATGTTTGTTCCTCGAGTGCTGCACCAGGTTCTTGGCTATGTTAATGGCGTTAGTGTTGTCACAAAGAAGTGGCACACTATTGAAGAATAATCTGTAGTCCCTAAGAGTGGACACCAGCCACGGAATTTAACTACAACAGCTAGTGGCAGCTGCCTACTCAGCCTCGGCCGTGGATTGTGCAACAGAAGACTGCTTCTTAGAAGACCAAGAGACGAGAGAAGTGCCTAAGAACTGACAAGTATCTGAAGTGCTCTTCCTATCTAGCCGACAACCTACAAAATCAGAATCAGAAAACCCTTGAATAGACAAGGAAGATGAGCAAGAATATCAAATACAAATACCATACTAGAGGTACCTGAAGATGCGCTTGACAGCTTGGTGATGGGAAGTCCTCGGAGATGCCTAAAACCTCACACAGAGGCAGACTACGAAGTGGATGTCAGGTCTTGAGGCCGTCAGATAGAGCAGGGAGCCGATCATGCTACGGTGCTCGCATTGATCCATGGCTTCTCCTTCCTCATCTGGATTCAAAGCAGTCGAAGTCGCCATAGGAGTGGCGATCAGCTTGTAGTCACTCATCTTGAAGTGCTTGAGCATATCTTTGGTGTACTTCGTCTGATGGATGAAGATCCCTTCCCTGCATTACTTGATTTGAAGCCCCAGAAAGTAATTGAGCTCTCCCATCATACTTATCTCAAATTCCCTAGATATGGTCTCAGAAAAACTAGAAACAAGAGCATGAGCGGAACTACTGAAGATAATATCATCTACATAAATCTGAGCAAGTAAGAAGTTATTGTCATACCTAAGAATGAACAAGGTCTTGTCTACCTTACCCATCTCAAAGTTACTTTTAAGCAAGAAGGTTTTAAGCCTATCATACCAGGCTCTAGGGGCTTGCTTAAGACCATACAAGGCTTTGAATAGCTTGAAGACTCGGTGTGGATGCTTGGGATCCTCAAAGCTTGGGGGTTGCCTAACATACACTTCGTCCTCTATGTAACTATTCAGAACTGCACTCTTGACATCCATCTGATACAGGCTAAAGCCCTTAGATGCAACAAATACAAGCAAAATACGAATGACTTCTAATCTAGTAATAGAAGCGAAGGTCTCATCAAAGTATAACCCCTCGACTTGGCTAAAACCCTGAGCTACCAATCTAACCTTGTTTCTAACCACATAACCATCCTTACTTTGTTTATTTTTGAACACCCAACGGGTTCCTATCACATTATGACCATTAGGAGGCTCTACTAGGTTCCAGACCTTATTCCTCTCAAAGTTCTGTAACTCCCCATGCATGGCATTGACCCAGCTTGAATTAGATACTGCATGCGATATATCACGGGGTTCGAAACAAGCAACAAATACAGAATAGGAATAGAGACTCAGATCGTGATACCTAGAGCGAGTGACCCAGTCATGAAGGTGACCAATCATCTAATCTGGAGGAATGACGCCTCTGAATGTGAAGTGGAGCACCCGTGGGAGATAGCATTTCTTCGACCTCCGCAAGTACTGCTAATGATGAAGATGTAACAGGAGGCTCAACTGAAGGTGAAGTAGTTAAAGTAGGTTCTTTAACTTGATCAGGAGCACTAGCAGCAGCAGGCGGGGGACAATCATCAGCTTTGTCTTCATCTTCCTCCACAAAGATGCTTTTAGTCACCTGTGTATCATCTAAAATGTCTTATCTAGCTCTAGGGCTAGTCTTATCAAATGTGACATTACATGTAACACCTTGGCTATTCGGAAGCCAAAATGCTACCTAAAGGACTAACATACAACAATACTGCGGAAGAACTTTAACAATAACTCATCAACTAACATATAAGGATCAACATCTTTTAAAACCTAAGCCAGAATTAAAAACTGAATCCAACAACAGTTCACAAATTCCAATTATTTAAGTCTACTGAATCCACTAAGATAATCATACCAAACGAATGATCATGGAACATAAGTAGTTAATTAAACAACCTTAACGTAGAGAAAGATATCAACCAACATCAAACTCCATTATATTACAGTCCATCACTTAACGAATGAAAGATGAATCAAGTTCTATTATTGAAACCGTGTAAGGTGAAATGAATGAGTAGTGCGTGTCTACTCCTCCCAAGAGAATCATCACCAACGATCACCTAAAAATAAATAAACAAAACAAGAATGAGTCTAAGACTCAAGCAAGTACATGGATAGTTGGACATACCACAAATATGAAAAAGACAACTTCATTAAAGAATTTGAGCATTACCTTGAATGAATACATGAATGCATGGAATAAATAGAATTAATGAAAAGAATGGATCGCACACATGCTTATCTTTGGTATAGCTAGTGACACACCCGTCGGTGTTCACCTAAGCCCGCATTTAACAAAATGCGGGGATCCAAGTCCCGTATGAAGAACGTTTCATACGGTGTCCAAATCTACCCACATTGGAATGGTGGGTCTTACGTGCCTATATCTTTGGAATTGATGGGTCTTATAATCCACTCCCGTGGAAGGAACATGAAAATGGATGCATGTATTGAAATATGAATTATGAAAGGCATCATGTCTACACATGGAATTAACACATAAGAAAGGAACATAAACTTTGAATATTCTCATGGATCACAGAAAAGCACAATACCAACATCAAGCATTCACTAATCATAAGAACATCAAAGTACTTGCCTTAACCGTGAGATGAAAAGATGACGACTGTACAACTTTCAACCCTGGTGCTCACCAACACCTAGCAACCGTAAAGTATACTAAGTATACTAAGCAAGAGTGCTCAACAAAGCGATAGAACATAACGAGAGCGATCGCTCCTGAACGCAACACAAAAACTAGCAATTTCACCCCTGACTCTAATCTGTCCAATCTGTCGGTTCTCAAAGAAAAATCTATAACTTTTGAGTCCCAGCCCCAAAAGTTATGAATCTAAGTTTCTCGGACTTTACACGAGCTTGGCTACAACTTCCCAGGTGATCGACAGAAGAAATTACCCCATCTAAGCCCTTGATTTTAACCCGGAAGACCATTCTATCATCTTCGGTACTTTCAACTTGTGAAATTCATAACTTCCATTTTGTACAACCAAAATAAATGAACTAAACCTTTCTGGAAACTACAAGGAACTAGCTTCCTGAAAAAAATTATTTCAATAATTCCCAAGGTGCAAGAAAAGTCGCTAACAAGTGAATCTTTCTCTACTATCCACAACAGAGAGACAGATTACAATAAGAACTTCAAAAATTCATATCTTTTGTTCTACAGCTCCAAATTGGATGTTCTTTAATGATCTAGAAAGATAAGACCAAGGCCTACAAATTTTATAATATGGAGAAGTCCTGATTCGGAACTTAACAATAATCAATCTACTAATTAAAATGACTGCTGAAACGTAGCTAAGATTCTGGACAGCGGTAACGAACAGATCACAACTTTTGATCTACAACTCCGATTAGGGCATTCCTTAACATTATGGAAAGTTTATAAAAATTTCTACAATAACCTAGTTGGGTGAAAACCCTGAATATTCCATTATCATAATCATATTTTAGGAGACAACTTGACAGATCAATCGCGTCAGAATTCTAGACAGCAAAAACTAAAACTATCATAACTTTTGATCCGTACGTCGGAATCAGGTGTTATTGGCGGCCACGAAAAGCTAAGAATATTATCTAAATATCTCTAGGAGATGGAAACCTCCAATTCGGCCTCTATGAACTCGAAACCGCCCATGCAACCTACTGGACAGAATTGAATCTTTAACAGACAGAGTTCGATCCAATCAATTCTAATCGAATTCACATCTACGACTAATCAAACAACGAAAACGACATTCATTACCCTTGGAGACACGCGTGCCCGCTGATTTCCCCTGCTAGATGCTCCTCTCCTCTTCTTCTCCTCTCTCCCTCTACCTTTCTCCTTGGCCGACAGCAATGGGAGAGCACCGCCAAGAGGGGGCAACGGAGTGCAAGGAGGAGGGCATGCACTGTAGTAGCATCAGAAGCGCGGCGGAGCACCTTAGAGCTGTCGCGTGCTATAGTGGTGGCTAGGGTTTCTCCCTCCTTTTAATAGTGGCCGGCCCCTCATGGGCCTCCTGGGCCAAAGCCCGAAGCCCAGGTTGCCAAAGAATTGCATATTTCCCCTCCTCTAAAGTCTAATTTATCTTTTCACTACTTCCTTCATTAGACTAAGTTGGAGTATTACAGAAAAACCTTTTTTTTTGTTTACTCTCCTTCCTTAGAAACATTCGGGGTATTATATTACATGTCTTCTAGATAACGTTAGTCTCAACATTAAGAACCCAAAAACCCCTCGAATGTGTATGATATCCCAGAAATAAACCATCAGAAGTCCTTGACTCAATTTTATCTAGGTTTCTTGTCTTGAGAATGAAACACTTGGCTCCAAAAGCTCAAAAATGAGAAACAGAGGGTTTTCTACCAAACCGAAGCTCATATGATGTCTTGCCCAAAGACGGTCTCAAGAAGACACGATTGGCAATATGGCAAGTTGTAGCAATATCTTCAACCCATAACCTCCTCGGAGTGCTATACTCATCAAGCATCGTCCTAGCCATCTTGACCAAGGTCCTGTTCTTTCTTTCCGCCATGTCATTTTGTTAAGGGACGTGTGGAGAGGTGAACTGATGCTCAACACCATGCTTAGCATAGAAAGAGGAAAATGGGGCATTCTTGAACTCTATGCCATTGTCACTATGGATCGCTCTCAAGGCATCGGGGAGTTCAGAAGCCAAGCAAAGAACAAGATCATGAAAGTGATCAAAAGCTTCATCTTTCGAAGTAAGAAAGAACACCTAAGAGTATCTCGAGAAATCATCGACTATGATAAGAATATACCATTTGCCACCGGCTGACCGAACCCTAGTAAGACCAACAGTATCCATGTGAAGCAACTGTCCCGGTCCGTCAGTCATGACCATAGCCAATGAAGAGTGTGAGGTGGCAACTTGCTTGCCATGCCTGCAGGGCAAACATACATCATCTTTAACGGCTTTGAGTATGGGAAGACCTCTCATAACATCAAGGCTGCTAACTCACGTTAGATGATCAAAACCAATGTGCCTCAAGCGATGGTGCCAAAGCCAAAACTAAGAAAAAGATGCAATCAAACACTTGAGAGAACCAGCAAGAGATTCAGAAAAATTAGCTCCAAAGATCCTACCAACTCTAGAAATCCCAAAGACAAGCTCACCAGTTGAATCAAGCACACAATAAGTATTTTTCTTAAACCTAGTCTTATAGCCATCATCAAGAAGCTGTGAAATAGAAAGTAAGCTATACCTTAGTTTGTCCAAAGAGCGACGTCCTTCAGGATGAGCTTGTCGTTTACCCTGATCGATCTCATTCCTTCGATCCACCCTTGTGTATCATCTCCAAAGGTGATGAAGTCATCGCCCGTCGTGTCACATCCTCAAATTAATAAAGAGAATTACTATGCATATCATGAACATGCATCATTGTTTTCAAGCAATTACATTATATATTGCACTTGAAAAATCTGGAATAAAGGTAAAACCTACACCTTAAAACTTAATTGCAAACAAAGACAGAAACCAAACCTTATGTTAATCACTTGGAAATAATTTATTCAAATACTAGAATAAGTGTAATTATTTAAAATAAATTTTCCCAAATTCTTGGGACTGGTTTAAACCCCAAGAAAATTCAAACACAATTTAATGACCTACATTAAGTTTGAATTTAAATTATACACTATATATGATGGACAGAAGTGTTTAATAATTTTTGTAGACACTAGACCTTCCTAGGAACCCTCATGATTTATTTCATGATTTTTCGAATTTTATTCCTATTTTTAGCACCTTGGTCAAAGTGGAGAAACTAATTTAATTCTGGTCAAACCCTTTTTGCTGTTCGAACCGGTCACTGTTCTTCTGGCTTGAGCCTAGCTCTGACTCGCACCCCTACCTCTTGATTCGATCGGACCACCTAGTTGCACCACATCTGAGCCATTGTTTTCGGGATCATGTGGTTCCGATCAAAACCAGCCCAACGTACCGAGCCAAGCACTGTTTTCGCTCAAGCCGCACCACTTTGTGCCGCTGACGCGCCAGGCCCGCGCGTAAGGGCCATCTTCCTCCTCGCGCAGGGCGCGTTCAGGGTGAGCCCGCCACGCGGCCGAGCCTTCCTGCGTCGACCAGTGATGTCGTGACCACACCGCCCAATTTGACCTATCCCTGAGCTTCGCCACTTGACGCCGCCTTCGTTCCGTCTCTCGGTTGAGCTTAAGTCATCTCCAAGACTTCACATTTCCTTACTTCTCCTCCTGTTGACCGAGGAGAAGGACGCTCGCTCGTGCGCACCTCACGGGTAGGCTCCGTTCTGCGGTGCCCTTCGCTTTCTTCTCTCCACGCCGTGTCCATTTGAGTTAACCCGAGCATTTGTCTTCGCTTGTAGCTCTTGGAACACCATCGTGCTCTCGGCGACCTCAGAGCGCGCCCGGGACTCACCCTAGTTGCCATTTTCGTCTCCGGTGAGCTCCTCTCCAATTCTTTTGCGTCACATTGTGCCTCTATACTTAATATTGCTTTCCCCTCAACTTAATTGTCAGATTATTCATAGGAGTTCCTCAATTTTGGGGTTATTCCTTTTCGGGCGACAAGATCCCCTTTTCTCTTCATTGTCGATCCAATAAGCCATTACTCAATCCCTTGCATTTTCACCATCACCTTACCTCTCTTAGGCTATCCCAAAGCTTCTCGGTTCTTCTTCTTGCACAGATTTCCTTCTCCACGTTGGACCTCGTCGTCGTTGTGGTCATTGTCGACGTCAAGCCGACCCTAAGCTTCTCCGGCCCCTAGACCACCTTGGTAAGCTCCAGTGCACTTCGTTATAGCTTTTGCGCATGCTGGTTTTCACACCGCGGAGCTCAGTATGCACATGCACGTATACCGTAGAAGCGCCGCCGCTACTCCACATCGCGCCACCGCTAGGGTTCGTCACCGGCCAAATTCTGGCTACCATCAGGACCGCCATGCTATTGTGGTCCCATCCTGGCTCTTGGTTCATGCGGCCGTAGGCCACCGCACCGGTGAGCTGCCGTGCAAGTGAGCGGAACGCGTGGCTCTATTGTCGGACGCGTAGACCGCCACTGTAGCAGCATAATTAGGATTTAATTGCAATGATTAACCATTAATGACGAAGATCACTGTTGGAAATCAGGTTTAAATTGAGTAATGACTAGCCTAGTGCGTATGACATGTGGGCCCATGGCCGGTTTAGTGACATTGTAGACTTGGGTGGTGCGTTTTCCTTTAAGGAAAACATATTCCCTTATAGCTATAATAGAAAGTCCGTATTGGTATTAGGAAAGCGCATTTTAGAATACATCTCATTCAAAGCTGGGCTAGGTCAATTTGGAGTAGCGCTCGGTAAGAAAAGTAATAAGTGGCTTAGAAAATCCAAAAATGAATTATTTGCACACTGAAAAATATGAATAACTTCAAAAATGCATAACTAATTCATATTAACTCCAAAAACAGTGAAACCAATTTTTTTAATTTTTATTTTAAATGAACTTTGTTATAAAATTGGTCTCAAACATGCCACTGTCCCAGAAAATATATTTGGTGGAAAATGATCCAAAACTAAATATATTTATACACTAAAAATGCTTTTAACTTTAAAAATTCGTAACTAGTTCATCTTAACTTCAAAATGGATGAAACCACTTCTGATAATTTTCATTTTTAATGAAATTTATATTAAAATTGATTTCAAACCTGTCTCTATAGCAGAGAGTATTATTTTGGAGATTAATCCATTAACACCTTTTTTTTTACAAAAGGAAATGCTGATAACTTTAGAAATTCATAACAAAATCATGAAAGTTCCAAATGAGGTAAACTCAACTGTTTTGGACTTGTATTAATATTCTCTATTTATCCATATAATCCTTTGTCCCACTATTGTTCTACAAATTTTATCCAAATAATTAAATTAAATGAACAGTAACCGGTTGGAATTAAACTGGATTTTCTGGAAAACTGATTTTCAAACCTTAATAACTCTCACATACTAAATCCAAATGGAATAATTCTTTCACCTAAATTCATCTAAAATCATGACTTATCTATTGTAGAAAAAGCATGCGTTTTTGAGCATTTTGAATTTTTGGGTATTTCTCGATGTTTATCAATATCGTTATTTCTCTAGATTCCAAGCCTATCGATAATGACTTATAAGCTACCAGCAAGGCAAGCATCATTTAAACTTTATTTTGTATCATATTTGATCCTAGTTTTGTTAAGATAGTGCAATGATAATTGCTTGCATGCTATTTTGTTAATGTCGCTATTTTTGTGATGTGTAGATTAGTTATCTCCTATTCTTTGAGGTTCATCTTGAATAACTAATTACTCCAGTACAACATGCTTAAGATAGGATTATGTGAATTATATAATGTTCGGTTTCGCTTAGCCATGCAAGTCTAGAACCAGTAGTTGATTGTCGGGAATAACCCGACAATTATGGGATAAACACAACTTTTATTATATACTTTTGTTTCAGATCTTCGTATTTGTTTTATGAGTTAAATTTTATCATTTTTAAATGAGCTTTTGGTCTGGACAATTGTTGGTTATGGAGGGTGCCTTCGTGCACAATTTGGGTTGCGGCTTGTCTTGTCTGGACAGTTAAGGACCGAACTTTGGGTACCTACGGTTCAAGCAAAACTCGTGCTATCACACGCGGTGTATGGGCACTGCTTGGTTAAGTAAGGGGTTGGTGTTGTTGAGTTGATGACTGGTGGTGTGAGGACATATATGTGTTCTATCGCATATATGTTTCGTAGGGTGTCGATTGCGATTCTTTAATATGAGGGTGAGCCCTATTTAAGCTTTATTAATTGGGTCGGTATTCCTGGCACAACTTGCGTTCCCATTTGGTTGGTAGGTGGTATAACCTATCCTAAGTGGGATCATGTCGCGCATGGGTGATTCAACTCAATAATGTCAACTTGCTGAAAAATCTTGAGTCTTGGTTTATCTTACCAAGCATACCATAGGAAGTATGCTATTTTCGGAGGCATCTGGAGGCTTACGGGCTAATCAAGTCATGTGGGTAAAGTAGTACACCCCTGTAGGGTATAAATCTATTCGAATAGCCGTGTCCACGGTTATGGACGATCGCTTGAGTTTATGGCTGCTTATTGTTAGACTTGGAATTAAAATGTGTGGTTATAACTTGGTATTTGTCATGAATGAGATGTTCATGCTTTTGTTGTATCGAAGTGGACAACCACTTTGGTATTTGTATGATTCATTTGTTATTCAATTTACTACTTATTCACATGCTTTACTTCTACTTCAAATTTGTTTTCGAAATGACACTTGAAAAACTAGTATGTGTAGGTTGTAAATTGTTGCGTTTCTTTTGCAAAACTAAGCCAATATGAGCCATCCTTTGGAACAAGCTCTAACATAACTAACTTTTATTTGTGTAAGACTTGTGAGTACAACTTTGTACTCAATCCGGTTGCTGCAATTTCAGGTGAGGAAGACCTTTGAGCCGGTTGAGCTCGTCAATGTCAAATTAGGTGACATTGACGAGTAATGCTATCTTTTAACTCCCAGTCGGTTGCCGATGGGATATGGGCATACCACTGCTGGTCTTTTGGTTTATTTACTTACTTTCGCTACTACTTAATACTCTTATTTGTATTTGGCCGGCCGGCCATTTGTAATAGTTGTAGACTCTAACTATTAAGGTGTATGTCTTTTGAACTATTAATGTATAATTGTTGTATAGATGTGATCAACGTTGTATGAGAGTATGAGCATATTGGTCGCTGATCTTGGGAGCCAATATGAGTTCATGCTCGCTGTTCGTGGCTTCCCATTTAACTCACTAAGTGTAGTGCTTGACTTGTTGGAGAACCACCAATCATGTAGTGCTCGCAGAGGAGCAGCGTGCATGATCATTGGGGCTCTAGATTCAGTTAAGCCTCTCATTTAGATTGAGTTAAGTTGGAATCCATTTACTTGAGGTCCAGAGTTATGTCCTTAAGACCATGCTTAGTCTCGGTCTTAAGGAGATAATTCGGGGGTCCTCACACGTTGACTGCGTGAAGGAGGTGAACCATCTTGAGTCTCTGGTCATGTGGCGTGAACAGCCAGAGTTGACGAACCACGTGTTCTTCCCCCCTTTCGCGGTGATCCTAAAAATCAAGGCATAGGAGTTCGATGTTTCTCAATAATAGGATTAGTTAAACAAGACTTGGGAACCCAGTACTGAGACACACGTTGTGAAAAGTATATAAAGCAAAATTGCTAGCCTTGATCCTACTTGAAGACCTATCATGAGCAACAGTCACGAGAACATGAGATTCATCCTGTCTAGGAACATGATGATGATGAACATGTTGTTTAGCATGTGAATGAAATCCTAAACCATGTTTCTTCTTCTTAGTGTAACTATTCCTCATAAAAGCCTTAGGTTGACTTGTAGCAAATCTAGAAAGGTTCTTCCTAGCATTTTCCAACATACGCCAACAGAACTCAAGCAAATGCTCATCGTTCTTGCAATAGGTGTAATAGTACTTGGTACCACTAGGAGATACACCTTTTGAATCAGAAGATGATTGGGCAAAACCTGCATATTTGAAAAGAATTTTTGCAGGCTGGGTTTTGAACTCAACTAAGCCATATTTCAAGACTTGAATGACATTTGGCTTGGACATGTCTTAGGCAAAGTTGTATCCTAACCCTTGCTTCCTATAAAGAGTTTTGAACTTGTGAAGAATCATGTTCAATTGCTTCTTACCCTTAGAAAAATTTTCTAATGTGTCCTTGAGATAAGCATTTTTTTTCAAGTTTAGAACATTATTCACAAGTTTGAGCCTTAACAGCTCTAACATGCTTCTCCTTATGAATAGAAACTTCAAGCTTAAAGGCTTCATATGAAGCACAAGGAGTAGAATTAATTTTGTCCTTGTGCTTGACGTACTTAGCTCTAACTGCTTCTAACATGTCATTCATTTTGTTTTGAGCAAAAAGAGCAAGTGCTAGACTTAGCCTTATCAGAAGCTACCAACTTGCTAGATTCTAAGCATTTTTCATATGGAATAGACTTAAACTCAATCAACTCAGTCCTAGCATTGTCTAGTTGGTGCATGGCAACATTATGAGTATTTTGTAACTTAGCAAGTTCAGACTGTAAAGCATGGTAGGATGAATATTCATCAACTTCAAGATTCTTAGCATTCATAAATTCTAGCGTCAGATTATCAACTTGTGATTTTAAGTCCTTATTCCTATCCATGGTGAACTCTAACGCCTTATACTGGCTAAGCAATTGCTCATAGATGGTATCATATCTATCTGAGAGAACTTCATAGGATGAAGGTACCTCATCGATGTCGTCGTCATCGATGGAGTCGGCCATGAAGCACATACCGGTGAAGTCCTTCACCTTTCCTTTCTTATTCTCTTGAGGGAGCTCCTCCTCCTTGTCCTCCTCGCTCCCAGAGTCCACATCGCTCATGGATTGCTCTCTAAAAGCGGCAAGGACCCAGTGAGCGGCCTTCACGAGCTTAGCAGCATCAAACTTGGACTTGTTCTCTTGATGTTTCCTTCAAGCTGCCTTATCCTCCTTGTGGTTGCTCTTCCCTTTCAGCTTGGGACAGTTCACCCGGATGTGGTAGAGCTCTCCACACTCATAGCATGTCACAAGGTCGCCTCTCATCTTGTTCCTCATATTGTGATAGGCTTGTGTGAAATTTTTGGCTAGGGGGGCCAATTCAGGCTCAGGGATAGTCTCATATTCTTCATGGATTGTAGATAAACAAGCAAGTGAAAATTCAGAGGAAGATTCAGAAGAGCCATCATAAGTTCTCTTGAGATGGTCAGGTACTAAAGCCATGTTCTCCTTCTTAGGATGATCAACCCTCTTGATCTCATGGGTGTTGAGCTTGCTATAGAGAAACTCTAAAGTGAGATAAGAGAGATTGACATTCTCCTCAATAACAGTAGCCTTCATCTCCCACTCTTTGGTGTTGATTGCAACCAAGAGGTGGGTAACATTATCAGACTAAGAATACTTGATGTCGACCACTCTCAACTGATTGAGCACCTTATTGAAGCGAGTGAATACATCATCGATGCTCTCTCCAGGACACATCTCGAAATTGTATTCTCGCTTGAAGACCATTTGATGTACTTACTTGATTTGGGATGAACCCTCAAGGTAGGTCTCGAGGGTGTGCTAAATCTCGTACGCTGTCTCAAGGTGACAGATCATGTCATACTCCTATCTGCTCTTGTCTACCATGTCTCGGGCAAGATGAGCGGAGCTCGAACAACCTCCCATATGGCTTGACCTTCGCTCTGAAGGTAGACACGCATGCGATTCTTCCAATAGGCATAGTCGAGCCCATCGAAGACATGTGGTTTGGTGGAGTACTTCTCCATCACCAAGTTCAGTGACCAGTTAAGATCAAGAGTGAACTAACCGAGCTCTGATACCACTTGTTGGACTGAGACGACGACTAGATGGGGGGTGAATAGTGTTGGGTTACGGGTAGGCTACGATAGCACAAAACAAAAATTTTTACCGCGCAACCAAGGAACCTCCGCTAGTAATAGATCACGAGATTACCACTAGACGCGCCGACTCGTAGCAGAAGTAGAGTCGATGTATCGAGTTGATGCAGTTGTAGTCGTACTCGACGCGCGTCTTCTCCTCCTACTCCGATGATCGTCATGAGTTGCAGATCATCCTAGTGCTGATGCTTCGTAACAACACCTTCAAGGTATCCACACGTACCGAGGCAGGGATACTATGTGCTGGAGTGCTAGCACTGACGGCGTGGTTTAGGAAGGCGTGGTTATTAGGGTTTTGGGATTCTTCAAAAAGATGCTTTACCCCATGCCACCACCCCTCTATATATAGGCATCCTTGATGGGTCTCGAACTTGAGGCCAATTAGGAACACGTGGCCTATAATAATTCAGATTACCATCCAAATCAAATCCTAGCCCTTTAAGTGTGTGAACCTATAGGTTCATGTGTAATCGGTTGTGACTCGGAAACTCTTTTCCGACCACGAGTCATCAGCGGTACCTAGCAGTACATAACAATTCCCGAACACACATAGAATATAGGGAAATTTTGGTAAACGCCACTACTAAGTGTCCGTTTCAGAGAAGTACCATCGCTCATTTCGATATTCGAAATATGCCACTGTAAACATCTTTTTCTCATAGAAATGCCACCGATCTACATATTTCATAAATATTGACGTTATTGCCCCCGTCTTCTTCGGTGAGTCCGCTCGCAACGAAGAGGTCCTCGCCGCTGGACAGTGCCATCCATGGCTGTCTCTCGAACACACAAACAAAGTCGCACAGCCTTTTGCAGATCACGCCTCCGGATTCCACGCAGAGCTGCTCCGACCACGGGAAGACGCCACATTCGCACGAGCTCAAGTTGGGGACGCACACGCCAGGGCTGATGTCGAATTCGACACCTCCGCCACCGCCCTCGTAGCCACCTCCGCCGCCACCTCCATAGCCACCGCCGTAGCCGCGATCGCTCCTCGCCCAGAGCCACTGCCGCCTCGGCTGGGCGGAGCCGGTGAGCGGGCGCCGTCGGCCGATGCGATTTAACTCGATGGATTCGCCCTCGTTGAGGCCGCGAAGCCGTCGGACTTGGAGGACTAGTGCATGAAGAGGTCCTCGCCGCCGTCCTCGGGGGAGAATAAGCCGAACCCCTTGGTGGTGTTGAACCACTTCACCGTCCCCTTCACCCTCTGACATCTTGCCTCGCCGCCGGACACGAAGACCAAAAACACTAGAAACGGCACCGTGGGGAGACCCAGAGAGAGAGAGAGGCACCGGGCCAAGGCGGCTGTCTGGCAGCAGGGAGCCAGCGGCAACACCATGAGGGGAGAAGAGGGCGAGGGTGCAGGGGGACCGGGAGGGGGAGACGAAGAGGGATGCAGCGAACACGGAGACGGCGGCGGTGCGGAGGAGGGTGAGTGCGGAGCCATCGATGGAAGCGAGGGGGACCCCGAAGGCGGAGCTGAAGAGGGAGACGGCAGCGTGGATGGAGGGGAGATGCAGCGTGGAGCTCTAAAAATGGGGAGATGCGGCGTGGAGCAGTGTGAGGAGTGAGGAAGGAGAAGGTAGGGGTAATTTGGTCCCATACTGATAGAATACGTATACTAGTGGCATTTGTATGATCTTCCAAGCTTTGCAGTGGCATATTTCGAATATCGAAATGAGCGATGGCACTTCTCTGAAACAGGCACTTAGCAGTGGCGTTTATCAAAATTTCCCTAGAATATATCAGACGAACCTTAATGCAATATGATCTACGACCAGGTCCTTATCACTTATGACCAGCTCGTACCTAGTCACGACCAGTCCATACTTAGTTACGACCAGCTCATACTTAAGTACAACCCGTTCGTAACTCCCTATGACCAGTTAATGATTATGTTTGACTAGTCTACGACCAGCTTCGATCAGTCTACGACCAGCTTGTATCTCCATACGACCAGTTTACTACCAGCTTCGACAGTCTATGACCAACTCGTATCTCCATACGACCAGTTTGTATCTGGTTGAACTGAACGACCTACTTGTGTATTCTCCCATTGCCTCACGACATCTGGTTGAACTCTAGGTGAGATAATTTGTCATCCATGGACTGTTCAATACTTTCTCGATCAAGTGTCAAATAACTTCATATGGTCGACACTTCGACCACTAGTGACACAGCCATGCACTTTCTTTATTTGACCACAACGAGGGGCCCAGAGACAGCTCTCCTGTTATGTTAGGAGGGGCAAACCCCATATCCGACCAATCATATTTCTCTGCATGTTTCATAGCATACCCAAAAGCTACCTTTATAACTACCCAGTTACGAGTAGCGTTTGGCAACCCCTAAGAGTGTTATTACATATGTAGGAAACCATACTGATATCAGGTCTAAGGATTATACATCATCATTGCTTGAGACCAACTAATGACACATAGAATCATAACAATCTCAACAGTGTCTCAAGGTGGGTCTTATCCAACACCATGTTCTCTAACATGCGTCCATATTATTGGTTTGATATCTCCATATCTATGACTTGTGAAACATAGTCATCAACCAATACATATGCTAGTCTATTCATATGTGTTCTCATATATTTTCGACTAGGGAACGTTTAAGAATAATCATCGCAGAAATACAGAGTTTCACAATCAAGTCACATACTTGATAATAAATATTAATGCTATTATTCTAGGAACAAGATAACATATTATCCAATATTATGAACATAGCGAAATATAATCATCTCTATGATTGCCTCTAGGGCATATTTCCAACAAATAGGAGTACTACTTCTTTTTCACCTTGATCGGATTCAACTCAATTTTCACTCCAATAGCTATGAAAGCTATGAAGATCAATGAACGAGCACAACAGAAGTCTTGTATTGAATCCAATCGAAACCCTGAAGCACAACAACCAAAAACATTGAAAACTCAAATCAAATTGAGTTGGGTGGTCAGACCTCTCAGGTTGGGCGATCTGACTGATGGTCTGGTGGTCTGACCTCCCACTAAGGGGTGGTTTGACCTCCAACCTGATAAACAGTGAAATCAGCAAGAAGTCAAAACCATAAATCGACTCAACTTTTGATTCGGTGATCCAAATCCCCTCAAATTTCAATCATAGCTCATTAAGAAGGTCAGGAACCTATTCTAATCGACGATTGGGAAGATCAAGGCCAAGGTTCCATGAATTTCACAGATTAGGGAAGGAGTGCACAAGAACCTAGGAAAACCAAACTTTGATCCCAAAACTTGCTCGTGGGTAAATGATGATCAAGATGATCCAAGATGTATTCCCACATGTAATAGCAAGCAATATCACAGCAAGAAACAAAAAAAACCAAAGGATCACCAAAAACCCAAAAGTCACCAAAGAGAGAGCAAGAACAAGAAATGACTCGTCTTGAAGGAATCTTGCTTGGATTGAATTGAGATAGACATTGGTTTACAACCACTCCACCATGGAGGACAAAAGCTCAATACTTGAGCACACAATCAATCCATGTCTCACAAATCCTAGCCTCAACTACTCTAAAATCCCCAAATCACAAATTAGGGCTTTTCTCTTAGAAGGACTTGTGAACTCCATATCTGGACATTCCCTTTTATAGTGCAGGCTAGGCTGAGTGAGAAGACCCTAACGGGCACCCGTTAAGCCGACACACAAACGGGCACTTGCACTGATACCTGCTGTGTCGATGATCTAGTATCGATCTTAGGTATGAAAATATTCGGGGGTCTCCTAGAAATAGATCCACATAGAGAATGACATAGGGATTTTGACAGGTTCAGGCCTTCTCCAAGGAGAATAACAACCCTACTCCTGTGATCTTGTATTGACTATCTGGATTACAATCAAGAAGAAGCATAATTATGCGTAATGTCTTCTCCCCCTTGATCCTCCTCTCTGTTTGCTGACTTTAGCCCTTATATAGTGCATGTAGTGGCAGCAGTTTCTCTAGTCCAAGAGGCGTCTCGTCGTTTGGTGTACCACACACGTTGATGGTAGTTACTATAGGTTATGATACCACCATGTCATCTAGCAGTTACCGTCAGAGACAGGCGTGTAATGTAGTTATTCAGAGAATAATAGCGTATGCTAACAACTCTATATCTTAAACATAGTGCATGAGATTCCCCGATTGATTTGGCCCACATGTCTGTAGGCTTTATCAATTACGGGGTGGTCGTAGCTGACCTGGTCGTAGAAAGTCCCATGACCATAGGGTGGTCGTAGAAAAGCTTACGACTATGGTATGTTCTAGAAAGACTTACGACCATGGGGTGGTCATAGAAAGGCTTACGACTACCTAGTTTAGTTTGTCCCTTGTGGTCATTAAGGGGTATGCTTAAGAGAAGTATAATGATATTGTTATCTATGATAAGAATTACAGATAAATAAATAATTGAGGATTATTAGATCCTCATCATCTAGTCCGCCAACTTCAAGTGAAAATAACTTACTTGAAGAGAGGTTAGTCCCCCAACTTCAAGTGAAAATAACTTACTTGAAGAGAGGTCATAGAAGGGTGCTCAGAAGAAGGTCTTTCCGACTGGTACTTCATTTGACCAGAAATATACTTGGTCAAGAAGGTAATTTTGCTTAAGTTGTAAAGATATAATCGTTTATCTTAGATAGATGGAAGAAAATTGATTGTTTCTTATAAATTCCATTTATGAGAAACAACTTCCAAAGAGGTGGTGATGCTTTGGTTTCTGACGATTTATTAGGAGTAATAAAACGATAACCGTTAGACTTCCATGCTTATCCGTTGAATTCTGTCACAAGCTTATGGCTATAAATAATCATCAAAAGGGCAGAACTAAGAAAAACTCACTTTGCAATCTTTATATTTTCCCTGCTTTTGCTTCTTCTCACAGTCCTCTATCTCCAAGTTCCTTAAGTCCGAGTAGATTTCTTTAGGAGAAATCGTCGGACCCAAGTTTGAATGGGAAGAAACAACGATGGTTATGAAGAAATCATCCATCTTTGATGTGGTTAGAAGAACTTTTCTGGAACTTCTATTGAAGCAAAAAAGGGTAGATGATGAACTGTGGTCCTTAAAAGAGAAAAGTGAGATTTCTGTCTTTAAAGCTTTTTGTGAGTGTGAACTCAAATTGCCTTTGTATTTTTCCATTGTGGGCAAGATTGTGGAAAAAGACAAATCTATGGAACACGACCTCAAGGTTGTCGAAAAGTCAATTTGTTCTATGGATTAGAGGCCTCAAGATTTTTATGATAAAAGGTCCCGATGACCAGGTGAGTACTTCATTGTCTATGATGTGTAACTTCCGATAAAGAATGAAGTCCGTATTGGGGAAAATAACATGCTGAACAGGCGCTTATCAAATCACATATCTTCTGCTTTTCTTCCAAGGGAAATCAACTTCGTCCACTTTGAAGGACGAATCCGAGGATCTGGTTGAAAAGACTAACCATTTGGAAGAAAGGTTGTAGAAGAAATGTAATTAGGATTTCTCCTTCTAGCTTTTGTAACATGCATATTGTAGACTTTTATGAAATAAAGCTTCATTTCCTTGACTTCGATCAGGTCTTTTTTGGAATTAACTTCTTAGCAAGAATAGGAGTTTAGTCAATACTAGAAAGTTCCTTCCAGTAGGTAAAGGACCACGTGCGGATAAGAGAGATTTCGACTAGGTGACATTCCCAGTTTCCGACCAGTGTAAGGAATATCAAAAAAGGTCTAAGAAAACTTGAGGACTACTCCTAGTAGGTAGGAAATTCTTTACCTACGACAAGTTTTGTTTACTAGTGTTTATGAAGTATCTTTCTGATTGGTCATACTCTATTTTCAGAGCAAGTAGTCGAAATAAAATGACTCCAAGAAGTTTCGACTTGTAGTTAGGAGGAGATAAAGTCGATGAATACCAATCTTCAAGACAATATTTTCCTCCTTAACAATGTGCTCGGAGGACTTGGTGCTAAGGAGGTCACTCTTATTGAAGACACCATGACTGCTCATACGAGTACCATCACAAGTCGGAACTTTGCAGGAGTTGATAGCAACTCTGAAGACCAATCAAACTGACTAGGAGAGTGCAGTAAGTTATACTCTGGCAAAACTTAAAGCACATGACCATAATCTTAGCCTGCAACCAATCGAAGCCAATTTTGACTGTCCTGAAGCAGAGGTAGTGCAACTGATGGAAGAGGTGCAGCCGGTCAGCAAGAAGGTCACAGAGGAGATGCAAATTGGATCTTCTTCACCAGAGTAGTGTGTAATAGGGAATATCACTATTAAGACAATATTTTTCTTATGAATATAAACCTTCTTTTTCCTGCAAATTGTCTCATCGAGTAGTTAGTAACTCATAAGAAAATAAATAGAAAAAGAAGAAATGAATTTAAGACTAAGAATTGAAGTCATATTTATAACTTTATCCTAGCCGCCGACTATTTGCTTAGTTTAATTATTTAAACTAAGTAAATAGTTAAAAAATGGTTTGCTTAGGAAGTGTTTTATCCGACTCTTGTTATCGATTACGATTGTCATGTTACAAGAGTTAATAACAGATCGACACTAGGAAGTTCTTCCTAGTGGGCAAGACCACGTGCAGAAAGAATAGACTTCATCTAGGTGAGTTGCTTTCTCTGACCAGGTAAATCAAATCGAGAGCATCAACATGTAGAAACAATGCGACACTAGGAAGTTCCTTCTAGTGGGCAAGACCACATGTGGAGAGGAAATAATTTGGCTAGGTGGTGTTTCTTTCTCCGACCAGGTTAAACGAATCAAGTTTACCAAAAGTAGTCGAACAAATTATAGAAGCTTAGTTTACCTAGGGAATTTTTTAAGAGAAAACATCAACTGAGTCGAAAAGAACTTATTGTAAGAAGCATGAGCTCCACAGATGCCTCCGTGTATTTTGTGAAGGAGATTTAATCCTTCTTTCTACGATATGCATAGCATCAGAACCCCTTGAGTACCTCGTTTATAGAGGACTCCTTCGACCAAAGTATACATTTTGACCTTGCGGGATAAACGACCAGCTTCAAGATCGTCAGCAAGTACTGTGCCCTTCTAATGATACTCATAGATGGGATTCATCCAGGAATCCTTGTACTCCAGAGAGGCTATCTCAATAGGAGATGTCTCTGGTGTTTCGACTAGAGACAACTTCTAGAGTTGTTCCAAAAAGACTCCTTTTGGTACTTGTGATCGGGAAGAAGCCATTCGAGCTAACTGGTCGGCGAGAAAATTATCCACTTGATGGATATATTGTACCTCGAAACTAAAAAATGCTTTTGAAGCTTCCATATTTTTGCTAAGTACCGAGACATGATCGGATTAGAGCACTGATACTCTTTTCTGACCTGATTCACGACTAGTTGAGAGTCTCCTCTCACGAGTAGTCGTCGAATCCCGAGCGCTTTCGCTGCTCGTATGCCAGCCAACAAACATTCCTATTCCGCCACGTTGTTAGTGGCAGGAAAGTTTAATTGAATAGCATATTTTAAGTTTTCTTTTGTAGGAGATTTCATAACCACCCCAACCCCCGAGCCACTTAGCGTAAGTGACCCATCAAAGTACATTGTTCACTGGTCATGGGATTCGTACTAGAGATCCTGAACAGGTTCAAGATTTGTCCATTCGGCAACAAAGTTTGCCAAGATCTGGGATTTAATGGTCGTTTGGGATACGAAATAGAGGTCAAACTCCCCAAGTTTAACCCACCATTTTTTCATACGTCCCGCTGCTTTCCTATTATGGAGGACCTTGAAAGTATCTAGGCCCTCAAAGTTGGTTTTAGTAATTAATGTCAATATTATGTTAAGGGACTAACATGTGTGCTAAGATGTGTTAAAGGTTAAATTCCGATGATTGATTCATGACAAGGCTATTGGGAATGCTAATGTGATGAAAGATCAACATGGATCAAGACAAAGATATTGTGTAGCCTAAGGATCCTTTTATAGTTTTTACCAGTCTTGGTGTTTGGAGAAAAGACTGGGTTTATAGGATAAACGCCGTACTATAAAGAGGGATCATGGCTAGTAGCTTGAGAGACTATTTTTGTGCCATAATGATCAACTAGGGTTCATGCATTACTTTGATTTGAGCTTCTGGAAAACTATTTTGAAAATCGGTATGACCGCAAGTGATAGGCGGTACTACCGCAGGTCGGTAGTACCGATATTTACATGTTGGTACGTATTTTCCAAAGAGCATATTTTTAAGTGTTTTTTATTCTCTTTGAAAATCGGAATGACCACATTTCAACTGCGGTACTACTGCAGGTCGATAGTACCGATATTTATATGGTGGTACGTAAATTACAGTGAGTGTATTTTTGGGAGTTTTTGAGCTCTCCTGAGAATCGGTATGACCATATGATTTGAGCGGTACTACCGGAGTGTGGTAGTACTGATATTTACATAGCGATACATTATTTTTCGAGAGAAGGTGTTTTTGTGTGATTTCTTGAACTCTAGAAACGGTAGTTCCGTTCGAGCTGAGCAGTACTACCGCATAATCCGAGCGGTACTACTCATTTGCATTGATTTCTCATTCTTGAGGTAGTTGAGAGCATTGAAGTGCATTGATTCATTAGTTGATCATTTAGGCACTTGTAGTTCCTCAAGCAAAACTCGTGATCTATTACTCTTAGTGCTTGCCGGCACCTAGACGGCTTAGAGGAAGGAATTGCGCGGTGAGCTCTTCGAGGAGGTTGTGAAGAGTCCCAGCAAGAATGTGATTGGTGTTGTTCTTAGCAACTCCGGAGCGAAGGAAGAGCAACTCTAGTGATTGAGGGTTGAGGTTTAATTCGTGGAGCTAGCTTGATTCGTTTAAGTTTCCACAACGTGGACTAGTGAAGACCAGCTAGTCTTCGATACCACGGGAAAAACTTCATTGTCTTCATTGTGGTTTATTCTTATCTTTACTACTTCCATATTTACATTTCTAGTAATTTACTTGAGTGGAATTGCCTAGCTAGAATTGTATCTAGTTTTGATATAACTTCATAATTGTCTTAAAGGGCTTAGTAGTTCTTTCATTACATTTGTGCTAGGAAGCTTTGTTAAGACAATCTTGTTTAAAATTGTTAATTAGTCAAAGTGTTTTAAAAACCTCCTATTCTGTAACATCCCAGAAATGTCGGAATATGAAAATATGAGACTTTTAAAACTTTTTATGTGATAACTATTGCTATCGTTTTTGCCTACAACTTTTGGGAATATTTGAGCTACATTTCTTTTGCTGGCATAGGTAGTAACTATAGAAAACCCTAATAATGTAAACCCTAAGGGTCGAAAATATAAACCCTAAAGACAAAAAAAAACTACAAATGAAAACCCTAATTACAGAAAACTCTAGGAACATAAATTGCAGAAGAAAGATATACCTAGAGTATTGCCCTTTGGAATATTACCTAAAATGTAAAACCTAAAATCAAAGACCTATTCGAAACCTAATACACTAATATGTTCAAAAGCCCAATTAAGATTCTCCTGCAGATATTAGAATTTATCAATTGCTAACAAGGATGTTCTTAGCTAAATACCAGACTTTAGGCATCTCACTTCTTTTCCGTCATCTCCTGTTCCACTAGGCAAACTGGTTTAGGCATCTGTTGCAATCGGACCACTTGGTCCAAAACCAGCGCAGCCATCCTTCTCTCCCTCCACCTTTCCTCGGCTGAGCCAGCACTGTGCCATCATCTCCTCTCTCCCAGTGGCCTTCTCTGGAGCGCGCCTGCCATGTCGCGACCATGTTGAGCCCCTACGTCGCTCAAGCCGACAGCCTACCAGCACCCATGCCGTTATGGCCCCTACCCATCCCTGGCTTCTCGTGAGGACATCGTGTCATGTCTCAAATGTTTAGCGATCTCACCAAGCCGATCAAGGGATTGTGAAATCGCCAAGATCGTAAGAAGGGGAAAGTAACTAAGGCAGCTAAAGCTATCAACTAAAGTACACGAATATGCTGGAGCTGGTTGCTTTCTCCATTAGCTGGTTGCTGGTTATACCCAGGACTTTTACAGCAGAGTTTTTTACAGACTGAAGATGAAATCGGGATGAAAACTAACAGGTTCGGCACAAAACATTAACAGTAAATACATCACAATAAATACGACATTAGTTTTGAGCCCTCGGATCCGACTCCATAACACAGCCGCAGATCCTGGCCCTCTATTTCCCTTAAGTGAAGTCGACGAACCGTCCTCTTGGTTGCCGTCTTCCCCTCCCTGTTCATCTTCTCGCGAGTTACTCTGAATTTTCAGAACCTGTGTCTTCAGGGACCTGACAATCCCTCCCCTCTTGAGTATATCCTTGTCCTCAAGGAACAAAGTGTGGGAAGGTGGTCTGAATGAAAGTAGCGTCTTCCCAGATAGCATCCTCCGGTCCCAAGTTTAGCCACTGTATCAGCCATTGAGCAACAGGCTCATTTCGGCGGGGCACGACCCTACGGTCCAGAACTGCCACTGGCTCAGTCTTGACTTTGCCATTTTCTCCTACTAATGGTAATCCGGGAATAGGAACTGCATGAGAACCCAGGTGTCTCTTCAATTGGCTTACATGGAAAACCGGGTGTATCATAGCTTGATCCGGCAACTGAAGTCGGTATGCTACAGCACCGATTTTCTCTAAGACCTTGAATGGGCCATAAAACTTCGACCTGAGCTTTAAGGAACCTCGTATGCCGAATGCTGCCTGCCGGTAAGGTTGCATTTTAAGATATACCATGTCCCTTACACGAAGTTTCCTCTCAGTTCTGTTTTTGTCCGCAAAATGTTTCATTCTCTCTTGTGCTCTGTGCATATTTTCCTTGAGCTGCTCCTTCATTCTTTCCTTTTGTTCCACAGTGACCCGGGCTTCATCTGACACATTGCAAGGAATGCTGAGTTCTCCCACTTGTGGAGGGGGATAACCATATAAAGCCTGAAAAGGAGTAAGCTTCAAAGATGTATGATACGAAGTGTTATACCACCATTCGGCCAAGGTCAACCAGTTCATCCACTCTCTTGGTTCTTGAAATGTCATGCTTCTCAAGTAAGACTCTAGATATTGATTCACTCTTTCCATTTGCCCATCTGTCTGTGGGTGATAGGCACTACTCATCCTCAAAGACACCTTCATCAAACTGAAAATCTCCTGGAACAAGTGACTAGTAAATATCCTGTCCCTGTCGGTCACAATGGCAATTGGCATCCCATGCAACTTAAATATGTTATCCATGAATATTTGGACTACTTGTTGCACAGAGTATGGATGAGACAATGATAAGAAGTGAGCATATTTAGTGAATCTATCCACCACTACGAAAATTACCTCCTTCCCCTTGGATTTAGGTAGGCCTTCAATGAAGTCCATGCTAATATGAGTCCAAGCCATATAAGGGACCTCCAGTGGATTCAAAAAACCTGGAATGTGCACATGTTCAGATTTGGTAATCTGACAAACGGGGCATTCTAAGATTAGTAATTCAACATTTTTTTTGAGTTTAGGCCAGTAAAATAGCCTTTTAAGTCTATGGTAAATAGCCCTCATCCCAGAATGTCCTCCCAAAGAAGATGAATGAAAGGAGTCAATAATCCTTTTCCTGCTGTCATTTCCAATTCCAACATATATTCTCCTCTTATATTTTACCAATCCTGATTCTAAGGTGTAATTGTTGTCCACGCCCGCTTGAATCTGATTATCAACCACTATCTTCTCATACTGAGGATCACCCACATAACTGTTTTTCACATCTTCTACCCATTCAGGTATAATGGTAACAATGGCTTGGCACTTCTCTTCTTCTTCCAATGAGTGACTATCCCTTCTACAGGGAGCATCAGCGGCCACATTTTCTTTTCCCTTCTTATATTCAACTACATAATCAAATTCCAATAACTTGAGTAGTAATTTGTGTTGTATGCCTTCTACTAACCTCTGTGTTGTGATGTATTTTAAACTCTTCTGGTCGGTCCTGATCACCACCTGATTGCCCAACAGATAGTGCCTCCATTTTTTCAATGCTTCAAGTATAGCCATGGCTTCCTTATCATACACCAACTGGGCTGCAGCTCTTGTCCCCAAAATCTTGCTAAAAATGCAATTGGTCTGCCCTCTTGCATCAAGACTGCTCCCAATCCTATACCACAAGCATCCGTCTCCAATATGAATGGTTTAGTAAAGTCAGGCAATGCCAATACTGGACATGAGGTCATAACTCTCTTTAATGTGTCAAAAGCTATGGACTGTGCTTCTCCCCAGTTAAACAAATCTTTCTTCAAAACATCAAAGAGTGGTCTGCAGATCTTACCATATCCCCTCACAAACCTTCGGTAATAGCCAGTTAGACCCAAGAATCCCTTCAACTTAGATACTGTGTTAGGAGTAGGCCAATTCACTACATCGGCAATCTTTTTAGGATCTGTAGCTACTCCATTCCCATTGATAACATGACCCAAGTATCCAATTTCTGCCATGGCAAAACAACATTTACTTCTCCTTGCCTTGAGTTGGTTTTGTCTCAGTATCTGCAAAGCTTGCTTCAAATGTCCTACATGTTCTATTAGATTCTTGCTATATACCAAGATATCATCAAAGAATACGAGTATGAATTTCCTCAGATGTTCACCAAAGAATTGATTCATGAGTGACTGGAAGGTCGCTGGTGCATTAGTCAGCCCAAAAGGCATAACAGTGTATTCATAATGACCCAAGTGCGTTCTAAAAGCTGTCTTGGGAATATCATTCTCCACCATTCTAATTTGATGGTGTCGGTGTTTTAGAACCGAACTTACGTAAAGATTGTTTGATTCGGGGGGTCTCCTAGAATGAAATCACGCAGAGATTGACACGGGATTTTATACGTGTTCAGCCTTCTCCGGAGAGAATAATAACCCTACTCCCGTGTGTGTATGGTATTGAGTGTATTCTGAACAATCAGGGGAAAAACTCAGACTATTACAGATGATAGTGCTTGTATTCCTCATGGCCCCATTCCTCTCTCGATTGCCGCTTTATATAGTACGTGAAGGAGCGGCTCCAGTGAAGCGGCGCCATCACATCCTCGTAATCGGCGACGCTGGTAGTAATCACCGCGATAATCCTCCACGCCGCCTAACGGCTATATACCGTAGATAATGGAGCATTACGTGCTATTACTTGGCAGAGTAACAACGATGATGATCTGTTGAATCCCTTAATCAATTGGGCCTACTTGTCTCAGAGGTTTAATTGATCATAAGGTGGTCATAGTGACCTAGTCGAGAAGAACCTACGATTATGAGGTAGTCGTAGCAAGACTTACGACTATGGGGTAGTCGAGCATAACTTACGATTATGGGGGTGGTCGAGAAGAACTTACGACCACCCAAAGAGGCTCTTCCCTTATAACATTTAAGGGTATACTCAGGACCATATGACGCCATATTTACTCGCAATAAGAATTATAGATAAAAGATAAAATGAGGATTATTATATCCTCGCCATCTAGCCCCCACTTCAAGTGAAAGTAACTTACTTGGTTAAGGAGTTATAGATGGTCTTACGACCACGAGAGGGTCGTAGAAAGATAGTCGAAGGAAAAACTCTTCGACATTAGTGTACTACTTTGACCGTAAGTATGCTTGGTCAAGAAAATTGCTTACGGCTATCAAATAGTCGAGAACATTTCTACGATCACGAGGTGGTCGTAGTATGGTGATCGGAAGACAAACCTTTCCGATTGACATTTCCTTTGGTTAGAAAGAATCTAACCAAGGAAGTAATTTCATTTGAGGTGTAAAAGCAAACCTGATTTTCTCGAATCGGACACGTTGTGGAATTTCAAACGACACCGTTAGCTCGTCTGTTGAGCGTTCCCGAGACGGTGGCAACCTTTGAATACCACGCCCGGCCCAAGGCACGCGGTTATAAATACTTACCGGGTAAGACTTAGGGTTCACACTTTTCCCCAAATCATCCCAATCGCTCATCAAGTTCTTGTCTTCTCCGCCACCAACTCAATCAAGAATCTCCCCTTACGAGAGAAATGTCCGGAGGGTCTCCGAGTGGGCCGAGTCGAGAGATGGATACTGGCGAAGATGCAAGCCCTTGTCAACGCTGGAAGATTCCAGAGAGAGTTCTCGTGGAGTGGTTCCCTGCGCATAAGCAAAGAATGGCCGCCGGGGAGGATGGACAAATTCCCGCCTTCCAGCGACAGAGTGTGGTCTACGATTGCCTGCTCACCCCTTTCTTACACTTATACTCGAGTATTTTGAGGTGGAATTGGTGAACCTTGGTCCCAATTCCATCACAATGCTGAGCGTATTTGTGTATCTCTGTGAGGCGTACCTAGGAATTCCAGCGGACCTTGAGCTCTTTCAGTATTTCTATGGAATGGCTCGACAAAATCGAATAGCCTAAGTCGTGGTCTAAGCTCCATGACGGAAGTCGAGGAGTACATTTAGATGTTCACCAGTCCTCATGGCCGGATGGAGGAAGAGGTGGTTTTATCGAAAGTCACCTCCGAAGATGCCTTTACCTTCCAGGAAGGTCGCGAAAAGAAATCTTCGTGGGATTTGATTCCCCAAGATATCAGTCGAATTGCCCCCTATATTCAAGCCATTAAGGATTTGAAAGAAGGGGGGTTGACTGGATGGCATGTGATGAAGGATTTCATCACACGCCGAATTAGCCCTTTGAAGAAACGAGTACCTCCTATGTGGAAGTACACGGGCCAAAAGACCCACCGTGACTACGAGGAGGGTAAGTAGTTTTTCGACTTAACTCTCGGTTTGGTCTTCTTCAGAATTATCTAATCGAGTATCTTTATCTGTTTTATACAGATCTTTCACAGGCAGAGATTGACGTTCGATTCAAACTTGTTTGTGAGAAGCCCCCACCACCCGGAATGGCGGTTCCTCAAATCCTTGCGGTTTTCTCCACAGAGGAAAAGGTTGAGCGCCTAAAGGTAATCAAAAGCTGATTTTATCCTTAGGACTTTATAGTCGTAGAAAGAACTTACGACTAGGTAGTGATCGTAGAAAATCTTACAATCAGGGACATATCGTAGAAAAGCTTACGACTAGGTACTGGTCATAGAAAAACTTACGACTGGTCATTGATTCTTCTTTTTCTATTTTTCTTTACAGAAAGTAGGCATGGAAAACCGCGACGATTTAAGAGGTCGAATCGATGACCATTAGCGTAGGGCGACAAAGTGGACAAGGACTCGGCTCCCCAGTAAAAAGCGCCGACTTTCAAGAGTCGCCGACAAGGAGGATCAAGCTCAAGTCCCTCGCTTTACCAGTCCTCGTTAAGGTCTGCAGAAGACGCATAGTCGCAGCAGAAATCAAGTCGAAACAATCAAGTCGAGGAGGATGAAGAACCTCTTATACGCAAGACCAGAAGACCAAGGACATGACCACAAAGAAGAGTCGAGACCGGCAACAGCAATGAGGAGGCCGTGGAGGTTGAAGAACCTCTTAGGCACAAAGCCCACAAGGCCAAGGTACCTTTTATTATGACGAGAAAGCTTTCACAGCCGCCACTTCTAGTTTTGTCAAGCAACTAGAAAAAGAGAACCGAAGGAGTTTATGTCTTTGTGAAGGACAACGCCGATCCAGCCCCTATTGTTGAGGGTAGCGCTGCTCTTGGAGTGGTCGAGACCGATCTCGCCCTCCGGAAAGTCGAGACCAGAGATGGTCCTCGTTCAAGATCCACGACCAGACGTGGTCGTGGCGAGCCTATTCTCAACTCTGAGCTACGCACCGCACGTGGTCGTAGCAAAGAAGTCGAAGAACCCTTCCATCGGAAGATGGCTTCAAAGTTTCGGTCAAATCCAGATGCAGAGGTATGTGAAACAAAGCTAAAGTGTAAGAACATCATTTACCTTTTGCTTTTCACAATTTGACTTGCTATCCTTTTGTTTGTTTTAGCTCGACTTCTTGGGCCCCGAGGTGGCTTCTATCGAGAAGCCCATTTCCGCCTCTCTAGCGATAGGAGAGTCGACAATGAGTGGTCGAAGGATCATCTTCGCCCGTGGTGGAAGAAGTCGGGTTCTCGAGGCGTTGTCACAACCGCCGGTTGTAGCCATGGTCACGAGGTAGCGCCACAATCGCGAGGTGGCGGCTATAACCACTCGGTAGCGGCTACAACCACGTAAATAGCGCCATGACCATCGATGTGGTCGTGAGACCAGCAGAGGTAGTCGCAAAGTCTCGCCCAAGGTGGAGATGTACCGACCACCGTCAAGGGAAAGAAATTGTTGCACACTCCTTCCCGGTACCCAAAGAGATGTCGCAATTTCAAATTGGAAGATGAGGAATACTTCAACTGCTCGATTTCTTTGGCCCCGCCCATAGTAGGGTCTTCGCTTAGATCTCACCATCGAGTCCCTCATCCCAAAGACATTCCCAATAGAGGGACACTTTTGACAATGAGTGTCTTGAGAAGGTTTGGTGGGATCAGTCGATAGAGTAGACAAGTCAAGCATGCAGAGTCGGGTTTACTCGATATTTGCTCGATCAACTATGAGTGTAAGTATTTAAGAATACTTATATATGTGATCTTCCTTGTTTTCATCGTCTTTCCTTTTGCGTAAAGTTCTAGAGTTAATTGTCGTTGTCGGTGAATATCACCGACAACTTCTAGAGTCATGACAGAAAAGAGGAACTCGCAAACAGCAGAGAGGTGGTAAGTCACTATTTTTCATAGTCATTTTCGACTTGACTACTTATATAGTGCTTAAGGTGGTTTGTCGTGGAAAAACTCATGACTAGGTACTAGTCGTAAAAGGCTTATGACTGATGCTTAGTCGTAGAACTTACGACTAGATCCATAGTCGAGAAGAACTTACGATCGATCAATGGTTGTAGGAGAGCTTACAACCAATTTAATAATGTTCATGTCCACTTTTAACCTTTACAGTTAAAAGCGATTTAAAAGACTCGCCGAGTCGCCGATTATCAAAAAGAGGAGTCGAGAAAGCTATGTGAACAAGTAGAATTCTCTTGAGGAAGGTTAAAGAAGCTAACTCAAGAATCAAGAAATGCAGGAAAAGATAAACAGTAAGTGCTGGACTTAGGACTGCTTATATTGTTGATTTTTACCTGATCGTCACTTCTTTTCAGAAAAAGAAAATGATACGAGACAACTTCAGGATGAAGTTAAGGAAAAAACTGTGGTTATTTGCGAGCTTTTTCGTATATCCAAAGAGAAGGATCAAGAAATTGAGAGGCTGAGATCTCGCTGATCAGGTAAGCATTTCTTTTCCTGCAGTCCATTACGAGTTCCCTTCCTTTTCTAATTCTTGTTTCCTCTTTTAGAAATGGATCTTGAACTGGGAAGACTCGAAAATGAACTTAGGGATAAGACTTTGATCTATAACGAGACTGTCCGCATTGCTAAGGCAAACGCAGATGAAGTCAAGTTATGGAAGGAGCGGCATGCTGAGACCGCTGCTTTCATAATGCGGAAATCGAGAAGTTAGATTCTCGTCTAGTAGGTAAGAAATTCTTTTACCTGTGACTATTTTATTCTCTCCTCTAGAAGTTTATTTACTCGACCAGTCTTATTCTTGTCAGAACAAGTGGTCGAAAACAAACAACTTCGCGAGGCTTCGACTTGTACCCAACAGGTCATGGAGGCGATGAAGATTAATCTTCAAGGCAATATCACGCTCCTGAACAATGTACTTGGTGAGCTACGTACTGAGGGAAAAGCTCCTCAAGATGATACGATAGCTGCTCACGTAAGTACTATTGGGGAACAAGTCGGGACTTTGCAAGAACTGGTGACCACTCTGAAGGCCAATCAAACTGAGTCCATCAAGGAGGCGGTCGAAAGTGCTATAAGTTATGCATTGGCAAAACTTAAAGCTCATGACCCCAAATTTTAATGTGCAACCAATCGAAGTCGACTTCGATCGCCTCAAGCGTATAAGTCGCCTTATTGAAGAAATGCAACCACTGGTAAAAAGTTTCGAAGAAATGCGACTAGGCTCTCCTTCTTCGAGTGATTTGTAAAAACCCGTGAAAAACAAGCTTTTGTTGATGTATTATATAATGCATCTTTGTTTCTACAAATCATCTTGTCGAGTAGTTAGTAACTCAAAAGATAATTAACGAATGAAAAATGTAATGAAAGACTAAGAATTGAAGTCAAATTAATAACTTTATCCTAGCCCTCGATTATTTGTTTAGTTTGTTTAGACAAACTAAGTAAATAGTATTAAAAGGGTTTCGAAAAGAGAGGTTTGGTTAACTTGTAGTTTTTGGTCACGATTGTCATGCAATCGGTCGAAAAAGTAGTAACGAATCGACACTAGGAAGTTCTTCTAGTGGGCGTGACCACGCAGAGAGGAAAGTCTTCGACTAGGTGATGTCACCATCTCCGACTAGATTAATTAAATCGAGAACAAAGAACTTGAGTTAAACAAACATCCAGAGGACTTCAAAAATTGTTCGCCCTTCTTTTGGAGGACTCGATAAGTCTGCCCCGGTATCAAGAATAGGAAACCGAATGATGCTAGGAAGTTCCTTCTAGTGGGCGTGACCACGCAGAGAGGAGAGACTTCGACTAGATGTGTTTCTTCCTCCCACCAGCCTGCATTTAATCGAATACCCCAAAAGCGCTTGAATAAATCTAAGAAAGTGCACTTGACTTAGAATATTTTTCAAAAGAATCAAGAAATAAACTAAGGTGAAAAGAGGAGGCTTTAAAAATATTTCACTAAATAGAACCCGAGCTCTTTGTGTTGGCAGCAAAGTGAGTAACGAGTCAACACTAGGAAGCTCCTTCTAATGGGCGTGACCACATGCAGAGAGGAGAGGCTTCGACTAGGTGATGTTACTCGCCTTTCACCAAAGATAAAGGAAACTGGTATTTGGAATATAGTCGAAAGATTATGAAAGCACTACTCAAAAGTAAGACAATAGAGGTAGAGAGAACCCGAGTCTTTATTGTCCGAATGATTGGTTAACATAAAACTTGCGTAACTGGTCGATGTTCCAAGAGTTCGAGAGAACTCGCCGCCTTCCATTGCCAATCGCATCGACTCGACGAGTAACTTCGACCACTGTGTAAGGACCTTCCCACTTGGGAGAAAGTTTGTTCCGATTAGACTTGGATTGGCAGAGCCTCAATACCAAGTCACCTACAGCAAGGCTACGAGGTTGAACCTTACGATCGTAGTATCTGCGTAGGGCTTGTTGGTAGACTGCTGAACGGATTAAGGCCCGGTTTCTCCTTTCCTCAAGTAGATTAATATCATCTCGCCAAGTTGTTCCCGGTTGAGTCTTTGAAAGTTTCACTGTGTTGACCTTATCTTTAGTTCCGAGGAAGCATGGCTTCAGCCAAGACTAGAAAAATGGTGTTTCACTCGTAGCTCGACCGGTAGTCGCATTTAACCGCCCATAATACGAGGGTAACTCTTGTACCCAAGCCCCGAGCGCTTGATGAGCGGGTCAAGACTCGAGTCTTAATTCCTCTCATTATTTGGCCGCTTGCACGCTCGACCGCCCCATTACTTTGGGGATGGGCCACGTACATAACACGCTTGGTACTCAACTCGTCAAAAATTCCTGAAATTTTGCGCTTGAAAATTGCTTACCATTATCTCGTAATTATTCGACTTTGCACTCCAAATCGAGTAATTACGCATCTCATCATAAACCGCTTTGCCGCTCGTTGTTATCCCAAATACAGTTCGCTTCAATCCATTTTGTGAACGATCAATAGCCACAAAAGGAACTCAAACCTCCCGGAGCTTTGGGGAACGGTCCTAGGATATCGAGACCCCAGTCGCAAAAGGCCAAGATAGAGGTATTGTTTGTAATGCCCGAGCGGGTTGGTGTATTTGCTCGCTATGAAACCGCATCGACACACTTTTAACCAACTCTTTAGCATTGTAAAGGGTCATACAAGAAAACCTTGTCGAAAAGCCTTACCACCAGCCGCTCAGAGGAAGCATGATTTCCACAGATGCCATCATGTATGTCGTGAAGGAGTGTTAATCCTTCGCTCTGCGAAATGCATCGCATGAGCACCCCTTGAGTACCTCGCTTATAGAGGACTCCTTCAACCAAAGTATACATTTTGGTTTTTCGATAAACGACCGCCTCGAGATCGCCTTTCGCATCGAACCCTTCAAGATACTCATAGATAGGCGCCATCCATGTATCCTCGTATTCTAGAGAGGCCGCCTCAATAGGAGGTGTCTCTCGATTCATCGACTGCTGATGGCTTCGAGTTGTTCCAAGAAGACTCCTTTGGTACTACAGATCGAAGAAGCTATTCGAGCAAGCTGGTCTGCGAGGAAATTATCCTTTCGAGGGATAAATTGTGCCTCGAAACCGAAGAAATGCTTTTCTAACTTACGCACTTCCAATAAGTACCGAGACATTATCGGGTTAGAGCACTAGTACTCTTTTCCGATTTGATTCACGACCAGTTGAGAGTCTCCTCTCACGAGTAGTCGACGAATCGAGAGCGCCACGTCAGATGCCGCCTAGCAAACCTTCAGATTCTCGCCACGCTGTTAGTGGCCCGAAAGTTTGTATGGCATACTTTAAGGTCTCTCCTAGGGAGATACCAGACCACCCCAAATTTCGAGCCACTTAAAGTAAGCGACCCGTCAAAGTACATCGCCCACTAGTCGTGGGAATCAGATCGGGATCCCTAATGTGTTCAGATTTGTCCATTCGCGACAAAGTCCGCCAAGATCTCGATTTAATGGCCGTCGACACGAATGGATGTCGAACTCCCCAAGTTCGACCGACCATTTTGCCATGCGCCCCGCTGCTTCCTATTCTCGAGGATCGCCCCAAGGGAAACTCGGACAACACAACTATTTTGTGCTACCGAAAATAATGCCGCAGCTTCTCAAGACATGAGGAGGGCATATAGAAGCTTTTGGACCTGAGGGTAACGCCCTTAGGCCCGTAAAACTTCACTTACGTAGTAAACCGGTCGTTGTACGCCACGCTCCACGACTAGTATCGCGCCATCGCCTCGGGCGTGGTAGCTAGGTAAATTAAGAGTGTTTCTTCCGGTCTTGGAGAGACCGTAATAGAGCACTCGAAGGTACCTCTTGACATCCTCAAAGGCAACGCTTTGCCTCTTTCGACCACTCAAAACCTTCGTGTTTCCTAAGAAGTTTAAAGAAAGGTAGTCCCTTTTCTCCTAGTCGTGTGATGAAACGACTTAAAGCCGCCATGCACCCCGTGAGTTTCGACTTCTTTCCTTGTGGTCTGAGGGCGATTTGGAGAATGGCCTTTATCTTTTCCGATTTTCTTCGATTCCTCGATAGATACTAGGAATCCAAGCAATTTTCCTCAAGAGATTCCAACACACACTTCTCGTGATTGAGTTTTAAGCGATTTTTTCCGAGGTTGTCGAATGTTTCTTATAGGTCAAGAATATGATTAAGTCCTTCATGCTTTTAACGACTAGATCATCAACATAGGCTTCCAAATTTCGCCTAGTTGAGATGAAAAGTCAATTGCATCAAGCGCTGAAAAGAAGCACCAAGATTTTTAGACCAAATGGCATTTTTACATAGCAAAATATACCAAATGGTGTAATAAACGCAGATTTTTCTTCATCGCCTAGACACATATTGATCCGTGGTATCCGCATTATGCATCTAGAAAACTTAACATCTCACAACCTCGCAGAGAATCAACCAACCGATCGATGCGAGGTAAAGGAAAATCGCCTTTTGGACAAGCTTTATTAAGATCAAGAAAGTTCACGCACATACGCCATTTGCCGCTTGACTTTCTAACCATTACAGATTAGCCAACCATTCGGATGATTGACCTCTTATAAAGCCCGCTTAAGTAGCTTATCCAATTCGATTTGATAGCATCTCGCCGATCAGGGCAAATCTCCGTAATTTTTGTTTTACTGGTACTTTGTCGCCGTAGCTAGCTCGCGGCTCGATCACCTCCCGGGACTCCGCATGTTCTGATGCTTGCCACGCGAAGACATCTCAAGTAGCTCTGAGGAAGGTGATGAGGGCGCCTTCCTATTTGGGGTCGGAAGTTTCCCCAATGCGAACAGCCTTCGAGGGCTCCCTCAAGGCCTAGAGGAACCTCTTTGACCTTGTCGCTCGGCTTCGGTGCAGCTTTTTAGGCTTCACTTACTAGTCGAAGGTCGATTTCTTCTCGAAATGGTATTTGTCCAACCATCTCGAGGGATCGACGGCCGCAGTATGCGCCATCTTCTTGTCACAATGAATTGTGATTACTCCTTTGGGACCCGCATCTTAATACATTGATATCCATAATGAGTAGCCATTAAGAATTTTGCCAAAGTTGGTCGTCCGAGTATGGCGTTATATGCCAGATCGAAATCGACCACATCAAAGGAGATTTTCTCGTCTCCAAATTACTTGGTGAACCAAATGTTAAAGGAAGAGAAACTTGACCAATCGGTTTGGTCAAGATCCCTGACGATTCCATGGAAAGAGTATCGCACGGTCTTACCTTAATCCCGGTACTTGCATTTTGTCCGGGCACTCGTAAATAAAATATTTAACGAGCGCCACCATCAACCAAAACTCGATTGACTCGACAATTGTTGATGGTGGGTTCGACCACGATCGGATACCGACTGTCGAGTCGAAGGAATCGATACCACTCTTCTCAAAGGAGATGGTGACTTCGACCACTTCGTAATTTATTGACAAGAGGAGGATCTATGGAGTTTACCTCTCGCTCAGCAGCCTTTGTCGCCGCTTTGATTCATATGCCGATGATCCTCCGTAGATGTGCTCGACGGCAGGTTATGGATCCCGAACGGCATCTCCTCCTCGTCATCTCAAGTCTTATGACCACTGCTTGCCCTACCCGCCGAGAGTAGGAAGCGGTCCTTGTCGCTGTAGTAGTCTTCAAGCTTTTCGCTGAAAGACCTTAGCTAAGGTCATGCCCTCCTTTTTATGGAAAGGACACCACCTAGGCTTATCATTTTTCCGATCGGGGCGCTTACCTTTGCCTCGGTCGGAATGTGGCTTGGAGGTGCGTGGCTCTTTATCATTCATAGCCAAGACCTCCTTGAACCGCCGATTTGGAGTTTTTGACCTTCGCCTTTGTTCTTGGACTTTTTGCTTTCTTATCTTTCTTCTTACCAATATCACCGGCTCTCGAGAGGTATTGTTTTCTTGATCGATTGTGTTGTTCCACTCGACCGCCTCAGAGGCGCTTGCATATCGATCACCATCTCAAAGAGTTCAAGGATGATGGTGAGGCGGATTTAAAGCAATATCTTCGTTATCCTTCTACTACGGACTCCTTGCTTGAAAGCCCCGATGACGAGATGAATCGAAACTTCCTAATTGAATTACGAACCCGACTAAAGCGCTTGATGAATTGGCGCAAGGTCTCGTTGTCGCTCGTCTCATCCGGCAAGTCGTCCTCCTTCCTGTATGCATTGTAAGTGCCCGAAAGTTTGCCAAAGAAGATCGCAGAGGTGTTGCCAAGAATGAATCGACTCGAGTGGTTGGTTCAATAACCACGATCGAAAGCGCACCTTCGAGCACAGCTTGGAAGGTAATTTGCCATCACATGTTCTCATCCTCCCGCCGCCGGATCGCTGTCAGTAGATTTGAAGAAATTCGATAGGATTTGGGATCCATCAAATTTCTCCATGTTTATTGGTCGAAGCGAGGTGGCAAATGAATCGCTCAAGATCGGGCGAGAATGCCCGACATCCAGTAATGACTTCTTGACGCCTCCTTTGCAGGAAAGAAGGGTTGATATCATCACGTGGTCGTACTCGACGATACCCAGTAATAGGTTGACCTGACCTATAATAGGTCTCGGTCCTACGAGGAATACTCCTCGTAGTTCATCTGCTGTCGCAGACTTATGTCGATGGTGAACGATCACCTCCGATAGGTTTGTTGATCATCACCGCTCAAAAATATTTCTCGAGTAGGAGATCGATGTGACTTCTCGCTTGCCGATTCCTTTGTGGTGATATGATCGATCGATCGGTAGTCAAGAAGTCGATTACTACGATTTCTGAATGATGCTTACGATGTGCTTCCAAATTTTTCCATCGAGACCGAAGTTTTGTGCGATCTCTTCAACGAAGAGGTCATACCGGCGCCGGCGAGCTCTCGTTGATTCTCGAGCAAATCACCGATGTGCTGGAGTTCTTGAGCTTCCTCTGACCGATATTGGATGCGCCCAGGTAAACTCTTCTGAGCCGCAATCTTCCTTCGTCGAGTAGCTTCAAGATCTTCCCTGTTAGACTCTTGAGACTGCCTCAATGAAGTGCGAGTATGTCGAGGATTTCCTTCGCGTTCATGAAGGTGTTGGTCGTGTCGGCCATTGGTGGTGTTCTTGCCACTGCCATGAGGGGGCGCAGTGCGTGATCTTCTGGGAGGGCCTCTAGTTCGGTCTCTAGGAGAGTGACCTTGATCTAAGGGAAGGACGAAGACCTCCCGTTGATGATTCTCACTTGCGCTCGAGGCCTCCCCGCTTGAGGAGTCATCGAGAGACACCATCTCGGCGATTTGGAGTAATCCTCCGTAGGGGAAGTCCGGTTATAACCGCCTCCGTGGCGCGCGTGATCATGGAGAGATGGTCGAATTTGTAGGAAAAGCATGCTTGATCCCGCCTCTCAAGGCCATCCGAGAGAGAGAATCACCAGATGTTTGGTGAAGTCCTAGAATTGTGGCTTCCAAAACTTGCCTCACCAAGTCGGATCGCCTTTAGGGGACTCCTGACACTTCGAGGTAAAACTCTCGTCGTGTTGTGAGTCCACCGGTGTAGTCCTCGTCAAATTGACCCTTGTCCTTTGAGAGGGTAGACTCCTCTCTGGACGCATCTTGTTGGGGGATATGGATCCTCCTCAACTCCATCACGCCGCATTGTCTCTGGATCTCATGGAAGATCACCGGAGGCGCAGAGCACCATCGGATGAGTCATCACTCGGCTCAGAATCGAAACCCAGATCCATGTCGACGTCACAGACCGCCAAGTCGAACCAATTCTCCTCGCTCCATTCTCCGCCATGAGTGCATGAGATTTGGAAAATAGAGAGTATGTTGACAAGAGATTACCGGAAGATCCCCACGGTCGGCGCCAACCGCCGGTGTTTAGAACCGAACTTACGTAAAGATTGTTTGATTCGGGGTCTCCTAGAATGAAATCACGCAGAGATTGACACGGGATTTTTATACAGGTTCAGGCCTTCTCCTGAGAGAATAATAACCCTACTCCTGTGTGTGTATGGTATTGAGTGTATTCTAAACAATCAGGGGAAAAACTCAGACTATTACAGATGATAGTGCTTGTATTCCTCATGGCCCCATTCCCTCTCTGATTGCCGCCTTTATATAGTACGTGAAGGAGCGGTAGTTTCTCCAGGTGAAGCGGCGCCTCATCACATCCTGTAATAGGCGCACGTTGGTAGTAATCACCGGCGTATTAACTCCTCCACATCGCCTAACGGCTATATACCAGAGATAATGGAGCATTACGTGCTATTACTTGGCGAAGTAACAACAGATGATGATCGCTTGAATCCTTTAATCAATTGGGCCTACTTGTCTCAGAGGTTTAATTGATCATAAGGTGGTCATAGCTGACCTAGTCGTAAAAGAACCTACGACTATGAGGTAGTCATAGCAAGACTTACGACTATGGGGTAGTCGTAGCATAACTTACGACTATGGGGGTGGTCGTAGAAGAACTTACGACCACCCAGTAGGCTCTTCCCTTATAACATTTAAGGGGTATACTCAGGGACCATATGACTGTTGGAGATATGCCCTAGAGGCAATCATAGAGATGATGATATTTCATTGTATCCATGATTTAATAAATGTTCCTTGAATATTACCTTTGTGTTGATTAACAAGTATGTGACTTGTTTGTGAAACTCTTTACTTATATGGTTATTCTAAAGTTGTCCCTAGTCGGAGTTCATGTGAGGACACACGTGAATGATGGATTAGCACATGTATCGTTAATGACCATGTTTCACAGTCATAGACATGGAGATGTCAAACCAATAATGTGGACACATGTTTAGAACATGGGGTTGGACCGACCCAACATGAGACATAACAATTATACTTATGGTTCTCTCTACACAATGTGTACGCTTTGTCCTTAGACCCGAGATTGTCGCATGTACTTGAGATGTGAATCGACCTACTTAGGGGCTATCAAACGCTACTCCGTGAATCGGGTAGTTATAAAGGTAGCTTCGGGTTTGTCATGAAGCATGTCATGAGGCATGGTCACGAGATGGGATTTGCCCTCTCTACCGAGAGAGATATCTCTGGCCCTCGAGTGATCGGATCCGTAAATGCATGGCCATGCTACTTAAGGTTAAGAGTTAACCTAGTAAGGGATTCCGGATCATAGGATCGAGATAGAGTGGTCACTTGGAGCTCAATCAATATCGTGAGGCAAAGGGATTGGCATGTACATAATGTTGTGATGGTTCGTCTGATATGATCTTTGTGTATCGCTTAGGAGTTGGCACGCCTTGCTAGAGGCCGCTACCAACTATTGACCAAGTATGTATACTGCGTCATGTCTAAACATACGTGAACCTATAGGGTCACACACTTATAATTGAAGCTTCAATTCGGATTGGATCCGAATTAGATCAAGATTGGGTCCTAATGGGCCTCTATTAGTAGAAGCCCATTGTAAGGACGCCTATAAAAGGAGGGCAAGGGCGACAGATTTGTGATGAGTTTTTCGTGACATCCTCAAACCCCGCCGCCACCCTCCCACGCCTCTAGTCGCCGCTGAATCTAGTAGTCCGGCGGCGCCGCTTCCTCCCGCACGTGGATACCTTTTGAGGCGCCAGATCTGTGGCGCTTGGACGAACCGCAAGAGAGGAGTCAGACGTGGACGCCGCGACGAGGACGAGGAAGTAGTACGACTACTCTACCCGACGCGTCGTGATCAACTTAGTACGACTACTCTACCTCGACGTCTCGATCAACTTAGTACGACTACTTCCGCCTCGACGTCGTGATCAATTCGCACTCGCGGCCTAGTGGTAAGACCGTGATCTATAACTACAATGATCTTGGTTTACTGTAGAATTTTTATTAATTTAGCTTAGTGTAGCCTACCCGTAGCCCTTCAATGACGTCATATTTACCTGCAATAAGAATTATAGATAAAAGATAAAATGAGGATTATTATATCCTCGTCAGATGGTAACCTGACTTGAGATCCAGCTTGGAAAATACGGTTGCACCATGTAATTCATCGAGCAAATCTTCTATAATGGGCAAGGGAAATTTGTTCTTAACTGTCATTGAGTTGAGCTGCCTATAATCGATACATAATCTCCATGAGCCATCCTTTTTCTTAACCATTATAGCCGGGGAAGAGTATGGACTCACACTGGTTCGGATCTCTTCGGATTCTAACAGCCGCCTGATTATGTCTTCCATGGCCTCCCTTTGGTGGTGTGGGGTCCGATAGGGTCTGATACTTGGAGGTTCTGCATCACTTTTCAAAGGTATAGAGTGATCACACTCTCTTTTAGGGGGTAGCCCTTTTGGCTCCTCAAAAACATCCGCAAACATCTGCAACAATTCTTGCACCTCTTTCGGTAAGATCACAGATTCATGAAGTTCAGATTCATGAGTCCAATTCACTTGTATCATGCAGCCCATCACTTCTGTCCTCAATAGCTTTTTCAACTTAATAGCACCCACTAGTTGATGTTTCTCTGAAAATGTGTCATCCTTGAGGATTACAGTCTGCCCTTCTTTGAAGATGGATAATTCTCTAGTATTTAGATCTATTCCAATTGGGCTATGTTCATACAACCAGTCGGCTCCAAGAATGATATCATAACTTCCCAGTTTTAAAAGTTGAAATGAAGTACTAAAAGTATACCCTTGCACCTTGTAAGTTATCCTCTCAGTTCTGGCATCCGAGGACAATTCACCCCCTCCAGCAACTGTTACTCTCTTTGAGGGCTGAGATATTAACTTACAATTACTCTTGATGGCGAACTCGTAGTCCATAAAAGATCTGGTACTACCACTGTCTACTAGCATCATAGCTGGTTTACCTCCAAACATGGTCCTCAATGACAAGGTAGCCGGTCCTGACAAGCCACTCATAGCCTTGATCGAAATTAACAATAGCTTTTCCTGTTCCTGTTTTTCTTCGACTTCTTCAGGGCTTCCAGGAGCTATAACAAATCCGGTTTCTTTGGTTAAGTCAGTCTCCTCAAGATTCTCATCTTCTTCATCTTCTCCTTGCATCAGAATAGTATGTAGTGCCCTCTTAACTTTGCATTTCAGATTGTGACCCGGAACCTAGGGCTCATTGCAATGCCAGCAGGTCCTCTTGTTACTTTCTTGTAACTGAAATTTTCCTTTCTCGTTTCCTTCCCCCACCATTCCTCTAGCAGGTCCAGTCTTGATATTAGTAGGATTTGTTCTGTTCCGGTTAAGAGCACCTGTGTGACTAGCTCTTCTAGCATGTACTGCCTTTTCCTCTAATTTAGCAAACCAATAGGCCTCTAACAAACCTTTGGGTTGGTGTATGCGGACCCCATATTTAATCTCTTCTTTCAATCCTCCAATGAAACAACTTAACAGGAAAGCCTCTTGCAAATATGGATGATTTCAAGACTAATTCCACACTCTTCTCATAGTAATCAATATATTTGCCGACGCTACCCATCCGCTTTCATAGTCTCGCAACCTCTCCACCGCATCATGTGCACTAGCTTCAAAAACGATCCGACAAAGACAAATTTCTAATTGTTGCCGCTCAGATTTGCCAAGGAATACCAGTTCCTTTAAACCAAGTATGCGCCTTCCCTGTGAAGTGTCCAGTAGCCAAATTCACCCAATGCTCCCTAGGTGTTCCTGCCATCTCAAAAAAACGTTCACACTACTCCAGCCACCCACTCGGTTCCTCCCCTGAGAACAAGGGTAGCTCCAGTTTTGGTCCCCTTATAACTGCCTCAACATACTGATGCCCTCCACTATTGTGGCTCCTGTTCATTCCTCCATTCGGGCCGATCAGGTTTACACCCGGGTTATCTGATGTAAACATTCCTCCTTGGCCGAGTGCAAAGGTATCAACGTTCGGGTTTGCATTCATTGCTGGGTGATAGTACATCGGAGTTGTGGCAGTTGGAACATACGCTTGCCAGTTCCATGGTGGTGCAACCGGTAGTACAGGTCCCTGAGAATAACCTGAGCTACTGATCCAGGGTGCTGCTACCAAAGGTTGCAATATTCTCCTGTGAACTTCACCTCCCCTTTCACCCAATTCTATTTGTGATGTGGTTCTAATTGCTGAAGAGAATACGGGTGAAGAATTTGGTCTTATTGTATTTGGCTCGACAAAAAAAGTGGTATGTGCTCCAGTCCTCCTGCTTTGCTCAGGATGCCAGGCAGAGCCCTCTCCCAGTTCTGCTGGTTTCGGTACTTCCCCTTTGGACATCGTCGCCATCACATCTGCATCCACCCGTGACGCTTGAGGAAACTGAGCGTATAGTAAATTTTTGATCTCCGCCACATCAGATTTCAGAGAGTCCAGCTCCAACAGCCTCTCTTGAATCTTGATGATCTCCGATCTATTCTCCATCTCGATCACTGCTTCTTCAACGGATTCGTGAGATCGAGTCTTAGCCACCATTCCTTCCAGATCCGACCAAGATAGGGGATTTTACAGCAGCAAGTATTTCGATTGCTCCAACCCTCTCTTAAGTCGATCTCCAGCTGAGAATCAGCGAGCTCTGATACCAGTGTCAGGTCTCAAATGTTCAGAGATCTCACCAAGCCGATCAAGGGATTGTGAAATCGCCAAGATCGTAAGAAGGGGAAAGTAACTAAGGCAGCTAAAGCTATCAACTAAAGTACACGAATATGCTGGAGTTTGTTGCCTTCTCCATTAGCCGGTCAGCCGGTTATACCCGTGACTTTACACAGAAGTTTTTACAGATCAAGATGAAACCGGATGAAAACTAATGTGTTCGCACAAAACGTTAACAAAGAATACAAGACAAGAATACGACATTAGTTTTGAGCCCTGATCCGACTCCATAACACGTACCGCAGATCCTCGCCCTCTATTTCCCTTAAGTGAAGTCGACGAACCGCCCTCTTGGTTGCCGTCTTCCCTTCCCTGTTCATCTTCTCGCGAGTTACTCTGAATTTTCTGAACCTGTGTCTTCAGGACCTGACACATCGTCGGCTATCTTTGGAGTGCTCCGCCCCCTAGCCTATTTAGAGGTCGCCGAGCCCTCCCCCATTGCTTTTCCCCGCACACCCTCATTGTTCCCGCTGCTGTAGTGGCCACCGACGCCGGCCAATCGCGTCATGCCGCGTCCCGCACCACCACCGCCAAAAGCCCTCAAGAAATTTGGGCATTCTCCCCATCAGAGCCGCTGTTGCTGCCTTCTTCCCTGACCATGGCCGATTCCACCAACGGCACCGCCGTCCCCTATCCATGAAGCCCCGAACCAATTCCTCGGATATGGAGTAACTCTTGGCCTCCCCTAAGCTACCCTTGTCGTCCATTGGAGCTCTCATCCACCCCAGCGTCGCCGCCATGAAGCACCCGCCGCGCCGCTCATGGCGCACGTTGCTGGACCGTCTCAGTCTCCCTCTTCCTCGAACGGCTGTGCAGGTGAATTCCACTTACCTCGTTGATGCTCATGCTCGGCCTAATTTTTCCCTTCTTTCTCTCCGGCACCACCGCCAAGGGAGCTATGCCGCCACTGCCACCATACACATCCGCGCTGCCTCTGTGGCCCACCGCCATCGACGCTAGGACTAACCCCGAGGTCGCCTCACCAGCCGGCTTCGTCTTTCTCCACATCGACCGCCACCATCGCCTTCCTTGGCGGTGGTGAGCCTTGCCCGAGCATGCCTAAGCCACCCCCTGATGATCCTCTATTCCTCTGTAACCCTCTATGCGTGTGTGTTTACAAGTAGTTAACTGACGGTGAGCAATAAGCTAAAGTTAGTGCTTCATTAGAGTATGATTGTCAGTAGCTCCATTGCATTATATTAGTAGCAAAGTTAGCAAGTTACAAGATAGTTAGTTTTTACATAATCAATTGACAAGTTGTATTTTCAAATAAATAACAGTTAGTGGTTATGTTAGAACAGTCCATAAGGTAATTACGGGCTGAAGATTCTAGTTAGCATTCATAGGTTATATTTTCATATAATAACATTCAGTGGAAATTCTAGGTGGCTAAGATATGATTAAATGTCAGATAGTTGTCATTAGCAGTAAGCCATCACCTTGTTAGGAGATTAGATATGAGGATCTAATAGGAGGATAGTCCTTAGAAAAAAGAGATGTTTGGCAATCGCTATGTGATCCAACTGAATAGCATTCTAATGTAGGTAATTAGAGTGTTAATAACATTTATGAAGTGTATTCAATTATGGATATGTTAAACTATAAGTTTCAATGACAGTAGGGGCCACATGTGTTGTATCTAATTAGTAGTGCATATGGTGGGTATGAGGAACTAACTGTAAGAACTGTAGGTAGGCTGATTAGTTAGATAAATGGTTAGTGCACTGTTGACATGTAACCTACAAAGACAAATCAATGATCATTATTTGAAATGTTAGCTAGTGATCAGAGATAGCAAGTTAGGCAATTAGTGGTTAGATGCTAATTAGTTGACCATTAGGAGTGGCTGACAGTGAACCCCCACATCGGTGGGTGTTTAATTAGAAGTTGATTAGTAGGTTACTTAGAGAGTAACCTGAAAGTACTTAGGGATTAATTCAAAATTCTTAGTGAATTGTTACCATATAAACCGCCAAGACAAACTTGATTAGAAATTATACTAACTCAATTTTCCAGCGCAATCTAAATTGAGTAACTAGTAGTAAAGATAACTGAATTTAATTACTAAGATGATAATTAATTATCATTAGTAGGCAATTAGCAGTTAATTTTAAAGAGCAAGTTTAATAAGAAATCATATTAAAGAGAAATATAGTTGCCTACCATATCTAGTTGAAGGCTAGCTAGGATATGTTGATATGTCATTACAGATAGGAGTTGTACAATAATTAGTAACACTATTGCTTAGTTAAGTGCTACGGCTAGGATTAAGTGAATATCAAATGACTAACAACTCAAAAGCAAATTAAGTAACCATTAGTAGCTAACTATCGATAGGCCACCAAGCCAGCAGATAATTAAGAAAATGATAATTAAGAAAACAAATCAGTTAGTGATTATTGCAATCAACAAGTATAGGGTTAATAAAATGAAATACTGAGTTAATTACCACATCATAAGGAGGTGTTAATAACCAGGTCACCACCTTGAAAAATCGGTGGAGTCTGACCAATAGTGTTAGTTAAACAAATCGCAAGTAATGGAACTAGCTAAAGATCGTCGTGGCGATAAACTCAAACCCGTAGATCCCCTGATCAAGTGTTAGGCTAATATCTAGCCCATGCTTGGAGATTCCAGCTAAGGCTCATGGAATTTCCTTGATAAATATAAAATCATAAAAGATAAACTATTAAGTGAGCTAGATCCCATGTGTCCATGAGACATGTGTCTACCCTATGCGAACCCTGCACTTATGCATAGGTCTCACTTGACTATCATGGAACTTCCTTGGTAAATAGGAAGTAATAACTAGAATAATCATTAGAGCAACAGTGGTATGTTCCCTAGTGGATAATGGAAGTCCATCCACCAGGCATCGCCTAGGCTCCGGCTATCATCTATCAATATCTATTCCCAGTAATCGAACGATCCGTGATCTGAAAGTAGATCTGAGAGTAGTACCTAACCAAGTAATCTCCCCCATCTAGGTAACAAGTGAGGAATGTTCCTGTGAACATTCTCTCTCTCCCTGTTAGATTTATCTACTTTTGTCTATAGTATTTCCTTCATCAACTCCTTTGGATATATCTTTGTCTGAAGTATTTCCTTCATCAACTCCTTGGTTATACTTTGTCTGTAGTATTTCCATCATCAGCTTCAAATGAGTATATACTTAGATCTCATCTGAAGTGCCCCCCTGCTTTCAAAATACCGGTAAATATGTTTAGTCTTATTTCAAGTGTCCTCATTTGTTTGAATGTATTTGGATTTATTGGATTTCATTTGAATGTTTTCACGCTTCTTGAGTTCAAGCGTATTCTCGTGAGATAGCATCCGGGTTAAGATGGAACATCAGTCCGAGGAAAAACAAGAACAAGACCAGGATCATCAGAATATTGGGTTTTATCATAATATGGAGCAAGGCTATTATCATCATATTGAGCCTATTCAGAATATTGAGCAAGTCGAGTCAATACTTTGATCATATTGCCCCTAATTTTTGCAATTATATTGTTTTAAATTATGAAATTGCATTGCTATGTTCTATACAAATATATTGGTCTAGCTCATAGGTAATGCCTTAACAATAATTGTGTATAAAGTCCCAAATCCTTGAATTTGGACATTACCCTTGTCACCGAATTAATGGTTAAAATACTAGTTAATAAGTCTGTATCTAAGTGTCATGCTTAGCCATGCTCAGATACATTGTCATTCGGGCAGTAATTTTCCCGATATCATTAAAAACCTTTGAAAATGATATTGGGCAGTCGAGGCTGGGAGTCTGGCTGGTATGTTGGCTAAAGGTAATTTTAAAAGAAAAACCTGAAAAACAGATTTCGACTTGGGCGGCTGGAAAGAGTGGCTGGTGCCGAGTACACGAGAGAGAGTTGGTATGTGGATGTACCACCCAAGTCAATTAAGGACTGAATCTGGTAATGACCTCTCATGTAAAACAGTGCAACCACAAGTCTATAACACTTAAGACCTGACTGACTAATTTGTTTGCCTTGGCGTGGCTTCGACGTTGGTGGATGCAGGTGGATAGATGGGGGAGAACGAAGCTGCGGTAACCGCACGACGCTCAAGGGAGACCTCTTGGATGGTACGGGGAGAGCACGAAAGAGGTGATACCTAGCGGTGCGAAGCTGCAATGAGGTGGGACATTGTAAAGGCCTTGTGATAATCAACATTAGCCACGCACCTACGGAAGTGTGTTAGGGCAATGTAAGTTGATTTATCTCTTGTGGGTAAAGTGTACAAACTCTGCAGAGTAAGAAAACTATCTAGATAGCCGGGCTCACGGTGAAGAGCGATATTGAGAACTTTCTTGATATAGCTTTCCTTTTTATAAAACCATTTGTGTGTGTGTGTGGAATTAAAAGGGTGGGTTTGAGCCCAGCAGTTGGAAATATTGGGTTGGAACCCAGAGAATTGAGAAAGCCTGGTCGAGGACCAGTGGTAAATATGGGATAGCCTGAGCATTGAGTGAACAAAGTCACTTAATGGTATAGGAGATGAAATCTCCACTAGTACTTTACAACGAAAACATAGTTTCTAAAATCTGTGTTAGTTAAAATGCTAAGTCTCAGGTTTTGCTACTACTTACCCTATTTCAAACAAGTGGCTTTATGCAAACAGAAGAACCACAAGCCATTCCTTTGTTTAGCCTTGCATCTATAATAATTGCATTGTGTATTGGCTCGCGAGTACGGTTGTGTACTCATGCTCGCTATTTATATTCTTTTAGCCAATAAGCATAAAATAAGGCTTCAGGGACAATTATGATCATTGGACAAGACTGAAGATCAAGAAGGCCAAGAACTAGGTCGCGAGTCCACAGTCGATTACTGGTGGGCATATCATGAGGGTTCCACGCGTTATACTTTGATTCTACTTCTGCTGCTGATTCTCTAAAAGTATTTGGCCTATTCGGCCATTCTACAAGTCAAAAGCTGTAAGGTATATTTACGCTTTATTTAATATTATGCAATAGCTTTATATTTTCGTGATATGTGTTTGAACCAACAATGTAACTATGTGTGCCAGCTACAGATCCAGAGAATGGCATAAATATACACAGTGGGTCCTAAGTTCAAAATTTGGGGTCTGACATATTCACCTCCTCTAGTCGGTTATCCTTAATCCTACAGACCTCTCCTAAGGAAAACTCAGACGACACAACTATCTTGTGCGCCTGAAAATAATGCCTCAGTTTCTTCGAAGATATGAGGAGGGCATATAAGAGTTTTTGGACCTGAGGGTATTGCTCCTTAGGCCCATGTAAAACTTCACTTACGTAGTAAATTGGTCATTAAACATTTTCACGTTCGGCAACCAGTAATAATCTCACTACCTGTGGCGTGGTAGCTAGATAAATTAAGAGTGTCTCTTCTGGTTCCAGAGAAACTAGAATAGGAGAACTCGTAAGATACCTCTTGACATCCTCGAAGGTAGTGTTTGCCTCCTCTGACAATTCGAAACCTTCATGTTTCCTTAGAAGTTTAAAGAAAGGATGTCCTTTTTCTCCTAGTCGTGTGATGAAATGACTTATGGCCGCCATGCATCCTGTGAGTTTTTGGACTTATTTCTTCATAGTCGGAGGATGCATTTGTTCAATAGCCTTTATCTTCTTTGGATTTGCTTCGATTCCTCGTGCAGAAACAAAGAATCCAAGAAATTTTCTTGAAGGGACTCCAAATACACACTTCTTAGGATTGAGTTTCAAACAGTGTTTTATGAGGTTGTTGAATGTTTCTTGTAGGTCAAAAATATAGTTAAGGCATTTGATGCTTTTTACGACTAGATCGTCAACATAGGCTTCCAAGTTTCAGCCTAGTTGTGGTGAAAAGGTCGTTTGTATCAAGCGTTGAAAAGAAGCACCAGCATTTTTTTAAGCCAAATGGCATTTTTGACATAGCAAAGTATTGCAAATGATGTAATAAATGCGGTCTTTTCTTTATCATCTAAACACACACTAATCTGATGATAACCAGAATATGCATCTAGGAAACTTAATATTTCACAACCAGTAGTAGAATCAACCAACTAGTCGATACGAGGAAGAGGAAAATCATCTTCTGGACAAGCGTTGTTGAGATCAATAAAGTCTACACACATACGCCACTTACCATTAGACTTTTTAACCATTACAGGGTTAGCCAACCACTCTGGGTGGTCGACTTCTCTTATAAATCCTGCCTTAAGTAGCTTGCCCAGTTCTGATCTGATAGTGTTCCGTCGACTAGGTGCAAATCTCTGTAATGTTTGTTTTACGGGTTTCTTTTTAGGCCATAAAGCTAGCCTATGCTCGATCACCTCCTTAGGGATTCTGGGCATGTCGGATGCTTGCCACACAAAGACATCTGCGTTAGCTCGGAAGAAGGTGACGAGGGTGTCTTCCTATTTAGGGTCGGAAGTAACCCCAATGCGAACAGTCTTTGAAGGCTCCTCTGGATTCACGGGAACTTCTGTGACTTGATCGTTCGGCTTTCGTGCAGCTTTAGGCTTTGACTGCTTGGTCGAAGGCTAACTCTTGCTTGCTTCTCGAGTTGGTATCTGGCCAACCATCTCGAGGGATTTTTGGTCACATATAAGTGCCATCTTTTTATCACAACGGACTGTGATAACTCCTTTGGGACCTGGCATCTTACGACATTGATAACTGTAATGAGAAGCCATTAGGAATCATGCCAAAGTTGGTTGTCCGAGTATAGCATTGTATGTCGTGTCAAAATCTACCACATCAAAAGAGATTTTTTTTCTGTCCTGAAGTTGTTTAGAGAACCAAATGTTACAGGAAGAGAAACTTGGCCAATGGGTTTGGCCGAAGGCCCTGATACAATCCCATGAAATGAGTATCGTACAAGTTTTACCCTAGTTCTGAGCACTTGCATTTCATCTAGGGCACTTGTAAACAATATATTTAATGAACTCTCACCATCAACTAACACACGATTTACTAGATAGTTGTTGATGGTGGGCTCGACCACGATCAGAAATCGACCTGGTCGAGTTGAAGGGATTGGACAATCACCCTTCTCAAAAGAGATGGTTACTTCTGACCATTTGGTAATTTATTAACAAGAGGAGGGTCAATGGAGTTTACCTCGCACTCGATAGCCTTGAGCTGTCGTTTTGACTTGTATACCGAAGATCCTCCATAGATATGATCAATAGTGTGCTTCGAATCTTGAAACGGCATCTCCTCATCGTCATCGGACTATTTTCAACCGCTTGTTTGCCCTACCTCCTCGAGTGTAGGAAGAGGTCCTTTGCCAGTATAGTAGTCCTCGAGCTTTCGTTAGAAATCTCAGCAATTGCGAAGGTCATGTCCTTCTTTTTTGTGGAAAAGGCACCACCTAGGTTTGTCATTCTTCCATTCAGGGTGATTACCCTTGCCCCGGTCAGAGTATGGCTTGGGGCCTCGAGGCTATTTATCACTTGCAGCAAAGACTTCCTTAGCGTTATTGACTTGAGGATTTTGACCTTTGGTCTTATTCTTGGACTTCTTGGCTTTCTTATCCTTCTTGCCACTCTCACCTACTTCTTGAGGATCTTTATTATCTTGATCAATGGTTCTGTTCCACTCGATCGCTTCTGCAGCAGTTGCATATCGGTCGGCCATCTCAGAAAGCTCGGCGACCATAGCCAAAGGATTTAAAACGATCTCTTCTGTGATTCTTCTACTGCGGACTCCCTATTTAAATGCTCTGATAACAGAAGATTCAGAAACCTCAGGTATGGAATTGTGAACCTGACTGAAACGTCTGATGAACTGACGCAAGGTTTCGTGCGAGTTCTATCTCATCCTGTGCAGGTCATCCTTCTTTCTGAGACGGTTGTAAGTGCCCTAGAAATTTTCTAGTGGCAGATCGTAGAGATGTTGCCACGAATAGATCGACTTCAGTGGTTGATTTAACAACCACGACCGAGCAGATCCTTCGAGCACAGTAGGAAGGTAGTTTGACATGATGTGCTCTCCTCCTCCAGCTGCTCGAGAAGCAGTCGTATAGATCTAAAGAAATTCGATGGGATTCTACGACCCATCAAACTTTTTCATGTTCATAGGTCGAAGGTCCGGCGAGAACGCCCGACATCCGGTAATAATATCATGACGCCTTCTTTGCAGGAAAGAAGGGTTGACGTCACCAGGTGATCGTAGATGACGATACCCGGTGGTAGATGGACCCGACCTATGATAGGCTTCAGTCCTACGAGGGTAATACTCCTCGTATTCCATATGTTATTGCAAATTCCTAGGTATAAGTGGTAACAATTACCTTTTCTAGGAGCTTGCCGATCACCAGGTGTTCAAAGAACTCTTCGCCAACTGGAGTTATGATTAGGGGAGTGACCAGACCTCGTTGCTCTCCATGAGGGGAGTTATTCGAATGACTGGTGATCGATGGTGTTGTCGCGGTACGACTACCAGAATGATGTCGGCGAGTTTGCTCAAGTCTGACCATTGTATCTTGAAGCCTTCGTGCGATCTCTTCAGCGAAGAGGCCATAGCCTAGCGCTCGTCCAATCTCTTGAGTTGGATTATCATGTAGGTCATTTTATCCTTTGAAGTTCCTGAGCTTCTTCTGACCAGAATTGAATGCGCCCAGGTAAAGCACTCTGGGTTGCAATTTTTCTTCTACGGATGGTCTTAGGATCATCCACATCTAAATTTGCTTGAGTCTACCTTAGTGGAAATAAATCATTTCTAAGATTTCTCCCACGCTCATGAATGTGATAATCATGTTCATCGCCAGAGGCGTCCTCGCCATCTCCACGAGAGCCCGGAGTGAATGAGGGAGGGGAAGCATCCCTACTTCTCCTTCTCAGAAAGAGATTAGGATCTAAGGGGAGGACAAAGACCTCCTAGATATGACTTCCACTTGTGCCCGAGTCCTCCTGGCTTGAGGAGTAGTCAAACGACAACACCTCGCGACTTAGAGCAATCCCCTCTAGGAAAGGGAATTCTGGATTATAACCGTCTCCAACCGAAGGTGTACCCTGCGATGGTATGGTCGAATCCGCAGGAAAAGTGGCCTCGACCACACGCCTCGTGGGGGTAACCGAAGGGTGACGATCACCAGATTCTTGTTGAGTCCCGGGATGATGGATTCTAGGATTTACTGTGCCAGGTCGGACTCCCTCAGACGAAATCAAACATTTGGAGGGGGAACCCTTGCTATACTCTGCACTTGTCTTGGTGCAGTCCTGAATATGGGCGGTTGGACCCTTGCCCTCTGGGGAATTAGGTCCCTCATTTGGATGTAATGTTGTGAGGGATAGAGATCCCTCATCAACTCTGTATGTGGCATGGTCTCCTGGATCTGGTGAAAGATCCCTGGAGGCGACGTAGCCGTCGGACGAAACAATGCTCTCCTCGTAGCAGACATCCATGTCAAGTTCTGCATAGTCGGCCAAATCAAACCAGTTCTCCTTGTTTCACTCTCCTACCATGGAATCATCAGAGTTGAAAGAAAATCAAGAGAACTTGCCGAAAAGGATTCACCGAAAAACTCTCCACGGTCGGCGCCAACTGTCAATGATCTAGTATTGATCTTACGTATGAAAATATTCGGGGGTCTCCTAGAAATAGATCCACATAGAGAATGACATAGGGATTTAGACAGGTTCAGGCCTTCTCCAAGGAGAATAACAACCATACTTATGTGTTCTTGTATTGACTATCTAGGTTACAATAAAGAAGAAGCAGAATTATGCGTAAAGTCTTCTCCCCCTTGGTCCTCCTCTCTGTCTTGTAACACCCTGGCTATGCGGAAGCCAAGATGCAACCTAAACTACTAACATCAATCAACTCTATAAATTTTTCTTAACAAATCAACCACTAATAACAGCTAAACTTCATCACATAACAATTCTGATATCTTAACTAACATAAATTTCAGCAAGGATTTAAGCACTAAATTTCTGTTTATAACAATTCAATCAAGAGGAACAATATTATGAATACGTTCGAATAATTTCAAACCATCAACTAGCATGAATAAACTTTAAGGACGAACAATAGAAGTACCATGAATCCAATTATTACATTCAATAATTTCCAAATGAAAGGTAGCAATAGAAATATTATTTAATTGGTGAAGTATGTGATAATGTGGATTTCTTCATGTAATCTACTCCCTCCCAGGACGTGTCATCCTCAACAATCACCTAAAAACAAAATTGGCAAGAGTGAGTCCAAGACTCAGCAAGTACGAACGAACGGCATAAGAAACATTGAATCGAATACAAAATAGAAACATTGAATCGAATACAAATCATTCTCAAATTATCCCATACATATGAATATACTATGAATGCGATGAAAGATGCATATATCTCCACTTCTCTTCTGTATATACCGGTATAGCCAGTGTAACACCCGTCGGTGTTCACCCAGGCCCGTATTATCAAAATATGGGGATCCAAGGCCCGTATGAAGAATCTTTCATATGGGGATCTATTTGCCCACATTGGAATGATGGGACTTATTTGCCCATATTGGAATGATGGGACTTTTAATACCCACTCCTGTTGATGAGGCATGAATGATTGAAATGAAATGAATCTCAATACCCATTCCCGTGGGCTAAACATAAAAACTTAGAATGAATGTAATGAAACAAAATGAACGCTTTCATACCTTCCAATTGTTATAAGCATTTAACGGAAACAAGCAATCAATAGAAAAAATACTTATACTTCATAAGATTATCCATATCATAGTAATTCAACCAATTTGTACAAACACACACCCAAGATGACCCAAAATGTACTTGCCTTTCGCGTTGCGACAAATTGAATGTAGAGAAGACGAAACCAAACCCAAGGTCACTCCGCCTACAATAAATACTTTACTCAAAACAAGATTTGACAAGATATAACAACGCTAATCGCAACGCTTTAAACCGCACTCCCAAAAACCTATATTTCTTATATTTAATCTACTCAAGCAAAATGACGAACTAGCAGTAACTCAATACTGGACATCGACCTTCTAAAATACATATCTCCCATTCTACTTATCATAAAAAAAAAGCATTTTCAGACTCCCTGGAAAGATTACGAAATTGTCTACAAAAGTTTAGTTGGGCAAATTCCCAAATTTTGCATTGAACGAATTTTAACAAACAGATCAAAACAACTGTTAGAATATGACAGACATTCTGGACAGAAAATTTAAAATAGCCATAACTTTCATTTGGCTGATCCAAAAATTGTGTTCTTTACCATTCTAGAAAGATAAAAGAATTATCTACACAAATTATGTTGGTTAACATCTCTGATTCGGCCATCATATATCTTTAATCTATCAATTACCACGACTGCTATAACTTGATAGATATTCCAGACAGCAGTATTGTAAAATTCATATCTCGAGATCAACTCATCCAAAAAATTTGATCCAGCACTCTAAAGAAAGATAACGATATAATCTATCTTTTATCTAACTAGACCAAATTCAAATTTCGAGTGCAAGTAGCCCAAATCATCCTCGCAACGTTCTACCCAAAACTTGGCGAATTTGGACAAAATAGAAACCCGACTTCCCATTGGCCAAACGTTCTACAAATTAAACAATAATTAAACTACGGCTTGCTAAGGGCCTTCAGAGTGTTACCCTTAAAGATCTTGATGAAAAACACAAATCCCCGCGAATTTCCCTCTTCTGTTCCTCCTTTCTTTCTCTTCCACCTTGTTTCTTCTATTGGCCGAGCAAGGAGGTAGCAGCACTGGGGAGGGGAGGTGCTACAGTGGCGGCGCTGCAGTACCGCGGCCATGCTACAGTGGTAGGGCTAGGGTTTAGGTGGCCTTCCCCCTTCCTTTTAAGGCTGGCTGATTCAATTGGGCCAAGACACCGTGGGCCAAAGGCCCAGGTTTGCTTACTCCCGCTCAGAAATCTGAATTTCTAGATTTAATTTATTTAATTCTCTCTCTAATTCGATTGAAGTATCTAATGCTATACAGGATATTACATGTCTGCTAACTTTAGCCCTTATATAGTGCATGTAGTGGCAGCAGTTTCTCTAGGCCAAGAGGCGTCTCGTCATTTGGTGTACCACACACGTTGATGGTTGTTACTGTAGGTTATGATACCACCACGTCATCCGGCAGTAACCGTCAGAGATAGGGGCGTAATGCAGTTATTCAGAGAATAACAGCGTATGCTAACTGCTCTATGTCTTAAACATAGTGCATGAGATTCCCCGATTGATTAGGCCCACGTGTCTGCTGGATTTATCAATTACGGGGTGGTCGTAGGCTAGCTGACCTGGTCGTAGAAAGTCCTACGACCACAAGGTGGTCATAGAAAATCTTACGACTATGATATGGTCGTAGAAAGACTTACGACCATGGGGTGGTCGTAGAAAGGCTTACGACTACCTAGTTTAGTTTCTCTCTTGTGGTCATTAAGGGGTATGCTTAAGAGTAGTATAACGATATTGCTATCTATAATAAGACTTATAGATAAATAAATAATTGAGGATTATTAGATCCTCGTCCCCCGCGCTGCTTGATGCAACCCGTCGCATCGAACTTCCTATTCGGTCACCCTTGTCCATTTTGCGCTATGCTTGAGTCAACTGACTTCACGTGACATCCTCGATCGTTCTAGACCTCAGATCTCCAAACCTAATCCCGACCATCCTCACCATTGACCGTCGTTGACCTCCAAACCTCCTTCACAACAATAGACCAAGAAATTGGAACAAGTTCTTCGCAACTTGACCCACTCATATGCACTGAAAACCATGAAAATGACCTAACCTACGAACATTGTTGCCTTGTCGGCCAGTGAAACAGGATAAAATTTGTCAGACCACCACTCATGGCCAGTCTAACCACCCCCTGGCCGGAAGGACTTAGCCTGATTTCCTCCATGGAAATCCGAAACCTCTTTGAAAATTTAAAATGAATAGAACTTTTGACTGGAAGCTCCAAAAATTATGAGACCAAGTGCAGAAGAATCTCCTCTCTTGCTTACACCCTCTATTTTTGGCCTAGCTACAAACTCGAAAGTCACCTTTTTGGTTAGTCAAACTGCCACTCATGGCCGGTCTGACCGCCAGCCTCTTGGGCAAAGCCCTGGCCAGTCAGACCGCCACCATGGCCGATTAGACCGCTTGAAATCTAACAGTTTCTGAAATTTGCCGAAAACAAGTGTTTTGACAAACCCTCACTACCATTGCCAATGTATCATCATCCTAAGATCGTAAGCCTATCCCCATAATATCTACAAACGAAAGATGGTTTCCCTATCTTTTGTTTGTCTTTTCTTTATTTGTGTACGTAGGTGCACTGGCACGCTCGCAACCTTAATCCCATGGAAAGAAATCCTCGAGCGATTTCTTGTGTCATACACAATGTATGGGGAGATTAAAGGGGGGAAGGAAGCAATATGCTACCTAGATCAAACGTGAAATCTATATTATGTTTTAAAAGAAGAAATGACATTCATAAGATGTAACTTTAATTTGAAATGATATGCCTTTTTAAATGGGATTGTCTTTATTTGGAAGATAGTTGAATTTTTGTAAGCATAAACCACATTTTCCATTCATTAATGGATCAGCCTCCAATCATGTTACACTAATCTCCATACAAATCAAGTGATCACAAAAAATACTTAGACTTGAGAAAATTTCAAGGGATCTTAGAAATAGCAAATCTGTTTTTCAATTATGCATGCCTATTGAATTCCTGGTTTTCCCTCCTATTTTCTGACTTAGCATAGCGCACTAGTTCTAGAGCTTGATTTCAGACTTCCTTCATAGAAACTTTGTAGATAAACTGCATGCAAAAGTTTATCTCATCTCATATGTTTACACATGATGCCGTGAACCCCCAACCTATTTTACCCTTTCTCTGTGAAATCTCTAGCTCTAAAAGTTTCAACGATGCCAACATATATATATATAAAAAAAGATGCAACATCTCATAAGCATTTTTTCAACGATTGCAACAATTTTGCCCAACGGTCACAATATTTTTTTCAACGGTCACAACAAAAAGAACTGTAGGATGCAACATGTCAAAACCAAAAGAAACATCTAGAGAACGTGTGCAACATTTTTTTTCAACAGTCGCAACAAAAAAAATTGGAGGATGTAACATATCAAAACAAAAAGAAAAATGGAGAACGTGTGCAACATTTTTTTTCAATAGTCACATTATTTTTTTTCAACGTCACAACATCTCAAAAATCCAGATGCAACATTTTCAAAGAAGAGGACATCTCAAAATATCTCATGGGCTGCAACATGCCTGCAACACGTTTCGTAATGTAAAAGACATCCATCCGGAGGAAGCAGCAAAATAGCATTACCATAAGTTTACAGCAGGGTCACAACACTATACACAAAAGAGTCTCTCCTTATCGAATCAGATGATGAAAATACAAATTATTCAATGAGCACCATATCACTAACTTCAAACATAGCTGGTCAAATCACATCAAGAACGGCTAAAAGAAACACCATCAAGCGAGCCGAACGCATACAAACCTAACACCTCTCAATCAAGACCGGCAAATGGATCGAATCTTTAACCAGAAAGAAGCCCAAAACCCAACAAAGAGGGGCAGGTGAACCCCACCAACTACCAAGAGCCGCAAGAACGGGGGAGAAAGGGGCACCTTTTGGATCTACTCGGTTGTAATTCCGGCAGCCGGAGGCATCATCGGCGCCGGCATGGCGTCGGCTACTGTATTGCTCGCTCTTCTTGGTTAGGTTTTGTGGGGGGCCCTGAAGTCAAATTCGTTTCAAGTTAAGAGATTACACCAGAGGCATAACTCTTAAAAGGGAACGGGCCCGATTTCAAGTCCCCGAATATGTGTCTCGCATTAGCTCCAAAGATCAATGGCTAATGTGCACATATCCTAAACAACATTGCACACAGTCATACACAAGTCATATATTAACAACAGTAATTTACAAGACTAGTGTTTAAGTACATAAGTTACACATATGACCAACGGTCAACTAAAAACAAAAGTACATAGCGGAAACAAATATAAACACCAAAAGATACCACCAAGTGTGCCCAACACCCGAAGGCAACTAAGTGGAGGTAGAAACAACATCATTCGTTAGCGTTGCCATAATCGACGCTAACGGATGGATCGTAAGCAAAATCGTCCTCACCTGCAATAAGTGGTTAATCTATTTGAGCATAGAAGGTACTCGCAAGTCTTACACAAACTAACAAAAGAAAGTGTATGATATATCATATTCAATGGATTAGAGAGTAAACATGCTAGAGGTTGTCCAAAGGAAGGCTATATTGACATTAGTTTTGCATAAAGCGACAAGTTTTATTCCTACACTTTCTAATTTACAAAGGCCATTTTGTAATCAAAATTTGGACTAAAGACATCAAGTAACTTTGACATAATCATAAATCAAACATATCAAAGTGGTTGTCCACTTTGACTACCATTCATGCCGATACCAAGTTATCACCCTGTCAAGTTTTAATTTGTAGTCTAACAATGATGTCAATCAAAATAAGTGTTGTCCTTAATCGTGGACACGGCCATTCAAATAGTTTTAACCCTGTAGGGGTGTACATCTTTACCCACACGACTTGATTAGCCCGTAAGCCTCCGGATAATGGCACACTTCCTTAGGTATGTTGGCCAGGGAAAACAAGACTCGGTATTTTTCAGCAAGAAGATCTTATTCAGTTGAATCACCCTTGCAAGACGAGATCCCGCTTAGTACAAGCTATTGATAGAACCTGCTAAGCGGGGCATGCAACTTGTGTTGGGAATGACGACCCAATCAACAGAAATTTAAACATGTGCTCACTCGCACATATTAAATTGAAATTGGTATTTTTTTAGTGAGAGGATCCTTGCCTTGATGATATTCCACTTGTTCAATCTCAGGAGTCTCAGATATATAATCACTCGCGTTGGGCAACTCAGAATCCAAAAATAACAAGAACAAGTAAACACCGAGAGAAATCTCGAAATGCCAAAATGCTGAAAATGCATGAGAAATTTACAGTAGTGAGGTTCTGATTTTAGATGAATTTAGATGAAAATTTTTAGTTCATTTGGAGTCTATATGAATTTTCTATGGTTAAAGTCCTTAATGTGCAATTAATTTAATTAGCAATTTTTTTTGTAACAGAGACATGTGTGAGAGTTATTCCAGATTAAAGAATAGTAAAAATTAAAACTAACAAAATTTATTTCACTTGGTTCGGAGTTATAATGAATTACGTATGAATTTTTGTAATTTAAACCATTTTCAGTGTAAAAGTAATTCATTTCGAGATTTAAAACGTAGCGAGTACTTTTTATAACGGACGGTATCCAGCCCTATTCGCTGACGAGCGGGACCCAAAGTCAGCGTTTGACCCGGTTGCTAGTCCCAAACGAAAGGACGCTGAAAACGTATTTTATGAAATAAGTCTTCTAATAACAAAGACATACTTTCAGTTTTAAACGTATAAGAAATACATCTTCCTTATTAGAAAACGTATTACACTACTTTACTCAAACACTTAACCAGTAACATGGGCCCACCTGTCAGCGTCTCGACGCGGAAACTAGCTGTGCTTGGGCCCGCATGTAAGCGGAACATTTCACAATAATCAATTAAAGGTTAAGGATTGTTTAACCTAAACCGATAGCAATTAACTCTAATCATCTCCCTACAACTCCGGTCGAAAATCCAACAACAGGGGATGTTGCCACCACGTGCTTGCTTCACGGCTCGCCGACGCTGGGGTCCATGCTGGCATCAACCAAGGACAAAAACGGATGCAAAATAGTCTTGCGGGCCTAATGGTGGCCGGAGGTTGGCCGGCGGTGAATCCTAGCGGCGGCTCGACAATAGAATGTGGCAGCGCAACTACTGCTCAAATGAAACCGCCTATTCAACGACACATTAAGCAAATACAAGCATGCTTATGCCCCTATGAGGTATATAGAAGCTACCTAAACCAAGGGAAAGACCAGAGGATCACGATGGTGCTCAGGCGACGGTGACCGAGTGACGACGATGATAGCTCCACGTGGACAAGACAACCTAGACAAAATCAAACAGAATGAGTGGTTGGGATAGCTTAAGTACAGCTCCTAGATGCTTTGAAAAGAAGGGATTGAGCAATGGCTTACCGGATTAGAAATTAGAACGAAAGAATCAAAGTTGACCAAAAATAGAGAAAATCCAAATTCCTGATAACCCTATGAATCAAAAGACAAATTGATTGAGGGGTTTTGCTCCTTATATCTTAAGACAAGATATGACGCTCATGAATTACGAAGGAGCTCACCGGAGTGAAGAAATACACGACAGCGGTGCTCCGGGTGCGCTTGGACCGACAAAAGACAAGCTCCTGTTCCCGATGCTGTGCTACACAAAAGAGATCCGGCTTAGCATAAATGAGAACGGCAAGCAAGGAGAAGAAGAATGGCGTAGAGAACAAAGAATTTACCTCAACGAGGAGGAAGAGAATGCCGGCTTGTCTACTCGGCCGAGGATGAACCGATGGAGTTTTGATGGCTTTCTTCGATGCAGAAAACGACGATGGCCACCCGTGGCAGCACTAGAGTAGGCAACGTCATCAACGGTGAAGCCAAGTGGTGATGCATGCACCGAAAAACGCAGACGCGACGCCGCCTCGCTCTCGGTCGCGCGAGAGCTAGCACGGCACTTGAACGGCGCGGAGAAGACAAGGAAGAGAGGCTGATGAGTGGGTCTGGGTTGTCAGTCTCAGTGGCGAAACATTGCGATCGGATCAGCGCGAGCAAATGGGTGCGGTTGGACCAAGCATTGTAGCTCACTCGGTCGGTTCGAAAATTCTCTCGGTCGGTCCGAACGTTTCCTCGATCAGTCCTATCATTTCCTCGGTCGGTCCAACGTGATTTGGGTTGGGTCTAGCCAAGTCAAGCGGCACGGGTCGGCACAGTCCAAGTGGCTCTCGGCGGTTCGAATGGGTTAGGCTGAGTCGGATTAGTTGACCGGATTAAATTCAAACTTCAAAAGTTTGACCGGTGAGTTAAAAATAACAAATAAAAATTTAAAAATCTAAAAATTTTTAGGGATAATACTGGGATGATATAGATCCCATATAAATTTTAAAATCTCACTGCTCACGATTTAAACACTTAATTTAAAATCCTTAACTAATAGGGTTAAATAAGTAACATATATTTTTCTTAAGGTCAAATTGATTTCTAAAAATTTGACAAAAAATATATTTATTTATGATAATTAATCTAGTATTTGATTAAATTATATTTCCAGAGATCTTTACAAGCAATAACTTAATTTTTCTTTTGGAGTTGCTTTTCAAGTTTTAAATTTGACTTGAAGTTGTTGTTTTCAAATGCAACCATTTGTGCACATGATTCAAAATGTCATGTATGCTTATGAAATGCATATAATTATCATTTATTTAAAATGAGGCTGTTATAGGTTTATTGGGTGGTGTTTGGGGGTTTGGAGGGTTTGGGTGTATGGGAACTGGGAACTGGGAAGAGAGAGCTAGAATGAGCCGAGAGAGAGATAGCTCGTCGGTTCCTGAGAGAGAGAGAGAGAGAGAGAGAGAGGGAGGGAGGGAGAGTTAGAGTATTTGGGTGGAAGCTTGGATCAGTATATAGAGGTGAGAGATGATGCAGTTGATAGTGGTGGGAGGAGTGGAAGTAGTTGGAGGTAGTAATAAATAAGTGTATGGACGGAACATTGTATCGGACGTAAGGGTCAAAGCATTGCCCTCAACTTTTACATGGATGCGGCTAACCTATATTTTGTTCATATCATTCAAACTGTTGACCTCCCAAATTCAATTTAGACAATTTTCCATTCATCTTGGGCATCAACCTAACCCAGCCCTAGGACACCCTTAATTTTACACTGCAGGCCGTGCGGCCTCTGTTTGGGTACACTGCCTCACGAAGGTCTAATTTAATCCATACTTTAGCACTATCAAAGGCACGATCATTCTAAGCAAATTAAACACCTAAGGACATATATTTTTAAAAAAAACTCACTTTTTTATTAATATGACAAAAATAAATAGCCAACAAAAAAATTGCAAAAGTAATACCCTGTCACCAAGTCATTTGGTGATAGAGCTCTGTCGCCAAATGAATTTGCGATAGGCTGATGTGGCAAGTCCTATCGCTAGTTCATTTGGCAACATGTCGCCAAATGAATTATGTCGCCAATTCATTTGGCAATAGGACCATGTCACCGAATCATTTGGCGATAGGGTATTTTGTTTGACTGACACTCTTGGCCAATAAGCTCTTGTCGCCGAATCATTTGGCGGCGAAGGCCTGTCACTAATTGAATTAACGACAGAAGTCATGTCACCAATTCATTTGACGATAGTATTATTTTCGTAATTTTTTTGTTGGCTATTTATTTTTGTCATATTAATATAAAAAAGCGAGTTATTTTTTTAAAAAAAATCTAAGGATATATGTATACTTTGTAGTTAGTTGCTCGATGAATTAGTCTCCAAGAAACCCAGAGGTAACTTTTTCTAATGCATGAAACACACACTACCTATTAGCAGTAGCCTTTGTAACGTAGGGTTCCCCTTTTTTTAATGTCGTGTTGCCGACAGTTTACCGTGGGTTCGGTGTCCAATCCTATGCAACGGGACTAGGGGATCATAGTACTTGCGTAAAAATCTAGTCCTCAATCGTTCGATAGTGGATTTTTTTTAATTAGTTCATGTGCTGTCACCTTAATTATAAAAATAATTTTTTTAGCATCAAAATTACAAAATTGACCCTCTGCCGAGCGCGAAAGAACTGGAGGCTGACGTGTAACACTTCCCACGCTGGGGCGCGGGAACTAGGGGTACGACGCGGAACATGGTGGGCCCAGCCGGTTACGTGGCTACCAAAGGCACGGCGGAGTTCATCGGCATTGCCGCGGTATCAGAGTACGGAAGGAGCCAATTCTTGCCTCCACGACAGGTCCGTTTTTGACATGGTGTTAATCAACGCATGGCGCAGACAGGCCAATTCCCGCTCTCCCAAAGCGTGGAATCGGCCTGGGCCCGTGACGTTCCGTGCCGCGCCCTGGTTCCCGCGCCCACCCTGCTTCTGCGCTGTGCACCAATGTTCTGTGCCTCCGGCGCGGGAAGTGCCATGCATTGGCCTCCAGCTCTTCCGTGTTCAGAAGGGGGACCAGTTTTGTAATTTTGATTCCAAAAGAGCTATTTTTACAATTAAGGTGGTAGCATAGGGCCAAATAAAAAAAATCCCGATAGTGGGGATGGTAGTTCTCTGGTTGCCCATGTTCACTTACTTGAGAATGAGGGCCGTCCTTAAATAAATTTTCTTCTCCGGATGCTATTGTAAAGTTTAAGATGTCAATTACACAAAACCACGTATATTTGCAACTGAGACTGTATTTTAGGTGTGCCAGTGCGTATTTGGCACAATGTACTGCTTTTTTTAGTGCAACTTTAATTTATTTTGTTTTGCAGGCAATGGCGCGCTCACTTAATTTGTGACTTTTGCTGCACATTAGGTGGTCTAATGCTAGCGTTAAAATATGTCAAAACACAGTGAAATGGAACAGTTCGCCACTGCCAAGCGTTGTACCTGCAAAGATCTCCCTTTGTGCCGGCCACCACCATGCCTTGGCTGTGGTTGAACTCGAATTTTCAGACCAGGTTAGGATTATATTTCGCCATTTTGCAAGCTGGGAGCACATAGCTTCCCAAATGGCAGGTGGCCAACATAATATGATACTAGTTACATTATTAGTTGTCTACTAGACTATTGGAAATTTGGTAATGTTCTAGTTCAGATATTCCAATATGCCTCACTAGTCATCAGTACAGTCACCTTCTAATAAAACTAAAAACGAAAGTAAGAACAAAGAAAGAACTTCCAATACGGCTGCCCTTTGATTTCTGCTGCAATTTACCGACACATTTTCTGCATGCTTCAAGTGTCTGGCTCACCTGCAAGGGTCACGGCGTGGGGTCGCACCTGACCAAGGAATGCACCATAGCGGACACGAGGGACTACATGAATCGGGGGCAGCCCTGTGGCGAGCACGAAGAGGAGCAGTGGCCCAACAATGAATTGCTGGCTGCACCACAAAGACCCTGCATCGAAGCTGCGGGCGGAGACCACCCGCGAAGAATCATCAACACAATCACCGGTGGGTCCTCACTAGGCCTGGCGTCTAAGAGGCAGCGGAGCACCTACGCTAGACAGATTCACCATGTGGCAGTGTACCCAGCCAACACGCCCCCGAAGTACGCGGAGGTCCCCATCACTTTCGGTCCCGAGGATGTAGAAGGGTTGTATTTCCTACACCAGGACCCCCTTGTCATTTTCCGCAAATGTCGCAGACTTCAAAGTTAAGTGCATCCTCATGGATGGAGGTAGCTCCGCCGATCTTCTCTTTGAGAAAGCCTTCGACAAGATGATGATCCCCCAAGACCGTCTGTCCCCGCTAGGCATACCACTAATAGGCTTCGGGGGTAGGCCCATGACGGTCCTAGGTCAAATCAACCTACCTGTAACCTTCGGCGACGGCCATTTGTCCCGCACGGAGGTCATCACGTTCGATGTCGTCCACATGCCTTACCAGTACAATGCTATCCTTGGTCGTGCCACCTTGCACAACTTTAGCGCCATCGCACATCATAATTACCTATGCATGAAGATCCCCACACCAGAAGAGGTAATCACAATCCTCAAGGACCAAGACCTCGCCAGACAAATGGAGCTGGAGGCCACGATGGAGATGTATCACATCCACACGGTGGAACAGGAAGCAAAATGGCACGAGGACCCGTCCGCAGCAAGGTGGGTACCCAAAACCAAGCCAAAGGGCCAGCTCAAGAGAGTCCCTCTAGAAGAAGAAATCCTCGAGAGTATGGTAGCCCTGGGGCAAGAGCTCGCGCCCGAAGCCAAAGAGGAGTTGCTCAAGGTCCTCCACGAGAACGAAGAAATTCCTGAGGTGGCTCGGGAAACAATTGTGCATCGCCTTGTAGTAAAAAGCAGGAGGCCGCGAAGATCGAGGTAGCAAAGCTACTTAAAGCCGGTGTCATACGGGAAGTCAAGCACCTGGAGTGGCTAGCCAACCCCGTCCTGTTACAGAAGACCGCTAGCAAATGGCGCATCTACGTAGACTTCACCGACCTGAACAAGGCATGCCCTGAAGACAACTTCTCGCTCCCTCGCATAGACTAACTCGTGGACATGACCTCTGGTTGTGAATTGATGAGCTTCCTAGATGCCTACTCCGATTACCACCAAATATTCATGGCAAAGGAGGACGAGGGAAAAACGACCTTCATCACTCTGTTGGGCACCTACTGCTTCGCGCGCATGCCCTTCGGCCTCAAAATGCCAAAACGACCTTCACCTGGCTCAACCAATTTTTTAGCCACGCAGCTCGGCCACAACATCAAGGCATATGTCGATGACATAGTGGTCAAAAGCCTCAAAGGAAGCTCCCATCTAGTAGATTTACAGCAAACCTTCACTAACCTCGGAGTAGAGAGGGTAAAGCTTAACCCCAAAAAGTGCGCCTTCGACGTTAAGGTAGGAAAGCTCTTGGGGTTCCTCGTCTCCAAGAGGAGCATTGAGGCGAACCCCTGAGAAGATACATGCAATCCAAGAAATGAAGGCCCCATGTAATGCGTGTGAAGTACAGAAGCTCACAGGGCGCCTCGCCGCTCTTAGCCATTTCCTGTCCCATTCCGTAGAGCACACACTACCATTCTTTAGAATGCTTCGTGGGGCAGAGCCTTTCTGGTGGACTGAAGAGTGCCAAAAGGCATTCGACGAACTCAAGTAGTACCTCGCCCAGCTCCCAAGCTTGGTTAGCCCGAAGCATCATGTGAAGCTATTGCTGTACTTGGCAGCTTCGACAACTACAGATAGCATGGTCCTGGTTCAAGAAGACAACGGGGTACAACGTCCCATATACTACGCATCGGAGGCCCTCCAAGGGGCCAAGACCCAGTACACTGAGCTAGATAAACTGGCATACACTCTGCTGGTGGCGTCCCACAAGCTACGTCATTACTTCATGGCGCACGAGATAACCGTACCGTTATCCTACCCTCGTCAGCATGCTACTACATAACAAGGACACTACCATCCAAATAGGTAAGTGGACCACGGAGATGGCCCCCTTCGACCTCATCTTAATCGCTCGCACAACCATCAAATCTCAGATGATGGCCGACTTCGTCGCCGAATGGATCCCGCAACCTGCAGAGGTCCCTGATCCTTAGACCGAAGCAACCTGGACCATCTACACTAACGGGTCATGGTGCTCTATAGGGGTGGGCACGACATCAATTTTTGTATAACTAGAGGGACAACAAATACCACACACAGCCCGTCTTAAGTTCCTTACAATGAACAAGTAGCTTAGTACGAGGACCTCTTGCTCAGCCTTCACAAGGCCAAAACGCTCGGGGCTCGAAGAATTATCATCAAGAGTGACTCCCGCCTCATTGCGGGCCATATCGACTAGTTGTTCCAGGCCTGGGACCCCGAGATGGCAAGATACCTAGCTGCGGTCTGGGCCATAGCGAAGCATTTCGTGGGCACCACAATCCAAGCTACCCTGTGCAACAAGAACGTCTTCTATGAAGTAACCAAATCACCCTCGGTGCCAGCCCCAACACAAGGGGCTAGGCCCGAAGTCCTCGTCATAGGAGACACCAATTGGCATGAGCCTATCCTCAACTACCTCGCTAGCAGTAAGGAGCCAGATGACCCAACTGAAGCAAAGAGCCTCAAACAACGTGCGAAAAATTACGTCACCATCGACGAGCTCCTTCACAAAGGAGGTGTGTGCACCCCACTCCTCTGATGTGTATCAAGATAGGAGGGCCAAGACCTCCTTCGCGAGATCCACCAGGGACTCTGCGAAGCCCACCAAGCACTGAGGGGTCTCACTATGAAGGCCTTTCGACAAGGCTTCTACTGGCCCACAGCCCTACACGATGCCTAGGACCTTGTACAGAAATACCAAGGATGTCAATGGATGGGACACAATACCAAAGCACCACCAATGCCACTTCAACCACTACCCCCGGTATGTCTCTTCGCACGATAAGGGCTCGACATCATCGGACAGTTCCCCCTAGCCAGAAGCAACCTCTGCTTCGCCATCGTTGCTATCGGAGTACTTAACAAGATGGGTCGAAATGGAGTCCATCAAAAAAATCACAGCAGCGGCGGCTCAGAAGTTCATTTCGAAGACAATCGTATGCCGCTACGGAGTGCCCTGGGAAATCATCACTGACAATGGCTGCCAATTTGACTCGGCCAAGTTCAAAGACTTCTGCGAAGGTATAGGAACCAAGATATGCTTCGCATCAGTAGGTCACCCCGAGTAAAATGGGGTCGTCGAAAGAGCAAACGTAAATCTCCTACCAGGGCTCACGAAGCACCTGGTACGGATGTCAAAAGGCCTTTGGACCAAATAACTCTTCAAAACACTCTGGGCAATCCGATCCTCGCCCACAAAGGGCGATAGGATTCTCACCCTTCAAGCTCCTCTTCGGAGACGAAGCCATGACACCAGGCGAGCTCACAGCGCGTTCGCTACATGCCCAAGTGAAGCAAGTGCCGGCAGAGCGTGAGGTATCCCTATATCTCATCGAGGAAGACAGACTACACGCCATAGCAACAATGACACGGTACGAGAAAGGGTGTCGCCGCTTCGTACAACGAGAACATCAAGCTGCGACCGCTGGCCCTCGACGACATGGTGCTCAAACGCACAACCAACGCCACCTTGGTCGGCAAGCTGGAGTCTAAATGGGAAGGTCCATAAGTAATAACCAACATGACAAGGGCAGACACGTACTACATCGCGACGGTGGACGAAGACCCAGTGAAGCATACCTGGAATGCAAAAGCCTCCGCAAGTTTTACCCTTGAAAGAGCTCTGCCTCCGCAAGTTCTACCCTTGAAAGCGTGAGGAGCTCTGTCCCAGGGAGGATATCCTTTTTGCACTATGCCTTGGGAGAGCGTCAAACTGAAGATCTGAAGGTCGCATGTTCGATGCACGATCCACGTTCACCGCAAAATTTACTGCCTTTTTTGAAATTTGAACTGAGAATTCTTCGCTTTTCCAGAAATTTCTATAATCTTTAAAATAAAGATGCATATTTTGTGAACATTTGATTAGCAAAAAAAAAACCTTAAGCACTGTATGAATTACGATTGCTATATCTACGATCTCACTTCATGCAAGCTACTAGCAGATGCAGCTAGGTAAGCACCAGGAAGAAAATTTGTTGCTCGCGTGCTCTCTCTTAGTTGCACCGAAAAAAAACAACCTTATTCTGTCTTGAAAGCCTGCACAGCGTTGAAGGTAATTTGAATTTCTAATTTATAGGATAAATTATGACCATTTACAACACCTGCACAGAGTCGAAGCATCAACAGCCTACACAGAGCATCAGATATTCATCCTATCTCAGTTTACACCCCCTCTTTCTTCTATACAATGAATCAGATCAGACTAGCCATAGTTACAAAAGATTTTGTCGACAAAAAACATCTCCAGTTCCCTACCTTTCCTGTCAAATGTCAACACATCCTCCTAGAACTCTGCAGAACAGACTCAGAATCTCTTCGGGGAGCCATATGGGCTTGTGGGTCTCAACTGGCCGAAGTCGACCCAAGGATCTGGAACCGCGGTGCTTCGTCTCATCTGGTTCTGCGTGTAAGTTATTGGGTTATAGCCTGCAGATCCAGGGGAAACAATCGGATGCGGTGGGGAAGGCAGGCAACTCCAGTTCGACTGCTTGAACAGCCGCAACGGGCTTGAACATGGGGACACTGGCAGAGACATGTTTGTTCTCGCAGCAATAGGGCTGCTGCAGGAAGATGGTGGTTGTCAGTCAAGATGCTTGGATGGATTTGAAAGAAAGGATGGTCAGTAAATGTAGATTACTATACCTGGAGGTATTGCGAGGTGAAGGATAAGCTGTCGAAAATCCAGTGAAATCTCTTGCACTTAGCCCTCCGATGTCCCGCAAAGGAGCAATGCTTCTTCTCGATGAAGATTCTCTGTTGGACTGCAACTAAATTTAACGAATAGCAAAAATATCAGTGCCTACTACCACTCAATCTGATGGCATGGGATAAATCGACAGCCACAATAGTCTCACACGGCAAACACAAACTCAACATCTGGTGAGAAGAATCTAGAAAAGAAAGGTGTATAAATGCTCTCCCAAAAATGAAAACACAAATTCTAAAGCACATTGACAGCCTGATTTGCAACCACCCTCCACTACTAACAATGTAGCTTCAAGATTTGTGTAATTTAGTTTACAGAGCACAGAAAAGCACAAGCTTCTAGCTCCTATTGGCGCTTGAAAAGAACAAAACACAATAACTAGAAATATTAATGTTATGAACTAAGACCCGAGGCACTGTGGCAGCGCGCAAACAGCATCGTGGGTACAGTAGCGACACGGTGAACAGTACTAACCGCAATTATTAGGAAGGATTTATTATTTAGGAATCTATTAATGTTATGGACTAAGACCCGAGGCAATGTAGCAGCATGCGAACAGCATCGCGGTGAACAATTCTAACCACAATTATTAGGAACGATTTATTATTTAAGAATCTATCTATTAAGTTTTGGTATCATCTATTAGTTAGACAAGTTATTATTAAAGTTGACTGTTAGGATCATCTATTTTCTATATTAAAGATATGTTTCTTAGGGATCAAATCAAGCTATCCTTATAAGAGGGGGCATCATTGTATCTAGTATGGTTAAGCAATGAATAAACAAAGTTCTTAGTCTCTCCCCCTCTTCTTCAACTAAGCCTCAGAGCCTCGCTACCTCGTTAAGGAAGAGCTCTGCCGACGGTTAGATGAGGGTGAGTGTCCTACCCTCGGTTATCGGACCCGTACCCCAACAGCTACCACAACATTTGGTATCAGAGCCACTCACCATGACTTCTGCTACTGAGTTACCCTTGGTTTCCATGGCCGTGTCACCGTGTGACAGAGCCATTGCTATCTGCTAGGAGATCCGACACATATTACAGGAGATGATAATGGCAAGGGACAGGGCAAAGGAGGCAAGTTGTGTCGCAGCACAGTCGCCACCGTTGTCACTACCCTCACTATCGACGACTTCTCTTTAGGCTTCACTACCCTTGGCTGCACCATTGGTGCCTTTGCCGAGGAAGAAGGTTACCGTCATCCAGCGGCGGTCCTCTCCACGCGGCCGGCCGAGGCCATGCTTTCAAAGGTGCGGTGCGCAACAGCTGTCGTGTGAGGGTCAGCGACGTCGTCGCCTCTCTCCTACAACCGTTGCATCTCGGGGCGAGAAGGATGCTGCTGCTGCTCCGCGCCAGTTGGCTTTGCCATGGCGACTCCTGCAACGTCAATCGACGCTGGAGGGTTGTTGTCCCCAATGTTGTTCATCGAGGCTTCGTTGATCCTTTTCTACGTGACACGACGTCATCATCGTACCCTCTCATCAACTTGGGGACACCAAGAACTTCAACCGTGGCCACCACCGCAGCTCGATGACATGCTGCCTTGCCACGAGGGGTGTAATGTTAGGACTAACACTCAAGGCACTGTAGCAGGCGCATGTACAGTACCACGGGTACTGTAGTGACGTGTGAACAGTACTACCCATAATTGTTAGGAAGGATTTATTATTTAGGAATCTATATATTAAGTGTTTGATATTACCTATTAGTTAGACAAGTTATTATTAGATTGGATTGCTAGGATTATCTATTTCCTATATTAGAGATATGTTTCTTAGGGTTCAAGTCATGCAATCCTTATAAGACATACATCATTGTATCAAGTATGGTTAAGCAATGAATAAACAAAGTTCTTAATCTCTCCCCCTCTTCTTCAACTAAGCCTCCGAGCCTTGCTACCTCGCTAGGGAAGAGCCCTGCCGGCAGTTAGATGAGAGCGAGCGCCCTACTTTCGGTCCTCGGACTTGTATCCTAACAGCTATCACAACAATTAAGAATCCCTGCAAAAGAAACATTATAACGAGCAGAAAATGTTTCTAAAAAAAGAACAAGAAAACTCACCTTTTTATGACTTGCATCTGCAGGGGAAGATAGACCATTTCTTAACTGAATTGAACTGCATTTTGCCGCTCTTGCTGCTTGATGGTCATGAACAAAAGGGTGACCCAGCAACTGAGTTGCAGAGGGACGCTGCACTGGATCACGCTTTAAGCACAAACTGAGGAAATCTTTCCCTTCTTTAGAAAAACTTTCTGGAAATTCTGGTGTATCTTTACTGTTTGCAATCTTAAATATTGCAGCTACCTGCAAGACCAAGGATCGAACAAGATGGCTGTTAGCCCCATTAACGATCTGATTAGTATGAAGCGCATGCTAGTTACTTGAACTACAAGAAGCGAAATGGCAGATCCAAGCGGGGCATAAATATTTCAGAAAAGTATAACACAAAGTGAAAGCATTACATCTTCGTATTGATGCCAAGGATGTCTCGCAGTTGCCATTTCAATAATCGTGCAGCCAAGGCTCCAGATATCAACCGCAAGACTGTACCCTTTGTTATTCATTATAACCTGCAGATTTTGCAGTTATTTGGACAAACTTTGTTGGAGGTGTAATTCACATATGGCAAATTCTCCAAATGTCATCATAGAAAATAGTACCTCAGGAGCTATCCAGTATGGGCTTCCTCTGAAAGATCGTATTTCAGCAAAAGATGTTATCTGTTTCAACATAAGCAATAAAGTGAGATGAAGGCGGCAATATAACTAAAAAAAGATCTTTTTTGTTCTTGTTGATTGCAACAAGGGCTACGGTCTACCAATAGCAATCAAAGCCATCTTTTGCTTTAATCATGTACAACACATTGCTAGCCTTTAATATAGATGGAATTTTCTAGACCTTGCGGGAAAATATGGAGTGCAGACTGCAGAGAACAGATTTTGACCATTCTGAACCTTAAAAGGAGGCAAGTGTTTATGTTCAAGACCTAATATAGGAGAGACAAACAAACATGATTCCCTGAGTTGCACCTGGCTGGAGGAGACAAGCTAATGATTTGATAGATGAGTTACATGCTTGTGTGGGCATGAGAGTGAGGTTATAATGATGCTTCAGCACATATGCACACAAACAAAACCCCTTGGTATAAAATGAAGAGAAACTGCATACATGTTTAGCCATGCCAAAGTCAGCAAGTTTGACATCACCATTAGGGCCAACAAGTATGTTTGCTCCTTTAATGTCTCTGCCAAGCAAATCATTATGAAGTGACTATTCAATTTTGACCATGGAAACAATGAAGTGTAAGATAATTTACACTACCTGTGTACAGTATTCCTACTATGCAAATAGGCAAGTCCAGAAAGAATCTGCCGAGTATAGTTACGGATCACAGGTTCCTTAAAGGGACCATACTCTCTAAGTAATTTATGAATTGAACCTCCGGAAACATATTCAAGATAGATGGAAAGTGCCTCATCAGTCTGCCCAAAAACATATAAAATTAGGTAAGTCCAAGTATAATCAGTAGTTCACGGGGTAAGTTTACGTACAAAATGGTACGTACTAGAGATTAATGATTTCTTGGGATGAAAAGACCCTCCATTGGAGAAATAACAAGAAGTTAAAGGTACAAGCCAAATGAAAAGAAGAAAAGGCAGCACAAAGTTAACACATCAAGGAGTTCAACATGTTTTCGGTAAAATAATCAGTCAGTGAAGTGAAGTAGTATTCTGAGAGAAGGTTGGTCATAGCATCTGCACATAGTACCAACCATATCTTTGATGTAATAATTACTTTAAATTAGTGGTGGAACCCTGTGAGTAACATTCTACTCATTACCAACGGACCATGTAATCGCATATATATGGGTTCATTTCTCCCAGTATTACCACATATCATGCAGTCACATTATTTTATATCATTAAGGATACTTACTTATTAGGCACACCTACATTTTGTATATAGAGCTCCTAAGTTCCTAACTATACAGAACATATAAGTGCTAATTATTATTTTTACAATGGCAAACATCCATCCTACTTCATCATAACAAGAAAAGGAGGAAAAACATAAGGTATACACAATTAAGCATTGCAACAATAATTTAAATGCTCTCTCGGTAACCAAAGAGTGCATAGTCTATACATCATTAAATTAGCTCCTGCTTTTAAATATTGTTACTATTTTTCCGCACAGATCCATCCTGTAAGAAGCAATATGAAGAACAAAAATATGCTAGGATGAAGACAGATTGAAATTCTCTGGCTGCATGGCACTCAAAGGGTATAGTTTGTCATGGCACTCAAAGGGTATAGTTTGTCAGTTATCAGTTATCACATGGAACTCACCAGTTCACTTCCATAGTATTGCACAATGCTTTGGTGTGAGAGTTGTCTAAGCATATCTATTTCCTGTCAATACAAGAATGATAACAAGTTACTAAACCAAATCAACAGGATATATGTTGCACAGCATCTCAGAAAAAGAGCATGCTACAGGTGTAAAATAAATACAATTGCTTCTGTTAGGTATGCAACTTATCAATTAAATAGGGCAAGCAAATGACCTGATTCAATTGTCTAAGGCGTTCTTTTGAATTTGAATCATCCAAAATAACTTGTACCTCTTTGATCGCACAAAACTGGCCACTTTCACTGCATAACATATAGTTAAGATCAATCACACGATGTCAATCATAGAGGTGTCAGGAGTGAAGTAGTTCCACAGAAATAGTTCTGAGATTTTGTTTCATGTTATCCCAAAAAGTGCAACAGATAGCATTATTCAAAGGCAAGTAGAACCATATATATCTGATAGTTATGAACTTACGACTTCCCGTCCCCTTTTACTAGCCTATTGAATTGAACAAGTGGGTCCACACCATTATAAAACACTCATGCGTGCATGTCCAGATTACACCTACTAAGACATATTACGGCCCCCATACCTGTTAAATCCGAGGTAAACCTGACCAAATGTGCCGCTACCTAACAGCTTCCCCTTTCTCCACTGTGATTGGGATTGGGTAGAAGCAATGGGAGATGTAGGGAGGGGCGAGCTAGCTACAGGAACTGGAGGAAGAGGCAAGGGTTGAGACGGACTCTTCAGATCATCCATCCTTTTCACTGGTGACCTTGGGCTAAACCCAAAATCTCTTGGACTTGCATAACTGGCAGCAAAAGCATGCCCTCTTGGACCAGGGGAAAGACTTCTTGTTCTTGCACCAAATGTATCCTCGGGTAACATTCTGCCACGCGAACAACTGACTTCCCTCACATTAGCGATAGGCACCTCAAACAACTTCTGATGCTCCCGGGGAGCACTAGATGAGACAAGGTGCTTCTCTTCCACCATGCCCTTATGCCCATCAGGTGGCATAGTCCTTCCTCCAGGGTAGACAACTGGATCTGTATACCTAGAGATGAGATTGCACCAACCAACAGTAAATACCAGAGAATATATAAGGACTGCACAACAAGTTGTCAGAGAAAGAAATAGGCCCAAACAACGGAGACAATGCTGGCAAGGGTAAAGCAATAGACATCCTCCACAAGACCACAACGACAGACAGAAGGAAAAACACCATCAATGTGTTGAAATTTAAAACGACGTGATAAAAGTAAACTAATTCATGGGCATCATATCTTGCAAGATTAAACAATGTGTTTAGAATTAGCGCCTCGACGGTATTGAGTTACAACATACAATCTACAATTTCTTAAATATACTTTATTTATAATAAATAAAAGAAGGATGGTTGAACAATTCACGCGCTTTGGCATCCTGACTCCCCAAGTCCAAGGCATTTACTAAACGATAATGGTTTCGGGTAGTCCAAGCAGAACAAGCAAGGAAGGGATCAGCGGCTGCAGTTGGCGCGAAACCTCTCACTTCCCACAATCCCACTCCTTCGACTTCGCACTCAACTCAAAAAGCTCTAAATCACAAGAGGATTTGTACTAGTTCACATACATTTACGCAGCGCATCATGCAGCATCACCAACGTAATTAGGCAGTTCCTCTGAGAAATCGTATCAATTTCGTTGTAATCACGCTTGGAAACGTGGCAATCACGCTAACAACCAATTACCTGTAAATTGGGTGATCCACCGCCTCGTCTGACTCCGACGAGCTCGCGCTTGACTCCGACGCCGCCACGGACACGCAACCACCGCAGGCCGCCGGCGCCGCATCCGCCTGCGCCTGCGCCTGCGAGGACGGCAGGGGCAGCGGCGCCGAGTTTGACACAGGCCGCGGGAGCGGGTGCCCTGCCCCTGCCTCGCAGCCGCGCCCCCAACCCCGGCCGCCGCAGCATCGCGAGCCGGCGCCGCCCCGCCGCGCCGCCGGCGAGTCAAGGCCGTGCGCCCCGCCCCCGCAGCGGAGTCGACGGCGAGGCGCAGGCGGACGGACCGAGGTCGACGGAGTTGCGCGGGGAGGAAGCGGCGGAGGTGGCCGGCGTGGGCTTCGCGCTGGCCTTGTGCTTGGACTTGGACTTCCACCGCGGCCACCACAAGGGCATCGCCTAGCTCTACCTGGGTCCCGTTGAGCTCGCTCGAGCCCCGAGGACGGAGTCGCAGGCGCGCGAAGACGAGAGGTAGATTAGTAGACGAGGCGACGAGAATAGGAGGGAGGCGAAGGGTGCTTAGCAAAAGAGAGGAGCGTCTTGCCTGCTACTGCTGGTACTAGTAACAAGTGCGCGACAGCTGCCGCCGCGACGACGAGTGTGCAGCCCACCCAGTGCTGTGTGCGTGCTCAGGGTGTGGCCCCGCGTCTATAATTAGTTGAGGTGGACCCGCTCCGTCAGCGAGCGCGGGACGTGCCGGTTGGGTTCGTTTCTGAGACCGTACAAAAGGCTGGGCCGGAGCCACTGGTCGCGTGGGCCCGGAGGAATGACCGTGCGAATGAGAATGTGCGTGCCGGAATCTTCGTAGATGGCGTGGCGTGGAGTTGATGCTGGGGAGGGCGGGAGTGGCCGTGGTAATATCTAGGAAGAGAACGGACGGACGGGATGTGGTCATGACGTACCGGTGATCCACGTGGCAGGGATGGTGATCACATCAGCCAGGCACGAGCCGGCTCGAGCTTGTTCCACTATGGTAGTAGGGCTAGAAAAATAGCTCGAGGTTCATGAACCGGTTTGGCTCGAAACGTGCTTGAGTCGACTCGACTTGGGCTCGTGAATTTTCGAGCCAAGCCGAGCCCACTGTCCAGATCGGAAAAAAAAATCGAGTCGGCTCACGAGCCTATCTTGGCTTGTGCGACTGCGCACAAAGGGCAATCCCCAGGCCCAGCCCAGCCAGCCCACTAAACGTCTAAACCTAACCCTAACCCTTTAGTACACTCCGTGACTCCCTCCCCTCCCGTTCCGATCCTAAACTCCCCAACGCGAGCAGTGCAGTGAGGTCCGGCGCGCACTGACACATCGCAGGTGGATGCTGTGAAGCTCATCGCCGAACGTGTTGCGGACCATGTCCAATGGCCTCCACCACACCAATTTGTCACCCTCACCTGACCTCCAGCAGCAACGCCATCACTGGATCCGCCTTCCCATGAGTCGAAGCAGAATAAGATGGGGATTGGGATGGGGAGGGCTTAGATGGGTTGTTGCGGGCTATGCGGGTTATTCGTGCAGTCACATAAGTCCACTTAAGTTTAGATGTTTGTCCGCAGGTGTCCACTTACTATTTTTTTCGGGGTAGGTTAAGTAGGCTCACGGATGGCCCACGTCCACTTACACCCTTACTTGTAACCAGGGTTTTAAATTTCGGCCGATTTTCGGCCGAAAACCGGTTTTACCGGTTGTATCGGTCCCCCCCCAGTTAGTTCACAAACCGGGCCCGAATGTCACTTTCGGCCCAATTTCAAAACCAACCCAGTCCAGTCGTTTCCTTCTTGCTCCCTTCGTCGCCCTAGGGTCCTTGAGGCGGCGGCAGCTCTCCGGCGTCTTTGAGCGCAATGCTTGCTCGATCAAGAGCGAAGCGGCTTCGGCACCCTTCCACAAGCCGGAGAGGAGGTGGAGCGGGCGGGCGGCGCCAATGAAGCTTGGCCTTGTGGCCCGTCGGCCTGCGTAGTGGGAAGCGGCCTCCTCGGCGTAGGGCAGCGGCTCGCCCTCGGCGGTGGTGCTCCTCATGGCGGCGAGCGAGCCGATCATCTTGTGGTGCCGACCAAGACTCCAAGTCCAAGCGCACTGCCGCACCGAGGGGGAACCGGGGCAGATGATACTAATTATCTCTTTCTTCTTTTACCCTGTTCTACCGAGCTACTCCATTTTCGGCAGACGATCAGTCACCAGTGCCTGGCTGCTTGCTAGATCGGGCGCCGCGGCTTCGACTTCCCAGGTCAGCGATTCTTATCTCTTTCTTCTTTTCTTTTTCCTTCCTTTCTTTCCCGTCCGATCTGTGCGATGATTTGGGGATTCTTTCTTGGTATTGGATTTGGATTCCTAGCCCTGTCGTCCTGTCCGTTTTGATGCGTTCGGCTTAGCGCGTGGAGCCTTGTTGACTCGCGTGCGGGATCTCGATTTGGTGTGGCAGCCGCGGTTACACGGCGGCTGGCCTGCCTCTCCGTCTTAAGCAAGCTGGTGCGTCTTTTGGGTCGGGAAATTGCTATTGCCGCACCGAGAAGGAAAGCAGATGATGAAGATTGAAGACTGTTTTGCGGATGATTGGATGATTGGTTGATTTTTGTAATGCATGAATTCAGTGTTTGCATGAATTCTGTAATGGATGAATTTAGTGTTTGCATGATTATCTATTATTCTGTTTTCTGGATGATTTGGCCTTCTGGGCAAAATTCTGGGAGAGCCGAAAATCGGCTGAAATCTGGCCGATTTTTTCAAAAAAAAATCGGCCGATTTTCGGCCGAAAATTTTCAAATTTCAAATTTCCGTTTGAAAATATCGGTCGAAATTCACCGAAAAAAACCGAAAATCGCCTCTATCGGGTCTATCGGCCCCCCGCGGTAAAAATAAAATTCCGGTTTTCAAAACCCTGCTTGTAACAAGTTTAAGCACCACGATACAATATGCGTAGCACAATAATCCGAGGTTCTCGTATGCAATGCACTCGACAGTCTGTCAATTATTGGCACTGTATCTAGATTTTAACACTTGTTTGAATGATTAGTGTTTGGATTTTAACACTTGTTTGAATGATTAGTGTTTGGATTTGGTTCAATGTCATGGTAGTGTTCATGTGATTTACCATGTCATAGCATTTACAGGGCAAAAGCATAGGAGTAACTCGACATGCACAAGTCTTTTATTTTGGTTTGTGCTTCCTTGCACTTTTCTGTACAAAATCTGCCCTATGGTTGTAGGTGCCATGGTTGTATGTGTAAGTATGCTCTAATAACACCACACTGCTTTTATGTTGTATTTCCAAGTAATTTAGACTAGCTAGTACATTCGCATGCAAATGCAAGTGAGCAAATCTGTTTGACTGTTTTGTTGATGCCATTGTAGGCTCATTGGATGTTTTGGATGACAAGATGACGCCATGACATCGGGCCAAGAGGACCTTTTGTTTAGTTTGGTCCTATGGTTTGGAGTTTAGACTGCTATTGTTTAGCATGGACTTTTGTATGGATGGACTGTTATATGCACTGTTATGTTGACATGGATTGTCAGATATTAAGTGTTAGCCTTTCACCCTTGCTTATTGATTAAATGTATTATGTTGAATGACTAAATGTAATTGAATCAAATGTTGTAAACTTTTGATTTTGTCTTGTAATTCATTAAGAAAATGTTTCTAGCTCGAGAGCATGTTTCTGGTTATGTTTGTGTTTCTGGCTTGTTTCTAGCTTCTGGCTAAGACTCGAACAGCCGATAGTGTTTTTAGTAATATTTGTGTTTCTGGCTTTTGTTCTGGCTCTGATTTCTAGCTCGTTGGTTCTTCCAAGTTTCTGGCTTCGACACTTAGTCTGCTCTGATTTCTAGCTCGGCTCGAGCTCCTCGAGCCGAGCCAAGCCGACCCAACCTCCTGGATCACGTTGAAAATGAGCCGAGCCGACTTTCCATTTGAGCTTGACTGAGCCTAGCTCAAGCTGGCTCAGCTTGGCTCGTTTCCAGCCCTACAAGGTATCCATTTCCTAATACTAGTCATGTGCCCGTGCATTGCAACAGGAACTTATACTTTGCATCAATAATTTCTGAGCAATGTGCTTAACACATATGTAATTCCTGAGCATTATAATTAGTTTTGGTAGGTATGGAGCACATTTGAACAACCTAGCACCTATAAATGTTACAAGCATAGAACTGATGAATTGCTCTTGAACTATTTAGTTCCCAGCTTTTACCAGATTATCATATGGCTAATCAAAACCACAATTTAGAAATAAATAATTTCTCAATATCAATTCTAATAACAAGTATCTCAGGATACAATTTCAAACACAACCAGAGTACATTCACTTATTTAACCCAAGCTTGGTGAATAATTTGCATCCAACGTGGTAGTATTAGTTACCGAAGGCGGCGACGATGGGGGAGGGGGCGGAGGCGCTTGGAGTGTCGGGACCTAAATATGCAAATCTGGACCATCTGTGTATACTGCACTAGTCTAGCACCACGCTAGTGCACACAGTGGTAACATCGATGAAATATCATTCCATATGCAAAGATGACTAATAAATAGGCAAATAACAATAATTATCAGAGTAACGACCTTTAAGGTCAAAGTTTACAATTAATGCCTCAAAAGGCGAGTAACTCAAATAAGTTGCAGCGGAAGGTAATGGAATAGCTTCCGTGAAGCCTCTCCATATGCCCACAGGCAATCGACTTGGGTAGCGCGATCTAGTTCTCCACGATCCTTGAAGTAGACCTTGTTGACTGATGATGGACTGTTGTAATCTTCTTCAACTGAACAACAATGTTTATAGCAAGAATGAGTACATAGAGTACTCAACAAGTAGCACCACAGAATACAATTATAGATGATGGCTTATTCCAAAGGATATGGCATCTATGGTTCTTTTGCATAAAAGCAACAGTTATAGTTGAATGTGAATAATAAATTGAAAGCGTAATTCAAAATGAATAAACAATAATAGTTTAGCAATTGTTTTCACAAAACCCACATAACCTAATTAGTTTCTTTCACACAGCTGCATAAGTTTCCCCACATAGCTGTCCCTTCCCAATTGTTTTATGAAAATCTACCCCTCGTGTGAAATTCCCGAACATGTCCATGAACGCGGACGCAGCTATTCAAATAGATTGATTAACACCCTGTAGAGGTTGTACACTTCACCCACAAGATACAATTAACTCATCATGTCTGCCATGACTCGTCATACGAAAGTATGCGATTGAGTAATCATAACAAAACCTTTTCAAAACTTCATCTTGACAATTGACCCTCCCGATGTGTTTTACCGTCGTACCAACCCTACCACAGTGCTTTAGTACGACGCACACCGTTGGACTTGAAGATGGCGAAGTGCTCATAAATGTGACCTTGCCACAGTGGTACATACCTCCATCCTGGTGCACAGTCTATCCTACACGCCTGAGTAGCCAATGCCAAGATTCCATAACATACTAAGTTAGGCATGTCCCATACCAGACATGTGGTCATACAATTATGACTCAGTTCAATGTTGCACAAAGTTAAGTCCTTAATTGACCAAGGTGGCAACATCCTCCGCAGCATAGCGAGCTAGCTGATAAAACTTATTGAGATAATCTGTCACTGACATAGCCCCTTACTTGAGAGCACGGAACTCATCCTTCTTCAGATCAATTATCCCTTCCGGTACATGGTACTGATGGAAGGCTATGGAAAACTCTTCCCAAGTAATATTTTGCGGTGTCTCATGCGCTGCGCAGAAATTTTCCCACCATTCGACAGCTATGCCTTCCATCTGGTGGGTGGTGTACAAAACCTTCTCATGGTCGCTGCATTGAGTGATCAGCATCTTCCTCTCAATGACACGAAGCCAATCATCGGCCTCCACTGGTGAGACATGTCTAGAAAAGGTTGGTGGACGAGTCCTCATGAATTCAGCAAGCTTGGATGGTTCATGGTGACCATGAGCGACTGGGGCTTCACTATGGTGATTGTTGTTACTGTTCTGATTGTTTATACTCTCAATTTGATTCATCATGGTATACATCATTTGTGTCTGTGCTGCCATGAAAGCTCCAAAATTCTGTAGATCGATTGGGAGTGCTTGTGGCGGTACTGCTCCTACAGGAGTCTGTTCATTCTCTTCTAATCCCTGAGTTCTGGATCCACTTGCAGCAACATGACGAGTCTGAACCATCTGGTGAAGCTTCATGGGTTAGATAAGGTAGCAAGCACAAGATGAGTTAAGAACTAAACGAGGGGGTGGGTTAAACCCAACAAACACAGCTTCAAGAAAACCAACTGAAATACTTTATTAATAGGGTCTTAGCATGACTGCAACAAATGCCTAAGGGTCTTTGCAGCTCATACTCGCACACAAGAAAATAAAAATGAACCTAAGCACACAATCTACCGCCTAAAGGGCGACTCTCTTAACCTTTAACTGGCTAAGCCTAACTAAACTTAAACTTTAGCGAACTCAGTCGCTAAGGTAGCCTCCACAACCACGGTGGCGCTTCCGCCTGCTGTAGACCTGGAAGTGAGCTGGCATCCTCACAAATTTATCCTAATGCCCCGGGACTGGTGCAGCAGGAACAGACGTCCCTGGTGCAGGCACAGCTGGCTCCTCCGGCTCTGCTAGCTCTTTTGGGCCTTCTTCTGGATCTTTTTTGGAATCCTCCTTTGGTTCTTCTAGCTCTTTGGGATCTTCCTCTTCTTGTTCTTCCTCGGGCTCGTGCTAGCCGTAGAGAGCTTCTTCCAGCACAGTGATCCTTTCTTCTGCTCTCTCCAAGGTCTCGTAGACGCACTCCAGCTCTATGGTAACTATCTCCAGTGACTCCTCCTGAGCGGCTACGAACTGGGCAAGGTGCACCACTGTAGCGTTGACTTCTACGTTCATGGATGGGTAACATGCTGGTAGATCCACGGCTGTAGCTCTGGGATGGTAGCGGAGGACAGTATCTTGCAGCTCACGCGCGTAGATGTTGCAGATCCTGAGGATGGCAAGGCGTGACGACTCCTGGACTCCTTCCGCAAAGTTAATCCTTCTGACGGAGATGTCCAAAGGTTGGCTTGCTTTGGTGTCCCTCCTCGCATAGATAGTCAAACGGTAGATCACTCCACGGTCTCGGTCGTTCACCACCCAATGGTTGCCACGATACATTGGGCGATCGAAGCCTCCAAACATTTGCAACAGCTTCCAAAGCTCAGCGGCAAGTCCTCCCTTGCGCTCTCCATATTTCTGAAGATGAGGCATCTGTTAAGACAGACAAGAGGGTAAGAACTAAATTAAATCAGCGGGGTGAGGAACAATTCCAGCAATAGTTGAGTCAAGAAAGACACGAGAGGAGTTAAGCAGTTCAACTAATCTTGCAAGTTAATTTTTGCTTTAGAAAATAATTTGGATACTCTAAGACGGCCAATCTAACTAAGGTTAAGACCTACAGTCAGTATGGCTCTGATACCACCTCTGTCGGGACCCAAAAATGCAATTTTAGACCCTCTGTGTATAATGCACTAGTCCAGGATCACGCTAGTGCACACAGTGTCAACATAGATGAATATCAATCCACACAAGATGATTAATAACATAAATGAGTAGTTTGATAAACAAATAATGGTTTTGACCTTATGGTCGAGTTTACACTTATTAAGCCACGTAGAGCAGACAGAGAATTAAATAGCAGCGAAACATATAACTTCAGCGGAATCCCATCAATTCGCCACAGGCAACCGATTGGAATTAAGACCCTAACGATGAGGCACCTTCGTAGAACTCCTCTTCAAAAGCAGGCGAAGACTCCTCCTCTTCTGTTGATTGATTATAGCAAAAGCATGAGTACACAACCGTACTCGCAAGTCATACCACATAATGCAATTATACATGATGGCTTATTCCAAAGGAATGACTTCTGTGGTTCTTTTGTAGAAATGCGACATTTGCAGTTTGAATAAGAATAATAGATTGAAAGCATAAAGTAAAACAAATAAACAATATTAATTCCAGCAGTTTGATTTCACAAAGACACATAGCCTAGACAAGTTATTCACACAGCCATATGACTTAGATCACACAGTTCCCTTCCCAAGAGTTTTATGAATACTAACCCTCGTGTGAAATCCCCGTGCATGTCCATGACCGCAGACGCGACTATTCGAATAGATTAATTATCACTCTGCAGAGGTTGTACACTTTACCCACACGATATAACTAGTGTAGCTAGCACTAATCATAACAAAACATTTCAGAAACTTCATCTCAAGCATTGACACTCCCAGTGTGCTTAATCGCCATACCAACTGTCGGGACCCGAAATTACAATTCAGGACCCTCTGTGTTTACTGCACTAGCCCAGGATCATGCTAGTGCACACAGGGTTAACAAAACTGGAAATCGATCCATACAAGCGAAATATAACATAAACGAATAACTTTGATTATTAAATAATGGTTTTGACCTTAAGGTCGAAGTTTACATTTATTGAGCCACGCAGGCTAACAGAGAAAATAAACGGCAATGAAGCGAAGCGGTAGTGGCATCCCATCGATTCACCACAGCAACCGATCGATCAAGACCTCGCGATTAGGCACCTTCGATGAACTCGTCCTCGTAAGTCGGTGAAGACTCCTCCTCTGCTTGATTCGTCAAAACAAGCGTGAGTACACACCGCACTCATAAGCCACACCACAGAATGCAAAGTATACATGCGGGCTTATTACAAGAGAAAGGCATTCTGCGGTTCTTTTGCGTAAATGCAACTTTTGCAATTTAATACAATTAAATAGATTGAAAGTTTGGTAAAACAAATAGACAATAATAATTTTAACAAGTTATTTCACAAAGACACACACAAACTAAACAGTTCTTCACATAGCTAGATGATTTAATCACATAGCTCCCTTCCCACACGCTTTTATGAAATTCTACCCTAGTGTTAAATCCCCGAGCATTGTCCATGATCATGACGCTGCTATTCAATAGATTAAGTTACACTCTGCAGAGGTTTGTACACTTTACCCACAAGATACAACCAGAAGTAGCTAGCATCGATCATAACAGAGCATTTCAGATACCTTATCTTACTATGCTAGGCCTGTCTCAAAACAGTATGTGGTCGTGCAGAAGCTCAGTTCTTTAGCGCACATGGTGAGGTCCTTAATCTGACCAAGGCAAGACTTCCACTAACCCAACCACATAGACACACAGATTAATATTATCCACACAAATTCCACATAGACCACCAATTCACACAAGACCCACCCTTGCCTCACCCAAATCCTTTTTACCACCCGTTGGTTTAAGTGCAACACATGCCATAAAGACACGTAGTACACACAGATTATCCAATATTGCATATTCACTTAGTCAAATTAATCATTTGTACTTCACATGAATAAATGAGTCGTGGCATGACTAAGCAATCTAATCGTTCTAACCAACCCACGTTGGTGCTACAATATTAACCAACTAGATATCAACTAGGGTGACAAAGAACTTAGACATAGCAATTAACAAGGATGGCATAACAATTAGAATTTACATCTACTCCCAAAATCATTTAAATAATTACTTGAATTAATAATGCAAGAATTTAAAATAAAATAATTTAGCAAACTGGGAATCAAGATGGTCAAAGGTATAGCTTGCCTTGAAAAGGATCTAGGAATTGATCTTGATCTTGGAAAGGTCCTTCTTCGTCAACTCTTTCAAAGAACGTCAAGTCTACTCGCAAACAAGGCAAACAAACAAACTAAATAAATAACAGAGGCAAATAACTCCAAAAAAATAATTAAAAATCTCCAATAGATAGATCTGGATTTTAGATGAATTTAGAAATTTGAATGGATGGATTTGGAGTTAGGATGCAAAAGATATGGAGTTTCAAAGTTTAAATCTAAAGAAAACCCTAAAAATAGGATTCTATGGAATTCGAATTATTTTTCAACGTAAAAATCGAATATTGCGCCAAAGATGACATCAACATGGCGTCACCAGGATTTTCGGAAAAGAAATAAATAAAAAAACCCGACATGTGGGACCCACATGTTAGAGGCACTGACCACGTGGACCAAGCCCACCGAGCCACCGACCGAGAGGGCCGAGGTGGCGAACCAGCAGCAGGCGCCGACGCGCCACCCGGATGACACGCAGCCGAGGTGAGGTGTACGTGACTGGCGTCCACGTCGGCGAGGACGCGTCGGCGGCGGCGGCGGCACGACGGGATTCCAATGGTCACCGGCGCTACGGTGGTCGCCATGCGGGTGGTGCTATGGGCATGTTGTTTGAGGCTATTGCGCACCTTCCGTGCAGCCCGTGGTTGGGGGTGGTGTGGTGGCGGCGGCGAGGTCGGAGCGGAGAGACCTCGGGTTTTGTCGGACGGGCGTCCGTGAGGTTTAAGCGGCGATCGGTCCGGAGGTAGAGGAGGTGACGGCGAACTTGATGGTGGGCTCCACGACGACGCGGCGGCTGTGGGTGGCGGCGCATCGAAGAAATCTCACCGGCGGCGAGGTTCCTTAAAGCTCGAATCGGCGGCAATGTGGAGGCTCTCGGGTGGAATTGAGCGAGGGTTTTGGAAAGGGGCGAAGGCGGCGAGGGTCCTTTATAGGCATGAGGCGAGCTCGAGGTGGCGTCTTGGCGGGGGTAAATCGCCTCAAACGCCCGCCACGAGCGAGGGATAAAACGAATTGAAGTTTGAAATTGAGCGAGTCGGTGCGGAGGAGATAAGGATTGAGTTTGGTGCGAAAATCGGGAGTTTTGTTAGCGTAAACGGCCGCGGGTTGAGCTTCTAGAAAGCGATAATGGCGGGCGCAGTCACGATCAGTGCATGAGGAAGAAGACCTGTCGGAGACGAAGACCTCAGAAGGGCCCACGTCGAGAGAGAGACGCGAGCGCGTCTTGTGGCGGAGATCCAAAGGCGTCAGACGATCGATCAAGTGGAGATTGAAGCGAGCGAGGAGAGAGGAGAGAGAGAGAGAGGCGGGGCGGATCTCCATCAATCCAGACGGACGGCCACGAAGAGATGGGCGGATGAGCGAGAATGGGCCGAGAGATTCGCCCAAATGATCGCTTGGAGATTTAAATAGCTTTTTCTTTTAAGAAATTACCGAAATTCAAATAAGCAATGGAAAATAGCAAATGAACTTGGAAAAATTCGAGAAAATTCTAGAAAATATGTCCAAGCTCATAGAATCCAAATAAAATAGTTTTGACTATTGTTCATGTTGACTTTAGTCATATTAAATTGTTTTGTTACACAAAGTCCAATATTAAGCTTTTTAATTTAAATTCAAATAAATCCAAATGATGAATTTTCTCATTACACTATTTAAAAGGTTTTTAAAGCTCAAAATTGGGATGTTACAAACCTCCCCCTTAAAGGAATCTCGTCCCGAGATTCAAAGCTAAACTGGAGAAAAGGCTAGGAAACTCGGCTTCGGCTCTTCTTCACGCTCCCACGTGGCTTCACTTTCGAGTGGTGGCTCCATCTTGCACTTTGCAAAAGCGAACCGTCTTGCTTCGGTCCGGCGTTCTGCGACATCCGAATCTTGACGGTTGCTCTTTGTAGGTGAGGTCTTCTTTTAGTTCAATTGACTCGGTAGGTTTGTTCTTCCAAGACACGAAGACACTTCTTCAAGCGAGAGACATGAAAGACATCGTGTACCCACGCTAACGATCGGTAGCTCGGTGATAGGCTACTTCTCCTGGCGTTCTAAGATCTTGAGCGGACCAACATCCGAGGGCAAGCTTCCCTTTGGCATGGAACCTTTTCACACCTCTCGGGCGTAACTTCGGAGATACACAAAATCTTCTCTCGGCGAGATCACGTCGGCGATTATCGGCATAACTCTTACGCCTCGTGAGCTATCCTCAGTCTCTCCCTGATCATAGCCACTTGTTCTTCTGCTTCTTGAATAATATCTGGACCGAAGACTGTACGTTCAGCTGTTTCAGTCCAATTCAACGGGGTTCTGCAAGCACGACCATACAAAGCTTCAAAAGGTGACATTTGCAGACTGGCTTGATAGCTGTTGTTGTACGAGAACTCTGCATATGGCAAACTCTTATCCCAACGAGTAGCATTTGCTAGGGCACAGGCTCTCAACATATCTTCAATATCGATTAACCCTTTCGATCTGTCCATCCATGCAGGGATGATACGCAGATCTTGAAATTCAGGTGAGTCCCTAAGGCTTCATGTAAACTCTGCCAAAATCGGGAGGTGAACTGAGATCCTCGATCTGACACTATCTTCTTGGGCACACCATGCAAACTGACAATCTTTGCCATATATAGCTCTGCTAGACGATCTCTGAGTACGTGGTTTTGGTGGCAAGAAATGAGCAACTTTAATCGAGCGATCCACTATTACCCAAATCGAATCGTAACCCGATTGAGTCTTGGGTAAACCGGTGATGAAATCCATTCGACTTCTTCCCACTTCCACTCTGGAATCTTCAAGGGTTGCAATAGACCTGCGGGCCTCTGGTGTTCTGCTTTGACTTTCTGACACACGTCGCACAAGGCAACGAACTCTGCGACGTCTCGTTTCAAATTCGGCCACCAAAACTTATTCTTAACATCCTGATACATCTTAGTACTACCAGGGTGAATCGAATACTTTGAGTCATGGGCCTCCTTCAAAATTAGCTGTCTCAATCCATCAACATCTGGAACGCAGATACGTCCATTGATCCACAAGATATCCCGATCATCCTTTGTGAAGTCCTTGAACTTTCATACATCATCTTCTTCTTAATGTCGGAGAACTCGAGTCTTTCTACCGAGCTTGCGAATCTGCTTCTCCAAAGTAGATCAGATTCCAAATTTGCCACGAATCCTTCAGATACTACCTCTAGCTTCAACCAGAATTCCTCTTGAAGTTCTGAACAAGGCTCTTTTACTTCCACGGCATTGCAGTGGCTCTTACGGCTCAAAGCATCTGCAACGACATTGGCTTTACCAGGATGGTAATGGATCCCAAGATTATAATCTTTTATCAATTCTAGCCATCTTCTCTGTCTCATATTCAGATCCGACTGAGTGAAAATATATTTTAAGCTTTTATGATCGGTATATATCTCGCAGCGATTACCGATGAGGTAATGACGCCGAATCTTCAAGGCATGCACTCTCGGCTAATTCCAAGTCATGGGTAGGGTAATTCTCTTCATGGGGCCTTAATCGCCTTGATGCATAGCGGCACTCTTCCTTCTTGCATCAGGACACACCTAATCCTTGACGCTGAAGCATCACAATAGATATCAAAATCCTTACGAATATCCGCAAAATCAAGATTTGAAATTTGAAGTCAAACGCTTCTTCAATTCTTGAAAACTTTCCTCACAAGCCGAGTCCAAGTAAACTTTTCTCCTTCTTCAACAATTGCGTAAGAGGTTTAGCAATTGATGAGAATCCTTCGATGAAACGACGGTAGTATCCCGCCAATCCCAAGAAACTACGAATCTGAGTGACCGTCTTGGGTTGCTCGATTCTTTCTTGCTTTAACTTTCTTGGGGTCAATTGCTACTCGCAAATTGTCATCACATGACCAAGGAAATCCACTTCCTTTTTCCGAAATCACACTTGCTAAACTTAGCATACAACCGATGCTCTCTGAGCTTCCTAGGATTAATCTCAAATGTTGACATGTTCTTCTTGACTTGGAGTAAACCAAAATATAAATCGATGAATACAACTACAAATTTATCCAAATATTCCATGAATACCTTATTCATCATGTTCATGAAATAGGCGGGGCATTAGTCGGACCAAAGGACATAACTAAGAACTCATAATGTCCGTGCCGTGTTGAGAAAGCGGTCTTAGGTACATCCTTAGGACAAATCTTCAATCGATGGTAACTTTGATCGCGGATCGATCTTGAGAACACTCTGGCTCCTTTCATCGGTTAAGCGGATCATCTATCCGGGGCAATGGGTACTTGTTCTTGATAGTGACTTCATTGAGAGCCCGTGAGTCGATGCACATCCTCATGCTTCCATCCTTCTTCTTGACAAACAAAAGCTGGTGCTCCCCATGGCGACGAACTAGGCCTCACAAAACCTTTCTCCAAAAGTTCTTCTATCTGTTTCTTCATCTCTACCAACTCATCGGCTGGCATCCGATAAGGTCTCTTCGAGATAGGGGCTGTTCACGGCACTAGATCGATGACAAACTTCGATGTCACGATCCGGTGGTATCCTGGTAATTCTTACGGGAACACATCTGGATACTCTTTGACGGTAGCACATCTTCCAACTCAACGGTCTTGGTGTTGACTATCAAATACCCATTACGCCTTGAGGTAGCTAGGAACTCCACTTTGTTTCCTCTAGTATCCTCGATTATAACGGCTCTTCGGCCACAATCTAGCACGGCTTTGTGCTTGGTTAACCAATCCATGCCAAGGATGACATCTATGGTTTGGGTGTCTAGAATAATTAGGTTAGCTAGAAATAGCCCTAAACAATTACATTAGAACTTAGCTCTGCTCGGTATTTGGACTAACAGAGTGCGCTTAAGTTGCATAACTTCCAATTTATTCTTAGTTGCAAAAACTCCGAAACAAGCGAATCTGAAGCTCGAGAATCAAAGCGAGCAGGCAGTCTTGAATTTACTAGGAACTTACCCAAGACGACATTTGGTGCTTCTGGGCTCCTTCTAGAGTGGCGTGATTAACACGACCTCGACAAGCGGTAGGCGCTCCTCTGGTTGGTGGTTCCTGAGAAACTCCTTGATTATTCTGCTTTGGGGTCTTGGCGGTGTTGCTCCAAGGTTGAAGCGAATTTGGAGTGATAGTTCCTTCGAGGACACCGATTAGCGAAATGTCTGGTGACGACAATTGTAACACACTCTCGGTTCATTCTGCGGTTGTTGTTCCACGGGGTGGGGTTGGTGGTGTAGGGTTGCGAGAGTTCGAATAAGAGGACGAGTCTTTGAAGGCGGTGCAGTGTCTGAAAGAACTCGTGGTCGAAGCGATTAAACTGTTGTGGCACTACTCTTGCCCTCTGTTGTTGTGGTGATGGCTTCCTTCTTTGAATCATCCTCGCTTGCGGTGGTCCTCCGATTCTTTGCGTTTGTCCTCCATGACCAACGCCTTGTTAACCAACTCCTGAAAATCCGGAAGGTATGGGCAAGTAGGTGACTTGCGATCTGAGTTCGACCCTTCAAGCGGCTCTGGCGAGACACGTCATTAGCGACATCTTAGGAGCATAGCGAGCTAGCCGAAAAACTTATTCAGTAGTCGATCAGCGACATACCCCTTGCTTGAGAGCCTTGAACTCATCCTTCTTGAGATCCATAATACCTTGGTACATGATATTGGCGAAAATTGCGAAAATTCTTCCCATGTGATGTTCTGCGGTGCCTCATCTTATTGCTGAAATTTTCCCACCATTCTGCAGCTATGCCCTCCATCGATGAGTGGCATACAAAACCTTCTCATGATCATTGCATTGGGTGATCGCAGCTTCCTCTCAATCACGCTGAAGCCAATCATCGACCTCTCTTGGCGTGACATGTCGAGAGAAAGTTGGCGGACGGGTCCTCATGAATTGACCAACTTGGATGGTCCCGATGACCATGGCGATGGGGCTCCTCCTGACGATTGTTGTTGATGTTGTTGTTGTTGTTGTTCATGGCACATGTCTGGTTCATCATCGTATACATCATCGAGTTTGTCTTTGCCATGAAAGCTCGAAGTTACGCAAGTCAATAGGTGGTGCTTGGGGTGGCACTACTCTGTGAGGGGTTTGCTCATTGCCTTGATCCTTGGGCTCCGGATCCTTGGGCGGCATGGCGAGTCTGAACCATCTGGTGAAGCTCCATAGGTTAGATAAGGTAGAGAGCACAAGGTGAGTTAAGATCTAGGCAGGGATAGATTAAACCCAACAAACCTGACTCAAGAAACTTGAATGAAATAATCTTTATTAATATTTTAATAGCATGGCTGCAACAAATGCCTAAGGGCCTTTGCGGCTCATGCTTACCTGAGAAAATAAATCGGACCTAAGCACACAAGCTACCGCCTAAAGGCGACTCGAAAAGAAAACTGGCTAAGCGACTAAGCTGGAACTCAAGCGAACTACTCGAAAGCCTCCAAAGCCACGGCGACGCTCACACGGTGTAGACTCAAGTGGTGGCATCCTCATGGCGGATTACGATGCCCAGGCTGAGTGCGGCGGGAGGCAGAGTGTCTTTGGAGTGCAGTCTGTAGCTCTTCTGGCTGTCTTGAGCTCGGCGGATCCTCTGGAATCTCCTCTGGATCTTCTTGACTTCTTCGGATCTTCCTCTTGATCATCTTGAGCTCATCTTGACCATAGAGGCGTGCTCTAGTCTGGCGATCCTTTCTCGGCTTCTTCGGGCACGATAGGCGCACCTCGGCTCGGTGGCGGCCATCTCCGCGACTCCTCTGGCAACTGTGAACCGTGCAAGATGCACTCTTGTGGCATTGCCTTCCCGTTTGTAGACGGAAGCGCGCGAATATCTCCCCGGCGGCTCGGGGTGATAGCGATAAGCAGATGTGTTGCGGCTCTTGGCGTAGATGTGGCGGACTCGGAGTATGGCGACGCGATGACTCTGGATTCCTTGCATGAAGGTGATCCTCTGGTGAGATATCAAAAGGTGGCTACCTCTAGTGTTCTTCTGGCGTGAACCGTCGGTGGCGAGACTATACCACGATCCCGTCCATTGACCATGTACTCCTTTGCCTCGGTACATCGGGCGTTCGAAGCCTCAAGTGTCTGCAAAGAACTTCCACACTCTGCGGCAAGTCCTCCGTTGCAATCTCCGAAAGTCGAAGGTAAGGCATCATCACGACGGACAAGGTGTAGAACCACGTTAAAACAGCGGGGAGAGGAAAGATTTTAGCAATAGATGAGTCGAGAGAGATATGAGAGGAGTTAAGCAATTCATTTAATCTTGCAAGTTAAATTTTTCTTTAGAAAATAATTTGGACACTCGAGCAGCCAATCTACTAAGGTCTAGACCTCGGTCGATATAGCTCGATACCACTTTTGTCGGGACCGAAATTACAATTCAGGACCCTCTGTGTTTCTTGCACTAGCCGGGATCATGCTAGTGCACAGGGGTTAACAAAACTGAAATCGATCCATACAAGCGAAATATAACATAAGCGAATAACTTTGATTATTAAATAATGGTTTTGACCTTAAGGTCGAGTTTACATTTATTGAGCCACGCAGGCTAACAGAGAAAATAAGCGGCGTGAAGCGAAGCGGTAGTGGCATCCCATCGATTCACCACGAGCAACCGATGGATCAAGACCTCGCGATTAGGCACCTTCGATGAACTCGTCCTCGTAAGGTGGTGAAGACTCCTCCTCTGCTTGATTCGTCAAAACAAGCGTGAGTACACACCGTACTATAAGCCACACCACAGAATGCAAAGTATACATGCGGGCTTATTACAAGAGAAAGGCATTCTGCGGTTCTTTTGCGTAAATGCAACTTTTGCAATTTAATACAATTAAATAGATTGAAAATGGTAAAACAAATAGACAATAATAATTTTAACAAGTTATTTCACAAAGACACACACAGCCTAAACAGGTTCTTCACATAGCTAGATGATTTAATCACATAGCTCCTTCCCTACAGTTTTATGAAATTCTACCCTAGTGTTAAATCCCGAGCATTGTCCATGACCATGACGCGCTATTCGAATAGATTAAGTTACACTCTGCAGAGGTTTGTACACTTTACCCACAAGATACAACCGATGTAGCTAGCATCGATCATATGAGCATTTGATACCTTATCTTACTATGCTAGGCCGTCTCAAAACAGGCATGTGGTCGTGCAGAAGCTCAGTTCTTTAAGCGCACATGGTGAGGTCCTTAATCGACCAAGGCAAGACTTCCACTAACCCAACCACATAGACACACAGATTAATATTATCCACACAGGTCCACATAGACCACCAATTCACACAGTATCCACCCCTTGCCTCGGTCCAAATCCTTTTTACCACCCGTTGGTTTAAGTGCAACACATGCCATAAAGACACGTAGTACACACAGATTATCAATATTGCATATTCACTTAGTCAAATTAATCATTTGTACTTCACATGAATAAATGAGTCGTGGCATGACTAAGCAATCTAATCGTTCTAACCAACCCACGTTGGTGCTACAATATTAACCAACTAGATATCAACTAGGGTGACAAAGAACTTAGACATAGCAATTAACAAGGATGGCATAACAATTAGGAATTTACATCTACTCCCAAAATCATTTAAATAATTACTTGAATTAATAATGCGATAATTTAAAATAAAATAATTTAGCAAACCGGGAATCAAGATGGTCAAAGGTATAGCTTGCCTTGAAAAGGATCTAGGAATTGATCTTGATCTTGGAAAGGTCCTTCTTCGTCAACTCTTTCAAAGAACGTCAAGTCTACTCGCAAACAAGGCAAACAAACAAACTAAATAAATAACAGAGGCAAATAACTCCAAAAAAATAATTAAAAATCTCCAATAGATAGATCTGGATTTTAGATGAATTTAAAAATTTGAATGGATGGATTTGGAGTTAGGATGCAAAAGATATGGAGTTTCAAAGTTTAAATCTAAAGAAAACCCTAAAAATAGAATTTATTTGGAATTCGAATTATTTTTCAACGAAAAAATCGAATATTGCGCCAAACATGACATCGACATGGCGTCGACCAGGATTTTCGGAAAAGAAATAAATAAAAAAACCCGACATGTGGGACCCACATGTTAGAAACCTGACCACCACGGACCAAGCCCACCGAGCCTTTGGACCGAGAGAGGGGCCGAGGTGGCGAACCAGCAGCAGCGCCGACGCAGCGCCACCCGGATGACACGCAGCATAGAGGCCGAGGTGGCACGTGACTGGCGTCCACGTCGGCGGGGCGTCGGCGGCGCAGCGGCGGCAACAGGACCCAATGGTCACCGGCGCTACGGTGGTCGCCGGCGAGTGGGTGCTATGGGCGTGTTCTTGAGGCTATTGCGCACCTTCAGTGCGCCTCGGGTGGTTGGGGGTGGTTGTGGTGGCGGCGGGTCGGAGCGGGAGACCTTCGGGTTTTGTCGGACGGGCGTCCGTGAGGTTTAAGCGGCAGCGATCGTCCGGAGGTAGAGGAGGTGACGGCGAACTTGATGGTGGGCTCCACGACGACGCAAGGGCTGCGGTGGCGGCAATCGAAGAAATCTCACCGGCGAGGTTCCTTAAAGCTCGAATCGGCGGCAATGTGGAGGCTCTCGGGTGGAATTGAGCGAGGGTTTTGGAAAGGGGCGAAGCGCAGAGGGTCCTTTATAGGCATGAGGCGAGCTCGAGGTGGCGTCTTGCGTGGGTAAATCGCCCAAACGCCCAAGACGAGAACGAGGATAAAGCGAATTGAAGTTTGAAATTGAGCGAGTCGGTGCGGAGGAGATAAGGATTGAGTTTGGTGCAAAATCTGGGAGTTTTGTTAGCGAAAACGGCCGCTGGGTTGAGCTTCTAGAAGGCGATAATGGCGGTAGCAGTCCGCGTCAGCGAGAAGAAGACCGGGTCGAGAGGCGAAGACCTATGAAGGGCCCACGTCGAGAGAGGACGCCTTGGCCGGCGGAGATCCAGCGTCCAATGACGATCCAATCGGTGGAGATTGAAGCGGAGCGAGAGAGAGAGAGAGAGAGCGGCGGCGGGATCTCCATCAATCGGATCGGACGGCCACGAAGAGATGGGCCAAATGAACGAGAATGGGCCGAGAGATTCGCCCAATGATTGCTTGGAGATTTAAATAGCTTTTTCTTTTAAGAAATTACCGAAATTCAAATAAGCAATGGAAAATAGCAAATGAACTTGGAAAAATTCCAGAAAATTCTAGAAAATATGTCCAAGCTCATAGAATCCAAATAAAATAGTTTTGACTATTGTTCATGTTGACTTTAGTCATATTAAATTGTTTTGTTACACAAAGTCCAATATTAAGCTTTTTAATTTAAATTCAAATAAATCCAAATGATGAATTTTCTCATTACACTATTTAAAAGGTTTTTAAAGCTCTGAAAATTGGGATGTTACACCAACCTATACACAGTGATTGGTATGACACACACCGTTGGATAGGGAAGCGGCAAACCGTCCCACGATGTGACTACTTGGTAGCACACCTCCACCCATGCAACACAGCCTAACCTACTACCTGAGTAATCAATGTCAAGAATCCATAACTTACTAAGTTAGGCCCGTCCCATACCAGACATGTGGTCATACAGTAAAGCTCAGTTCAATGGTGTACAAAGTTAAGTCCTTAATTGACCAAGGTAAGACTTCCAATTTCTAACTAAAACACACAGATTATCATTCTCATTCACACAGCCACCATGTCACATAGTATCCACCACTTGCTCAGTCTAAATCCTTTACCACCCAGTTGGTTAAGTGCAACATATGCCATCAACGAGTAATAGCACACAGTACATACAGTTTTATCACATAGTTCCATATTCACTTAGTCATATTTATATTTGCAATTCACATGAGATGATGACTCGTAGCATGACTAAGCAATCTAATCGTATCTAACCAACCCACATTGGTACTACGATAATACCAACTAAATAATGAACCAATTTAGGGTGACAAAAGATTATGACATAACAATAGACAAGGTGGATATAATAAATTGGATTAATAACTAAACGCAAAAGCATTTAAATAAATACTTAAAGTAAATGCAATAATTTGAATCGATATAACTTTTGAAAACTAGGTTCAATATAATCAAAGGTATAACTTGCCTTGGAATAGGTCTAAGTACTGATCTTGCTCTTGGGGTGTTCCTTCTTCTTCAAAGCTTCCCGAGGTATCGACGTCTACTCGCAAACGAAGCAAATAAACAAAACAAATAAATAATAGAGACAAAACAAACTCCAAAACTTAAATGAAAATCTTAGATAAATAGATCTTGAATTTAGATGAATTTAGAAATTTGAATGGGTTCAAACGGAGTTCGGATGCAAAAGATATGGGCTTTGGAAGTTTGAATCTAAAAGAAAACCCTAATTTGGATTTATTCCGAATTTTCGAATTATTTCTCAAAGGAAAAATTGGATTTATAATGTCAGCCCTGGGAAATTCAGCCGAAAAGAATAAAGGAAAAAGAATTTGATGTGGGTCCCACTATAAGTGGCTTGGTGCACATGGACTGAGTCCAGCAAGGCTTGGATCGGAATTTGGGTAGAGTTTGCCACGTATGTGCTGACTCAGCTGATGACCAGGCGACGCGCAGACGACACATGGGCAAGGGAGCTGGTTGGACCTCAGATGTGGATAACCACATCAGTGGATGACATCATCATTCCGGTGACATCTTTGGGCGCAGTTGACAACGGCGAACGGCGGCACGGGGCTGGCAAAGGATGTGCTCAAAAGATAGAGGATGATATTGCACTCACACTGGTGTGCTTTTTGGCTATGGAGGTCGACGGAGATCATTGAAATTTGCAATGGAGCGGAGGACGAAACTCAGTTTTGTTGGGATTGACCACCAGCGATGCTTCGGGCCAAAGGAGGGGTACCCGAGGTTGACCTTGCGACGAGGAAGCCAGTGGCGCAGTCCACAGAGGCGAAGCACAGTTGGTGGCAGCGGAATTGGAGTTTTAGGTCTTCAGCTATTGAACCCTAATTCTCAAATTGAGGCGGCACTGGGGCTTTAGGGGGAAAACGAGGTAAGGATTGGGGATGAGAGGGCAAGGGCGAACCCTAGGGTTCCTTTTATACCATGGGAATGTGACCGGATAGGAAAACCCCAAAGGAGTCCGAGACGACCATGAGTAGGATTTAGAGATAGAAGGAGATACGAGCTCTAATTCTGTTGGATTTGGACGCGGAGGGACAAAAGAGATAAGATGACAGCAAGATTTTCTAGTTGGGATTCCTTGAGTCGGATGGAGCTTTGAAACGTAGCCATGGCGATTCGGGCGAGCTTGCGCGTAAAAGGAGAAGCGCGAGGTGGAAGATGACAGTGGCGGGCCCACCTGGCAGAGGGAGCGGGGACGGGCGCGCGAGCGGGACTGCTCGAGAAGGAAAAGGCCGAGCTAGGCCGCGCGGGATTTGGGTCGGAAGTGAATAGGATTGGGCTGAGACGGAAGTTTCGGCCCAAAGAATAATCCGAGATTTAAATAGGTTTTCTATTTTAGAAAATAGCAGAAATTCCAAATGGCAATAGAAAATAGCAAATGAACTTGGAAAAAATTCTAAAAAAATCTAGAAAACATATCCAAGCACATAGAACCTAAAGAAAATAGTTTTGACCATTGTTGATGTTGACTTTAATCATATTAAATTGTTTTGATATCCAAATTCCATATTTAAGCTTTTGAAATTAAATTCAAATAAATCCAAATGATGAATTTTCTCCTTACTAACTATTTAAAGGATTTTTTAAAGCTCAGAAAATTAGGATATTATAGCGGCAAGGTGACACGTAGCGACTCCAGGGCATGGGCGACCATACAAGGCAGCGCAGTGCTCTGTCCGTGAGTCAAGAGAATGGCGCCAGCCATGTGGTAGGAGGAGGGAGGTTCAGGCGCCAGATGAACGGTAGAGGTTGAATCTAGGTGCCAGATGCACGGTTTTGGACACGTGTCGGCTGCCGGCACGTCCATAGTGTTATTTTTGGCAATGCAGCGCGCAAATGACCAGTTTTGTTAATACCGATGCTAACAGTGTCATTTACGCAAAAACTAAGGAAGAGACCACCTCCTCTCTCACTGATATATATGGGATTTCTCCGGTTCATTAGCCGGTACGTCTGGCATGGCGGCAAATGGTTCAAAGGAGAGGATCGGATGCGCAAAAGAATTCAGAGGAGCACAGTGAGTGACTGTTGAACACTTTGGGTTGATGACTTGACGTTGTAGCCGAACTACTGCGATTATGATAACAGCCGGTGCTCCGATTGATGACATCAAAACCGATCGACGATCGATAGCAACTCTGTAATCGATCACCACCTTTTCGTTTTAATAGCACAAATCCGTGGTGGATCAAACAGATAGCTTAGGCTTCAGGCAAGTCGTTCTTAAGTCCTACCTTTCTGGAATCTTTTTTAATTTATTTATTATCTATTTTCCTTCCTGCCCTTGCCCCGTTCATATTTGTGCAGCACATACTCTGTTCTAAAATGTTTTTTTTTGGCCAGTAGGATGTTCGGCACAATTGTACCAATAATGTTGTAGTTGTAAGCAATGTTAGGTCTTGGCAGCAGCAAGCAAGCAGAAGCGAATCTAGGCTCACGGTAGCCTAGGCGATATTTATGATAACAGCCAGTGCTCCAATTGATGACATCAAAACTCATCGACGATCGATGGCCGATCAACTCTGTAATTGATCATCACCTTTTCATTTTTAATAGCACAAATCCGTGGTGTAGTCAAAGAGATAGCTCAGAGCATCTCTAATAGTACATTTATTGTCGTCTTTTAGCTATGCTACGTTAACAAAATTCCACGTGGATGAGAGAGGGGGAGGAGAGAGAGCACATATCGTCTCTTCCTAAAGAGATTGTCGTGCACGCGAAACAAGATATGATACATTAATCTACTCTAGTTGACATGTAGGCCCGTTTTATAGGAAAATTATAAAATATAAATGTTGAAAAGTGTGCTAGAGACTATCTATTGGATATATTGTATCTAAAGATGATGTAGTATATGTTAGAGATAAGATTATTTCTAACTATTGGAGATGCCCTTAGACTTCAGACAAGTCGTTCTTAAGTTCTACCTTTCTGGAATCTTTTTTAATTTATTTATTTCTTGATACAGCTGAATTACATGTGGGTATTATTTGTTCCATATATGCAGCTCGCTGATCCGCGGTGACCCCAGTAAACCTTTCACCAATCAACTAACATCAGCCTCCTTGTAACAAGAAATAACTAGAAATCACACGTTATCCGGCGTCCAAGCCAGACAGAATCCACCATTTCCCGTACTTGGACGGCAAGCAAGTAGACTCAATCTTCCAGTCAATTACGGAGTACGTACGTAGCTCGATCAACAGGATATAATTTGTTATGCACGCGCAACTGCGACGACCAAAGGAACACTAGTTCATATATTTGGCGGAGTACTTGCATAATTGCATTGCATCGAGCGGTTAGGTCATCACTGATCTCATCCCAGCTCACGTTAATTTGCGTCGCGGGCAATTACAATGTTTTTACTCCAGTAGTTCATCATGCCAATTGTATATATATGTATATATGTATGTGTATACATATACATACATATATATATATATATATATATATATATATATATATATATATATATATATATATATATATATATATATATATGTATGATCGGAAGTTTTTGAGGAAGGAATACGGCAATTGGCAAGCTGGGGCAACAACTATATATATATATATATATATATATATATATATATATATATATATATATATTTCAAAAAAAGAGAGTAGAAAATGTGGGTTTATCGATGAAAATGGATTCAGATTTTTAGGTCACTGGTCTGTAAAACAGATCAATCCTAGCGCTATGCAGCGTCTGAGCGCTCAATAGCTTATTCTACACATGGCTGTAGCTTGGGCCGCGTTGTGTGTGGCGCGCTAGCCTCCGCTCCCCCGGCCCCACACGCCTAGCGGTAAAACACACGCGCATTGCGAACGGCAGTAAAATGCTCGGTAGCGTCTATACTAGCAGTAAAAACCTTCTATCACGCAATTGACGGTAAAATCGACAATAAAAAATGATCACGCATCACCCACGTCACTGTGACAATAAAAAACCGGCAAAAAATGTTTTTTATTGCTGTTTCGGCAAGAAAAATGGTACCGTAACTTCGTGGTGCTGATTTACTGTGAAAAGACACGTCCCATTACAGATCCAATAAATGGCTACGTAAAATATGTTATGTGATAGTCTTACTGTAAATGATGCATAATATTACTGTTTTCTATGCATTTGTTCTGCTGTTGCTCCTTCTTGCTTGTACTTTTTGTTTGTTTGGAATTTTTGTCAGAGTGGTACTGATTTAATGCAATTTAAACTGGATGTTACTGGTATACATCAAAAACACAAGTACACTTGTTTGCAGACTTCATAAGTTTAACTATAATAAACAACTGTCTTTACTGCATGCTACAAAGAAGTTTACTAGATGTTTAACGAAGAACACTAAAACACAACTACTTTAGCTTGCTGTGTGGCCTGAACTTCTCCGGTATGTTGGGGGAGAGGCTTGACGCTGTTGATCTTGTCGAACAGCAGGTAGAACATCAGCTCGACCCTGTACTGGTTCCCCTTCTCCTGCATACGATTGATAGCTTTGCGTGTCAGATGCTATAAATCTAGTTATTGTAAGTTGTTAACACAATTACTTCTTACCGGCTCTATCGGTGTGCAAAGCATCTGACCTTCGCCGCCCTAAAACTCCAAGAACTTCATTACGAAGAACGCACAGTCGTTCTCTAAGACCTGCTTTGGGGTCATCATGTTGTACACCCTCCAGTGCGCAACGATGGGGACTTTCCCACCTGTCACGGCTTGCAGAGCAGCGCATATGCATGGGGTGATCTTGCCGCTTACTGGATTGTGGTGGTCTTCAGGTTTTGTGCATTTTTTGCCGTAGTCGTTCCTACCTCGGCCCCTAGAATCTTCGTCTTTTAGCTGTCAACTTTATTTTTTTTAATCATCTGCAATGTAACAAAAAATTGTGATCTTTTGTAAAAGTGATTGGCCTCACTACATGGCCAGAGAAAATTACAATGAAGATCTACTTTGAACTTCAATTTACTGTTTACAATGCCAACATTTACTAGATGGCACGTTTGTGATTACTACCATCGATATATACAGTGTCAGTAAAATTTTATAAAACACATTTACTTATACATACATTCACTTTTATTGTCGTGTGAATCACCATTTACTGCAACAAAACTACTCAGTAAACAAGGTATAACACATTTACATTACAAGAAGCTATCTTTTACTGTTTTTGTAACAAACTTTTACGATCACTCGACAAAACTTGTCCACATGTATGGTCCGATGGTAAAAAAGGGAAAACACAATTATGACTAGGATTTAATAATCCTCATTTAATTATTTATCTGTAATTCTTATTATAGATAATATTACCATCATCTGGTTCTTGAGTGTATACCCCTTGACATTTATAAGGGAGAAGCTGGAGGTTGTAAGTTCTTCTATGACCACCCTATAGTCGTAAGTCCTTCTACGACTATCCCATAGTCATAAGTCTTTCTACGACTATCCATTGATCGTAAGTCATCCTACGATTAGTCTGCGGTCATAAGCTTTACTACGACCACTACCTGGTCATAAGCTCTTCTACGACTAGTCCCTAGTTGATGGGGCTTACAGACATGTGGGCCTAGTCGACCAGGGAATCTTTTGCAATATATCTAAGGACATGGGCAGTTAACTACGCTGTTATTCCCTAGAGTAATGGCAAGATTTAACTCTCTTTCCTAGTGATAACTGCCTAGGCGATGTGGGAATATTACTACTCCCACAATAATCTCCAGTAACGACTCCATGATCTGAAGCATTAAGGTGCCCTTTGAACTGGAGAAATGGCAGCCCACTTCGAGGACTGTATAAAAGGCAGGATAACCAGGAGAAGAGAGGAGGAGGAGGGAAAAAAAGTCAATCAGGAGCACAAGACATCTCACTCGAGTCTTTCTCTTGATTTTGTAAACCAGCATACTCAATACATCCACACATGAGTAGGGTTGTTATTCTCTCTGGAGAAGGTCCGAACCTGTATAAAAATCCCCGTGTTGCTCTCTCTGCGTGATTTGAGTCTTGGAGACCCCCCCAAATCAAACAATCTTTGCGTAAGTTCGGTTCTAAAACACCGACAGTTGGCGCCGACCGTGGGGATCTTCGAGTCATCAGCTTTCTTTCGCTTTTTCCCAACTCTAATGCTCCCATGGCAGGAGAGTGGAACGAGGAGAACTGGTTCGACTTGGTCGATTGCGCAGATATCGACATGAATGTTGGTTTCGACTACGAGCCAAGTATTGCATCATCCGATGGTGATGTCGCCTCTGGAGATCATTCTCTAGGAGACCATACTACCGATGGAGTTGAGGAGGGATCATTATCCCCCACAATGTTACGTCCGAATGCGGAACTAGCTTCCTCAGAGGGCAAAGGTCAATCCAACCACAATCAGGACTACACCAGGATAAGCTCAGAGCATGGCGAGGGTTTCCCCTCCAAGTGTTCAAGTCTGTCTAAGACAGTCCAACCTGGCACAACAAGTCCTGGAGGCAATAATTCCGGAGCTTCATCAGCACCTGGTGGTCATCTGTCTTAGGTTAGCCCCACAAAGGATGGGGGCGAACATGCTTTTCCTACAAGTTCAACCATCCCATCGTAGGGCTCACCTGCGGACGGAGACAGTTATAACCCAGAATTCCCCTGCTTGGAGGGGTTTGCTCCAAGTCGCCAGACAATGTTTTTCGACTACTCCTCAAGCGAGGAGGCCTCAAGCGCAAGTGGAGATCATCAATGGGAGGTCTTCGTCCTTCCCTCAGGTGACAATCACTCCCCTAGAGACAGGACTGAGGATGCTCCCCAATGATCACACGCTGCGACCTCTCGTGGCAATGATGAGGACACCTCCGGCGATGAATAGAATCAACACTCTGATGAGCGTGAAGGAGATTCTCGAAATGCTCGCACTCCACTGAGGCAAACTCGAGGCTCAGGTACGGACATTCCTGAAGCAACCCGATAGAGAAGAATCACGGCTTAGAGAAATCTGCCTAGGCTCGCCCACTATCAGTCGGAGGAAGCTCAAGAACTCTAGCACATCAATGATCTTCTCGAGAACCCATCTCGGGAACTTGCTTGAATGCCCGGCTACAACCTCTTCGCTGAAGAGATCGCACAAAGGCTTCAAAGCATGATGGCCAAAATTGAGCACCCTCACCAACATCAACCTAGAAGTCATGCCAGTACGACTCCATCAGCTTCCAGCCGCTCGAATAACTCACCGCGAGGAGATTGCCATGACAACCAATCACGATGCTCTCCTGATCTTCACACCAGTCGAAGGAGAGTTCCTCGAATGCCTGATGATCAACAAGTTCCCAGGAGAGGTGATCGTTCACCACCCAACCCGTAAATCTGACGGCCAGATGGAATCTGAGTATTTCCTCGTGAAGGTTGAGTCCTACCACAGGTTAGGTCCACCTACGACCGAGTATCATCACGTACGATCACCTGGTGATGTCAATCCTTCTTTTCTGCAAAGAAGGCGTCAAGAAGTCATTACCGGGTGTTGGGCTTTCTCACTCGACCTCTGAGCAATCCGCTGGCCGCCTCGGTTTCGACCAGCGAACATGGAGAAGTTCAATGGATATCAAAACTCCATTGAATTCCTCCAGATCTACACAACCGCTGTCCGAGCAGTAGCAGGAGGAGAGCATGTAATGACAAATTACCTTCCTACTGTGCTCGAGGGTTTTGCTCGATCTTGGTTGTTAAATCAGCCACTCGAGTCAATTTAGTCATGGCAGCACCTCCGCGACCTCCTGCTGGCCAATTTCCAAGGCACCTACCATCACCCTAGGAAGGAGGACAACCCGCACAGGATGAGACAGAATGACCATGAGACTCAGCGCCAGTTCATTCGACGCTTCAGTCAGGTTCGAAATTCCATTCCTGAGGTTTCTGATTCTTCTGTCGTTAGAGCTTTCAAGAAGGGAGTCCGTAGTAGAAGGATCACGGAGGATATCACCTTAAATCCTGCTGCCACTATCGCTGAGCTCTTCGAGATGGTCGATCGATATGCTACCGCTGCTGAAGCAGTCGAGTGGAACAACACTATTGATCGAGATGATAAAGTTCCTCAAGAGGTGGGCGAAAGTGGTAAGAAGAAGGATAAGAAGGCCAAGATATCCAAGAACAAGGCAAAGGGCCAAAAGCTTCAAGCCAATAGTTCCAAGGAGATCTTGGCTGTGAGCGATAAAAATCCTCAAGGTTCCAAGCCATACTCTGATCGAGGCAAAGGTAAGCGCCCCGAGCGGAAGAACGACAAGCTTAGGTGGTGTCCTTTTCATAAAAAAGGAAGGCCATGACCATCGCAACTGCTGAGTTTTCCAACGAAAACTTGAGGGCTATTACAATGGCAAAGGACCACTTCCTACCAAGGTAGTCAGAGTCGAGATCCCGAGTCGGATCGATTTGCCTCCGGTAGGATCGAATCGTAGTATCGAATCGTAGAATCGGCGATTCTCTGGTTTGTAAAATACACATATTTAACATCTATACTATAAGTTTGTATGATTGTTATATGGTTTACCACTTGCATGTTCCTTAAAAGTAGCTAGACATACTCGAGAATAAAAATAGCTTATCATTATCAAGCTCAAGATTGCTCATGCCATAATATAGATATTTGTACTAGCATTACCACCTCGATACAATATTTTGCATGCTCCTTGTTTATTTATAGTTTCATTCTCAGAAATTAATATCAACAAATTTTGCTCTAAAACAAAATATCGGCAAAGTCGGCCCTAAAAAAATTGCCCTAAGTCTCTACGAGTAGGATCGACAGTGAGATTTGGATCGATAGGCTGTCGTGGGTTCGTAGAACCGTAAGACTCTAAGAGTAGGATCGCGATCCTACCTACCTTGAGTAGGATCGGATCGGCAGTAAGACTTGAATCGACAGGCTGTCGTGGGTTCGTAGAGTCGTAAGACTTTAAGACTTGGATCGCGATCCTAACTACCTTGCTTCCTACCCTCGAAGAGGTAGGGCAAGCTAGTGGTCGTACGCAGTTAGACGACAATGAGGAGATGTCATTCCAAGATCCCGAGCACACCATTGAGCATATCTATGGGGGATCATTGGCATACGAGTCAAAACGACAGCTTAAGGCTGTCGAATGCAAGGTAAACTCCATTGACCCTCCTCTTGTCAATAAATTACCGAAGTGGTCGGAAGTCACCATCTCTTTCGAGAAGGGTGACTGCCCGATCCCTTCTACTCGACCAGGTCGCTTTCTGATCGTGGTCGAGCCCACCATCAACAACTGTCGAGTAAATTGAGTATTGGTTGATGGTGGTAGCTCGTTAAACATTCTGTTTACGAGTACCGTGGATGAGATGCAAGTACCCACGACCTAGGTAAGACCGGTATGATACTCTTTTCATGGTATTGTATCGGGGTCTTTGGCCAAATCTATTGGCTAAGTTTATCTTCCTTTAACATTTGGTTTTCCAAGTAATTTCAGGATAGAGAAGATCTCCTTTGATGTGGTTGATTTCGATACGGCATGTAACGCCATCCTCAAACGACCAACTTTGGCAAAATTCTTAATCGCTACTCATTATGGGTATCAATGTCTTAAGATGCCAAGTCCCAAAGGAGTGATCACAATTCATTGTGATAAAAAGATAGCGCACACGTGTGACCGTCGGTCTCTTGAGATGGTTGGCCAGATACCAGCTCGAGAATAAAACAAAGGGCAGCCTTCGACCAAGCAGTCGAAGCCTAAAGCTGAACCTAAGATAAACGACCAGGTCAAGGAGGTTCCTTTGGATCCAGAGGAGCCCTCGAAGACTGTTCGCATCAGGGATACTTTTGACCTCAAATAGGAAGACGCCCTCATCGCTTTCCTCCGGGCAAACGTAGATGTCTTCACGTGGCAAGCATCCGACATGCCCGGAGTCCCTAGGGAAGTGATCGAGCACATGCTAGCTCTACGGCCTGATAAAGTACTTGTAAAACAAAAATTACGGAGATTTGCCCCTGATCGGCCAGATGCTATGAGGTCAGAATTGGATAAGCTACTTAAAGCAGGCTTTATAAGAGAAGTCGATCACCTAGAGTGGTTGGCCAACCCTGTAATGGTTAGGAAGTCTAATGGCAAGTGGCGAATGTGTGTAGACTTCACTGATCTTAATAAAGCTTGTCCAGAAAATGATTTCCCTTTACATCGTATCGATCAGTTGGTTGATTCTACTGTTGGTTGCGAAACATTAAGTTTTCAAGATGCATATTTTGGCTACCATTAAATTAATATGTGCCTAGAAGATGAAGAAAAAGACCGCGTTTATTACTCCATTTGGGACATTTTGTTATGTCAAAATGCCATTTTGTCTAAAAAATGCTGGCGCTTCTTTTCAACGCTTGATGCAATCAACTTTTTCACCTCAGCTAGGTCAAAATTTGGAGGCCTATGTTGACGATCTAGTTGTAAATAGCATCAAGCAGCTTAATCATGTTTTCGACTTGCATGAGACATTCGACAACCTCAGAAAACACTGCCTGAAACTCAATCCTGAGAAGTGTGTGTTTGGAGTCTCTTCAGGAAAATTGCTTGGATTCCTTGTCTCTGTACGAGGAATCGAAGAAAATCCTGAAAAGATAAAGGCCATCGTGCAAATGCGCCCTCCAACCACGAAGAAAGAAGTCCAGAAACTCACAGGATGCATGGCGGCTTTAAGTCGTTTCATCGCACGACTGGGAAAAAAAGGACTATCTTTCTTCAAACTTCTAAAGAAGCATGAGGGTTTCGAGTAGTCGGAAGAGGCAAACGCTGCCTTTGAGGATGTCAAGAGGTATCTTGCGAGTGCTCCTGTTTTGGTTTCCTCGAAACCAGAAGAGACACTCTTAATTTATCTAGCTACCACGCCACAGGCAGTGAGCGCAGTACTGGTCGTAGAGCATGAAAACGTTTAACGACCAGTTTACTATGTAAGTGAAGTTTTGCATAGGCCTAAGAAGCATTACCCTCAGGTCCAAAATCTTCTATATGTCCTCCTCATGTCTTCGAGGAAATTGCTGCATTATTTACAAACGCACAAGATAATTGTGCCGTCTGAGTTTCCCTTATGAGTGGTCCTCTAGAATAGGGAAGCAGCGGAACACATGGCAAAATGGTTAGTACAACTTGGGGAGTTTGACCTCCATTTCATGTCCTGAACGGCCATTAAATCCCAGATCTTGGCAGACTTTGTCGCCGAATGGACAAATCCTGAACCTGTTTAGGATCCCCAGTATGATACCCACGACGAGTGGACGATGTAATGTGACGGGTCACTTACTTTAAGTGGCTCAGGGGCTATGGTGGTCCTGGAATCTCCTAACGGAGAGACCTTAAAGTATGCCATTCAATTAAACTTTCAGGCCACTAACAACATGGCAGAATACGAAGGTTTGCTGGTTGGCATACGAGCTGCAAAAGCGCTCACGATTCGACGACTACTCGTGAGAGTAGACTCTCAACTAGTCGTGAATCAGGTCAGAAAGAGTACCAGTGCTCTAATCCGACCATGTCTCGGTACTTATCGGAGGTTCGAAATCTTGAAAAACATTTTTTCGGTTTTGAGATACAATTTATCCCTCGAAAGGATAATTTTCTTACAGCCCAGCTTGCTCGTATAGCTTCTTCTCGACTGCAAGTACCAAAAGGAGTCTTCTTGGAACAGCTCCAGAAGCCGTCTCTAGTCAAAACACCAGAGACAACTCCTATTGAGACAGCCTCTCTAGAATACGAGGATACCTGGATGAATTCCATCTACGAGTATCTTTAGACGGGTACCATACCCGACGATGATCTCGAGGCAGACTACTTATCACGAAAGGCCAAAATGTATACTTTGGTCGAAGGAGTCCTCTATAAACGAGGCACTCAAGGGGTACTCATGCGATGCATATCGCTGAGAGAAGGACTAAACCTCCTTCGCGACATACACGGAGGTATCTGTGGAACTCATGCTTCCCACAGAACGCTGGTCAAAAAAGCCTTTCGATAAGGTTTTTACTGGCCAACAACAGCTCTCTACGATGCCAAAGAGCTGGTTAAGAAATGTATACAATGCCAGTTTCATAGTAGGCAAATGCACCAACCGGCTCAGGCATTACCAACAATTTCTCTATCTTGGCCTTTTGCGACCTGGGGTCTTGATATCCTAGGATCGTTCCCAAAAGCTCTAGGAAGTTTCGAGTTCCTTTTTGTGGTTATTGATACGTTCACAAAATGGATCGAAGCCGAACCTGTGGCTGGGATAACAACGGAAGCATCAAAATTATTCATGATGAGAAACGTGATCACTCGGTTTGGGGTCCCAAGTCGAATAATCACAGATAATGGTAAGCAATTTTCAAGCGTAAAATTCAAAGAATTTTGCGACGAGTTATGTACCAAGCTGTGTTACACCATTGTTGCCCATCCTCAAAGCAATGGGCAGTCGAAAGAGCGAATGGCCAAATAATACAGGGAATCAAAACTCGAGTCTTTGACAAACTTGTTAAGCACTTAGGGGCTTGGGTACAAGAATTACCCACAGTATTATGGGCAGTTCGTACGACTGTTAGTTGGACTATAGGTGAAATACCTTTTTTCCTAGTTTTCGGTGCCGAAGCCATGCTTCCACCAGAACTAAAGATTAGGTCAGCAAGGGTCGAAACTTTCAACGAGTCAATCTAGAAACAACTTCGAGCAGATGACATTAACCTGCTCGAAGAGAAGAGAAATCAAGCCTTAATCCGTTTAATAGTCTACCAGTAGGCCCTGCACAAATACTATGATTGTAAGGTCCAACCTCGTAGCCTTGCTGTAGGTGACTTGGTATTAAGAAAAATTCAATCACAGTCTAATCGGAACAAGCTTTCCCCCAAGTGGGACGGTCCTTACACCGTGGTCGAAGTCATGTTACCAGGTTCGATATGACTAGCAATGGAAGACAGCCGAATTCTCTCCAATTCCTGGAACATCAACCAATTACGCAAATTTTATGTGTAACCGACCAACCCTACAATAAAGCATTAGGCTCTTTCTATCTTTATTGTCTTACTTTGAGTAGCACTTTGACAATTTTTTGACCATTCTCTGGTCATAGGTCTCCCTACGACTAGAGCCTAGTCGTAAGTTTGTCTACAACAATACCTTCGTCGTATGTCCTTCTACGACCAGCCCTTAGTTTTTCTTTACACTGGTCGAAAGGATGGTAATATCACCTAGTCGAAGCATTTTCTTTCTACACATGGTCTTGCCCACTAGAAGAAACTTCCTAGTGTCGATTCGTTCCTCCTTTTTGCTGCCAACACAAAGAACTTGGGTTCAACCCATATGGTCGAAATATTTTCAAGCCAACTCTTAGTACCTTAGATTATTTCTTCATTCATTTTTGAAAAATAAACTAAGTAGAGTACACTTTTGCAATTTACTCAACTAATTTTGGTAAACTCATTTTGTTTCAACTGGTCGGAGGAAGACACAACACCTAGTCGAAGTCTTTACTCTCTACACGTGGTCCTGCCCACTATAAGGAACTTCCTAGCGTCATCCTGTTTCTAACTCTTGCTACTAGAGCGAACCTACCGGGTGCGCCGGAATAAGTTGAACGAATTTTTAAGGTACTCCAGACATTTGTCTAACTCAAGTTGACTGTTCTTGATTTGATTAATCTGGTCGGAGAAGGTAACATCACCTAGTCGAAGCCTTTCCTTTCTGCATGTGGTCCTGCCTATTAGAAGGAACTTCCTAGTGTCGACTCGTTCCTACACTTTCGACCAGTGCAAGAAAATCGTGATAAAAAAATTACAAGTTAGATAAACCTCTCTCTTTTTAAGAAAACCCATTTCACACTATTTACTTGGTTTATCTAAATAAACTAAGCAAATAGTCGGGGCTAGGATAAAGCTATCAATATGACTTCAATTCTTAGTCTTAATCGCTTTTTTCATTCATTATCTTATGAGTTACTAACTACTCGACAAGATGGTTTGCAGGAAGAAGAAAGGATTATATATACCAACAACTAAAACTTGTCTTTACAGGTTTCAAGTACGGACTACTCTGACGAGGGAGATCCTATTTGCATCTCCTCCATGACTTCCTCGTTGATCGACTGCATTTCCTCTATCAACTGCTCCGCTTCTGGTTCAGAGCAGTTGAAGTCAGTTTTGATTGGTTACAGATTAAGATTGGGTCATAAGCCTTAAGTTTCACCAAAACAAAACTTATTGCGCCCTTGACTGCATCTCTTATCAAATCGGCTTGGTTGGTCTTCAGAGTGGTCACCAACTCTTACAAAGTTCCAACTTGATCACCAATAGTACTCGAGTGAGCAATCATCATGTCATCACGACGAGTGATCCCCTCAGCATGAAGCCCATTGAGTACATTGTTCAGAAGAGAAATGTTATCTTGAAGGTTGACCTTCATCGACTTCATCTCCTCCTGATTACGATTCGAAGCCTCACGGAGTCGTTTTATTTCGACTGCTTGCTCTAAAAAGAATAAGACCAGTTAGATAAAATGACCTCGAAAGGAAAACAAAACTGGTCGCAGGTAAAGACTTGCTTACCTGCCAGTCAAGAATCTAACTTCTTGACCTCATAGTCTTGGGAGGCAATACTCTTTGCATATCGCTCTTCCCACAGCTTGGCCTCCTTTTCTTTTTCTTTGGCGATACAGGTAATCTCGTGAACAACCAAGGTCTTTTCTTTGACCTCGGTTTCGAGGTTCGCCATTTCGACCTCTTTTTCTGAAAAGGAATAAGAGTTAGAAAAAGAAAAGAAGGTCATAAGCGGTTTTAAGTTCATCACTTACCATTTATTTGTCTGTGCAACTTTTGAATTGCAGAGTTTGCCTCCTGAAGCTTATTCAGGAGGTCTTCATTCTTCTCACTTAGCTTCTTCGTCTTGGCTTTCTCGTAGTCGAGCGAATCATCTATGGTCTTCTCGTTGCTCTTGAACCTACAGAGGAAAAGAGTAGACATGAGCATAAAACAAGCGATCGTAAGTTCTCCTACAACCAGTACCTAGTAGTAAGTTGCTCTACGATAATACCCTGGTTGTAAGTTCTCCTACAACTAGTATCTTGTCGTAAGTTTTTCTATGACAATACCCTGGTTGTAAGTTCTCCTACGACCAGTACCTAGTCGTAAATTTTTCTACGACAATCCACGTAAGTACTGTGCAAGTAGTCGAAACATAAACGACTACGAGTAGCCGTTACTTTCCATCTCTCTACTTGCTCGCAGAGTTCCGCTTTCTCCTGTTATGCTGTACAAGTTGTCGGTTGTACTCTACAACAGTGACAATTTGCTCTAGAGCTCTCTGCATAAAGAAAGACAGCGAGAAGTGAGAAAAACCACATATATGAATATGGGGCGACGAGTACTTACGTTGATGCTCGTTCGAGCAAACATGGAGAGTGCGTTTGTAGGGTTCTTCAACTCATCAAGCTCTTGAACCCGATTCCACCACACCTTTTTGAGACGCTTGTCGTCGAAAATATTCCCTCTATTTGGAATATCCTTGGGGTGGGGAACTCGGTCACGAGACCTAAAAGCAGAAGACCCCACAACAAAAGACGGACCGAAGAACTTAGAAAAGAAGTTGACATAATCTTCTTCTTCTGACTCGGTGACGGCAGCTCTTCCATGGGGACTGGGAGGAACGTCTCCGACGACTTCCTTCCCGGCGCGATGGCCAAATGATCCATCACCTTGGCCCGACACCTTCGCAACATCTTGCGCCGTTTTTGCCTCGGCCTCTACGACCACTCCCGTGGTTGCAGTTGCTTCGGCAGCAACGACTTCTTCCACCACTTGGACGGTGGACGACACTTCAACCACCGCCACTGTCATTTCTCCAACTGCCAGAGAAACAACAGTGGAGTCCTCGATAGGAAGGACTTTGAGGGCTGGAGGAGTCGGACTAAGATCACAAAAAGGAAAGCACATCAAATGGTAAAAAGCAAAAGGTAAATGTTGTTCTTACACTTTTGTCTTTCTACATACCTTCGTGTGCCAGACTTGATCTTGAATTTGAAGAAACCTTCCCTAAGGAAGATTTCTTTGACTTTTTCTCAACCACGTCTGGTCGAGACTCGAGTTGAGGAATGGGAACAGCCACGACTACGTCTGGTCGTGGGTCTGGAGCAAGCACCACCGCTCCTTGAGCCTCCTGGCTCTCCGAATGGCCGAGAACTGTCTCGACCACCTCAAGGGTAGCACTGCCCTCAACCACAGGCACTGATGATGTAGCAGTTTCTTTCACAAAAGATATAAAACTCTTCCAGTTCACCTTTTCTTGTTGCTTGATTAAGCCACGGGAGGCAGAAACTGCGAAAGTCTTATTGTCGTAGTAGAAGGGTACCTTGATCTTGGGGCTTTGTGTTTGAGAGCATTGATGCTCGCTTCGATCGCCCTTCCCTCCTCTGCAGCAGCCATATCCACAGCAATTTTGCAAAGGGCCCGAGCGGAGCAGTAGAGCTTGAACTTGCGCCTCCTTTATCAGCGACTTTCACGAGCTGACGCTTCTTAGCCGGAGGAGCATCGACTTGCTCCGCCACCATGCCAATGACCATCAGTACGACCTCTTCATCGTCCTGATGATTTTCCATGCATACTTTCTGCAGAAATCAGAAAAAGAAACATTACTAAGCAATCATAAATTTTTCTTTGACCAGTACCTAGTCGTAAGTTTTTCTACGGCAATACCCTGGTCGTAAGTTCTTCTATGACCAGTACCCAGTCATAAGTTTTTCTATGACTACAAGATTCTAAAGATGAAATCAACTCTTGATTACCTTTAGGCGCTCCATCTTGTCCTTTGCGGATAGGACTGCCGGGATTTGAGGAGCCATCGCATTGGGTGGTGGGGATTTATCACAAACGAGTTTGACTCGAGCGTCAATTTCCGAGTGTGAGAGATCTGCAAGAGTTAGTAAACTTCCAATAGCTAAGTTCAGAAATCAACAGAAAGAAGGCTAAGATTGGAAGTCTACTTACCCTTCTCGTAATCCCTGGTTGGGTCTTGCGGCCCCGAGTACCTCCACATAGGGTGAGCCCTGTTCTATAGAGGGCTAATACGGCGTGTGATGAAATCCTTCACTATATGCCATCCAATAAGCCCCTCTTCCTTCAAGTCCTTGATGGCTTGAATGTAGAGGGCGATTTGGCCGAGATCCTTGGGAATCAAATCCTAGGAAGCAATCTTCTCGGCACGATTTCCGGCGAAAGAGAGGCTGTCCTCACTGGTCGTCTCTCAGTAGAACCACCTCATCTTCCATCCCGGCCATGACGACCGGGTGAACATCTGAATGTACTCCTTCAACTTCCCATCGTGAAGCTTCAGACTGTAGCTACCAGCGATTCCTGCCAGCCTGGTCATCCCATAGAAGTACTGGAATAACTCCAAGTTGGTCGGAATCCCTAGGTAGGCCTCGCACAAGTAAATGAACACGCCCAACATCGTGATGGAATTACGAAAGAGGTTCATCAATTCCACCCGAAGTGTTCGAGTACGAGTGTAGGGAAAGGGTGAGAGAGCAACCGAAGGACATACTCACAGTATGCTTAGAAGATGGGAATCTGTCCAATCTCCCAACGGCCAATGCTGCCCAGTAGCCTCGATCCACTTCACGAACTACCTCTGCAGGATCTTCTCGACGGTGACCAGATCCTTAATCTTGGTCGCATCCATCTCTGATTCAGCCCACTAGGAAGCGGCTCCGACCATCTTTCTCAAGGGTTGTAGATTTGGATTTGGAAAGATTTCAGGAAGACGCTCGATTTGGTCAGTGGCGGAGAGCGCGAGAGTTTGATGAATAGTGGGAGTGATTTGGGAAAAGGTAAAAAACCTAAGTCTCACCCACGATAAGTATTTATAACCGCACACCTGAGTTAAAGATGTGGCGACCCAACGGTTGCCACCGCTTCGGGAACCGCTCCAACAGACAAGTCTATGAGAGTCGATTGAGATTCTTTAATTTGTCTATTCGAGAAAACCAAGTATGTCTTTACACTTCAAGCGAAATTACCTTCTTGACCAAGTCTTTTTCTGGTCAAATGAAACAGCAATCAGAAAGGTTTTGCCTCCGATTACAGTACTGCGACCACTTGGCGATCGTAAGATCTCCTATGACCACCTTGTAAGTCATAAGATTTTCTACCAACTTCTTGACCAAGTCAATTTCTGCTCAAATGAAATACCAGTCGAAGAGTTTTCCCTTCGACCACCACTCTGCGACCACCTACTGGTCGTAAGATCATCTACGGCTCTTGTTCCAAGTAAGTTGTTTTCACTTGAAGTCATTAGATGACGGCGAGATATAATAATCCTCATTTAATTATTTATCTGTAATTCTTATTATAGATAGTATTACCGTCATCTGGTTCTTGAGTATACCCCTTAACATTTATAAGGGAGAAGCTGGAGGTCGTAAGTTCTTCTATGACCACCCCATAGTCGTAAGTCCTTCTAAGATTATCCCATAGTCGTAAGTCTTTCTACAACTATCCCCTAATCGTAAGTCATCCTACGATTAGTCTGTGGTCGTAAGCTTTACTACGACCGCCACCTGGTTGTAAGCTCTTCTACGACCAGTCTCTAGTCGATGGGGCTTACATACATGTGGGCCTAATCGATCAGGGAAGTTTCCGCACCATATCTAAGGATATGGGCAGTTAACTACGCTATTATTCCCTAGAGTAATGGCATGATTTAACTCTCTTTCTTAGTGATAACTGCCTATGCGATGTGGGAACGTTACTACTCCCACAATAATCTCCAATAACAGCTCCATGATCTGAAGCATTAAGGTGCCCTTTGAACGGGAGAAACGGCAGCCCACTTCGAGGACTATATAAAAGGCGAGATAACTAGGAGAAGAGAGGAGGAGGAAAAAAAAGGCAATCGGGAGCACAAGACATCTCACTCGAGTCTTTCTCTTGATTTTGTAAACTAGCATACTCAATACATCCACACAGGAGTAGGGTTGTTATTCTCTTCGGAGAAGGCCCGAACCTGTATAAAAATCCCTGTGTCGCTCTCTCTACGTGATTTGAGTCTTGGAGGCCCCCCGAATCAAACAATCTTTACATAAGTTCGGTTCTAAAATACCGACAAATTACTTTGCTCCCTTTGCACATTTTATTGTCAAACGTCTGCTGATAGTTACTCGAAAAAAAGGACAGAACCCCTACGTGGTAATCTGATAGTGAAAATGGTGTTATATTTACTATTACACACGCTGCGTTTTACTCCCGGTATGTGCGGCGTGTGGCGTAGGGGGTTCCTGGCCGATAGTTGTTCTTATTGGGCCGCCCCGGAGGAGTATTACGCGCGCACGTACCACCTGGACTGGCCGACATGGTGGGCTGGCTGGGCGTAGAATAGTTATTCTAAGCTTGGCTATAAAATGTATACTTTAATGAAATTTTTCATGGAAGACACTTTCATCATATGATTTAAGTGGTACAGGTATATGAGAAGTGGGAATATGTACTCCCAGAAGTACCATACCATTTTCCTTATATATATATATGTGTGTGTGTGTGTGTATATATATATATATATATATATATACACACACACACACACACACACACACACACATATATATATATATACATATATGTATATATGTATGTATGTGTATACACACACACACACACTAGGCATAGCCAGTCCACCACACGCAACCTAGGCTAGGTGTGGTACGCGTGTGCAATCCCTATACGTCCGACCCAACAACTACAGTCGGTGGGCCAAAAACGTCCATAGCCCACGTGGGACTCGATTCGACAGTAAGTAATATCAGATGTGACAGTAATTCGTGAATCATTTATACTACTTTTTTTTTGCAGCATGTGACTTTTTTCGAGCTTGTATGTTTGATAGTAAAACATAATGGTTAAGATTGTAAAGTTGTATTGTGTTTTACTGCCAAATCACATACGTTTTACCCCAAGGCATGGTGCCTCATCCGGTGAGGATTTTATTTTTTGCTCGAACAGTAAAGTTAAGCAAAACAATGCAGCAAAATTAGATATACAAAGCAGTAACACATAAAAGATGACATTTTTTTACATATATTATGGGTGATTCGGCCAAATAGCATGTCCGGTCACTTTTGCTTTTTTATGTACATTGCATGATTTAACACGAAAAGAAGGAATGCCCTAGTGGCCAATGTAGGGCCCTAACGCAGTCCTCGAGCGTTCGTAAGCTTGCTTGTGTTTCTTGGTTAGCGGATGTCCATCTTGTAAGTTGGGGGGCGGGGGTGAGATGAAGAGACGCATCGGGTAGCCCGAGTGGCATTATACGTTTTGTTTTGAAAAAAAATGAGGGGTTGGTTGAATTGGTACCGTGTTTTCATCTATGCACTCGCAAACATACAAAAATAAAATAGAGCGAAGATAGTACGGTAAAATATAAGCCGCAATATAGTAAAAAACTGTTACTCATGTAGTAATTCCAAACAAAATAGAAGTTCAGTAATTTCTTGCGTATTTTATAGCAAAAGAGCTATCACATATTATTTATAGTAAATGTCGAGCTCAAGAATCATTACTCACTAGTAATGTTTAGCGGGTAGTACAACAAAAGTTAGTGTGACGGTAAAAACGCATACAGAAAGAGGTAAAACGATCATAAATAAAGTAGTAAAGCTGTATTTTTTATTGCATTTTCAATGCTGTCGTATCCTTTTTGTGTTCCGACAGTAAAATAAAGAAATTATCGTAGTAATGTTATATGTACATAACAGTAAACCACAGAAAATAAAACTTCTTAAATATTCTTTGGCCAAGTAGCGTGGCGGGTCACATTTTCTTTTCTTTTTACATTACCCGATAATAACAAAACAAAGGAAGAAAGGGAAAAGAAAGGAGGCCCTAGTGGCCAAGGCAGGACCCTATCGCAGCCCTCAGGTGTTCATAGGCCCACTAGTGGAGTTCGCCATGGGCTGGATCAGGGAATACGTGAAGATACGTCTCCACTTGTTCCTTCACGGTGGCAAGCCAAGCTTGGCGCCGAGCAAGCGAAGGAAGTCTGTCGATGATAGTCCAAATGAGGTCGTTCATCTCTTCCACGGTGTCGGCGTCGTCGGGCTCTTATGCGGCTTCATGAACGCCTTGCACCATATCCTCTTGGAGGTCTTGCTACGTTCAGACTCCTTCTCCAGCATGAAAAAGTCGTGTTTCCCCCATAGAGTGCAACATAACTCTTTGATTGTTTTCCCACTCCTGTTCTTTCTAATGCCAAAAACAACATGTCTCACGTACCAACAGTAGAACTGGTAAGCAACACCCTCATTATCGAACTTCATGCAGACCTAGGGCACCATATGGTCGGGGACGTCCTCATCCTGACATCAGTAAAACACAGTTAACACAGTAATATACAACATAAAACCAGTAAACGACACTAGATAGAACATTAAATTATTGAAGAGTGTAAACACAGTAAATGGACATCAAACTGGTAGAGAAACACACGCAAAGACCCATAAAACACACATACATGGGTGTACGTACTGTCGGGACCCGAAATTACAATTCAGGACCCTCTGTGTTCAACGCACTAGCCCAGGATCACGCTAGTGCACACAAGGGTAACAAAGGTGGAAATCGATCCATACAAGCTGGCGAATAATAGCATAAGCGAATAATTTTGATTAATAAATAATGGTTTTGACCTTAAGGTCGAAGTTTACAATTATTCAAGCCACGCAGGCTAACAGATAAATAAACGGCGTGAAACAGAACGGCGGTGGCGCCCCATCGATTCACCACAGTAACCGATCGATCCAGACCTCACGATCGAGCACCTTCAAGATACTCGTCCTCGAATGTCGGGCGAAGACTCCTCCTCTGCTTGATTCGTCAAAACAAGCGTGAGTACACACCGTACTACAAGCCACACCACGAGATGCAAAATATACATGCCGGCTTTTTACAAGGGAAAGGCATTCAGTGGCTCTTTTGCATAAATGCGACTTTTGCAATTGAATACAATTAATAGATTGAAAACAGTAAAACAAATAGACAATAATAATTTGACAATTTATTTCACAAAGACGCACACACCTAGACAATTTTAGCACATAGTCGATGATTTAAACCACACACTCCTTCCCACACGCTTTTATGAAGATCTACCCCTAGTGTGAAATCCCGAGCATTGTCCATGATCATGACGCGCTATTCAATAGTTTTACACTCTGCAGAGGTTGTACACTTTACCCACAAGATATAATTAGTGTAGCTAGCACTAATCATAACAAAGCATTTTGGACATTCATCTTACTATGCTAGGCCCGTCCCATACCGGGCATGTGGTCGCAGGTGAGGCTCGGCCTAATGGCGCACATGGTGAGGTCCTTAATTGACCAAGGCAAGACTACCACAATCCCTAAGCACACACTTATCAAACCCATGCACACAGCTCCACCAAAATAGCACACACCCCCATATCACACAAGATTCACCACTTGCCTCGGTCCAAATCCTTTTACCACCCGTTGGTTTTAAGTACAACACATGCCATACAACACATAGTGCACACAGCTTTTATCACGTAGTTCCATATTCATTTAGTCAAATTAATACAATCTACATGACAAGTGATTCGTGGCATGGCTAAGCAATCTAATCGACTAACCAACCCACGTTGGTGCTACACTATACCAACTAATATAACTAGGGTGACAAAGAATTTAGACATAGCAATTTACAAGGAAGGCATAACAATTAGGATTTACATCTACACCCAAAAGCTTTTAAATAAATACTTGAATTAAGATGCGAATTTGAATTAAAATACTTTAATAAAACTGGGAAGCAAAATGGTCAAGGGCATAGCTTGCCTTGAAAAAGGTCTAGGAATTGATCTTGATCTTGAAAGGTCCTTCTTCTTCAACTCTTCCAAAGAAATGTCAAGTCTACTCGCAAACGAGACAAACAAACAAACTAAATAAATAACAGAAGCAAATAACTCCAATAAAATAATTAAAAATCTCCAATAGATAGATCTGGATTTTAGACGAATTTAGAAATTTGAATGGATGAATTTGGAGTTAGGATGCAAAAGATATGGGGTTTCAAAGTTTAAATCTAAAGAAAACCCTAAAATTGATTTTCTGGAATTCGAATTATTTCTTAACGTAAAAATCAGAATATTGCGTCAAGATGACATCAACATGACGTCAGCCCAGGAATTTCGGAAAGGAATAATAAAAAAAAAATCGACATGTGGGGCCCACATGTCGCTGGCACGGCCACGGTGGACCAAGTCCACCGAGCCTCTGGTCGGTGCTGGGTGGCCTTGCGACCTGCTGCGTGGCGCCGACTTGCGCCACCACGTGGTCACCATGCGTGTGCCGGAGGCGATGGCGACGAGGTGGAGGTGACGTGGGCGGCGTGGCGGCAAGATCGACCCAATGGTCCCATGAATCGGCGTCGATGGCGGTGGGTGGTACCAAAGGGTAGAGGCGTTATTGCGAACCCATCAGTGGCTCGGTGGTCGGGGTGACTGTGGTGGCCGTGGCGAGGTTCAAGCGGCGAAGAGCTTCGGGTTTTGTCGGTAGGCGCTCGGTGTAGCTCGGTGACGGCGAGGGTTCTCGGGGTAGCTCAAGGCGAGGAAGGCAGCGTGCACTCCCGGAGGCAATCGTCACCGACGGCGAGAGGATCGGAGTTTTAGGGTTCGGTGACCGGCGACCAAAACTCCGATTCTTGGCGGCTCAAGGGCTCGAGAGGCAATTGGTTTGGGGTTTTTGGAAAGAAGTGCGGCGATCCTCGAGGTGCTACTTATAGGGTCTAAGCGGCCTCGAGCGACGCGTCTTGGCGGCGGAGGTTGAAACCACCCGAGAAGGGCTCATGGAGATAAAGGAGATAGAGACGAATTTGAATTTGAATTTTGTTTGAACGAGTCCGGGAGGATAGGGCTTCTAGAAGCGATCATCCGCGCCTAAAATCGGGGCGATTGCGATATTGTCGGACGGAGCTTCATAGGCGGCAATGGCGACGCGGCAGCGACGCGAGAGCGAAGACCAAGTCGGGGGCGACGACGCGTTGCAGGCCAGCCCACACGTCGAGAGAGAGAGAGAGAGCTTTGCACATGCATGGGAGATCTCGGCGTCGATCTGATCCAACGGCGAGAATGAGTGGGCCGAGTGGGTCAAGGGCTGAGGAAAGGAGTTGGGCCAGAGAGATTCGGCCCACTCACTATTCGGAGATTTAAATACCTTTTTCTTTTTAAGAAAATACCAGAAATCCAAATAAGCAATGGAAATTAGCAAATGAACTTGGAAAAATTCTAGAAAATTCCAGAAAATATATCCAAGCTCATAGGATCCAAATAAAATAGTTTTCACTATTGTTCATGTTGACTTTAGTCATATTAAATTGTTTTGTTACACAAAGTCCAATATTAAGCTTTTTAAATTAAATTCAAATAAATCCAAATGGTGAATTTCTCCCTACTAACTATTCAAAAGATTTTAAAAGCTCTGAAAATTGGGATGTTACAAACCTCCCCCCCTTAAAGGAATCTCGTCCCGAGATTCAAAGCTAAACTGGAGAAAAGGCTAGGGAATTGACTTTCGGCTCTTCTTCACGCTCCCACGTTGCTTCACCTTCAGTGGTGGTTCCATGCACCTTGCAAAACGAACCGTCTTGCTTCGTCCGACGCTCTGCGACATCCGTAATCTTGATCGGCCGCTCTTTGTAGGTGAGGTCTTCTTTCAATTCGATTGACTCCAGCGGGCTTGTTCTTCGGCACACGAAGACATTTCTTCAAGCGAGAAACATGGAAGGCGTTATGTACCCTGCTAACGATCGTGGCGGCCAATCGATAAGCTACTTCTCCTGGCGTTCCAAAATCTTAAACGGACCAACATACCGAGGGGCGAGCTTCCCTTTGGCATGGAACCTTTTCACACCTCTGAGGGGCGTAACTCGGAGATACACAAAATCTTCTGGCTCGAAACTGAGATCACGACGACGATTATCGGCATAGCTCTTCTGCCTCGACTGAGCTATCTTTAGCCTCTCCCTGATCATGGACACTTGCTCTTCTGCTTCTTGAATAATATCTGGACCAAAGACCGAACGTTCAGCTGTTTCTGACCAATTCAACGGGGTTCTACAGGCATGACCATACAAAGCTTCAAACGGTGACATTTGCAGACTAGCTTGATAACTGTTGTTATACGAGAATTCTGCATATGGTAAACTCTTATCCCAACGGGTAGCATTTGCTAGAGCACAGGCTCTCAACATATCTTCCAATATCTGATTAACCCTTTCAGTCTGCCCATCCGTCTGGGGGTGATACGCAGTACTGAAATTCAGGTGAGTCCCTAAGGCCTCATGTAAACTCTGCCAAAATCGGGAGGTGAACTGAGATCCTCGATCTGACACTATCTTCTTAGGTACCCCATGCAAACTGACAATCTTTGACATATATAGCTCTGCTAGACGATCTCCTGAGTACGTGGTCTTGACTGGCAAGAAATGGGCAACTTTAGTTAGACGATCCACTATTACCCAAATCGAATCATAACCGGATTGAGTCTTGGGTAAACCGGTAATGAAATCCATTCCGATTTCTTCCCACTTCCACTCTAGAATCTTCAAGGGTTGCAGCGGACACTGCTGGCCTCGATGTTCTCGCTTTGACTTTCGACACACGCCGCACAAGGCAACGAACTCGCGACGTCCGCTTCAAATTCGCCACCAAAACTTATTCTTAACATCCCGATACATCTTAGTACTACCAGGTGAATCGAATACTTTGAGTCATGGGCCTCCTTCGAATTAGCCGCCTCAATCCATCAATATCTGGAACACGATACGCCCATTGATCCACAAGATGTCCTCGATCATCCACCGTGAAGTCCTTGAACTTCCTTCGCCATCTTCTTCTTGATGTCGAGAATTTCAATCTTTAGGCCGAGCCTTGCGAATCTGCTTTCTCCAAAGTAGACGCACTTCCAGATCGCTACAAATCCTCGAGATACTACTTCTAGTCTTAGCTTTTGGAATTCCTCTTGAAGTTCTCGACAAGGCTCTTTCACTTCCAAAGCATTGCAAAGGCTCTTCTACCTCAAAGCGTCATAGAACTACATTGGCCTTACCAGATGGTAATGGATTCCGAGATTATAATCCTTTATCAACTCTAGCCATCTTCTTTGTCTCATATTCAGATCCGATCGAGTGAAAATATATTTCAAGCTCTTATGATCAGATATATCTCGCAATGATTACCGATGAGGTAATGACGCCAAATCTTCAAAGCATGCACTCTGCGGCTAATTCCGATCATGGGTAGGGTAATTCTCTTCATGAGGCCTTAATCGCTTTGACGATAAGCGGCAGCTCTTCCTTCTTGCATCAGACACACCCTAATCCTTGACGCCAAGCATCACAATAGATATCAAAATCCTTGCGAATATCCGGCAAAATCAAGATTGGGTTTGAAGTCAAACGCTTCTTCAATTCTTGAAAACTTTCTTCAAGTCAGGGTCCAAGTAAACTTTTCTCTTTCTTCAACAATTGCGTAAGAGGTTTAGCAATCGATGAGAATCCTTCAATGAAACGGCGATAATATCCTTGCTAATCCCAAGAAATTGCGAATTTGAGTGACAGTCTTGGGTTGTTCCCAATGTAATATGCTTTAACTTCTTTCGGTCAATCACACTCCTGCATTTGCCATAACATGACCAAGAAATCCACTTCCTTTTTCCGTAAATCACACTTACTAAACTTAGCATACAACCGATGCTCTCTCGAGCTTTTCTAGGATTAATCTCAAATGTTCAATGTTCTTCTTGACTTGGAGTAAACCAAAATATCATCGATGAATACAACTACAAACTTGTCCAAATATTCCATGAATACCTTATTCATCATGTTCATGAAATAAGCGGGGCATTAGTCGCACCAAAGGACATGACTAGGAACTCATAATGTCCGCATCGTGTTGAGAAAGCGGTCTTAGGTACATCCTTGGGACAAATCTTCAATCGATGGTAACTCGATCGCAGATCGATCTTCGAGAACACTCGGCTCCTTTCATCCGGTCAAACAGATCATCTATCCGGGCAATGGGTACTTATTCTTGATAGTGACTTCATTAAGAGCTCGGTAGTCGATGCACATTCTCATGCTTCCATCCTTCTTTTGACTTAACAAAACTGGCGCTCCCCATGGCGCATTTAACTAGGTCTCACAAAACCTTTCTCCAAAAGTTCTTCTATCTGTTTCTTCATCTCTACCAACTCATCGGCTGGCATCCGATAAGGTCTCTTCGAGATGGGTGCTGTTCCTGGTACTAGATCGATGACAAACTCGATGTCACGATCCGGTGGCATTCTGGTAATTCTTCCGGGAACACATCTGGATACTCTTTGACGACTGGCACATCTTCCAACTCAACGGTCTTCAGGCTGTTGACTATCAAATGCCCATTACGCCCTGAGGTAGCTAGAAACTCCACTTTGTTTCCTTTGGTATCCTCGATTGTCACGGCTCTTCGGCCACAATCTAGCACGGCTTTGTGCTTGGTTAACCAATCCATGCCAAGGATGACATCTATGGTTTGGGTGTCTAGAATAACTAGGTTAGCTAGAAACTCAACTCCACTATGAGTAACTTAGCCCTAAACAACCCATATTAGAACTTAGCTCTGCTCGGTGACCGGACTAACAGAGTACGCTTAAGAGGCATAACTTCCAACTTATTCTTAGTTGCAAAATTTCGAAACAAACGAATCTGAAGCTCGTAATCAAACGAGCGGATCACAGTACTGAATTTACTAGGAACTTACCCAAGACGACGCTGGTGCTTCTGAGGCTCCTTCAGAGTGACGTGATTAACACGACCTCGACAACGGATGGAGGCCCTCTCCGGTGATCGTTCCTGAGAAACTCCTTGATTGTTCTGCACTGGGGTCTTGGCAGGTGTTGCTCCTAGGTTGAAGCGGACTGGAGTGATAGTCCCCTTTTGAGGACACTGATTGGCGTAATGCCCTGGTTGGCGGCAATCAAACACACTCTTGTTCCATCCTGCCATTTGTTGTTTCTGAGGTGGGGTTGATGGCGTGGGGTTGCGAATTTCAACAAAAGGACGAGGTGCTGAAGGCGGTGCAGGTGTCCTGAACGAATTCTGCGGCTGGAAACGAGTAAACTGCTGTGGCACTATCCTTGCCCTCTGCTGTTGTGGCTGGTGGCTTCCCTGTTGAGCCATCCGACGCTTGCGGTGATCCTCCGCTTTGCGTTTGTCCTCCATAACCAACGCCTTGTTAATCAACTCGAAATCCGGAAGGTGTGGGCAAGCGATTGACTTGTAGTCCCGAGTTCAAACCCTTCAAGAAGCGGTTACGCGAGACCACAAGAGCGATGGCGACATCCTCCGGAGCATAGCGAGCTAGTTGAAAAACTTATTTAGGTAGTCAGTCACTGACATACCCCTTGCTTGAGAGCGCGGAACTCATCCTTCTTCAGATCCATAATGCCTTCAGGTACATGATATTGGCGAAAGGCTGCGGAGAATTCCTCCCATGTGATATTCTGCGGTGCCTCATGCGCCAAAGCAGGTTCTCCCACCATTCGGCGGCTATGCCCTCCATCTGATGAGTGGCATATAACACCTTCTCGTGATCGCTGCATTGGGTGATCAGCAGCTTCCTCTCAATCACGCGAAGCCAATCATCAGCTTCTACTGGCGAGACATGTCCAGAGAAAGTTGGCGGACGAGTCCTCATGAATTCAGCCAACTTGGATGGTCCCTGATAACCCTGAGCGAGGGGGCCTCCTGACGATTATTCTTTGTTGTTGTTGTTCATGGCTTGCATCTGGTTCATCATTGTATACATCATCTGAGTTTGTGCTGCCATAAAGGCTCCAAAGTTCTGCAAGTCAAGGGGTGGTGCTTGGGGTGCACTTGTCCTCGAGGATTTGATTATCATCGGTCTTTGGGGTCTTGGGATCCACTTGCGCAGATGACATGAGTCTGAACCATCTGGTGAAGCTCCATGGGTTAGATAGGGTAGAGAGCACAAGGTGAGTTAAGAACTAGATAGGGATAGATTAAACCCAACAAACCAAACTCAAGAAACTTCAATGAAATAATCTTTATTAATATTTTAATAGTATGATCGCAACAAATGCCTAAGGGCCTTTGCGGCTCATACTTGCACACTGAGAAAATAAAGCGAACCTAAGCACACAAGCTACCGCCTAAAGGCGACTCAAAAGGGAAATCGGCTAGGCACGACTAAACTGGAACTTAGACGAACTACTACTCGAGAAAGCCTCCAAAGCCACGGCGGCGCTCTCGCTGGTGTAGACTTCAAGTGGCGGGCATCCTCATGAATCGGTTACGATGTCCCGGATCGTGCAGTGGAGCAGTGTGTTGGGTGCAGTCTGTGGCTCCTCTGGTGTCTGCAGCTCTGGCTGGTCCTCCAAGCTGTGCAACCTCTGCTTGGATTCTCCTAATCTCCTCGGGATCCTCTTGATTCTTCCGGATCTTCCTCTTGATCATCCTCGATCTCATGTTGACCGTAGAGTGCTTGTTCTAAGACGGCGATCCTCTCCTCGGCTTCTTCCCAGGCCTGATAGGCACACCTCAGCTCGGTGGCGGCCATCTCCAAGGACTCCTCTGAGCAACCGCGAATCGGCAAGATGCACTCTCGTGGCATTGCCTTCCCGTTAAATGAAGCGGAAGCGCAGAATAGCTCCCCGGGCGCCTTTGGGATGGTAGCGGAAGACAGTGTTTTGCAGTTCTCCTGCGTAGATGTGGCAGACTCGGAGTATGGCCAGGCGTGATGACTCCTGGATTCCCTGCGCGAAGGTGATCCTCCGGACTGAGATGTCCAAGGGCTGGCTGCCTCTGGTGTTCCTCCGAGCGTAGACCGTTAGGCGGCAGACCAAACCACGATCTCGTCCATTGACTATGTACTCGCTGCCACGGTACATCGGGCAGTCAAAGCCTCCGAGCGTCTGCAGCAGCTTCCATAGCTCTGCGGCAAGTCCTCCGTTGCGATCTCCGAAGGTCTGAAGGTACGGCATCTGTCCAGGCAGACAAAAGGTAAAAACCAAGTTTTTAAATAGTGAAAAGAGTAGAGATTATAGCAATAGATGAGTCGAGAGAGATATGAGAGGAGTTAAGCAGTTAATTTAGTCTTGCAGATAAATTTTCTTTTAGAAAATAGTTTGGACATTTAAGCGGCCGATCTAACTAAGGTCTAGACCTACAATCGGATGGCTCGATACCACTTTTGTCGGGACCCAAATTACAATTCAGACCCTTCAGTGTTCAACGACTAGCCGAGGATCACGCTTAGTGCACACAAGGGTAACAAAGGTGGAAATCGATCCATACAAGCTTAATAATAGCATAAGCGAATAATTTTGATTAATAAATAATGGTTTTGACCTTAAGGTCGAGTTTACAATTATTCAAGCCACGCAGAGCTAACGAGATAAATAAGCGGCGTGAAGCGAAGCGGCGGTGGCGTCCCATCGATTCACCACAGTAACCGATCGATCCAGACCTCACGATCGAGCACCTTCAAGATACTCGTCCTCGAATCTTTGGCGAAGACTCCTCCTCTGCTTGATTCGTCAAAACAAGCGTGAGTACACACCGTACTACAAAGCCACACCACGAGATGCAAAATATACATGCCGGCTTTTTACAAGGAAAGGCATTCACAGGGCTCTTTTGCATAAATGCGACTTTTGCAATTGAATACAATTAATAGATTGAAAACAGTAAAACAAATAGACAATAATAATTTGACAATTTATTTCACAAAGACGCACACACCTAGACAATTTTAGCACATAGTCGGATGATTTAAACCACACGGCTCCTTCCCACACAGCTTTATGAAGATCTACCCTAGTGTGAAATCCCGAGCATTGTCCATGACCATGACGCTGCTATTCAATAGTTTTACACTCTGCAGAGGTTGTACACTTTACCCACAAGATATAATTAGTGTAGCTAGCACTAATCATAACAAAGCATTTCGGACATTCATCTTACTATGCTAGGCCCGTCCCCATACCGGCATGTGGTCGTGCAGTGAGGCTCAGTTCAATGGCGCACATGGTGAGGTCCTTAATTGACCAAGGCAAGACTACCACAATCCCTAAGCACACAAATTTATCAAACCCATGCACACAGCTCCACCAAAATAGCACACACCCCCATATCACACAAGATTCACCACTTGCCTCGGTCCAAATCCTTTTACCACCCGTTGGTTTTAAGTACAACACATGCCATACAACACATAGTGCACACAGCTTTTATCACGTAGTTCCATATTCATTTAGTCAAATTAATCTGACAATCTACATGACAAGTGATTCGTGGCATGGCTAAGCAATCTAATCGCACTAACCAACCCACGTTGGTGCTACACTATACCAACTAATATAACTAGGGTGACAAAGAATTTAGACATAGCAATTTACAAGGAAGGCATAACAATTAGGGATTTACATCTACACCCAAAAGCTTTTAAATAAATACTTGAATTAAGATGCAGTAATTTGAATTAAAATACTTTAATAAAACTGGGAAGCAAAATGGTCAAGGGCATAGCTTGCCTTGAAAAAGGTCTAGGAATTGATCTTGATCTTGGAAAGGTCCTTCTTCTTCAACTCTTCCAAAGAAATCGTCAAGTCTACTCATGAACGAGACAAACAAACAAACTAAATAAATAACAGAAGCAAATAACTCCAATAAAATAATTAAAAATCTCCAATAGATAGATCTGGATTTTAGACGAATTTAGAAATTTGAATGGATGAATTTGGAGTTAGGATGCAAAAGATATGGGGTTTCAAAGTTTAAATCTAAAGAAAACCCTAAAATTGATTTTCGGAATTCGAATTATTTCTTAATGTAAAAATCAGAATATTGCGTCAGCATGACATCAGCATGACGTCAGCCCTGGGAATTTCGGAAAAGGAATAATAAAGAAAATCGACATGTGGGGCCCACATGTCGGTGGCACGGCCACGGTGGACCAAGTCCACCGAGCCTCTGGTCGAAATTTGGTTTGGCCTTGGCGACTACTGCGTGGCGGCCGACGCGCCCACGTGGTCGCCATCGTGTGCCACAGGCGATGGCGGCAGGTGGAGGTGGCGTGGGCGGCGGCGATGGCGGCGGCAAGATGGACCCAATGGTCCCGGCGAACGGCGGCGATCTGGTGGCGGTGGGTGGTACCAAAGGGTAGAGGGCATTATTGCGAACCTACTGGTGCGGCTCCGGGTGGTCGGGGGTGACTGTGGTGGCCGGCGGCGAGGTTCAAGCGGCGAAGAGCTTCGGGTTTTGTCGGGCGGCGCTCGGTGTAGCTCGGTGACGCGAGGTTCTCGGTAGCTCAAGGCGAGGAAGGCAATGTGCACTCCCGGAGGCAATCGTCACCGACGGCGAGAGGATCGGAGTTTTAGGGTTCCGTGACCGTGACCAAAACTCGATTGCGGGCTCAAGGGCTCGAGAGGGCAATTGGTTTGGGGTTTTTGGAAAGGGGTCATGGCGATCCTCGAGGTGCTACTTATAGGGTCTAGGCGGCCTCGGAGCGGCGTCTTGGCGGCGAGGTTGAAACCACCCGAGAAGGGCTCATGGAGATAAAGGAGATAGAGACGAATTTGAATTTGAATTTTGTTTGAACGAGTCCAGGGAGGATAGGGCTTCTAGAAGCGATCATCCGCGCACAAAATCGGGGCCGGTTGCGATATTGTCGGACGGAGCTTCATAGGCGGCAATGGCGGACGCGGCAGCGACGCGGAGACGAAGACCAAGTCGGGGACGACGACGTTGCAGCGGGCCCACGCGTCGAGAGAGAGAGCGAGGTGCTGGCATGCAAGTGAGATCTGATCTCGAGTCCCATCTGATCCAACGGCGAGGAATGAGTGGGCCGAGTGGGCTGGCGCTCGGGAAAGGAGTTGGGCCAGAGAGATTCGCCCACCACTATTGGAGATTTAAATACCTTTTTCTTTTTAAGAAAATACCGAAATCCAAATAAGCAATGGAATTAGCAAATGAACTTGGAAAAATTCTAGAAAATTCCAGAAAATATATCCAAGCTCATAGGATCCAAATAAAATAGTTTTCACTATTGTTCATGTTGACTTTAGTCATATTAAATTGTTTTGTTACACAAAGTCCAATATTAAGCTTTTTAAATTAAATTCAAATAAATCCAAATGGTGAATTTCTCCCTACTAACTATTCAAAAGATTTTAAAAGCTCTGAAAATTGGGATGTTACACGTACGATCGGCGTTGGGTGTCCTCATCTCGCTTAGAGAAATAGCGGGGGGTGATGTGAGGACCGAGGCATGGAGGAGCAGATCCCAGTTGTCGGGGGGGGGGGCTTATAACCAGGGGTACAACATTTACAAGCGGCGTAGCCATCTGCATAGAGAAACCTAGGTGGTCCACCATTCTACCGGGCATGTCAGTAAATGTCGGGGTGAATCTGCATGCGCTGGAGGAAGATCTGACCAACACTTACGATGGAGAACGAGCACCACAGAGCTAGGTTCCTTCGTGCCCACGAGGGGATGTCCAGAAGTTATTATCAATGCGATTCATCGCAAGAGAGTGGAGGGGGGAGGAGGAACCGCAATGATCCAATGACTCCCTTTTGATGAATCGCATCGATAATGACTACTATACGCCCCCCTCCCCCCTCCTGCTCGCGGGCACAGAGGAACCCCACTTGGCGGTGCTCGTTCTCCATCACCAGTGTCAGTTAGATCTTCCTCCAGCGCATGCAGATTCCCTTCGATGTTTACTACCATGCTGGCGAGCACGCGGACGACCTGAGTTTCTTTCACGCAGATGGCTACACCGCTGGTAAACGTTGTACCCTTGGCTATAAATCCCCCCCCCGACAACCAAGATCGTCTCCTCCATGCCTCAGTCCTCACACCCCCCCATGTTGCTTCGAGTGAGATGAGGACACCCGACGCCGATCGGACGTACACCCATGTATGTGTTTTACAGGTCTTTGTGTGTGTTTTTACTACCAGTCTAACATCCATTTACTATGTTTACACTCTTCAATAATTTACTATTCTATCTAGTATCATTTACTTGTTTTCTATTGTATATTACTGTGTTAACTATGTTTTACTGATGTCAGGACGAGGATGTCCCCGACCATATGGTGCCCCAGGTCTGCATGAAGTTTGATAATTAGGAAAACAATCAAAGAGTTCTGTTGCACTCTGGAGGGGAAACACGACTTCTGGATGTTGGAGAAGGAGCGTGAACGTAGGAAGACCTCCAAGAGGATTGGGTGCAGGGCATTCGTGAAGCAGCACAAAAGCCCAAAAGATGGCTCCGTATGCATCAAGCGGGTTGTATTGGAGCACAACCGTCCACTCGCTAGGACACCGTCCTTGGTCGTGTTCATGCAGTCACACAAGAACATCCCTCGTTGATGGAGCTCATCGACACCATGCAGGTTGGCAGGGTCCCTCACAACGCTATGATGAATGTTTTGTCGGAGATGCACAGGGGATAGCATAACAAACCATTCACCGCGCATGACCTATAAAACATGTTTTTACTATGTTCCATCATTGTCTTTACTTGTGTGATCGTGGCGCATTACCGTCATTTCCTTATTCTCATCATTACTGTTGTGACTGTGTCGACTTACTGTTATCCTCTTAGTCTCATTTTTGCTGTCATGTTGGTGTATATTTACCATCCATTGTACTGACTAACCCAGGAAGGTTGCGAATACACGCACTGATCACATCGACGATGTGAATAAGCTGATGGCTTTCTTTAAGGAGTGTTAGTCACAGAACGACAAGTTCTACTACGACATACAGGTGGATGATGATGGCGTTGTGAAAAATGTCTTCTAGAGCCGCACGAAATACACTGACTTCAGAGACGTTGTCACATTCGACACTACCTATAGAACAAACCGGTACGAGATGCCTCTGGCTATGTTTATTGGCTCCAACCACCATTTGCAGAACACCATGTTCGGTGTTGTGCTGCTCCGTGATGAGAAGGCAACATCCTTCGAGTGGTTGTTCAGGATGTTCCAGAATTTCATGGATGGCAAGGACCCCATCTGCATGCTAACCAGTGATTCTCATACCATTCTAACCTAATTACTTCATATGTCGATCAGTTTAATTGTTTATCACACTTGTGTTTTATTGTGTTCTCTGTATCTAGTCCGAATGTATTGTCAATATTGGGACAAATACTACGTCTCTATATGTAGGATCGTTAATGGCAATCAGAGAGAGGGGGTGTGAATGATTGTAAAAGATTTTTCGCCAATGCCCAGGCCTCAACAACAGCTTCTCCACGTAACAATATAACAGCAGCAATGATATGAATAGTAGCAGCAAATATTCGCTTCTCGATCACCAACAATAGAGCATAGAAAGCATCACAAGGAAAATAGCATGTACAGCCGCCACTAGCATCTAATCCCATCAAACCTCTGGGATCAAGATCAGCAAAACATGCTGCCGCCACAAGCACTCACGTACATAAACGCTACAAGAAACCAACCCATGCACTGGAACTCACATGAAAAGAAGACTAGAAGATGCAAACTCACGTAATGACTCAAAGCAAGCAAATCAGTCAACAACTAGTACTTGACCTCCTCCCTGTATCATGTCCTAGCACACCTCATGTTAGATGGGAGACAATGATGCAATAAAACGACAGTAGATAATGACTTGCACACACACCAATCAATCAGCAATAAATTCCTTGAATAGTTTCTCTGTTCTCTCTTATCCAGCACCAAAGCAAGCTCACCTCAAGCCACGTGAATCAGCACATGCACCGCCGCCGCATGCCTTCACGTAATAGCTAAAAGATCTCGTCACCAAAAGCTCACGTGTACAACCGGTGAAGCCGCCGGCCCTAATTTCTTTTTCTGTCTACCGATCACAGCCGCCGCCGGCCCTAATCCTCACGTCGATTGCATTGGCGGGGATATATATCCACAGCCCCTGCACCCTAAACGTGTCCTCATCCGACACAGTTTCATAATTCTAATCCAATTCTAACAAACAAAGATTTCCTAATTTTTTCAGCTTTCCAATTTTGGACACTTCCAAAATTGTCACATGTTGTAGCCTCCGAAATGCACCTCCGTAGTTTCAACACGCATCATCCATCTTTGATCTCCACGCGCCCAACTCGAGCTCGACTGCTTTCCTCCAAAGATCCTCGACCCTCCGGACCATGACTTCGCACTAAGTCATCTCCGGTCACCGCCATAGACCACGATCGCCTCCAAGTTACCTGCACATGCAAAGACCAAAACAACATATTTTCCCAAAGACAAGTTCTTTCCAACTTGACCGACATAAGTCCACACACCACACGCCTCAAATAATATCAGTACCCAACATTGTCAATTATTCATCAACTAAAATATACTAGACCTAGCCACATGGTCTAACAATCTCCCCCTTAATGAATACATTAACAATACTTCAAAATTATGAATTTGAAAGAAAAGAAATTTGCAAAAAGAAGGTTTCAAAGCTGCAAAGCAAACTTCAAAAACCACAGCTAAAAAAGTCCCCCTCAACACAAGGGAAGCAAATTTCTCCAATTTTTTCTTTTCAAATTCTCCCATTTTCTCCCCCTTTGGCAATGGAATCATCAAGAACTTCAGAGAAGGAATAATTCTAAAACAAGAGAGCAAGGAGAGTAAAAAACCAAGAAGCTTTGTAGATTATCCAAGTCATTTCGCATTGATTTAGTAAATTAACCAAGCCATCCTTTTGAGAAGAGCTCACGAGATCATATAAAGTCATATACCATATAGTAATGTCAAAAACAGGTCTGTAGAATGATTATGCAATTTAAATTCATGACAGGCATCTTAAACAATGACTAAACAGATTATAAACACCATAAAGAGATATCGCCAAAAAAGTTAAAGCCTAACAGTGAGTCAAACTTTAAATCTAGATAAGCTAGAAGTCTTAAGCAACAACCTATTGCTTCACTGTCAATTTTTATTTGCATGTGGCATGCTTGGAGCATACTTCTTTTCCTTTTAGCACTTTCGTGTGCATATTTTTCCTTTTGAATATACATAGCTATGTATGGCATGCTTGAAGCATACTTCTTTTCATTTGAGCACTTTTTGTTCTTTTGAATACACAGCTATGTATGGCATGCTTGAAGCATACATCTTTTTATTTTCCTTTTCTCAACCCTTTATTTTTTTATATGACATGCCAAATTGAGTGAGCATAAAGGATTGCAATGAGAGACATACTTGCTTCAAATCTAAGATTTAAAATAAGACTCACAAATAAGCTCATCCTTTTCTATGGACATCACCAAGTGATAACAATAATCAATCTAGTCAAAGTTTTCAGCCATGTCATGCTTTAGTTTTAAATGTAGCAAATTAATTATAACCAGTCAAGATCAAAGCTACACAAAGACATGAATAAATATGATAAAGAAAGCTCTACAACTCAGTTGATTTCAATGGCTTGGACTTGATAAATTTGTTTGACAAGAATAATAATCAAAGCTTCTGAATTTTTAGAAACAAGCTCCCCCTCAAAATAAGCCCATAGGATGCAACACACCCAACTCATTTCGCAAAATAGCAGATCATGTAGAATCAAACAGTTTTGAGAAAGAAACAGCAACTAGAACTCAGCAAGGTGAAGAGCAACATCACCTTTTCCACATGGTCTCTCATAAAATAAAATCTCTTGGAAGCCATAAGAGAAAATGAAGAACCACCAAGTGATCTAATCAAGCAATGATGTAAAAGACTGGAACCAAATCAAGCTCATGTTCTTCAACCACGTCAATTTGTTCTTCTGACCAGAAACATCGGTCTCACATCTTCGAGTTAGTGAGATAAGATTTAGGGATCCAATACTGAGATACACGATGAACAGGAGCAACAAGACTAGAACAAGAACCATGTGTGCGTGAGCGATCAGAATGCCAAAAAGAGGTCTGTCTAATCGCCCTTTAAATGCACGAGTAATCTTTGGGCGAGATTTATTTGAATGATAACCCAAACCAGCATGTGAACCAGATTTAAAATCATCATAAAAGTTCTCTAAAAACCTAGCTTTCGCATTAGTTCTAGGGACAATAAAAGAGGTTGCACGTTTTTGTCTTAAGGCATTAAATCTTTCCTTTTTCTCTTTCTTAACACGCCTAAAGTAAAATTCATGCAAGTGCCCATCTCTACCACAGTAGGTCCAATGAAATTTAACATAATTAGATTTCTTTTGAGATGATGAGTTAGCACCTACAACATTAGTAGAAGAGCTTTGCACAAAACCAGCAGATTTAAACACAGTTTGTTTTGGTTCAGATTTTACTTCAAATTTTCCAGGTTCAAGAAGCTTAACAACCTTAGGAGGATGATTCTTGGCATGCTCAACAAAATTAAATCCTAGACCTTGACTTTTAACACTCACTTTTGATTTGTCTAGGATCATGTTCAAATTTTTCTTGCCAAAAGAAAATCTCTCTAAAGTGTCCTTAAGATACTCATTTTCTTTAGTTAAAGTAGAACAAGTTGTGCAATTAACAGATTCATTCACAGTTTTCTTAGAAGCACTAGGCGAGCCAATCTTTCTTTCTCAAAGAACTCATTTAGTTGTCTAGTCAAAGCTTCTATTTACGTGCTAAGCTTAGGACAATTAGTGCAAGAGAGTGTCTCATGATAAAGCATCTGTTGGATTGTTTCTTGAGAAGTATTGAGTCTAGCTTCTAGCAATTCACATTTAGAGCAAGTTTTAGTTTGAGCATTTGACATACTTGACTCTAAACAAGCAGAACTAGATTTGAGCTTTTCAATTTCATCATATGCAAGTTTTAACTTTTCATCACAAGAGTTATGTGCTAGTCTTAACTCATCAAATTTAGTATGTATTGACCTAGCAGTCTCCAATTCAGAAAATAAAACTTGGCACGACTCACAAGATTCATCATCAGGAATAGAAGCTTTAAGTCTATCAATTTCAGAGTTTAAGCTCTCAACAACAAGATCATGTTTCTTTATTTTCTTTTTATACTTTTTGAGCTCATCTGTTAACCTAAGCACAGCACGAGATAAATCTGTATAAGAAGGTTTTACCTCATCAGGATCACTGTAGAGATCATCATAGTTAAGCTCCTCACTGCTCGCCACAAAACACATCCCTATGAAATCCACCTCCTTTGCCTTCTTGCCGTTGTCCTCATCGTCGCTTCCAGAATCAACATCACTTTTTGCCTTTTTGACTACCTTACGATAATTGTGCTTCTTGCTTGAGTCATTCTTGGATTTTGTGCGACGAGTTGGTACTTTGTCATCTTTGACCTCCTTACTCCTCAGTTTGGGACAATTCATCTTCATGTGGTTTAGCTCACCACATTCATAGCATCTGATTGGACCTCCTCTCCGCTTTGTTCTGATGTTGTTAATTGCCTTAGTCACTCTGTTGGAGATGAGTACAAGCTGCTCTTCTGGAATCTCCTCTAACTGTTCATCTGAGAAAGAAGACAAAGCAGACACAAGACAAGAACTCGAAGAAACATCTTGCATGGGGTTAGTCATAAGAGTTAAAGTTGAAGATTTATCAATCTTAGATGGCATAGCTTCCATCTCATAGGTTTTCAATCTAGAGTAAAGATCATCCATGGTTAAAGTATCTAGATCGATAGTTTGATTGATAGTTGTGACAACCATCAACCACTCAGAACCTAAAGATCTCAATATCTTAGTTGCATTATCTTCATCAGTTGGAATAACACCAACACCACGCAAACTACTCAAGATCTTTTCAAAAGCGAGCAAAAAGATCATCAATAGATTCACCGGGTTTCATAGCAAAATCAGAATACTCTTTTGATAAAGATTTTTACGTACTTTCTTAATTTTAGTAGTTCCTCATGATAATCACAAAGAGTCTTCCATATTAAGTGAGCGAAGTAATATGAGCTACGATCAAATTCTTTCGAGAGATTCCTTGAAATAACAAGTTCTGAGCTTGAGCATTGAGATCAACATCTGCTTCATTTAAATTAGTAACAATAGCGAGGAACCACATAAGGACTAGAAACCTTATTCCATACATCACTACCTTGAGCCTCAATATATGCTTGCATCGACACTTCAAAAAGCAAAATCGAGCACCATCTAGCATGGGGGACGATTCACATACCTCTCTGACGCCATAGTAACTTGGCTCTGATACCACTTGTAGGATCGTTAATGGCAATCAGAGGGGGGGTGAATGATTGTAGAAGATTTTTCTCCAATGCCCAGGCCTCAACAATAGCTTCTCCACATAACAATATAACAAAGACAATGATATGAATAGTAGCGACAAATATTAGTTCTTGATCGATAACCAATAAAGAGCGATAAAAAGCATCATCAAGGAAAATAGCATGTACAGCCGCCACTAGCATCTAATCCCATCAAACCTCTGGGATCAAGATCAGCAAAACATGCTGCCACCACAAGCACTCACGTACATAAACGCTACAAGAAACCAACCCATGCACTGGAACTCACATGAAAAGAAGACTAGAAGATGCAAACTCACGTAATGACTCAAAGCAAGCAAATCAGTCAACAACTAGTACTTGACCTCCTCCCTGTATCATGTCCTAGCACACCTCATGTTAGATGGGAGACAATGATGCAATAAAACGACAGTAGATAATGACTTGCACACACACCAATCAATCAGCAATAAATTCCTTGAATAGTTTCTCTGTTCTCTCTTATCCAGCACCAAAGCAAGCTCACCTCAAGCCACGTGAATCAGCACATGCACCGCCGCCGCATGCCTTCACGTAATAGCTAAAAGATCTCGTCACCAAAAGCTCACGTGTACAACCGGTGAAGCCGCCGGCCCTAATTTCTTTTTCTGTCTACCGATCACAGCCGCCGTCGGCCTAATCCTCACGTCTGATTTCTGTTCGGCAGGATATATATCCACAGCCCCTGCACCCTAAACGTGTCCTCATCCGACACAGTTTCATAATTCTAATCCAATTCTAACAAACAAAGATTTCCTAATTTTTTCAGCTTTCCAATTTTGGACACTTCCAAAATTGTCACATGTTGTAGCCTCCGAAATGCATCTCCGTAGTTTCAACACGCATCATCCATCTTTGATCTCCACGCGCCCCAACTCGAGCTCGACCGTCGCCTCTAGCATCCTCGACCCTCTGGACCATGACTTCGCACCAAGTCATCTCCCGGTCACCGCCGTAGACCACGATCGCCTCCGAGTTACCCTGCACATGCAAAGACCAAAACAACATATTTTCCCGGCACAAGTTCTTTCCAACTTGACCGACATAAGTCTACACACCACACGCCTCAAATAATATCAGTACCCAACATTGTCAATTATTCATCAACTAAAATATACTAGACCTAGCCACATGGTCTAACACTATACGAGTTTTACTGCCTAATGTGTTTTATTATACTACATATCAAGACACGACCATGGTGGCTGCCATCCTGCACATCTTCCCCCACACATTGCACTGGCTGTGTAGGTGTCACGTGCTGAAGAAGTACAAGCCGAACCTGAACAAGCTATACGTGGAGCATAGCGGGCTGAAGGAGCATTTGGTTTCCGTCATAAACCATCTGCTTACTCTGAGAGAATTCAAAAAATGCGTGGAAGGATCTGGTGAGAGAGTACCTCCTCGATAAGAGCCATTGCTATCATTTATGACCTGCGCAAAAGGTGGACCGCGACATACTTCAAGGACGTGTACTGCGGTAGGATGACATCCATGTAGAGAAGTGAGAGTATGAACAAGATGGTAAAACAGAACTTCGTCGATAACATGACTTCGCTCCACCAATTCGTGCGGAAGATGCACCGTGTGCTGCAGTAGAGGAAGCACTCCGAGGCTCAGGAGACGCACTATTCCACGGTACGTAGACAAAAAACAAAGGTTTACTGTGACTTCCATACGCATTTACTTCAATTTCTCCCATGATTTACTGTTAGATGTCTTATTTTATTGCATCTCTCACCCCTCTTTCTTTTACTGCAACCCACGTATGTCATTACTTCCTATCGTTTTTGTACCTACTTCATGACCTATACCGTCTTGTGTGCTCTCAGAGCCAACTGATAAAAGTCATTCTGTTCCCGTTTGAGGAGTAGCTGGGCAGGATGTACACGCCTGCGGTGTTCAAAGAGTACAAGGAGACCTACTTCTCCAGTACAGCCTTTTGCGTAAGGGCATACACAACCCGAGATGGCCTATTCCTCGTGTCTCACGGGAAACAGTCTACGTCGTTCGTGTGGTCACAACCTGATTTCAAGGTGGTGGCCGAAGAGGAAACGAGTACATATAGCTGTGAATACAAACGCTGGGAGCACACGAGTACTTTTACTGTCTCTTGACTAGAAGTTATTGTTCCAACTATTATACTTTTACTGTCCAGTGTATATAGTCATTTTTACTGTCATCGACATCATATTTTATTGTTAATACATCTTCGGTTTACCACTCGTAGGGATGTTCTACATGCACCTGGTGCGGGCGTTCACCCACTTCCAGGTCGACTGTATCCCCAGCTGCTACGTGCTCCGTACGTACACAAGGAATGCTATGGTGGATGTGCCGTACGACAGACATGACCCGATGGGACGACTGAGATGTATCGCTACACCACCATACATACAGAGGCTATGGGCGTGGTGAGGTCAGGGTGTAGATCGAGTCTTGCATAAGATAGAGCCATGGAGGTCCTCAAGGTACTTCGGATGTAGCTTGATACTGTACCCAACAACATTGGCCCGATGGTTGACGAGACCGCTGAGCCCGATGAAGCTAATGACGATACGATAAATCCATTAGCGCCTCCATTGTCACAGACCAAAGGTCGCAAATGAGCCGATGACGAACCAGAGCAAAGATCTGCATCGGCAGGGAAGAAGATGACGATGGCGTGCAGCATGTGTGTCCTAAAAGTTGGTCACAATAGTTCTACCTGCCAAACGCTATCCCTAAACTCCTCATCTTGAGGGTGAGGGGACAATAGTGGTAGGGGCAGGGGGAGGGGAAGTAGAGGGCGAGGGAGAGGAAGGTCCGGTACACATCGCCAGCTGATTCATGACGACGAATCGAAAGAGGACGACGCTGAAGATAGTCTGAGCGTAGGGTCGGATGGCAACGATACATGCTAAATTGCCATGTTTTTTACTTCCATATAGTAACACATTTACTACCTTATCTTATGTGTGATACTGTGTTACATCTGCCAACTAGAAACAAAGCACACTATTCAGCTCACGTTGCATGTTTTTACTATTCTGTACGAAGTCTCTTACTGTAATATCATGTTGTATTATTGCTTGTTTTTACTGTGTTCATAGTAGTCTATTACTATCTTCTGCATAGCAGTTACTTCTGTTTTGGTTGGAGAAAGAATGCAACGATTAGTGGCATCATCTTCATGTACTGTTATGTTGCAGATGTTTCACTTTATAATGGCAAATAACATTACTGACATTTGTTTTTGTTTGGAATTACTGTGTGTGTGAAAAGACTTTACTTTTAAAACGTAACACTACCACTATGTCTCCCAGTGCATCACTTCGTCTCCCCCCAAACAACTTATAAATATGTACAACATCTTGTGAAGGTTGAATTTCACACAAACTCGAGCCTTGCCCCCACTGAAAAGACTCCAAAACACACACTCAAAGTAAAAAACACAACACAAAAAAAGGAAAAAAATGCCTTCAAACTCTTCTTTCGTTCCCTTGCAAACAATGGTTCTATCCTACCTATCACTCATATACGAGCAGCTATCTGGGCGGAGCCTGATCGAGGATGCGTACCATGATTATGTATGCAGCCTCCTCCGTACTCTGCCCCCGTGTATACTAGAGAGGGTATGTAACATCCCAAATGTATAATTAGGGTTAATCAAGTATAATTATATGTGTAGAAATTAAAACTTTTTCTCACATCTTGAAAAACCCTAAAATCTTATGTAATTATTGTCCAAGAGTTGTGTAATTCAAAAACACAAAGCTCTTGTTGACCAAAAATCAAACTCATTCTCCAATTATCTTAAATCTTGTGTCAAACATTTGGAATATATTTTCCTTGGTCCCAAAAACTGATATGGGACCCCTTCTGAAAATATCATGAGTTATAGCACTTGTTGATAAATTTTGGAGGCAAAATGAATCATTAAACAACCTTAATAAATTTCCTGAGAAAAATGCATTGCATAATAACCTCTGGAAATTTTATTACAGGTTCATCTTAATGTCAGTAAGCTCCAGTTAAAATTTCATCAAATTTGGAGTTCATTTGCTAGCCCAAACAATTTGGCAAAGTCTCATTTGTAGAAACAAAATTTAAAACCACCTGACTTTGTTCCTTGGGCTAGCCATGTTCAAAGTGGTCCAGCCCAACCATGTCCAGCACCTCAGCAGACCTCATCTCCACCTTGATCAGTCGTGGCTGTTGGATCTACATCCAACCGCCACGACCTCCTCTCAGTCAACCTTGCTTAGGACCTCCCGCCTCCCGCGTTACTCGGCCGTAAGACCTCTCTTTGCATTTAGTTGAGGTCGTGCCGTTGGATTTACATCCAACACCCACGACCTCCTCCTCAAACGTTCTCAGTTAAGACCTCCCCACCTCATCAGGTCACAGCCGCTGGATCAAAGATCCACGGTCATGACCTCCCCTGTGCGTTAAATCCCAAGACCTCCCGCCTTGTTGAGGTCCATGCCCTTGGATTTGCATCCAAAGGCCATGACCTCCCCTCGATCTCTTATGTTCGCGTGCAGTTAAGTCCCAAGCGGAGGTCCGCACTGTTGGATGGAGATCAACGCTTTGGACCTCTGTCCATTTCCTCACGTCGTTTTCACGTTAAGGAGATCGGAGGGCCACGACCTCCTCACCTTGATCGTGTGGTGGGACCTCCTCCCGCCACTTAAAACATAACGGTTCAAAATAGGATCCGATGGTTAGGACCTCTCCCAGGTCTTATCCAACGGCCATAAAGTCCTCCCCTGTTCTTCTCCTTCCTCTGGCGCGCGGGCAAACTCTGAGCAGCGCAATTAATGCGTGTCGACCTTGGGGTACACTTCATGACTCTTTTGCCGACCAAGATTTAATGCAGTCGACTTTTAGCCTCTCGAGTCAAGCCCGAGCCCGCCCTTATCGCCCCCATGTCTTGTCCACCTCATGGACCAGCCCGTGGGCTAAGCTCACCATGGAGCTTAGCCCCAGCTCATCACCTTCAATCAGGTTATAAAGTACCCTTGGAAGCCTCCCTTGGCTTCCTTTGCACACAATTGACCTCAGCCTTGCACTTTGTGCGTGGCTGAGCTCCTCCTCCACTAACACTCACTCACCTCACTAGTGGTTGCCATTGTTGATGTCCTTGGAGCTTCTCGGTAGCTCAAGGGTTCCAAAGTGGCTCCCTCTTCCACCCTCGTTCATTTTGTGCTCCCCAAACCTCTCGAAGTTAACCCTAACTTAGTTTGTTTGGGCGCTTTTGAGGAGGACAAAGTCGGGCTTGAAGTGGAGCTTTGGCCGTGGAGCCCTGTCTTCCCCAACTCGGCCACCACCTCCACGACCTCCCGGCACCTTAGGACCACCGGGTAAACCCCTGTTAGTCCTTTGATCTTGGCACCCGCATGAATGATCTCATGAGCTTTTCTTGCACAAGCTTGATTGTCGCGCTGTGAGCTCGTTTTTGCATTTTCAGACAGGCCGTCGGGGCGTATTGGTCCTCTCGGCTCGCCGGCGTTCAAGGCCGTCATTGCCGTTGAGAGAGAGAGGTCCGTTGGTGCGCATGGTTATGCGAACCGCGGTACCATTGGATCTCGCCGGCGAGCTCTACATCGCCGGCGAGGATCACTTCTTCACGCTCGGGATTTTGTCCGGATGTCGGCGTGTCATTGTCGTTTTAGGACATAAATTCGCCGTTTAAATGCCCAATCATCGCAATCATTGGCGTCTTAACCGCCATTAACCTGTCCCCTTTGCGCGCATTAAAACCTCTCGTAGCGCGGACCTCCTCGTGGTCCCGCGCATTAATGCCCTGTCCAAACATGTGCGTCGCGAAGCTCGGATGTCCGCACCTCCTCCGAGGAGATCCGGGCGTCCAAGACCTCCTTGGCGCAATCTTAGCCGTCGAGACCTCCACGGAGGTGCAGCGGCGTTGAGGACCTCCTCAGGGACCTCCTCGAGGTCATCTCCCGTTGAGGACCTCCCTTTAGATCTGGTCCGTTCGGACCTCCCTTCCTGTTGTGGTCCGTTGGATCTCCCATCTACGGCCACGACCTCCCCTCACCTCGCGCATGTGCGTGGTTAGGAGGTCCAGACCTCTGGACCTCCCATGTGCGTGTGTTGTTCTCTTGGGAGGTCTGAGCCGTTAGATCTGTGATCTGTGGCTCACGACCTCCCATGTCTTTGTGAGTGTTGAAATGCCAAGAAAGTCTTAATAATAAATGAAATAAGGTATAAACTTTAAAATTTCATATCTTTTTCTTCTTAAATCCAAATGAGGTCATTCAAGTTGTGTTAGCTCTATCTTGAACTTGACTTTAATCTAAAAATGATTATAAGTTGAGTTCAGCTCCAGAGCACAGATTAGCCACTAGATTTTAAAACTCCTTTTAAATATACATTCAAATTAATGCTTAGCTTGTAAAATTCATAACTACTGCTCTGTAGGTTGTTTTTGAGTGAGACCAACTTTGTTGGTTTCCTCTATTAATGAACTCACTAAGAAAATTAGTTTTGAGCATGTTGCTGTTAGAAAAATGAGGACTTGTGCATTATAATTTTGTTCAAGTTCTTGTTTTTGAAAAATTATAGAAAGTGCATAATAGCTCCAAATGAGATGAACTCAATTGTGTTATTCATCTCATGAGGTGCTGGTTTTGCAGTAAAATTTCAGCCTCACCACTGTTCTAGAAAATGTTGCCTCATAATTAAATTAGTGAATAGTGCAGTTTGGTATTTTTAGGGCTGAGCAGAATTGTTTTGCTCATATCTTTTGCATTAAGAATCCAAATCCATTGGTTCTTGTTGCAAAATCTCCTAAAATCACCCTCTTGCTTCTGTAGAAATTTCAAAGTATTTGGAGTTCTTTTGCTGTGTTGTCTTTCGTCGTTCTTATCGGTTCTTTATCGCTTTTCCGTTAGGTTTCGACATTTGTGGTGATCCCAAAGTGACCCTCCGCAACAAAGTGACCAGCAACAAGGCAAGCAGTTTGACCATCTCCCATCATGTCCCATTACTTTAAAGCTTACTACTTTGTTTTACTTCTATGTATGCATGCTACTTTGTGTTAAATGTCGCTAGCTTTCCTATAGTTGCATAATCTGTAGGAATTGTTATCCTCTACTACCAATGAGCCTAGGTTATTCGCTGTGGTTTGAGCTCGTTGGATGAGCTCTTATCACTTAGTAGTTGCGTTTAAAACTGCTTAGACATGCTTAGCTATCGGTAGTAATGGGCGATCATCGACATAGTCGATGGTCTTGATCACACAAGTATAATTATTCTTCCTATATGTCCAGCACTTGTGCTTTGATTAATTGTAAAATCAAAAACTGAAAATAAAATGTCGATTTAGACTTGGGCATATTGGATGGATGGTGCGGTTTTTGGAATGTGGTGGTATGCCCGGTCCCTAAGGACCGAGTACTTGAGTCACTAAGCCAAGCGCTTTTGCGTGCTAACCACACGAGGGGATATAGGACCTCTCTTGACTAAGTACTTTGGGAGGTGTTAATTATGAGCTGGTTGGTGGGTATGTTTTAATAAAATCGTGTGTGTGGTGTTGGGAGGGAGCATTGGCGCACCGGTTAGGTACATCTAATGTGTCTTGTCCCGTGGGTTCGGCTCGTAATTAGCATCGTCCATTGGAAATGTCTCGTGGGACTTAGCCGTGCTTGGCACACCAAAGGTCGTGTGCCTAAAGGAAAGGCGATGCAGCGTGTGGGTACATTGGTACACCCTGCGAGGATAAAACTATTGAATAGCCTCGTCCTAGGTTATGGACATGCTTAGTAAGGTCGTTCAAGACTAGTCTCAACCTTTTAATTAAAACTTGATGGGTTGGTATGAGCAGGGAGTTCATGCTATTGTTGTGGTGACTAAGGGTTAGTCACTTCCGTGTTTGTTCTTGTTGTTGTTATTATGTTATTATCGCGTTGTATTTCAACAATTAAAATGCTTTATCAAATTGCCTTCAATCTATTATGTTATTGCAAATGAAACTTGCTTTGTGCTAAAATGAGTCCAAAGCCTCATCCATAAATAAAGCTTGCATGTAGCTAAATTATAGTTACATTATCTTACATCGGTCTTGCGAGTACAATAAACAAGTTATTGTACTCATTTGCTTCTTAACAAATTTGTTGCAGAGGGCGGAGGTGAGCTCCAAGAGCCTTACTTACATGCCCACGTGTTGCGCTTTCTTCGACGACTAGCTTGGCGGTCGGTCGAGATGCCTAGGGGTTAAGGCACACCGATTGGCTTTGTGTTATAGCCATCTTTATGGCACTTTTGCTTCATTGTTATCTTTTTATTTGTTGCTATTTGGTCTAAGGGCCTCTCTTTTGTAATAGCTATTCCATTTTAATATTAACTTCGGTTTGTTGCTTATGTACTATGTGTTGTATGGAATTGATATACTCTTTTGTCGTGAGGTATGTATCTCGCATTCGGGAGTATACATTTCTCGAGACCGGTTTATTGGTTGATAATACTAGGGTCAATTGGATGACTAAGTATTATGAGCCTAATAAACATCGAGGTCTCACAGGTAGCTTGACCATCATCTCTGCTTGTGTCTCCCGCCTGATCGGACCAATATCCTTGTATCCAACATCCGGCGAACCAACCTCATCCTAGAGATTGTGCTATCGAGCTACGTGCATCGTGTCAAAGCGTCAATCTAGAGGCTCAATGACTACATCGACAGACAAAATGAAAAAAATCAAACTCGCCGTGACCGTGGAAAAGAGGAGCCACCTCATTTGAACTATCGTCCACATGCTTCCTTCGTGTGACCAGCGTGAAGCTCGACTCGCCGCCATGAAGTAGCAGGTGGAGATGTTTCTCCACATATTCCCTAATCCAGCCCCCACCGAAGTCCACGAGCGGGCTTACAAACGCCTAAGGGTTGTGATAGGGTCCTACCTTGGCCACTAGGGCCCCCTTTCTATTTCCCTTTCCCCCTTCTTTTCTTATAATCTTGCAATGTAAAAAAATGCGACCGACCACACTATTTGGCCGAACCCCTCAAATTATATTTCAGAAGTTTCATCTTCACTTGTTGTTGTTACACACACACACACACACAATTACTATAATGTTTGCTTCATTTTACTGTCTAAAATATAAAGGGATAAATAAAAAACACATTTACTGTTTTGTACTATCTATTTTACCATTTCATGTATGTGCTTTTACTGTCGAACTAACATTGTTGTACTGCCCGTTGAACATTACTCTAAGATGGTATGAGAGAGCTCTTTAACTACAAGATGCGCGTGAAAATACTGATCTCCATTTTGTTTGGAATTACTGTATCTGTAACATAAATTTACGGTAGCGTGCTTATAGTTTAATACGTGTGAAAAAAACTCAGTAAGCATTAATTTTATTAATCGCATGTGGTGCATTTTATTAATGTTAGACGTGACGTCTGGTGTCTCTAGCGGGGGGGGGGGGGGTATCGAGAGTCCTTGCCACTAACTACACACGAAGTCTGTTGTGACATGATGATAATACTTGAAAACATGTTTGGCGGGATTACTGTGGTATGCTCTACAAGTTACTGCGAGATGGGGCATCATGCCTCGGGGAGGAGATAGTGGGGCGTGACTGATAAAAAGCGTATGTGATTCGGATAAAGCACATTACAACTTTACTATCTTATCCATTATGTTTTACTATCAAACATCTGAGCTCGAAAAAAGTTGCATGCATAAAAATAGGCGATAAAATGATTCATGAATTCTTGCCACGTCTCATATTAATTACCGTCGAATTGAGTCCGTGGAGTGCAGCGTTTACGCCCATATTTGTAGTTGATGGCGCCTATATATATATATATATATATATATATATATATATATATATATATATATATATATATATATATATATATATATATATATATATATATATATATATATATATATATATATATATATATATATATATATATATATATATATATATATATATATATATATATATGGAACACATCTAGTGCTAATGTGTAATTGAGTGCTAAGGTGCTAATGTCAATCTTGACTGTTGGATCATGTAGGGTGTTTAATGTAGGGCATTAGAGGTGGGAGCATGCAGGATGTTTGATGAAGGTGCATTGAAGGTGGGAGCATGCGGGATGATTAAATGGTTTAGAGGTGGGAGCCGCATTAATCTTAGTTGTTCAATCCAGATCCAATGGTCAAGATTGGCATTAGCACCATAGCACTTAATTACCCATTAGCACTAGATATGTTCCCATATATATATATATATATATATATATATATATATATATATATATATCACTAAAATAGGTTGGCAAAAAGGTTATTATGGGGCATAAGCAAGTTTCGATATGAACAGTGGTGGAGCTAGGATTCCATAAAGCCTCAGGCCAAAAATTAAGTGGATATAACTAACACCAAATACTATCTACACCGAAGCATAACAAAAGTACAACACAAATGCACAATTCAAATGAAATTTGAATTTCATGTTTAACGATATGACGAAATAGATAAAACATGGCTGACACCATCTTTGGTACATCACTAACAAGTAACAACTAATGGTAACCTTGTAAGAAAAGTGGAGATGGCCCGCCTGGTCTTGACTTGAATTCATGATGGAATTGTGTGCCAATGAAAAACTTTTTATAATAATATGCATCCATTAAAGCCTCATCCGTTAGGCAACATAGACTTTTTTATTACGTGTTCTTCGTAAAGATTGAAGCAACTATTTTCAAAGTCTACTTCCATGCGCCTTCCTTTCCAACAAATGGAAGCCCAACCTTCTCAAATTCTAGGACCATTTTAGGGTTCACCTGAAAAAACAATAAAAATCTTCAAAATTTATACAAATGGAGAATGGCAGCATAGAATGATTTGTGCCATCAGATAATAATTTCGTATAGCTAACCTCATATATGTGGTGATTTCTTTCATCTACAGAGCTAACATTGCCATACCTAAGATAATTCATCACAATTACATTCCACACATAAATGGTAAAACACATAAAATGCACAATTATACATAGGATTATAAGATTTAGGGGAAGATGAGGAGGCCTCATTGTCATGCATGCTGGGTGGCCAGTGATGAGGAGGAAGGGGCATTGATGTGGTCAAGGGAGGACCCGGGGGGGGGGGGCGGCACTGCCGAAGGCCGAGGGAGGGGCGCTGGGCTTAGGTGAGGAGAGGTAGGGGCGCTGGGGGTGACAGCTCAGGTGAGAAGAGGAGAGGTAGGCTTTGTCAAAAAGGTTGAGCTAGGGATTGCTTGGCCTTTATGCGGTTAGCCTCGGGTTGGGCCACAAGCGTTGGGCTGAGCCACTGTGGGCTGAAAATTTACAAATATGCCTAGTGGGGGTATCATTACTATTATCTCCAATCCTCAGCTCGTTGCCCCACCGGCTCGAGGCCCATCTTCGCCCCTAGATATGAATTGACCAGCAACATATCTAGAAAATTAACCATAAGTTCATGAACTCACCACAAATGAATGTTCATTGTGTGCATCCCAAGCTATGCATTCTACATTCAAATCCTTCTGCAAAATGTAAAGCATAGACAATATCAGCTTCCAATGGACCAATGAGTGAAGAAATAAGCTCCTTTTGTAATAGCGCAACAAAAAATGTGAAAATAGATACATTACCATAACAAAAGTTCAAGAAAGTATAAGTCATACGTAGCATAAAAAAATGGCCAGAAGATACATTGGAGTTTTTGGCTCATTTGGCACTGTTTTGTGACGAAATAGAAAATCTAGCTCCCCCTCCTGTGAAATGAAAAAAATGTCATCGCGGACGAAGAGGCAGGCGGCATGTGTTGCCTGTAGTTCTCCCGGGTGCACTGCACCAGGCTGCCGTGCCCTTGGACCACTACAACGTCCCTCTTCTTTTTCCTTGCGTCTGCTCTACGTGTCTCGGCCTTCACGTTGCCCCCGTGTCGTGTCTGTGCATGTGTTGAGCCTATGTGCCCAACTGCAACTGCAACGCATGCTGAGCTACGAACGCAAATAGCCACCGCACCAAGTTGGGTATGATGCATTTGTTGTAAATGGTTGGAATTGTTGGAGCAGAAAAGCTAGACTAAAAGAGCTTATAGGTGGTGTGAACAGCGTTCACAACCAAACACTAAAAAATTGTGATGATTTGTTAAAAAGAGAGCAACACATTGATGTTGCTATCCACACACAAAGTGAAGCTTCCAAGATTTCTTATTTTACTCGACTAAATGCCTCAATTGTTGTTGCCATAGTGTTATTGAAGCAAGGATTGCCTTTTCGGGGCCATAATGCACTACTACAGAAAAGGTAATCATAGATGATTTTTGAACCGTCTGTGAAAAAAGCTATCACAGATGGTTCTGAATAATAACCGTTAGTGATAGTCAATTATCACAGACGATTCTTGTTCAGAACCGTCTATGAAAATAGACTATCACTAAAAAAATCATCTGTGATAGTTTTTTTATTGCAAAAAAAAAAATCAAATTTTGAGCCAAACCAATCAATTGCTAGACAGTAGTTTCCATATGCTCTTTCGATAGTTTGCAAGAAGGTAATTAAAAGATACTCTCTCTGTCTCTCTCAATCAATCAATGGCTCACACTCTGATGAGGACGAGGTCGAGTAGAGGCATCCATCTCGAACCGAATCGACCTCCTTTGTCGACCACAGATGGGGGTCCTCACTGAGAACGAAATCTGACAGGATGGAGGTGACGAAATCAGAGTGAGAAGGAAACCTGGATGGAGATTTGTGGGCAAAACTTCGTGCTCGCCTGAGGCTAAGATAGGGGGCGGCCAGATCTGGTGGTACTGGTCGAGCCAGCATACGCCTCCTTGGATGCCTTGTGAAATAGCGGGATCTTGAAACATCAGGGAGTTACGCATTTCAAGTCATGGTAAAATTAGGGTGTTAGGCATTTCAAGTCATGGTAAAATCACTGAGTTAGGCATTTCAAGTTATGGTGAAATTAGGGAATTAGACATTTCAAGTCATAGAGTCAAGTAAAATCAGGAGATACTTATCACAGATGATTTTTAATACAAACCGTCCATGATAAGGTTCTTATCACAGACGGTTCGTATCATGAATCGTCTGTGATATGGCAACATATCATAGATGGTTTGTACCACGAACCGTCTGTGATTCTACATAGACGGTTCTTAATACGAACCATTTGTGATATTAGCTCGTCACAAATAGTTCTTAGCGTATCCAGTAATAGAGACGGTTGCGTTGGTAAAATAGTCTATGATTACCATGAACACTGACAATTTTGGAAAATCGTCTATGATGAGGCATCCAGTATTAGTCTTTTTGTAGTAGTGATGAGTCGAAGGAGTCCTACAACAAAGGGAACTTCTTAGAATTTTATGAGTTCTTAGCATAGCATGATCTAGCTTTAGGCAAGGTAGTGGGTAAAAATTCTGTAGGTAATTGTCTTATGTTGTCTCCTCCCATTCAGAAGGAGATTGCTCATTGTTTTGCAAATGACATATTGCAGTCTATTCTCAAAGAAATTGGATATGATGTGTTTTCCTTGCTTGTCGATGAGTCCAGATATATCTCTTGCAAAGAACATATTGCGTTCTATTCTCAAACAAATTGGACATGATATATTTTGCTTGCTTGTTGATGAGTCTAGAGATGTCTCTTGCAAATAACAAATGGCAGTGGTCTTGCGGTATGTTGATAGTTGTGGAATTGTAAAAGAGAGTTTTGTTGGTCTTGTTCATGTGAAAGAGACAACTTATTCCTACCTCAAGTCTTCTATTGATTCTCTATTCGCATAATATAAGCTAAGTTTGAAGCAAGTTAGAGAACAAGGATATTATAGTGCATGCAATATACGAGGTGAGTTCAATGGTTTACAATCTGTGAGGACTCTCTCGGGAAATACTAGGAAAGGTCTCCCATGACCTCTTAGGGAGGTCCGGTAGGACCGCCCGGAGGTCTTCGGAGGTCTGGGAGGTCCTCCAAGTATGTCCTGAGAGGAGGTCTGCCAGGACCTCCCAGGGGATCTCAAAGACCTTCTGGAGGTCTGGCCTTTGTGCACTGAGCTAGTCCCAGGAACAAGAACTAGCTCGCATAGAACTCCCAAGGTATAATCACAACCACACGGTACTGGACAAAAGATGAAGCAGACAAATTAACATATATTAAACAAAGACCTTATGGTCAAGGTTGCTTACAGAGGTTTGCCAACTAGAGCTTACAAAAATCGACAAAAGGAAACCTTTACAGCAGAAACACATAACGCGAGGAGCCATCCGGCAAGCCCACAGGCTGTCGAGTGGAGGACATCCTAGCACACTAGGTCATCAAAGAACTCCTCCTCGAAGAGGACTGTGCTTCCCTGGAATTGATCATCTTCGGCCACTGCTCAATCAAAGGGCTTAAAGCCATGAGTACGTTTGAATGTACTCAGCAAATCGTAGGGAACAATTATGCACATAATATTCATACATTGGCTTGGCCAAGGAGAGCTGTAAGGTTAGTTTGCAGAAATCAAGATTTAACAGTAAATAGCATAAGTAGATTGAAAAGCTCAAGTTAAAACAATAATTCATAAGTACATTTGTTTGAAAAGGAGGGAGGTGAGCACCAACTCACTCCCAAGATCACTCGTGGGAGGTCTGGCCGCACCTATGTCCAAGACCTCACCCACAGCCACTCTGGAGCACCACTCCTGAGCTCCTAAAGACCTCCCTAGGGCCCCAAGACCTCCTCTGAGCACCCACCTAGGAGCATCTTGGACCACCCTAGGGTTCAAAAGACCACCACGACCAACCATGGACATCACGAGCATTCGGAGCCACCCAGAACACTCGCAGATACCCACGGCTAACCGTGGACCACCCATTTTTATAAAAGTCTACCCCTTGCGAAATTTTTCACCAGGCAATGTCCATGACCAAGGACTTGGCTATTCGAATAGATTTTTCACTCTGCAGAGGTGTACAACTTTACCCACAATTCACGACCTCTCTAGCGGGTCGAGTTCCCATCGGAACCCTTGCTCACTTCCGAAGGTGAGCAGTCTAGAGAGCGTGACAAGACCTTTACAAAGCTCTGATCTGGCTTGGTTCTACCCGCTAAGGTTTCACTTCCGTTGGGCTGCAAACCCCCCCGGATTCGTGCCCCCTCTTGCGCCAAGTGTGAATCAGCACACACTTCCACCACAACAGAACCAGACCATACCATTGCTAATTATTTGGCTTGGACCACCCCCATAAAGTGGTCTTGTGGTTGCACAGTAATACCCGGTCAAAATGGATCACAAAGTTAAGTCCTTAATCCACTCAGGCAAGACAACTTCATCCCAGTGTGCGTATGGCACCCCCTTTACTGCACGATCACTTACCCGAGTGTGAAAACATTTTAGGTTCAACCCGGCCAAAGATCACCCTAGTCTTGGCGCAACAAATTTTAGCAAGAGTGGAATCACACCACAATCAATACAGCTGCGGCATCAGCACCACAGCTGCTCAAAAGTGGCACCAACCATGGTTCCATAGTTCAATTAGTCAGGATTATTAATGATGAAGCATGATTCTCAAGACCCATAGTTCTAAAGCAATGGCAAAGCATAAACATACGGTCGCATGTTGGCAATATCAAACGATACCAACTAGAATTATCCATTCTAAGTTGTCCAAGGGGATCATGTCAACATGATGAGTACAATCATCCAAGGAGGCATAATGTCAAGTGGGATATAGCTACTACCCAAAATATTTCTTATAAAAGTAGCCATGCATGATAATGTAAAACAACATATTTTAGAAATGCTGGGTTCGACATGGTCAAAGGTCTGCGACTTGCCTTCGTTGAGCAGGGGTGAGCCTTCAGTAGAGACTGCCGGGTCCAAGTACTCCTCGAGCTCGGGATCTACACGTACGCAAAGAACCAAATAAACAAGACAACTCTCAACAAAAGAACTTAAAAGACTCAAAAGAACTTAAGCAAATCTCAACCAAAAACTAGAAAAGCAAGAGGTCTCAGCGAGAGGGGAGGTCCAACCCGAAAGAGGGTGGTCTTTGCAAAAAGACCAGGACATGGCTGAGAGGTGATCATGGCCGAGAGGGTGGTCTCTGCAAAAAGACCAGCAAGGACCGCTAAGGTGGTCTTTGCAAAAGAGTCGACAAAGACCATAAAGGTGGTCTTTGCCAAAGGAGATCCTGAGGGGATCCCGAGGGGGAGGTCCTGAGGAAAACACGACTATTCTACATGGTCCTAAAAAAGAACACGACCACGTAACGTAGTCGTGAGAAGAATACGATCACACAAAGTGGTCATATGAACAAGAAAAGAATAGGCACAAGGAAACTCACCAAAACCAAGAAAGAGACGGAAAAAGGAGGAGATCAAAGGGACAACTGTGGTGGAAGAGGACGGCACAGGCACCCCGGTGAACCCCTGGGGCAGCACAACGGCGGCACAAGCTCCGATGATCTTCTGGGTGATGGAGAGGTGGTGGCACAGGTTCCTCGGGCACTTCTTGGTGAAGCTTCAAGCACGAGCTCGGAGAAAAACTAGGCAACACCAGGGAAGTTAGGAAATGAGGAAAAAGGTGACAAAGGAAGGCATACATGGGCTATATATATATATAGCCAGATAGGGAGGAGAAAAAGAGAGAACCACAGGAAGGCTGGAGACACATTGGTCAAGGGCAGGTGAAAAACAAGGCAATGATAAGACAAGATATGCCATCAAAAGGATAAACAAAGTACCCCAGAAGTGACCGCATTTAGTGTGATGCAACAAGCATTAAATGCGCTTAAGGCTTTAGAGGTGGAGGAATTGAGAAAGTGAGTCGGACTGACTAGTGGGGTCAGTCAAACTCGGCGAACAGATCAGTCAAAGAAGTGGTCTCAGCCGCAAGGGTGGTCTTTGCAAATAGACCAGGAAGTCGTGACCATAAGGGTAGTCATGAATAGGAGGTCACGGCAAAACGACAAAAGAGGAGGTCGCGGCTCCAAGGGGAGGTCGCGGTTAAAGGACAAAAGAGGGGAGGTCGCGGCTAAACGACAAGAGAAGGGAGGTCACGACCTCAAGGGGAGGTCGCGGCTAAACGACAAAAGAGGGGAGGTCGCGGTCCTCAAGGGGAGGTCCTGACCACAAGGGGTGGTCTCAACGGTCAAGATCTAAACAAGGGAGGTCCTGACGGTTAAGATCTCCAAAGGGGAGGTCTCAACGGTCAAGATCTAAATAAGGGAGGTCTCGACGGTTAAGATCTCCAAAGGGGAGGTCTCAACGGTCAAGATTTAAACAAGGGAGGTCCCAACGGTTAAGATCTCCAAAGGGGAGGTCTCAACGGTCAAGATCTAAACAAGGGAGGTCCTGACGGTTAAGATCTCCAAAGGGGAGGTCTCAACGGTCAAGATCTAAACAAGGGAGGTGGACGAAAGCGAGAAAATCATGGGGAAGGCTAGGGCCGTCAAATCTCGATCGGACGGAGCAAAGTGATTGGGCCATCCCACATAGATCAGACGACTCAACAAGGGGTGAGACATTGGGACTGGCTCAACGTGCCAACAAGATCAAGCCGTCCAATACAAATCGAATGGTACAAAAGAAGTTGAGGTCTGGATCAAGCGGAAGGCTTGAACGGATGCGAGGGAGGTCCAAATGAACACAAGAAAGTCCAACAGAGGAGATTCAAAAGAGGAGATCCAATTAAGGATATTTCAAAATGAGGAGGTCCGCGGAAAGAGGCCCAAAGGAGAAACTCAAGGGAGGTCTAAAGAGAAGAAGAAGGAGGGGAGGTCAAATAAGAGGGTGGTCCAGAGAGAAGAAAACAACTCAAACTTGACCCTCAGAAATAAAAAAGGTTTGAAACACAAACCCGAGCTGGTCTAAGACCTAAAAGGGGAGGTCTTAGACCTACAAAGAGGTCTTGGACAAGAGGTCCAACACAAGGGAGGTCTGGACCGAGAGAGAGAGATCCGCATACGAAGAGGTCACGGAAAGGAGAGACTAGGCCTAAGAGCACCTGAGCAAAAGAAGAAAGGAAAACAAAAGCCAAGGAACACCAAAGAACTTCAACCAACAGAGAGCAACAACCAACTGGACTTAGTTGAAGTTTGGTTAGCTCAAGTTAAACCTCCAATATTTCCCAAAATTTCAAGTTAAGCTTGAGCAAGCAAATAAACCGAATGGTTCCTTTTTGGTTTTGAAATCTGGTAAAAACTCTAGGACAAATGGAACGTTACACAATCATTGATCATGAGAGAAAGTATCACAACTGTCGGGACCTTAGATCACTGAATACGAGCCCTCTGTGTATTCTGAACTAGTCCCATGATCAGTAGCTAGTTCACACAGTTGCAACATCGATGAAATCATATCCATACAACAAAATAACTAAGAAGCAGATAAATTAATATTACTTAGTAGCAAAAGGACCTTATGGTCAAGGTTTACAGAGTTTGCCACGCAAGACTTAAGACAACAGAGCAAACTTGCAACAGAAAGAAACAATTCATGGTAGCCATCCGACATGCCCACAGGCAATCGAGTGGAAAACGCAGCCTAGTTCGTATAGTATTGGAAGTACTCCTCGTAGAACTCAGTGTTCCCTGGTTCTTCCTCGGTGACTGATAAATAATGGCGTAAAGCCATGAGTACATAAAGTACTCAGCAAGTCGTAGGGAAATGTGTGTAAATAGTATTTATGCAAGGCTTGAACAAGGATAGCTTTATGGCTATTTTGCAGGAAGCAGTATTGACAGTAAATAGATTGAAAAACATAATTGTAAAGATTAATAAATAAATAGACAATTGCTTTGAAACAACCAATAAACCTTCCATTCACTTCCCAACCAACAACTGGTGAACTACCCATTCATTTCCCAACCAAACCACCATTCCAACGTTTGAGAAAATCTACCCCTCATGTGAAATCATTAGGCATTGTCCATAACCGGGGACACAGCTGTTCGAATAGTTTTACACTCTGTCACTACAAGATGAACACCCCTTTACCAACGCATACGTTGCAACGCTCTGTACATACGTTATGAAGTAATATTATGACTACGCATAATATGCGTTGCAAAATCTACTCGTCATAAATCATGTGGGTGACTACAGATAACATATGTTATGAAGTAATATTATGGCCACGGGTGCCGGTCTAGCGCTATGCACGAGCTTAGACCCAATTATGGTTCAATCAAAATTGAATATTTTGTGTAACTCCCAAAACTACTTTCATCTCCCTCCAATCTTTCCCTCCATTTTCTCTCATGTCTTTTTTTACCCCACCATTTTCCCTCCTCACAATCTCTAATCCCACCAATTTTTTGGTTGTGCAAGGTAATATATATAGTGACCCCACCTTCTATAGAAAGGGTATTGTAATAGCTGAGTTCTAAAATTGTTTAAAGAAAAATCTCCTCACCTCCCCTAAAAATCTGCTCACTTGCCCCTCCACCTAAACAGGCGTATAAGTTGTGGGTTTCTTCTTCCCCCATCCACGCCTCCACATCTCCCCTGCAACTGGTCTTGGTACGGCTCCTCCATCCCTTACCCTAACCTCCGCCGCCACTTTTAACTCTAATCTCTGCTGCCGCCCTGTGATAAGTTCGCTGGCCTCTCCCCCTCCCCGAACTCATTTGGCGCCGGTCCCACAAGACCTCAGCGTCGGACGAATACGAAGCACGCGGCACGGTGGCGGCGGTGGCGACGAAAGGCGACACCCCTTCTCAAGCTCAGAGCATGGCCACTGCTATGGCACCGGAGGATGCGACGCCGTAGCCATCCGCCGCCAAGGGAGCCAAAGGAGATGCGAAGAGGAAACAGAACAACGAGCTTGGAGGAGAAGGCGACGGTGGTGGAGGTAGAGGCCAGAAGTGGAAGAAGAAAGAGGTGTTCATCAACGGCAACTACAGGAACTACTACAACTACCAGGTGAGCAATCACGCGGTCACACCCCTCCGCTCTCCTCCCTTTTAGCTTCTCGCAAAATCTATGAATCGTAGCTATGCACACGATCACCAGTTGTTTGATGAAATGCTTCACTAGAGATCGCGGTGTTTGTGGGATTGGGGTGGGTCGGTAAGGTTGGGGTGCTTCATTGGAAGCAGTTGGAGCTTTTGCTTAGGATGTGCCCCCTAGCTGTTTGATGAAATGCTTCCGAGGTCTGATAGGCTGCGGCGTTGATTTGTGTCCAGAATTTGCAGTGGAGCATGTAGTTTTGGGGGCAGTTCTTGTGCTTCCAAAGCTAGTGAGAGGAAGTTGCAGAGAGATGCACAGGGTGATGTTGTTTACTGGTTTGTTTGGTTATAATTTGCAGAAGACCAAAATAGGCACTATTTGTTGGGGGCACGTAGATATTCAAATTAATGTTTCTCATCCGTAGTCTTAGCTCACCATTTTGTTGCTAATAAGTATTCACCGAGGGGGTGAGGGGGAGGGAGTACTCTCTGGCTGGCTCTCTGCTGGGTGCTGGCTGCCGAGGCACCGAGCTGCTTTGCTGAACTGAAGTGCTGAGTGCCTGAGATGAGAGGACCGAGGAGTTGAGGAGGCGAGTAGGTGACAAGTAAGGCTATTTGGCCTTTGGCTTTGGGCATGGGCTGCTCAGCTGCTGAAGGCCTGAAGGGCGAAGGCTGAATCTGAAGTGCCAGTCTGCTCAAGTGCTCATAGCCCAATCTATTGATCTAATATGTTGAGTACTAGTGTTGACTGTTGTGGCTTAGAGGCTCAGACCTCAGTGGCTTGTGCTGCAGTGCTGGTATATACATGATGTTGCAGGTAATGTTGCAGGATGCACATGATGTTACTCTTGGCTATTTAGCTTTACTATGCCTATCATACACATTAACATCCAATCTTTTAAGTTTTAACACACAAGAAAACCTAGCAGCTATTTTATACTCATGGACCATATTATGCCTATTATATATCAGTACTGAACAATAGCTGATCATCTTAGGGAAATAAGCATGGCTTGCATCTTGACTTTGATGGTCTGACTATTCTAACACTTTTGAGTTTTGACGAATTGCCTAGGGCATCTCTGGACTCTGGCCGTGTCTGAAAGAGATGCGTCCTAAGAATGGTGCCAGCTAGTACTAATAGCGTGATCCTGTTTATTATTTTCTTGGTTCCAATTTGCATTTATCTTACATTTTTCTATGTAGGACCATCACTACATTTGGATTAACAATTGTGTTGGACATGAGAACTACAAGATTTTCCTAGTCCTTGTTACGTATCTTTGTAATTGCAAGCTTCTATTCCATGGTACTTCAATATCCTCCATTGCTTTAGCAACTATGGCTTGTCGAGTTTGAGCATAATAAGATTAAATATTTATATCGAGTTACGATAATAGGAGGTCCTGTGCATAGTTTACCTAAAGACAAACTGACAAAGGATTCTTCTAGGACATCAATTGTAAGTAACTTGAAAAGGTTGTTTTGATTTGCCACACATAAGACCCTAATTGAAACTATCATAAAAATTTCATCTGAATAATTAACACATAAATGTTTTCATGTGCAGATTATTTTTGAGGTCATTCTGTGTCCATTAACTTTGGCATTGATAGGCTGTTGGGTTGGCATGTTTACCTTATCTTGCATAATAAAACTACTATCGAGGTTTGAAAAATAGAATCTCTTGTCTTGAAGGACATTATTTTTATAGATTTATAATGGTAGTATGTTAGTGGTTCGCAATACCATAGAGGAGTCAAGGCAATGTGGTGTGTGTGGGAGTGTGCACAAAATAGAGGGTTACGTTGATACTCTGTAAAAACAATTGATGCATGCCAAGGAAGGAGGCAAGTACACATTATTACGTGGTTGAACTTGCTTAATTTTGTTAGATATTCCTAGTGTTGTATTTGAAATTGATCTATTTTTTGTTAGAATATTGTTAGTACTATATAGAAAGCTAACATCTTACTGTATAATGCCTTTGTTGAAACAGCTACAGGATGCTTGTTTATCTGAAATATTGCTTTCAGGGCCTAGTATTTCCTCCAGGTTAGTAGTTGTACCATTCATGGAAAATAATCTTCCATTTCATATATTCAATGCTAGGTTAGTAGTTGGACCATAGACTATGTTTTCCCTATGCTATTGGGCTTTTACTGGACCTAGAATGTAATATCCCGAAAATAACCCTCTTAAGGATCCGTGCATAATTAGACGAAAAGAGGATAGTAAAAACAGAATATTTTTTTAGAGTTTTTAAGGAGAAGTTGATACATACCAGAATAAAAGGATCGTGAGGGCAGAGATATTATAAAACCCTAGTTTGTTTTGTTCTTTCCGTGCGCCGCCATCCTCATTTTTTCTCTTTCGGCCGGCGCGTGGAGGCCTCTGCCTCGGCTGCCGCTCAGCCAATCCTGCGTCCGCGCGTGTGAGGAGAAAATCAGCGCCGGCCGCTGCCGTGTGAAGCGCCTGTGCGCGCGTGGAACTGGCCGCACGTGAGGTTCAGCCAGATTGCTGCGCGTGGACGTCGGGAGCTGCAGCTCGGCCAGCGCCTCCCGCCGTGGGTTGACGCCTGGCCGCGCGCGTGTGAATCATCTCCTGGCCGGGTCGGTTACCACCGCCTGGGTGCTAATTAAGGTACAGCTATCTGGCTTGTCCACCGGCTGTTATTGCCTTGCATGCACACGTTACTAGCCAAGGGATTTTCTAGTCATGCAAGGTGATTAGTATGCATGCACGTGCATGAGTGCTCCTAGCAATCTGACTAGTAATGCATGCAGGCGACTGCAAATGATAGAATTTATTTAGTAGTTGATTAATTAATGGTGTACTACTATGAATAGTTAATGGTGCACTGCTAGGATTATTTTAATAGGATGCATACCTCGGTTGGCATTAGTAGTTAGCTATTTTGGCACGTTGCTATGTATGCAAGCAGCAACTAGTGCTAGCAATTAATCTAGATAGTGCTGCATGAAAGCATGTGTTGGCATTAGTAATTAACATTAGTGCGGCATCTCTTTTCATGCATCTGTTGGCATTAGAATTAATTAGTAGTGTAAGATCTTTTGTATACATGCATCTTGTTGGAACAGTAAGGGAAAATATTATGATGTTTCTAATTGGGGAGAAATCGAACGGTAGATTGGTTTAGTCTACTGTTCTGTTGTACGGTTTATTCGGGTATCTTAATGGCGAATTTTGAGAATGTCATCTACTAGTTAATTATAGATAATTTCAGTATCTTTCCATAGAGTATTTAATCATGTTGAGCGGACGAGTAATTTTCAAGTTATGAATTTAGTAAGGCTCGCTGTCCAAAAGATGGTAGATCGGTCTTCTGGGTTAAAAACAGGGGGTTAGATGATTTAATTAGAAGTCATGGTAATCTAAGAAAAGGTTGGGAATTTTGTGTAGCTTCTAGAATGGGGTGGTTTGCCATGATCGGACTTGTGAGTCAAAAGTTACGTCCTTTTTAGTACCGGTGGTTTGCCATGATCGGACTTATGAGTCAAAAGTTACATCCTTTTTAGTACTAGGACAGCAAGGAGTGACTGTTCGGTATTGGGAAAGTGTTGTGGATTTAAGGGACGTGTAGGGGTGATGTCAAATTAATTGTTGTTCTTGTGATGTTGTAGCTTATATTGAGATTTGAGTGTTTATTGTAGAGAGACGTCGTGCTTGTTGCCATCTTCTAGCCAAACCGTGCTTCGTAACTAGTAAAGGCAAGTGCATGATAGACAACGATCAATGATTGATCACTGTATTTATTTATCGTTCATTACCATTATTTTTGTGCTTTTTTTTTATTTAATTGCAAGCAATGGAATGATATGACCATATCTTGTTGATGAACATGAGGAAAATTGATATGATGAATATGATGAAATTATGCATTTTTGCATTCATAAGCATCTTTGCATGTGAGAAGGTGATCATGATTGATCACAACTCCACGGGAGTGGAGGAGGTCCATGATCCTTAAGGTGGAGCGGGCTTGAGAGTGAACGTTGTCGCGAGCGTTCACTCATGCTATACCGGTATACGCGAAAGAAGTGCATGTGGACATGTAGAATAGACTTGCATTGAGTTATAAGATGAATGTGTGTGAAAACAAAGAGAAGAAAATGGCATGAGAATATTAATAGAAGGATATGTGATGATAATGAAGTTATTGAATACTGTTGATTTATCCTTGTTCGTTGTATATTGATGTATTTGCTAAGTCGTAGACTCACCCTTGCTCTTTTGTTGTTTTTAGGTGATCGTTGAGGGCATCACGGTTGAGAGGGACTAGCACACCTGGGATAGTTTCATACTTTATACACATGATTATTTGCCATAAGAACTATTTGATTCATTATTGACGGACTACTTTTAGAACATGTTAGAGATTGAATAATCTTAGATGAATGTTTTGGACTAGTCTATTTGGTGTTGTTTTAGACTTATTATCTTGCTATGTTTCCCTCGCTTATTTACTCATGCTTGATAAGTCTTTAATCATGTTCTACTGTGACCCATGGATGGGTTTTATTTTTTCTTTGTTTGCTGGAATTTTTAGTGTGTTGATGAATTTTTAGTTGGAAGGGTACTTTAGTGGCATTTCAAGCTCAGTGTTGGGCTAGGGTGTTACATATAACCTTGTAAATTGTATAATGTGCTTGTAAAACTATGTGTGTAAAGCTTAAATTGATTTTCTAAAATTGGAGAGTTCAACTCTGCCATAAGGTGTTGGCGTTGTGTCATTCTCATAGGGACATCTGTATACTTCCTAACATGATTATGTGCAGAACCAAGAATACATATGAACTTGCTATATATGATGCTCTTATAAGAAGATAGAACTTCATGAGATGTTCTCACATGATCTATTTTTCAGTGCATAGAATAATTCCCCGATCCCACCTTCATTCAGTGAGAGAAGAACTTCTGCAATTTTTGCTTAAGGAGTAGTCTAAGATGCTCAGTTCTAAAGTATTTAAGGGTTTCCATTCTTCTTGTGGAAAATGCCTAAACATATGCTATCTACTATGGATGGATACGGAAGCTACTTTAGAAGTTGTCAAATCTGCTTTTTCATAGGAGAGTTTGGAACTTAGAAATGTGCCTTTTCACAAGGTTAGTTCACTTCTCTACTGTTTGGAACTCATGAACATGGTCGAGCATCAAAATAATATAATACGCTGCTCCTTTTAGTTTTGTTACTTTAATATTGTGATTTTGTTTCTTTCTAATGGTGCATTAATGGACACCAATTTTTCATTGTAGGTTGATAAGATAAATAGATGATATGTTGAATGAAGTTGGAGAATGGTGACATAGGCAGACGATTTTTATTATGTTTAGATTTCATTATGTTAGGAAATGATGTTCAAGCAAAATATTTATATCATGTCTTATGTGGATGGTTCTCTATGTAATACAACAATTTCATTTTTAATATATGAGTGTTCTTTTTTACCATGCTACAACCGATAATGATTTTTTTACTTTGATTTCTACACACTTATAATTGTTGTAGCAACTTAATTATATCCATTGCCAAAATAGCAAAAGTCATCTGTATGGTAAATACCAACGCTTCTATGCATTGTGACAATATAATTATATCTATTGTCAAAATAGTAAAAGTCATCCATGCATGGTAAGTACCAACGTATACAAGTGTAGTTACAACCTGATTATATTTGTTGCTACTTTGCAATGCCTATTCATATCTATTACAAATGCTTGTTTATCTATTGTAACAGACTCTCGCAACGGCCTCAATGGCAACGCATACTAAATACGTTGGTATAGACCCTAACAACATTTATTTGGACTTCTACCAACGCATATATGCGTTGCTAAAGGGGTGTTCATGTTGTAGTGTGTAGATGTTGTATAGCTTGACCCACAAGAGATAATCAGTTTATAATGTCCGTTTGACACACTTTCAAAGGTGTGTGACTAAACTATTATCACAAGGTTTTTTACAAAGCTTTGTTTTGACCCGGTTTTACTCGCTAAGGTTTCGCCATTCCGGACCCCCTCTTGCGCTAAATCGTCAACCAAAACAGAACCGAATCAAAACATTGCTAATTATTCAGCCAGGTCCACCCCATCCTGGACATGTGGTTATACGGTATGGCCTAGATCAATGGCGCACAAAGTTAAATCCTTAGTGATTGCTCAAGTGAGACTACCTCATCCCATGTACCTCCTGCACCCTAAAATGTGCCTCCCGCATTGTGCCTCCCACATTCCCCCTTTACTACACAATCACCTGCTCAAGCATAAATCATTTTTGTTCGACCCGGCCAAATGACATCCCTTGCCATGTCACAACAATTTTTTTTATAACAATGGCTTCCGCCACAATTCCATAAATCATTAAGTCAAGATTAATCATTTAGGATCATGTGATCATGAATCCCATCGCGACTAAGCATAACTATGATACCCATGTTGGTACTAAAATATGCCCAACTAAAGATTATCCAACCTACGGTATCCAAGGATACATGTCAGTACCAATTATTCAAGGTGGCATAATGTCGATTAGGACTTTAACTATTCCAAAAAACAGTTATTATAAAACTAGCAATGGATGTTGATATAAAATAATATAGTTTTATAAAATGGGTACGGCATGATCAAAGGTCTACGATCGACTTGCCTTCATTGAAGGATTGAATGGCTTCGACCAATGGGTACAGGAATTCTTCATAAACGCCAGAATCTATACGCGCGAAAAGAACCAAATAAATACAATAATTCCAAAAAAATTATCAAATTAAAACTAAAAGAAAGGGCTAAATTTAGAAACATGAATCGACGGAATCGAAGTTTGTATGAAGGAGAATGAACGTCCAAAACTTTTCAATGACATGAAATGATAGAAAATAGGAAGAGAGAGAATATTCAATTAGATATGCTGTGCTGATTTCTTGTTTCACAGAGCAAGCAAAGGAGGGGTATGACACATGTGGCCCACAAGCAAGAGAAAGCAAGAGAGCAAGGGAGAAAGGAATGGGAGGCTTACACTTGGGCCCCACATGGAAGAGATTCACACAAGAAAGAAGAAGAAATCACAGAAGGAGGAAGACAGAGCAGGAGCTCCAGGCGCATGGTCATGGCATTGGCACCGGCGAGGGGAAGCGGGGTGGCGACGGGAAAGAGGAAAAATGGAACCCCATGGAGGTTAGGAAGCCAAGGGCAGTGACGGCGGCGTCGGAGGAGGTCCGGCACGGCAGCGGCGCGGCAAAAGGCGCACAGCCGGCGACGGAGCTAGGGTGCGGTGATGCTCCGATGAAGGCAAGGGGAGCACGACATAGAACACGGTGCGATGATTCCAACGGTGGTGACGATGTCGCCGGGGGGGTCAATAACGGCGATGGAACGTGCGGAGGAAGGAGCTTCGGCTGGCAAGAGGAAAACCTTGATTGCGGAGAAGAGAAAGCTAGAGAGGAGGGGAAACTCTGGGGATGGGTGGAGGATACCGAGGGGCACACCGTGACACAGGTGGCGCAGCGAAAGGATGATTGGAGAGGGAGAACAGGGAGGAGGTGCTCCGGGCGATTTTGGAGAAGAAACAGGGGCACGATAGGGAGCTTCGGTTGGGGATAAAAGAGAGGGGAGGAGGAAGAGGGAGAAGGGGAGGAGGGGGTGTAGAGGAGGGCTTTACTCTAGATTTTATAGAAGAAAAGGGGGGCAAGGCGACAGCACGGGGAGGCGTGGGCGGCGCTGGCAGCAGGTGCGCTAGGCACGGTGGAGGGCTGGGTGCGTGGGCACGCGTGTAACATCCCAAATCTGGGTTTGTGTTTCAAATGTAAGAAAATAAGAAGAAATTAAAACTTTTCTTGCATCTTGTTGTTTTTGAACTTTTCTGTAATTCTTGTAAAGGAATTGTGGAATTCAAAAACCTAAATCTCCAATTGACTAAAGTCATGATCCCTCTTTCATTCCTTGTTGAGAATCTTATGATCAACCTCTGAAAATATTTTTCCTTGGTTCTAGGGATGCTATGTGACTCCTCGAAAAAATTTCATAATTTTTAGAAATTATTTGATAATTTTTAGAGGCCACTCAAACCAGTTTGACTCTTGGTCAAACCCTAGAACAAACCTTGATAAATTTCTGGAGAAAAATGATTTGCATAAAAACCTATGGATATTTTATACAAGGTTTATCCTAGAGCTAGGAACCTCCAGTCCAAATTTCAGAAATTTTGGAGTTAGTTTGCTACCTCTAAAATTTCTTCCAAGTTTCAGCTTGAAATTCAAACCCTAAGTCAAACTCCTGTTGGGCTCAGGTCAGACCCGAGCCAACCCCTGGTCCTGGTGCAACCCAACCTCTTAAGCGCACTCGGGCTCGCTTAAAGTGGCGCGTTGTGTTTCAGCCGTTAGATTCTAATTGGACTGCCACGATTGCGTTGAACGTTCGGACCGTCCAAACTTCACTTTCAATGTCAACCGTCCGATTCTGATCTGACGGTGGGAGTGAAATTGACTCAAGTCATATGACTGGGCTCAACACATTCGTTTGGGGTTGGACCTGAGCCACTTTGAGCTTGTGTCTCTGGCTGGTGGGGCCCGCGCCGCACCTGTTCGTCCCCTTCCTTGTGCCCGTGCCATTGCCAGCGCATGGGAGAGGGTGGCAGTGCAGGGTCACCTCCATAGAGTCCTACAACGGCTCTTTGCACTGATCATTAAATGCATGCCAGTGCTTTCGCCCCCAAAGTTGCCTTTCCTCTGCTGCACCATCTCCTCAGCTTGTCCATGGCAGAGGCCTAGACCAAGCTCATCGTGGGGCTTTGTCTTTGCTAAAACCCTAGCTCTCCGCCTAACCCCTCCTTGGATCCTTTTCCAGCTCTAGCTAGCTCCCTCTCGGCTTGTTTGAGCTCAAACCAAAGGAACCCTTAAATCGCCATTGACGGCCGACAAGCAAGCTTCTTCGTCGCCGGTGCTCCAGTGGTTCTTTTGCAAAGTCTTTCGCGTCACTTTGCGCCCCCCTTCATCTCAAGCATTTCCCCTAACTTATTTTGGTTTGACATTCACAGGGAGTGTCAAATTTGGGAAGTGTTCTTTGTCGGCCGAAAATCGCCCCCTTCGTCCTCAACTCTGGTAAGGACCTCCTCTCTTCAATTCCTTGCTCATGAACCTTCTCTGAGCTATATTAAAGCTATCTTGATCACCCGGTCTTGCTCTTTTTGCTCAGGCCATCTTCTCCACTTCATCTTCCTCGGACAGGTCTTTGTGCTTCGTCAGCCGAGCAACTCCGCCATCTCCTAGCCCCTCTGAAGACTAAGGTAGCTCCCTTGTAGTCTTTAGAAGCTTGGGCACCTGCTTCTCAGAACCATGCGGATCTTAGTCGCTGTTTTCGTTTTGGCCGTGCTTGTCACTGCCGTTCATCTCCGGCTCGCCGCCGTTCTTGGCCACCTCCGCCGTCAATCTTTTGATCAACGCTCTAGATTGGCCTTTGGGTTGCGCCGCCGTGACCGGAGTCGCCGGCGGTGAGTCAATCCTTACCCTTGGGTTCGTTATCGGACGGTTGACACTGCCTCGTTGTCGTTTAGGACATCATTAATGAACTAATCATTGCTAATCATTGTTTAGTGATTAATGGCTGTCCTAAGATAGCCTTTGTGTCGCTGACATGTGGGACCCTCATTCTGTAAGTGTGAGTTAAGCTTTGGTCAAGGCCTAAGTCGCTTACAGGCGGGCCCCGTGTGCTTAAAACCCCTGTGCGTGGCTTAATAGTCACTTACAAGTGGGCCCTACACGTTAAACACCAGCGTTTTGTGTGCACAGCGTTGAGATCAATTTTGGATCGTTCGATTTTGATCCAATGATCTAGATCATTGTGAACGTTCGGACCACCGAACCTCAGCCGTCCATCTTTTGATCAACGCTCCAGATTGATTGGACCGTTCGGACCGTCCGAACGCCCCCTTCATTGTGGGCCGTCAGATCTGGATCCAACCGCTGAGTTTGAGCGCGGGCGTTCGCGTGTGCTGTGCTCCTGTGCACTTGGATCATGCGATTCCAAATCAACGGCCCAAGTTTTTCCGCTTTGAGTTAGTTTAAATAAAAACCCGAAAGCCTTTATTTGTAAACTATAAAATGTGTTAAACTTCAAAATTGCTTAACTATTTCATTTTAACTCCTTTTTAGTTGATTCAAATTTTGTTAGTTCTGGTTTTAACTAAGCTTTAATCTATAAATGGTTGGAAGCTTGGTTCTGTTCCAGAAAAAGTGTTAGTGGATTTATTTTAGGTTTAGGCTTTATTATTACTCTAAAAATTCATTTAACTTGGAAAATGCATAAGTATTTCTCTGTGGCTCCTTTTTTAGTGAAACCAAGTTTTTTGGTTTCCTCTATAGTGTGCTTATTTGTAGAATAGGTTTTAGGCATGCTACTATTTTTAAAGTTTTTGTGGTTGCATTTAACTTGTGCACTTTTTCATGTCTTTGAAAAATCATAAAAAATGCATCCTAGCTCCAAATGAGGTGAATCGAATTGTATTGTTCATCTCATGTGGTGCTCTATTTACCATAAAAATTTCAAGTGCACCACCTCTCTGGAAATTTATGCCAAAAATTTAATTTCGGATGAACAGTACCCGAGATAAATTTTTCAGCATTTTTCCAACCGGCTGAAATTGTTTTGGCCATAACTTTAGCATTGAGCATCCAAATCAATTGGTTCTTGTTGCTAAAGTACTTAAAAATCATGCTCTACCTGCTGTAAAAATTTCGTGGCTTTTAGTTAAAGTTGGTTTTTGAGTCTTTTCGGTGTTCTCTGTTCTTATCGGTTCTTTTCGTTCTTTCGTTAGGTGCCGACGAGTTCGTTGATTACGAGAGTGGTCCTCTACAGCAGGTTGAGAATCTCCAGCAAGGCAAGCAGTTTGATCATATTGATCCCATTACTTTTAAAGTCTAATACTTTGTTTACAAATTGTATGTATGCATGCTTTTGTGTCAAAGTTAATTTTTGCCGATTAGATGTAGCTAATCCTATTGCATGGTTGCCCTTAAATTGTTATCCCCTACCACTAACCTTAAGTTATTAATCTCGCCGGTGAATTAGAGCCCGGTGATTGAATTATGCTCTTTTATTGTCTTTTCGGTGTCATGCTTAGAAATGCTTAGCTACCGGTAGAATTGGGCGGTCATCGACTTAGTTGATGATCTTGATCACACAAATCTTATCATTCCATTATGTCCAACACTTTTTGCATTGTTCCCTTGTAAAGTCAAAAACTGAAAATAAAATGTTTCAGACTTGGGCACAATGGTTGATGGTGTGATTGTTGGGTGTGACTGGAATGGTGCCTAAGTCCACAAGGACCGAGTTACTTGTGTCACTAAGCCAAGCGATTATTGCGTGCTAACCACACGAGGGGGATATGGGACCTCTCTTGACTAAGTACTTTGGGGGGTGTTAATTAATGAGCCGCTGGTGGTAGTTGTAAAGAAAAATGTTCGTTGTTGGGAAATGAGGGGAGCATCCGCAGTTACTTAGGCTGGGCCGGTGCATCCTACTCTTCATATGGATCCTTAGTGGGAGCCCATAACGGCGGTTCACTAAGGGTCAACCCCCATACGCGCGACTCTTAATTAGCACATTCCATTGGAAAGCGTCTCATAGGACTTAGCCGTGCCGGCATACCAAAGGAAGTGTGCTTAATCATGTGGCAAAAAGGCGGTCTGATGTGTGGGTACATTGGTACACCCCTGCAGGGTTCAAACTATTCGAATAGTCTCGTCCTAGGTTATGGACATGCTTGGTAAGGTCTTGCAAGAACTAGACTATAACCTTTTAATTAAAACTTGTTGTGGGTGGTACGAACGGGGAATTTATGCTATTGTTGTGGTGGCTATTGGGTTAGTCACCTCCAGGTCATAATTATGTTATTATGTATTATCTCGCTGTTATTTGAACATTTAAAAATAGATTGTTAAATGGCTTTAAATCTATTCCATTATTGCAAATGAAAACTTGCTTTATGCTGAAAATGAACCTAGAGCCTTCTCCTTTGATTAAGCTTGCATGTAGCTATGTATAGGCTTGTTACTTGTAAGTCTTGCGAGTACATTTTTGTACTCATTTGCATTGCTTAAATTGTTGCAGAGGAGGTTGATCCCCATGGGATTGACTATCGTGAGACGGACTTCGACTTTAACGATTAGCTGGCGGCCCGGTCAGTTGCCTTGTGGGCTTAAGGCAAACCCTATGGCTTTTGTTTATCGCCATCTTATGGCTTTTGCTTCCGCTGTTTTGTTAGCTCTTTAGCTGGTTGTGGCCGGTGGGCCCTTGCTGTAATAACTCTATCATGTATGTCGTTTGCTTTGTTAAGTTCTTGCTTCGGTTCTGTGCTTGTATGGAATTGATGCATGATTTTGTAAAAAGGTGTGTGTACATCAATTCTGGGAGGTACACATTGTCCCGAGGCACGGAATATTTTGTTTGTGAAGCTAGGGTCAATTGGAAGACTAAGCATTACAAGCTAAATACCCTGAGTCTCACAACATGGGAAGTCGAGGACGCGGCATAGATAGGCGCCTTGAGAATTTGGGGCCGGGCCTAGTAGGGCAGGCCAGGACGACTGGAGAATCGGTATTGTCGAGATAGGACAGAGAAGCCAACGGGAAGAAGAACAGGAAAAAAAGAAAGAAAAAGAAAAGAAAAGAAAAAGGAAAAGGAAAAGGAAAAGGAAAGGAAAATAAATCTAAAATAAAATAAAATCCTAAAATTCAAGAAAATCCCATAAAATTCGTTGGAACCTGAATAGATCAAATAAAATAATTTTGGATTTAATTGAAGTCTATTTTAATCATTTAAATGTTTTTCATTCTGAAATTCAATTTAAGCTTTAAATTAATTCAATAAAATTCAAAATGGTTTATTTTATTTTAAAAGCTTTAAAAAGGCTCGAGAAAATCGGGAAAATTGAAAAGAAACAAAAAGAATTCCACGAAAATAACAACAAGGTTTTGGAAAAAGGGAAACCAAGATAAACCAAAAAAATCAAATAAAACAATTTTTATTTAAATGGAGTTGGATTTACTCACATTAAACTGTTTTTAATTTATGAAATTTCAAATTAAGCTTTAAAATTTCAGGAAAAATCAAATGGTGTTTTTTTTATTTTGAAAATTTCAAAAAGTCCCAAAAATTGGGGTGTTACAACAACTCATTATGTCTACTATTTTGCTCATCATCATCAATTAGTAGTTGTGGTTGTTGCCTGTTGTAAGAAAGCATAAAGCCATTTGTAATTTCTTTAGTATGATTTCTCTCTTGTTGAATGTGGTGGGTGGATCTTCGAAGAGGAGGGACATAGTTCGAGATATCAACCACGAACAAGTGCACAAGGCTTCAGGTTGTGGGCTACTTCAAACTAGGACAAGATTAAATCAAAAGCAATGTATCCAAAGACCCGGAGATACTCGTTGGAGTTCTCATTATAAAACTCTAAAGAGTTTGGTTGACTTGTTCTCAACACTTGTCAAAGTGCTAGAATTTGTGGAAGAAGACAAGCACATAACAAATAGAGATCAAGCATTAGGTCTTCTAGTGTACTTTCGGTCATTTCATTTTGTCTTTTATTTGCAGCTCATGTTGACTATGTTAATAAAAACAAACACCATGTCATTAGCACTAGAACGGAAGGATCAAGACATTGTGAATACCATTAAACGTGTGAAATCAACTAGAGGACATTTGGATGAGCTTAGAAGAGATGGGTGAGAATTTGTCCTAAGTGAAGTGTATGCCTTTTATGACAAACATGACATTCCCAAGTTGAAAATGGGAGAAGCTTATGGTAATCCAAAGAAGCAACGGCGGAGAACTGGAATTACCAACAAGAATCATTATTAAGTGGATTGTTTTAGTGATGTTCTTGATTGGTTGCATCAAGAGCTTGATAGTCACTTCAATGGGACAACCTCTAACTTGCTTGTTTACTCGGCCGCTTTGAGTCCAAGGGACTCATTTCATGATTTCAATTTGGAGAACTTGATGAGCCTAGCAAAACTTTATCCCAATGATTTTGATTATGGGGAATCGAGGGACCTTAACCATCATCTTTGCTTCTACATTGCCGATGTGCGAGCATACAATAGATTCTCCAATATACACTGTTGGTGAGTTTTCTCAAAAAATGGTGGAAACAAGGAAGCATCTTTTCTATCCTTTTGTTTATTGACACTTGAAGCTAGTACTAGTATTGCATGTCACCACTTCTACAGTTGAGGGGTGCTTTGCAGCCATAGAAATTGTGAAAAACATATTTGCGCAATCGCATCAATGATGACTTCATGAGTGATAGCCTTATTTGCTATGTTGAGAAACAAGAAATGAAGAAAGTTACTGATGATGTTGTGGTTCATTGCTTCACGAACTTGAAAGAACATAAATACTAAAAGGTAATGTATTTACTTAATTACTTTCATTTGATCATTCTACTATTTTTAACTTGAGAATTCTAAGACATTTTGTTCTCTTCTTTTTTTTAGGCCATTAAGGTTGGGTGATGTATTTTGCCAATACGGCCATCTTTTATTTGGGGTTTCATCCTTAGTTTTGCTACTTCTTTATCATTGTACATTGACGTCGGTTATGTTGAATTATTAATGTTAAAAATAGCTAGACACATTACTATTTAGCACAATATTGCTTGAAAATTTCATATGTTGTTATATGCATGGTGAAGTGGTGAACCCTAGTCAAATTTGTTCTAGTTTTGCCACTGGTCCCAACACGATATGTGGTTCCAACCGATCAACCTGTTGAATGACCACACAAAAATTGTATACAAACTTAATTCACTTGCAAAGAAAAAAAATTAAGAGTCTTACGAAAATAATGATAATCTTGCATTCACGTTTCTAGAAGTATTACTATATCTAAGTCTCATACTTCAATTGCAGTATCCACGGTACCAATGGCTATAAATTGTTGCTAGAAATTGGCCCATGTTGGGGCCCGTTTTCTTGGAAATTCCAAAGCATACATGATTTAGTACTATTTTACTTAGCCCAGTGGTGGAAGAGCAATATATAAGGTAGAGTCCTTGCCATCCTTTGAAAATTATGACACATGGTATGTGTGGTATGAGGAGGACTATAACTAAGGTCACACACACACATGCACGTTGGTGTTATTGAGTTAACACTACTAAAAAAATGGCTAATACTGGATACCTCATCACAGACGGTTGGTCAAAACCGTCTGTATTAAAGACAATCACAAACGGTTTTAGTTTAGCGACCGTCTGTGTTACTGGTTGCGCTAAAAACCGTCTGTGAAGAAGTAATATCACATATGGTTTGTGTTGAAAACCGTCTGTGAAGTATCAAAAATGGTTCTGAACAAGAACTGTCTGTGATATTACTAAATATCACAGACGGTTTTCAACATGAACCGTCTGTGACTTCTCGTCCTCATCACAGACGGTTCTGAACAAAAACTATCTGTGATAAGTATCTCCCTAATTTTACCATGACTTAAAATTCCTAACTCTCTGATTTTACCACGGCTTGAAAAAAATGCCTAACTCTGTGATTTTACCATGACTTGAAAAAAAATGCCTAACTCTATGATTTTACCATGGCTTGAAATCACTAACTCTATGATTTTACCATGGCTTGAAATCACTAACTCTCTGATTTTACCATGGCTTAAAATGCCTAACTCTCTGATTTTTCCATGGCTTAAAATCACTAAAACTCTGATTTTACCATGGCTTGAAATATCTAACTCTATGATTTTATCATGACTACTTGAAATCACTAACTCTCTGATTTTACCATGGCTACTTATTCAGAACCGTCTGTGAACTGTGATAGCTTTTTTCACAAACGGTTCAAAAACCATCTGTGATGACCTCATGTCATCACCGACCTATAAAGTCAGACGGCTCACGAAACCGTCTGTGATGATGTTTTTGAACCGTCTGTGAAGACCTTTTCTGTAGTAGTGGTGTTTCTCTCTCTCTCTCTCTCTGTGTCTGTCTCTGTCTGTGTGTGTGTGTGTGTGTGTGTGTGTGTGTTTGTCACTACTAGGGAAAACCTCATCACAGACGGTTCAGAACCGTCATCACAGACGATTTCCGAACCATCTAAATTTGTTCGTTTGTGATGATATGAGGACATCACAGACGGTTTTTGAACCGTCTGTGAAAACTCATCACAAACGGTTCTGAACAAGAACCGTTTGTGAAAACGTCATCACAGACAGTTCTGAACAAGAACCGTCTATGATGATTGATTATCATAGACGGTTCTTGTTCAGAACCGTCTGTGATAGCCTTTTCTGTTGCAAAAAAAACCGAAAACGGCTGCTAAAACTTCAGAGGCTATTTTGAGGCCCTAAACGACCTTTTTTTTGGGGGTTTTCACTTTGTATGGAGTCTCCTAAGCCTCGCAAATGAATTTGATATGGATTTTCGGATTGAACTTTTTGTTAGCTTTCCAACGAACCAAAGAACGTCGCAATCCGAGTTCGTATGCAAAAGTTATAGCGATTTTACCGAACAGTGCGCGATCTACCATCTATATTTTTGCCCAAACCAAATAACTCAACATGAACTACACATAAACAGTAGCATCACCCACATCACAGTAGCATCAACTCAATCCATTTACAGAGCACTAACACTAGCTCTCAGTAATCCACATCACAGAGCAAAGGGGGGAGTAGAGAGAGTGAGGTCGTGGGAGGCCGGGGCGACGAAGTGGAGGAGGCCGAGGGCGACGAGGTCGTGGGAGGCCAGTGACGACGAGGCCGAGGCGAGGTGGAGGAGGCCAGGGGCAACGGTTCGGAGGAGGCCGGTGACGATGAGACCGAGGTGAGTTGGAGGAGGCCACGGGCGACAAGCTCGGGGGAGGCCGAGGCGCAAGGTGTGAGGAGGAGAGACGATGCAGGCTCAAGGTTATATAAAGCGAGTTTCGGCAGCCCGCCCATTATGTCCAAATTTTCGTTTCCCGCCCAACAATTAGAGACGGTTTTTGTTAAGAACCGTCTGTGATACGTAACTATCATAGACAGTTTGTAGCTAGAACCGTCTATGTTAATTCACAGACGGTTGTTCTCAAGAACCGTCTGTGATAACGGTGATTATCACAGACAGTTTTTTAATAGAACCGTCTGTGTGATCATTCCTGAGCGATTCTAGTTACAAGCGATGCGATGATAGCGTGATTATCACGAGCGGTTTTTAATAGAACGTCAGGAACTATCACGAGCGGTTCTATTAAAAACCGTCTGTGATAGTTACGTATCACGCGGTTCTTAACAAGAACCGCTCTCGATAAACTAGTACTGCCCCGACAGACCCAACACAGACGGTTCCTGTTGAACCGTCTGTGATGAGGCATCTTCTATAGCTTGTTTTGTAGTAGTAGTGTGTGTGTGTGTGTGTGTGTGTGCGCGTGTGTGTATTTTCCTATCGGTCTGACCGGCTCTTTGTGAGCAGTCTGATTAGTGAGGTGGTCTAATCGGCCATGTGTAACTGCTAGTTTTCTAGTTGTTGCAGAAGAGTGGTCCGATCGGCCATTAGTTAGCAGTCAAACCGGTTTCATCTATTTTCTACTGAATATTGCTCCAACGATTAGTTCCTCGGTGTGGGGTATAAATACCCTCTTGTGGCCAGTTGGCTGGTTGGACAAGGGCGTTGGTGCTTTGATTCATTTCTTTGTGCTAGGAGCAAGTCCTCTCATCTCTCTTGTGCATGTGTTACATCTAGTGAAAGAGGTAAATCTTTTTACATGTGTCGCACTTGGTGGTGGATTTTGCACCCATCGTGCTTCGGCACTTGATTCATTCGTGTGAGCATCTCCGACTTGTTACTCTTGAAGGTTGTCATCTCCTAGACTGCTTGGAGGAGTTGTGTCGTCTCCTAGAAGGGTTTTGAGATTGGTTGCTTGACGGTTATCTATCTCGAGAAGCTCATCTGCTTACACTTTAGAAACATCTTTGGCATGGTTTTAAAGTCCTCAAATCCTTTTTTAAGGAGATTTTCAAAAATCAAGTTGAAATGGATTCGGCGTGAGAGTATGACAGGTGGGCCTGAGTTGTCACCGCAGCCTATTCGTAACAGAGTTGTAGTTTTACGAGAATTTTGTCTCATAAAGCTGTAGCTACTCGAAATCCATGCTTAAAGTTGTAACAAACTGACGTTTTGCTAGTAAAGTTGCAGGTTTGCGGAACTTACTCAACTTACCATACCATGGTTGTTTTGCTGTGTATACTAGGCTCTCGTCTTATGGCTTCCCGAGCCCAGCCACGGGCTAATGAGAGTGGACCGATTGCGAGCAGCACGGTTCGGCATCTTCGTGCTATCAAGGACAATGTGAAGTGCGCCATGTTTTTCTAATGGGTTCCGTGGCCTGCTCGCCAAGGAACCGGAGTCTTAGTACGGACGTGGATCCTCTGCCGTAGGTATGACAAAGGTGCATAGTACATGAGCATCGGTGCTTACCCGGGCGGTGGACGGTCTAAATCAATAAAAAAAAGAAATTACAGTATTTTCCATGTGTACAGTAAAATCGTCGACGTTTTCTACAGTAGTTTTTTTTTGGGGGGCAGTATTAGTGCTGAGAGCTGTAGCACGCGACTCAGAATACTGCTGCTGCGGCGCTTCTCTGCAAACTGTACAGAACCCAGACACGTCCTAGCGTACACGGCACGGGGCATGCATCGGCCTCATGCACCCAACTAAAATGGCCTAGACTATCTGCCTAGCTCGTGTGTATCTTTCTTGTTTTGTGTGATTCATCCACAAGCTGTTTGAGCAACCTTGGTTATTGTGTCTGCATTTTTGTTGCGCAAGAGCATGTACAATAGACTTATATTAGTCATATATACTCATTGTCACGTAGGATTTTTGCTGATATGGATGAAAGAGAATGAAGAGAGAGAAAGATGCTGTCTACAATCTTGTAGTCGACTGTATCACGAGAAACAAGAAAAGCATTAAAAGATTGTGTGTTCTACAGAGACAACTAAAAAGATAGCAGTTGTCTGTACCATTGTATGAGCTGTCTTTAATACTGTCTACAGGTGATATAGATAGTTGCTATAGACAGCAGCTGTCTGTACCATTGTACATGCCCTAAACTCTGTAAGCGTTAGTAAGTGTGCCTATATTTAGCGTTGCCGTCGTGTCGGCACGAGTTGGCACGAGTTAAGCTTAGCCATCTACTCGTGCTCTGCTATGCTAAAGCGTAGTGCTAACCGCTAAGGCTCCACTAGCCCATTAGAGCATGTACAGTGAGTGACATCAGCCGTCTATAATCTTTACTACGTAAGATTTTTAATGATATGGATGAGAGAGAACAAGGAGAGATAATGAAGCTGTCTAGCATACAACAGACAGTCTATAAAACCCTTATAGACAACACAAAACACCATTGTATGAGTTATTGTCTATAACAAATATTTTTTCCAAGCAAAAACTAAAAGATTGTGGGATCTCATATAGACAAATTAACAGACAACTCATTATATGAGCCATCTTTAGTGCTATCTATAGATAACATAGATAGCTGATATAGACACCAGTTGTCTGTACCATTATATATGCCCTTATGTGTAGGGAATATGTTCCACTGTGGATTCATACCCTCTATCATTGCTTAGGTATCACGCCGCTAATTACTCGTATTCACTGGATCAAAAAGTAACGGTTGGGGTTGATAGGAGCATTACAGCAATTTTCAAGCACTATATTGAAGAATTGTATCAATTGATCTTGGATTAGGACTTTTTTTTTTATCTAATTCGTAGAAGTGCAAGAATGGTGCGACGCTATTCGCCTCTACCATATTGCATTGGAAGATTTTTGGGTCGTTCCGCCTCCGGCTTTGTGTTGCCGCAACCGCCTCCACCCACTGCCGAAGCCCGAAAGTTCCCAATTCTCTATATATATATATATATATATATATATATATATATATATATATATATATATATATATTTTTTTTTTGTTGTTGTCTTCAGTGCCAAAGGTTATGGTAGTCTGTCATTGGCACTAGAGGCAACGAAGACACGGGGAGGGATTGCACTGGGAAAACGAGATGGGGGTCATGGGGACGAAGAGAAAGAGAGGTGGAATGCCAACAACCATCTTTTATATATATATATATATATATATATATACACACACACACACACACACACACATAAAATTGCTATATAACTTCCGACAGTTTTTTGAAGTCAAAACTGTCACTTTTCTATTCGTTAGATATGCTATAAGATTCGTGTTGTTGATATGCTATAAGAAAAAAAATGATAATAGTTGAATTTTCACTCGTCCGATATGCTTTGAAATTTGCACTTTTTTTTCCATCTGATGAATTGGGTCCGAATTTATTTTGATTTTTTTTATTCCAAACATAACGGGTTCAACATATTGCCGTATTTTGTTGGTATATAATTTTATTTTTTGTCTTTGTTTTTGCTCAACCTCTTAAAGTGGATATGAAGAACATAACGGGTTCACCATATTGTGTGTGTGTGTGTGTAGTCTTTGTTTTTGCTCAACCTCTCAAAGTACATGTGAGCATGTGAGATTTTGAATCATGTGATGGAAATATGAGTTATTAAGACTTTCAAGAATAATTACAGTGACTAATAACCAAAATTACATAAATAATTTACTGTAATTTATGTATAACGGAGTTTTTTTACGGAGAAAACAGTCGAATCTATATATATATATATATATATCCAGTCAGTGGCGGACCCAAGACTAAATCTTAGTTAGGGCAGTATGGATCAAGCCCCAAGCCGCCTTCGCACTGTAAGACTCACTACCACCTCACTGGACGCTGTGCCCCTAATTCCGCATCTCCGCACCCACAGTTATTCCGCATCTCTGCTCTGCCGCCCACCACTCACTTGCTAGGTGGTTGGCATCTTCTAAGTCATATACAAATATTCAATTTCTACTTGTAGTGACTGCTGATTACCTTCTATGACCAATTATGACACATGCACACTTGGCTACTGGTGGTAATCTATTCTAAGCATTGGCAATTTGGCATATCATCAATCAGATAGTCTGCATTATACATATTTTAAGATTGTAGCATATTAATCAAGAACTAGTCAACGAAACAAGCAAATTAGACACGAACCACACCAAGAGAGATTCTACTGAACGCAAGCCACACCTGCTCAGCTCCTTTGTTAGTCACCGTTGTGGCCTACACTCTCTACTCTCAGCTACCTCTTGTCATCCTACACCCGCGGCTACCGTGGCGTCGGTGCCTTACCTCGCCGCTCCGGTCATCGCCTACCAGTCGCCTCACGCACCCTGGGCCCGTCACAGCTTGCTCTAGGGTTAGGAGGTGGAGGAGGAGGTGCGAGGCCATGAGAGGAATGGGAGTCAGACTCGATGTCTCGATCGGTGGTGCAATGGCTGCCTCCTAGTCAATGTTTCTACTTGGCAGGGTAGGTCTGGCCCAAATCAACAAAGGGACATGCCATAGGCCCAAATCAACAAAGGGACGGTGTCATTCTATTCTTCGTCTACCTCGGCTCGGCATGCTCCTCGCCGGTCGATGCCAGGGTCTATGTGGGGGGGGGGGGGGTCCGGCCGAAGGCGAGCTAGGACGGTTGCCCGACTTCACCACATGGGATGGGCCGCCCCTGGATCCAGCAGTCCAAAAAAATATGATTGGTTTCGTAACAAAATAGTCTGTAGCGGAAAATCCTGAAGCAACCAACCTTTGCAGTGGTAAATAATTGATTACATTGTTTGCAGTGGCAAATCCTAGAAGCCCAATCTTTAATGTGACAAATAGTTTATTTTCTCACAAAGAAAAGATCTAAACCGCTTATTTGACCCTGTCCAAATTATAATTGTGTATATTAATAAGACATATATTAAAATTGTTGCAATTGTATATTGAATACAGCTCTATTTTCAAATATAGAGTGCGTCTCATAGCGAGTACCGTGCATTTGCTTGGGAATTCTTCGGCTATAGCTAATTTTGAGTGGGGAAAAAAAATCAAGGGCACAACTACGGCTCTGGCGTACGATGAGAGGATTCCCATGGTACGGTCCGTTGTAACACATGGAAAAAAAATGGTGTAACACTTTTTTTTTCACTTGTTGCAAAATTTCAAATATTCATATGCAACACTTAAAAAAAGAGGATATCTCAAAAATCTCAGAACCAAAAACACGTTAAAAAATCTTGCAACATCATCGTGAACAGGATACAACATTTTTTTCGACAGTCGTAATATTTTTTTCAATGAGTCGCAACATTTTTTTCAATGGGTCGCAACATCTCAAAGAACATGATGCAACATTTTTTCGATGGTCGCCATATTTTTTTTAACAGGTCGCAACATCAGAATCAAAAAACAACAGAGGATAACCTCTTAAATGTTGTAGCTAGTGCGCGGCGTGGGCTTCGTCAAGCTAGTGCAGCTTCCTGGTGGCGACGCGGCCACAGGAGGCCGAGCGCGGGTAGCGGCAAATGGAGGTCAACAGCTCGCGGTAGCCTGGCAGCGATGCCGAGGCGCACGAGGGCATATGCGTCGTCGGAGCCGAGACCTAGGTGGAGGATTTTGGGGGAAGAAAAGGAAATAGAGGAGAGTAGATAAGGCATGGGGAGGAAGAAGAAATAGATGGCCAGATGCATTCGGCTAGAGCAAGAAAAATAGAGAAAACAATTGGAGAATGAGAGAAGAATGAGGAGGAAGCCATGGGAGAAGGGCAGCATGCTTCGGTTGGTGGAGCAAGGAAGCATAGACGAAAAGAATAGAGAAAGCAAGAAAGAGAAGAAATGGAGAAAAGAGATAAGACGGAGAGAGAAGTCAGTAAATGGCTTGGAAGCCATTCGGCCGAACAGAAAGTATAGAAGGAGAGATTAGGAAAGAGAAAAAAGATAAGATTGAATCTTAATGGTGGAAAGGTGTCTTTTTTTTTTCTCCGCGCCATACGTCCATGAACTATCATTACCCAAAAATCAATGCTCCAAACAGTCCCGGAAAAGCCTAAGCCAGCCTCCCAATCGGAAACTAATTGGGCTCTCTTAAAAAAAAATCGGAAACTAATTGGTGCCTTCGCCGTAGAGCCCGCCTGCCGCGTGCCCTACGCTCGTGGTAATGCTTTTGCTGTAGAAATTGATCAGTGGAGTGACCATAACCGGTGGAATGATCAAGTATGCTCTTGTTCGCTTTTATCATCTGAATTTTATTTGAAAGGTTTGTGTGTATGTAAGTTATGTCAAATATATATGTAGAGAGCATCTCATTTCTTTGAATTTTTTTATTAATTGATCTTTTATTAATTTATTTTTAGTGTTAACCCCGGCAAACTTTATTTCTAATTTTGACTCCTTTGATCACGCCACCACTCGTAGCGTGATAAAACAACACTGCCACGCCAGTCTGTATCTTGTCAAGTTCCTATCATGCCACCACTAGTGACATGACCGTGTTGTTTGGTAACGTCACCATCAGTGATGTGACAAAAAGTGCTATTTAGCGGACTTATCCTATAACGTGATATTGTTATTTTGTCACATTATAGATGGTGGTGTGACAAAAAGGATAGAAATAGAAATAGAGTTTGCGGGGATTAACAATAAACATAAATTTAAAAATGATTAATTAATAAAGAAAAGTTTCATTTCTTTCGAGAGGGCAACTGGACACAAACCCCGGAGGATCATATTTTACAGGTACTGGTCTCTGTTTGGCCATCTCTGCTCGGCTCTATTGATTACATAATTAGCATTCCTCTCTTTTTCAGGGATGGCATCAGCAATAGACAGCTCAATAAGGTTCTGTCGTATGCACTTGATTTGTCTACAATTTTTGGCGATTAGCATTTCAATCTGCTTCTCTGAACTGACATTTTTTTTTTGTGTACCATAAACCTGGCATGTTTAGCATTTTGGCATGTTGGACCGAAAACATTTGAGCATATAATCAATCTAACTCTCTAGAACTCTAACATCTTCACTTTCATCTTCCTAAACACAAATTAGGGTTTCTTTAATACAAGGGCTGGAAGGTGCACAACCATCACCCTCCCTTTTTAGAAAGACATCCCTAATGGGCACTAGCTAAGTCCACACACAAAACGGGTTTCACTCACGCACGCTTTTCAAAGTGTCGTCTTCATCTTCTTTTGACCTAAACCACTTCTCCTTACGCCATCTTGCGTCGTGGTTTAGCCAAAAGCTATCAAGGTGGTATTTTGGTGAAGTTACCAAAATACCCCTTCTCGATCCTTCTCCAAAAACCGAGTCCAATCTTCATAAAGTAATCTCATGCTTCGTTACGTGTAGGTTGATCAATGACTCTCTTCATGTCGGCAAGTCTCTCTCATCTGGCTCTTACCGAAACCACCATAGCACTCGCACCGACCCCCGCACCGCTTGATGCAACCTATCGCACCATGCTTGAGTCCACTGACTTCACCCGGCATCCTCGATCGTTTTGAACTTTAGCTCTCCAAGCTTAGTTCTAATCATCCTCGTCGTTGAGCGTCGTTGACCTTCAAGCCTCCTACACAATAATACAGCAAGAAATCGATTTCAGGGATAAGTTCTTTGCAATTTAACCCACGTTAGTCAAAACATGCATCATGCAACACATATGCACTGAAATCCATGAATTTAACCTAACCAAAAAACATCGCCGCCAAGCTAGCTGGCTGACAAGGCAAAATCGGTCAGACTGCCACCCATGGCCGATCTGACCGCTATCTAGCCGGTCTGACCGCCGAGCAAAGGGACTTAGCCAAATTTCCTCCCTGAAAATCCGAAATCTCTCTGGAAATTTCAAACAAATAGAATTTTTGACTCGAAGCTTCAAAAATTATGAGACCAAGTGTAGAAGAATCTCCTCTCTTGCTTACACCCTCTATTTTTGGCTTGGCTTAAAATTCAACAACACATTTCTGGCCGGTCAGACCGTCGCTTCCTTACCGGTCTGACTGCCAGCCACTTGGCCTAAGCCTTGGCCGGTCTAACCACTAGAGGTGGCTAGTCGGACCGCCGCATAAGCCAATATGATTGCCATTCTAGCCGGTCTGACCGCCTAATGCCTGACAGCAACTGCACTTTACCGAACACAAGTGTTTCGACAAACCTTCAACGCCATTACCAATTGTATCAATATCCTAAGATCGTGAGCATATCCCCATAATATCCATAATCTCCTCCTTGATGAACACATTGGCATTTTCTCATAAATGTAAGTTTGAAGTTTAAAAACAAAAATACTCAACATTTTCGCGCAAAGGCACAACTTGGTCCATAAGCAAGAGAACGCAATGGAAATAACCAAGTTGGCTTCAAATTAGCATAGGCAAGTGAGATAAGGAAAAAGAAAGTAAGAAGGCTTCAATTTCCATAGAAGAGTCAAAATCCTCACTCATGATCCATATGAAAGAACAATTGTTCAATTTGACCTTTGATCATTGTGAGATTCCAAGAATTGCAATTCAAGTTCAAAAATGGCAATAAGATCATAAGAATGCAAATAAGATGCTCCCCCTCACTATGATCATTATTTTTATTTTCTCCTTTTTTTTAAAATAGCTCCCCCTTTTAATGTTTTGCTATATCTTCTCCCCCTTTGACAATGGAGTCATCAAGGAATCACGCCTTACTCTCATCCAGAGATGACAAATGCAAAAATGAGAAAAAAGCATAAGAAAGAGCATACAAGAAATGCAATGGAGTGGTTTTATTTTTTGTATTTTTTAATTTTTAGTACAAGAAGCTTTGGAGATTACCTGAAAGAACAAGCTAGCATTTCTACCATTACTCAATACATATCAAGCCTGAAAGCGCTAGCAAGATCATGTTAAGATATATATATCGAAGCTAAGCTAGAAGGCTCAGGATAAAGCGATGAATTGTAACAGTTTAAGCAAAGCTTCAAAATTATCAAGTTCATCATTAGAGATCCTAAAGTGATAATGACCATGTCAGAATATCAATGTGAGATCAAGAAGCTAACAACGACCACCTAAGAGACAAAAAGTCCTAAATTGAATCATTTTGCTCAAATTACCTCAATCAACCAATTTTTTTTACAACAGTTTTCATTTGCAATGAATATTGATGTTGATTAAAAGTCTGTCTTGGTGAAGAAGATCCTAGACTAGGAGCCATCCACAAACTCTTTCTAAACTTCAACCAGGGCGACAAATCTTAAGGTTCATGTCAATTTTGAAAAGTAGTCCCCATGAGATTGTCTGAATCATCAAACTATCTCAAAGTTCATGCCTTTGACATTCAGTCCCGTGAGAATAGTTTGGCACAATTTAATCACATGAGAATCTTGAATTTGTTTTTTTATTTAGCACAAGAGCAATTTTAGATTCACAAAGGAACAAGAAGCTCAAGAGATGTTCAATCCAAGATTTAAGAGCTAGCAGAGCAATTTTGATAAGGTTAGTATCACAAAAAGATCACTAATTATGCAACTAGCTAAAAGATCCACAAATTACAATTTTTAATTCAAGTTGTCTTAAAGTTCTAGCTCATTAAGCAAAGACTAAGCTACATATATGAAAGCATGATAATTCTAGCAAGTCAAAGAACTCGACATAACATTGAGCAAGGATTGAAATACTAAAACTCAATAGGGTAATAAGCAAAGTTTCACCAATTTAAAGGACAACCAGTAAAGCTTATATTACAATGAATCTTTTTGTGATTTTCATATGAATGCAATATGATACAATGAGATGCAAGAAAAACTCAAAAAGCCTAAAAAGATCAGCAAGTTCAGAAAAAAGACAAAGGAAAGATCGGATGAACAAGGAAAGCTCAGAAGATAAACAACTCCCCCTCAAACCAACCCATAGGGGTAAATTACCCCTAACTCACTCCTCAAGGTGGAAAACCTAGTTGGGTCTAAAGGCTTGGTGAGGATATCAGCTAACTGAGCCTCGGACTCCACAAATTCTAGCACAATATCACCCTTCTCTACATGTCTCTAAGGAAGTGATAACGAATGTCAATGTGCTTGGTCTTAGAATGTTGCACAGGGTTCTTAGTAATATTAATGCCAGAAGTGTTATCATAGAGAAGAGGAATACTATCAAAAGCTAACCCATAGTCCTTAAAGGTGGATACCATCCACAGAATCTGACTACAGCAACTAGCGGCAGCTACATATTTAGCTTCTACAGTGGATTGAGCAATAGAGGACTGCTTCCTAGAAGACCAAGAGACGAGAGAAGTGCCTAAGAAGTGACAAATGCCTGAGGTACTCTTCCTATCTAACCAACAACCCTTAAAATCAGAATCACAAAACCCTCGAATGGACAAGGAAGATGAGTAAGAATATCAAATGCTAGACTGGAGGGTAGAGTGAAGGTACCTGAAAATGCGCTTGATAGCTTGGCGATAGCAAGTCCTCGGAGACGCCTGAAACCTCACACAAAGGCAGACTGCGAAGTGGATGTCCGATCTTGAGGTCGTCAAGTAGAGGAGGGAGCCAATCATGCTGCGGTACTCGCATTGGTCCACGGCTTCTCCTTCCTTGTCTAGATCCAAATTAGTCGACGTCGCCGTGGGAGTGGCGATCGGCTTGCAATCACCCATCTCGAAGCGCTTGAGCAGATCCTTTGTGTACTTCGTCTGATGGATGAAGATCCCTTCCTTACATTGCTTGATTTGAAGCCCCAGAAAGTAGTTGAGCTCTTCCATCATACTTATCTCAAATTCCCTGGATATGGTCTTAGAAAAACTAGAAACAAGACCATGAGAGGAACCACCAAAGATAATATCATCTACATAAAGGTAAACAAGCAAGAAGTCATTGCCATGCCTAAGAATGAAAAGGGTCTTATCTACCTTACCCATCTTAAATTTGTTCTTAAGTAAAAAGGTCTTAACCCTACCTTACCCATCTTAAATTTATTCTATGTAACCATTCAAAGATGCACTCTTGATATCCATCTGATACAGCCTAAAGCCCTTAGATGCAGCAAATGCAAGTAGAATGCGAATGGTTTCTAATCTAGCAACAGGAGCGAAGGTCTCATCAAAATCTAACCCTTCAACTTGGCTAAAACCCTAAGCTACCAATCTAGCCTTGTTTCAAACCACAAAAACATCCTCACTTTGTTTGTTTTTGAACACCCAACGGGTTCCTATCACATTATGACCACTAGGAGTCTCTACTAGGTTCTAGACCTTATTCCTCTCAAAGTTCTCTAACCCCTCATGCATGGCATTGACCCAACTCGAATTAGATAAAGCATGTGATATATCATGGGGTTCAAAAGAAGCAACAAATGCAGAATGAGAGTAGAGATCGGATCGAGATACCTGGAATGAGTGACTCGCTCGTGAAGATGACCAATCATCTGATCCGGAGGATGATGCCTCTGAATGTGAAGTGGAGCGCCCAGGGGAGAAAACTCCTCTTTGACCTCCGTAGGTACTACTGATGATAAAGATACAGTAGGAGCCTCAACTGAAAGTGAAGTAGTGGAAACAGGTTCTTCAATTGGATCAGGAGGTGTAGCAATAGGCAGGAGACAAACATCAGCTTCGTCCTCATCTTCCTCCACAAAGATGCTCTCTATCGCTTGTGTGTCACCTGAACCATCTGATCTAGCTCCAAGGCTAGTCTCATCAAAAGTGACATTGCATGTCTCCTGAATAATGTTAGTCTCAACATTAAGAACCCGAAAATCCATCGAATGTGTAGGATAACCCAAAAATAAACCATCAGAAGTCCTTGACTCAAATTTATCTTGGTTTCCTATCTTGAGAATGAAACACTTGGCTCCAAAACTCGAAAATGAGAAATAGAGGGTTTTCTGCCAAACTGAAGCTCATATGATGTCTTGCCCAAAGACGGTCTAAAGAAGACACGATTGGCTATATGGCAAGCTGTAGCAATTGCATCGGCTCAGAACCTCCTTGGAGTGCTATACTCATCTAGCATTGTTCTAGCCATCTCGACTAAGGTTATGTTCTTCCTTTCCACCACGCCATTTTGTTAAGGGATGTGTGGAGAAGAGAACTGATGCTTAATACCACGCTCAGCACAACAAGAGGCAAATGAGGCATTCTTGAACTCCATACAATTGTCACTACGAATCGCTCTCAAGGCACCGAGGAGTTCAGAAGCCAAGCGAAGAACAAGATCATGAAAATGATCAAAAGTTTCATCCTTCGAAGCAAGAAAGAACACCCAAGAGTATCTCAAGAAATCATCGACTATGACAAGAATATACCATTTGCCACCGGCTGATCAAACCCTAGTAGGACCGACAGTAACTATATGAAGCAACTGTCCCGGTCCGTCAGTCATGACCATAGAAAAATGAAGAGTGTGAGGCGGCAACTTTCTTGACATACCTACAGGGCGCACATATAGCATCCTTGACGGCTTTGAGTTTGGGCAAACCTCTCATGAGATCAAGGCTGCTAACTCGCATCAGATGATCAAAACCAATGTGCCCCAAACGACGGTGCCAAAGCTAGAACTCAGAAGAATATATAATCAAACACTTAAGAGACCCAGCAAGAAATTCAGAAAAGTCAGCTCCAAAGATTCTACTAACTCTAGAGATGCCAAAGACAAGGTCAGCAACTGAAGCAAGCACGCGGCAAGCATTTCTCTTAAATCTAATCTCATAGCCATCATCAAGAAGCGGCGAGACAGAAAGCAAGTTGTACCTTAGCTTGTCCATAAGGGCAACGTCCTTCAGGATGAATTTGTCGTTCACCCTGATCGATCTCGTTCCTTTAGTCCGCCCTTGTGTATCATCTCTAAAGGTGATGAAGTCATCACCTGTCGATCGCATGAAGGAGGTGAATCATCTTGAGTCTCCGGACATGTGGCGTGAACAACCGGAGTTGACGAACCATATGTTCTCCCCCCTTCTACGGCGATCCTAAAAATCATGGCACAGAAGATCGATGTGTCTTAATACTAGGGTTAGTTAAAAAAGACTTGGAAACCCAGTACTGAGACACACGTCTACGAGAAGTATGTAAAGAAGAATTGCTAGCCTTGATTCTACTCGAGGTTCTATCATAAGCAATAGTTACAACAACGTGAAATGCATCCTGTCTAGGAACATGATGATGATGAGAATGTGAAACAAATCCTAGTCTAGGTTTCTTTTTTTTTAAATGACCATGTCTCATGAAGGCTCTAGGTTGATGAGATGAAATTCTAGTAAGGTTTCTCCTAATATTTTTCAACCTACGCCAACAGAACTCAAGCAAATGTCCATCCTTCTTGCAATAGGTGCAATAGTACTTGGTACCACTAGGAGAAGCACCTTTTGACTCAACAGATGGTTGGGTAAAACCTGTAGATTTGAAAATGGTTTTTGCAGGTTGAGTTTTGAACTCAACTAAGCCATTTCTAATACTTGAATGGCATTTGGTTTGGACTTATCTTGGGCATAGTTGTATCCTAACCCTTGCTTCTTATAAGGAGTTTTGAACTTGTCAAGAATCATATTTAACTGTTTCTTACCCTTAGAAAATTTTTCTAATGTATCCTTAAGATAAACATTCTCTTTTTCAAGGTTAAGACATGATTCACAAGTTTTAACCTTAACGGCTCTAGCATGCTTCTCCTTATAAACATCTACTTCAAGCTTAAGAGCTTCACATGAAGCACAAGGAGCAGAATTAATTTTGTCCTTAAGCTTAGCATACTTAGCTCTAACTGCTTCTAACATGTCTTTTACTTCATGTTCACGTTCTAAGCAGAAAGAGCAAGCGCTAGACTCAGCCTTATCAGAAGCGACCAACTTGCTAGATTCTAAGCATTTTTCACATGGAGTAGATTTAACTTCAATTAACTCAGTCCTAGCATTTTCTAGTTGGTACAAAGCAACATCATGAGCATTTTAAAATTTAGCAAGTTCAGAGTGTAAAGCATGGCATGATAAACATTCATTAGCATCAAGATTCTTAGCATTCACAAGTTCTAGTGTGAGATTATCAACTTGTGACTCTAAATCCTTATTCCTAGCCATGGTGAACTCTGATGCCTTATCATGGCTTAGTAGTTACTCAAAGATGGTATCACATCTAGCAGAGAGAACTTCATAGGATGGAGGTACCTTATCGATGTCATCAACGTCAACGGAGTCGGCCATAAAGCACATGTCGGTGAAGTCTTTTGCCTTTCCTTTCTTCTTGTCTTGAGGAAGCTCCTCCTCCTTGTCCTCCTCACTCCCGGAGTCCACATCGCTCATGGATTGCTCTCCAAAAGTAAGGACCCAATGAGTGGCCTTCATGAGTTTGGCAGCATCAAACTTGGGCTGTTCTCTTGAGGCTTCCTCTAAGCTGTCTTCTCCTCCTTGTGGTTGCTCTTCCCTTTTAGCTTATGGCAGTTCGCCCAAATATGGTAGAGCTCTCCATGCTCAAAGCATGTCACAGGGCCGCCCCTCTTCTTGTTTCTCACATTGTTATAGGCCCGTGTGAATTTTTTTGGCTAGGAGGGCTAACTCGGGCTCAGGGATACTCTCAAGTTCCTCTTCATGGATAAACATGCAAGTGAAATCCAGAGGAGGTTTTAGAAGAGCCATCAGAAGTTCTTTTGAGAGAGTCGGCTACTAAAGCTATGTTCTTCTTCTTGGGATGATCAACCCTCTTGATCTCATGAGTCTTGAGCTTGCTGTAGAGCAGCTCCAAAGTGAGATTTATATTCTCCTCAATGGCAGTAGCCTTCATCTCCCACACCTTAGTGTTGATTGCAGCCAAGAGATGGGTAGCATTCTTAGACTGAGAATACTCGATATCGACTGCTCTCAACTGATTGAGCACCTTGTTGAAGCGGGTGAATACATCATCAATACTCCCTCTAGGACGCATCTCGAACTTGTTGTATTCTTACTTGAAGACCATTTGGCGTACATGCTTGATTTGGGATGAACCCTCATGGTAGGTTTCGAGGGTGTGCAAATCTCGTGCGCGGTCTTAAGGTGAAAAATTCTATCATACTCTTATCTACCAAGCCTAGCATATAGGAGGTTCTTTGCCTTGTGGTTATTAGCCAAGAGGGCTGCTGAAGCCAGCGTAGCAACCTCGGGCAAAATGAGCGGGGCTTGGACAACCTCCCATATGGCTTGACCTTCGCTCTGAAGGTAGACACACACGCGATTCTTCTATTAGGCATAGTCGATCCCATAGAAGACATGTGGCTTAGTGGAGTACTTCTCCATCGCCAAGTTCAGTAGCTGGTTAAGATCAAGAATGAACTAACCAGGCTCTGATACCACTTGTTGGATCGAAACGGTGACTAGAGGGGGGTGAATAGGAGCACGATCTATTTTTCACCTTGATCAGATTCAACACGTTTTTCACTCCAATAGCTATGAGAGCTATGAAGATTAATATATAAGCATAATAGAAGACTTGTATTGAAACCAATCAAAACCCCGAAGAAAATAGACCAAAATCACCAAAAACTCAAAACCAAATGAGTTGGGCGGTCAGACCTCTCAAATGGCCAGTCTGACCTTTGGCCTAGCGGTCAGACCTCTTACCAGGGGTGGTCTGACCTCTAGCATGATGAACAGTGAAATCAGCCCAAACTCAAAATCACAAATTGGTCTAACTTTTGATCCACAACTCCAAACTTCATGAAACTTGAAACATACCTTCTCTAGTATGTTAGGAACCTAGTCCAATTAAGGATTATGAAGATCATTCTGAAAGTTCTGATATTTTTCCGTTTAAGTGAAGGTTGCTTTAAAACCGAGTTAAAACCAAAATATGATCCAAGAAATTACTCATGGGAAAAAGATGAATCTAGATGCATTCCTACATATCACAACAAGCAAGATCCAGACCAGAAACCAAAGGATTAAAGAAAGCCCTAAAATCACAAAAGAGAGAGAAAGAATAAGAAGAGACTCATCTTGAGAAATCTTGCTTGGATTGATTTGAGATTGATGTTGGTTTATAGCCACTCTATCCTGGAGGACAAAAACTCAACACTTGAGCACACAATCAATCCAACTCTCTAGAACATAACCTCTCCACTTTCCTCTCCCTAAACACAAACTAGGGTTTCTTTAATGCAAGGGTTGGAAGGTACTCAACCAGCACCCTCCCCTTTTATAGTGGAGGCTAGCTTCTAGAAAGTCATCCCTAATGGGCACCCGCTAAGTCCACACACAAAACAGGTTTCACTCACGCACGCGTCGTCTTCATCTTCTCTTGGCCTAAACCACTTCTCCTTACGCCATCTTGCACCGTGGTTTAGACAAAAGCTGTTAAGGCGACCAAAATACCTCTTCTCGATCCTTCTCCAAAGACCGAGTCCAATCTTCATGAAGTAATCCCATGTTTCACCACGTGTAGGTTGATCAACGACTCTCTTCATGTCGACAAGTCTCTCCTATCCGGCTTTCACTGAGACCACCATGGCACTTGCACCGACCCCCACGTCGCTTAATGTAACCTGTCACATCGAACTTCCTGTTCGGTCATCCTTGTCCATTTTGCTCCAAGCTTGAGTCCACTGACTTCACCTGGAATCCTCGATTGTTCTGAACCTTAGCTCTCCAAGCCTAGTCCCGATCATCCTCGTCGTTGACCCTCAAGCCTCGTGCACAACAATAGACTTGAAAATCAATTCCGAGAATAAGTTTTTCGCAACTTGACCCACGTTAGTCAAAACATGTATCATGCAACACATATGCACTGAAATCCATGAATTTAACCTAACCAAAAAACATCGCCGCCAAGCTGACTGGCGAACAAGGTAAAATCGGTCAAACCGCCACCCATGGCTGGTTTGACCGCCACCTGGCCAGTCTAACCGCCGAGCAAAGGGACTTAGCCAAATTTTCTCCCTGGAAATCCGAAACCTCTTTGGAAATTTCAAACGAATAGAACTTTTGACTCGAAGCTCTAAAAATTATGAGACCAAGTGTAGGAGAATACCTTCTCTTGCCTACACCCTCTGTTTTTTGGTCTGGCTTAAAATTCAACAACACCTTTCTGGCCGGTCTGACCGCCAGCCACTTGGCCTAAGCCTTGGCTGGTCTAACCACTAGATGTGGCCCGTTAGACCGCTACATAGGCTAGTCTGACCGCCATTCTAGCTGGTCTGACCGCCTAATGCCTGACAGCAACTGAACTTTGCAGGAAATGAGCATTTTGACAAACCTTCAACGCCATTGCTAATTGTATTATCATCCTAAGATCATGAGCATATCCTCATGATATCCACAGGGCACAACTATAAGCCGCGAGTTACCTATTTGGTGGTCCAAAAGCGTCCTCACACACGGTTGTTTCATGTTGACTACGATATTGGGAACACAGTTTCTGGGATTGGAAACATAATGCCTGGTTAGTTATTTGTTAATAAACTTGGTTGTCGCGCATAGCTTATCTACCCTAAACCTCAATCCTGAATTCGAAGTGACTGTTAGTCTTTATCTGGTTTCAGGCACCGTGGTAGATTTAGAGATATGCCATCCAAATGGGTTTGATTTTTACCTTTGTAGCCATGCTGGCACTAAGGTCGGTGTAGGGACCATGTGGTTTGGTCTTAAATCAGGTGATGAACAATTGGCCTCGTTGTCGAGGAGTTTGTGGAGTTAGCTAATTGGCCTCGTTGTCGGGGAGTTTGCGAAGTTAGCTCTCTGTTTTGAAAAGGTTGTATCACATTTAGGGGATAGGCGGTTTGATCGGCCTTCAGAGCTGGCCAGATGGCCGGTGAGACCGGCTGTCAGACCGATGGTGCAAGCTTGTGGAAAGTTGACACTAAACACTTGTGTAGGCTTGTTTGGGATGTGATTGCACTAGGTGTCATTGAAAATAGAAACTATACATGAAACTAGATAGAGTTTTACTAAAAATTACAAAGATGGTGTTTTCTAGTGAAGTGAAACGGTTAGACTAGCCACTCTATGGCGGTCATACCGGTGTCATGTTACCGGTGGGCGTGGTCTGATCGGCTGTGGTGTTTCAGGGCATAGTGAGTTGTGGTTTTGAGCTGAAATTTGAGAATTGATCGAGGTCTATGGTAATGTTGTGTATGTGTTGCATGATGCATATTTTGGCTAACGTGGGTTAAGTTGCCAAGAACTTGTGCCTGAAATCGATTTCTTGATCTATTATTGTACAAAGAAGCTTGGAGTCAGCTACGGTCAACGGCAATGATGATCGAGACTTGGTTTAGTGAAATCAAGGTTCAGAACGATTGAGGATGCCGGGTGAAGTGGTTGATCTCAAGCAAGGCGCAAGATGGACAAGAACGAGAAGTTTGCTGCAACGGATTGCATAAAGTGGCTTGAGCCAGTGCAAGTGTTGAGGCATTCCGGTGGGGGTCGGATTGGAGAGACTTGTTAGCATGAGAGAAGCCATTGGTGAACCTACGGGTGGCAAAGCATGTGATTGTTTCAAAAGATTGAACTCGGTCAAGAATGGAAGGATCGAGAAGAGGTACTTTGGTAACTTCACCAAAATACCAGGTAGGTGACTTTGAAGAAACCGTGGTGTATGACGGTGCAAATAGGCAACAGTTTTGGTCATGAGAAGGACAAGATCATGAAGAGGCGGATTTGGGAGCATTGAATCATGATATGCTTTGAGAAGCGTGCATGCGTGAGAGACCCGTTTGTGTGTGAACTTAATGGGTGCTTGTTAGGGTTTCTCTCTTGTCTCCTAGCCTCTATATATAGTGGTTGGTGCGAGATTGCAACAACCAAGTCTTGGAAACCTAATTTGGAAATTTGGGGAAAGCAGAGAAAAGATGAGGCTATGACTTGAGAGATACATTGAGAGAAAATCCATGGGATCGAGTGGTCATGAGTGAGCTTATGTTCTCCATGTTGGAGTGGTTATAAACTCTCAATTCCTCTTTATCAATCCAATATATTTTGTGCAAAGATGAGTTCTCTCTTGTTCTTGCTCTCTTTCTTGAAATATAGGATTCTTGTGTTCTAAGGGTTTTGTTTCGGTTTCTTATTGTGATCTAGCTTGTTAGGACATGTGGAAGTCGATCTAAGATCATCTTGGCTATCTTTAATTCACGAGCAAGTCTTTGGATCAATTTTAGGTTCTAACTTGATTTTGAACCCTCTTGCACACAAACAAGAGATTCTTGGAACCTTGTTACGTTTGTCTTGATCTTAGATTGGAATATGTCTCTGATCTTTTTGTTGAGTTGTGTCTGAGATGTCAAGTAATTTTGAGTTGTGGAGCAAAAGTTAGGTCATTTTGTGAATCTAAATTCGTGTTGATTTTCTGTCATGCTGAGGAGATGTCAGATCGCCCAATTCAGAGGTCAGACTGATCAGTACATGGCGGTCTGGTTTTTTTGTTGTTCCTTTTGTTTTCAGTTCATTTCTTCGGCTCTGGGTATTAGACCTTAATCTTCCCAACTTCATATAACCATTGAAGTGAAAAATCGGTTGAATATCAGAAGAAAAAAATTGGACTTTTGTTTACCCCCTCTAGTCGCTAAAACAGTCCAACTGCGAATAAAAAAAAGGAAGAAGCAGATTTACTCCGAATGCTCGATATGCTTCACGTGTTTCACCATCATCTCCCTAACCTTGCTGCAACGCAAGGTGCACCAGCTCCGTATCAATAGGTATAACAAGTGCCAAAACCTCCACTTCATCCTATTTCTATCTTAGTTCCTACAGAGAGAACAAAGCTATTGATTCTCTTGTAAAAACGTATTTTCTACAAGTGTCGTTGCCTTCGCTCTGCAGTGCCTCCTGCGTACTACGCTCATCTTTTGACTTCCCGAGGTCGCTTCCGGAGATGTCAGAGAGCGGACCGGCAGCGGGCGCCGCCGCTGCCGCGACCTCTAGAGCGCGCAGCAGCGGAGCCGCTGGGAGTCCTATCAAGGAAAACGCGGAACGCGTTAGTCTTTCAAATTTTTAACTAATCTAGCAGGTTTTCGTCGCGTATTTATATATCTAACCACGACGAAATAGTATTTGCAAAAATTCCACCACTGACGCACGGTGACAGTGCGCCAGCACCGGACCCGCCGTCGCGTGCCCATGCTCGGCCGCCACACGCCATGCCGGCCGCCACGTCGCGCGTTGGCGCACGATGGCCGTGCACCAACGGGCCTCTAGTCGCCATGTGTCACATTAGTTAGGGTTAGTTACTTAGTTACGGTAGTTAGCGTTAGGATTAATTAGGGTTAGTGTTAGGCTGAAATTTGAAAGAATTTTAAAATATAGCAATGAGTCTAAAAAACTATGATTTTTTTTTGTGGAGCCTCCCAACATCGTGTACTTACTTGTGTAAATTTGCCATAATTTTATTCATTCAGAATTTTTATCGCAATTTTGTATAAGTGTCCTGTTCGTATGAATCAATAAATGTAGAAAATGAGCTCCAAAAATTATGAATTTTATTTTGAAGTCTCCTCACGCAATAGACTTGATTGTGTAATGTTTCAGCAATTTTATATGTGTTCTGGTATTGTCTCGAAAATTTAGGATTTAGATTGCGAAAATTTCGATTTTAGGTTTCGGAAATTAGGGTTTCATGATTTCATGTGACTTGGAATGTATAGAAAAAAGCTGCATTGCAACTCCATTGGAAATATCAATATACAATATGGCAACACAGATAACAACCAAAATACGCGTACAAATATAGCAAAAGAAAATCACATAACACACGATACTATATGGCTCGATTAAATGCGTGCCACTACTCTCTGCTTCTTTAGGTTCGTGCATGCGCATCGCGGCCTTGTTTTCACCGAGCATGACCCGTGGAATCGTCCACGGTCCGGAGAAGCGTGTATCGGTTGGAGAATGCGGAGACCGTTGAGGCGCTCTGGAGCAGAGTCTGGTAGGCATATATGTCGTCGTGATGAGCCATGCCGACCTGGAGGACACCTTCGAGGAATTCATCCACGACGGAGGCTATAAAATCACTCTGGGGGTACGATGCCTGCAACTTCGGTTGCGTGGATGAGTTCCGGCCTTGGACGTATGGTGGGCAGCGAACCTGGAGGAAGTCCGCCCTTGAACGTACGGTGGGGCAGCGAACCTGGAGGAGCTCTGCCCTGTGTACGCTAGAAACCCTGGCTACCATTGTCCGTGCCTTGGCGCCGTTTACTGCTCCCTGGCAGGAGCTCGGAGGCCCATATCTTCGTCATCAGTCGACGTGAACTGGCCGTCACCCCCATGACCGTCACCCCCACGGCCAACTGAAGGCTGCACGATGGAACGATGTTAGTACAAATAAACACTCTGGGCATAAACTAAGAACCCCGTACCTCCCGGATGTGCAGTTTAGATGACCGAGGGGGAGCGCCAGTTTGTGTATCGGGTCCGGACGGCAGAAATGATTCATCCCGATGGCCCTACGGCGGGAGAACAACATGATGTTAGCGGAATGTAAGGCATAACCAAAAAAACTGAACGTAGATTTGTACATAGTGACTTACCTCCGTACCGACCTAGCATGTGGATGACTGACGGGGAATGCTACGATGCCTGACGGACTCGCTAGGCTGTGGTAACCTAGCGGGTGAGCACGGCCCACCCACTTGGTGCCCGATGCACAGGACGTCATTCGACGAACGACCGCAGCTCAAGTTCTTTATTATCTTCTTCATCTCCATTGAGATGTGCTTCAAAACTTTCTTATATCCTGCTGGGGTTCTATCAGGGCCGCGGAGGGCGGCCTCTGATGCGCTATGAATACGCTGCGCCCGCTCCATCTGTAGTGACATACGTAACAGGTTCATTAACAAAGAGTACGAATGTTGTCAATGAAACTACTAGAGGTTGTAAGTGTCGTACAGTGTCGTCACACCACGAAGAGCTGTGACGGTCGTACGTGCGGTGAAGGCTCTCGTGGTGCGTGTCCGATGTCACCCGGTTCGGGCACTCCGGTGGAGGAATGGTGAGTCTTCTTGCGCGTCCGTGTACGTACCACTCACCTGAAATGCACTGTGACGCCTCAAGGTCATCTTGGCGCAGCTCATTCCGAGACATCCATGTGTGCCCTGTCCGCCCATGCCATAGTCCACTCTTGCTGGACCGAGTGACAGTCCTGAATATGCCCTTCCACCCTTGATTGCCTGCATTTTCGGAAGGATTGATGTTAGAAAAGAAGATGTAAGGACTGTAAACATTACTCAGATGAAGTTTGACTCATAGGTGTACGGCTCGCTGCAGGAGCCTACCGTCCGAGGGGGCGGGGGGGCGAGGGGGGAGGGGGGCACGAACTGGTACCGACCAAACTATCCCATTATGCAATGTGGCGTGTAAAGCTCCACCATATGTGCGAACACCAGGTGGTAGGTTGTCGTCCACAATCCTACGTCTTGGATGCATTGCACGGACAGCCCGTGCGGTGCAACCATATGCAGAAAATCATGATACCATGGACACCAGATGATGTCGCTCTTATGCAACGACTCGAACTCGTTGTGGTACAACGAGTAGCACCTCGCCGGTCTTCCGCCGCCCAAAGACAGACAGGCGGCGATCCACCGTAAGCCCATGTTGGGCTGTCTACTTAGTCATGCGAGCGGAACGCGGGTGCATCGCTATCTCGATGGTCAGTCGCCCAACAGGGAAGTGCTCCCAACTCCATAGCTACAGGAGCATGTAGCAGATAGCCAGGTTGGTACCAACGGGGACGCACCGTGATGCGTCAGACAACCCCCGGTATGTGGCACAAAGGACGGCTGATCCCCAGCTGTACTGAGGCATCGGCCTAGCCCCTACGTCAACCAAAGACTCAGCGACGCAGATGAAGCTGGGGTAAAAAAATCGCCCTTTGTGGTTGGAAACATGACCCAACCAAAGATCTGGAGAAGGTAAGCAATGAGGTGCGTCCTAACGACCTCGTGAGGTACACCTTATGAACATTCGCTGAACTACCTCGGCCAAGCCTGGGGGACACCACGTGCACCCTCCGAGAGAGGTTGGCCGAACCGCTGCTCCAACTCAGCCTTCCAATCTGCACCCGGAGGGCCCGGAACAAGCGGCTCATCTTGGATCGGGAGTCTGGTCAAGAACGAGACGTCCTGCAAGGTAACCGTCATCTCACCCCACCAAAAGTGGAAGGTGTGTGTCTCGGGCCTCCACCTTTCGACAAGTGCCGACAACAAACTGGTGTCTAGGGTGAACTAGCGTCCGACGGAGACCAGCCTCATAAAGGGCAACAAGCCCGTGTCCCCGAGGATTGGGACGTAGCCATCGTCCAGCTCCCAGTAATCCCTCCCCGCCTGAAGCAGTAGGGGTGAAGGGTCATCGGCGTCACCGGCGATCCACAGCTTGCACCTATGGTCCTCATCGTAGAAGTGTTCTGGAAGCTCCCGTAGAAACATGGCTTGCAACACATGTAATAGAGGGAACATTAGTGAGAAGGTGGCTAATGAACATACACTACAAGATGAACACCCCTTTAACAATGCATATATGCATTGGTAAAAATCCAAATAAGTGTTGGTACGGTCTATACCAACGCATTTGCTATGCGTTGCCATTGAGGCCATTGCGAGAGTCTATTACAACAGATAAACAAGTGTTGGTAATAGATATGAAAAGGCATTGCGAAGTAACAACGGATATAGTCAGGTTATAACTACACTTGTATGCGTTGGTACTTACCATGCATGGATGACTTTTACTATTTTAACAATGGATATAACTATATTGTCACAACACATAGAAGTGTTGGTACTTGCTATACAGATGAGTTTTGCTATTTTGGCAACGGATATAATTAGGTTGCTGCAACGATTATAAGTGTGTAGAAGTCAAAGTAAAAAAAACCATTATCGGTCATAGCATGGTTAAAAAGAACACTCATATATTAAAAACAAATTGTTGCATTACACAGAGAACTATCCACATAAGACATGATGTAAATATTTTACTTCAACATCATTTCCTAACAGAATAAAATCTAAATGTAATGAAGATCATCTGCCTATGTCACCATTCTCCACCTTGCATTGAACATGTCATCCATAGCATCATCCATTTATCTTATCAACCTACAATGAAAAATTAGAGTCCATTAATGCACTATTAGGAAAAAAACAAAATCACAATATTAAAGTAACAAAATTAAAAGGAGCACCGTACATAAGTTGATGGCCAAGCAATATCAGGTCCTACTGCATGACCAATCAATTTGTAGTCTTTGTATGGCCGTATCAATTCTTCACATTCCGCAATTGCAAGATCGACATGCACCATCCAAAATTCATTTCCTAGCTGAACGCCATCAAGTTTATCTTTTGGATCACAAGTTATGATTGTAGCAAGAGCCACATCCTTATTTGCATTTTTCCAGCTATTCAAGAATACTTTAGTGCCAACCTAGTCCACACATATAAGTACACTAGTAGGGTGCCCGTGCGTTGCAACGGAGTCTCAAAAGAGGATGATACCTATCATTGGAATCGGAGAAGGGCCATTTAAATTTGGTTCCAATGAAAATTCTGGGTTGAAACAATTAATCTAGAAAAATGAACAGTAGTATTGTAAAATGAATAGGTAACCTACTTGAAAGTGTGAATTACAACCAACACGTTTAATCTAAGGAATCTTCATATAAAATTTCTGCAACGAAAATAGTTGTATTCAGATAAGTAGTTTGTTTCAGAACACACATGCAGAAATCGAAAAATCCAGAAACTTCTGGAAAGTGCTGAGGTAACATTTTTCAGCATCTAATTTGAACATGAAGTGAACAAAATACAGATGAAATTTTGATACTTCATGTAGGCTGGCATGATACACACACGCCTGTAATATGCAATTCAACAATACGTGGCTCGGCCATCCCATGAAGACCACCGTGCTGGTCACCACCTGCGCCCTACCCCTGAGCTTCTCGAGCTCCATTGGTGGGTTGAACAGGCCAATGTCGTTCTACACTACCTGCTCTAATTCCCAGCTCCATAGGACAACACTGACAATGTACCAACATGACCCTTAGTATATCAACCAAGCAGTGAACTTCTTGCTCTATAATCGTCAATGCCCTATAGTTCATCAATAATTAATACTCAACATACGCTAGAGCAAGTTGACTCCACACTAAATTACTATTGCAGCTAAGCAAGTTGATGTATTATATATAGAAAATTGGTGATAGTCCTATATTCTAGCAATTGACATGTTGCCATTGAATCTGAGAATCTACTTAACAAACATCAACCAAACTAAATGCTAATGGGTCAACATGGGGAAATGTCTAAAACACTTACCTGTGCACCAGTGAGCTTATTGTCCTAGTTGAACATAGTCTGAACTCTGAACCACCCCAGAAAGCACTAGCATGCTTTGCAAGCTTGCGGTGTGTTGCCCGATGCAAGTACGATGAATTGCCTATTGCAAGGTACATCCACGAACCACCCCACACAAACTCATCCCAGTAGCTGGTTGAATTGTAGAACTTCACAGCATTTGAACCGCCTGCACAATATCTCCCACGATTATCCTTTGCAAACTTGAAGATGATGGTAGCATCATGTACCAGCTTATGTGAGTAAGCCTTATCATCCTCAATGCAATGGATGTTGCAGCCAATGTTGCAGCCATCTCAGTAGCAAGATCTGAACAAGTGTGGCATTCGACCACTGGACATGGGTAGTCGATGTCCTTTGGCCTCATCCAACAATAATGATCATTCGGCTGAGTAATAGCATCAAATAGCTTCCATGTTATATCATATATGCACTCCAAAAGAATGTTGCATAGCAGTATAAGATGCAATCTTTTGGTGCAATTCAGTAATTTTAAATATTGTATTTTAAGGAAAGAATATAATATTTTTAATTATTCAAATCATCTAGCCAGATTTTCAACACTTGGTAGCGACATTGTGATTTTACTGACCATTTTGTGATGCATTCTTCAAAGGTTCTGAAATTTCAGAGAAGTGAGCAATCCAAACAAGATTGTAAAAGCATATATAGCATCATCATCATTCTCTTTGTAGCACTTTCCATACCATTTGTGCAAGTGAAATTGCAGAACATATGAAATACAAGTAAAAAAACTCCAGTTCACTTCATACTTATGAAGACTTGTCGACCAAGGCAATGTCGCGGGAGGGGGCGCCCACCGCATCCTACCCCGTTGTCTCCGTCTGGGTGCTCGACAAGCATGCGCTCTCCGAGGCGCAGGTGCGGGTGGGGCTCTCCAAGGTCACCTGTAGCACTTTAATCTGCATTCTTTAAACAATTAATTTCTGGCGAGAGAAAAAAACACACAAATTAGCAACAACAAGAAGATCGAAGTTCTTTGTTGCTCCAGTCACCTAAACCGAAGCATAACTTGAAACCATGTTGAGAATAACACCATGTTTGTGATCTCATTGATTTACTAGTGAGAACAATACAACTATTGAAACCACCAAACTCAGACTTGGACAACGGTTGCCTTCCTAGAATGAAACAGCATGGATGAATTCCCACAGTTATTTTTTGAACATACACTCAACCACAGTTCATAGCTTGTGGAGTTCGTTTGTGATTAACAAATAACAAGAAAACAGCAACCCATTATTATTATGACCTCTCATATGAAAACCTAACCCTATATCTACAATATACTTGCACAAGCAAAATTGGTCTCGATTTACTCGATTCATGAGAGACATTCTTCATCCATGGCCCTGACCTTGCCAACATCTTAACCTCACTGTTTTGCCTGCATCAGAATAAAGTAAAGAAAATGAAAAGTATTTTAGTTATACATATATCACCTGAGGCATTAAGATCAATGCAATAGAAGTTTATCCAGTCGTGTATTCCCCAATGTTTTCTATGATTTAATCTTCCCAGTTTTGTCAACCATTTGTTCCAAGAAGATATTTCCAGTCACACCATAATATGTCATGTGTATTTTGATCATGCGCTAAGAAAACATCTGAAGTATAGTTGTTGCTAAAATGCCACTTTTTGATCCTCAAAGCAATCCATCCTAACAATGGAGCAAAGAAGGATCGAAAAGTAACCATGTTAACAAATTAAGCTCTATATTTTTTCAAGACTTCTCGTCATGAACCACACATTTGTGGGGTGTGCACAGATAGACCAAGAGAAAGTACTAAACACTACACAAACGAAGTTCTGTCCTTTCCTAGTCCAAAAAAACAAAAGTTCACTTGACCAATACAGTTCAAATGCAGCCAAAATGAAATCTTAAAGCAACCAGAGTTACCTGAGAATACAGGAATGTGCCGAGGATGGCAATAGCAGCTCCTAGTGCATTGACAGGACGGATAGGTGTGTGGAAGATAATGATTGACGAAACAATATGCGCTTCATTGTATTGCCAATGCTAAACGTTTTAACATGCTTGTACCGCTTCTGGATAGTTGACTGCAAAATCAATAGCAACAGTAGCACCAAGGCTGGGCCCAACTAACACCATAGGCCTTTTGATGTAGGATCATATTACTGTAACCATTAGATAGCAGCATCAGTCTGACTCGACAATGTTCTTTGTTCTTACTACCAAGTCACAAGAACTAGTCTTACATGACTGAACATTATATATATATATAAACAAGGAAAAGCAAACAGAAAACTTGCTCAAAGAAAAGCATAGTAATACTGTACTCCGGACAATCCAGCCTTTGTTTTGAGATAAGAGATCAGTTCACGAGCAAGGCCAGTACTTTAGTTACGTATCAAACTCATTCTGAATTTAACAGATTCACATGACAAGCATTCTGTCTTGCTAAGATAAGATGTTCAAATTTGAGGTACTAGTTACCATATTAGAATCACAAACAAATCTAGAGGCTAGAAAGTGAACTCATCACATGAAAATTAACGACATGCACACCAGCAGTAATTGTTAACATATACTACCTGGTAAGATGCTCGCGCTTCAACGCAACATCACATGGAGGCCTTGTTTCTATGAGCCAATCAAGCAATATTAGAAAGGGTTAAAACTTACAACTGTGGCAAGCACGATAATTGAACCAAATCCTATGAAGAATGGAGAATGTGGCATACCTAAATTAGAGAAGCCCCATCCAAGAATGTCCACAGCCCAAGCCTCCAATCCAGCCTCCTCCAGTAATGGGTAGGTGTACCTCCACTCTAAACAAGAACTGTATTTCTAATACTTGTAAAATGTCCAGACTCCAGACTGCTAAATGCATGATAAAATTACCACATGATTCTAGTGGCAGTACTCCACAGACAATGATTAATTTGACATTGGAATTAGAAAATTACAAATTGAAACATAAGATAGGCGTCCCCAAATTGGCTCTTGCATTACACGCACCTGTCAAAGACATGGAGAAGCATGAACGGGTCATTGCTTTGTTGCTGCTTGAGTGGCCTCACACAGCTACTGAGTATCGGGCTCTTGGCGAAGCCAGTCTGAAGAGAGGATTGGTTCAAATAAACCTCATCATTGAGTGTACTACGCACTCCACACTTATTTTCCGAACAAAATTTCCAAAAAAATAGCAAATTTGGGCAATTTCGAGAAATTAGCTCGCCTGGATGGGCACGCGCTCTATTCGCTTGGCCAGGTGGATGGCAGCGCTGTCGCGGAAGCGCTCCACCGCCCTAGGGAGGAATGACAGGAAGCCGCTGCCACCCACGACACCGACGTCAGTTTGACTCTCTCCCATAATTTGTTTGGCAGATGAGCTCTTTCAGCAGTTTTCATGTATAAGTAGAAGATACCTGCATTACCAGTCATAGGGATGAGGTGGATGGATCTGCTGGGGGCGGCGTTGGGGGAAGAGGGGCGGCTCGAGGAAGGAGGAGGAGGCTGGCAGCAGCGGTAGTGTGGTGGGAAGATGGGCGGCGTCGGGAAGAGGGCGGCTCGGGGCGGCAAAGGCAAGGTTAGGGGAGCGATTGCGCGTGAGGCCGACAAAGAATGGCTCGGGGGAGGAGGAGAAGAAGGGGAGTGGGGCGGCGACCTGAACGAGGACAAAGAGGAGGAGGAGGGGAGAGGGGCGACACCGCTCGGGGGAGGACGGTGGTGCGTGGGCAGCGGCGGCGGCTCTGAATGCTGGTTTGGGGAATTTGGGGAGGGCTCCGGTTTGGAGAATTTGGGAGGGCACACCTAAACAAGGCAACAGAGCGAGCGTAGCACAAAAAAAAACTGGTGCGGCAAAAAAAAGTGGCGCGCGGCGAAAAAAAGATTGACGGGGCACATAAAAAAACTGGAGGCAAAAACGAAAAATATGTTCCTGCGATTTTATTCATCTGAGTAGGAATTGTATACAATGGCATTTTGTCTATACCGCAAAATTTTCAGCAAAAAAAATAAAAATAAAAAACTAGGCATTCCAAATGTTTGCAACACATAAGGTTGCAACGCATATTATCTATAGCCATCCACATGATTTATGACGAATTGGTTTCGCAACACATATTATGAGTAGCCATAAAATTACTTCGCAACGTATGCATAGAGCGTTGCAATGTATGCGTTGGTAAAGGGGTGTTCATGTTGTAGTGATAAAAGATTGTAAATTAATTGCAGAGTAGTTTTCCTGGGGTGATAAGCTACATGATAAGCTAGCTTAATTAGATTATACTCCTCTATTCTTCGGTGAATGCATTTCTTATTATTTGATTTCGCTTTACGACCAAACTAACACTACAAATTAATGTACACTACTTTATTAATTAATTACTACTAATTATTTCTTAACTAATAAACACTGTATATTAAAAATTATGACCAAACTACCTGCGAACAACGGCGGTTAATAACGCTGAAATGTCTCCAAAAGTATAATCGACAGAGCAAGAGAGCGAACGACTGTGAAATGAAATGAACGAGCAGAAGAGCGAGTGAGCGACTGCGAAATGAAATGAATGAGTGGAAAAGCGAGCGAGCAACTGCAAAATGAAATCATGCTCGCTCCCTCTAATTTATAGCCGTTGCTCGAAGGGAATCCTTATTCCATGCGTGCTAATTAAGCCATGCATTTTGGGGGGCAAAGATTTGATGGATGAGACAAGGCGGTGACGAGATGACGAGTGATTGATGCTTTTAGTGGAAAAGTAAGGCAAATGGAGGGAGGGCCTCATTCAAATGTTTGGGCAATCAACACATGGCACGATTTTCTTTTGATTCGTACGAACATGACACTTATACAGAATAGCAATAAAAATTTTGAATGAATAAAATTATAAAAAATTTACACAAGCAAGTACACGGTGTCAGGAGGCCCCATAAAAAATTTCATAATTTTTTGGACTCATTTGCTATATTTTAAAATTATTCTAAATTTTAGCCTAACAGTAACCCTAATTAACCCTAACCCTAACTACCGGAACTAACCCTAACTAATGCGACACGTGGTGACCGGAGGCCCGTTGGCGCACGGCCACCTCGCACCAACGGGCGACATGGCGCGTGGCGGCCGAGTGCGGGCACACAGCGTCGGGTCCGGCGTTGGCGCACGGTGGTCTTGTGCCCACGCTAGGTGGCGACGGGTCCGACGCTACTGCACGGCCACCGTGAGCTAGTGGTGCTATTTTTGTAAATATCGTTTCATCATGGTCAGATCTGCAAATATGTGACGAAAACATGCTAGATTAGCCAAAAATTCTAATCTTTCTGCCGAGCTGAGTTCTAGGGCAGCTCGCCTATGAAGTGTTGCACAGGGAAACACCCCTACACTAGCCTCAGGACATGTACAATAGTGGGACATCAGTTGTCTGTAAGCCTTGTCACGTAGGACACGAACTAATGTGGACAAGAGGAGGCATAGACAATGGCGAATCCAGAACAAAAATGACCACGGGTCCCTGAGGCAAGATGAACCACATTTCGGCTGGGCTGTAGTTTGGGGTGTCCCCTCATGTTGGGCTAGGGGTGTCCACACTACATATACATGATTATATCCAAAGAAAATTGATTTTTAGACCCGATGTCCTGTGCACCCTACTAGGTTATTGTAGATCTGCCCCTAGGCATAGAGAATTGAATATTCTCTCATGCAGTAGTTGACTATAGCACAAGAAATAAGACACATTGTACATTGAGGAGCGATATATAGAGACATATAAAAGACAACTATTGTAGGAACTGTCTTTAGCGTTGCCTACAGATGACATGGAGGAGTACTATAACATCAATTGTGTGTACCATTATACATGCCCTCAGGGACTATCTGCCTTGCCTTGTGTGCATATGTGCAATCCATTCTGATGCTGTAACCTATGGTAATGGTTGTTGTGTCTCGGTTGTGTAAATAAATTTCTTGAAGCGTCAGTGGTAAATATAGGGGATGTTTGGAACGGCTTCGGCTTTTCGCTCGAAAAAGCGGAAAGCTATTCCAAACACCTAGCTTTTCGCAGTTGCTTTTCCCCCAAAGCCGCTTCACGTTACAACGTGTAGAAGCCGGAAGTCACCCGTGGGAAGCTTCCGCGGCTTCCCACAGCCCCCATTCTGCATTTACCCCCGAAGTTGGGGGTAATTACGCGCTTTTGCCACCACACAAAACCCTCCAATCCCATGCCCAAAATCCTAGCCCTTAAGCCCCCGCCCCCCTACTGCTCCCTCTTCCTCCCCGCGCGCCGCGCCCCTCTTCCTCCCCTGCCGCGTCTCTTCTCCTCCCCTGCCGCCCTCCTCCTCTCGTCTCCTCCTGCGTCGGCTCCCCAACTCCTCGACTGGATCTACGCCGGTAGTCCACCTTCTCCCTCCTCCCCACGAGCCGCCGCCGCTCTCTCCCTCTTCCTAACGCGGTCGTCGCCCTACTACTCCTTCCCCCACGTGGTCGCCGCCCCCCTCCTCCTCCCCCATGAGGCGCCCTCCTCCCGCCTCCTCCCATATCGGCACTCTACCTCCTCCCTCCTCCCCAGCTCCCTCTTCTTCCCCCAAATCTGGTGCCTCTGCCGCCCATGACGCCACCTGCGTTTGCCCCAACCGGATCTGGCGCCTCGGCCAGCTCGTGACGCCGCCTGCCTCCGGTTCCAACCGGATCTGGCGCCTCCGCCCACTCGCGACGCCGCCACCCCCAGCCCCAACTAGATCTGGTGGCTCTGCCCGTCCACGACACCAGCCTCCTTCCTCGCCCCCGACACCAGCCTCCTCCCTCAACCTAGCGCCGCCCTCCTCCTCCCCCGCCCCGCCGCCACCACCTCTGTTTTTTCCTTTTTTGTTGTAAAGTAATTGTTTTGTAATAATTATTTAATTTAATAATTATTAATTGTAATAATTGTTGTTAATTACATTAATTGTGGTTTATTGTGTTGATTGTCGTTAATTGCAGTATATTGCGTTAATTGTGGTTGTCATCGTTAATTGCATTAATTATCATTAATTGTAGTTAATTATCGTTAATTGCGGTAGTTGTCGTTAGTTGTGTAGTAGTTGTCAATTGTGTTAGTTGTTGTTAATTACCATCCATTGTCGTTAGTTGTTGTTAATCGCTGTCAACTGCGTTAACTGCCATTAAACGGCATCAAACAAGCTATTACTATCCTCAGGGGCATTTCAGACATTTTCCATCTCAGAAGCTGCAGCCAGCGAACCTAAAATCCAGACAGCCAAACATCAAACCTTTTCAGCTCAGCCATTCAGTCTTACAGTCGTTCAGCCCTACAAGAATCCGCTTTTCAGGAGAGCTGCAGCCGTGCGAAACAGACCCATACTCAGTGCACTTCACCCTTCAGGCAAACTTTACTGAAAGTTCCAGGGGCTTTTAAGGAAGATTTGATTCCAGTTGATCGGATGGAGAGTCAGTCCTGAGGCTTAATGGATGCATTGTCGCCTCAACGATCTTGTTAGTGCCAAGTGCCCACACCAAAAAAGCTGCATGGTAGCTCCATGAATGTGTAACGGTTCCAAGGTCATATTTTCCCACTTACCCAAAACTGATGAGATCGTTGAGAGATGAGTTTTTCTCCCCCCCCCCCCTTTTCTCTTCTCAAATGTGTCCTCAATGATGCCAGCCAGTGTTATTTCACAACGTTAAGTATGTCGATGCAAAATGTTGTGTATGTTATTTTCGATCACTGCACTGCTAGGAGTTGTCCCATGGGAACTTCCGATCCCTAGTGGATAACTTTCTCGAAAAGGTGCACAAGCATGAGGGACTAGGGGTGAAAACAGATCGGATAGTTTTCGTCCGATCCGGATGGAAACAAATTCGGATGGTCCCGGGTCGGATTTTTTTTGGGATAATTTTCGGATCGAAAATGGATTCGGATTTTTTTTGTCAGAAACGGAAACGAATACGATAGGCATGATATCCGGCAGATACGAATACGAATTCGGATTATCCGGATAAGAGCACATCCAGATATCCAGAATTTTCGAAACAGCTGAGCCCAGCCCACTCACTAGCTGGCCCACCATGGTCCACTACTTTTAGTCACCTTGACCTAACTTAGGGTTATTGCCTTCTCGCATTCCTTCCTCAGTTCTTCCACAATCCACAGCCGACAGGGGCCAAGGCCACGCCGGTGGCGTCGCCACTTGGCTGCCAGGCGCCCTCGCCTGGCCAAGCCACATCACCGCCTCCCGGCTCCCTCGTCGAATCCCCTCGCGGCGCGCGCAGACTCCGTCGGCTCCCCCACGCCGGCGACGCCACCTTCGCCTCCGCAGCACCGGCGCCGGGACCTATCGCTGGGGTCACGGCCGTCGTGGAGGCGGGAAGAATAGCGGCCCGGCGGCGGCTGCTCGGCTGCAGCGGCGTGACATGGAGATGGGCCTCGAGGGCGATGAGAGCAGTGCGTCGCCGCCAACAAAGCCACAGTCAGGTTCTTGATGCTGCTGCTTGCTTCATCCGCCCTTCTTCTTCTTTACATCTCCTCTCCACTCCTCTCCCTCTTCTTCTTGAGCCATTGAGCATCGAAGGAAGCAAGTGTACAGAGGAGAGCCTCCCTCCTGAAATATCCTAGGCTCCCATCCTTTCTTCTACTTCCTCAATACTTCCCCCATTTCCCTTCTTTCTCTCCCCATGCCTCTCCAGGTTGCTCTTTGTAGGATCGTTAATAACAATCAGAGGGGGGGGTGAAAGATTGTGGAAGATTTTTCGCACAACACAACGATATGTCGGATCTTCCAGCCAGTGACGAACTCTAGCACACACGCACTGTGCAATGATGATGCTCAATGGAATTCTCACGCACTAAACCCAAGATTGATTTTTCGAAGATAACTCCACCACCAAAAGCATCTATAGATGGGTGTACTCATGCACAAAACTCAAGGCCACCAAAAACCACACGTTCAAGCACCAAACCAAAAAGCAATGAACCACAAAGACAAATATCTAGATTAACTCAATGCAGAAAACACCTCACGCTAATGATCTTCCAACCACCAAAGATGCAAACCAAAAGCGGCGAAGCAGATAAAAAGGACTTCGGTCTCCTTCTATGCACAAGCTATGTACATGTGCGTGTCTTCCACTACTAGTGGTGCTCGCCTCTCTCAAGACGGCGATCAAGTCACACGGACTTGTATTGTACAGAATCGCAGCGACGTCCAAGCAATGTCTTTGGCTTGCACTGCGATGGCGATCGACCCAAGGCAAAGAGAAAATCGCCGGTGGCGGCAGCCCGGCGGTGAAAAGACGCGCTCACCCAATAGGGCGGTGTGCATGCATATCAATCACATCCAAAGTTCTTCTAGAGATCACGCAACGCTAGAAGTTTTTTTTTCCACACAGCAAAAGCATCGGCCGCCGCTAATAACGCGTTTCTTCTGGATAACCCTAACAGCCAATGTCTCAATTTTGTTCGGCTTTTTAGGAGATATATATCCACAGCCGCCAGCCCCTAGTCTAATCTCCTGTGAATAGAACTAGGACTTCAAAACAGACTAGGACTCCAATACGTGTTCAACACGTACTCTTACAGCCTAATAGTCTTAGGGCCCAATACATAGGCTTTTACACCAGATTACTCAACTAATTTTGGACACCCTAAAATTGTCATGTGTCGTAGCCTCCGGACCGCACCTCCGTAGCTCCAACACACATCATCCATCTTTGATCTCCACGTGCCCCAACTCGAGCCCGGCCGTCTCCTCCAACATCCGCGACCCTCTGGACCATGACTTCGCACCAAGCCATCTCCCGGTCACCGCCGTAGACTACGATCGCCTCCAAGTTATCCTGCACATGCAAAGACCAAAACAACATATTTCACCGGCACAAGTTCTTGACAACTTGACCGTCATTAGTCCACGCACGCCACACGCCTCAAATAATCATCAGTACTCAACATTGTCAATTATTCATCAACTAAAATATACTAGACCTAGCCACATGGTCTAACAATCTCCCCCTTGATGAATATATTGACAATACTTCAAGATTGTGAGATGAATTTTGAAAGAAAAGAAATTTGCAAAAAGAAAGTTTCAAAGCTGCAAAGCAAACTTCAAAACCACAGCTGAAAAACTCCCCCTCAACATAAGGAAAGCAAATTTCTCCAATTTTTTTTTTCAAATTCTCCCATTTTTCTCCCCCTTTGGCAATGGAATCATCAAGAACTTCAGACAAGGAATAATTCTAAAACAAGGGAGCAAGGAGAGTAAAAATCAAGAAGCTTTGTAGATTATGAAAATCAATTTAATAAAGTAACCAAGCCATCTTGTTGAGTAGAGCTTAACAGGATCATATAAAATCATGTATCATGTAGCAAAGATAAGACAAGTCAGTACCACTTGAAGGATGATTATGCAATTTTAACTTAATGACAGGAATCTTAAGAATGACTAAACTGATTATAAACACCATGAAAAGATAGCACCAAGAAAAGTGAGAGCCTAACAGTGAGACACAAGTTAAATCTAGATGAGCTAGCAGTCTCATATAACATCTTATTGCTTCATTTTCAATTCTTATTTGCATGTGGCATGCTTGGAGTATACTTCTTTTCAAGGGTGGCATGCTTGAAGCATACTTCTTTTCCTTTTAGCACTTTTGTGTGCATATTTTTCCTTTTGAATATACATAGCTATGTATGGCATGCTTGAAGCATACTTCTTTTCATTTGAGCACTTTGGTGTGCATATTTTTGTTCTTTTGAATACACAGCTATGTATGGCATGCTTGAAGCATACATCTTTTATTTTTTCTTTTCTCAACCCTTTATTTATATATATATATATATATATATATATATATATATATATATATATATATATATATATATATATATATATATAACATGCCAAATTGAGTGAGCATAACAGATTGTAATGAGAAACATACTTGTTTGCAAATCCAAGATTTAAAAGACTCACAAACAAGCTCATCCTTTTCCATGGACATCTCCAAGTGATAACAATAATCAATCTAGTCAAAGTGTTCACCATGTCATGCTTTAGTTCTAATGTAGCAAGTTTATTAAAACTGTCAAGATCAAGGCTACACAGCACATGAATAAACCATATGTTCTCCTTTCGCTTGTGATGAGTCTACAAAGCATGAACAATCGTTCAGTATCTTAGCATTGGGGTTAGTGAGTAAGGATTTAGGTACCCAGTACTGAGATACGCGACGAACAGGAGCAACAAAACTAGAACAAGAAACATGTGTGCGTGAGTGATTAGAACGCCAAAAAGAGGCCTGTCTAACTGCTCCTTGAAATGCAGTAATCTTTGACGAGAATTATTTGAATTATAACCTAAACCAGCACGTGAACCAGATTTAAAATCATCATAAAAGTTCTCTGAAAACCTAGCTTTCGCATTAGTTCTAGGAACAACAAAAGGGGTTACACGATTTTGTTTTAATGCATTCAATCTATCCTTTCTCTTTCTTAACATGTCTAAAGCAAAATTCATGCATGTGCCCATCTCTACCACAATAGGTGCAATTATATTTAACATAATTAGATTTCTTTTGAACAGATAAGGTAGCACCTACATGTAATACCCCGAATACCAATTAGGATAATGTTATTCGGAGTGGGAAGTTTATTCAGTTTTCGTTAGCAAACGCATTAAAGATTAGAGAGAAACAACTTATATTGGACAGACAATTACACAAAAATTCAGGAATTTTTGGAAGCGTGGGCCTTGGGCTCTCGGCCCTGTGCTTCTTGGCCTTAAGTGGGCTGGCCCACTAGGGTTAAAAGGGGGGTGCCCTATTGCCTTAAGGCTGGCTGCCTTCTCTTCATTCCCATGGAACAGCCGCCGTCTCCCCACTTTTCTCCTCTTGGCGCCGCCGCACAAGCCCCAGGTCGCCTCCCCTGCCGTCGGTGCCCCCGGTTGCTCCCGCTCACCCTCGGTCGCCTCCCCTGCCACCGGTGCACCCAGGTCGCCTTCCCTTCCGCCGGCGCCCCCAGGTTGCTCCCGCTTCCCCTTGGCGCCTCCCCTCTGCACCACGGCGCCACGCCTCCTCCCGTCATTGTTCCCCGTGCCGCCTTTCCCAGTGTCGCTTGTTGTCACGGACACGATCTCGCCTTCGGCGCCACTAGCTCCTCCTGCCCATGGAGCCACGCCGCCTTCCCCTGTAGCCGCCGTGGTCCGACGCCACCAGCGGCGCCGTCGCGCACCCTCATCTCTCCCACGCGACCGGCTCGGCTCAGCCCGGCCCGGTCTTTGCCGCCGCCACTCTACGCCACCTCGGCCTAGGTCGACTACGCTTGCTATACCACTGCCATCGTCGTCATTCGTTGTCAAAATGGCAGGATGCCAAGCATCCTAGCACCTCCGATGGTGGCTCACTACTAACCGGTAAGACACCTCTACCTTCCTCCCTACTAGGGTTGATTCTGCTCTGTGTTCTGTTGTGATTGGATGAATGGATGGATGGTTTATGCATAGATTATGAATGTGTAACATGAACACGAACAGAGGTGACTAGATGTATGTCAAGTGCGGGCACCTTCGGGCGCCCACCACTGTTTGATGAAATCTTTGAGAGGAATGTTGTCTCTGGTCGCGCTCACCGTGGGCATGTCACACGCCGATGCCGGGATGCATCCTATAGTCTTTGGGGATCTTCCGCTTTGCACTCGAGGAGGTCAGATATCCAAGAAGCAACGAAATTTACACCATCTTTGGAGAAAGTTGGTGAGAAGTTATGTGGTCGACACTAGTGCAGTGGTTAAAGTCGTGGACAGGGATGAGAAGTGGGACAGTGAGGTATCACAGCGAAAGGCTAGCATTGGGGTTGCCAGGCCGGATGTTCCATTTCGTCAGTAGATTTTATTCTATTATGATATGGATTGGTTCTTGTGAGTACCAGAGAGCCTAATTTACTTAATTGTAGGATAGTGGAGATTTATGCTTGAGAGGACATAAATTATCTCATGAATATTCAGGGCTTCTAAATGCAGATCTTATCATGTCATAAACCCACTTATTGCGACTACCCTTTAATGGTAGATCATCTCACGATTTAGTACCCAAAGAAGCGTTACAGCCTACAAGTATCATTATTTTTGCATGTGGACAGAAATGACATTTTGTGGGTTTCCTGGCTCAATGTGTCTTTTGCATAGTTATATATATCATTGTTGAAGAAGGTTTGCTCAATGGTTCACGAAGCCTTCCAACATGATTCATTTGTGTCATAACATTAATTGTGACTGATTATTTGTGCACAAAGGAAGCAATGGATGGGATTAGTTCTATAACATGGGTTATGGGAAATCTTTGTAGAACGTTAATGGAAGCGTCCTGTTATATTTTGTTCTTATTTGAGTATATATTGTGTAGGCGGAGAGGCTTGAGTTAGGAGCACCGCCATTGCCTACTAACGTGTCGCATCATGAATGCAAGTACTTTAATGTTCTTATAATTATAAAATGTTGAATGCCCGATATTGGTATTGTGTTTCTAAGATCCATGTTAATATTTAATGTTCATATCATTCCATATGTGTTACCTCCATGATTAGAGAGCATGTCTTTTCAATATTCATATTTCATTCCATGCATCCACTATTCATGTTTCATCCACGGGAGTGGATTAATAAGACCCATCAATTCCAGTATGGGCACGTAAGACCCACCATTCCAACGTGGACAGTTTGGGACACCCGTATGAAACATTATTCATACGGGACTTGGATCCCCGTATTTTGTTAAATGCGGGCTTATGTGAACACCGATGGGTGTGTCACTAGCAATACCGGTATATGCATGTGTGTAGTCCCTTCATTTCATCCAATTCATTCATTCCATTCATTCACATATTCGTTCTGTAATTTATTCACATTCTTCAATGAAGTTGTCATGATCATGGTTGTTGTATGTACCATTTATTTACTGTACTTGCTGAGTCTCGGACTCACTCTTGCGTTGTTTGTTTATTTTAGGTGATCATTGAAGTTGGCTCTATTGGGAGGGAGTAGGCACGCACTACTCATTCACTTCACCTTAATCAAGTCTATGATTACGTTTTAGTTTTATTTTTCATTCGTTAATTGATAACTGTAATAAATAAAGTTGGCTGTGGTTGATAACCTCTTCCACGTTATAATTGAATTAGTACTACGTGTGATCTTGATCATCCTTTTGTTAACTGCTTGAATTCAGACTATACTCCTGTCATGGTACTGTCAATTATTGATTCCTTTATTGTCTTGATTTATATGACTGTTGGAACCTTCGGTATAGTTAACTATCTGGGAGATTCTTTAAATTTAGAATTTTGACTTACATTTCGATTTTGTTTCATGTTAGTTTTTTTTTAGGTGACACCTTGGCTTTCGAATAGCCAGGGTGTTACACTACAGCATTAGCAAAAGAACTTTGCACAAAACCAGCAGATTTAAACACAGTTTATTTTGGTTCAGATTTTACTTCAAATTTTCCAGGTTCAAGAAGCTTAACAACCTTAGGAGGATGATTCTTGGCATGCTCAATAAAATTAAATCCTAAACCTTGACTTTTAACACTCACTTTTGATTTGTCTAGGATCATGTTCAAAATTTTCTTGCCAAAAGAAAATCTCTCTAAAGTGTCCTTAAGATACTCATTTTTTTTAGTTAAAGTAGAACAAGTTGTGCAATTAATGATTCATTCACAGCTTTCTTAGAAGCACTAGATGAGCCAATCTTTCTTTCTCAGCAAACTCATTTAGTTGTCTAGTCAAAGCTTCTATTTCTGTGCTAAGCTTAGGACAATTAGTGCAAGAGAGTGTCTCATGATAAAGCATATGTTGGATTGTTTCTTGAGAAGTATTGAGTCTAGCTTCTAGCAATTCACATTTAGAGCAAATTTTAGTTTGAGCATTTGACATACTTGACTCTAAATAAGTAGAACTAGACTTGAGCTTTTCAATTTCATCATATGCAAGTTTTAACTTTTCATCACAAGAGTCATGTGCTAGTCTTAACTCATCAAATTTAGTATGTATTGACCTAGTAGTCTCCAATTCAGAAAATAAAACTTGGCAAGACTCACAAGATTCATCATCAGGAATAGAAGCTTTAAGTCTATCAATTTCAGAATTTAAGTTCTCAACAACAAGATCATGTTTCTTTATTTTCTTTTTATACTTTTTGAGCTCATCTGTCAACCTAAGCACAGCACGAGATAAATCTGTATAAGAGGGTTTTACCTCATCAGGATCACTGTAGAGATCATCATTGTTAAGCTCCTCACTGCTCGCCATAAAACACATCCCTGTGAAGTCCACCTCCTTTGCCTTCTTGCCATTATCCTCATCATCGCTTCCAGAATCAACATCACTCAAATCAATCTCATCCAGTGCTGAGAGTAACTTGTGGACTGCCCTACGATAGTTGTGCTTCTTGCTTAGATCAATCTTGAATTTAGAGCGACGAGTTGGTACTTTGTCATCTTTGACCTCCTTACTCCTCAATTTGGGACAATTCATCTTTATGTGATTTAGCTCACCACATTCATAGCATCTGATTGGACCTCCTCTCCGCCTTGTTCTGATGTTGTTAATTGCTTTGGTCACTCTGTTGGAGATGAGTACAAGCTGCTCTTCTGGAATCTCCTCTAACTGTTCATCTGAGAAAGAAGACAAAGCAGACACAAGACAAGAACTCGAAGAAACATCTTGCGTGGGGTTAGTCATAAGAGTTAATGTTAAAGATTTATCAATCTTAGATGGCACAGCTTCCATCTCATAGGTTTTCAATCTAGAGTAAAGATCATCCATGGTTAAAGTATCTAGATCGATAGTTTGATTGATAGTTGTGACAACCATCAACCACTCAGAACCTAAAGATCTCAATATCTTAGTTGCATTATCTTCATCAGTTGGAATAACACCAACACCACGCAAACTACTCAGTATCTTTTCAAAATGAGCAAAAAGGTCATCAATAGATTCACCAGGCTTCATAGCAAAATCAGAATACTCTTTTTGATAAAGATTTTTACATACTTTCTTAATTTTAGTAGTTCCCTCATGATAATCACAAAGAGTCTTCCATATTAAATGGGCAGAGCTAATATGAGCTACACGATCAAACTCTTTGCGAGAGATTCTTTGAAATAACAAGTTACGAGCTTGAGTATTCAGATCAACATCTGCTTTATTTAAATTAGTAACAGTAGCAGGAACCACATAAGGATTAGAAACCTTATTCCATATATCACTACCTTGAGCCTCAATATATGCTTGCATACGACACTTCCAAAAAGCAAAATCAGTACCATCTAGCATGGGGGACGATTCACATACCTCTCTGACGCCATAGCAACTTGGCTTTGATACCACTTATAGGATCGTTAATAACAATCAGAGGGGGGTGAATGATTGTTGAAGATTTTTCGCACAACACAACGATATGTCGGATCTTCCAGCCGGTGACGAACTCTAGCACACACGCGTTGTGCAATGATGCTCAATGGAATTCTCACGCACTAAACCCAAGATTGATTTTTCAGAAGATAACTCCACCAGCCAAAAGCATCTATAGATGGGTGTACTCACGCACAAAACTCAAGGCCACCAAAAAACCACACGTTCAAGCACCAAACCAAAAAGCAATGAACCATAGCACAAATATCTAGATTAACTCAATGCAGAAAACACCTCACGCTAATGATCTTCCAACCACCAGCATGCAAACCGAAAGCAGCAGAACAGATAAAAAGGACTTCGGTCTCCTTCTGTGCACAAGCTATGTACATGTGCGTGTCTTCCACTGCTAGTGGCGCTCCATCTCTCCGCACAGCGATCAAGTCACACGGACCTGTATTGTACAGAACTGCAGTGATGTCCAGGCAATGTGCTGGCTTGCACACGCGATGGCGATCGACCCAAGGCAAAGAGAAAAATCGCCGGGTAGCGGGCAGCCCGGCAGCTGAAAGACGCGCCTTCACCCAATAGGACAGTGTGCATGCATATCAATCACATCCAAATTTCTTCCAGAGATCACGCAACGCTAGAAGTTTTTTTTTCCGCACAGCAAAAGCATCGGCCGCCACCAATAACGGTTTTCTTCTGGATAACCCTAACAGCCGATGTCTCAATTCTGTTAGGCTTTTTAGGAGATATATATCCACAGCCGCCAGCCCCTAGTCTACTCTCCTGTGAATAGAACTAGGACTTCAAAACAGACTAGGACTCCAATACGTGTTCGACACGTACTCTTACAACCTAATAGTCTTAAGGCCCAATACATAGGCTTTTACACCAGATTACTCAACTAATTTTGGACACCCTAAAATTGTCATGTGTCGTATCCTCTGGACCGCACCTCCGTAGCTCCAACACACATCATCCATCTTTGATCTCCATACGCCCCAACTCGAGCCCGACCGTCTCCTCTAGCATCCTCGACCCTTTGGACCATGACTTTGCACCAAGCCATCTCCCGGTCACCGCCGTAGACCACGATCGCCTCCGAGTTATCCTGCACATGTAAAGACCAAAACAATATATTTCACCGGCACAAGTTCTTCACAACTTGACCGTCATTAGTCCACACAGGCCACACGCCTCAAATAATCATCAGTACTCAACATTGTCAATTATTCATCAACTAAAATATACTAGACCTAGCCACATGGTCTAACACTCTTGGTTCCATTGGGGGCTGGGGCCGCCTCCTTCTGCCCCTATTTTGGCCCGGCACCACCACCTCTGGCCTCCCCCTGGCTCGGCTCAACCGCGCGCCTCCCCACGGCCCGCCTGCCCAACCCTGTGTTGGGTCACGGGGTAGGCTACGATAGCTACAAACAAATATTTCTACCACGCGAACCAGGGATGCGGGCAAGTAGATGATCACGGATCGTTACCAGACGCCACAGAGCGCGGAAGAAGGATTGGAGCGATCGTCCAACGAAGAGCGCGTCGATGAAGCGGTCGTGGTCGATCGTCAACGCCCGGCAAAGTCGATCACGATGGTCGTAGTCGATCGTCCAATGTCCTCACGTGCCGATCGTCTCCTCCAGCAACGTCTCCGGTTCCTTGTGAAGATCGCGGATCGTCCTCAAGCGCAACAATCGTAGTAGCGCCTCTACGGTATCCACACGTCCAGGGAAGAAACAACCGAACGCCGGTGTGCTAGCACCAAGTCGTACGGCAGAGCTCTCAGGAAGATGGCGGCTAGGGTTTTTGGTGGTGTCTTCACGCATACCTCCCAACAGCCTCATGCATCTCCTTATATAGTGCTCGTGACGGATCCTATCCGGACACGTTTACGAATCGTATTCGTACTGGTTTGTTCCAACCCGTTAAGTGTGTGACCCTGTAGGTTCATGTGTAGTTCGGTTGTGACTCGGAAACCGTTTCCGATCACGAGTCGTAGCGGCTCCTAGCAGAACATATCGATTCCCGAATACACACAAATTATATCGGACGAACCTTAATGCAATATGATCTACGACTAGGTCCTTATCACTTACGACTAGGTCCTATCTTTATACGACCAGTTCGTATTTGGTCATGACTAGCTCGTAATTGCTTACGACCAGATTACGACCACTCTGTGACTACGTTCGACCAGTCTACGACCAGCTTGTATCTCAGATAACGACCAAATCAGAATCGTTCAAACTAAGCGACCTACTCGTGTATACTCCTTTGCCTCACGATGTCTGGTCGAACTCCAGGTGAGATTTTGTGTCATCCATGGACTGTTCAATACTTTCTCGATCGAGTGTCAGATAACTTTACGTGGTCGAACACTTCGACTACTAGTGGCATGGCCATGCACTTTCTTTATCCGATCACAACGAGGGCCCAGAGACATCTCTCTGTTATATTAGGAGGGCAAATCCCATATCCGACCAAATCACATTCCTCTCTATGTTTGAGCATACCCAAAGCTACCTTTATAACTACCCGATTCACGGTGTAGCGTTTGGCAACCCCTAAGAGTGCTCTTACACATGTAGGAAACCATGCTGATCTCGTGTCTAAGGATTATACATCATCATTGCTTGAGACCAACTAACGACACATAGATTCATAACAATCTCAATAGTGTCTAAATGTGGGTCTTATCCAACATCATGTTCTCTAACATGTGTCCATATTATTGGTTTGATATCTCCATATCTATGACTCGTGAAACATAGTCATCAACCAATACATATGCTAGTCTATTCACATGTGTCCTCATATGTTTACGACCAGGGATCGTGTAAGAATAATTATCGCAGGAATATAGAGTTTCACAACCAAGTCACATACTTGATAATAAATATTAACAATATTATTCTAGGAACAAGATAACACATTATCCAATGTCATGAACATAATGAAATATAATCATCTCTATGATTGCCTCTAGGGCATATTTCCAACACCCTAGCTCGACCCCGCGTGGGTGCCCACCAGTTCAACCCCGCCCCGCACCCGTGCTGCCGGCCAGCTTAGCCTCCGGCCGTCGGCCGCCTCGGCTTGGCCTGGGTCTTGTCCTTCCTTAGTGGATTTGGTTCCCCTCCCCTTCCTGGTTATTTTGGTTTTTAAGAGTAGTCTTGATTTATTCATTTTGATTTGTGGTGTTGGTCTGGTAGTGATACTACTGCTTGTCTTGGAGGTCTTTTGTGAAGAACATGGAAAATTCAACTAATTAAAGTTGGGGTCTTTTCTTCCCTTTCTAGGAAACAGTTAGGATTGCATGAATATTATATGGTTCCAGCCTGTATGATTCAGAAAAGAGGTGGGGGGCTACTTTCTCGTGCTAAATTTTGACCTGGTGCTAAATAAAGACTCATCCATAGATGTAATAACATAAAAACTAAGAAATTACTGATGAAAACTATGGCTGGTTGATGATAATTCGGTTAATTCCCTTCTCTAGTGTGATGAGCTAAGTGTGAACTACATTTTACGTATGTGATGAACTAAGTTTTATGTATGTTAACTTGTGAGTTATGACTTATGAGCTAAATGTGGTACACTAAGTGTTATGTTTGTGATGAACTAATTAATGCACATTGCTAGTGCCAATGTTATGTGTGGTTGCTGAAAATATGAACAATTCATGAATATTTGCATCAAACAAATTAATTATATGTTTTCGTTAATTTCTGGCATGCAATTTAAGGGGCTTTTATGTTCCGAAAAAATATCCGTGACCGTATTCGTTTCGATTCGTATTCGCTCCGTATTCGTATTCGATATTATTCGCATCCATATTTGTATCCGCATCCGGAAAAAAGTATGAAAACAAATATGACAGAGCCATTATCCGTCCGTATCCGATCCGTTTTCACCCCTATGAGGAACCACGAAACTGGCTTGGGTTCAATCGTGGCGTTGCATTGGAGCTCCCCAAACTCAACAACCTAGATGACTAGATCTATCTGATTCTATGGTAGAGTTTTAATTTAGTAGAATCTTAATATCACTATAATTCTAACAATTTTTTTTATAGAATCGTGATTAAAATTTTCATACGATCCTATCTGATTCTATCGATTATAGTGTTTTGTTATAAATGATTATCTGCATATGTCTCTTTCATTGTAAATGTTTACTTTTTATTTCTTCATGTCCATTATAATTTGCATAAATAACAAATGACCTTTTATTTGCACTATATTTTGGTAAACAAAAGTTCTAAAAGCATAGTTTTATAAATGTAGAAGTGTTAAAATACAAGGTAGATTTTAGAAAATGTTTCTTTGGTAGAATCAGATACGATCTTAGATTCTACATCGATCCTACGATTCACGATCGTGCTGAACAACCTCTGATGTGATTCAAGATCACAATTTTGACAGCCTTGAGCCCTTGACTGTGTGCCGACGGAATCTGCTGACATGGCATCCTTGGGTCACGTTGCACCGCACCCATAGGAAGTCGATCAGCAACACAAACTGACCATAAGGATATAGTAATCTACGGTAGCATGCATGACATCAGGGACCAAAAATGCTGAACGTATGTGTGTCGGTATGTGTAACTACCTACAGAGTCTTGGCATCTCAGTTCATCACGGTCATGGATGTCGTCGGCGCGCGCACCGTTCGATCGGCAGGCAACGGATGGTATGCATGCTACAGCCCTCAGAAGTTGTCAATGAGCTTGGCATACGACGTGGTGACCCTGTTCCCTTCCACCCGCCTGTTCTTGATCTCCCTCTCGTGGCACACCTCGTCGGCGCAGATCCTCCGGCGAGGGTCGTTGATCCTGGCCCTCCAGTGACCGTCGGAGAAGTTGGCCGCCTTCGCCTCCGCGGCGTCCCACCGAAGCAGCGCCTTCTGCTTCTCGTTCAGCAGGCAGAACCCCTGCAGGGGCGGCGGCATGGCGTCGTGCACCTTCCACCACCGCGCGTGCGCCTCGTCGCTGGCGAACTGCCGCAGCTCCGCGGAGTTCCAGTTGCAGTCGTAGTCCCGGAAGCAAAACCACGGCTTCATGCCGACAAAGTGCACGGCGAGCACCACCGGCGGGTCGGCGACCAGGACGCGGCGCTTGGCGGCGGCGCGCTCCTCGGAGTCCCCCTCCCAGAAGTGCTTCATGTAGTTGGCGTGCGACGGCAGGCGGTGCCACCACGAGAAGACCTCGTTGAGGTAACCCTGGTCGCCGCCGTTGTACGACTCGATGTCGCCGATGTGCTCCATGAGCAGCCGGAACGTGCAGTTGCAGGGCTCCACCACCATTACGCCGGAGTTGAACATCGAGCCGTCGTTCCCCGTCGCGCTCACCTCCGGCATCCCGAACAGCGGCTCCATCGGTCGTTGCACCAGCAGGTCGGCGTCGAGGAAGACCACCCGGTCGTACTCCGTCAGCGCCCACAGCCAGAACTTGCTGTAGTTCCACTTGTTGTACGCGTCCGGCGACGCCCGCGGGTTTCGGATCCGCCGGATCGTCCGCACCTTCCACCCGGCCGCCTCCAGCGCGCCCCGGTGCCGCGCGCTGATCGTCTCGTCGACGAGCGCCACCATGTCCCGGTCCGACCCCGCCATCCGGATGCTCTGCGCCGCCACGATGGCGCCGCACGCGTACAGCTGCTCCGAGTGCAGTATCGTCGCGTACGCCTCCCGCCGCGGCGGCGCCGCCACGTACGCCTCCCCTGTTCAATCCGCACGGCATGCAACGAGTAAGCGAAGCTTGCAATTAATGGGCACGAGTATACGACACGACGACCGTGTGACGCATGTATGACGTGCGCGGCTCACGTACGTACCCAGTGCTTTGAACGGCATGGCGAGCTTGCAGGATCCCACGGGGAGCGCGAGCTTCTGCCGCAGCTCATCCATGTCCGGCCTGTACATCCACACGTCGCCGTCGCGCATCACCTCGTCCTTGCACCTGAACAGGTTCGGGATCGGGAAGCACCGGCTCACCACCAGCACGTGCGCCGCCTGCCGCCCGTCCGCCGAGGAAGAGCGGTGCGCGGCGAGCCGCGCCGCGGCCAGCTGCAGGTGCAGCCGCGGCACGTCCTTGGACCAGTTGGTCGCGCGGCGACACGGGAGCTTCACCGCGACGATGTCGAACCGGGCGTCCGGCGCCACCGCCGGCTCCGGCAGGTCCGGGCACGTCGGCGCGTGGTACAGCTCCTCCTCGTCGATCCATTCCGGATACAGGTGCTCCCAGGTGACGTTGCTCTCGACGTGGTCCAGGTGCACCGCGGAGACTGCCGTGTGCGGCAGCAGCGCCCTCCATTGATCGATCTCGCCTTCGCCAAAGTTCAGTAGCCCTACTCGTAAGCCGTCTTCTGCTTGAGCAACTTCTTGCACCGCCATGGAGATCTTCGACCAGTCGATCTTCAGGTTCAACGTGTACCCCGAATCCGGCTCATCGGTGTTCGATGATGCCCAGCTCACTTTTGATACTTCAGATGACCTGTGTTTTTCATACAAGTGAGAATTGATTTTTGGGTACTTGTTACTGATCATCAGATCAGAGTGAAAAATCTTTATCTGAATATTTGCTCACTGTGTGTTGTGTTCATCATCGTCATGGTGGATTGATGGTGAGTGGAGAAGGCTCATGAAGGAGCCACACATGAGGATCAGGAGGACGATCTTCACATAGAGCATCTTGCTCCTTGAACCTTCAGGTAGCAGACTGCTGAATGGCTTGTACTTTGCATCCTTTGCGTTGTAGCTCCCTAGGTAACCCTTCTTGCTCAGATTGGTGCTGGAATTAACACAAACGAATATGTAAGGTAAGTACTCGTGTTTTCATCCAAGACTGAACTGTTAGTGATATGGCCTAAGAGGTAATCATAAAGATGATATTGTATCATATATATGAGTTATAAAATAAATGTTATTATCTTCTTTGGATTAATTATTATTTATAAAGATTAGCAAGTATGTGACTGCTACAACTCTTCTTCCATTGCATTGCGTGTCTAGTGATAACGATCTATGATCTCTTACTCGCATAGCATCCTGATTTACGCGATAGAATTTTGAATTGTGAGTTAGTGTATCCTACGCGTATCCCAACACTGCTACGTACTTATGACAAAAAAACCAGGGGTAATCAAATTAGTAACCGGTTTTACTGAGGTGTTAATTTATCTTTTAGTTTTACCAATGTGACCTGCAACCTTGTGCTGCCTTTGGCCATTTCTACTCCCCCTCCAATGATCAAATTCCACACATCTTCCGTGTTATGTTCAGTTCAAGACCTGAAAGTCATATGTATGCACCGGGTTTCTTTCTTCACCTACTCTAGCAAGTCATCAGGGACGGTTAGTAGCATATTCTAATGGCCCAGGCTAACATCTAGCACTCGTCATCGCCCCATCGTCGAGTCGATTTCTCATCGTTTTCGTTGACTGTTGTAATCTCACTTGCTTCCTTGATCCTTGCTCCTGCTCTAGATGCACCCTTTAATTTGTTATCTTTGACTTCATCTCATCTGTCCCTTTCGCTTGTCCTGCTTCTATTCAGAGGCTATTCCTTTGGCTTGGCACGAGGAAATGACCTCTTCAGAACTGAAACAACGTCGTGACTTTTTCTTCACCAAACTAGACCTCGGATTGGTGCACCAGATTGCTAGGTCAGAACAGGTGAGCAAACTGTGATGTAACTCCCTACGTGATTGCAATTTAATCTAGGTTAGTTCACCTAAAGAAGAAGAAATTGGGTTATTACTTATTAAAGACTAACTGCGGAGAATTGGGTTCTCTTAAACGTACACGAAATTAGGAGGATTCAGGTAAACTGTATAATTGGTGGACACGTCATTTTTATTGTGGAAACAATACTACCTGACAAGTTACTTGTGCTAAGAAAGTCACCGGAATGAGATACTTTTCTACTCACAGTGAAATTCATTAAATTGATAATTAAATAATTATTATATGTTAAAGAACATATCTGAAATTTGCACTTAAACTTATATTGCAAAAGAAGATCCAATAGGATTGTAAATTTGCAATATATGTGTCTTGCAGTGCTAATGGATGAAACTGTGGTAGGCTGGTAGCCTTTGCATAGGATCAGCAAGGTGACTGAGAAAAAAATTGTTAAAATATGATCTCACAAGAACAGTAAGACTTGGAAGCACATCAATAACAGTTTGATTGAATGGCATCCATTGGCATTAAATCATGGTATCATCATGCATGACGCATACGTGAAGACAAAACAAGTTTACATGTAGAAGACGGTAATGAAATACTAAAGATGCAGAGGGAGTAAGCTTGCAAATGGAGGCAGCGGCTAGAACAACTCACAAAGTTCTATCAAGGCGATGCCTTTTCTCTGCATGAGCACAGGCGAAACCTCTCATCTTGAAGCACCAAAGCAGCTCCGATCAAATCCTCGGTATGTATGTATCTCTTCTTCAGGCAGCACAAGGCAGCTCTGTGACGAACTTTGGTCGATAAACCTCTGCCTTTTCGTGCACTCTGAAGTTTGATCGATCCTCCCGCTATATCAACTCTGATCGCTAGAGCTCTAGTCGAAAGTTCAACTGTTTAAGAGATGGAATAGCTCGATATCATGAAGCAAAACAAGCAATATATGTGCATACACACAAATATGCGAAAGTTGAGCTGTGATCAAGGAGCCTCTCAACTCTCAAGAGGCAATGGAAAGGTGTCAGGGCAAAATGAGAGTTCCAACCTAGGCATGAAAGAAACTTATAGCGTTGGCATTTGGCAGGTGAGGTGAGACCATACGACACTTGGTTGACAAGTTCCTGCAGGAACTGAAGAAGACCTGGTCCCTTTCACAAGTGTTTGGAACACGTCACATTAATGCACAGGATAATCCCTGGCCCGCACTGCAAATCAAGGTACATGAAAGCTAGGTGAAGTGCATGCCTTCCCTTCCAAACCTGAAACACCTCCCCATGGTTGCTCAGTTGTTCCATTGTCTTTCTTTGGTTACATGTGTGTTTTCATTTCAGTCACCCTACTATCATCTTGTTGCTTCAGGTGTCACCTTACGTATGTTATGTGCAAAGACAGAGTTGGTGCAACTCATCACAAATTAAAGTCAGGCTCTGACAGAGATGTACACGGCTAAAGCAAACCTATGCTGCTGCTGCTCTTCTTTAGTCTCTTTTGGATGGGAAATTCTGACAGGAATATAACTACTAATGAAGTGGGAATATTTCTTGAAAGACAATAAAAATGAGAGAGAGAGAGAGAGATGTCTTTTGCTGTGGTTGGAATGTAGATTGGCTACCATACACACAGTCACACACACATAAGAGACGCTTAATTTGACGTTCACCAAACCCAACCGATCGGCCCGGGGTGTGTTTGGTTCGACCTGAAGCAAAATTCTGCAGTGCCTTTGTAGCCATGGGGTCGCTAGCCTGATTCTCTCCTCTTCTGTTGCTTTAGGTAAACTACTAAACTAAAGCTTGCAAAGAAGGCTACATATATGAGGGTGAAAAGAGGTAGAGAACTTAAGGCAACACCAACACACACACACAAAGAAAAAGAGCACCAGAAAAAAAGAGGGGTCTTGATTTGACTATTGATTCAACCAGTAGGTCTAAGATTGAAGGTTACCTGCCACCAAAGTAAGGTTTATTTTCTTGTTTAGGTGAAGTGTCTAGAATATTGTGCTTTGGAATGTTTGAACACTAGCAACTACTAACTAGAGTATTGTTGTTATCAAGTAGCATGTGTTTTGTAGGGCAAAGTAGGCTAGTGTGTATGTGACCGGAGAAAAAAGATGAATTTTGGGCAAGTTGTTGATAACGGAACAGGTCTTACTTTGCTTCCAAATGGAGGGAGAAATTCCTTTGCTTACCTCAGGGTGCAGGGAAAGGCAGTCCCATGTATCTCTACCTGCTCCTTTGACCTGCCTTCTCTTCTGCGCGTGCTGGTTTACTCTCTCTTTCGCCTGCAACAACACGTAGATGGATTTCTTGGCGTGAGAACTGAGAAGAGAATGCCAGGGTCCTAACACACACCCAAGGAAACGTTACTACTACCTATGTGCTAAGGACCTCTCTGAAATTCTCGCGTTCCAAGCAAGCTCTAAGAGGAACCGCTAAAAATGCCTTGGGCTTACCAGAGACACGCTGCCCCGGCTTCACCTTGTTTTGCCAGAGCTTCAGCTTGGGATTGTTTTGTTTCGTATATCCTAAGCATTCGGTAGAAACAGGGTGTATGTAAATCTTTCGGATACCTCTCTTGTATAAGTAACTCTGATACTGACGACCAAAATAGTATGGTGAGTTGTCATGGCCAGGCAGCAGCAGGTTGGCTGGCAATCTGTTTCTACTTTTGTTAGATATAGGGCGATGACGCAATTTGTTGCTACTAAAAACGATACAATTGCACATTTTGTGCTTGTAACTGTAGTAGACGTTAAGCCCTATTGGCACCACCAGCTCACACGAATGGCCTAGACAAAAAATGCACACACACAGCTCTGGACAGCAAAAGATGAACACAACAGTTTTTGGTGCTACTTAACTTCACCAGCCTTTTCTATTTCTTCTCATCTTATACTAAACAAAAGACTCACTACATACCACATTACATGCAATACGTTACATGCAATAAAAATGAGTAACTGCCATGCGCTGCCCAGCTAGCAACGCACAGTACAAGCCAGCAATGAAGCGCTATCAATGACTGTTAATGCAAACGAAAAACTGAAACAAAAACTGAAACGTTACTAGACTTAAACAACATTAAGGATTATTAAACAAACACCTTCTAATCCTTGATGCACTTTCTTAATCTCGATCCTTGTGCGCAGCTCGTCACGCTCTCCGCGCCACATCTGCGCCGCCCGTCGTGCCTACTAGTGCTGCCGTTTCTAGCCATGATGATGCTATTATATGCAAATAAACACTAATGCTACATGCAAAAACTAATTAAGTCAAGATTATAGCTAACAATTTCCCCCCTAATATTGACATGCCGACTCACTATTGCGGATCGCTCACAACCTCTTGCCATGCACATCGGCTTTCTCCTTATTGCCACACACAGCGGCTCGTTTTGCATGACTCATCGCGCCATTCGCGGTCTTCAACACTTATCTTCAAGAAGTTCCGTCTTCCCACTCGGCACGGGTTAGCAACACAAGTTTCCTTTATGTGCCGTCGAATCCATGCTCGCAGCCGCTTCTCTACCACGTGGTGCACTCCGCCTTGAGGGGCAGTACAATTGCCCTCGCCATGTGGTCACACTTGAGGGATATTACAGTCGTTCCCGCCATCCGTGACCATGAACATGGGCTTTACTGTAGCCCATGCATTTTGCAGTTCTTCTCGTCGGGACATGGAGATGGACAGTACATTCGTCCATCTTGCCTTGCCGGTTGACGACGATGTTCCTTAGTAGCAGGTATTTGGGAGACATACCTTTCAGACCCACAACCATATTGTAAGAGTTTGTGGTCTCATATTGCTTCTGAAGCTCGGAGTTCATGGTTGCAAGCATAAGGCAGTGCACATCGACTACGTCATTGCAATGCTTCTCATAAGCATTCTTTTCAGTTCGAGTAACATCAACATTCGGTTCCTCAGGATAAGGACTCTCTAGAACATATTCCTTGTTTTCTTGTTTGAGAACAATTTTCAGATTACGAAACCAGTCAATAAAGTTGGTTCCATTCAGCTTTTCTTTCTTAAGAATAGATCACAAATTATAGGTAGGTGCAGAAGAAGTAGTAGGTGCCATGATCTACAATAGAAATATATGCAAAAATTCAACACTATGTTTATATAAGATCTTCTATTAGACACTCATGTTGGTGGTTATGTTCGACCAGTCTACGATCAGCTCGTATCACCATACGAATAGTCTGAACCTAGTCATATCACCATATGACTAGTTCATACCTGGTCGAAGTTAATCATCAATAGTCAATAAAAGATGCTCCCACTATATGTTCTAAACCATGTTTCCCTCTAACATCATATAGTGAGTTCAAGATCCAAAAATCATTAAGTCCTAGTGAGGTTTGGCATCACAGCTAAAAACCTACTGATTTTAGGTAGGCAACCTCTTGCCAATCATATCACATATGACTCTTGTTTGTTGGGCGGCATCTCTATGCCCCGACGACCAACATTATGCCCCAAGGCCCAAAACTTTTTTGATAACCTTGTCAAGTTAAACCAACACTATGTATGTGGGTGTCCGACACCCACCCCATCTTAGTAAGATAGTCAATGGCACTCTACTTTGGTAGACCTGCCAATTAACGATCAAAATCGTGATAGGCGCAGCAATTGGAAAGGCATCAAATTAACTTAATTTTTCTTGAGGGACATTATTCTACCATGTTAAAACATCTAATGATAAAACATGATTAATAGCATGACAGGAATAAACATTCACAGATAATCAAATTAAACTGTAAAATAGTATAGCCCTTAACATGACGATCTCCATCACCATGCTTCCTGTCCTCCGACCATCATGCTTGAAATCTCCGACTGCAATCATCTACTAAGTAACGACTCCTAAAAGTTAGTAATGAATTACATAGGATAATATCAAACATCACATGTCAGTACGGAGACCGTTATACAATAATATGTAGCTCGATGGCTATCTCACAGCATGACACGCAGGCCATGAAAATCCATTCATGCATCACATACACAATGGGCCATACTATTCACATCGATCCCTGCAAAAATGAGTTATGCATAGAATACAATTCTATTGGGTGACATGAACACATACCACTATATAACACGGCTATGACCACAGTGGTCCCGCTAGCTGGTTAGTGGGTGGGATTCGAAGGGGCAGCGCCCCTCGCTAGTCGATGACAGCGCGCTCAGAAATTTTTTCGGGGACATGAATCTTATTCATGTAACCGAGACTCAGAAATCATCGTATTAATCATATTAACCCTATTCTGAACCAATCTGATCATTATCTTGATACAACCACACACTGCGGCATACTCCGATGGCGAAATTCCGATCAATAGGAGTATCATGCAGTGCGGTTATGAACAAGCGCAATTAACCATCTGTTCCTTTTAGCTCACACCTCCTTGTAACCCATCTGCTGCCGCCAAAAAACCCGATCGATCTTATCAACCAGTTCCTAGACCGTTCCATCCATATAGAGTGATCCGGGTTACCAGACCAAACTAGTAATAGATCCAATCTACTACTGCCACATATCAAGTATATACGATCGATCTAGATCAAAAATAATGTAGAATAGCTCTGATACCACTGAAGGGATACGAGTAGGCTACACTAGCTAGCAATTCAAAAATTCTACCACGTAAACCAAGACACCATGCAAGAAAGAGATCATAGATCGTTACCACCAGACGTGCAGTGCAGCGGAAGAAGAGTTGGAGCAGCCTAATCCAACGAAAAGTGCGTCGATATAGTGGTCGTAGTCGATCGTCCAATGTCAAGCACGCCGATGCAGTGGTCGTAGTCGATCATCCAGCGTCCTCGCGAGTCGATAGTCTCCTCCAGCAACCGCAGTAGCAACTCTACAGTATCCACATGTCCAGGAAAGGAACATCGTACGCCGGTATGCTAGCACCAACTCGCACGGCAGGGCTCTCTCAAGAAGATGGCGGCTAGGGTTTTGGTGTATTAACTCATGTGTATCGCCTATTTCCCAATAGCCTCAAGCATCTCCTTATATAGTGCCCATGACGGATGTCAGGACCTGGAAATACATCTCAGGAACCCTCTGTGTATTCTAAACTAGTCCCAGATCAGTAGCTAGCTCACATAGGAAACAGTGATGAAATACAATCCATTCATTCGATTTAACTAAAAAGATCTCAAAGTAACAAATAATAATAATAACTAGACCTTATGGTCAACGTTTACTTAACTTGCCACACAAGGCTAAAGAAACAAATAAACACTTGCAGCGGAACAAAACTCTTGAAAAGGACAATCATCATGCCCATGCCCACCATCAATCGAGTGGAGAACGCATCCTAATCCACAAAATCTTCAAAGTCCTCCTTCTGAAAGAACTCTTGAGCAGCTTGATATTCTTCAACTGATTCAACAAAGGCATAAGCAGTGAATACATAAAGCATTCAGCAAGCCATAGAGAAATGTATGCAAATAATATTCATGCACGGCCTGAATAAGGTTAGTTGTATGGTTCTTTTGTAGAAAGCAGCATTTACGATAAATACAGTAAATAGATTGAAATGCGTAGTTGAAAACAATAATAAATAATTAAACATTTTCTTTGAAACAACCAGTGAACTCCCCATTCACTTCCCAACCAAACTAATGATAAGTGAATCCCCAATTCACCAATCGATACAGACCACCAAGTGAATTACCTGTTCACCAAATAAACATTATATTCATCAAGTGAACATCTCATTCACACTCTGACTCATTTTATAAGAAACTCTATCTCCCATGTGAAATCCCCGGACATGTCCATAACCGAGGACGTGGCTATTCGAATAGATCAATTGAAACTCTATAGAGGTTGTACACTTTACCCACAAGATATAACTAGTGTAGCAAGCACTAATCATAACAAAACCTTTGAGAGGTTTCATCTCAACAATTGACTCTCCCGTTGTACCTACAGCCACCCAAAACCTCATCGTGGTCGACATAGAACGTTGGACAGGGATGCGGCGAACCGTCCCGCGATGTGACCTTAGAAAGGGATACACACCTCCACCCAAATACTACCTGAGTAGTCAAAAGCCAAAACTCAACAACCTACTAGGTTAGACCCATCCCATCAGGCATGTGGTTGTACGAAAGGCCTAGTTCAATGGCGCATAAGATTAAGTCCTTGACAAGTTACTCAGGCGAGAATACTACAGACCAACAGCGTGTTGAAACACCCCCACTATCCACCAACCACTCGCCTGAGCAAAAACTATTTTGTTTAACCAAGATCAATGACACACCCTGTCATGGTACACAAATTTTAATAACAACATTGGCTAAACACCACGATTCCATATTTCATTAAGTCAAGATTAATCATTATGACACATGTGATGATAAACCCATCGTAACTAAGCTGAACTAAGCATCTATACGATACCCATGTTGGTGATACAAATATGTCCAACTAAAATTATCCATACTAGGGTGACAAAGGATTCATGGCATTCAAATAATCAAAGGAGGCATAATGATAACAGGTAATAACTAATCCCAAAATAATTTGTATAAAGATAGCATGCAATTGTATAAAACAATATACTTTTGAAATTATAGGTTCAATATGATCAAAGGACTATGGCTTGCCTTGGAATAAATCCTAGGATTGATCTTGATCTTGGTATACTCCTCCTTGCTCAAAACTTCCCGAAGTATCAACGTCGAAAGCATCTAGGCTCCTAAAAATTGTTTTGGTAATTAATGATAATATGTGAATATGGGATTAACATGTTTATTGAGTATTTACAAGGTTAAGTCCCATTGATGAATTTGATGATGTAAAGATGCATGCCAAAGGATAACATGAAGATCTACATGGCTTGACGACAAGGTACAAATAGTCTAGGATCCTTTTATGTTTTATCGGTCTTAGGAGATTTGGTTTAAAGACTGGATTATAGGTTAAATGTCATACTATTAAGAGGGATCTTGGCTAGTAGCTTGATAGCATGTTCTTGTGCCTTATGGATTAATTTAGGATCATACATGCATTTGAATTCTCTTTTAATTTGAAAGCTTTGTGCACTTTGTCTAAAATCGGTAGTCTGCTAGATTCTCCTTCTTGGTTGTACCTTCATCTGATATGACCGATATTTAGTTGGTGGTTGAATAAAAATAGAACCAGTGCATTTTGGCTCAGAACCTCTCTTTAGTTTTCGGTTGAACCGCATTTGGAAGCGGTTAAACCGCGCTACGGTTGTACCGATTATTATATGGCGGTTCAAGAAAACCAGAACAAATGTAAATTCAACCTAGAGCTCTCTGTGATTTTCGGTTGAACCGCATTTAGGAAGCGGCTGAACCGCGCTGCGGTTGTACCAATTCTTATAAGGCGGTTCATATTTTCCAGAGAGCTTGTCATTTCAGCAGATTTGGAAACCCTACAATCGGCTGTACTGCGCTTCAATATGGTTCAACCGAGCGATGCAGTTGTACCGCAAGTTACTTGGCGGTTGTACCGGACGGCAAATTCCAACGGCTATGTCAGAGTAATAAATGCCACCGTTCTAGCCGTTACGGGCTTCTGACGCAAAATGCGGTTCAACCGGGCTCTTAACGCCGGTTGTACCGAATCTGTCTGAAAGTTGGGGATTTGATCCCCAACGGTCATAATTGTTGGTGGGGGGGGGGTACCAACTGCCCTTGGACAGGTTGCTACTGAACATTTAACATCCTTAGAGCCTTGGAGCCAAGTGCATTCACTCAACACCCAAAATTCTCTTGTGCATTCATTGGTTGGTAGTTGAGTTCATTCAAGTGCATCAATTCATTCTAGATTGATCCTATTGCACTTGAGCATCGTCAAGCGAAGGTCTTGGTTTGTTACTCTTGGAGTTTTACCGAACTCCTAGACGGCCTTGGCGGTGGAGCACAGTGATCTCTTCAAGAAGATTGTGAAGAGGCCCGGTGCAAGTTTGTGAGTGGTTTGGTGTTCGCCATCTTCGGAGCGGAAGAAGAACAACCATAGTGATCGAGGGAAGGCTTAATTCGTGGAGCCGGCTTGAGTTGTCAAGCTTTCTCAACGTGGACTAGTGAAGACCGGCAAGTCTTCGATACCACGGGAAAACATCGTTGTCTCATTGTGGTTATTTCTAGTCTTTACATTTCCGCATTTATATTTCTAGCTTGTTTATTGTGATTAAAGTGCCTAGCTAGAAGTATAACTTGTTTAGACTAAGTTATTAATTGGCTTAAATTGTTAAATTGTTAAAAAGTTTAAAAACCTCCTATTCACCCCCCCTCTAGTCGGTTATCCTTGATCCTACAAGTGGTATCAGAGCTTGGTCTCTCATTGATTTAGACTTAACCGTCTAAGAGAGAAAATGATGGCTAGTGAGGGAATGGCTTTAGGTAGGGCTCCTGTATTTGATGGCTCAAATTATGCTTATTGGAAAATTAGAATGTTAATTTATTTAAAGGCCATGAGTCCAAGCATTTAGAGAATCGTAAATGAGGGTTACGCTATGCCCCTTAATCCACTAGAACTCATGGATCAAGATACGCGTAATGCTCATTTAGATGCTCAAGCTATGAACGCTCTTTTTGGCGCTTTGAACGCGGATGAGTTCAATAGAGTGAGCAACCTAGAAAATGCTCATGCTATTTGGACAACTCTCTCAGAAATCCATGAGGGTACATCCACGGTCAAAGAAGCCAAATTGCATAGGCTTCGGATCAAATATGAGACATTCATAATGTTGCCTCATGAAAACATCAATGAGATGTATTCAAGACTTAACAACATTGTGAATGAGCTCAAAGGTCTTGGAACTAACCTTCTTGATGTTGACATTGTACGCAAGATGCTTAGGGCTCTTCCGGATAAGTATAAGACATTGGTGACACTATTCCTCAACTCTCCCGAGTTGCCAAGGATGACACCAACGGGGCTTTTGGGCAATCTCATCGCAAATGAGTTGTTCAAAAAGGACAAAGAAGAGCTTTTGGAGACATTATCCTCAAAGAAGAAAATTACCGCTTTCAAGGCCAAGGCAGAATCAAGTGATGATGAGGATGAAGAAGAAGAGTCCGACGAGGAGTATGCACTCCTTCTAAGAAGAATGAAGAGGGTCATGAAGAGACGCTCTAATAGAAGCTACAACTTCGATAAGTACAAAAAGGGACAATCATCAAGTGAAAAGAAGCGTTATAGCAACATTCGATGCTATAATTGTGAAAAAAGGGGCACATTGCTTCTCATTGTCCCGAAAAGAAGGAAGACAAGGACAAGTCTTACAAGAAAAAGGAGTATAACGGCAAGAAGAAGATTTTCAAGAAGCTTCACAAAAGTGGCAAGCATGAAGCTCACATTGGAGAGTGGGATTCAAATGATGAGTCAAGCGACTTCGATTCTGATTCCGATGAGTCCCCCAAGAACAAGGGACTAGTTGGCATTGCAATCAAGGAAGCACCGTCGTTATTCTCCACTCCCACTTGCCTAATGGCTAAAGGAGATAAGGTAAAATCCATTGATAATAATGAACCAACCTATGATGAATTAATAGATATGCTAGTTGACTTAAATGAATATCTTGGAAAAGAAAAGTCAAAATATAAGATCTTAAGTAAAGAACATATTTCTCTAAAAGATTCTTATGCGGGGCTAAAGGAAGCTCATGACTTACTTATCCAAGAATATTTAAGCAAGTCTTGTTCTAGTATAGGAATTACATGCAATATACTTGATGATATGCCTAGTATAGAAATTGCTAAAACTAGTGCATCCATTTCGTGTAATGATCCTATTGCTATGCCATGTTGCTCTAGTATTAATGTTAATCATGATAATGTTGAGCATAAAGATGCAAAGCTTATTGTTGAGAACAATGAGTTAAAGGAACAAGTGACCAAGCTAAGCAAAAGCTTGGAAAGGTGCTTCAAGGGTAAGGCTACTCTTGACAAGCTTTTGAGTGAGCAAAGATGCTCATTCAATAAGGAAGGTCTTGGGTATGTGCCTAAGACAGGAAAGAAGCCGGCAAACAAGCCCACAAGATTTGTAAGGCAAAATGGTAAGTATTGCAATAAGTGTCGGGAAATAGGACATGTGCAACAAAATTGTCCTAAGGGTAAGATTCCATCTCTTGGTATATATGATTCATGCTATATGCTTAGAAAGACTAAGGATGGTAAAGTAGTTGCTCGTTTTGTTGGCACTTCAATTTTAGGCGCTAAAAAGAATGCTATTTGGGTGCCTAAATCCTTTGTTACTAACCTCCAAGGATCCAAACAAATTTGGGTACCTAAAAGAACTTGATTCTTGTTTTATAGGTGAACTATAAAACCGGTGGAAAATATTGGGTGCTTGATAGTGGATGCACTCAACACATGACCGGTGATAGAAAAATATTCACCACATTCGAGAGTGGAAAATGAGTAGACAAGATCACATTTGGCGACAATAGCAAAGGAAAGGTAATAGGATTGGGTAAAATTGCTATCTCCAATGATCTTTCCATTTCTAATGTATCGTTGGTAACATCATTAAATTTTAATTTGTTATCCATTGCTCAAATATGTGATCTTGGACTAATTTGTTTATTCTCAAGTGAAGGTGTAACCATCTCTAATGTAAAGGATAACTCTTTAGCTTTTAAAGGTTTTAGATTTGGAAATCTCTATTTGGTTGATTTTAGTTTAAGTGAATCGTGTTTAAAAACTTGTTTAATGGCAAAAACCTAATTGGGTTGGCTTTGGCATAGAAGGCTAGCTCATGTTGGAATGATTCAACTCAAAAAGCTTTTCAAACATGATTTAGTTGTAGGCTTGAAAGATGTGAAGTTTGAGAAAAATAGACTTTGTAGTGCTTGTCAAGCCGGTAAACAAGTCGCTAATTCTCATCCTTCCAAAAGTATCATGTCAACTTCTAGACCATTGGAACTCTTACATATGGATTTGTTTGGGCCAACAACCTATAAGAGTATCGGGGGAAATAGCTATTGTTTAGTCATTACGGATGATTACTCTAGATATACATGGGTATTCTTCCTAGATGATAAAAGTGAAACCTCCGGGATTTTCAAAAGTTTTGCAAAAAGGGCTCAAAATGAATTTGATTTCAAAATAAAGAAAATCCGTAGCGATAACGGTTCCGAGTTCAAAAATACTAAAGGTGAAGACTTTTGTGATGAACTTAGAATAAAGCACGAACTTTCCACAACTTACACTCCGGAACAAAATGGAGTTGTAGAAAGGAAAAATCGTACATTAATTGAAATGGCTAGGACAATGCTTGATGAATATAATACTTCCGATAGTTTTTGGGCGGAAGCTATTAACACCGCTTGTCATGCCATAAATCATTTTTACTTGCACCGTCTTTTGAAAAAGACTTCCTATGAGCTTATTGTAGGGAGAAAATCGAACATCTCTTATTTCCGTGTTTTTGGTTGCAAGTGTTATATTTTGAAGAAGCCGCTCAGGACTCAGCTCCTCTAGCTCCACTTCCAGTGTCTTCAGCTCCTGCTCAGGCCTCGTCGTCTCTGGATCCCGCTTCTCAGGATCCTTCTCCTCAGGACCCCGTCGCTTGAGATGTTTTTGGTATCTTGATGCCAAAGGGGGAGAAGTGAGAAGACAATATGTGAAGACATAGATTTAGGGGGAGCATCTTCTTTTGCTAAATATTACCATATATGGACTTATGTGTTTTGTAATGTGGTTTTATTGTTGAACTTGTTGAACCTCGTATGCTTGTAATAGTTTATAACTATGTCACTTTGTTGCTCTTAATGTTGAACTGTTGAATATTATTTATGCTATTCTCATGAAATGCAATCCATGTTATTGTCATATTTCATTGTTGCATTTCCCTCAAGTTCAATCATGCTAAAGAAACTCCGCCAAATTTTTTTTAAAAAAAATTTTCTCTTCATGTGCTTGCAAAATTCTCTATCATTTATATGCACATGTTTAGAGGGAGCTTTCTTTAAATTGGATTTAACAAGGAAATAATTCTCTAATATCTTTAAGCTTATTGCAAGAATTATTTTGCTGTTAAGTCATCAAAAGAATATACACTCTAGTATATTCAAAACAATCTTTCTCTCACATATTAGGTGTGTTGTCATCAATTACCAAAAAGGGGGAGATTGAAAGCATCTAGGCCCCTAAAAATTGTTTTGGTAATTAATGATAATATGTGAATATGAGATTAACATGTTTATTTAGTATTTACAAGGTTAAGTCCCATTGATGAATTTGATGACGTAAAGATGCATGCCAAAGGATAACATGAAGATCTACATGGCTTGAAGACAAGGTACAAATAGTCTAGGATCCTTTTATGTTTTACCGGTCTTAGGAGATTTGGTTTGAAGACCAGATTATAGGTTAAATGTCGTACTATTAAGAGGGATCTTGGCTAGTAGCTTGATAGCATGTTCTTGTGCCTTATGGATCAATTTAGGATCATGCATGCATTTGAATTCTCTTTTAATTTGAAAGCTTTGTGCACTTTGTCTAAAATCGGTAGTACCGCAGTTTTCACTGCGATTGTACCGCTCTGTGCGGTATGACCTATATTTAGTTGGTGGTTGAATAAAAATAGAACTAGTGCATTTTAGCTCAGAACCTCTCTTTAGTTTTCGGTTGAACCGCATTTGGAAGCGGTTAAACCGCGCTGCGGTTGTACCGATTATTATATGGCGGTTCAAGAAAACCAGAACAGATGTAAATTCAACTTGGAGCTCTCTGTGATTTTTAGTTGAACCGCATTTGGGAAGCGGCTGAACACTACTAGCGGTTGTACCGATTCTTATAAAGGCGGTTCATATTTTCCAGAGAGCTTGTCATTTCAAAGATTTGGAAACCCTACAATCGGTATCAGTGTCTGCGCTTCAATACGGTTCAACCGGGCGATCGCGGTTGTACCGTAAGTTACTTAGCGGTTGTGCGGACGGCAAATTCCAACGGCTATGTCAGAGTAATAAATGCCACCGTTCTAGCCGTTACGGGCTTCTGACGCAAAATGCGGTTCAACCGGGCTCTTAACGCCGGTTGTACCGAATCTGTCTGAAAGTTGGGGATTTGATCCCCAACGGTCATAATTGTTGGTGGGGGGGGGAGTACCAACTGCCCTTGGACAGGTTGCTACTGAACATTTAACATCCTTAGAGCCTTGGGGCCAAGTGCATTCACTCAACACCCAAAATTCTCTTGTGCATTCGTTGGTTGGTAGTTGAGTTCATTCAAGTGCATCAATTCATTCTAGATTGATCCTATTGCACTTGAGCATCGTCAAGCGAAGGTCTTGGTTTGTTATTCTTGGAGTTTTGCCGAACTCCTAGACGGCCTTGGCAGTGGAGCATAGTGATCTCTTCAAGAAGATTGTGAAGAGGCCCGGTGCAAGTTTGTGAGTGGTTTGGTGTTCGCCATCTCCGGAACGGAAGAAGAACAACCATAGTGATCGAGGGAAGGCTTAATTTGTGGAGCCGGCTTGAGTTGTCAAGCTTTCTCAACGTGGACTAGTGAAGACCGGCAAGTCTTCGATACCACGGGAAAACATCGTTGTCTCATTGTGGTTATTTCTAGTCTTTACATTTCCGTATTTATATTTCTAGCTTGTTTATTGTGATTAAAGTGCCTAGCTAGAAGTATAACTTGTTTAGACTAAGTTATTAATTGTCTTAAATTGTTAAAAAGTTTAAAAACCTCCTATTCACCCCCCCTCTTGTCGGTTATCCTTGATCCTACAAACGTCTACTCGCAAATAAGCAAATAAAACAAATAAATAAATAACAGAGACAAAACTAACTCCAAAAATTAAATAAAAATCTTAGATAAATAGATCTTGAATTTAGATGAATTTAGAAATTTGAATGGATTCAATCGGAGTTCGGATGCAAAAGATATGGGCTTTGGAAGATTGAAACCCTAAATAAATACTCTAAATTGGATTTATAGAATATTTTGAATTACTTTTCTATTGAAAAATCGAATAATGATGTGACCCTAGTGTCAGCACCGAATTTCAGAAATAAAAACAAATCAAAAAAACCCTACTAAGACTGACAATGGGCCCTCGATCTATAGACCAAGTCCACTCAAGGGTTTATGAGTCTACGGGTGTATGGCTCACGGAATAGTGGCTCTAACTAGTAGGGACCATATGGCAGAGAAAGGGCTCATGAAGAACTAGGTTTAGATGGGTTTGGATCTGAGTTGGATTTAGATGGCACATCAGCGCTAACGTGGAGGCGACGGGGCTGCCACGCGAGCGACACATGAACACCCGGGCTAACGTGGAGGTTGACTCGGCTATGACGCAGGCGACGCCGTCAGCACCGACGAGGTTCTCTGACCCCGGCGACAACAGCGAGCGGCGGCGTGGAATCGGGCGGGGTGCACACAACAGGTAGGGCTTGCTAGTGCATTCACCCCGGTTTACTTTTTGGCTCAGGAGGTCGACGAGGATCATCGGAGTTGATGACGAAGCGAAGGACGAAGAGCGATTTTGTCGGGGATGAGCTCCAGCGACTCTTCGGGGTAACAAAGGGGTTCCTAAGGAGGCGGCTGTGACAAGGATGACGATGGTGTAGACCACGGAGGTGGAGCACGGCCGACGGCGGCAGAATTCAAGTTTTAGGTCTTCGGCTATTGAACCCTAATTCTCAAATTGAGGCGACGCTGAAGCTTTAGGGGGAAAACGAGGTGGGGATTTGGTATGAGGAGGTCCCGGCGATGCTTGGGGTCCCTTTTATACCCTGGAAGCATGACCGGATAAGGAAACCCTAAAAAGAGTCCGAGGCGACCACGAGATAGAGTTAGAGATAGAAGGTGATACGGGATTTGATTTCACCGGATTCGGTTGCGGAAAAGAAAAGGATAGAGTTTGATGCGTTTTTTTAGAGCAAATCAATTAGAGATTGCTTTTGTCGGACGAGGCTTGAGCTTCGGCCAACCATGGCGTTTTCGGACAACGCGTGCGCGAAGGAGCTGGAGGAAGGAGACGATGGTGTGGGCCCCACCAGGCAGAGGGAGAAAAAGGCGATGTGAAGCGAGCTTATGAAGAAGGGTGGCGGTTGGGCAGCGCCACGAAGATAAATGGGCCGAAGTGAAACAGGTTAATGAGAGGTGACTTTCGGCCCAAGAGATAATCCGAGATTTTAATTAGTTTTCTTTTTAGAAAATAGCAGAAAATCCAAATAGCAATTAGAAAATAGCAAATACACTCGGAAAATTCTAGAAAAATCTAGAAAATATATCCAAGCACACATAATCCAAACAAAATAATTTTGATAATAGTTGATGTTGACATTATTCATATTAAATTGTTTTTGAACTCTGAAAATTCCAATTAAGCTTTTAACTTTACAAGAAAATTCAAATGGTTATTTTTCTTTTTAAAACTTCAAAATAGACCAAATTTTTGGGATGTTACAATGGATCCTATCCGAACACGTTTATTCTAACCCGTTAAGTGTGTGACTCATTAGGTTCATGTGTAATCAGTTGTGACTTGAAAACTCATTTCCGATCACGAGTCGTTAGCGGCTCCTAGCAGGACATAACGATTCCCGAATACACACGAATTATATCGGACGAACCTTAGTGCAATATGATCTACGACCAGGTCCTTATCACTAACGACTAGCTCGTATCTCTATATGACCAACTCATATTTGGTCTTGACCAATTCGTAACTCCTTACGACCAGGTTTCGACCACTTAGTGATTATGTTTGACCAGCCTATGACTAGCTCATATCTCCATACGACTAGTTCGTATTTGATCGAACTGAAAGACCTACTCGTGTATTCTCCATTTGCCTCACGATATCTGGTTGAACTCCAGTTGAGATATTATATCATCCATGGAGATATGGACTGTTCAATACTTTCTCGATCAAGTGTCGGATAACTTCATATGGTCGAACACTTCGATCACTAGTGGCATGGTCATGCACTTTCTTTATCTGACCACATCGAGGGGCCCAGAGATATCTCTCCTGTTATGTTAAGAGGAGCAAATCTCATATCCGACTAGTCACATTCCTCCGCATGTTTCATAGCATACCCAAAAGCTATCTTTATAACTAACCAGTTACGGAGTAGCGTTTGGCAACCCCTAAGTGCACTATTACACATGTAGGAAACCATGCTGATCTCAGGTCTAAGAATTATACATCATCATTTCTTGAGACCAACTGATGACACAAAATTATAACAATCTCAACAGTGTCTCAAAGTGGGTCAATCTAACCCCATGCTCTCTAACATATGGTCACATTATTGATTCTATATCCCTATGTCCATGACCGGTGAAACATGGTCATCAATCAATACATGTGCTGGTTGATAAGTCATTAGTGTTCCGACCAGTGACATCCGACCAAGGATACATTTAGAACGACATCATATAAATTAAAAGAGTTTCACCAACAAGTCACATACCTGTTAATCTTTATAATCAATGATTCATTTAAGGAACAAAATAACATTTATTCAATAACTCATAAACATAGACGTGATACAATCATCTCCATGATTACCTCTAGGGCATATCACCAACAGTAAGTAGCCCACCACTGAAAATCGGTTCAGGCACCACTTCCCTGAGAGGTGGCCTTGGCTAATGTTACACTAATATATTTATAAAATATTGTAACAGCACAGTATTACGAAAGTATTTCTTACGACAAATCTAACAATATCATCTTAATATGACCAATCTAAATATTTTTAAAAATACTATTGATCGAAGGTTTGGCTGCTTCAAGTGAAAAAGTGAAAGTAAACGAGAGAAACGGAGGGAGCAGTAAATTAATCAAAGGCGCTCGGGAGCCATAGGTCGGTTACGCCCATTGACCATCGGGTCGGCCCGGCCATATATTTCAAACAGTAGGCGGCAATCGGGTCAATAATAGAAGAAACAAGCAACCCTAGAGAAGAGAAGATGCCAACACTTGCTCCTATATAGCCCCCCTCTCCCTCTGCCCATCCCCATCTCCGCCGCAACGCGCCCTCTCCTAGTCTCCTCCTCGGGGGAGCGCCTGTCTCCATCTGTTAAATCTCGTGCAGATCTCTGCTGCTCCTGTTTGCTTCCGCCTCTCCTCTTGTAATTTGGATTCTGGGGGAGCTGTGATTCCTCCTGTGTGGTTATTTGATTTGATTTGTGAGATGTATTCTTTGTGCTTGGTTGATGCGGGGCTTTCTTCAAGGTGGTGTGCTGTTAGTTTGGGGATCCCTTTCTTCTGCTGTTGATATTTGTTGGGAGGGAAGCTGAAAAAAAGGCGATGATGAGAGAAAGTATTTAGTCATGCACCACTCTGAATAAGAGATCCCTCTCTTTGTGCTGACAAACTAACTAACTACCCATTTTACATCTGAGCCTCCTCGTGGAAAGAAACTTCTCGCTCTTGTTTACACCTGTTTTGTTTGTTGGTTTTTCTCTTCTTAGATGTCAGAGGAATTCATCTGGATGATTTATGTTTTCTTGGGCTTTTTTGAGTGTTGAGAAACTGTTTTTGGCTCCTTTGCGTTAGATAATTTTTGTGTGGAAAAAGGAATTTTGTGAGGATTGGGGAAAGAAAGAGAACCAGATGATGTGGGTTTGCCTTTTTGGCGATCCAGCCATGATGCGGACTGAAATTTCTTTGAGGTCAAATCTACTTGCCGCTGATGGTTCCTGCTTCCAGCCCTCCATATCAAAAATGTTTTGCAGTTCACAAGGATTGCGAGTGCTCTTTTTCTGCTTGATGTTTTGTAATTCAAATACACTCGGCGTTGTTGTGCGGTTCATGGAATCTGAATTTGTTCACCCTATTTGACACAAAAAAATCAAGTGCGAATTTAAGAAAATGTTTCAGATCCAAATTGCCAAGATGAAACCTGAAGATACGGTAATGGATGCGGGTCCTCCGCAATGACGAGTTTTTTTTAAATAATATTATTTTAAAAGATAATTATAAAAATAAATAGTAGTCTCAGAAAATTACAAAATTGTGCTTGAATGAACAGTGTCCTGTCATGGGAAAACCGTAAAAATAAGTACAGTGTCAATTTAATTAGGGTAAAGTCTATTTTTCAATCTCGAATTTTTTAAAAAGTCTGAAAAACAACCTTAAAATCGAAAACCAGACATCATAAGCTCTCCACGTTTGCAAACCGGACAAAATAGGCTCCGCGCCTCTTCCATCCTTGTTTTGTGCTGATGTGGCGGTCATAGGATGTTTACACTATCTTGTGTTCTTGTGCATCTAAATTAACGCCAAACCTACCAAAATCTTATATCCTAGCGGCTAAGCCGCAGTGGAGGAGGTTGTGCGTGATGTTATCCTTGGCCTGCTTGGCGGCCTCGGAGCGCACGGGGTTCTTCAGTGAGGTCTCGTCGTCAATGAGCTCATACAGGAGCTCCGGCTCGAGCTCCTTGCCGCGCAACTCGCAGATGTTGTGCAGGACGCAGCAGGCGCCTAGCCCCATGGGGAGGTCCTAGAGCTTCACCTCCGTGCGCTTCTGGAGGCACACCCATCGTGCCTTGAGACGTGCAAACGCCTCCACGGCCACACGCCGGAGGTCGCTGACCTTCTCGTTGAAGGCGTGCTGCGCCCACGTTAGGTTCTGGTGTGTGTACGGCACGAGCACCCAATCCATGAGCGGGTAGTCAGCGCCGCCGAGCAGCCAGCGTCGTGCATCATCCCCGCCGCGGCCTGTTGGTACAGCATGGACTTCTCTAGCACCTGGTCGTCCGGCATGGAACCCGGCCAGCCGATGTAGACGTCGGTGAATGCGCCGTTGGGGCCGACCACCCCTTGGAGCGTGATGGAGTAGGATGTCTTTTGGTTGCGCTCCGTGTGGCGGCTATTGAAGTAGGCGGTGACGGAGATCTTGGGCGCGATGATGGGGATGTGGGTGGTGTACATGGCGCCAATGACGCCCGGGACGCCGAAGTTCCTCTCGAAGCTCTCCTTGAATCTGGCGGCGGCGGTCTGGTCGGGCCACTGGAGGAAGCGCGGCATGAGGACGGACTTGATGACGACGTAGACCTCGAGAACGAGCTTGTGGCAGGTGTAGACCTCCCTCCCTCTCCATGCCTCCCCTGAGCCACCTCCTCCGCCCCCCTCTCCATGCCCCCCAAGCCGCCCCCGCCGCCTCCGCCTCATCAACTCCCTCCTCAATGGCCAGCGCCGCCTCCCCCCACCCTCGCATCGTGGCCTCGCCTCCCTTCCTCACCTCCCTCCTCGTTGCCACCTCACCCCACCCACGTCCTCCCCTGCCGCCTCCCTTCTCCTTGGCTGTTGCCACCGTGTCGGGACCCCGTGTATGCAACCCCAGGACCTCTGTGTATTCTGAACTAGTCCCATGATCAGTAGCTAGCTCACACAGTTACAACATTGGTGTAATCATAACCACACAACCAAACTATAGATGAAGCAGACAAATTAATAATATTAAGCAAAAGGGACCTTATGGTCAAGTCTTACAACGGTTGCCACGCAGGGCCAAAGAGAACAGAGTAAACTTGCAGCGGAGAACAAAACGTCTGGTGGAGGTCACCCAATATGCCCACTAGCAATCGAGTGAGGGACGCGACCTAATTCGCATAGTCTTCAAAGAAGTTTTCTTCATAGAACTCTGAGTTCACTGGTTCACCTTCATCTGCTGATTTAAACAGAGGGCGCAAGGCCATGAGTACTTTGAATGTACTCAGCAAGTCATAGAGAGATGTATGCAAGTAATATTCATGCAAGGCTTAACAAGGATAGCCTTATGGCTACTTTGCGGAAAGCAATATTTGACAGTAAATACAATAAGTAGATTGCAAAGCACAATTTAAAAGATTAATACATAAATAAGCAATTTTCTTTGAAACAACTAGTGAACACCCTGTTCACTTTCCAACCATCGACCATCAACAAGATTCGACCAAACCAATCCATCATTTTCGACAAAAGCTCTACCCCTTGCGTGAAATCACCAGGCATGTCCATAACCGGGGACACGGCTATTCGAATAGTTTTACACTCTGCAGAGGTTGTAGAGCTTGACCCACAAGACACAATTTCTCTAGTTTGTTCTAATATATCTATGCCACCGCCACTACCTTAGGTAAGCAGCCTAGAAACACGTGACAAGGCATTTACAAAATTCTATTTTGACTCGATTGCTTAGCTAAGGTTTCGCCTCCATCGGCCCCCTCTTGCGCCGCTCCCAACCAAAAGAACCGAACCAAGACATTGCTAATTAGTCGACCAGTCTATCCCAATCTAGACATGTGGTTGTACCAGTTGAGGCCCAGATCAATGGTTCAAGGTTAAGTCCTTAGTTGGTTGCTCGGACGAGACGGTTCCACATTCCAAGTGTGCGTTACGGCACCCACCTTTTCCACCACCCACTCGTCCGAGCATAAATCATTTTCGTTCAACCTGACCAAATGACTACCCTAGTCATGGCACAACATCTTTTAACAAAAGTGGCTCCGCCACGGTTCCATAATTTCCTTTAGTCAAATTCATCATGTTGGGTTCAACCCAGCCAGAGGACCACCCTAGTCGTGGCACCACAAATTTTAGTAAGGTGACAACAGATGTCGTGGTCTCACACAAGACCACACTTCGCATTATTAGCAACACAGGTCGTTACTACACAAGCCACAAACCATGTGCGCTAGGGCAAATAAACATTTATTGAATCATGAGATCGAGACCAACGTCTACTAGAGCATGACTAAGCAATAAAGCGTGCCCATGGTGGTAGTACAATAATGTCCAACTAGTAATTAACCATCCTAAGGTGTCCAAGGAATTATGTCATTCAAGGATACATGTCGATTGCAATTTATCAAGGAGGCATACAGCAATTAGGTAATTAACTAAACCCGAAACCATTTATTATAAAATTAGCCATGCATGTTTATATCAAACAATATACTTTTATAAAGATGGGTTCAACATGATCAAAGGTCTATGACTTGCCTTCGTTGAAGAGTAGCGATTGCCGGTTAAATCGGTCTCTGAAATCTTCCAAACGCCGGAACCTATACGCGCAAACAAAGCTAAATAAATAAAACAACTCCAAATAAAATCCAAATAAATACCAAATAAATACTAATAGGAAGACAAGGATTTTAGATGAATTTAAAAATTTGAATCACTCAAATCAGAGTTCGAATGAGAAAGTTATGGCCAAAGGAAGATAGGAAAATACATAAAATCAAGAAAAAAGATTTTCCTGATTTCTGGAATTATTTTCCTAAAGGAAAATCGATTTATTGCGCAAGCTGATGTCAGCCCTGAGGTTTTCTTTTCCGGCCGAATTATTTTCCAACGAGAAAATCCGGAAAATCAACGTCAGCAGCTGATTGGGCTGCCACGCCAGCAAAAGGGTGACGTGGCACTGACGGGGCGCCACGGGGGATGCCACGTGAGACCAGAGGCAGGCGGCGCTTCGGCCCTAGGGTTGCTTGTGAGCACGGGCGGCGGCGGCAATGAGGGCACCATGGCAAGGGAGCTCATGGCGAACACGGTCTTGCGACGGCGAGGACGCAGCGGCAACGAGAGACCGGCGGCGAGGGCGCCAGCGGCGGAGGCGGCGGCTTAAGGCGGCAGCGGCGCCCATGAGATCTGAGGACGAGGAGGCGCGCCGGTGTGCGCCAGCTGGCGATGCGGAGGTGGTGACTACTGGCGGAGGTGCTCGACAATGGCAATGGCGCGGGCTTGGAAGCCACTGTGGCGAGGCGAAAAACCTCGATTCCGCCGAGAGAGGTGGGAGAGCGGAGGGGAGGAGAGGGGAAATGGAGAGGAGGAGGAGGCGGTCCCGGGCTCTCTTTAAAGGCGGCAGGGTGCTGGAGGAGCGAGAGCGGCATGGGCGTCCATTCCGCCATTAATGGCGGCTTGACCACAAGGCATGGGGAGGAGGTATGGCACGCAGTGCGGGCGTGGCGGCGGCAGCGTGCAAGTGTCTGTGGGAGGCGAGAGGTGACCAGCAGAGACGGACGGAGTGGGTGAGGGCGGGGCATGGCGGGCGGCAGCAGGATTCATGGCGGCATGGGCGGCGTGGGCGCCTGGTCCCGAGTAGGGGACGACATGGTGGAGGCCGACACGGCGGGCCACACGCCACGAGAGAGGGGAGAGAGGGTGCGGCGAGGATGAGTCTGGCCGTCCGATTGAGATCGGACGGTGGCGAGGGGAGGGCGATCTTGGTGGGCCGCCTGGTGAAACGATGTGGTAGAAGAAATTCGCCCAAACTAAGGAGGAGATTTCCTAAGCCTTTTTCTTTTTAGAAAATACGGTAAAAGCAAAAGCAATTTTAGAAAATAGTTTAATCAGTCCAAAATTCTAGGAAAATTCACAGAAATCCTTGAATTATTTAGGACTTAGTAAAAATATTTTAAGCTTAACTATTGCTTTTAGTTTTTGCAATTAATTATTTTTTAACATAAGGCCAAAGGAAAAACCAAATTAAAATCCAACAAAACTCAACTAAACCAACTTTAATTAGTTGAGGTTTTAATTAATTCAAATTAAACTGCTTTTGAAATTCTAAATTACAATTTAAGCTTGAGAAAATTAATAAAACCAAATGGTTCCTTTTTAAGGTTTTTCAAAATTTTCAAAAAGGCCAGAAAATAGGGATGTTACAAACCTATACCCCTTAAAGGGAATCTCGACCCCGAGATTCAGGCTGACTAGAGAATAGGTGCGGGAATTCGGCCTTCAGATCTTCTTCACGTTCCCAGGTGGCTTCTTCTTCGGTGTGATTGCTCCACTGAACTTTGCAGAAACGGAGGATCTTGCTTCTTGTCACACGCTCAGACACTTCCAAGATTTTGATGGGCTGCTCCTTGTAGGTTAGATCTTCTTGCAAGTTAACTGCTTCTAACGGCATCTGCTCTTCTGGCACTCGCAAGCACTTCTTCAACTGAGACACATGAAAAACATCATGCACGTCTGACAACTGAGGCGGGAGCTCTAACTTGTAAGCAACTTCTCCTCTTCTGGCTAGAACTGGAAAAGGTCCAATGTATCTTGGTGCGAGTTTTCCACTGACTCTGAAGCGACGCATCCCTTTGAGAGGTGATACCTTCAGGTACACATGATCTCCAGGTACAAAAACTAAATCTCGGTGACAGTTATCAGCATAACTCTTACATGCAGTGCTGGCCGTTCTCAACTTTTCTCTCGATTGACTTAACTTGATCTTGACCTCTTTTAGGATGTTCGGTCCAAGTACTTGCCCTTCGCTGACTCACCAATACAAAGGTGTTCGCACTTTCTTCCATAAAGGGCCTCAAACGGGGACATCTGTAGACTTGATTGATGACTGTTGTTGTAAGAAAACTCTGCATAGGGTAGCATTTGGTCCCAACTAGTCTGGTTCTCTAGAGCGCAGGCTCTCAACATGTCTTCTAGGATTTGATTTACTCTTTCGGTCTGACCATCCGTCTGAGGGTGGTAGGCTATACTGAAATTCAGATTAGTGCCCAAAACGCTGTGTAGCTTCTGCCAGAATCTTGAGGTGAATTGGGTTCCTCGATCTGACACGATCTTCTTTGGCACTCCATGCTGACATACTATCTTGGCCATATACAATTCTGCAAGTCTGTCTCCTGAGTAGGTGGTCTTGACTGGGATGAAGTGAGCCACTTTTGTTAGGCGATCGACAATTACCCGTGATAGAATCATATCCAAATTTTAGTTCTTGGCGGACCGGTGATAAAATCCATTCGATTTCTTCCCATTTCCATTCAGGGATGCTCAAAGGTTGCAAAAGTCTAGCAGGTCTCTGATGCTCAGCTTTAACTCGCTGGCAAACATCACATTGTGCAATATACTCAGCAACTTCACGCTTCATGCTAGGCCACCAATAGAATTCCTTGAGGTCTTGAAACATTTTAGTGCTTCCAGGGTGAATGGAGTACAAGGTTTCATGAGCTTCCTTGAGTATTAACTATTTCAGTTCCTTCTGATCCGGTACACAAATACGCTTGTCAAACCATAGGACACCTTGCTCATCTTCTGAAAATCTTAAGGATTTACCCTGCTTCATGTTTCTCTTGATTTCCTTGATATCCGTATCTTCTTCTTGGGCTTTCTTGATCTGATCCTGAAGAGTCGGTTGCACTCTCAGGGCAGCTAAGTAACCTTCTTCGACTAACTCGAGCTTGAGCTTTTGAAATTCTTCGTGCAATGCTGGCTGACCTTCTTTGATCATCACAAGATTGCGGTGAGGTCTTCTACTTAAAGCATCTGCTACAACATTTGCTTTGCCTGGGTGATAATGAATTCCCATGTTGTAATCCTTGATCAATTCCAACCATCTTCTTTGTCTCATATTCAGATCCGCTTGGGTGAAAATGTACTTCAAACTCTTATGATCCGTGTAAACTTCACAACGATTACCGATGAGGTAATGGCACTATATCTTTAAAGCATGCACTACGGCAGCCAATTCTAAGTCATGAGTGGGGTAATTGACTTCATGAGGCTTCAATTGGCGTGAAGCATATGCTACCACTTTCCTTTCTTGCATCAAGACACAACCGAGACCTTGGCGAGAGGCATCACAGAAAATCTCAAAATCTTTCCGAACATCAGGCAGAATCAGCACTGGGGCGGTGGTCAAACGCTTCTTTAATTCTTGAAAACTTTGCTCACATTCTAGCGTCCAAGCAAATTTCTTTTCCTTTTTCAGCAATTGGGTAAGGGGTCTTGCTATTCTTGAGAATCCTTCTATAAACCGACGGTAGTAACATGCCATTCCAAGGAAACTTCTGACCCGAGGTACTGACTTGGGTGACTCCTAGTTGAGCACATCCTTGACTTTACTGGGGTTGACGGCGACTCCTTCTGCAGACATGACGTGTCCCAAAAAGGTAACTTCCTTCATCCAAAACTCACACTTGTCGAATTTAGCATAGAGTTGATGATCTCTAAGCTTATTCAGAACCAAGCGAAGGTGCTCTTCATGCTCTTCTTCACTCTTAGAGTAGACTAGGATATCGTCAATAAAGACAATGACAAACTTATCCAGATACTCCATGAATACTTTATTCATCAAGTTCATAAAGTGGCTTTGCATTGGTTAATCCAAAAGACATGACCGTATACTCAATGCAAATCCATATCGGGTTGAGAAAGTCGTCTTGGAATATCTTCCTTACGAATCTTCACCGATGGTAACCTCGACCTCAAATCTATCTTGGAGAACACTCGGCTCCTTTTAATCGGTCAAATAAATCATCAATCCTGGGCAGAGGGTACTTGTTCCTGATGGTGACTTCATTAAGAGAGCGGTAATCCACACACATCCGCTGGGTACCATCCTTCTTAGGAACAAAGATCACTGGGCTCCCCAGGGCGAAGAACTTGGTCGGACAAATCCTTTATCTTGCATTTTCTCAATCTGCTTCTTCAGCTCGACTAAGTCATCAACCCAAGAAAGCGGTAGGGTCTCTTGAAATGGGTGCGGTCCCTAACTAGGTTAATGACAAACTCTAGGTCCCCGTCCGGTGGCATTCCGTAACTCATCCGGAAAGACATCTGGAAATTCTCTGACTACCGGCACATCTTCCATAGATAAGGCACTAACACTGCATACCAAGGTTCCATCAAACTTTTCCGTAGCGACTTGAACTTTACTTTGATTCCATCTGGTCGACCAACGTGATGCTTCTATCACCACAATCCAAAATCGCTTGGTGATCAAGAAGCCAATCCATACCCAAAATCACATCTAGGATTTGGCATTGATAATTATAAGGTTGGCTAAGAATTCTACCCTTCTATGGTTACTTTAACCTTAGGGCAGCCTTGGTTCAGTACTCAACTCCGAACGGTGTACGAATCAACATAGCATTTTTAAGAGTCGAAACCTTTAGGCGATGCTTTGCAACAAAACTCCGAGAGACAAACGAATGGGTAGCTCGAAATCAAACAAAACGGTAGCAGTGCTGAATTTACTAGGAACTTACCCAAAGACGACGTCCCGGCTATCTGGCTTCCTCCACCGTGACATGGTTCACACGGCCTCTTCCGAAAGTCTGAGGGGCTCCACGTCCTGCTCTTGGCGTAGGGGTTCTGGTCGGGGTAGCTCCAAGGTTGAATCTGACTGGTGATGGTCCTTGCTTTTATGCGCGATTCGGCATAATGTCCCGATTCTTGACAATTGAAACAGGTGATTCTGCGGCGGGGTTGTTGTTTCTTGGTCTGCCGTTGTTGGTGTTGTTGTTGAAGCCGCGGAATCTCGGGGTAGCCGGGCGAGTCTTTATTGCGGCGTTCAAGGTGACAGAGGAACAGAATGAGCTGGGTATTGTGCATTCGTTCTGGCCCTCTGCGAATGACCTTGATGAGTACCATGCTGCATCAACTTCCTTTTATGAGATTCCGCCAGTTCGCGACGCGACTCTTCTATGAGCATGGCCTTGTTTACAAGCTGCTGGAAATTGGCATAGTCGTTGCCAACGACCTGAACCTTCAAGCTAGGGTTGAGTCCTCGCTTGAAACGCTTCTGACGAGCATCATCAGTGGCAACATCCTCAAGGGCAAAACGAGAGAGTTGCGTGAACTTGTTGAGGTATTCACTTACTGACAGGTTCCCTTGTTTCAGCTCACGAAACTCATTTTTCTTCATTTCTACCTTTCCGTTAGGGATATGAGAGAGGCGGAAAGCTTCTGAAAATTCAGTCCAAGTGATGTTCTGGTGGTTTTCATGGGCGTAAGATAGTTCTCCCACCATTCTCGCATGGCGGTGCCTTCCACCGGTGTGTAGCATACAAAACTTTCTCACGGTCATCACACCGGTAATGGCAAGCTTCTTTTCAAGAGAGCGAGCCACCATCTCAGATCCAAAGGCTCAGAGGAGCCGGATAAGGTAGGTGGATGGGTCCTCATAAATTCTGCTAGCTTTGATCGATGATAAGTCAGTGGGGTGGAGGTGGCATGGCACCGCTTGGTTGTTCTCAGTTCAAGACGGTGAGTAGAGCGGCAAATTGTCGATTCTGTTGAGTCATCATCCGTTCATATTCTCGCATCATTGCATTCATCAATCGCTACTGTGCTACCATGAACTGTCCCAAACCCTGATCCGTTGTTGCGGCTGGGGTTGGTGGCGTAACGGGGTCCACTTGTTCTTCCTGACTTGCCGAGTTGCGGGTTTGAACCATCTGCACTGATCTTCTCGGGTTTAATAGACGAGGGGAAGAAAGCACGATAGGAAAGAGGGAAAAGCACAAAGACGAGCCAGACAAGGGAGAAAGACGGGCCAACCTAATTGAGGAAAGTCGGTTTAACCCAACAAACAATAGCCGGAAAGCTACAAGAGGCAACAAAACTCAAGCCACCGATTCTATCGATACTGAAATTAAAAGGGTAATTGCACTACAAATCTATCTTATTTTGGCGGGCGACTCTAAGCAAAGCTCGATTCTATAGAGATTATCAAGATGAGAGGGTCACTTTACATTCCGAAACAAAGTTCAGAAAAGATAAGATGTCAGACTTTAAGAATGGAATAAGGAGAGATTAGCATACGATGAGCAAGAATAGAGTAAGGTGAGAGGGGAATACTATTTAAGTTAATGGTTGGTTTGATTTATAAAATAAAATTTTGAAGTTTTGACTAAACGACCATGCTAACTATGGTTACGTCCTACAGTCGATATGGCTCTGATACCACCGCTGTCGGGACCCCGAGTATGCAACCCCAAGACCCTCTGTGTATTCTGAACTAGTCCCATGATCAGTAGCTAGCTCACACAGTTACAACATTGGTGTAATCATAACCACACAACCAAACTATAGATGAAGTAGACAAATTAATAATATTAAGCAAAAGGGACGTTATGGTCAAGTCTTACAACGGTTGCCACGCAGGGCTAAAGAGAACAGAGTAAACTTGCAGCGGAGAACAAAACGTCTGGTGGAGGTCACCCAATATGCCCACTGGCAATCGAGTGAGGGACGCGACCTAATTCGCATAGTCTTCAAAGGAGCCTTCTTCATAGAACTCTGAGTTCACTGGTTCACCCTCATCTGCTGATTTAAACAGAGGGCACAAGGCCATGAGTACTTTGAATGTACTTAGCAAGTCATAGAGAGATGTATGCAAGTAATATTCATGCAAGGCTTAACAAGGATAGCCTTATGGCTACTTTGCGGAAAGCAATATTTGACAGTAAATACAATAAGTAGATTGCAAAGCACAATTTAAAAGATTAATACATAAATAAGCAATTTTCTTTGAAACAACTAGTGAACACCTGCTCACTTTCCAACCATCGACCATCAACAAGATTCACCAAACCAATCCATCATTTTCGACAAAAGTTCTACCCCTTGCGTGAAATCACTGTGCATGTCCATAACCGGGACACGGCTATTCAATAGTTTTACACTCTGCAGAGGTTGTACAATTTTGACCCACAAGACACGAATTTCTCTAGTTTGTTCTAAGATATATCTATGCCACCGCCACTACCTTAGGTAAGCATCCTAGAGCACGTGACAAGGCTTTTACAAAGTTCTGCTTTGACTCGATTCGCTCGCTAAGGTTTCGCCTCCATCTGGCCCCCTCTTGCGCTGCTCCCAACCAAAACAGAATCAACCAAGACATTGCTAATTAGTCAGCCAGGTCTATCCCAATCTAGACATGTGGTTGTACGGTTGAGGCCCAGATCAATGGTTCAAGGTTATATCCTTAGTTGGTTGCTCAGACGAGACAGTTCCACATTCCAAGTGTGCGTTATGGCACCCACCTTTTCCACCACCCACTCGTCCGAGCATAAATCATTTTCGTTCAACCTAGCCAAATGACCACCCTAGTCATGGCACAACATCTTTTAACAAAAGTGGCTCTGCCACGGTTCCATAATTTCCTTTAGTCAAATTCATCATGTTGGGTTCAACCCAGCCAGAGGACCACCCTAGTCGTGGCACCACAAATTTTAGTAAGGTGACAACAGATGTCATGGTCTCACACAGGACCACACTTCGCATTATTAGCAACACAGGTCGTTCCTACACAAGCCATAAACCATGTGCGCTAGGGCAAATAAACATTTATTGAATCATGAGATCGAGACCAACGTCTACTAGAGCATGACTAAGCAATAAAGCGTGCCCATGGTGGTAGTACAATAATGTCCAACTAGTAATTAACCATCCTAAGGTGTCCAAGGAATTATGTCATTCAAGGATACATGTCGATTGCAATTTATCAAGGAGGCATACGGCAATTAGGTAATTAACTAAAGCCGAAACCATTTATTATAAACTTAGCCATGCATGTTTATATCAAACAATATACTTTTATAAAGATGGGTTCAACATGATCAAAGGTCTATGACTTGCCTTCGTTGAAGAGTAGCGGTGCTTTGATTAAATGTCTGCGAAATCTTCCAAAACGCTTAACCTATACGCATAAACAAAGCTAAATAAATAAAAAAAACTCCAAATAAAATCCAAATAAATACTAATAGGAAGACAAGGATTTTAGATGAATTTAGAAATTTGAATCACTCAAATCGGAGTTCAAATGAGAAAGTTATGGCCAAAGGAAGATAGGAAAATACATAAAATCAAGAAAAAGGATTTTCCTGATTTCTGGAATTATATTCCTAAAGGAAAATCGATTTATTATGCATGTCGATGTCAATACGAGGTTTTTTTTTTCGCCAATTATTTTCCAACGAAAATCCGGAAAATCAACGCCGGCCGGTGACCGGCCGCCACGCCAAAAAAGGGTGACGTGGCCGACGGGCGCCACGGGATGCCACGTGGGACCAGAGGTAGGCGCGCGGCTGCCTAGGGTTGCTTGCGGCGGCCATGGCCATGGCCGGCGTAGGGCACCAGCGGCAAGGGAGCTCATGGCGAACACGCGCTGCGACGAGCGAGCATGGCAACAACGAGAGACCGGCATGAGGCGCTGGCGGCGGAGGCGGCGGCTCAAGCGGGACGGCTCCCGCAAGGATCCGAGGACGAGGAGGCAAGACTGCGCCACACACGGGCGATGCCGGAGGTGGTGACTACTGGCGGAGGGGGTGCTCGGCAATGGCAAGTGGTTCAGTGAGCTTGGTGGTGGCGAGAGAGGAGGAGAGAGGGGTGCGGGCGAGGATGAGTGCGAGCCGTCCGATTGAGATCGGATGGTGGCGAGGAGAGGCGATCTTGCACTGGGCCATGGGAGAACAATAACGGGCCGAAGAAATTCGGCCCAAACTGAGGGAGGAGATTTCCTAAGCCTTTTTCTTTTTAGAAAATACCAGAAAAGCAAAAGCAATTTCAGAAAATAGTTTAATCCGTCCAAAAATTCTAGGAAAATTCACAGAAATTCCTTGAATTATTTCGGACTTAGTAAAAATATTTTAAGCTTAACTATTGCTTTTAGTTTTTGCAATTAATTATTTTTTTAACATAAGGCCAAAGGAAAAACCAAATTAAAATCCAACAAAACTCAACTAAACCAACTTTAATTAGTTGAGGTTTTAATTAATTCAAATTAAACTGCTTTTGAAATTCTAAATTATAATTTAAGCTTGAGCAAATTAATAAAACCAAATGGTTCCTTTTTAAGGTTTTTCAAAATTTTCAAAAAGGCCAGAAAATAGGGATGTTACACACCGCCTCCTCCTCCCTCCTCCCTCACCGCCGCCACCGCCTCCCCTCCCTCAAAACGCCATCTACCTCCTCACCTGCGCCCTCTTCCGCCTCATCTGCCACCTCCAGGCGCTCAGGCTCAAGGACTTCGCCGGCTCGCTGCTTGTCGAGGTCGAGGAGAGGAAGACCAGGGTGGAGCTGGCGATAAGGCGACGATGTGAAGAAACCCCACCGCTTCCGCCCGGGCACCATCGCGCTCCAAGAGATCCGCAAGTACCAAAAGAGCACGGATCTGCCCATTCGCAAGCTCCTTTCGAGAGCTCGCGCGGAGATCGCGTGGGACTTCAAGACCGACCTCTGCTTCGAGAGCTCGCCGTCGCCAGGCCGCAGAGGCCACCGAGGCCTACTCGTCTGGCTCTTCGAGGACACCAACCTATCGCTTATCCATGCCAAGCGGCGTCACCATCATGTTTAGGGACATCCAAATGGCCCAACGATCCGGTGGGGAGAGGCGTGAGCGCTTTGTCGGTGGAGACAACAGATGCATCGAGGAGCTAGAGAACAGGAGTGAGAATCAGAGGAAGAAAAAGAAATGAGAGGATGACTTGTGGGCCCGTAAATATATATTTTTTGTTTTATTTGCTAAGTGGCTGCCATGTCATCGAAAAGAATATTACGTGTCAAAACCATTGACACGTTAGCGCCATGTCACCCAAAACCGCCCCTGTTTCGGTTGAGGGGGGTAAAATGAACAGTTTTGAGAGTTAGAGGTTGGCTCATACCCGATTTTGTAGTTTAGGGTTGAAATCCAGACTTTTCGAAGAGTTCAAGGTTGTAAAATAGACTTTACCCTTTTAATTTTAGAAAAAAAGAGAAGGAAGGGGGAGAGAAGAAAGGAGAGAGGAGAGGGAGAAAAAGGTAGCGACTTTGTACATTATATCAAAACTTTTTTGGTTAGCAAATAAAAATAGCGACATAGAATTAAGTAGATTATATAATTGTAGTCAAGTTATGTAGTACATCATATTAGCCATCGTGTACATATTATAAATGTTCCAACACTCGAATAATTTAGGATAAATATGCAGAAATAGAAAGACATATTACGGTCCTGTTTGGCATGACTCTAACTCTTAGCTTCATAGTCGGATGTTGGGACCCAAAATATGCACTTCTGGACCCTCTGTGTATAATGCACTAGTCTAGGATCACGCTAGTGCACATAGTGTCAACACAGGTGAATATCGATCCACACAAGCGATTAATAACATAACGAGTAATTTGATAACAAATAGTTGTTTTGACCTTATGGTCGAGTTTACAATTATTAAGCCACGCAGGGCTAGCAAAGAAATAAAATAGCAATGAACGCAGAAAACTTCAAATAAATCCCATCAATTCACCACAGTAACCGATCGATCAAGACCCTACGATCAAGCACCTTCGATGAACTCCTCTTTGAAAGAAGGTGAAGACTCCTCCTCTTCTGTTGCATGTTTTACAACAAGCATGAGTACACACCGTACTCGCAAGTCATACCACAGAAATGCAATTATAGATGCAGGCTTATTCCAAAGGATTGGCTTCTGTGGTTCTTTTGCAGGAATGCATCATTTGCAATTTAAATACAAGTAATAGATTGAAAGCATAACTCAAAACAAATAGACAATAATAATTGAACAGTTTTATTTCACAAAGACACATAGCATAAACAAGTTATTCACATAGCCATATGACTTAGGTCACACAGCTCCCTTCCCAAGGTTTTATGAAAATCTACCCCTCGTGTGAAATCCCCGAGCATGTCTATGACCGCGGACACGGCTATTCAAATAGATTGATTAACACTCTGCAGAGTTTGTACACTTTACCCACACGATACAACTAGTGTAGCTAGCACTAGCCGTAACAAAACAGTTCAGAAACTTCATCTTAACATTGACACTCCCAAAGGTGCTTACAAACCGTCGACAACCCCACATAGGAAGTCACCCAACAAACACCGTTGGATGTGGACACAGCGAACCGCCCGTCATATGACTACCTGGTAGCACACCTCCACCCATGCACACAGCCTATCCTACTACCTGAGCAATCAATGTCAAGACTCCATAACTTACTAAGTTAGGCCCGTCCCACACCAGGCATGTGGTTGTACGAGAGGCTCAGTTCAATGGCGTACAAAGTTAAGTCCTTAATTGACCAAGGCAAGACTTCCAATTAAACTACAAATCCCTATGCACACAGGTTATTAAGCTCACGCACATAGCTCCACCAAAATATCACATAGTCCACTTGCCTCCGTCTAAATCCTTTCCCACCCTGTTGGTTAAGTGCAACATATGCCATCAACGAGTAATAGCATATAGCGCACATAGTTTCTATCACATAGTTCAATAGTCACTTAGTCATGTTTATATTTGCAACTACATGAGATGGTGACTCGTAGCATGGCTAAGCAAACTAATAGCATCTAACCAACCCACGTTGGTAATACCATAGCACCAACTAAGTAACCCAAACTAGGGTGACAAAAGATTATGGCATACAATTAGACAAGGAGGTCATAACAGATTGGACATTAACTAATCCCAAAAGCATTGAAATAAATAATTGAAGTAGATGCAATACTTTGAATCAATATAACTTTTGAAAACTGGGTTCAATATGATCAAAGGTATAACTTGCCTTGGAAAAGGTCTTGGTATTGATCTTGGTCTTGAGATGCTCCTTTTTCTTCAAATCTTCCCGAAGTATCAACGTCTACTCGCAAATGAAACAAACAAACAAAATAAATAAATAAAAACAGAGGCAAAACAAACTCCAAAAATTAAATAAAAATCTTAGATAGATAGATCTTGAATTTAGATGAATTTAGAAATTTGAATGGGCTCAATCGGAGTTCGGATGCAAAAGATATGGGCTTTGGAAGATTGAATCTACAAGAAACCCTAATTTTGTATTATCCCGAATTATTCTTTTACAGAAAATCATAATAATGACGTCGGCTGACGTCAGCGAAGGATTTCCACCAGAAAGAAATAAAAAGAAATCCACCTGACAGGTGGGACCCACTGTCATAGACAGGGTGCACCATGGACTAAGTCCATCGGGGTTGTGGATCAGGGCTGGGCTAAGTTGGCGGGTGCGTGCGCGTGTGGCGCTGACTCAGTGACACGCGGCTGACACGGCGGCCAAAGCGATGACGCGGCACTGAGGTGGCCACTAAGTCAGCTGGACGCCGGCGAAGGTTTTTGGTCCGACCCGACAACGGCGAGCGGCAGCGTGGGACTGGCGGTGGATGTGCGCATTGCGACCAGGAGGTTATTGCACACTTGGGGCTACCTGAGTTGGCACCGGAGAGGGACGGGGGCAGAATCATGACCGGAGCGGAGGACGACGGCGGCCTTTGTCGGGAACGGCAATCCGAAGCGCTCCGGGGCAACGGAGAGAGGCCCGAGGTAGCAGCTGCGACGAGGAAGACGGTGGCGTCGTCCACGGGAGCGGAGCACCGATGGCGGCGGCAGAATTCGAGTTCTTAGGGTTTCGGTGAAGAACCCTAAAGCTCGAATAGCGGCGGCTCGGATGGATCTAAGGTGAAATTGATCTGGGTTTTGGGTTGAGGGTGTTCTTGCGATCCCGGGGTGCCTATTTATAGGGCTCGGGCGAGGCTAGGAGGCGCAACGGTGGCGGAGTTCAACTCGGAACCGCAAAAGGGGATAAGGAAATTCGAGAGGTTGAGATGCGATTCGGAGGAGATAAGGTTCCAAAACAGATGCGGAGAGATCCAGGATTTAAAAGACGAGATTGGCACGGGATTTGCGGCTGATCGTGTCGTTGTCGTATGGAGCTTCGAAGGAAACCATGGCGACACGGCCGCTTCTGCGAGGATGAAGACGATCTGAGACGACGCCGAGGCGGACCCACCGGCAATGAACGAGGAAACCAAGGCGTCTTGCACTGAGGCTAGGCTACTAGGCGCGCAGACCTAGGCCGGAGCCGCGAAGAAAGGGACCGAGCCGGACTGGGCTGAGCGGGAATAGGATCGGGCCGAGGAAAGGATTCGGCCCGAGACCAAATCTGAGATTTTAAATACATTTTCTTTTTAGGAAAAATACCAGAAATCCAAATAAGCAAGAGGAAATAGCAAATGACCTTGGAAAAATCCCAGAAAAATCTAAAAAATATATCCAAGCCCAAAGAACCCAAATAAAATAGTTTTGACCATTGTTCATGTTGAATTTAATCATATTAAATTATTTTGGTGTACAAAGTCCATATTAAGCTTTTGAATTAAAACCAAATAAAATCCAAATGGTGAATTTTATCCTACTAACTCTTTAAAAGATTTTTTAAAGCTCAGAAAATTGGGATGTTACATCGGAGTAGGTGGAGCCGTACTAGCTTCATGGTCGGAGTAGGTGGAATCATACCAAACGGTACAGCTTCAACAAAAAAATAAATCTGGAGTTTGAGAATCTAGAGTAGACCATAGTGTATTTTCTCAAAGATGCGAGGAGGTTGCTCCCCGCATGGAGCAGCAATCCTATTTACCTAATTGCCCACGAAGTTCACTGGGAATTACTCGCAATTGACATCCACCAAAACATCGTCCCCATCCCGAGCCCGTGTGTTTCGCCACAGCCACATAACCTAGAGGGAGGTGGTGACTAGGGTGGCCACAACGGCTTCCTCCCCCATCCTCGTCCTCTCCCCGGTGTCTTCCGCTCCCTCACCGGTGGCCAATGGCTAGAGCGAGCACGGGGCGAAACCCTAGACCCGGACCCCCTGTCGTCGCCACCGGAGACAACTCGATTCAGGCGGCTATAGAGGGGCCTTGCGCCGCCACCTTTGGCACCAAACACCAATTCCTAGGGCACCAGCACCGGTGGCGACGGATGCGTCTCCAATGGTGAGCAGGAAGGCAACATTGGAGGCTATTGGGAGTTTGGAGGACGAGATCGAGGATGTCACTGACGAGGAGCGACCGGCACGAGGTGAGGGAAACACTGGTCTCTACTGGTCGAACATCTTCTGTATTCACTTTTGTTAGGAACCTCCTATATTTCCTTCTACACAACATTAAGTTATAAATTTATAATGCAATGAAGTCCGTGATTAAATTAAGATTTTTATGTGAACACATTAAGTTCATGCATGGTCTTTCTCATGGTGACTTGCTGACTTATACTGAATGGACAAGGGGAATATTGGCCTTTATTTGTGCAAATTTGTGTTCACTAGGTATGTTTTTGTTTTTGCACATGCCTATAGAAATATGTAAGATTAAATCATTACTCATTACAGATCTTAGTCTGTAGGATGAACTTCTATGTTTACTCTTTTTTTAAAGGGAATCTTCTGTGTTTCCTTGTAGAACATTAACAACTTCTCTGCTTTACTTGCAGACATGCCCACCATCAGTTGGTAGTTGCAATGCTTCCAGCAACTCAAAGTTCTCTCTGCTGAACCATGGTGTCATGACGAGTCAATGAATAAGCAAAGCAAAGATGCCAAAATATGCACAAATGTCAAATTCTTCTGCTTCAAAACCTTTAGAAGAAAGCTGCACATTATGGACTTTTGTTATGATACCCATTGAATTTTTTTTAGAGAAGATACTCATTGAATTATAACCTTTGTTATGAACTTTGTATGTTTAGGTATGTTGTATTTAATTTTTAATTTTTTGAATGTGGGCGAAAAAGATGGCACTACAGGGCATAACATGGCCAAAAAATTTAAAAATAAAAGCATAGTATAAGAGAAATCAACTTATTAAATTGTTATAAGTTAAGTAATAAAAAAGTTACAAGTCACAAAACAATGGTAGTGCAGTCCTTTTACAATGATCCTTTTTATTTTTGGAGTTGGAACCAATTTTCTAACTAAACATCAACTCATACTACTCCAACTTCTTATAGGAGTGGATCCAAAAGTGAAGATGGAGTTGAAGCTGCAAAAACTTGGAGCAGAGCCATACCAAACAGGCCCTACAAATCTGTAAAAATTGTAGAGTAACTAAGTAGGGTAGATAGAGCATAATCAAAATAATTCCAGCTTTATTTAGCTCCCCATTTATGTGCAGTAATTATATTGTTAATGCCGAAAATTAATTTTAAACTAGAAAATAGTGTGACACATTTTAAAATTATAAAGAAAATCCAGAGTAGCTACACAGGCTATGTATAACCAAAATAATCCCAACTTAAATTTGGTTTGTACTTGTGTCTTGTAATTTTTATGTTAATGCTGCTTTTATTACCTTATGTACATGTTTCGTAGTCTTTACAATGTATGAACTGAATTTTCAGATATAGCGGACCTAGGACACCTTCAAGCAGATGGTCGTCTGAGTTACTTGACTCGTGATTGACGCCAAGATCACCGTGGCGCCTCAATACCATCCCCCTAGGAGGGCGAGGCGGCGATTGAGCTTAGTGTGTTGCGGCTGCACACGTCCATAAGGGCATGGAGGGTGGACCCACGTTGGGTTCCGAGGTACGTATAGTTGTGACTTTCATGTACCAAATTGTAGTCTGACTACTTTTGGTCGACTCAAGTTTGTTCTTAATCCTTTCGACGTAGGTTGAGAACGACAGGCCTCCTTCTACTAGCGATGATGGTGGAGGTGATGTGGGAGTATGACCAGGACTATGCATGCGGTCATCGTTCGTCGAGGTGCTTTTCGTACGACCACTGTCTTCTGATGGCACTAGTTGACCGTTGGAGGCCAGAGACGCACACGTTTCACCTTCCGTGTGGGTAGATGGCGCCGACCCTCTAGAACATCACCTTCTTGACCGGGTTGCCCTACGCTGGCTTCCCTCTAGTGGCGTACGACATCCCGGCCACATGGTGCATAGAGCTCCTAGTGAGGTTCCAGGACAAGCTGCTGCCGGACAGTGGGTACAGCGAGTTCAACAGCACCCATGGGCCGACGCTGAGGTGGATCTGCCAGTTCTACGTAAGTCTTCGTAACTATTATCCTCTCGCATCAATTCATTTGTGAACCTTGCTGGCGTGTATGTCTTCTTGCAGCCGGAGCGTATGGCGGAGAACGCACCTGACAACATTTTAGGAGGCACTTCGAGGCCTACCTGCTGTGGCTGTTCAGATGGGTCATGTTCCTAGGGTCCCACAGCGATAGCATCAACAAGCAGTACATCTGGTACGCACGTGAGCTGGCCAACTGGATGGTGGACGAGATCCAGCCCAACGCTTGGGGTCCGACGGTGCTGTGCACGACGTACCGCAGACTATACGATGCTTGCCACCGGGTCCAAGACAGCTCCATTCTCTCTGGATGCCCGTTGCTTTTGCAGCTATGGTCCTTTGAGCGCTTCCAGATGGGATGACTACAGCTGGACTTGGGAGCGTACACAGTCAACTTGTACGCCGAGGACGACCACGTGGACCGGCCGACCATGAGCACGGTGTGGTGCCGTCGACGGGTTAGTTTCATGAACATTTATTATTTTTTGTAATGTAATCACAATTTCATGTGTTAAGTTTCTATTGTTGTATTCCACGGCTCACCAACACGCCGATCACTACACACGCGTCCTACCCGGACTACGTTGCGTTGTTCGATCAGCTGACGGATGACCGCGTCATCTGGACACCATACACTCAAGAGAGAGTGTACGCCTGTGCGCCCGAAGGACTATCGAGCCTATGCATGCGAGACTTCGTATACTAGTACACGCAGAGGGCCTTGGTGCACAAAGTGTTCGTGAAGCAGTACCAGGTGCAATGGATCATGCGCTAGTTCGGTATGCGATGGTAGATCCCACCCCCTGGGGCAGCAGGTGCCGACAAACGTCCATGGGTAAGTTCACACTTTACATCTTTTGTACAACCTGAGTTACATACCGACGAAACAATTGTCTTGCCTTCTACAGGTACACTAGGAAGGGAGTACCTGCTGCTACCTCCTAGGCGGATAGAATGTTCTTTTGGGTTGACGGCTGGCTCAGCCCCTACGGCGACGTCATCGAGGAGCATCCTCCCTACAACCCCGGGACGTACACGGAGTACATGGAGTGGTACGCCAGTCGGACAAGGGTTTGCTGCGTCCGGGTCGTGGATGACCCACCACGGCACGAGGCTACAACATCTGACACATACCCCACTCAGCCGGACTCCGCATTCCACCATGTGGTACATATTGAACGATCTGTACTTCATATTTAATTTGCAAGATTTAGGTTTCCAACTTATTGATTGCATGTACAGGTGATCTACACTGGGAGGTCCTCGAGTTGGCAGCCTCCACGCATTAGATGACGCCCGGGGAGTGCTTCTCCTTGGTGGCATAGGACATCAGAGCGGTCATGGAGCAGTTCGCGAAGAAGGCGATGCGAGGGATCCAGATCGTGACTTGTGGCACGCCGAGGGACCAGTGGATCCACCAGTGCGTGGACGAGGGGTCAGCCACGGTGGTTAACGACCACAGGCTCCACACCCGGACGTGGCGAGCGGGTCCTCGTGGCACCGTGGTGCGAGCACCTCGGGACAGTTTGCAAGTGAGCATGAGACATTCACTTCCGCTTCTTTCTTTTGAACCCCACTAGTTACTAACAACAATCTTCTCTTGCAGATCCTGAGTTCCACCGGTACACGAGGTAGGAGTACGCGGAGTCATCGGTGGCTGCCTTCGTGCCACTAGGTATGACTACCTTGCTTGCTTGCGTAACGTCCTATTTTGTGGTTTTTGCTATGATTACATGCGTAACGTGATGTTTCACAGGTCGTACACCGCTTTGAGATGAAGCGGACTTGTCACACGACGAGGCATGCTTCGGGGACTACTACTCTTCGTGGGGGCTTCGCACCTACACGGTGCGCCTAGACCGACCCAATCGACGTAGGACCCCCTCGTGACACCACCTCAGGCTACTCGCGCTGGTCGGGTACCTCGATAGCCTGAGCCTCTAACGTACTCGCACTAGCGACCGCAGCCGCCCTGGACGAGGCCAAGGGCGACACGTAGGGTACGCCTCAACAGGGGCCTCCAATAGATATTTATTCCTCTAAATATCAGTCATGTCATGTAAATATTAATTTATGTACAACTATTATTTTGCTAGTCTCGTGTTTCAATTTTTTGTGCACACTGCGACCACGTGAAGGAGTCTGCATCAGAACACCCCACACCACCCTCTTTCTACGCCTTGACTCCCCCACGCCACCTTTACAAACCGATATAACAACAAACTGTGATACTTACTTTTCAGAGTGACAAGATTACACTTCGCCACGCGACCTTTTTAGAGTGACAATACCATACTTCGTACTGTGATAGAAAAACAGCACCGCAATGTCCAAAAGTAACAAAAATTTGCAGACGTGGGGGTAGTCCCACACGTCAGGACAACGTGACCTAACAAGGCAGCTTTACACAACGATGTTACCCAACGAGTCTGCTTCCCGCAAAGACGTGACGCAATGCGGCCACACGATTCCTCAAGGCCGCTGTCTCGCGGATGCGAATTTCCTTCAACTGAATTATAATTCAACCGCGTACACAGGGCCGACTCGGCATATAAGTACTACTCCTTCCACGGCGGGTTCTTATAATACCCCGAATGTTTCTAAGGAAGGAGAGTAAACAAAAAAAAGGGTTTTTCTGTAATACTCCAACTTAGTCTAATGAAGGAAGCAGTGAAAAGAGAAATTAGACTTTAGAGGATGAAAAATCTGTAATTCTTTGGCAACCTGGGCCTCAGGCTTTGGCCCAGGAGGCCCATGAGGGGCCGGCCACTATTAAAAGGAGGGAAAAACCCTAGCCACCACTGTAGCACGCACTGCTACAGTGCTCCCACCGCCGCTACAGTGCACACCCTCCTCCTTGCACTCCGTTGCCCCCTCTTGGTGGTGCTCTCCCATTGCTGTCGGCCAAGGAGAAAGGTGGAGGGAGAGAGGAGAAGAAGAGGAGAGGAGCATCTAGCGGGGGAAATCAGCGGGCACGCGTGTCTCCAAGGGTAACGAATGTTGTTTTCGTTGTTTGATTAGTCGTAGATGTGAATTCGATTAGAATTGATTGGATCGAACTCTGTCTGTTAAAGATTCAATTCTGTCCAGTAGGTTGCGTGGGCAATTTCGAGTTCTTAGAAGCCGAATTGGAGGTTTTTATATCCTAGAGATATTTAGATAATATTCTTAGCTTTTCGTGGCCGCCAAGAACACCTGATTCCGACGTACGGATCAAAAGTTATGATAGTTTTAGTTTCTACTGTCCAGAATTCTGACGCGATTGATATGTCAAGTTGTCTCATAAAATATGATTATGATAATGGAATATTCAGGGTTTTCACCCAACTAGGTTATTGTAGCAATTTTTATAACCTTTCCAGAATATTAAAGAACGCCCTAATCGGAGTTGTAGATCAAAAGTTATGATCTGTTCTTTACCGCTATCCAGAATCTTAGCTATGTTTCAGCAGTCATTTTAATTAGTAGATTGATTATTTTTAAGTTCCGAATCAGGACTTCTCCATATTATGAAATTTGTAGGCCTTGGTCGTAGCTTTCCAGATCATTAAAGAACATCCAATTTGGAGCTGTATAACGAAAGATATGAATTTTTGAAGTTCTTATTGTAATCTGTCTCTCTGTTGTGGATAGTAGAGAAAGATTAACTTGTTAGCGACTTTTCTTGCACCGTAGAAATTATTTAAATAATTTTATTCAGGAAGATAGTTCCTTGTAGTTTCCAGAAAGGTTTAGGTCATTGATTTTGGTTGTACCAAATGGAAGTTATGAATTTCACAAGTTGAAAGTACCGAAGATGACAGAACGGTCTTCGGTGTTAAAATCAAGGGCTTAGATGGGGTAATTTATTCTGTCGATCACCTGGGAAGTTGTAGCTAAGCTCGTGTAAAGTCCGGGAAACTTGGATTCATAACTTTTGGTGCTGGGACTCAAAAGTTATGGATTTTTCTTTGAGAACCGACAGATTGGACAGATTAGAGTCAGGGGTGAAATTGCTAGTTTTTGTGTTGCGTCCAGGAGCGATCGCTCTCGTTATGTTCTATCGCTTTGTTGAGCACTCTTGTTTAGTATACTTAGTATACTTTACGGTTGCCAGGTGTTGGTGAGCACCAGGGTTGAAAGCTGTTCTGTCGTCATCTTTTCGTCTCACGGTTAAGGCAAGTACTTTGATGTTCCTATGTTTGGTGAATGATGCATGCTTGATGTTTGTATTGTGTTTTCCTAAGATCCATGAGAATATTCAAGTTTATGTCCCTTTCTTATGTTTTATACCATGGGTATACATATGATGTCTTTCATAATTCATACTTTAGTTCATGCATCATGTTTCATGTACCTTCCACGGGAGTGGATTATAAGACCCATCAATTCCAGTATGAGCACGTAAGACCCACCATTCCAATGTGGGCAGATTTGGACACCCGTATGAAATGTTCTTCATACGGGACTTGGGTCCCCGCATTTTGTTAAATCTTGGGCTTAGGTGAACACCGACGGTGTGTCACTAGCTATACCGGTATAAGAATGTGTGCGATCCATTCTTTTCATTAATTCCATTCATTCCATGCATTCATGTATTCATTCAGATTAATGCGTTCAAATTCTTTAATGAAGTTGTCTTTTTCATATTTGTGGTATGTCCACTATCCATGTACTTCTGAGTCTCGGACTTATTCTTGCTTTGTTTATTTATTTTTAGGTGATCGTTGGTGATGATTCTCTTGGGAGAGAGTAGACACGCACTACTCATTCATTTCACCTTACACCGTTTCAATAATAGAACTTGATTCATCTTTCATTCGTTAAGTGATGGACTGTAATATAATGGAGTTTGATGTTGGTTGACATCTTTTTCACGTTAAGGTTGTTTAATTAATCGCTTATGTTCCATGATCATTCGTTTGGTATGATTATCTTAGTGGATTCAAGAGACTTAAATAATTGGAATTTGTGAACTATTTGTTGGATTCAGTTTTAATTCCTGCTTAGGTTTTAAAAGATGTTGATCCTTATATGTTAGTTGATGAGTTATTGTTAAAGTTCTTCCGTAGTATTGTTGTATGTTAGTCCTTTAGGTAGCATTTTGGCTTCCGAATAGCCAGGGTGTTACAGTTCTCCTGCATCAAGACTTCAACACAGTCTCGCGTCCAATGGAGAACCAATGGAACAAGATCCACGAACTCGAAAGGGTGCTGCGGCCCAAGACGAACAAACAGAGCATGCCAAGAGGGCATCTCCCCACAATGACGCCCCCCGTAGCAGCAACCCCTACCTGAACATTCCAACCGAGCATTCGCCACAACACCCGCCCGAGGGGGAGACGCCGCCCATCTATTGGTGTAGGGTCGCATGCAAGTTCTTCAAGCCCAAGGAGCGGCTCAGCCTAGGCATGCGTTACTTGGGTTGCGCGAACTACTCCTAGGACTATCTCTACCACCGTTGGGACTCGGGCCGCTATCGACAGCCGGTAAGGACCGGTTACAGTATGTTCCCCTGTCATTTCTTTTTCAAAGTATGCACTAACCTCATATCCCATCTACCCGTAGTCCTCGGATCCGCTATGTGGCTACTGCTAGAGAATCGACCAAGGGATCCACCCACGCAACCAGTGGCGTCTTGACTGCGATGAGTGGGATACCAAGAGGGACCGCGAGAAGAAGGAGGAGGAGCACCGCAACGAAGAGCACAGCCAGCGTATCTGGCGGGAGACACAATCTTATCTCGAGGCGTGTAGGCGTCGGGAGCGCAAAGCTCGCGAGAGGGAGCGCGGGAGAAAGGGGGAAATAGTGGCTAAGGCCAAGGCGGCCGACGAGGAGTACAACGCCGAGCTCGCAAGGAAAAGAAAATAACCCTGGTCCACATAATAGGTTCCTACATTCCGTAGTAGTCCCCCGTCCTACCCGCCATGTTATTCCTATCTCCTAAAGGCATATATACTTATATGGTCTGGATGCTTGTGTCGCAGTGTACCGTAGTCGTAGTGAGGATGACTAAAGCAATAAACTGAACCATCATGCCATGTGACCAAGTGTAATGTGCTTCTGTCTGCGGACTATAATGTATTTCTGGTTCGTTGCCTCACACTTTACCTTCGATTGGAGTAAATTTCTTAGTAACAAAAAGTCAAGAACGTGTAAATGTGAACAAAAGGGAGCAGTAATCGAGAGCAGTGAACTAGATGGAGTAAATGTGAACAAAAGGGAGCGTGCGATTGAAATAGGAGAGGGAGAAGACATAGGGACAAGAACCTTCGTCTATGCCCATGTGATCATCATGGGTTCGACTGGCAACCTTGGTGCGCGCACCATGGCCCAGTACGTGAAAGTCCTACTGCCTTCTTCCTCCCACAAGTTGGTAAGGAAGAGAAAATCAACATTGTTGTCCAGCAAACACACACCCAGCTTCTTCCACTTCTAGTACGAAACGTAAGAGTAGGAGTGAGAGGCCAGTGCCGAAGAAAAAAGAGAGTGCAAAAATCTGCAGATTTGTCTACAAGATTGGACCGCCGTCATGGATAAAGAAGGAGATCAACAACTATGCTCTTGAACAGGGTCTTGTAAGCAAAATCATGCATTTCTCTACTGATATGAACACGTTAGGAATAGGATAAACTCGCTTCAACAAAAAAGAAATGACCTAGTTAATTTCATGCCAATATGATTGCTATCACAAGAAGAAACAAATCAATCTATCAAAGCACTTCACTTGACAGAGTATCGCCTCTTGCATAACATTTCTCATGTACATTCACTGCGTGTTGTTTCTTTATGTTCAAGCAATAATTTGAAGGAATTTTTCAAGGCACACCCAACTTATTTTAGGACATCCATTTAGGAAGATCCAATGGTTGATATTCCTATTACAATGTAGGTGGTAATAGATCACTACTTACCATTCAAGGGTAATAAAGAATTTTTACTGCATATTATGTAAGGAAACAAATGTCAATTTGGCATTACTATCACAACTACGACAAATCACACTGATATTACATAACATTAAGTAAATCGTCATAACACTTAGTTTTTTACAAATCAAAGTGACATTTCAAAGCATTAGCAATCACATATTACAACTTTTTGTGCTTTCCCGTGGCCGTGACCTCAACGTCCCCCATGTGGGCTGCCTCGAGTCGGGCAATTGGATGAGGTCCCCTCGGCGACGTCTGGAGTGCCAATTTCTCCTTCGTCCTGAGGATTTCTCGTGAGGTATTTCTTGAAGGTGTACCCAGACTCCCTGCAAATGGAGCACTTCTTCGTACGATGCCCGGCTTCTGCTTCATCCATATCGTTCCTAATGCGCCGTACCTGTCGCCAGCCAACCTTTTCCTTAAGCCTATCAATGCTGGCGGCCCATATTAGTTGCTCCTAGGTTAAATGGCCAGTGAAATGGCCAACCACGGTGTAACCATATAACTCTGCACTCCAGGATTGCATCACCTCCTCCTTATTGAAATAGTCAGAGAGGTACTGCCTAGGATGCTGCGCCACCGTCGAACATGCGGCCATGACCTGGGAGCAGGGCCTATGCAGAAGAAGGGCTTGTTGCAAGTGCATACGCAACTAGCGCGGCGTAGCATGCACTCGTGGGTGATCCTCTCGTGGTTCATCCCGCAGCGTCCTTTATCCCTGCACATTATCTCAAAGCGAATCTCCCTTGTGCCCATCTTGAATGCCCGGTGCATCTCACCCTTCTTGCTCTTCTCCTCCATGTACTTGGTGATCATCACAGAATAGAGTACTCTGTCATTTGCCATGGCAAGCGATGCGTTGTTGCTTCTGTCAACAAAGTAGTTTGTGGTACCGCGGAGAATTGCCTCCACAATACCAACCAAACACTACTACAAAAATGCTAATACTGGATGTCTGATCACAGACGGTTCATCGAAACCGTCTGTGTTAAACACAATCTCAGACGGTTTTTGTTTACCGACCATCTGTGTTATTTTCCACGCTAAAAACCGTCTGTGAAGAGGTCATATCACAGACGGTTCGTGTTTAAAACCGTCGGTAAAGTATCATAGACGGTTCTGACCAAAAACCATCTATGATATTACCCAATATCATAGATAGTTTTTTGTCAAAACCGTCTGTGATACTTCACAGACGGTTTTAAACATGAACCATTTGTGATATTACTACAACTCACAGACGGTTTTTGTTGAAAACCATCCGTGATAATTAACTCATCACAGACGGTGCAGTGTACATAGCTCCCCAACAGAGTCTTCTTGATCTCCATCTCTGCCGCTACGGTAACCGCGGGAGATCTCCAAGCCCGGTGAGTCCATCGCCACTCCATGCCCGCTTTGAGTATCGCCTCACCTCACTGAGCCCGCTCATGTGGTCCATTTCAGCTATTGTCGCCGAGGAGGTTGCCGCTGTCGCCTCTATTCACCGATCGACGACCAGCCGTCTTGGACCTTCCCCGACTTCATTAACACCTTCCTCATGATCGAGGTGACCTATTGGAGCATAAGCATCCTTTAATTTGAGTAGTTTCAGGCATTTACGCCGAAATTACTAGTGAAGCCCATGGCACCGCCATGGGACATCACCGTCGATTCGCCTCAAACGACCTTAGGGCCCTGAGCCACGACTATTAGCAATGCGATGTCACCTTAAGCCCAACTAAGCCCAATTTGAGCTTTAAATCCTACTATTTTTAATCATTTAGTTAATAAACTAATGAGTCTATGACATGTGGGACCGCCATAGATTTTATAAATAAAATCATGGAATAAAAAATGAGTCACTGACAAGTAGGGCCCACATGTAAGTTAATAAAATCTGAAAAAATGAAAAAATGAAAAAAAAACCACCTTTAGTTTAGAGAAAAATATGCTTTCTCTGTTGGAAAGCGTAATTAAGCCTAAAAAAATACGCTTTCGAAGTCACCCTTTTATTTATTTCTAGGGTTTTCAATACAAACCGTGTGATGGACCAAAGCTGGATGTACACGAAGAACCGTGTGAGTGAAGAGTACATTAATGGCGTGTCTGCTTTTACAAGAGCTGCCGAGGAGGATATGTTGAATAAGGGGGCGGAATATATGTACTATCCATGCATTGACTGCGAGAATTTAAAGATGTTTAAGAACCAAGCACAGATCGAAGCACACTTGATTCGAAGGGGTTTCAAAAAGGGTTATACATGTTGGGCCAGTCACGGTAAAGAGCATATTATACAGGAAGTCAACGATATGCCATCGGATGATGTCGATTGTGGTTCCGATTCGGATAGGCTGCACGATGACAATCTAGATCATATGCTTCGTGATGCAGAAGGGATGTGATGAGAGGGAGTATGTTAAATTCCGGGGCTTGATGGAGGAGTCGGAGAAATCTTTGTTCCCAAGCTGCAAGCCGGAATACACAAGGTTGTCATCCATGCTTGAACTGTTGAAATTGAAGGCAAGCAACAGTTGGTCCGACAAGAGTTTCACGGGGCTGTTAGGTCTCTTAGCGGACATACTTCCGGAGGGAAACGAGTTGCCCAAAACCACCTACAAAGCCAAAAAGGTTCTTTGTCCATTGGGAATGGAAGTAGAAAGAATACATGCGTGTCCGAACGATCAGATCATCTCTTCAGAACGAGTATACAAACATGCGTGTATGTCCAGTGTGACGCATCCCGATACAAGCGTAAGAATCAATCAGATGACAATGAGGGAATCGAGGTGAAAAAAGGACCTCCTGCTAAGGTGGCATGGTATCTTCCTGTAATTCCCCATTTGAAGCGGTTTTTTGCGAACCCAAAGAATGCAAAACTACTGCATTGGCACTCAGAGGAGCGTAAGAATGACAGAAAGCTAAGACACCCTACTGATTCCACCCCGTGGAGAAACATCGATAGGAGGTTTGCAGACTTCAGTGCGGAACCGAGGAATATAAGGTTTGGATTGAGTACAGATGGAATGAATCATTTCGGTAACATGAGCAGCCAATATAGCACTTGGCCCATGACGCTCTGTATCTACAACCTTCCTTCTTGGTTGTGTATGAAGCGAAAGTATATTTTGCTGTCGATACTTATTGAAGGGCCGAAGCAACCTGAGAATGATGTTGATGTGTACCTAGCACCATTGATGGAAGATCTAAAAATATTGTGGATTGAAGGGGTATATGTATGGGATGCATACAAACAAGAGAACTTTACTTTATGTTCCTTGTTGTTTTGCACCATAAATGATTATCCTGCCCTTGCTAATCTGTCGGGCCAGAGTACAAAGGGGCCAAAGCCTGTACTCACTGCTTAGATGATACCTAGAGTGTGTGGCTGAATCACTCGCGCAAAATCGTGTACATGCGTCATCGTAGGTTCCTTCGGAGGGCTCACCCATACTGTAGGATGAAGAAACAATTCGACGGAGAGAAGGGCAGTTCAGCTCCAAGGCATTTAAGCAAAAAAGAGGTCTATGATATGGTTAAGGATTTAGATGTTGTGCTTGGAAAGGGATGTAAATCGAGGACCCGTAAGAAGAACATGTGGAAGAAGAGATCAATATTTTAGGACATACCTTATTGGGAGCACCTAGAAGTTTGCCACTGCATCGACGTCATGCACGTAGAGAAGAATGTATGTGATAGCTTGATTGGTCTCTTACTGAACATTCGTGACAAAACAAAGGATGGTGTCAACACACAGCTTGACTTGGTTGATATGGACATCAGACCTGAGTTAGCACCAACAAAGACCGATAAAGGACGAACGTACCTTCCCCCCTGCTTGTTACACTCTGTCCAAGGCCGAGAGAACTGAACTGTGGCGGTGCTTGCATGGTGTGAAAGTTTCGTCCGGTTACTCCGCCAACATAAAGAAACTTGTTTCGATAGAAGATTTGAAGTTAATTGGCATGAAGTCTCATGATTGTCATGTGCTGATGACACAAATGCCCCCTATTGCAATTAGAAGTATTTTGCCGATCAAGGTCTGAGAGACAATCATGAGGCTGTGTTATTTCTTTAACACAATTGCTCAGAAGGTCACCGATCCCGAAGGACTAGATGCTCTGCAGGACGAGGTGATGACGACTCTATGTGATCTTGAGATGTATTTCCCTCCGTTGTTTTTCGATATCATGGTCTATCTCATTGTTCACATTGTGAGGGAGATAAAGACGTGCGGGCCCATGTTCCTACGTAGCATGTACCAGTTCGAGAGGTTCATGGGAATTCTCAAGTCCTATGTACGGAATCGATCTTGACCAGAGGGCAGCATCATCGAAGGTTATGCAACCGAAGAGGTCATTGAGTTCTGCGTCGATTACATGGCTCAGGTCGAACCGATAGGTGTGCCTCGATCTCGTCATGAGGGGAGGCTCGAGGGTATCGAGACCATCAGAAGGAAAGCAATCACTCCAGATATGGATGCGTATGCTCAAGCCCATTTCACGGTCTTGCAACACATGACCGAAGTGTCCCCGTATATCGACCCGCACAAGGACGTGCTTCGGCAACAGAATCCAGAGTGGTCGGATGTTTGGATCACAAGACAACACAACAGACGGATCAACCAATGGTTGAAGGAGCGACTCACTAGGAGCTCGTCAAGTGATATGCTAACATGGTTGGCAAAAGGGCCAACATTTACAGTTGTGACATGGCGAGGATATGGCATAAATAGGTACACATTCTATACGCAGACTCAGGATATAAAGAGCACTAACCAGAACAGTGGTGTCCGCATAGATGCATTCAGTACCGATGGGCTAAGGAGCTCCTACTATGGGCAAATAGAGGAGATATGGGAGCTCGACTACGTGCTTTTCAAGATCCCCCTATTTCGGTGTCGTTGGGTCCATCTCCCACAGGTGAAGGTCGACAAGTGCGGCGTCACTACCGTGGACCTCGAGCGTGTCGATACAAAGACGAACCATTACGTCTTGGCTAACCAAGTTGTTCAAGTCTTCTATGTAACCGACCCGGCAAATAAGAAGCGCCACATAGTTCTTCATGGAAAAAGGAGGATTGTCGGAGTTGACAATGTAGTGGATGAGGAAGAATACAATCAATTTGACGAGTTGCCTCCTTTCAAAAATGGCATAAAGGTCGAGGAAGAAGAACGTGACGAAACTAGCTACATACGCGTCGATCATCATGAAGGGCTAATTTTTAAAGATTAATTTAACAATGTGTGTATATGTACGTTCTGATGAATGGTTAATTTTAGTTCATTTGAGTTAATTTTTAAAGATTATCATGAAGGGCTAATTGATTTGTACTGTGAAATGGATGTGCTTGTTTCTGAAATGAATGTGAATTGGATGTATATACATGTACTTGTTGTGTTTTCTGCTTGTTTGAGAGGGCATGGCTAGCATTCCTGAGGCTAGCCAATAAATGAAACTAGATTAACCAATACAAAATAATATCACGAGCGGTTTTATCTACAAACCGTCGGTGATTATATATCCTGAGCGGTTCCTTGGTAAAACCGCTGCATGATACATGATATCACTGAGCGATTGTTGACTAGAACCGCTGCATGATACATCACGTATCCTGAGCGGTTGTTGGCTCGAACCGTTTGTGATATATCACATATCACAGACGGTTCTAAAGTAAAACCGTCTGTGATGTTATTTATCACAAACGGTTTTACTTTAGAACCGTCTGTGATGTCTATCCCTATTTATATTCGGACTCTAGGGTTTGCCCGCGCCACCACTCAAACGATTAAGTTTCTCAACTCCTAACTCCCTCCTCCCCTGAGCCCGTCGCCGCCTCCTCCTCGAGCCCGGCGTGACTCCTCCCCCGAGCCCGTCGACACCGTCCTCGACGCCGCCTCCTCCTCAAGCCCGGCGCGCCTCCTCCCCTGAGCCCGCTTCCTCCTCCCCTCCCCCGAGCTCGGCGCGCCTCCCCTTCGATGTCGCCCTGCTGCTTCGGTACTGCTCCCTGCTCGTCCTTCTCCTCAACACCCAAAGGTAACCAATGTCGAGTTGCCGACCCCGACGCCCCTTTCCCTCACTCTTTCTATCAATAATCTGTCATGCTGTCATGGACCTCATTGGCTCATGATAATTGCGCTGGTATCTGGTTCAAACACTGAGTAGTATGAGCTGTTGTACTTGTTTTAAAATTTTGTATTTGTTCTAGTTAGTGATTCATATGGTATTTGTTTTGATACTATTACTGGAATATATTGCAGTGCGGTGTGGTGGGCTTGAGATGAATGCTCTGTGATGATAATAGTCTTGTACTGAAATTGTTTTCATAATCGGGTTTGAAATTGAGCTCTAATTTGTTCACATGATGTTTGTGTTGAGCATATTATTCCTTTTAAATGACTTAGAGGATTTATATGTTTATGTCAATTATGTCATTGTATTGGTCCTAATTTCTTCCCTACATATCCCAATTACTATTAATTGGTGTGTATACCCATACACATAGAGATCAAATCTTATGATAATATGTTCATGCGTGTCAGAACTTCTATTTCTTGTGAAGATGTCTTCCGCTCATTCTTCGTCATCGTCGCCGCCTCATGTGTCTGATGAACCGTCCTCTGGAATATCCAAGCGCGGTAGAAGAAGAGGAATATCGAAAAGGCCCGCGAGCCGATTTACCATCACGGAGGTTGATCAGTTGTAATATCCCAAAATTTTGGTCTGTTTTAAAGTTTTAAAAGGAAAAATAACCATTTGGATTTTTCTGGTAAAGTTAAAAGCTTAATTGGAATTTTCAGAGCTCAAAAACAATTTAATGTGATCAATGTCAACATCAACTATTATCAAAACTATTTTATTTGGATTTTATGTGCTTGGATATATTTTCTAGATTTATCTAGAATTTTTCCGAGTGCATTTGCTATTTTCTATTTGTTATTTGGAGTTCTTGCTATTTTCAAAAAAGAAAAACTATTATTAAATCTCAGATTTCTTTGGGCTCAATCCCTTTGACCTTAGCCCATCCGTTTCCGCTTTCAGCCCGAGCGCAGCCCATTTTTCCTTCGGTCTTTTCCTTGGTGCGGGCGAAGCCAACCAGGCTGCCGCTCCTTTTCTTTTCTCACGCACGCGCGTGTGGGCCCGATTGCTTTTCTTTCCTTGCGCAAGCCCAAGCCGGCCTCGGTCCTTCCTTTCCTATGCGTGACCCAAACCGAGCCAGCGCCGCTTTTCTTCTTTTCCTTGGCTCTCGCTGTATTGTGGCCCCGCATGTTCCTGTGCAATCGTCTTCAACCCGGAGTCAACTCCCGTGTCTGAGCTAAACCCGCTCAGCAGCGCCGCCACCTTTTCTCATGGACTCCTCCCCCGGGCCTATTTAAGAAGCCCGATCGCGTTAAAAGAATCGCATCGACCTCCTCTCCCATAACCCTAAGTCTGCTTTTCTGATTTCGTCTTCATCGCGCCGCAACTACCGAAGATCCGAACCTCCTTCAAGCTTCTTCTCCGGCGAAATTCGCCACCGTTGGTTCATCTCCGGCCTCGTCGTCTTCAGCATTGGGACCGCAATAGCGTGGGCTACGTCGTGCTCGCACTATCTTTTCCCGAGGACCGCTCCTTCGCCATTGTCGGTTTCTCCATCAAGACTCAGCCGCCGTCGTTGTTCCGATCTACTGCTGCCAGTGAGCCTCGTGCCTTTTGAGTGTGTCACCTCGTGCACAATGATCTCCTAATCTGATCCCCTCCCTTGTCTCCTCTCTACCTTCACCAGATTGCCATCGCCGAGCTTCTTCGTTAGCACGGGTCATCTTCGAGTCGCCACTGCTCCAGTCAACTTCGGTACTCCCCGAGCATACCTTGGTGATCCCCTTGTTGTCACGGTCACCATGCTCACCTTCAATATCTTTGGGCACCTTTGTTCATCCTTGCCGCCGCACCCAAGGACCTCGCCGCCATGTCTTTGCGCTGGCCAAGTTCACCTCTGCCTCTCCCTTGAATTCTCTCTGCGCCATTGTGGCAGCCAACTCCTTTGTCCACCTCAGCAATTTGGCCCATGTGGCATCCTCCTCATTGTCTGGTTAGCAGCCTTGTGGCACACCGAAAACACCACCAGATCCAATCTCCAAGAACTCAGTCCACCATACACCTACTCAATGACCAGTGGGTCCCACATGATAAATCCTATTTCTTTTTATCTTTTCGGCTGATAATTCTTGCTGATGTCATGCCAACGTCATAATTGTCTTTTCCTTTGGAAAGATAATTCAGTAAATTCATGAAATTATGATTTTCATTATTTCATGTGATTTCAATCTTCCAAAGCTCATATCTTTTGCATCCGAACTCCGATTCAGTCCATTCAAATTCATAAATTCATCTAAATTCTAGATCTATTTATCTGAGATTTTTATTTAATTTTTGGAGTTTGTTTTGCCTCTGTTATTTATTTATTTGTTTTATTTGCCTTGTTTGCGATTAGACGTTGATACTTCGGGAAGCTTTGAGCAAGGAGGAGTCTATCAAGATCAAGATCAATCCCAGGATTTATTTCAAGGCAAGCCGTAGTCCTTTGATCATATTGAGCCTATGATTTCAAAAGTATATTGTTTTATACAATTGCATGCTATTTTTATACAAATTGTTTTGGGTTTAGTTATTACCTATTGTCATCATGCCTCCTTTGATTATTTGAATGCCATGAATCCTTTGTCACCCTAGCCTGGATAATTTTAGTTGGGCATATTCATATCACCAACATGGGTATCGTACAGTTGCTTAGTTCAGCTTAGATACGATGGGTTTATCATCACATGTGTCATAATGATTAATCTTGACTTAATGATATATGGAATCGTGGTGGTGAGCCACTCTTGTTAAAATTTGTGGGTACCATGACGGGGTGAGTCATGGGTCTTGGTTAAACAGAATGGTTTTCACTTGGGCGAGTGGTTGGTGGATAGTGGGGGTGCAGGTTTAGCACGGATTGGGTTTGTGGTTGTCTCGTCTGAGTAACTTGTCAAGGACTTAATCCTGTGCGCCATTGAACTGGGCCTTAACCGTACAACCACATGTCTGGTATGGGATAGACCTGGCTAACTAATTAGCAATGTCTTAATTTCGGTTCTGTCGTGGAAAGCGTGAGTTATGGGAAACGTTTCTTCACGGAGGCGCAAGAGGAGGGGCCCTGTCTGGTTGGAAAGACATTCAGTGTTGAGTCCTTAGCGGGTAGAACTGGGTTAAGAAGGAGCTTTGTAATGGCCTTGTCACGTGCTCTAGACTGCTTACCTAAGGTAGTGAGCGGTGGCATAGATATATGCCGAACAAACTAGAGAAGTCGTGTCATGTGGGGAAAGTTGTACAACCTTTGCAGAGTGTAAAACTATTCGAATAGCCGTGTCCGCGGTTATGGATGTGCTCGGGGATTTCACACGGGAGGTAGAGTTTCTTTAAAATGAGTCGGAGTGTGGATGGGAAGTTCACTTGATGAATATAATGTTTGTTTGGTGAACAGGTCATTCACTTGGTGGTTTGTGTCAATTGGTGAATTGGGGATTCACTTATCTTTGGTTGGGATTAGGAAGTGAATGGGAAGTTCACTAGTCGTTTCAAAACAACTGTTTAATTATTTATTATTGTTTTCAACTCGCATTTCAATCTATTTATTGTATTTATCGCGAATCTTTGCTTTTGCAAAAGAACCATCTGACTAACCTTTGTCGGTAGTGCATGAATACTATTTGCATACATTTCCCTACGGTTTCTTTGAGTACATTCAAAAGTACTCATGGCTTGTGCGCTCTGTTTAATCGCCAGCTTGAAGAATATCAAAGGCCCAAGAGTTCTTTCAAAAGGAGGACTATGAAGGTTTTGCGGATTAGAATGCGTTCTCCACTCGATTGCCTGTGGGCATGTTGATTGGCCATTTGAAGAGTTTTGTTTCGCTGCAACTGTTTTATTTGTTTATTTAGCCCTACGTGGCAAGTTAAATCGAATAAATAGATGGTATTTCATCACTGTTTCCTGTGTGAGCTAGCTACTGATCTGGGGCTAGTTCGGAAAACACAGAGGGTTCCTAAGATGCATTTTTGGGTCCTGACAGAGGTGGTATCAGAGCCATATCGACTGTAGGACGCAACCTTAGTTAGCATGGTCGTTTTAGCTAAAAGCTTCAAAATTTTATTTTCTAAATCAAATCAACTTAATTTGATTTAAGTTGTTGTTCTTCTCTCATCTATTCTAATTCTTTCTCATCTCAGTCTATTCTATTCTTATCCTACTCTAGTCTTGCTCATCTTGTGCTCGAAATCTTGTTCCTCAACTTTGCTGAATTTTGTTTTATAATCTTAAATTGACCTTCTCGCCTCATTAATTTCTCTAGTCCGGAAGAAATCAGTCAAGTTACCGGCAATCAGCAAGAGTATCTTCGTCGCTTCATTCAAGTTGTTTAAAGAGTCTTTGTTCTCCAGTTCAGATTGGAAGCCGTCCTATTAGAGTTTTTAGTAGCGTTTGTTAGATCGTTGTTGCATAGGTCTTTATTTGGGTTGTGTGTAAGTGTGGGAGCTACAGTTTTGCTGTCAAGCATTATGTTGTAGTCACACTAAGGCTTTTATTTGAAGAGTTATTTGTGCTTTCATAGCATTTCAGCTATGCCTTCTTGTCTTTTGCCTTTGGGTATAATCTATTTCCCCTAATTAGGTTGTTTCTATCTTTCCTATCTTGTTCTATCTCGTCTTTTGTGCTATTCCCTCTCATCTACGTTGCTGTTCTATCTTACCTACTAAACCTTTGAAGAATCATCACAGATGGTTGACACTCGCAATACTTCGAGCCATACTCAGTCAGAGGATGCCAATGCCAATGTCAATGCTAGTGGCCAGTCACCAGTACCTGAAGCCGCTGAACCAAATATGGCACAACTTCTAGCAGCTCAAACTCAATTCATGAGTGCAATGATGCAGAACATGAATGCCATGATGACCCAGCAAAGCCAGGCCGCCGCTGCAATAGTCAACTTGTTGAACCAGAATAGTCAGAGTAACCAGAATAATCAAGCAACAGTTGTTCCGCCGCTAGCTCATCATCATTCCAAGTTATCAGAGTATATGAGGACTCGTCCGCCTACGTTTTCTCATTCATCAGAACCTTTGGACGCAGAAGATTGGCTTCGTTCAGTTGAGAAAAATCTCGTCATTGCTCAATGCAATGATCGTGAGAAAGTTTTTTATGCTTCACATCAGTTGGAAGGTACAACCGCAGAGTGGTGGGAGAACTACACCGCATCCCATGAGAATTTGCATGCCATTACTTGGGAGGAATTCTCAACAGCTTTTCGTCAAGCTCATGTTCCAGATGGTATTGTAGAAATGAAGAAGAATGGATTTCGTGAACTACAGCAAGGAAACATGTCTGTGGGTGAATATCTCAACAAGTTCACTCAACTTTCTCGTTATGCTCCGGAAGATGTTGCTACAGATGACGCACGTCAGAAGCGATTTAAGCGTGGACTCAACCCTATTTTGAAAGTGCAAGTTGTTGGAAATGATTATGTGGATTTTCAGCATACGGTGGATAAAGCCGTACTCATAGAAGATTCTCGTCGTGAGTTAGACAAATCTCGCAAAAGGAAGATGATACAACAGGGAGTTCAACAGCATCGTCTTCAAAGAGCCAGGACCAATGCTCAACAGCCTTCTCGTCCCAATAATTAAATCACGATTCGTATTGAGAAAGACACGATGTCGCAGTGGGAACACAGGAATTCCCAATGTCAACAACAACAACAATAATCAACCTCAGAGGAACCCCAATCATGGCGCAGGAGTTACTTGTTTCAATTGCCATCAGACAGGTCACTATGCTAACAAGTGTCCGCAGAAGCAAGGCCTGACACCAATTCCTTTCAATTTGGGAGCTACACCAGCCAGGACTTCGTTGCCAGGAGTAGGAAGAGGAGCACCTCAGACTCCAAATCAAGCCACCAGGACTCCATCAACTGCAACAAGAGGAAGGCTGAACCACATCATTGCAGAAGAAGCTCAACCAATTTAGAACGTCATTTCTGGTAAGTCTTTAGGTTAGACCCGCGTTAGTTGCAGCTTTGTTTACCCATAAGAGAAATCTTTTGGAAGAGTGAGCAAGGTTTGGTTTGAACCTATTCTTTAGTCAGCCCGAATCTCGAGGACGAGATTCCTTTTAACGGGGGTAGGTTTGTAACATCCCAAAATTTTGGTCTGTTTTAAAGTTTCAAAAGAAAAAAATAACCATTTGGATTTTTCTGGTAAAGTTAAAAGCTTAATTGGAATTTTCATAGTTCAAAAACAATTTAATGTGATCAATGTCAACATCAACTATTATCAAAACTATTTTATTTGGATTTTATGTGCTTGGATATATTTTCTAGATTTATCTAGAATTTTTCCGAGTGCATTTGCTATTTTCTATTTGTTATTTGGAGTTCTTGCTATTTTCTAAAAAGAAAAACTATTATTAAATCTCAGATTTCTTTGGGCTTAATCCCTTTGACCTTAGCCCATCCGTTTCTACTTTCAGCCCGAGTGCAGCCCGTTTTTCCTTCGGTCTTTTCCTTGGCGCGGGCGAAGCCAACCAGGCTGCCGCTCCTTTTCTTTTCTCACCCACACGCGTGTGGGCCCGATTGCTTTTCTTTCCTTGCACAAGCCCAAGCCAGCCTCGGTCCTTCCTTTCCTACGCGTGACCCAAACCGAGCCAGCACCGCTTTTCTTCTTTTCCTTGGCTCTCGCTGCATTGTGGCCCCGCATGTTCCTGTGCAATCGTCTTCAACCCGGAGTCAGCTCCCGTGTCCGAGATAAACCCGCTCAGCAGCGCCGCCGCCTTTTCTCATGGACTCCTCCCCTGTGCCTATTTAAGAAGCCCGATTGCGTTAAAACAATCGCATCGACCTCCTCTCCCATAACCCTAAGTCTGCTTTTCCGATTTCGTCTTCATCGCGCCGCAACTACCGAAGATCCGAACCTCCTTCAAGCTTCTTCTCCGGTGAAATTCGCCACCGTTGGTTCATCTCCGGCCTCGTCGTCTTCAGCATTGGGACCGCAATAGCGTGGGATACGTTGTGCTCGCACTATCTTTTCCCGAGGACCGCTCCTTCGCCATTGTCGGTTTCTCCATCAAGACTCGGCCACCGTCGTTGTTCCGATCTACTACTGCCGGTGAGCCTCGTGCCTTTTGAGTGTGTCACCTCGTGCACAATGATCTCCTAATCTGATCCCCTCCCTTGTCTCCTCTCTACCTTCACCAGATTGCCATCGCCGAGCTTCTTCATTAGCACGGGTCATCTTCGAGTCGCCACTGCTCCAGTCAACTTCGGTACTCCCCGAGCATACCTTGGTGATCCCCTTGTTGTCACGGTCACCATGCTCACCTTCAATATCTTTGGGCACCTTTGTTCATCCTTGCCGCGGCACCCAAGGACCTCGCCGCCATGTCTTTCTTGTTGGCCAAGTTCACCTCTGCCTCTCCTTGAATTCTCTCTGCGCCATTGTGGCGCCAACTCCTTTGTCCACCTCGGCAATTTGGCCCATGTGGCATCCTCCTCATTATGCAGTTAGCGACCTTGTGGCACAAAAAAACACCACCAGATCAATCTCCAAGAACTTCGATCCACCATACACCTACTCAATGACCAAGGGTCCCACATGATAAATCCTATTTCTTTTTATCTTTTCGGTGATAATTCTTGCTGATGTCATGCCAACGTCATAATTGTCTTTTCCTTTGGAAAGATAATTCAGTAAATTCATGAAATTATTATTTTCATTATTTCATGTGATTTCAATCTTCCAAAGCTCATATCTTTTGCATCCGAACTCCGATTCAGTCCATTCAAATTCATAAATTCATCTAAATTCTAGATCTATTTATCTGAGATTTTTATTTAATTTTTGGAGTTTGTTTTGCCTCTGTTATTTATTTATTTGTTTTATTTGCCTTGTTTGCGATTAGACGTTGATACTTCGGGAAGCTTTGAGCAAGGAGGAGTCTATCAGGATCAAGATCAATCCCAGGATTTATTTCAAGGCAAGCCGTAGTCCTTTGATCATATTGAGCCTATGATTTCAAAAGTATATTGTTTTATACAATTGCATGCTATTTTTATACAAATTGTTTTGGGTTTAGTTATTACCTATTGTCATCATGCCTCCTTTGATTATTTGAATTCCATGAATCCTTTGTCACCCTAGCCTGGATAATTTTAGTTGGGCATATTCATATCACCAACATGGGTATCGTACAGTTGCTTAGTTCAGCTTAGATACGATGGGTTTATCATCACATGTATCATAATGATTAATCTTGACTTAATGATATATAGAATCGTGGTGGTGAGCCACTCTTGTTAAAATTTGTGGGTACCATGACGGGGTGAGTCATGGGTCTTGGTTAAACAGAATGGTTTTCACTTGGGTGAGTGGTTGGTGGATAGTGGGGGTGCGGGTTTAGCACGGATTGGGTTTGTGGTAGTCTCGCCTGAGTAACTTGCCAAGGACTTAATCATGTGCGCCATAGAACTGGGCCTTAACCGTACAACCACATGTCTGGTTTGGGACGGACCTGGCTAACTAATTAGCAATGTCTTAATTTCAGTTCTGTCGTGGAAAGCGTGAGTTATGGGAAACGTTTCTTCACGGAGGCTAAGAGGGGGGCCATGTCTGGTCGGAAAGACATTCAGTGTTGAATCCTTAGCGGGTAGAACTAGGTTAAGAACGAGCTTTGTAAAGGCCTTGTCACGTGCTCTAGACTACTTACCTAAGGTAGTGAGCGGTGGCATAGATATATGCCGAACAAACTAGAGAAGTCGTGTCATGTGGGGAAGGCTGTACAACCTCTGCAGAGTGTAAAACTATTCGAATAGCCGTGTCCGCGGTTATGGACGTGCTTGGGGATTTCACACGGGAGGTAGAGTTTCTTTAAAATGAGTCGGAGTGTGGATGGAAAGTTCACTTGATGAATGTAATGTTTGTTTGGTGAACAGGTCATTCACTTGGTGGTTTGTGTCAATTGGTGAATTGGGGATTCACTTATCTTTGGTTGGGATTGAGAAGTGAATGGGAAGTTCACTAATCGTTTCAAAGAAACTGTTTAATTATTTATTATTGTTTTCAACTGCGCATTTCAATCTATTTATTGTATTTATAAATCTTTGCTTTACGCAAAAGAACCATCTGACTAACCTTTGTCGGGCCGTGCATGAATACTATTTGCATACATTTCCCTATGGTTTCTTGAGTACATTCAAAAGTACTCATGGCTTGTGCCCTCTGCTTAATCAGCAGTTGAAGAATATGAAGCTGCCCAAGAGTTCTTTCGGAAGGAGGACTATGAAGGTTTTGCGGATTAGGATGCGTTCTCCACTCGATTGCCTGTGCGCATGTTGATTGGCCATTTGAAGAGTTTTGTTCCGCTGCAAGAGTTTTATTTGTTTCTTTAGCCTGCGTGGCAAGTTAAAAAGCGTTGACCATAAGGTCCAGCTTATTATTATTATTTGTTACTTTGAGATCTTTTTAGTTAAATCGAATAAATGGATGGTATTTCATCACTGCTTCCTATGTGAGCTAGCTACTGATCTGGGACTAGTTCAGAAAACACAGAGGGTTCCTGAAATGCATTTTTGGGTCCCGACATCAGTCTGGGATCCCTATCAATCCTCGCCGAGTATCGTCCGCATTCCGAAGAACTGTTGGAATAGTTGCACGGGAACAGGTCAACATCACCTACGATTCGTGGAAGGAGTTGACCAAAACTCATAAAGATGAGCTGCTGACGGATATTCTCAAATTGTTCGAGATCCCAGAGCAACACCAAGACTCCGTGCGACGATACGTGTTGCTACAGGCGTGCAAAGCATGGAAGAAGTTCAAGAGCACTCTTGTCAAGAACTACGTGGAAATGGATCTGAGGCCCTTCCACAAGTATCCGTTCTTGGAAGAGTGGTGGGCCGAGTTTGTGGCGAAGAAGATGACTGATGAATTTAGGAGTGAAAGTGCGACGCACACGGCCCTGCAGGCAAAAAACAAGCACCCCCACAGACTCGACACAGCTGGGTATGCGGGTAAAATCGATATAGAGGATCGGGACCAGCAGTAAACGTTGAATGTCTCCCGCCATTTCTGAGATCAGCGATGGCGTGCCCAAAAGCGGCTAATGGGAGGTTACATACCTGCCTCTCTGAAGTCTCCTTTTCAAACCCGTAGACGAAGTGTCGATGCACGTAAGATATCAAACTACCTAGTTTGTAATTACTCCATAACTTCATAGGAAGTGAAATGACATGTTGGGCTATTGCAGGTAATGCTGAGTGCACAATCTTCCCAAGGCTCATTCAAGGCAGACAGGTAGAGAGATATACTCTCCGCGGCCCTGGGAAACAATGAACACCCGGGTCGCACGAGAGGCGCTGGTCTTTATGTTCAATGGAAAGATTGGTTCCGAGCGGACTCCGAATCGTACCGGAGTAGGAAGAGTGCCAAAGCCAAGCACGATGCAAAGCTACGAGAGGAGATTCGTGAATCTCTCAAAGATGAAATCACTGAATCCCTCAGAGGTGAGATTGATGATCGCATCAGAGCTGCGATGCAACGGCAACTGGAGAGCTTTGAGGAAAGGCTTAGGAAAGTTTAGTTGCAAGTCCCAAATCAGTTGCAAGCCCCTGCCCCTACTGTGCTAGACAACCCCCCCAAACTTTCGAGTAGCTGCGCGTCCAACCCTAACCCTACCCCAATAGGCGATGACAGATTTCCTGTCGATGACATCCAGGTAATAATTATTATCTTTGGAATGCTCGATCCATTGATAGGCCTGTTGGAGTAGCTAATTTTGTATCGTTATGTAGGTGGCTACGAAGTGCAAGCTCCAAGTGAGATATGCCTCTATTGCCCTAGATGCTTCTTGGGGCTAGGTGTATCCATCCGGTGTCGGGGCTTTGGTGCACGGTGCAAATCTAACGCTGGGTTTCGCAAAAGTGAATGTGGACGGTGTTTGTGCCAATTTCGGGGCTGTCCCACTGCATATTCCCCAAATGACAAGGTCATGACTCTAGGGCAAGCCGTTAGAACATTCATCCAGTGGCCCAAGAGGGACGTCTGCTTGGAGCTACCTGCTCCGGTGTCAACTTCACGGGAATGTCCTGCAACGGTGTCTAGTCCACGGGATCTTATTACACCGGAGCTACCTGCACCGAAGCAGCAAGGGCCCAGTGCATCAGATGCATCTACACCTCGTGCTCAGTCGACTCTTGTGAAGTCGACCTCTACAAAGCGAGGCAGCAAGGGCAAATCGAAGATGGTCGACTCCTATTATGATATCCCCTTCTTGCCATTGGCCCGAAAATTCATGCTAGGCGAGCCGTTGGTCGAGAGGTTAGACAACCCTACCCTAGGACTGGCTTGCACGACATTGCATACATGGTACATGGAACAGGCCAACAAGACGGATGAACAACGGCGCCGGTGTCCTTTGTCAAGTTCAACGAGGTTCATTTTAACCACAATGCTCAAGACTGTGTCTTCACGGTGACCTTCAAGGACTTGTTCTGTCTCTTCAACCTCGACTCCCTCGACGTCTCACTCATGCGATGCTGGACATTGTAAGTGTGTACAATCACGGTCAATGTTCGTGTAATATCGATAAATGTTATATATAACTCCTTGCTTTTGTATATAGATACATGATGTCTGAGGCCGAATTAAGGAATTCACCGGTAGGTTTCCTCAACCCACACGTGGTCTCCGCGCAAACCATCAAGGAGAATGCAAGATTTGTCAAGGATTACGTTATAGAGTTTTTGCTGGCTCGCCGCAACAAGGAATACATACTTTTTCCCTACAACCAGGAGTAAGTGTTGCACTACTGGCTATACTTGTTGGTTTGTACTTTATAAGCAACACGAACTTAGGTTTAATAACCATGGTGACATACCTGTGTAGGTTCCACCGGATTCTAATTGTAATTATACCAAAATGGAGCTCGGTAATATACCTAGATTCCCTACAGAGGACTACTCACAACTTCACAATTATCCGGCATTTAATCAACAGGTAAACACATTTCCTCCATAGAAACTCTATTGTAGTCTTTCCTTCCTTTGCAATGGCTAAGGCTAACTTCTTGGAGTCACGTAGGGCGGTCGGCGTGTTCTATGCTAAAGGAGGAAAAAACAAGGGAAGGACGCTGAAACACGATCTAACTTTTCCGGTACTCGCTAGCTAGTACACATTAATCCTATATAACACTTCGTAGTAATGCCTCTCTAACTAACCAATTCTATTTTTGCAGTGCCACTAGCAGCCGTCGGGCCACAACGTCTGTGGATACTATATTTGCCACAACATGGAACTACTCATAGGTTCTGCGGTCACCAATGATCCTCAGGTTTGTCAATCTTGCAAAAATTATTTCATATATACTTACCAATTTATATAAGCACGAATTTAATCTTCCTAGCGACAGGTTGCAACCATCGTCGAAACTGCGTTAGAACAGAGCAAGCTCATAAAAATTCGATCACACCTTGCGTCATTCCTGAACAATTAGGTCATAAATCCAGATGGAGCGTTCCACAATGTGGATTGAACTTGATTGGGATAAGATTGAACTTAATGGTACATGTGTCACTACTACAGGAACCCACATCACAGACGGTTCGGAACCATCATCACAAACGGTTTCCGAACCGTCCATATTTGTTGATGCGTGATATGAGTATTATCATGAGCGGTTCAAAACCGTGCGTGATACGCAATATCCTGAGCGGTTTTTATTAAAACCATCAGTGAAGGCTAGTATCACGAAGGTTTCCACTAAAAACCGCTGCGTGATACGCGAATATCACGAGCGGTTCTAAACAAAAACCGTCTGCGATACGTGAATATCACGAGGCGGCTTTTCTTGAGAACCGTCGTGATATTCCGTATCCTGAGCGGTTTTATTGAGAACCGCTTGTGATATTTGCGTATCACAGATGGTTTTTAGTGGAAACCGTCTGTGATATTATACCTTCACAAACGGTTTTAACAAAAAACCGCTGTGATAGTTCATGCTCCTGACTACATTTTTGCTGTTTTTTTGGCTAGCCTCAGGAATTGCTAGCCATGCCCTCTAAAAACAAGCATGCACAAAAACAGATTCATCAGAGATAATGAATTGTTGACAACTCAAAGTGATCATTACTCAAAATAAATTACAAACGATCGCATTTGTTCAAGTATTGTCGCTATAGTTACAACTGGATTACAATTGAGTCAATTATTTGCGTTGAGAGGTGTCGGTGGGGTGATGCTCTGGGTTGGCGACGGAGTGAAACTCTCCGTCGTTGTTAATGATTTCTGACTTGATAAAGGTGCAGAGCTTCCCTCGAATGTCCTTGATCTCTTCCGCAATGAGTCCATCACATTGTAAATCCAAAGCCTATCGCTAGCAAGAATAAAGTGGTAAGCTATATATATTTAAATTTATAATTAGGAAATAATTATTTCGAGATTGACAAACCTCAGGATCCTTCTTCCTAGCTCTAAGGATTAGCTGCATATGATAGCAGACGTAGATTGCACATAACTCATCGTCTTTTTGCTGGCGGCACTGCAAAAATAGAATTACATATATAGGTATAGTCAATTCGAGACGCGTTATTATGAAGTATGATATAGGATTATCGTGTTGTAGCGCGTCTCGAAAATCCATCACGTGTGTTAGTTAGGCGCTCTTTCCATTGTATATTCCTTTGTTGGCAACATAATCGATGAGCGACCTACATGATTCAAAAAGTTATCCTCGGCCATTTCAAGCGAATGAAGACTACAATAGAGTTATGTAAGGAGGAAATGAGCATACCTCTCGAGTATTCCTCTTAGAACGTTGAAGTCGTGCTTGTTGCGGATTAGGGAATCAAGGTATATCACATGGTTCCTCTTGGGTATAATAACTAAAAGGATCCAGTGGTACCTACTCATGTATGTCGCTATAGTCATTAAACCTAAGTTTGTGCTACGTATAAAGTACAAATGAAATTTGTATAGCAAGTAGTGACACATACCCCTGGTTGTAGGGCACCACTATGTACTTCATGTTCTTCTGACGAAGCAATGACCTCGTTATGTATTTCTCAACGAATGACGAGTCTGCTTGGATAGTTTGCAATGATACCACATGTGGGTCGAGGAAACCCACCGGTTCTTTCCATTCCCGGACATTTTTCAGCATGTATCTATACATAAGCAATGAGTTGCGATATTTATCGGTATTACATGAATGTAGAACTTGATTGTACGCACTTACAGTGTCCAACATCGTAGAAGCGAGACGTCGAGGCCAACGAGGTTGAATAGGTCATATAAGTCATTGAAACCCACGACGAAGTACCTCGTCCCGTTGAAGAAATGCTTCTCCTCGTATCTGACGGTGATTCTAGTATCGCACCCCTTCTTTTGGGTCTTCTCCAAGTACCAGGCATGCAAAGCCTGACAAGCATATCCGTGCATTATCTGCGTCGAACTGCGGTTTTTCGATGATGTAGTTCCCGGATATCGTGGACTTCCCGGACTTGGGAGGCGCCTTAACGTTCGTCGATTTCCATTTGGCCTTAGCGATTGGCAGCGTCTTCTTGTGAGACGACTCGAGAACCGATACGGCGGCACGCTTTTGCTGTTCCTTGGCGTATTCTCCACGGGAATCGAAGAGGTGGCCTTCGGCGAAACATGAGGTGGAGTCATCGAGGTCCGTTGGAGAGGAATGGTCGTGTCGGATCGCGGCAATCTTTGGGTCGAGCGATGTCCTTCTTGGGCCCTTTGGATAAAAGAGTGGGCGGCATCCCCTAGTGTTATGATCTCTTCGTTCGGCGAATCTTGGCGGGGCGGCTAGGAAATTGCCATGTACCATATCCACCTAGACCTGGCGTAACCCTCGCCCGGTGGCACCGTCTTTGCCTTGCCTCTTCCTCGTATGGATACACCATCCCCGCACGACCTCAATAGAAAGGGACCCATCCATCCTCACTTGGAGCTTGCGGGCGTCGGCTCCTACAAAGCGATCGCAATTAGTTAAGGCGTCCTATAGGTCTATCTCGGTGCATTCCATAGACGCGTCGTTACCTTGATGTCGCTCTATCGGTGTCGGACGTCGTCATGTTCGAATTATCGCGGACGCCGACGCCATCTCGATGTCGGCGGGGTGGCTCCCAAATTAACAGGGTGGCTTATGCATCGCTGGCTCGAGAGTTGATTCATTTGATCTGCAATCTTGCTATCTTTTCTTCAAATTTGTTAGTAATCATCTCATGCGAACCGATTAAATGCGTGCTCGGCCTTGGATCTCTTCCTACTCCTATCGTGCGATGAGTCGTCATGAATCCATGACTCCAAGTGCGTTAACCCCAAGGCCTCGCGTGTGACCGGGTGCTCCTTGTTTCCCAAGGTAGTAGATAGTATATCCTTCTCCTCGCTGCGCATGGAAGGAGCCTTGGGAAGCTTAGGCGATCAAGTCACGCAAGCAAGAGGTCATCATGTTATTATAGACACTATGAAGTTATGGACTTACTAATGTAACGACCCAAAGTTACATTACCAATTTAAATTAATTAAAGTTATCAAGTTATTGGATTTTACAAATTTGTAAAAGTTTGTTTGCTTTATTTGAATTTTTGAAGTTTTAAAAGTCAAAAATAAAATTTTTAAAGTTTTTAAAGTTTTATTTGAGTTAGAATTGAAAAATAAAAGTTTAATTAATTTTAAGAATTTTACGGATTTTTAAAAGCTTTTTCCTAAATTTTTAAAGACAAAATAATTTATCTTCAAAATTAAAAGCCAACTTTAAGTTGGAAATAATTTTATTAAGTCCAAAATAAATGTGGGAATTTCTGTGAATTTTTCCATAATTTTTGGAATTTATTTGCTATTTTCTAAAGCTTAACAGAATTAATTGAATTATTTAAATTAAGAAATCAATTGAAATTGAAGTTCCTAAATGGGCCAAGCCCACCCATTCTGTTTACCTTGCTACGCCCATCTCCACCCAGTAGCTCCTCTCTCTCTCCCCACCGTCCGATCCCCATCGGACGGCACCCTCACCTCCACGCACCCCGCTCCCTCCGCACCGTCGGATCAAATCCGACGGCTCACGCACCTTCTCCTTCCCCGCTTTCTTCTCCGCAACACCACGCCGAACCACCGCCATTAGCGGGCACGGGGAGCTCGCCTCCGCGATTGCCGCCCCCCCCACGCGGTTTGGTGCGCAACAGCTCCCTCATCTCCCGCCGCCTTCCCCTTGACCTTTTCTCCCTCTTTTTTGCGCTGTCGTTAAAATCACCCCACGATCTCCGCCATTGACGCCGCGCGGGCCTCGCGCACGATCTCCCACTCCGCTCCTACCCCGGCCCCTATAAAGAGCGCCCCAGGAGCGCCTCTTCTCCCTCACTCCAACGCCCCAACTCTTCCCTCTCCTCTCCCTCTTAATCGCCGAAATATTGAGCTTTTCTTCAAGTCGCCGAACTCCATTTGTTCGTCTTCTCCGGCGCCGTCAAGACGTCCCCGGCCACCGCGACCCCTCCACCGGCATCGCATCAACATCGCCGTCCCGGTGCGCACCCTCCCCGGCCCGGTAAGCCACCGTAGGTTGTCGTCGTCGTCGAACCAAATTTCGCCGCCAAGATTCCACTCGCCGCTTCACTCTGCCCGCTTGCTTCGCGTCAAGGTGAGCCTTAGAACCCGTGGTCCCCTCTCCGTTGAACCCATCACCACACCTCGCCGGCACAACGCTGTAGCGAGGCCGTGCCTAGCATCATGGGACTGCCGGTCGAGCCGCGTGGCACAGCCACCTCGGCGCCATCGAGACGCCATGTCGAGATCGGTCCGACGTGGCTGGCCGTCTTGACATGTCCGCCACAGCGCTTATACGTGGCCTTCAGACATCGACACCCCTCCGGCCATCATTGCGTGAACCACGTTCACCGTGGGCGTTGACTGGACCTTGGGCGTGGGTCCATTGACCACGGGCCCACATGTCAGCGACCCAGCGATTTTTCGTTTTAAAACAATTCGGCCGGAAATTCAATAATCTCAGGGCTGACGTCATAATTCAAGTTTTTCCTTTAGAAAAATAATTCAGAAAATAGATTAAATTGCAGATTTAGGCTTTAAATTTAGAAAATTCATATCTTTTAATCCTTAACTTCAAATTTGGTGATTCCAATTTATAAAAATTTATAAAATGATCATCTAGCTAAAGAAATTATAATTAGTTGATTTGGAGCAATTTTAAACTGTCTGTTTAAAATTTAAATAATTTAAACTACAAATTTAGGTTTAAATTTGTAAAATTCATAACTTTTACATCTTAGCTCCAAATTAGATGTTTCAAATTGCTAAAATCTTAGGAAATTATTGTCTAACTAAATAAAATATAAGTATTCAATTTGGAGTTCAGTTTAGGCTTGTTTTAGAATTTAACATTCATTTAAATTCCAAATTTAGATCAAATTTAAGTAAAATTCATATCTTTTGCATCCAAACTCCAAATTGGGTGTTTCCAACTTATAAAACCTTATAAAATTATTATCTAGCTAAATAAAATAGAATTATCTAGTTTTGAGTTAATTTGAATTGCCCTTTTGATTTGTTATTTGAATTTCGTTTGAATTTGGATCGTTTCGCGTATAGATTTCGACGACTTCGGAGAGTCAGTTTTCAACGTAGTTGGAGACCATATAAGAGGATTGATTTTGACTGCTTGATCATCGTGGTTGTACACACAAGCAACCTGGAGAGAGTGTTTGTGAGTACTAGGTGACCTGTTAAGAAAACAACATCACCATCCAAGGCAAGTTACATTCTTGACCATATTTGTACCCATTATTTTAAATTAGTTAAATTCTGTTTTAAACTATTATTGCATGCGTATTTATATTCAAGTAATTTAAATCCCTGCTTTAACCTTTATAGTTATTCCCTATTCCATTGTATAGCCATCATTGTCGGTATAGACCGTATGGAGAACCATTCTGAATGTGATATATATATTGGAAGTAGAGAGTTAAAATATTGGATTATAAGATAACATGATCGTTGGATATTAGATTAAAGAATTTGATTTGTTGTTGAGATTAAATTATGGAAATATATTATTGAGCATCAGAATATTGGAGATAGAAGTATAGGATTACACAATTGATGGACATGGGATTGTAGATATACATTATGGATGGATATTGAATTATAGAAAAACATGATCATTGGATATCGATTATATGAATACATGATTTTTAGATATTGATTACACATCTATACATTTGTTGAATATTGGATTATAGGATAGAATAATGGTTGGAGATTGGATCATAGGAATGCATTAATGACGGATGTAGAAATAAGTGATCATTGGATATTGAATTGTAGAGATAGTTAATTATTGATATTGGACTATTAATATTGAATTATAGAAGTAGTCATTATAGAATATTAATTGGCTTGGGTGTTGGATTGTAGGATTAACCCTTGGTGGGATTTTAGAAATAAAACTTGATTAGATCTTAGAAGTAGATAATTGTTGATAATGGATTATCGAAGAATAGATTATAGAAATAGATAATCATTGGATATCGGATTATCAAAAATTGGATTATAGGATTACATAATCATCGGATTGATGGGTGTTGAATTATTAGCATTAATTCATTAAGGATTAATGGATTGATGGATATCAGATTATAAAATTAGAGTATTACTGAATGTTGGATCGATGGAGGTCAGATCATAGGAATAGACTGATATGGTGGATATCGGACTAATTAATATTGGAGTATGGGATTTTACAATCGCTGGAGATTGGATGAACACAGTACGGATGGTTCACCTACCGGTCTCGTACCTGACAATACCTTGACATTGAATCCCTCACCCCTTGTTACCTTAGATGAAAATCTGGTTTATGCAATAGTATGAACTAGAACTCTTTGAGAAACATTATGCTTAGCCATGCTTAGACCCAAAAATGTTGATTTGGGGAATTTCAGCCAAGAATCAAATATTGTTTAAATTGTATCCATGGCATTGGTGTGTTATGGAAGTTTATAAATGACTTTGAAAAATAAAATAAAATGATGGTTTGTACTTGGGCGAAATGGTTGTTTGGATGGTGCATGTCAATGCACGGGCTCAATCTGGGTAGGGTTGATGCCCATGGGTTTTGTGGAAAGTCGCCCAAGTCAATTGAGGACCGGCCTCTGAGCGTTCCTTTGCTATGCCTATAATGGGCTATGCCTCACCGTGCAACCACATGTCCTGAGTATGGGTAGGGACCAGCTAATTAATTTGTAAAGTTCCATCGCGGTTGACCTGTTTATGCGTGGGCGGTCTTTCATGGCCATTTCTTTTGACAAAGTCTTTCATGACTATTGTTCCCACCGCGCAAGAGGGGCTAGGAACTCTGCATTTCTATTCCAAAGGCGAAACCTTAGCGAGGGAAATCATGTGGAATGGCGCATTGTAAAGGCCTTGGCACGTGCTCTAGATCCTTACCTAAGGTAGTGGCGGTGGTATCGGCGGATGCCAAGCAAACTAGAGAATTCGTGTCATGTGGGTAAAGTGTACAACCTCTGCAGAGCGTAAAACTATTCGAATAGCCGTGTCCACGGTCATGGACAAGCTAGCAAAGCCACTCAGAGTTAGACTTGGATTTTGATTTAAAAAGACTTCATCAACTGGTTTATCCAAATGGGAATTGGGCGGGAAGCCTTGTGATAGGAGGGTATCCTTCACCATTCATTATGGAGGTTATCCACACTATAAAACTGTCATTTAAAAATCTGATTTTAGATATGGTATAAAAATGGCCTTGAAAATTTATACGAGTATTTAAACTGAAAATGCTGCTTTATGCAAACTTAACCAATAAGCCATCCTTTGTTATATCCATGTATGCATGTCATTCTGTTATTTGACGGGTGTAACTTGCGAGCACGGTAGTTGTGCTCATCCTTGCTTAATGCAAATAATTTCAGAGGAGAAGGACTTTGCCACCGGGGTGGATCTCGACGACTAGGCCGCTTCCCCAGTTGATTGCCTGTGGCAGATTAACAGGACCCTACTACTTCTTCGTCTTCCGCTGTGTTTATTTTATTGTTGGCCTGTAAGCCTCCCTTGTAATCAACTCTGTTGTTATTTATTAATAAAGTTGTGATATGATTTTGTTACCACATTTGTTTACTGTGTGGACTAGCTACTGATCATGGGACTAGTTCAGAAATACACAGAGGATTTGGGAGTGTTAATCCCGGGTCTTACAACTAACAACTAGGTAGTTCGACATATTTACCACACGTTGGGACACTTCCTAGTCTGCCGGGTTTGTGAAAGAATCTTTGCCGAAGACGGACTTTTGCCCTCGCTTTTAACCAAATTTTAGGAGCATGGGTCGTGATATCGTGAAATGGCACAGTTGCGTTCTCCTCCTCTCCGCCCATTCCTCATATTTACCGCGTGCCCAGTGGTGCCGAGTCTGTCTTGGTGAGTATTTAGGTGTCCGAGAGCTTTGTGCGCCGACTTTGCTCCTTAAATTTGGCGTCGTTTTCATAGCCACAAAGGTGTCCCATGCTTCCCGCGTCAAGAATCTATACTTCGCGAAGGGCATCTGACCCGTGTTCACGTACTTCGTGACAAGAATGCTCTTGAAGGTCCTCCACGATTTATCTATCGTGAGCATCGCCGTCCGTCGCCGCGCGTGCCACATCTCGCTACGGAATAGTGAACTTCTCTCGAAAGTTACTGTCCCACAGCGCCTTTCACTTGTTTCACAGTCCTTCCACCTTGGTGTGGTGATGGGGACTCGTTCCTTCCAAGTATCCCGCAGATGGTCCGGAATCTGCCACGATCTCTTGGGACTCGGAGGGACCCCAAAGTTCTTGACCTCCGTGATGACCGATCGGCCCTTGAGCATTTTCGATTGTCCTCTGCCATCTCGCTTTCGTGTCATTATCATCGACGGTGACAGCGGCCTCGTCGGCGCCTCTTCCATCTGCGGCGTCGGTGATGGCGACCTCGTCGGCGCCTCTTCCATCTGCGGTTATCGGTGGCGGCAATGAAAAATAAGACTGCCTCTGCCATCTAAACACTTGCTATCTATATAAGTTACATATGCAATAAAATGGATTGCAAGTGTCCCAAATTAACATATACATTTAAACTTAATAATATGCTCAACATGTGCAATATTAGCAAATAATCATAATTAATTCCAGCATAAATATGAAACAATTAAGCATTAACCCAATGGCATTTAAATTTAAAACAAAATAGAATCACGTAAAACGATCGACGAAGGAAATGCTAAGCAAAGGTTTAATCCTCTAGGGCTCGCCGCCCCCCTGCTCCTATTCTAACACTCCTAACACTCCTTAATCCACCAGCTTCTCTTGTGATCTTTGTATAGATAGAAACTAGTGATACAAATTTTTTGCCCGAGCCTACTTCATCGAGCCCGACACACTAGAGTGTACCATTTGCTTCATGCCATGGAGGATTGGCATGAAGCAAAGGTACACTCAAGTGTGTCAGGATCGACGAAGAAAATGCTAAGCAAAGGTTTAATGCTTCATGTACAGAAGACTAGCCTTTAATGAAGACATAGAAACAAAATAGAATCAAGTAAAACTTTCTTTTTGGATTGTTATAGAAAATGTAGTTTTAGCAAAATTTCAGAATTAATCCCAACAAAATTAATTAGCATTAAAGCATAATTCCTAAAGAATTTAACACTCCTTAATCCACCAGCTTCTCTAAGAAATGCAAAGGAATCACAGAGCGGTTCTTAATAAGAACCGCTGCGGATAAACTCTCGGCCAATAAAAGGTCTAGAGATTAACGATTACACAGACACTATTCCAACATATTGATTGATGATATTATGTGCTCTCGTAAGAGAGTAGCTAAAGAACAAGTCTTTGCCATCTCAATCCTATTATCTATACTCTTCATTAAATGAATATGATAATATAAATTCAAACTATGAGCTCTAAACAATACTTTGCTTAACTATCAAATGATCTCAACTATTAGCAAAACAGATTAAACTTCGGTCAAGCAGAGGTTGACTATAGAGATCAAGATGGCAAATGAAAAGTTGAATGAGCTCATACTGACTACTAGAAGAATCACAAACTAGTCATTAGATTACCAACAAAAAGCTGAATACTCTCAATAGAATCGAACATGAAGACACGAGGTTCGTTGATAAAGCCGATTAGGTGACATAACGATGTCGACTTCAAATGCTAGAGATCAAATGAACCGGAAGAATCGAAATAACAAGCTTTCAGCAAAGTAACCAATTAACAAGACATCATATTGACAAGAGCAAGTAATACAATAGAGCTCAAGTATGAACTAACTATCACATTCAATCTCGATATAAGATGAGTTCATCACGAGCATGTCAACAAAGCCCACCGATCAATTTGCAATATCTTGATTACTAGATTGAAATCGAACTAATACGAGATCAAGGTATCAACTAGCACCGCAAATATATATATGCAAAGATCAACCGAATCGCCATCGAGGAGCAATACTCACAGAGAGGATGCCGCACAAGAACTCACGGTGCAAGGAGGAGGCGGTCTGCAGGGAGGAGGCCGACGGGGAGGAGGAGGTGCGGGAGGAGGCCGACACCTTGGGAGGAGGACAGCCGGGAGAAGGCGGTCTGCAGAGGGAGGAGGCCGACACGGGAGGAGGACGGTGCGAGGAGGAGGCAGGTCTGAGGTAGGACACCAGGGGAGGAGGACAGTCTGAGATCGTTGATGTTGATGTCGGCGGCGTTGAGGTCGAGGCGGCGACGCCGGGCTTCTGGCCGGGGAGGTGAACAGGGCGTCGAGGTTGGGGGCGCCAAGGTCGAGGGCGGCGGCACCGAGGTCGAAGGCACCGAGGTCGGGGGCGCCAAGGTCGGGGCGGCGGCGCTAAGGTCGTAGTCGGCGGTGAACAGGCGAGCCCTAAACCCTAGAGGAGGCGAACGAGCGCGCGAGAGCCTAAGGGGCGCGGGAGAGGAAGTGACGAGTGAGAGCAAAACCCTAGCGCTTCCCGCCTTATAAAAAGTATATCACAGACGGTTGTATTAGGGAACCGTCAGCGATTCTATCCTGAGCGGTTCTATTAGGGAACCGCAGTGATATCCTATCCTGAGCGGTTCTATTTGAAAACCGTCGTGATATATCTCTGAGAGAAATGAACAACAAGTCTCTTCATTTTCCCGCGTGTGTCTCTTCGTCTCGGCCGTCTCTTCATTTTCCAACGTCGCTCTGACTCCCCAAATATCTCTTCGTCTCCCGCTCTGGCTTTACAACTTGTTCTATAAATAGATGTCCCTTCTACAATGTATTTCACACAACCTCCTTGATCCCTTTCTCCACAAAAACAGAAATGGTTGCCTCTTCTGTTTCCTTGTCGCCGGCATTGATGGCCTACCTGGCCGCATTGTACATGCACCTCTCTCGCTGTACGTTGAACCGTGCTGTGGAAGAATACTATTTCAACAATGTCTTCACTCCTCTGTCCGAGAATTTGCCGGAGCGGGTGACGGCCACCTTCCGCCGTCTTGACATCCACCTCCGCCGTGTCTTCCGGGTGATCTCCCACTTTCGGCGAGTTTACCACGTCGTCGACGTGGTCCTCCAAAACGACGTTGCACGTCTCCAGGAGGCTTGCCGTCACTTGGACTGCTTAAATGAGGCAGCAGGCGACCGAGTCGACCAGGCTAAGACCCCTCAAGCAAGAGAAGAGAGCCTATGGGCTCAATTCTTCTTGGTTCAATAGTCTGAGAGTCTTCAGGAGACACTCAAACGAGCGCGTCAGCGGGTGGACGCATTTCAGGCTTCGTTCGATCACGAACCGTCCGCCCCCGACGCCGCCGCCTACGAAGTATTGAAGACAGAGATAGCAGCCTACCTCCACCACTAGAAAAAGGATATGGTCTTTTTATCGTCTGCTTATTACAAGCGCATAATATTATCTGGTCGGTCGGTTGGTCTCCTCTTGTTATTCATGTTTAATCTTGCCGCGGAACTTTGAAATGCATTATTACAAATGTATAGGTGAGAAAGATCCTTTATGACTGCCTATCAATATCAAAGATGACAAGTCCATAACACATCAACACATGACAATTTCACGTTGACATCAAAATATATGAGAGATTACAAGTCCATAACACATGATGTTATGGAATAAATTAATTACATTGGAGTAAATTCTTAATTAAAATATAGGCCTTCACGATGATCGACACGCATATAGCTAGCTTCCTCCTTTGGGTTCTTCCTCGAGCCTAATGCCATTTCGAAAGGAGGCAACTCGTCAAATTGATTGTATTCTTCCTCGTCCACTACATTCTCAACTCAGACAATCCTCCTTTTTCCATGAAGAACTACGTGGCGCTTCTTATTTGCGAATTGGTTACATAAAAGACTTGAACAACTTGGTTGCTTGATGCGAATGGTTCGTCTTTGCATCCGACACGTTCGAGGTCCACGGTAGTGACGCCGTACTTGTCGACCTTCACCTGTGGGAGATGGACCCAACGACACCGAAATAGGGGGTTCACAGATGAGTTTGACTCGAGAGTCAATCTCATTTTATGGGAGATCTGCGATGGTGAAGGGACTACTCAATAATAAAGCTCAAAATTAATCAAAAAGAGTTGAGTTGAAAGGTTATTTACCTTCCTCGAAATCCCTGGTTAGATCCTTAGCCCCCAAGTACATCCACACATGATGTACTCGTTTCTTCAAAGGGCTGATGCAGCGCGCGATGAAATCTTGGACCACATGTGTAACAACATGTCCGTGAAGGTCGATTGAGATTCTTAAATTTGTCCGTTCGAGAAAACCGATTATGTCTTTACAACTCAAGTAAAATTACGTTCTCGACCAAGTCAATTTCTGGTCAAATAAAATACCAGTCATAAAGGTTCTACTTTCGACCACTATTCTACGACACCTTTACCAAGTAAGTTATTTTCACTTGAAGCTGGGGGGCTAGATGACGAGGATCTAATAATCCTCATTTAATTATTTATTTATAATTCATATTATAGATAGCAATATCTTTGTATTACTTTCAAGTATACCCCTTACCATTTATAAGGGATAAGCTTAACTGAGTGGTCGTAAGTCTTACTACGACCACCCCCTAGTTGTAAGCCTTTTCTATGACTAGTCTCTAGTCATAAGCATTTCTACGACTCACCTTAGGTTGCGAGCCTTCTCTACGAGCACCTTGTAGTCGTAAGTCTTTTCACAACCTAGTCAGTTACGACCACCCTATCATCGATAACGCCTATAGGTATGTGGGCCCAGTCGATTAGGGAGTCTTATGCGCCGTATTTAACACATGGGGTAGTTAACATACGTTGATATTCTCTGTTAATAACTGCACATTTTATACCTCTTCTTCTGACAATAACTACCTGGGGATGTGGGGAAGTTATTTCTCTAACAGCAACCTCCACCAACAGTTCATCATTTGGAATGTTGGGACGTCTCTTGGCTTGGGAGAACTGCCACCTCTCCATGCGCTATATAAAGGATGAAGTCGATGGACACAGGAAGGAAGAAGGCAATCAAGAGAGGAGCAATCTGGAGTACAAAACAATAGGATTTAGTTTTCCTCTTTATTGTAAGCAGTACACTCAATACAGTACAATAGGAGTAGGGTTCTTATTCTCTCTGGAGTAGGCCCGAACCTGTATAAAATCCCTGTGTCACCCTCTGTGTGGTTCTAAATCTATGAGACCCCCGAATATCCATTCATTCATAAGATCAATAGTGAAACATCAATAACCTTCCTACTATGCTCGAAGGATCTACTCGGTCGTGGTTGTTAAATCAACCACTGGAGTCGATCTATTCGAGACAACACCTCTGCAACCTACTACTGACCAATTTCCAGGGCACCTACAACCGTCCTGGAAAGAAGGACGACCTGCATAGGATGAGACAGAAAGATCATGAGACCCTACGTCAGTTCATCAGGCGTTTCAGTCAGGTTCGCAATTCTATACTTGAAGTTTCTGATTCTTCTGTTATCAGAGCGTTTAAGTAGGGAGTACACAGTAGAAGGATCACTGAGGATATCGCTTTGAATCCTCTGGCTACTGTTGCCGAGCTCTTTGAGATGGCTGATCGATATGCGACTGCTGCTGAAGCAATCGAGTGGAACAAAACCATCGATCGAGACGACAAAATTTCTCAAGAAGCAGGCGAAAGTAGTAAGAAGAAGGATAAAAAGGCTAAGAAAACCAAGAACAAGACCAAAGGCCAAAAGTCTCAAGCCAATAGTTCGAAGGAAGTCTTGGCCGTAAGTGATAAGGAGCCTCGGAATTCCAAGCCATACTGCGACCGGGGCAAGGGAAACTCGGAAGTGGCGTCCTTTCCATAAAAAAGAAGGACATGACCTTCGGAATTGCCGATTTCTCCAACGAAAACTCAAAGATTATCACACTGGCAGAGGACCACTTCCTACACTCAAGGAGGTAGGAGAAACAAGTGGTCAAAAGCAGTCCGACGACGATGAGGAAATGTTGTTTTAGGATCCGAAGCACACCATCGATCACATCTACAGAGGATCTTTGGCATATGAGTCAAAACGATAGCTTAAGGTTGTCAAACGTGAGGTAAATTCATTAACCCTCCTCTTGTCAATAAATTGCCGAAGTGGTTGGAAGTTATCATCTCTTTCGAGAGAGGTGACTGTCTGATCCCTTCTACTCGACCAGATCAGATCCCGATCGTGGTCGAGCCCACCATCAACAACTGTCGAGTAAATCGAGTGTTAGTTGATGATGGCAGTTCATTAAATATTTTGTATACGAGCGCCCTGGATGAGATGCAAGTACCCAGGACCAAGGTAAAACTTGTACAATACTCTTTTCATGGAGTCGTACCAGGGTCTTCGGCCAAACCAATTGGTCAAGTTTCTCTTCCTATAACGTTTGGTTATCCAAACAATTTCAGGACAAAAAAAAACTCTTGGTCGATGAGATGCTATTATATCAGAATTGGACAAGCTACTTAGAGCAGGCTTTATAAGAGAACTCCACCACCCAGAGTGGTTGGTTAACCCTGTAATGGCTAGAAAGTCTAATAGTAAGTGGCGTATGTGTGTAGACTTTACTGATCTCAATAAAGCTTGTCCAAAAGATGATTTTGCTCTTCCTTGTTGTCGACGATCGAATCGCCGATCTTACGAAAATAAACGAGGAAAATGACGTGGAATATCCTGGAATGGAATGGGGGTCGCTCTTTATTGATATGAACTGGATTTACAAGATGTGGCTAAGTACTACCCTGAATTACCTTGAATGGAGGAATGTTTAACAGGACAATCAGACTTAGAATATGAGTCTAAGGCTGATTATCTAGCTTCTAATTCCACCGCTTAGGCTTCTGTGCATATCTTTGCCTTGGCCTTGTTTTGTGTGTAGCCTATCGTCTCCTTCTTGTCTCTGTTTTCCTTTCTCCTTTCGCCTCTTCGTGCTTCACCTTTAAATAACTTCCAAGAGGTGGCGGTTACTCTGGGAGAAAGGCGTCCTCGGTGAAGCGTTACGACCGGTGGAGCGGTAGAAAGTTAGCAATGTGCTAACTTCCTTGCGATTGCTTGTGAAAAGCTTAACCGTAGGGTGGTTAATAGTTAGTGTCTCGGGGTTGTACCATCGCATGGTTTGGAGCATTATAACACGTGTTCCATTCATCATACGATAAGAAATACCGATTCAATAATTTTACGGCGGTTATCTCGGTGAGGATTAGGCACAAAGCCTCATCAGGCGTGGTACCCATAAGTAACCTCTCGAATACTAACGACCGGGGAGGTCGTTAGTCTTAGGGTTACGACCATGAAGACGTATGGTCTTTTATTATGCATTTAAAATAATACATAGAGGTTTTAATCCTCGTCGGCTAGCCCCTAACTTTAAATGAACTGGTCGTGTATATACCTTTTCCGATGAAATCGTATCGGGCGGAACCCATTTAATGTCGTGGTATCTGAAGTGGTCTGTGTTCACTTTAAAGTTGAGAACTTGCCTTGGGAAGCGAAGAGTTCCTCTGTCGTTTGAACAAAAAGAAGCTTTTGTCGGTTGGACTTTGTAGAAATCCTTGAAAGTATCGGAAGGTTATAAGATCTCCTCTCATTTGGGCTCTTAGAATTTTTATGCTTCCAAAATCCCTTCGATCCCCTTTAGCTTCTCGCCAAGAAATCCTCCAGAGTCTTTTCTGTTCTTCCGCCACAAAGTCTCCAACTTTTGCTACTCATTCTTGAGGATTTTCGCCATGTCGGAGCAGATTACAAAGTGGTTGCCTTGAATTGGGCAAGAAAAAGCTTGAGGCTTTGGCGAAGATGGGAATGCTCCCAGATAGAAATCTGATTAATTGGAGACCGGCGACTGGAGAGCATTTTCCGAGCCGTGAAGATGGCGAAATCCTGTTTTCTTGCCTACATCGAATGTGGGCCGAGACTACTGATACACAAATTCCTCCTCGCGTTCTTGAACATTACGGGTGGAATTGGTGAATTAACCCCAAATTCGATCGCAAATATTAGTATTTTCGCATATTTGTGCGAGGCATACAGGAATACAACCGAACTTGAAGCTCTTTAGTTATTTCTACCGCATGGTGATGGGAAAATCTGCGGCAAAATCTGAGGCAGCTCCTGGGGAATGCACATTGCGTCTTCATGACGGGAAGGCCGATGAGTACATCTTCATGTACGCGAAATCTTCGTGGTCGTCATGGAAAAAATCTTGGTTTTACATGACGATTCTGAAGACGATGGCCTCTACTTGGCGGAACTAGAGCAAGTGAAAACTCCAAGTGGAAGGAAGCCAGAAGAAGACAGGATAGTCAAAAGATGGGCGGATGCCATCTATGACTTCTTGAGTCGAGGGCCCGACTTCGTGGCATGTGGTGAAGGATTTCACCTTTCGCCGATTAGCCCATTGAAGCTCAGACTCATTCCCCGCTCTGGTGCCTTGATCGTGATGAAGCTACCTCGGAAGGTGGTAAGTCTTTGAGATAAATTCGATCGGTATTTTGATTTGATTAATGTATTACCTTAAAATCTGTCTATTCTTCCTACATTAAAGCTCTTTCCCTGGGAAATTAGAGATCGAGTCGAGGATGATCTGTCTTGGGGAACTGGAGAAAAGGTTGAATGCCCCAAGATCTTAGCCGTAACTCCTATTGAAGGGAGATCGCAAGGCTTAAGGTAATTTAATCAAAATTCCTTTTACCATGTGTATACATATATTCCACCAGATTTCCAATCGTGCTCTACTTTTGCGATCGGTCGGATTGCGAATCATACAATCTGGTGAGGATCAACGTCCCACCTTAGTTCCGACCGAGTCGTGCCACGAGGCACTTGAAGGAGATGAATCCTCGAGGTAATAGAACATTTGGAATCATATATGTACGAATTTTTTAGATAAAGGATTTCTTCACCCAATCAAATTTGTTCTTTGATTTAGGTGGATAAGCTCGAGGGCATGAGAATGTAGCTGCGGAGGTGTGAACTCTCAGAGTGGTCGTGCACGACCTTATGGTTATTCTTGAAACAAGCGATCCGGAGATTGATGAAACCACTCCCTCAGGCCGGATAGTCGGGAATGCGGTCCTTGATGAACTGGTCGAGGACATAGCTTCCGACATCTTGTTGGAGGATGTGAGGTTCAACAAACCTTCTGGTCGAGAACCAAAGAATTTGGAGGAGAAGAAAAGGAAGGCTAGCGGCACGATTTCTCTCTTGCGCGTTTGAGTCAAATCCGGAGATTAACAAGGTATGTACAAATGAAAGTGGTCGTATAAGTATGTACCTCTAATAATTCCTTGATGATTTGATACTTTGAACTTCCCATCTTCGGTTTGCATAGGTCTTCGGTGTTCGGTCGTTTCGACCGTGTTCTTCTGAGGACACGCACTGTGGAAGTTCAGGCAGAGCACTTCTCGGGACAAAGTTCTGAGGAAATAGTGGTTGAAGAAGCCCCGGCGGTGACAAGGGCAATGGTTGAGTTGGATCCTTTGGTGATTGAAACCCCTCGTGGAGGTAGATGCCTCGAGAGGTCTCAACAGTTCGATCCTCGTTGATAACCCTTCCCAACCTAACAAGTTCCTTTTAGTCCCGATTTATCGAGGATAAGGAGCTTGATGAGGCGTGGCGAAAAGTATCGGATACTCAACTCAAGATGCACCCTGATTTGATTTTTGCTGGTTATAATGACCGAGCAATTCGAATAAGTATTCTCGACCCGACTTCATAGCTCTTCTTTAAAAAGTTTATAAGAAACTTAAGAAAGAGAACGCTATTTGTGTAGCATTTGGTCGAGAACTTTCTTTGTGATCGGAGGATGACCCAATGAGTTAAGGACTTGGAGCAAAAGCACTCGAGTTGGAAAGTAAGAACTTTTCCTTTTGAACTTTTGTTTCTTCTTCAATACTTTGCTCCTCTACAATTATTCTCCTTATCGTATTCGATAGATCTGGAAAAAATAAAAGAGGAGGTTGTGGTGAAAGCCAAGACGGCTCTTCTTGAAGAAGAAATAAAAGCTAAAGACCGATCATTTGTTGAAGCAAGTTCACTAAAAAGACCGGTTGATCGTTGAAACAACGACCAAATATGAAACACTTAGCAAAACAAATGAAGGTAATATGTAAATAAGCTTGATTTTTCCTTCACTTATGCTTGTGTTCATTAAGCGATTTGTTTTTGCAGAGCAAACGCATAAATCTTGAATGAGTAAAAAAACTCAAATTTGAGCGGATAAGGAGGCGGCTCTTGCTCAAAATATTGATGAAAAGATTCATGCTTTGAACAAGATGATCTTTGATATGGGATCGAGATCAAGCCCGCCTTCCTTAGGAGATCCAATAGAGAAAATGAACTATTTGGGTCAACTTCTAGAGGACCTTAAAGTTCTGCTCAAAACTACTCGGACGAATTATGCCTAGGCCCTAAAAACAGGTGTTGCAAGTGGAGTTAGTTTTGCTTTGGCAAAACTGAAAGCTTTCGACCCCTCCATTGATCTCCAAGCTGTTAAAGATGACTTCAACTGCCCACCTGAGGAGGCGACCAAGTTCATGGAAGAACTCAGGCCACTCGGAGATATAGTTGTAGAGGAGATGGAGGTCGAATCTCCGACAAGCAGTAGTTAGGCAGGGAATATTTCTTAGAGTAGGTTCCTGCAAGTGTAAAAATATTTGAATATCTATGAAAACTTACCTTTTATGTCATTGACAAAGCTTTTGTTTATCCTGTTTGACTTTTTTAAAATTCTCGTATATTTCCTAGCCCCGATCGCTTTATAGTAGAAGAACGTTCTTGTACAAGCGGTGAGCCAAAAAGAGAATAAAAAGAGGTCATAACCATGTATGTGAGTTTTTGAAGGTATGTTTGGACATGTAAGACAAAATTGATCGTTGCGAGACTAGGAAATCAAATGTGGTCGGACTAACAGATGATTTCGACTAGTTATAGATCTTTGTTTGTCATAATGGAAATACCAATCAAAAACACTATATATGGTCGAAAAAAGACTTTGTCAAACTTGACATAAGAAGAAATGCAAATATGTATGCAACAAATTATAAGTGAACTTTGTTTATATCTATTGTCCCATAATCTGGTGGAACTAATGCTAAGACACGAAGGCATCGACACATTTCTTGAAAGCGTGTTCAAATTACATATCCGACTGGTAGCGAGGATCGTAAGAAAAGAACCGTCGCTAGGAAGCTCCTTCCAGTGGGCAGGACCACGTGTGAAAAAGGAGAGACTTCGACTAGGAGGCTTTCCGTGTCCCACCAGTAGCCAGACAAGAATAGACCAGAATCTTGAAATAATGAAGCATAATCTTCAGAATCGTAAGCATATCATTCATGAGATAGTTAGTTGTGTGGCGCTCGATTACTCATTTTCTTTGAGAAAAGAGTGTAGTCGCTGCGGGGAATCATTTGAAGAAAAATGCTCACGACTAGGACCATAGAGTATCGAGATCCTTAAAAGGATATCGGAGAGAAAATGTCTTCTCCACTGGACTAACAATAATAAGCGACTGAATGTAGGTGTATATATATAAGCAAGGTTGCACTTCTTAATTAATTAATGAATTTAATGAAATTGAAATTGAAAGAAATGAAAGAATGAAAATTAAACATAGAACTTACGCAATTGATCGATGTTCCAAGAATTTGACAAAATTTGCCCATCGGACATAGCCAACATCGTCTGGAACACAGTCGGGTTACTTCGACCACGATGTAAGGACCTTCCCATTTAGGAGAAAGTTTATTGCGATTTGTTTGGCTCTGAATTTTTACGAGAACCAGATCACCTCTGACAAAGGTCATGCGGTCGCACCTTCGACTATGGTACCTTCGCATGGCTTGTTGGTAGGCTAGCGATCGTATAAGGGCTTGGTTTAAATGGTTCTTCAAGGAAATCGGCGTCGTCGAAGTCGTCGTTCATTCGATCATTTTCGTCAAAACGATCGATTCGGCGAGCCAATTTTGAGTTACGGAGGAAGCATAGCTTCAAACCATAAACCAAAAAGAATGGAGTTTCACGGTCGCACGACGGTCGTGGGTTCGAACGCCCATAACACGAGGGAAGTTCTTTAACCCAAGCGCTGACCGTTTGATTAATCGGTGAATACTCGGCGTTTGATCCTCGCATAAGGATACCATTAGCTCGCTCAATCGCTCCGTTGCTCTGCGGATGCAATGAAGCAAAATGAACTTTGACACCAAGTTCATCGCAGAATTCTGGAATTGATCTTTGGAGAATCGAACCATTATGCTGTGATGATCTGTTGGGTACACCAAATCGCGTGATCACATTTTTCAGAGAAATCTCTTAGCGGCCTCGGTTGTTATTTTAACGATCGCTCGGCTTCAATCCATTTTGTAAACGTGTCAATCATGGCGAAAAGGAATTGAAGCCCCGGTGCTCTTAGGGAAAGGTCCCGAATGTCCAAATCCCAGGTTGCAAAAGGCCAAGAAAGAGGAATTGTTTGTAAGGCTTGTCTTTGGTGGTGTACTTATCGGCTATAAACCGACATTGTACACACTTCATCACAAGCTCTTTTGCATCATGAAGGCGATTGGCGATAATAGCCTTCTTGGAAGGCTTTACCGACCGAGGTTACAGTAGGAATGGTGTGCTCCACAGACACCTTCATGGATTTCGGTTAGCAATCTAATGCCATCCGCTTGAGATATGCATCTCATCAACACTCCATGAGATCCTCGTTTATACAAGGTACTTTCGATTAGAGTGTATGATTTGGCTTTTAGTGCTATCGATCGGCCTCTACATCATCTTCTGGAATTGTGTCATCTTTGAAGATAATTGTAGATCGATGTCATCCGATCTCTACCTTGATCGTGGCGCCGCCAACCGTCAACGACACTGTGGAGCATCCATGTTCCTTGATTAGTTTGTTCAACTTGCAAAGAATCATGTATGTTCTCGGAAGGCTCAACTACCGAGGGTGAATTGAGTTGCTCGAGAAAAACTCCAGGGCGGGGACGGTCGACCTCGTGGAGGCCATCCGTGCCAAGCGGATGCGCGAGAAAGTTTTCCTTTCTAGGAATATGTTGGATCTGAAAACCGAAGAAGTGCTTTTCGAGTTTTCGTACTTCCGCCAGATAAGATGACATCTTGGTACTAGAGCATTGATACTCTTTCCCCACTTGATTCGCTACTAGTTGAGAATCGCCTTTCACTAATGTCTGCGAATCCGGCGAGCGAGCCGCTCGAGTCTGCCATAAACCTTCATATTACGCCACATTATTGGTGGCGGGAAAATTCTTGGATGGCGTGCTTGATGTGTTCGCCATGGGGATATCAAGACCACACCGACCCCGATCCTTGTAACATCAAGGAACCGCCGAATACATTGTCCACTCGTCGTGGTGTTCGTACTCGGGTCCTTGGGTGGGTTCGAGGTTTGTCCATTCGGCAATGAATTACGCTATTGCACGGACTTTATTGTTGTTAAATGAAATAAAATGGAGATCGAGCGCCCTAGCTCGACCGCCCATTTGGCTATTAAATCACGATGATTCCTGTTTCAAGGACTTGACCAAGGGGATATCCGGTAGGTACGACCACTTTGTGGGCACGAAAGTAGTGCCTTAGCTTCCTTGAAGACATAAGGAGGCCATAGAGCAACTTTTGTACTGTGGGTATCTTTCCTTTGGTCCATGTAAGACTTAAACTACGTAATAGGCCGGTCGTTGGATATTATCCTTTCTACAACCAAGACACCGCTAATCGCATGCGTGGTGTTCTTTGCCACGTAAATTAGCAATGTTTCTCCGGTCTCGGAGAAACTAAAACCGGGTACTTGTAAGGTACTTTTTAAGTTCCTCAAAGGCATCGTTTGCCTCTTTAGTCCACTCAAAACTCCCATGTTTCGAAGAAGTTTAAAGAAAGGTAATCCTTTTCCCCTAACCTTGCTATGAAGCGACTTATGCCGCCATCTGACCGGTTAGTTTTGGACTTCCTTCTTCGTGGTCGGGGCGATCCGGTCGATGGCGCAATTTTTCTTTGGATTTGCTTCAATACCTCTAGCGAAACTAGGAAACCAAGCGGTTTTCAGTGAAACTCGAACACACACTTTTAGGATTTAACTTGAGGTTATGTCTTCTCAAGTTATTAAAAGTTTCTTGTAAGTCGGGAATGTGGTCGCCAAATTGGTGGTCTTTACGACCGGATCGTCAACATAAGCTTCTAGATTCCGGCCGATTTGTGGACTAAAGTTTTTGCATCAACCTTTGAAAAGTTGCACCAAATTTTGAGACCAAATGGCATCTTAATATAACAAGAAGTACCATATGGGGTGATGAAGGAAGTTTTCTCCTCATCTTCTTTACACATACTAATCTGGTGGTACCACGAATACGCATCTAAAAACTTAGTAACTCGCACCCGTAAGTAGAGTCTACTAGTTGATCAATGCGGGGAAGGGAAAGTCATCCTTCGGACAAGCTTTATTAAGATCGTAAAAGTCGATACACATTCGCCATTTCCCATTATTTTTCCTAACCATTACGAGATTAGCAAGCCCTTGTGGGTGGTCGACTTCACGAATAAATCCTGCTGGAGAAGCTTGTCAATCTCCATTGGATTGCTTCCTTCGATCGGGTGCAAAAGCGTCGTAGTTTCGCTTGATCGGTTTTTATCGGTGGAGAGCAAGCACTGCTCGATCACCTCGGGGACTCGGGCATATCGGACGCTTGCCAAGCAAACCGTCTTGATTTGCTCGGAGGAAGGAGACGGCGACTCTTCCTATTTAGGGTCGAGTCTTGCCCGACCGAATCTTCTTGGCGGTTGGATCTGGTTGTCTGACCCATGTGACGACTTGACGCCGTCGGGAAGCGCTTTTGTCGAGTAGTACCTCCTTGGTGCAGTCGGATGGTTTGGGCGTCATCTTTGGCCGAGTGCTTGACTCGCATGGGAGACGGATTAACCTCTCGGTGGGAAGTTCATCAACGAAAGGCAAAGGATTTCGATCGCATCGTAAGCCATTTTCGATCTCCTCGAATTGTGATGACTCCTTCGCCCGGCATTTTCAAACTTTGATAACCGTAATGCGTGGCTATCAAGAATTTTGCTAATCTTTGGTCGATAGAGGATTCCGTTGTATCTTGGATTCAAGTTTACTACATCAAGCGGGATCTTCTCTGTTCGAAATTGTCGTTTTCCAAACGCGTCACGGTAAGAAACTTGTCCTATCGGTTTAGCGGTAGAACCGGAACTATGCCATGAAAAGCATATTTCATGTGTTTCACCTTTGACATGGGGACTGCATTTCTTCTAAAGCTCCTACAAATAATATATTCAAGGAACTACCCCATCCACTAAGACCCGATTAACCCGACAATTATTAATAGTTGGTTCAGCGGCGATGGGGAACCTACCGGTCGAGTCGATGGGATGGTGCGATCGTCTTTCTTTGAAGAAATGCGGTGTCAGACCACTTGAGTGCTTGATTACGCTTGGAGATTCGACGAGGTTGACCTCCGCTCCATGGCCTTGATGATGTCTGGACTCGTATGAAGAAGATCCTCCAAAAATCATGTTGATGTGTGTTGGGGATCCCGTACTCCATCTCCTCGTCGCCATCCTTGTCCTTTTGGAGCTCGTTTCTCCATGTTCTGTATTCTTTGAAATGGTCCTTTACTGCATAATAATAATCCGATTTCTTCGCCGAGACACGACAGTCTTGCAGATCATGCCACTGCTTTGGTGAAGTGGACACCACTTCTTATTAAATGCAGAATCCTTCGGTCGGAACTTTTGCTTTGCTTCGACCAAGCATAGTCCTTCTTGCCCTTCCCGATCTTATGCAGGCAGCGAGGACTTCTTTGTCGTCGGTCTGCGGTTCTTTTTCTTCTTGAGAGACTTCTTGTTCTTTTTCTCTGTTTGTCGAGCCAAAGGTGGGGAATCTTGTCTTTCGATCGATGGCTTCACACCACTCGATTGCTTCACTAGCAATGGCATATTTGTCCGCCATATCAAAAAGCTCAGCGGTTGTTCTTGGAGGGTTCATTGCTATGTCCTCCGTAAACCGCCGATTCATTAGACTGTTTTTAAAAGCTTTGAATAACGAGAGGACTCTGCGACTTGGGTATAGAGTTCTGAACTGGTGAACCTCTTGATATATTGGCGTAAAGTCTCATCGGATCCTGCGGATTACGTGGAGATCGTCCTCCTTCCTGTATGATCGTCGTACCACGAAGTTGGCAATCGAAGATCACGAGTTGTTCCCAAGTATATATGGATCCGGCCGTAAGTTTAACAACCACGGCCAAGGCGGACCCTTCGAGCACGGTGGGTAAATAGTTGGCCATTACATTCTCATCGCCACCAGCAGACCACGATAGCGGTGGTATATATTTGGAGAAATTCCAATGGGTTTTGAGTTCCATTGAATTTGTCCAAGTTGGCGATCGGGCAACCGGCGAGCTAACGCACGACTTGGAGCCCAGCAGAAGGCTCGACAACTGTGATTGATTCATGGCGTCTTCTCAGGAAGGTGCGGATTATGTCGATGGGAGACCGATCCCTAAATTGGAACAGCTGGAACTCCGGTGTATGCCGATCCGGTCGTGGACATTGATATGATGTCCACGACCGCCACTAGTTCAAGCGATGTCGGAGATCGTTAGGTCCTAGTGGTGGTTCTTCTCGGCGCAGATGGGGAGTACCCTCTTGAAATAGCCTTCTCCTCGTGACTCCTTGGTGGAATCGTCGAGGAGGTCTTGGTATCGGCGCTCTCGGTATGACCGTCTTTGTCCCCTCTTGAGGAGGAGCGTTGGGGCGAAGTCCTAGTCGACTTCTGAACCCCTCTGTTCTCGTCGCTTCCGTTATTTGCATGGTCTGCTGGAGAATTTCGATGCGACCTCGAGTTATACAAAACTAGGCGTTCTGCTAGAGCAGATCGGAATTATTTAACATGTTTTGAATCGTCGCAAGTTTTGTCGATTCTGAGAAGGTCTCGAATGGTTCATCTTGGTCGTGGGTGTGCGCTGTCGAACCTTCCTCGACCTTCGGTTTGTTCGATCTGTCGGTCACTCTGGGTGGGCGGTGCGAGCGAGTTAAGCGATTGACGTCGATTAGTTCCGTTGCCTCCGGAAGTTGGTGCTTGACGGCCCGGATCATCTCTAACAACACGTGATGGCGTGGTAGAGAGTGTAGGACCGTGCAGGGCATCTTGATCTTCATCTCCGATCGCGTTGACCTCGTGCTTCCAACATTGATCTTCCGATGAGCTTCCATCATAACTAATGGAGAGCTTGTCGGTAACCGCGAAATCTTCCACGATGGAGATCGGTCGGAGATGAGCACTTCCTGAGGTCTTCTCAGCCTGATTCGACGAACCGCCGATCGTATGCTGAGTGTGATCATCCCCACATGGCCTACGACCAGTGGAGGTTTCATCGACACCGTTACCAGGTGACGGTTGACTCTGGAATTGCCGAAGCGAAGAGAGTATCTTTCGACCATGATTTCATCAATGGTATAGAGTTTTCGGGTGATGGAGCTGAAATTTCTTCACTGTTTAGCGGCCGAGAAGACCGGGCTTGAAGAGATCCTCGGCATTCGAACTGGTCGGAACGGCGGTTCTCTGGTTGCGCCACCGGTAGTGGCGGCATCTTCATCCATCCGACGACCTCGCTAACGTCGGCGGCGTGCGAGCCGGGCGAGGAGGATGAGGAGGATGACTGCCATTTTCTTCCATGGCGCGGATACATCCTTCCATGTCGAGGTTGGCGTAGTCCGCCAAATCAAACCGATTTTCCTCATCCCAAACTCGGGCATAGTCGCATGAGCGATTGCGAGTTTTTGGGCGAGATTTTCTTGGCGAAAAAAAAAAATTTCTTTAGAAACTTCGCCTTCTTCCCCACGGTCGGCGCCGCCATTGTCGGCGATCGAATCGCCGATCTTACGAAAATAAACGAGGAAAATGGCGTGGAATATCACGGAATGGAATGGGGTCGCTCTTTATTGATATGAACTGGATTTACAAGATGTGGCTAAGTACTACCCTGAATTACCTTGAATGGAGGAATGTTAACCGGCAATTAGACTTAGAATATGAGTCTAAGGTGATTATCTAGCTTCTAATTCCACCGCTTAGGCTTCGTGCATATCTTTGCCTTGGCCTTGTTTTGTGTGTAGCCTATCGTCTCCTTTCTTGTCTCTGTTTTCCTTTCTCCTTTAGTCTTACGTGCTTCACCTTTAAATAACTTCGAAGAGGTGGCGATTACTCTGGAGAAGACGTCCTGGTGAAGCGTTACGACCGGTCGGAGCGGTAGAGAAGTTAGCAATGTGCTAACTTCCTTGCGATTGCTTGTGAAAAGCTTAACCGTAGGGTGGTTAATAGTCGATGTCTCGGGGTTGTACCATCGCATGGTTTGGAGCGATAACACGTGTTCCATTCATCATACGATAAGAAATACCGATTCGATAATTTTACGGCGGTTATCCGGTCGGGATTAGGCACAAAGCCTCATCAGGCCGAGTGGTACCCATTAAGTAACCTCGGAATACTAACGACCGTGGAGGTCGTTAGTCTTAGGGTTTCGCACCATGAAGACGTATGGTCTTTTATTATACATTTAAAATAATACGTAGAGGTTTTAATCCTCGTCACTTGTATTGATCAGTTGGTTGACTCTACTGCTAGTTGTGAAATATTAAGTTTTCTAGATGCATATTATGGTTATCATCAGATTAGTATGTGTTTAGATGATGAATAAAAGACCATATTTATTACACCATTTAGGATGTTTTGCTATGTCAAAATATCATTTGGTCTAAAAAATGCTGGCGCTTCTTTTCAACGCTTGATGCAAACGACTTTTTCACCTCAACTAGGTCGAAATTTGGAAACCTATGTTGATGGTCTAGTCATAAAAAGCATCAAGCGAATTAATCATATTTCTGATCTGCAAAAAACATTCGACAACCACAAAAAACACCATTTGAAACTCAATCCTGAGAAGTGTGTGTTCGGAGTCTCGTCAGGAAAATTACTTGGATTTTTTTGTCTCTACATGAGGAATCGAAGCAAATCCTGAAAATATAATGACCATTGAAAAAATGCGCTCTCCGACCACAAAGAAAGAAGTCCGAAAACTCATAGGATACATGGTGGCTTTAAGTCGTTTCATCGCACGACTAGGAGAAAAATGACTTCTTTTGTTCAAACTTCTATAGAAACACGAGGGTTTCAAGTGATCGAAAGAGGCAAACAATGCCTTTGAGGATGTCAAGAGGTATCTTACGAGTGTTCCTATTCTGGTTTCTCCGAAATCAGAAGATGCGCTCTTAATATATCTAGCTGCCACGCCATAGGCAGTGAGCGCCGTACTGGTTGCCAAACGTGAAAATGTTCAGAGACCAGTTTTCTACGTAAGTGAAGTTTTACTCGGGCCTAAGGAGCGCTACCCTCAGGTCCAAAAAACTTTTATATGCCCTCCTCATGTCTTTAAGGAAACTGATGCATTATTTTTAGGCGCACAAGATAATTGTGTCATCTGAGTTTCCCTTAAGAGAGGTCCTCTAGAACGGGGAAGCACTGGGACGCATGGCAAAATGGTCGGTCGAACTTGGAGAGTTCGACCTCCATTTTGTGTCCTGAACGGCCATTAAATCTCATATCTTGGCAGACTTTGTCGCCGAATGGACAAATCCTAAACCTGTTCAAGATCCCTAGTACGATTCCCACGACCAGTGGACGATGTACTTTGACGAGTCACTTAGGCTATGTGGCTCGGGGGCTGGGGTGGTTCTAGAATCTCCTACAAGAGAGACCTTAAAGTATGTTATTCAATTAAACTTTGTTGCCACTAACAACGTGGTAGAATACGAAGATTTGTTGGCTGGCATACAAGCAGCGAAAGCGCTCGGGATTCGACAACTACTCGTGAGAAGAGACTCTCAACTAGTAGTTAATCAGGTCAAAAAAGTACCAGTGCTCTTATCCGGCCATGTCTCGGAGCTTATCGGAAGTTGGAAAGCTTGAAAATCATTTTTTACGGTTTCGAGGTATAATATATCCCTCGAAAGGATAATTTTTTCGCTGACCGGTTAGCTCAAATGGCTTCTACCCGATCACAAGTACCAAAAGGAGTCTTTTTGAAATAGCTCCAGAAGCCATCTCTAGAATACGAGGATACCTAGATGAATCCCATCTATGAGTATCTTCAGAAAGGGACAGTACCCATGATGATCTCGAGGTAGATCGTTTGTCCTGAAAGGCCAAAATGTATACTTTGGTCGAAGGAGTCCTCTACAAAAGAGGAACTCAACGGGATCTCATGCGATGCATATCGCAGAGAGAAGGATTAAATCTCCTTCATGACAAACACAGGGGCATCTGTGGAACTCATGCTTCTTACAAAACGTCGGTCGAAAAAGCCTTTCGACAAGGTTTCTACTGGCCAACCGCCCTTCATGATACCAAAGAGTTGGTTAAGAAGTGTGTACAATGCCAGTTTCATAGTAGGCAAATACACCAACCGGCTCAGGCATTACAAACTATACCTCTTTCCTAGTCTTTTGCGATCTGGGGTCTCGATATCCTAGGACCATTCCCAAAAGCACTAGGAGGCTTCGAGTTCCTTTTTGTGGCTATTGATACGTTCACAAAATGGATTTAAGCTGAGCCTATGACTGATAACAACAGAAGCCGCTAAAAGGTTCATGATGAGAAGCGTGATTACTCGATTTGGTGTTCTAAGTCGAATAATTACAGATAATGGTAAACGGTTTTCGAGTGCAAAATTTCAAGAATTTTGCGATGAATTGGCCACCAAGTTGTGTTATGCCTCTATCGCCCATCCACAAAGCAATGGGGCAGTCGAAAGAGCTAATGGCCAAATTGTGCAGGAAATCAAAATTTGAGTCTTCGACCAACTTATAAAGTGCTCGGGGGCTTGGGTACAAGAATTACCCTCAGTGTTATGGGAAGTTCGTACGATTGCCAATCGGGCTAAAGGTGAGACACTACTTTTTCCTAGTTTTTGGAGCTAAAGCCATGCTTCCACTAGAACTAAAAATTCGGCCGACAAGGTTCAAAACCTTCAACGACTCTAACCAGGAACAACTTCGAGCGGATGACATCAACCTACTCGAAGAAAAGAGGAATCAAGCCTTGATCCGTTCAGCGATCTACCAGCAAGCCCTGCGCAAGTACCACGATCGTACGGTCCAACCTCGCAGTCTAGCTATAGGTGACTTGGTATTGAAAAAGATTCAATCCCAGTCTAATCGGAACAAACTTTCTCCCAAGTGGGAAGGTCCTTACACAGTGGTCAATGTTACGCGACCAGGTTCGGTACAACTAGTAATGGAAGATGGCCGAGTCCTCTCTGATTCTTCGAACATCGACCAATTACGCAAGTTTTATGTGTAACTTCTAACTTTCTCAAAAAAGTTTCAGTTTAATTCATTCTTTATTGCCTTACATTAAGCAGTGCTTTTATGATTTTTTTATTGTTTTTTAAATACTCAGTTTTCTTTACACTGGTCAAAGGAGGGTAACATCACCTAGTCGAAGTCTTTCCTCTCTGCACGTGGTCTTGCCCACTAGAAGGAAACTCCTAGTGTCGACTCGTTCCTAACTTTTGCTGCCAACACAAAGAGACTGGGCTCAATAAATTCTGGTCGAAATTATTTTTCAAGCAAGCTCTTTTCCATTTAGTTTATTTTTTCATTCATTTTGAAAAATTCTCCAAGTGGAGTATACTTTTATAATTTGTTCGACTACTTTTAGTAAACTCAATTCGTTCACACTGGCCGGAGAAAGACACAACATCTAATCGACGTCTTTCCTCTCTTCATGTGGTCCTGCCTACTAGAAGGAACTTTCTAGTGTCGTACTGTTTCTAACTCTTGATGTCAGCATAAAACCATTGAGTTCACTAAGAAAGGTCGAACGATTTTTAAAAAAGCACTCTGGTCGTTTATCCAACTCATGTTAACGATCTCAATTTGACTGATATGGTCAGAAAATGTAACTTCACTAGTCGAAGTCTTTCCTCTCTGCATGTGGTCTTGCCCACTAGAAGGAACTTACTAGTGTCAAATCTATTACTGATTCTTGCAACCAATACATGATAATCAAGATCGACAACTAAAGTTGGACAAACCTTTTTCAAGCAAACCCTTTTCATACTATTTACTTAGTTTATACAAATAAACTAAGCAAATAGTCGGGGGCTAGGATAAAGTTATTAATATGACTTCAATTCTTAATATTGAATTTAATCTCTTTTCATTGTCTTATGAGTTACTAACTACTCGACAAGATAATTTTCAGGAAAAGAAGATTTATATTCATAAACAAAAGCTTGTCTTTACAAGTTTCCTATTACAAACTACTCTGATGAAGGAGATCCAATATGCATCTCCTCCACGACCTTCTTGCTGATCAGTTGCACTTCTTCCATCAGTCGTACTGCTTTTGCCTCAGGGCAGTTGAAGTCGACTTCGATTGGTTGAAGGCTGAGATTACGGTCATATACCTTAAACTTTGCCAAGGTATAGCTTACTGCACTTTCGACCGCCTTTCTTATAGAGTCAGCCTGGTTGGTCTTCAGAGTAGCTATCAAGTCCTCTTCAACTCCGACTTGTTCTCTAATGGCACTCGTGTGGGCGATCATGGTGTCTTCAAGAGAAGTCACCTCCTTAGCACCAAGTCCACCGAGTACATTGTTCAGGAGGGATATGTTGTCTTGAAGGTTGATCTTCATCGACTTCATCTCCTCCAGACTACGAGTCAAAGCTTCGTGGAGTCATTTTATTTCGACTGCTTGCTCTGAAAAAAGAGTACGACCAGTCAGAAGCATATTTCTTAATGACTACTAAACAAAACTGGTCGTATGTAAGGAATTACTTACCTGCTAGTCGAGAATCAAGTTTCTTGACCTCGTTGTCATGGGAGGCATCTTTCTTTGCTAATCGCACTTCCCACGACTTTATGCACTTGTCTTTTTCTTTGTCAATACGGGAAAGCTCGTTGACAACCAAAGCCTTTGATTCGACCTCGGTTTGGAGTTTTCCCATTTCGACCTCTTTTTTTTGAAAAGAAACAAGAGTTAGAAAAGGGAAAGAAAGTCATTATCATAAACAGTCTAAGTTCAGAACTTACTGTTTATCTCATTCTACAACTCATGAGTTACAGAACTTGCCTCCTAAAGCTTCTTCAGCAGGTCTTGGTTTTCTTCTCTTAGCTTCTGTGTCTCGACTGTTTCGTAGTTGAGCGAATCAACCAAGGACTTTTCGTCACTTTTGATCTGCAAAGGTTAAAGTAGACATGAGAATTGGACAAGTAGTCAAAATCAAAAGACTACATGTGACAGTAACTTACCATCTCTCTGTCTGCTTGCAGAGTTCGGCTTTTTGCTGTCTTAATAGCACAAGTTGTCTGTGGTATTCACCAACAGTGACAATTTGTTCTAAAGCTTTCTGGATGAAAAAAAAAAGACAGTGAGATACAAGAAAAAAACCAAATATGTGAATGTTTGGTATCAAGCACTTACATTGATGGTTGATCGAGCAAAATTAGCGAACACCCTCCGGGAATCTTTAAGTTCATCGATATCTTTGACTTTGTCCCACCATATTTCTTAAAGACGCTCATCATAAAAAAAATATTCCCATTATTAGGAATGTCCTTAGGGTGTGGGAGTCGGTCACGAGATCTGAACAAAGAAGACCCCACAACGGATGCTGGGCCGAAGAACTCGAAGAAGAAGTTGAAGTACTCTTCTTCGTCTTCTTCATTGCTTGCATCAGCGACTCCTTCTTGAGGGCTGGGAGGAACGTCCTCAACGACTTCTTTCCCAGCCCGGTGGCTGGAGGTTCCTCCTCCATCTTGCCCAGAAGCTTTTGGTGATCGAAGGACCAAGTTCCTTGTCCGATTATTGATATCATCAATAACTGGCTATATCATCATAGCAACCGGTTCTTTCGCCATCTTTGCCTCTGCGTCTATGACCACTTTGGTGGTCGCAGTTGCTTCAATGGCAGTGGCCTCCTCCACCATAGAGACAGTGGTCGATCCCTCGACCACCTCTACCATTATCTCTTCGATTGTAGAAGAAATAGCAGCAAACCTCTCTATAGAAGCGTCCTTGGGGGTTAGAGGAGCAAGACTAAAATTCCAAAAAGAAGAAAACATGTCAAATTGTTAAAAAAAAAACAAAAGGCAAATGCTATCCTTATGCTTTTTATTTTTACATACCTTGGCTTTCTGGCTTTAATCGTGAATCCAGAGTAGACCTTCCTTAAGAAAGGTCTCTTCCTCTTCTTCTCATCAACCACCTCAATCCTCGTGACACTTTTAGCCTTTGGGGGGCTATCGGTGCCACGAGATTGAGAGATTGGGGCTTCTTTGACCACATCTGGTCGAGGGACTTGTTGAGGGTTTGGGACCTCTGCGACCACGTCTAGTCATAGGTCTTGAATGACAGCTGAAGCTCCAGGATCTTCTTGCCCCTCTTGATGGTCGGAACTTGTTTCGATCAATTGAGGGGCAGCGCTTGCCTCGACTATGGTTTCTATTGATGTAGCAGTATCCTTCACAAAAGACACAAAGCTCTTTCAGTTCTCCTTTTCTAGTTGCTTGGCAAAGCCATGAGAGGTAGAAACTAAAAAAGCCTTGTTGTCGTAGTAGAATGGTACCTTCGTCTTGGGGGCTTTGGGAGCAAGCAATTCGACCGGTCCCTTTTTCTCTATAGCAATCACGTCTGCAAAGAATTTTTGATGGGACAGGTCGGAGGAGGAGTAGAGCTTGAGCCTTCACCCTGCTTGTCAACGGCCTTCACTAGACGATGCCTTTTGGCCGGAGGAACTTTGTCCTCCTTTTGCCCCCATTTTGACAGTCTTCGAGTCAACCTCCTGGTTGTCTTGACAATCTGCCATACCTACTTTCTGTAACAAACAGAAAAAGAACATCACTCAATGGTTAAAATCTACGACCTAGAACCCTAAAGAAGAAATCAACTCTTAATTACCTTTAGGCGTTCTTCTCTTTCCTTTGTGGATACGACCACCAGGATTCGAGGAACCCCATTCAATGTGAGTGCTTGAGCTTTTTCATAAACGAGTTTGACTCGTGCGTCAATCTCTTTTTATGGGAGATCTACGATGGTAAAGGAACTACTCAACAGCAAGCTCAAAATTAATCAAAAAAGGGCTGAGTTGAAAGGTTATTTACCTTCTTCGAATTCCCTAGTCGAATCTTTATTCCCTGAGTACATCCACATGGGACATGCTGGGTTCTTCAAAGGGCTGATGCGGCGCACGATGAAATCTCGCACCACATGCCATTCGGTATGCCCCTCTTCTCAAAGTCTTTTATGGCTTGAATGAAGGGAGCAATCCGGTCGAGGTCGCTAGGAACCGAATCCTAGGAGGAACTCTTCTCGGCAGATTTCCCCACGAAGAAGAGGTTGTCGTTCTTGGTCATCTTCTAGTAGAACCACCTCTTCTTCCATCCCGGCCATGACGACCGAGTGAACATCTGAATGTACTCCTTCGACTTCCCATCGTGGAGCTTCAGACTGCAGCTGCCTGTGATTCTGGCTTGTTTACTCACCCCGTAGTAGTGCTGGAAGAGCTCCAAGTCTGCTGGAATCCCCAAGTAGGCTTCACACAAGTACATAAATACACTTAATATTGTGATGGAATTGGGGACAAGATTCACCGATTCCACCCTAAAGTGTATGAGTACTAGTGTAAGGAAGGGGTGAGCGAGCAGTCGAAGACCACATTCGCAGTATGCTTGAAATACTGGAATGGTGCCTTCCTCACCCGAGGGCCAATGCTATCCAGCAGCTTCAATCCACTTCACAAAGCTCTTCTTCGGAATCTTCTTGGTGGTGACCAAAGCCTTCATCTTCATCTCATCCATCTCCGACATTGTCCACTTGGAAACAGTTCCGGCCATCTTCTCCGAGTGAGATTGACTTGGATTTGGAAAGGCTTTGAAAAAGAGTACGACTTGGTTGGTGGCGGAGAAAGCAAGGGCTTGAAGAACAGTTGAAGCGAATGGGGAAAGTAAAAAAAACCCTAAGTCACGCCTGCGGTGGATTTTTATAGCCGCACGCTTGAGTTAGAGATCGTGGGAACTTAACAGTTACCACCTCTTCGAAAACCGCATCAATAAACAAGTTTGAGAGAGTCGATTGGAATTCTTTAATTTGTCTGTTCGGGAAAACCAATTATATCTTTACAACTCAAGTAAAATTACCTTCTTGATCAAGTCAATTTCTAGCCAAATGAAATACCAGTCGGAAAGGCTCTACTTCCGACCACTATTCTACGACTCCTGTACCAAGTAAGTTATTTCCACTTGAAGCTGGGGGGCTAGATGACGAGGATCTAATAATCCTTATTTAATTATTTATCTATAATTCTTATTATAGATAGCAATATCTTTATATTACTCGTAAGTATACCTCTTACTTTTCATAAAGGAGAAGCTTAACCGAGTGGTCGTAAGTCTTACTACGACCACCCCCTAGTCGTAAGCCTTTTCTATGACTAGTCTCTAGTCGTAAGCTTTCCTACGACTCGACTTAGGTTGTGAGACTTCTCTATGAGCACCTTGTGGTCGTAAGTCTCTTCACAACCTAGTCAGCTATGACCACCCTATCATCGATAAAGCCTACAAATATGTGGGCCCAATCGATTAGGGAATCTTATGCTCCACATTTAACACATGGGACAAATAACATACGATGTTATTCTCTATGAATAACTGCACATTTTATACCTCTGTTCCTGACAATAACTACCTAGCGACGTGGGGGAGTTATTTCTCTGGCAGCAACCTCTACCAACGATTCATCATTTGGAACGTTGGGACGTCTCTTGGCTTCAAGGAACTGCCACCTCTCCATGTGCTATATAAAGAATGAAGTTGGTGTACAGAGGGGGACAAGTGATCGAGAGAGAAGTAATCTGGAACATAAGACATTAGGCTTTAGTCTTCCTCTTGATTGTAATCAACACACTCAATACAATACAACAAGAGTAGGGTTGTTATTCTCTCTGGAGAAGGTCTGAACCTGTATAAATCCCTATGTCACCTTCTACGTAGTTCTAAATCTAGGAGAGCCCCCCCCCCCAATATTCATTCATTCATTCGTAAGATCGATAGTAAAACATCGACAGGCCACAATGAGATCTCTATGTCAGTTAGGCAACTACAACTTCATCTCCCAAACATGCACATGGTGTTGTTCAATGCGGGTACAGACCTTAACAAAGTCGTCTCTTCGCATGGCACCGTGAAGACCATGTTGATACAATATTTCGAGGCGAACAAGGAATATGATTGGGCTCGAACATCCTGTATAGAGACTTCCCAGCGTCATTTGCATGGATGGCTAGCGATAAGTATTGGAAGCCAAGGGAAGAACGCACGCAGATCGGTATTATGTGCGCACATCCGGCTGACAGGGAGCGATACTATCTCGGGATTCTCCTAAACCACGTGACGGGCACTACCTCCTTCGAAGACCTAAGAACAGTGGATAGTGTTATTTGCCTGACCTTTCATGATGCCACCGGAAGGAGGGGTCTTATTGATGCTGATAATAGCATCGATGATTGCCTTAATGAGGTTGAAGTATTCCATATGCCAACTGCACTCCGTAGGCTCTTCACTATGATGTTGGTCTACTACGAGTCTAGCGATGTGCGCAGTCTCTGGGATAGGAATCTGGAAGCAATGTTAGATGACTTTCGTCGCTCCCAAGGGTGCCCGCGTACAATTGAGAAAATGGTACTATTGGATATAAGATATATGCTCCAAACGATGGGGAAGGATATAACATTATTCCCTCTTCCCAAGATCGATGAGACCCAGGACTATACCGGTGGTGAGGCTAGGGAGATCATTGAGGATTCCACGATTGAGGTAGACCAAGACCACACATCTCTAACATCTTCTCTCAACCCCGAGCAGAGGTACGCATATGATGATATACTAGCTATGATTGACAGCGATGATGGGGGCGTATTCCTTGTTGATGGCCCGGTAGGCACGAGAAAGACATTCCTATACAAAGTGTTGCTTGCAAAGGTTCGAGGTTTGGGAAAGATAGCTGTGGCAACTGCGACATCGGGCGTCGCAGCCTCCATTATGCCTGGTGGTAGGACTGCACACTCGAGGTTCAAGATACCCCCTAAACATTGAAAGTAGTGCAACATGCAACTTCACTAAGCAAAGTGCTATATCTAAGCTTCTTCGGAGGACATCCCTAATAATGTGGGATGAAGCCTCCATGACAAGGAGGTAGGTGGTTGAGGCCCTTGACAATAGTATAAGGGACATTATTGGTCGGCATGACTTGCCTTTTGGGAGAAGACGGTCGTGTTTGGGGGTGACTTCAGGCAAGTTCTACCTATTGTTCGGAAGGGGACTAGGGCACAGATAACTAATGCTACGCTCTGCAAGTCTTACCTTTGGGAAAGCATGAGGCAGCTAAGGCTTGTTCTATTGACGACAAGATTTAGCATCTTTAAAGGGCTTTAAAGACCTCTTGGGACGTTCTGGTTTTCAACGCGGTACGACCGTGTGTTCCTTGGCGGTAGTACCGCATGCTGTTGGATGGCATTTGGTCTTTGTTGACGTCATAGTTTTCAGCAAGTAATAGCCAAATCGGTAGTACCGGCAAGTTAAGTGCGGAACTACCGCGAAGAGGTACTACCGCAATAATGCAGCGGTACTACCGCAAGACACGTGATCTGAGTAGGTTCTTGATGATGTCTAATTAAAAATGGATGGGCCAGATCATTGTGAACGTTCGGACCGTCCGAGCGTAAAGGGACTTATGAAGCGTCCGATTAAAATCCAACGGCTCTAAAGCAGGTGAACGTTCGGACCGTCCGAACGTAAAAAGACTTGTGAAGCGTTCGATTGGCCATTTCAATCTGGACCATCCACGTGGCAAAACACAAGTTTTTGAGGTCTTTTGAAGCATTTCAGTAACGCGGTAGTTCCGCAATATGAGGCGGTACTACCTCTCAAAGGTAATACCGCATGTTTAATGGCGGTAATACCGTTTTCTTGATCTCTCTTTGGCGGCACTACCGCACATATGCAAAGGTACTACCACAGGTCGCTTGATCTGAGATGGATTCTTTGAGACGTCTGATTGAGATCGGACGGTCCAAAAACAGATAAACGTTGGACCTTCAAACAGTGTCCAGATCTAACGGCTAAAACACGTGGTCCGATCGGCCATTTCAATCTGGGCCGTCCACGTGACAGGGCATGTGTCTTTGAGGCTTTTTTAGCGTTTCTGTGAAACAGTAGTTCCGTGGTGTGGAGTAGTAATACCGCACCAAGGTACTACCGAGTGTTTTGTAGCGGTACTTAAATTCCAGAGAAGGTGTTTTGGAGCTCTGGTTTACATGAAGAGCGGTATGACCACAGTTTGAATGGCGGTACTTCCGCATGGCGGTAATACCGTGTACTGTTCAAGACCTCCTCAGGAGCGGCCACGTAGCTCCATCGTGGCCACTTAGGACCTCCCTAGAGGCCCTCACGTGGCGTCATCAAGACCATTCAGGATCTCCTTAAAAGCGTCTGCATGGTTTCATCAAAACTTCATCAAAGGCGTTTACGTGGCTTGATCAGAGACGTCCAGGACCTCCTCGGAGCACGTACAAGGCTTGATCAGAGCCATTCAGGACCTCTCACGTGAACTTCCCACGAAGACCATCAGTACAAACAGTGGTACCGGAGGCTAACTGGCAGAATTACTACTTCAAGCGGTATGACTGTGCATCCGTTAGCGGTACTACCGCGGTATGGTTGTTCCAATTGTTATTTAGGCAGAACTATCGTGTTTCGTTCAAGATCTTTTCAAGACCTCCCGCGCGGACCTTCCGCAAGGATTCCCTCAAGACTTTCCCGCGAAGATCTTCTATGTGGAAACTTACGTGTTTGGAATAGGAAAGATATGTCAAATGTAGAAGGTTTGAAGATTGTAACCGAATCATATCTGTAAAAATTGGTTCGGCTAGGAGTCCTGAGCTCTTACAGCTAAGACATGCCGCCCTTTAAATAGAAAAGGGTCATGGCCGATTGTAGGATCAACCAATCGATCAAATACCAATCGCATCTACTTTTATTCATAGTTCCTCGTAGTCCTGTGCCTTTCCAACCTTTTTGCTTCCCGTCCGGCAAGATCGCAAGATCAACCCGTGCAAACACCGCCGTGCTGCGCCATGACTAGCTCCGCCTAGGCACTGCGTGTTGGTGACATGATCCGGAGCGCCTCATCGCTGCCGTGATCATCGTGTTGTGCGCAGCACAATTTTGTGCGCAACACAAATTGGCGACTCCACTGGGGAAGATCAATTCGGCTACAAGCTACATCCAACCTGTTCCCCGGGCAAAACTGAAGAAAAGGCTGCATTGTTGCACCAAGTCAAAGGAGTAATCTCTGCAACCATGGATAAGGATGGATCCGCTGTTGATGCCAAGAACATCATCACTCCCACGCTTGAGGATCTGCCCGAAGAGTATCGCCAGGAGTACGAACAACGTAAACTGGAATTTGACAAATTGATGTTATCATGTTTCCAGAAGACAAGGCAAGGTATTGTCAAAAAGGAGGGTGAATTGACATCTATTTACATCAAGCCTGAAGCAACCCCCGCTGTAAGTAATGCATCTCTTTCTGAAGAGCGGATTGCTTTGATGATTGATCAGCAAATAGGTGCTACTGTGAATAGGTTGCTATCTAGTCGTCTTAAAGCTATGGGTCTTGAAGAGCAAAGTGAGAAAAATCTGAAGCAACCTGTTTTGCCCCATGCTTACAGTGTTAACAATGATGGTAGTGCCCAACATAATTCCTTGCTTGTCGATTACATCTAAAAAATACACCATCTAGAGTTATCCCATGAGGTGTGCCGATGCACATATACATAGCCAAACTAATGGGTTAGTTCGGCGATCGATCTCAATATTTCATCCCATGATCTTGCTATGCCTAGATCCATGGCCCTTGTGCCTCTATCATATGCGAGATGCTCTTGTGGTCAAATCAGTGTGTCTAGTCTTTGGCAATTATACCGCTATGGGGGAAATTCAACAAATTTGCAAACACCTCCATACCGCATCAGAGTAGCATATAGTGAACCTCCCATACCTCCTCAGGGTTCGGGCATTGCTTATGGTCCGATACCAGCCAGCCAGTTTAACAATATGTCATATACACAACCGAACCAAACTGTACAGTATGACACACCACAATTTAATGCTTTTAGGCCACAACAACTGGTCAGTGAGCCACCTACTAGGCCTATGGCCGATATGTTGGAAATATGCCCTAGAGGCAATCATAGAGATGATTGTATTTCATTATGTTCATGACATTGGATAATATGTTATCTTGTTCCTAAAATAATATTGTTAATATTTATTATCAAGTATGTGACTTGGTTGTGAAACTATATATTTCTGCGATAGTTATTCTTATACGTTCCCTGGTCGGAAACATATGAGGACACATATGAATAGACTAGCATATGTATTGGTTGATGACTATGTTTCACAAGTCATAGATATGGAGATATCAAACCAATAATATGGACACATGTTGGAGAACATGATGTTGGATTAGACCCACCTTGAGACACTATTGAGATTTTTATGATTACATGTGTCGTTAGTTGGTCTCAAGCAATGATGATGTATAATCCTTAGACCAGAGATCAGCATGGTTTCCTACATGTGTAATAGCACTCTTAGGGGTTGCCAAACGCTACACCGTAACTGGGTAGTTATAAAGGTAGCTTTCGGGTATCTTTGTGAAACATGGAGAGGAATGTGACCGTGGGATATGGATTTGCCCTCCTAACATAACAGAGAGATGTCCTCGGCCCTCGTTGTGATCGGATAAGGAAAGTGCATGGCCATGCCACTAGTAGTCGAAGTGTTCGACCACGTGAAGTTATCCGACACTCGATCGAGAAAGAATTGAGCGATCCATGGATGACACAACATCTCACCCGAGTTCAACCGACATCGTGAGGCAAAGGGAGTATACACGAGTAGGTCACTCGGTTTGATCGATTCTGGTAGTCGCATGCGAGATACTGGCTGGTCATAGATCGGTCGAACATAATCACAGAGTGGTCGTAACACAGGTCGTAAGGAGTTACTGAATGGTCGTGACCACAAACGAACTGATCAGATAGAGTATAGACACAGTCGTAAGTGATGAGGACCTGGTCGTAGATCATATTGCATTAAGGTTCGTCCGATATAATTTGTGTGTATTCGGAATCGCTATGTTACGCTAGGAGCCGCTTCGACTAGTGATCGGAAAGGGTTTAGAGTCACAACCGACACGTATGAACCTCTGTGGTCACACACTTAACGGGTTGGAACAAACCAATCGAATACGATTAAATAACGTGTTTGGATAGGATCCGTCCACGAGCACTATATAAAGAGATGCATGAGGTCATTGGGAGGTACGAGAAAAACACCACCAAAACCCTAGCCGCCATCTTCACGAGAGCTCGTCGTGCGACTTGGTGCTAGCACACCGCGTATGGTTGTTCCTCGCCTCGGGCGTGTGGATACTTGTAGAGGCGCTACTACGATTGTTGCGCTTGAGGACGATCCGCGATCTTCACGAGGAACTACAGAGGTTGCTGGACGTTGGACGATCGACTACGACCACTACATCGACGCGCTCTTTGTTGGACCAGGCTGCTCCAACCCTTCTTCCGCTGCTCTATGCGTCTGGTGGTAACGATCTGTGATCATCTACTTGCTTGGCTTCCTGGTTTGCGTGGTAGAAATTTTTGTTTGTAGCTATCGTAGCCTACCCCATGACCCTACAGTGGTATCAGAGCCATCCTGCGTAGTTTTTGATCTGGATCGATCGCGTATACTTGATATGTGGTAGTAGTAGATTGGATCTATTACTAGTCG